>JAQQTP010000079.1:7195416-8522500 GCA_029884605.1 Ormosia emarginata
GAACAGTTTTAGGAATAGAAATTTTAGGAATGGTTGGAAGATAAACGATGATAACTTAGAAAATTATAAATAGGATGAGGATTGCGAGAAGAACGATTACCTTTGCTAAGTGCAATGGGAAGGTCAGTGGTAGGCTCAGGTTGGACCGGAATCGACAGAGACGGAGGAGCAGGAGGTGAGTCACTGGTGTCCACAACAGGTGCAGCCTCCGGAGTAGTAGGATGAGGACGACAGTGATAAGTGAGACAAAATGGCTCCATGCGGTACTTAGGAGCAACAGGGGCACCCTCTTGTATATGTGAGACAGGTGGACTTAAAACAAGAGAATCGAAGACTGGAATAGGCAAGACTTGAGAAACAGACTCTGACAAGACTTGTGAGGCAAAGAAAGGTGTATCCTCGAAAAAAGTAACATCTGCAGAGATGTAAGAATGATTTGTGGATGGGGAATAACATCTGTACCCCTTTTGAACCTGAGAATAACCAATAAAGATACACTTAATGGCCCGAGCAGCAAGTTTGTTGAGACCTGGAGCGACATTGTGGACAAAACATGTGGAACCAAAAACACGAAGGGGGATAGTATAAAAGGGTGCCTGAGGATATAGAATAGAGTGAGGAACCTGGTTATTGAGAACAGAAGATGGCATTCAATTTATTAAATAACCTACAGTGAGAACAACATCACTCTAAAATTTCACAGGAACATTAGAATGTAACATGAGAGTACGAGCTGTTTCAACGATATGGCAATGTTTGCGCTTAGCCATACCATTTTGTTGAGGTGTGTGAGGATAACTCGATTGATGAACTATACCATGCGATGCCATGAAAGAATTAAAAAGGGTAGAAAAATATTCTTTGGCATTATCAATGCGTAAGATACGAATAGTTTGTCCAAATTGATTATGTATTTCAGCACAAAATTTTTGAAAAATATTGAATAACTCAGAACGTTCTTTCATTAAAAATAACCAGGTACAATGAGAGAAATCATCGATAAAAGTAACAAAATATCTATATCCTAAGAAAGAAGAAATACGACTAGGACCCCAAACATCAGAATGAACAAGACTAAAAGAAGACTCTACACGACCTGTAACCTTGCTTGGAAAGGATGCTCGAACATGTTTTCCAAGCTGACTTGCCTCACACTCCAATGCCAGTAAATTAGAGAGATAAGAGACCATTTTCTTTAATTTATTCAAACTCGGATGACCAAAACAACAATGAAGAAGACTAGGCGACTTGTGGCAGCACATATGCTGGAGAATGGAGGTTGTAAGTAGTAGAGACCGCGTGACTCAGATCCTGCTCCTATCGTCTTCCTCGTACTTCGGTCTTGGATAAAAAAGGAATTAAAAGTAAAGGTTATGGAACAATTGAGAGATCGAGTAAGTTGACTAATAAAAATTACATTAAAAGGACATCCAAGTACAAATAAGACTGAATTTAAAGGCAAAGAGGGAAGAGGTGAAGCATGACCAATACCAGTGGCTTGAGTTTTAAAGCCATTAGCAAGGGTGATGTGCTGTGGTGTTTTAGTAGAGGATAAAGTAGAAAAGAGAGAAGAGTTACCAGCAATATGATCAGAAGCACCAGAATCCAAAATCCAGGAACCAACAGGAGATGAATGAGAGAAACAAACCGTAGAATTACTAGAATGAGCTATAGTTACTGAAGATGAGGCTTGTTGGGTTGCCTTAAGCTGAAGGTACTCTTTATATTCATCAATTGAAAATTTGTTCTGATTGTGACCTGTCTGATTATCATACACAACCTCGACTTTTTGATCGGTAGATTGCGTCACATTAGCTGACTTTTTTGGGAAACTATAAAGAGAATAACACTTGTCTTGGGTATGACCCACGCGCTTGCAATAAGAGCACTAAGGACGATCACCTTTACCACGACCACCTCTTCCACCACGCCCACAACCTAGTCCTCCACGGGTTGCCGAATTAGAGACAAAGGCCGAGGACTCTGAAGTTGTCTGGGAGCTAATCGTAGATGTCTCCACTGGTGACGGAACTCGTAGAAGACGATCAATGATATCCTCCACTGTGGGGATGTTAGGATTAGTTAGAGCTTGATTCAGGATAGATTCAAAGTCTTTATGTAAACCGTGAAGAACAAAGACCATATGCATATTATCAAGTTTTGCTAGTACCTTCGTAAGATCATCACTTGTTATAATGCGTTCAATTTCATCAATGATAGACTGTGCTTTGTTCAGATAAGAGGGAAGATTATGATCTATCATCTGAAGAGTGGCCAAATTGTGGACAGAAGCATAGAGACGTTGTAGATCATTGGAATAGATATTTTGAGCTTTCTTCCATATTTCATAACAAGTTTTGTAAGGGCGAAAGTGTACCATCAACTTCGGATCAATAGACTGCCATAAAATAGAGACCAACTGATAATCTATTCTTTTCCATTCATCACGAATTTTCTCATCAATCTCTGCTTCCTTCTTGGTGAGATGTTTATAAAGCCCTTGACCTAAAAACAAAACTTCAACCGCATTGTACCAATCCACAAAATTCTTACCATTGAGTTTTTCCAATGTGATAATGGGACTTCCAGAGAAGGCAAAAGAGATGAGACCCTTCCCTGTAGACCCAGAACTAGTACCAGAATTGACGTCAGAACCTTTGGAAGAGCAGGTGGTTGAATCGGACATGGTGAGAAGGAGAAGAATGAAAGTTCTTGAAACTGGACTTAGATAGTCAAAAGGAGGCCAGAGGATGTCGACGAATAAGATGGAGATGACGCGCGGACAAAACGGCGCGTGGATGGCGGCAAGTGGAGTTCACGCGTGCGGAGATCTGCTGACGGTAGCGGTGCATGATAGTGCGTATGGTCTAACACCCCGAAAATTTATAATTTTAGAATAAATGATCGTTTTACAATATTTGGGATTTTTAGGAATTTTTCTGGATTTTTCGGAGAACGCAAAATATTTTAATATATTCCTCATTTTGTGTGTATATTGAGCAGAGTCGGGAAAATGAAATATTTTTTCCTGAGAACCTTGAACTATGGAAATGTCGACGGGGGATCTTACTAAACCCGAGGCCGGACACAGTTTACAAGGTTTCACGTTTTTTGAGAAATCTTAACAGATGAGATAATAAAACACTATGAAAAATTTATCTGTCAGAGTAGTTAATGCTGACTTCTTCTAACTATAACTATTGTCCAATAAATAATAACATGTATTAAAAATATTATCACATTATCCAAACTTCTAATTTTTGTATCACATATATTAGTTTTAATTTCAAAAGAAAGATTAAATTTAGTCTAAGCTTGTTATGGGAAGCTTCTTAGCAATTTCCCTTGTAACACATTTTCTCTCTCTTCCCTCCCCACTCTTCTTACGCGGCAGATGGCATTGAAAGCCATAATCACATTTTCATTTTATCTCTTCTTCTCCTCTCTTCTCTTCTCTTCTTCTTCTTCTCTTCTTCTTCTTCTTCCTTCACCACCGTACACCCTCACCATTCACCATCTTCATTTCTTTTCTTCCCCACTTCCACATCTAGCTTTCTTCCATCATTCTAAGACCATCTTCCTTGTAGCCATCCTTGGTTCTTCTTCTTCCTCCATTTTTTCACCATTGAAGCTAAAGCTTTGAGCTTGGAGGTAAAGTCTTAACCTTTCGTTTTTCTGTGTGCATTCACCCCAATAGGGAAGAAATGATTTTGAATATGGAATCCTTGGATCCATGATATGGAAATTGTGGTATGTGTAATGAGGAATGCATGTTGATGCTGAGAATTATTGACGTAGTACTCAATGAGAAAAGGATGATGATGTGCCATTGAGGCAATGTTTTAAATAAATGTATTGTTGATATGTCATACTGGACATTGAATATTGCTTATGTGCCATTGAGGAAAGGCTTATGCTGAATGCATCATTGTTGAACATACATGATTAGACATTGTGTCATCATGCATGCGTATTGTGGGTAGGACATTGTTGAGAAGGCTATGTTGCCTAGGAGTTTGAATAACACCTTTGTGCGGGTGCGAATAGACTAAGCGTAGGTGTCATATGTTGATGGCCCTGAGGGCGTCGGGGTATGAGTGTCTCACAATGGGCAATGGTAGCTCCGCTGGGGCCGTGGGATAAACCAATGCAACACACTGACGATCCTGACTGTGACGCTGTCCTATGTCGCGATCAACTGCCGAGGTGCCATGTGTGAGCCATTTTGCGCAAATGTTTTTATGAGATGAGCACACTATATTTTTAAGGCTAACGATCTGCTGGCATTACTCCTTGATCATTCACTCCGAAAATATTTATGTCTAGCTCCATGGAGTAGGAACTTTGGTACCTTTGTTGCATTGTGAGTTGTCAGTCGCATGGTCCATTGAGCATTTATAATGGAATAATGTGTTTACTATTATGACTGTGGTATTTAATTGACCCTTGGTAATGCTAATGTTGCTAGCTGGCTATGGATAATGTTATCTATTGTTCTTTGCTGCTTTACTCTCGTTAATTGCTTTCGTGTATTACTACTGTACTTGTATGTATCAACTGTGTCTTATGTGGGCGTTCAACGTCGTTTATTTTCTTGCTGCCTTATTGGTACTAAAAGCTGGGAATCTCACCTCTTTCCTATATTTGTGCATTTCTGTTTTACATTTATGTTTGATCAAAGATCGTAAGAGGAAGATAAATAGGGACCATACCTAGGTTGATTGACTTGAGCATCTGGACAAGATTTCGTCGACTACGTAAGAGTGCAGCCGCGTGGTGGCATTGATGCCTGTCGTGTCAACTGGGGCGCCGTGTGTCATGTGTATATGGGGTTGCGGCCTTGTCTGCTGGTAGTACCCATCCCTGGGTTACTACTCCTCCCTTTTAATTATTTTTATTCTCGTTGTATTTCATTTGACACTATAATTATTATATTCTATGTTATCAGTCATTCGTGTGAATTAGCTATAAACTATATATATATATATATATATATATATATATATATATATATATATATATATATATATATATATATATATATATATATATATATATATATATATATATATATATATATATATATATATATAAGGGACGTGATTTCATTCCAATGGTTGTAT
Organism: Ormosia emarginata; assembly: GCA_029884605.1. Classification (NCBI taxonomy): domain Eukaryota; kingdom Viridiplantae; phylum Streptophyta; class Magnoliopsida; order Fabales; family Fabaceae; genus Ormosia; species Ormosia emarginata. The sequence continues at coordinate 7,200,540 of JAQQTP010000079.1, forward strand.
TAAGAGTTGAACACATTTATATTTCGTTCATGGCTCATATTTTCTACTTATGCATAAATGAGAAAAAGGAAAAAAAAATTAAACTCTTAAATTTGGAAACTACTGTTATCATGACTGTGACACACCTGGATGTAGTAACTGTGGTGTAATGACGATTGCGCTGCGGTTGTTAGATTTAGGGGCGTTACACTTTGGTGGTATCAGAGCAGTTCATCCTGTTGAGCCGGGGTATGGACTTGCTATGTTTAGGCATATTAGAATTTAGTCTGTTGTGCACTTCCTTGTCTCTTGATTGAGATGATGGGAAAGGAATGCACGGCTTGCCGTAGGTTGAATATTGATGGCTACTGTTATACAGTTGCATGATATTGAGGATTGGCCTACTCAATATGTAATGTTCGTGTGTACAGAAACTATGACTTCACCTAGGCGTCTTGTGTTAGGAAAATAGGATTTCTTTTGTGAGGAGATCGAAGGTTTTGGAAAACCGATCTTCTGGAGAAAGAAATAGTTGGTGTAAACTAGATTTGAGAAGCAGTTTGGAAGTTGACGGCTTACGAGGGATCACGCTGTGGAAGCGGAATGAAGAAGTTCGAGCTGGAGATTGTTCGGTTGTATGGAATTGAACTTGCCTTGCTTGAATTGTATGAATTGTATGACTCTTTGTATTTGGTTTTCATAGGGAGATAACATTGTTTGAAGTAATTTTTGTTTGATGCAATTATGTCCGTCTTCAGAGAGATTCAATGGCTCGCAGTAGACATGCAAGGGCGGTGGCTCGTGACAGACGTATACATGTGAGCGCGGGACAAGACAATAGGAGTATGGCTACGACTGCAGAAGAAAGGCAAATGATAGCTGAGGTGATAACTTACCAGGATCAGAGGAACACGCAGCAACGAGAATTAGTAATTGAGATCCAGAATCTGTCGAAGGAAAGTCGGCGTTGGGGCAAACTTGGACTACCTAGATTCCAAAGGAGGAATAATAGAAAAGTTAACTAGTCTAAGCGGAAACCATACGCACGGGTATCAGGGAAACATCAACAACCAACTTCTGGACAAAGTACTAGCGGTGGTGTATCTAGTCAGACCCCGACATCCTCGCCAAGATGTATGAAATGCGGAAAGGAACACTTCACGAGGGAGTGTAAGATCAAAGGGATAATCTGTTTTAGATGTGGAAAGCCTGGACACGTCTCCCGCAACTGTGCCAAGCAACGACAAATTCTTCAGTCAATGCTGTAAGGGCTGTAGAACTAGAAGCAGAAGCCAGAACTTATACCCTGGGAGGTGCTGAGACTTCAAAATTCGGAGATCTAAACCGTGGAAGTTATACCTCAAATGATGATCCCACAATCGTACTGTATAATTCTGGGGGTAACCCCTCCTTTTACAATTTGTGACTGTATGGATCACTTGGATTCATCCTTATCTTTATCATCTTCGGTTTAGTTGTTTCCATTTCTGTTACTAAGACTTGTCGTTGACACCTAAGTTGTGTAACCTATCCTATTTCTATTAAAGATCGAGTCTTTTGTTGACCTATCTTGCTTACCTCGAATCATATCTATTCGAGTTCATGATTTTAGAAATTGATCGGTAGTTTTCTGATTATTGTCGGCTAGGTCGTTCCGATAAAAAACCTTAGAGATTTTTGGAACTAAGACTTTTAAACTCGTAATGGCCAACATGGTCTAAGCCTCATCAAAGAAAGGAGCCTGAGGGTACATGTAATGTTCTCCGTAGAGGACCAAGAGTAAAGGGAATGTAAATGCCACTTTAGTAGCCAAAGTGTTCCGCATGTTGAGCTAAGATGCTGTCGTTTAAGGAGAAGAATAAAAATTTCTCGGTGATGCAAGGATTATCGTCAGTTAAACACGATTATAATCAAAGATGAGTATTTTCGGAGGAAGGTAAATGATTTGATGGATCAGCGAGAAGGAAATCGTTGTTCTCTCCAAGATAGATGTGTGTCCTGGTCACTGTTGGATTCGTGGAAATAGAGGATGTCCCCAAGATGATTTTTCGAGTGTGTTTTCAACATTATGGGTATCCCGTGATGTCAACCGGAGTGACAAACGCTCATGTTGTATTCTTGGACAACATGAATTGTATTTTCTATCCTTACCTAGAACGGAATCGTCGTTGTCATTAATGATGACATTCTGATCTATTCTTAAAGATATGGGGAGATACGTTGGACATCTCGATATAGTTTTCCTAACTTTAAAGAAGGGGGAGTAAGCGCTAAAGTATCAGAGTGCGGATTCTCGTTTAAGGAGGTTCCGTTTTGGATCATGAAATTCCAAATGGAGGAATCGTGTGGATTCACAAAAAGGTTGAAGCAGTTCCTCAAAAGGAAAGATCGAAAACCATGAAGGAGATTCATAGCTAGTGGGATTGGTTGGTTTTATCGAAAGAGTATCGACAGGTTCTCGAAGATAGTAGAACAACTTGCTCCGATTACAAAAAGAGAATCAAAACTTTTACGGACCATCACAGGCGGAGAAAGTTTTTCAAAGATTGAGGAAATATTCCGATTTCGATACTGCCCGATCCCAGTGAAACATTCGAAGTGTTTTTGGGATACTTCACATCAAGGTTTTGGACGTGCGTTCATGCAAAGTTGAGAAGTTATAACTTATGCCTCGAGGTTTTTGATGGTGCGTTGGGAATGACCGACTCACGAACTGGTGTTAGCCGCCGTTATGTCGGCTTTAAGATTATAGAGACACTTTCTATATGGAGCAATATTCAATGTCCTTCGCTGTCACAAGAACCTGAAGTATTTATTCGATGAGAAGGAACCAAACATGAGGCAGAGAAAGTGACTAAAGATTTTGAAGGAACATAATCCCTAGCTTTAGAGTCATCTTGGAAAAGAAAACGCCATGGCGAGCGCTTTGAATCGGAAACTACCTAATACCTTCATTATGATGGTCGAGAAGAAGGAATTAGTAGAGTAATTCGAGGACAGGTGGCTGTCATTAGAAATGACACTGGATGAGATATGTCTAGATATAGTCATTATTTCGAATGATCTGTTGGGAAGGATTCAAGAGAAGTAGAATAGTGACCAATTTCTACAAGACAAGAAGAAGCTATTAAGACAAAGCATGGTGTCGGAATACGAGGAAGGAACTCGATGGAATCTTAATGTTCACAGGTGAAGGTTGCAATACCAGATGATTTAGAACTTAAGGAGTTTATTCCCAATGAAACTCATGAGAGTAAACCGAGTTTACATACCAGAGTGATCAAGGTATGTCGAAATCTAAAACAGAAGTGATGGTAACAATGGATGAAGAAAGATGTTGCTAAATGCGTGTCATCTTGTTTGGTCTGCCAGAAAACGAAGATTGAACATCAAAGACCAACTGGACTATTATAACCCTTGACTATCCCCGAATGGAAATGGGATGGTATTGCCATGGACCTTGTTGTCGGGTTGCCAAGGACTAAGAAAGGAAATGACTCAATATGGGTAATTGTGGATCGGCTTGCAAAATCAGCTCACTCTTTGCCAATCAACATAAGATATCCATTGGAAAAGTTGAGTCGGATATATGTTAGTGAAATTGTCAGACTTCATGGTGTGCCCACAAGTATCATTTCCAACAGAGATCCAAGGTTTACGTCTAAGTTCTGGAAGAGTTTTCAAGAAGTTATGGGAACGAAGTTGCAATTGAGTTCGGCATACCATCCGCAGACTGATGGCCAATCAGAGAGGACAATCCAGTCATTAGAGGATCTGCTAAGAGCTTGTGCGATAGAGCAAACTGGGGATTGGGATGAAATCTTACTATTGGTGGAGTTCACCTACAACAACAGTCACCATTCAAGTATAGGGATGGCGCCCTATGAGGCTCTATATGGGCGGAGGTGTCGGACGCCTCTGTGCCAGTATCAAGATGGAGAACGGCTTGCCGTTGGACCTGAACTCATTCAGCAGACAACTGAAAAGGCTAAAATGATTCAAGAGCAGATGAAAACGGCTCAGAGTCGACAGAAGAGTTATGCGGACAAAAGAAAGAAACCTCTTGAATTCGAAGAAGGAGAGCATGTCTCCTCGAAAATCACACCTACGACTGGGGTCAGTCGTATCCTCAAGCCTAGAAAACTCACTCTTAAATTCTACGGACTATCCTAAATTCTTTTTCGGACTGGTTCAATATCCGTAACTGATCTTTGCTATCATTTCTTTCAAATCTTCATGATATCTTCCGCATGTCATGATCACGAAAGTATATCCTTGGACCCAGCCATGTTATCGAACAGGACACAGTACGATTGAAAGAAAGTCTGACCCATGGAATACTTCCTGTAAGATCGAGAGTAGGAGAGCAAAACCGCATGGAGGCAGGGAGATCACATTGGTAATAACAATTTGAATTGACGTGATTAGAAGCGCGATATGGAGGCCGAAAGATAAGGTGAAGAAACAACATTGATATTTATCCTAAGGAATGAAAATTTCGAGGACGAAATTTCTATTTGTTGGGGAGAGTTGTAACACCCCAAAAATTTATAATTTTAGAATAAATTATCGTTTTACAATATTTGGGATTTTTAGGAATTTTTCTGGATTTTTCGGAGAACGTGAAATATTTTAATATATTCCTTGTTTTACGTGTGTATTGAGCAGAGTCGCGAAAATGAAATATTTTTCCTGAGAACCTTGAACTATGGAAAAGTTGACGGGGGATCTTACTAAACCCAAGGCCGGACACAGTTTACAAGGTTTCATGTTTTTTGAGAAATCTTAACAAATGAGATAATAAAACACTGTGAAGAATTTATCTGTCAGAGTTGTTAATGCTGACTTCTACCAACTATAACTATTGTCTAATAAATAATAACATGTATTAAAAATATTATCACATTATCCAAACTTCTAATTTTTGTATCACATCTATTAGTTTTAATTTCAAAAGAAAGATTAAATTTAGTCTAAGCTTGTTATAGGAAGCTTCATAACAATTTCCCTTGTAACACATTTTCTCTCTCTTCCCTCCCTACTTCTTACACGGATGGCATTGAAAGCCATAATCACATTTTCATTTTATCTCTTCTTCTCCTCTCTTCTCTTCTCTTCTTCTTCTTCTCTTCTTCTTCTTCTTCCTTCACCACCGTACACCCTCACCATTCACCATCTTCATTTTTTTTCTTCCCCACTTCCACATCTAGCTTTCTTCCATCATTCTAAGACCATCTTCCTTGTGGCCATCCTTGGTTCTTCTTCTTCCTCTATTTTTTCACCATTGAAGCTAAAACTTTGAGCTTGGAGGTAAAGTCTTAACCTTTCTTTCACTTTCTTCTCATTTTCATTTTTCTTGGTCACTTATGTGATCAAGAACTCATTTTTCCATGGTTTGAGTGAACATTATGGAAATCACTCACATTGGTGTTCTTCTTGAAGGGAAAACGAAAATCTAGGGTAAGAAGAGGTGACACATTGTGTTGTTTTCCAAACAGGTAAGAGGGAGATGATCCTCTTCAACCAATCTTGGTAGTAAGGGAATGTCTTGTATGTGTATTGTTGTTGATTTTTGAATTCATGAATAAAGTTATCTCATTTTTATGTTGTTCTTTATGATAATGTATTTTGTTGGGTTTGTATGATTCATTGATGCTTCTTGCATGATTTGAAGGTATATTTGAGTATTTGGATGATTAAATATGATGAGGAATGGTTTGGTTTGAGTTAGAGGACCTGAGAACTCTATTTTTCTACAAACTTACGCGTGGTAATCAATTACACGAGGCTTGTAATTGATTACCAAGCTCTTAAAGATACAAAATCGTGATTCTGGAAATCTAGTAATCGATTACATCTGGTGTGTAATCGATTACAGAGATTCTGTTTAGCTTGTAATCGATTACAAGAGGAGTGTAATCGATTACCAACCCTCTGATGTCACGAAATGGTGCGGCTGGGAATCACGTAATCGATTACAACTTGTGGGTAATCGATTACGGAGGTTCTGTCCAATTGGTAATCGATTACCACGGTTGTGTAATCGATTACCAGTGCCTAGAAGTTACGAAATTTGGTTCTGGGAATCACGTAATCGATTACAATGAGATTGTAATCGATTACAGAAGTTCTGTTTCTCAGGTAATCGATTACAAGGGTGCTGTAATCGATTACCAAGACTAAAAATGAGATTTTTGAGCTTGAAATGATTGAGATTATGGTTCTCTATCCTTTGTAACTCAAACATAACCTAAAAACCCTGGATTCAAGGATTCTACTTTACTAAATTGTGATAGAAATGTGCATTCACCCCAATAGGGAAGAAATGATTTTGAATATGGAATCCTTGGATCCATGATATGGAAATTGTGGTATGTGTAATGAGGAATGCATGTTGATGCTGAGAATTATTGACGTAGTACTCAATGAGACAAGGATGATGATGTGCCATTGAGGCAATGTTTTAAATAAATGTATTGTTGATATGTCATGCTGGACATTGAATATTGCTTATGTGCCATTGAGGAAAGGCTTATGCTGAATGCATCATTGTTGAACATACATGATTAGACATTGTGTCATCATGCATGTGTATTGTCTGTGGGACATTGTTGAGAAGGCTATGTTGCCTAGGAGTTTGAATAACTCCTTTGTGCGGGTGTGAATAGACTAAGCGTAGGTGTCATATGTTGATGGCCCTGAGGGCGTCGGGGTGTGGGTGTCTCACAATGGGCAGTGGTAGCTCCGCTGGGGCTGTGGGATAAACCAATGAAACACACCGACGATCCGACCGTGATGTGTTGTCCTATGTCGCGATCAACTGTTGAGGTGCCATGTGTGAGCCATTTTGCGCAAATGTTTTTATGAGATGAGCACACTATATTTTTAAGGCTAACGATACACTGGCATTACTCCTTGATCATTCACTCCGAAAATATTTATGTCTAGCTCCATGGAGTAGGAACTTTGGTACCTTTTTTGTATTGTGAGTTGTCAGTCGCATGGTCCATTGAGCATTTATAATGGAATAATGTGTTTACTATTATGACTGTGGTATTTAATTGACTCTTGGTAATGCTAATGTTGCTAGCTGGCTATGGATAATGTTATCTATTGTTCTTTGCTGCTTTACTCTCGTTAATTACTTTCATGTATTACTGTACTTGTATGTATCAACTGTGTCTTATGTGGGCATTCGACGCTGTTTATTTTCTTGTTGCCTTATTGGTACTAAAAGCTGGGAATCTCACCTTTTTCCTATATTTGTGCATTTCTGTTTTACATTTATGTTTAATCAAAGATCGTAAGAGGAAGATAAATAGGGACCATACCTAGGTTGATTGACTTGAGCATCTGGACAAGATTTCGTTGACTATGTAAGAGTGCAGCCGCGTGGTGGCATTGATGCCTGTCGTGTCAACTAGGGCGCCGTGTGTCATGTGCATATGGGGTTGCGGCCTTGTCTGCTGGTAGTACCCATCCCTGGGTTACTACTCCTCCCCTTTAATTGTTTTTATTCCTGCTGTATTTCATTTGACTCTATAATTATTGTATTCTATGTTATCAGTGATTCGTGTGAATTGGCTATAAACTATATATATATATATATAAGGGACGTGATTTCATTCCAATGGTTGTATTAAGAGTTGAACACATTTATATTTCGTTCATGGCTTATATTTTCTACGTATGCATAAATGCGAAAAAGGAAAAAAAAATAAAAATTAAACTCTTAAATTTGGAAACTACTGTTATCATGACTGTGACACACCTGGATGTAGTAACTGTGATGTAATGACGATTGCGCTGCAGTTGTTAGATTTAGGGGCGTTACACTTTGGTGGTATCAGAGCAGTTCATCCTGTTGAGCCGGGGTATGGACTTGCTATGTTTAGGCATATTAGAATTTAGTCTGTTGTGCACTTCCTTGTCTCTTGATTGAGATGATGGGAAATGTTGATGGCTACTGTTATACAGTTGCATGATATTGAGGATTGGCCTACTCAATATGTAATGTTCTGTGTGTACAGGAAACTATGACTTCACCTAGGCGTACTGTGTTAGGAAAATAGGATTTCTTTTGTGAGGAGATCAGAAGGTTTTGGAAAACCGATCTTCTGGAGAAAGAAATAGTTGGTGTAAACTAGATTTGAGAAGCAGTTTGGAAGTTGACGACTTACGAGGGATCACGCTGTGGAAGCGGAATGAAGAAGTTCGAGCTGGAGATTGTTCGGTTGTATGGAATTGAACTTGCCTTGCTTGAATTGTATGAATTGTATGACTTTTTGTATTTGGTTTTCATAGGGAGATAACATTGTTTGAAGTAATTTTTGTTTGATGCAATTATGTCCGTCTTTAGAGAGATTCAATGGCTCGCAGTAGACATGCAAGGGCGGTGGCTCGTGACAGACGTATACATGTGAGCGCGGGACAAGACAATAGGAGTATGGCTACGACTGCAGAAGAAAGGCAAATGATAGCTGAGGTGATAACTTACCAGGATCAGAGGAACACGCAACAACGAGAATTAGCAATTGAGATCCAGAATCTGTCGAAGGAAAGTCGGCGTTGGGGCAAACTTGGACTACCTAGATTCTAAAGGAGGAATAATAGAAAAGTTAACTAGTCTAAGCGGAAACCATACGCACGGGTATCAGGGAAACATCAACAACCAACTTCTGGACAAAGTACTAGCGGTGGTGTATCTAGTCAGACCCCGACATCCTCGCCAAGATGTATGAAATGCGGAAAGGAACACTTCACGAGGGAGTGTAAGATTAAAGGGATAATCTGTTTTAGATGTGGAAAGCCTGGACACGTCTCCCGCAACTGTGACCAAGCAACGACAAATTCTTCAGTCAATGCTGTAAGGGCTGTAGAACTAGAAGCAGAAGCCAGAACTTATACCCTGGGAGGTGCTGAGACTTCAAAATTCGGAGATCTAAACCGTGGAAGTTATACCTCAAATGATGATCCCACAATCGTACTGTATAATTCTGGGGGTAACCCCTCCTTTTACAATTTGTGACTGTATGGATCACTTGGATTCATCCTTATCTTTATCATCTTCGGTTTAGTTGTTTCCATTTCTGATACTAAGACTTGTTGTTGACACCTAAGTTGTGTAACCTATCCTATTTCTATTAAAGATTGAGTCTTTTGTTGACCTATCTTGCTTTCCTCGAATCATATCTATTCGAGTTCATGATTTTAGAAATTGATCGGTAGTTTTCTGATTATTGTCGGCTAGGTCGTTCCGATAAAAAACCTTAGAGATTTTTGGAACTAAGACTTTTAAACTCGTAACGGCCAACATGGTCTAAGCCTCATCAAAGAAAGGAGCCTGAGGGTACATGTAATGTTCTCTGTAGAGGACCAAGAGTAAAGGGAATGTAAATGCCACTTTAGTAGCCAAAGAGTTCCGCATGTTGAGCTAAGATGCTGTCGGTTAAGGAGAAGAATAAAAATTTCTCGGTGATGGAAGGATTATCGTCAGTTAAACACGATTATGATCAAAGATGAGTATTTTCGGAGGAAGGTAAATGATTTGATGGATCAGCGAGAAGGAAATCGTTGTTCTTTCCAAGATAGATGTGTGTCCTGGTCACTGTTGGATTCGTGGAAATAGAAGATGTCCCCAAGATGATTTTTCGAGTGTGTTTTCGACATTATGGGTATCCCGTGATGTCAACCGGAGTGACAAACGCTCATGTTGTATTCTTGGACAACATGAATTGTATTTTCTATCCTTACCTAGAACGGAATCGTCGTTGTCATTAATGATGACATTCTGATCTATTCTTGAAGATATGGGGAGATACGTTGGACATCTCGATATAGTTTTCCTAACTTTAAAGAAGGGGGAGTAAGCGCTAAAGTATCAGAGTGCGGATTCTCGTTTAAGGAGGTTCCATTTTGGATCATGAAATTCCAAATGGAGGAATCGTGTGGATTCACAAAAAGGTTGAAGCAGTTCCTCAAAAGGAAAGATCAAAAACCATGAAGGAGATTCATAGCTAGTGGGATTGGTTGGTTTTATCGAAAGAGTATCGACAGGTTCTCGAAGATAGTAGAACAACTTGCTCCGATTACAAAAAGAGAATAAAAACTTTTACGGACCATCACAGGCGGAGAAAGTTTTTCAAAGATTGAGGAAATATTCCGATTTCGATACTGCCCGATCCCAGTGAAACATTCGAAGTGTTTTTGGGATACTTCACATCAAGGTTTTGGACGTGCGTTCATGCAAAGTTGAGAAGTTATAACTTATGCCTCGAGGTTGTTGAAGGTGCGTTGGGAATGACTGACTCACGAGCTGGTGTTAGCCGCGGTTATATCGGCTCTAAGAATATAGAGTCACTTTCTATATGGAGCAATATTCAATGTCCTTCGCTGTCACAAGAACCTGAAGTATTTATTCGATGAGAAGGAACCAAACATGAGGCAGAGAAAGTGACTAAAGATTTTGAAGGAACATAATCCCTAGCTTTAGAGTCATCTTGGAAAAGAAAACGCCATGGCGGGCGCTTTGAATCGGAAACTACCTAATACCTTCATTATGATGGTCGAGAAGAAGGAATTAGTAGAGTAATTCGAGGACAGGTGGCTGTCATTAGAAATGACACTGGATGAGGTATGTCTAGATATAGTCGTTATTTCGAATGATCTGTTGGGAAGGATTCAAGAGAAGTAGAATAGTGACCAATTTCTACAAGACAAGAAGAAGCTATTAAGACAAAGCATGGTGTTGGAATGCGAGGAAGGAACTCGATGGAATCTTAATGTTCACAGGTGAAGGTTGCAATACCAGATGATTTAGAACTTAAGGAGTTTATTCCCAATGAAACTCATGAGAGTAAACCGAGTTTACATACCAGAGTGATCAAGGTATGTCGAAATCTAAAACAGAAGTGATGATAACAATGGATGAAGAAAGACGTTGCTAAATGCGTGTCATCTTGTTTGGTCTGCCAGAAAACGAAGATTGAACATCAAAGACCAACTGGACTGTTACAACCCTTGACTATCCCCAAATGGAAATGGGATGGTATTGCCATGGACCTTGTTGTCGGGCTGCCAAGGACTAAGAAAGGAAATGACTCAATATGGGTGTTTGTGGACCGGCTTGCAAAATCAGCTCACTTTTTGCCAATCAACATAAGATATCCATTGGAAAAGTTGAGTAGGATATATGTTAGTGAAATTGTCAGGCTTCATGGTGTGCCCACAAGTATCATTTCCAACAGAGATCCAAGGTTTACGTCTAAGTTCTGGAAGAGTTTCAAGAAGTTATGGGAACGAAGTTGCGATTGAGTTTGACCTACCATCCGCAGACTTATGGCCAATCAGAGAGGACAATCCAGTCATTAGAGGATCTGCTAAGAGCTTGTGCGATAGAGCAAACTGGGGATTGGGATGAAATCTTACTATTGGTGGAGTTCACCTACAACAACAGTCACCATTCAAGTATAGGGATGGCGCCCTATGAGGCTCTATATGGGCGGAGGTGTCGGACGCCTCTGTGCCGGTATCAAGATGGAGAACGGCTTGTCGTTGGACCTGAACTCATTCAGTAGACAACTAAAAAGGCTAAAATGATTCAAGAGCAGATGAAAGCGGCTCAGAGTCGACAGAAGAGTTATGCGGACAAAAGAAAGAAACTTCTTGAATTCGAAGAAGGAGAGCATGTCTCCTCGAAAATCACACCTACGACTGGGGTCGGTCGTATCCTCAAGCCTAGAAAACTCACTCTTAAATTCTACGGACTATCCTAAATTCTTTTTCGGATTGGTTCAGTATCCGTAACTGATCTTTGCTATCATTTCTTTCAAATCTTCATGATATCTTCCGCATGTCATGATCACGAAAGTATATCCTTGGACCCAGCCATGTTATCGAACAGGACACAGTACGATTGAAAGAAAGTCTGACCCATGGAATACTTCCTGTAAGATCGAGAGTAGGAGAGCAAAACCGCATGGAGGCAGGGAGATCACATTGGTAATAACAATTTGAATTGACGTGATTAGAAGCGCGATATGGAGGCCGAAAGATAAGGTGAAGAAACAACATTGATATTTATCCTAAGGAATGAAAATTTCGAGGACGAAATTTCTATTTGTTGGGGAGAGTTGTAACACCCCGAAAATTTATAATTTTAGAATAAATTATTGTTTTACAATATTTTGGATTTTTAGGAATTTTTCTGGATTTTTCGGAGAACGCGGAATATTTTAATATATTCTTCGTTTTGCGTGTGTATTGAGCAGAGTCGGGAAAATGAAATATTTTTCCTGAGAACCTTCAACTATGGAAATGTCGACGGGGGATCTTACTAAACCCGAGGCAGGACACAGTTTACAAGGTTTCATGTTTTTCGAGAAATCTTAACAGATGAGATAATAAAACACTATGAAAATTTATCTGTCAGAGTTGTTAATTGACTTCTACCAACTATAACTATTGTCCAATAAATAATAACATGTATTAAAAATATTATCACATTATCCAAACTTCTAATTTTTGTATCACATCTATTAGTTTTAATTTCAAAAGAAAGATTAAATTTAGTCTAAGCTTGTTATGGGAAGCTTCTTAGCAATTTCCCTTGTAATACATTTTCTCTCTCTTCCCTCCCCACTCTTCTTACACGACAGATGGCATTGAAAGCCATAATCACATTTTCATTTTATCTCTTCTTCTCTCTCTCTTCTCTTCTTCTTCTTCTTCTTCTCTTCTTCTTCTTCCTTCACCACCGTACACCCTCCCCATTCACCATCTTCATTTCTTTTCTTCCCCACTTCCACATCTAGCTTTCTTCCATCATTCTAAGACCATCTTCCTTGTGGCCATCCTTGGTTCTTCTTCTTCCTCTATTTTTTCACCATTGAAGCTAAAACTTTGAGCTTGGAGGTAAAGTCTTAACCTTTCTTTCACTTTCTTCTCATTTTTGTTTTTCTTGGTCACTTATGTGATCAAGAACTCATTTTTCCATGGTTTGAGTGAACATTATGGAAATCACTCACATTGGTGTTCTTCTTGAAGGGAAAATGAAAATCTAGTGCAAGAAGAGGTGACACATTGTGTTGTTTTCCAAATAGGTAAGAGGGAGATGATCCTCTTCAACCAATCTTGGTAGTAAGGGAATGTCTTGTATGTGTATTGTTGTTGATTTTTGAATCCATGAATAAAGTTATCTCATTTTTATGTTGTTCTTGATGATAATGTATTTTGTTGGGTTTGTATGATTCATTGATGCTTCTTGCATGATTTGAAGGTATATTTGAGTATTTGGATGATTAAATATGATGAGGAATGGTTTGGTTTGAGTTAGAGGACCTGAGAACTCTGTTTTTCTGCAAACTTACGCGTGGTAATCAATTACACGAGGCTTGTAATCGATTACCAAGCTCTTAAAGATACAAAATCGTGATTCTGGAAATCTGGTAATCGATTACATCCGGTGTGTAATCGACATGAGATTCTGTTTAGCTTGTAATCGATTACAAGAGGAGTATAATCGATTACCAAGCCTCGATGTCACGAAATGGTGCTTTGGGAATCACGTAATCGATTACAACTTGTGGGTAATCGATTACGGAGGTTTTGTCTAATTGGTAATCGATTACCACGGTTGTGTAATCGATTACCAATGCCTGGAAGTTACGAAACGTGGTTCTGGGAATCACGTAATCGATTACAATGAGATTGTAATCGACATGAGGTCTTTCTCATGTAATCGATTACAAGGGTGCTGTAATCGATTACCAAGACTAAAAATGAGATTTTTGAGTTGGAAATGATTGAGATTATGGTTCTCTATCCTTTGTTCAAACATAACCTAAAAACCCTGGATTCAAGGATTCTACTTTACTAAATTGTGATAGAAATGTGCATTCACCCCAATAGGGAAGAAATGATTTTGAATATGGAATCCTTGGATCCATGATATGGAAATTGTGGTATGTGTAATGAGGAATGCATGTTGATGCTGAGAATTATTGACGTAGTACTCAATGAGATAAGGATGATGATGTGCCATTGAGGCAATGTTTTTAATAAATGTATTGTTGATATGTCATGCTGGACATTGAATATTGCTTATGTGCCATTGAGGAAAGGCTTATGCTGAATGCATCATTGTTGAACATACATGATTAGACATTGTGTCATCATGCATGCGTATTGTGGGTGGGACATTGTTGAGAAGGCTATGTTGCCTAGGAGTTTGAATAACACCTTTGTGCGGGTGCGAATAGACTAAGCGTAGGTGTCATATGTTGATGGCCCTGAGGGCGTCGGGGTGTGGGTGTCTCACAATGGGCAGTGGTAGCTCCGCTGGGGCCGTGGGATAAACCAATGCAACACACTGACGATCCTGACTGTGACGCTGTCCTATGTCGCGATCAACTGCCGAGGTGCCCTGTGTGAGCCATTTTGCGCAAATGTTTTTATGAGAAGAGCACACTATATTTTTAAGGCTAACGATACGCTGGCATTACTCCTTGATCATTCACTCCGAAAATATTTATGTCTAGCTCCATGGAGTAGGAACTTTGGTACCTTTGTTGCATTGTGAGTTGTTAGTCGCATGGTCCATTGAGCATTTATAATGGATTAATGTGCTTACTATTATGACTGTGGTATTTAATTGACTCTTGGTAATGCTAATGTTGCTAGCTGGCTATGGATAATGTTATCTATTGTTCTTTGCTGCTTTACTCTCATTAATTGCTTTCATGTATTACTGTACTTGTATGTATCAACTGTGTCTTATGTGGGCATTCGATGCCGTTTATTTTCTTGCTGCCTTATTGGTACTAAAAGCTGGGAATCTCACCTCTTTCCTATATTTGTGCATTTTTGTTTTACATTTATGTTTGATCAAAGATCGTAAAAGGAAGATAAATAGGGACCACACCTAGGTTGATTGACTTGAGCATCTGGACAAGATTTCGTCGACTACGTAAGAGTGCAGCCGCGTGGTGGCATTGATGCCTGTCGTGTCAACTAGGGCGCCGTGTGTCATGTGCATATGGGGTTGCGGCCTTGTCTGCTGGTAGTACCCATCCTTGGGTTACTACTCCTCCCCTTTAATTATTTTTATTCCCGCTGTATTTCATTTGACTCTATAATTATTGTATTCTATGTTATCAGTGATTCGTGTGAATTGGCTATAAACTATATATATATATATATATATATATATATATATATATATATATATATATATATATATATATATATAAGGGACGTGATTTCATTCCAATGGTTGTATTAAGAGTTGAACACATTTATATTTCATTCATGGCTCATATTTTCTACTTATGCATAAATGCGAAAAAGGAAAAAAAATAAAAATTAAACTCTTAAATTTGGAAACTACTGTTATCATGACTGTGACACACCTGGATGTAGTAACTGTGGTGTAATGACGATTGCGCTGCGGTTGTTAGATTTAGGGGCGTTACATACGGTGGATAACGGAGGTGGGTCTTCTCAGAAACGGATCGCTAGCGCTTTCTGAGTTGTCCGGTCACCTTACTTTGGTGATCGGAGACGATTGCCGGAGAGCGGTTCTTGACCAGATCAAACCCTAGCTCTAGATACCAAGTTATGATAGCTGAATGACTTAAAATAACCTTCTCAGCCTCCTGAATTTATAGAATGATAAGTTACAACAATAGAATACAAAATCCCTTGATCTTAGGGATTGACTATTAACAACTATATCAAACAATATCAAGCTATATCAAACTATATCAAATCTAAATCAAACAATATCAACAACATTATTGGAACATGTCTAGTATTAGCTATTTTTATAACATGGTATGTGTAGAAGATGGTGTTGTGACAATTTTTTTACATATACCTTTGGTCATAACACATATTGGCTAGCCATGGATGTGGTGCTGCATAACTACTTTATTAAGTATAGTATTAGCTAGCTCTATTTAGTCCACTTTGCTGATGAATGCTGTAATAGACAATTGGCAATGATTTTGATGATCATAAACAAGAAGATATTTTTAAGAACTTTCAAAATTAGTTATAGGACTTAAATCTTATGTAAAAGGTAAAAAATGGTTCACACTTGACTCTAAATCTATTTTTTTTAAAACTCAAGATTACTCAATGAATCAATATGTTTTCAAGTTGTTAAAAATGTTTTTAAAATCAAGTGAAATGATTTTTAAGTGTTTGAAAGTATGTTGAAACAATTGGTGGCATTTGACTTAAAATGACCATGTTTTTTAAAGTTATTTAAAGTCAAATAATTAATTATGAGCTTGCTTTAATCGATTATTTGGGCTCAATAGAATGCTTTATTTTGAGTTTTAAGTCAAATAATCGATTATGAGATGACCATAATCGATTAGCAAAAGTTAGAGTACCATGGATTTTAGTATTTCAAGTAGTAATCGATTATTGAGTTAAAAAGATCATTTTGTGCCTCTTTTATCAAAAGGAAATAATCGATTATGACTTGACAATAATAGATTATGTAGTTCCAATAATCGATTATTTAGGTTTCTAAAAGCAATAATAACAGCTAGTAATTCACATTAAATGCTACCAACTCAATCTCAACAACTCTTTAGTGACTTGAGCTTTAAATACAAACCTTTGGGGACTCAAGTGGTGTTACCAAGTGACTTCAAATTCAAAAAGGGGGTGGGGTGAATTGAATTTGTAAAATGTTTTAGCAAACTTTTTCAAAAATACTTGTTTAACAATTTTTGTTGAAGTTATTAATTGTTAGAGATGAATAGATAGACGAGAATGAACACTTCTCATACTAATAAACTAGTTAAGATATAAAGTATTTAAGAAAACATACAATAAACAAAGCACAAATGTAAATGAGATAGAGTAGAGAGAAGCAAATTCAAGATTTATCCTAGTTTAGCCACTCTTTATGACCTATGTCTAGTCCTCAAAGGATTCACTCGAGATTTATCCACTGAACTTCAAACTTCAATAGGTGCTTGCAACCTTTACAACCAAGAGCACTCACAACACCTTTGGGATATCTTACCATTTGTGTTTAAGCTTTGGGATACCTTACCTTTTGTGTTTAAGCCTCAACATAATGGATACCTCACATTTTTCTCTTCTTGAGGATTATTTCACCCTCTTACAAAGGAAATCAGATAAATAAAGATTGAAAATTCTCACAAGAGTGGATTATACAAATTGAAGCTCGATGGGTAGAAGAATGATCACACTTTTTAGCTTAAAACAAAATAATAGTATTGAAGGTAGGTAAAGTTCGTATTAAATGCTCAAAAAGTTCTTTCAGAATGATTTCCTCTTTTCCTTAAGTTCCCAATAAATTGTATTTAAATCCGAAGTCATTACAAAGCCATTGGGAGGTGGTTGGTGGCATTTAATGCAAGCTACTAGCCGTTAATTTTTGCATTTAGAAATCCAGATAATTGATTATTAGAATCCATAAAGGATTATCATCGAGATAGCACAAAAGAAATGAGTTTATGGAACTCAATAATTGATTACCCATTTGGTATAATTGATTATTGGCTTTTAGATAAAGAGGCACGCAATGCCTTTTAAGTTCAATAATCGATTATTGCCCTGCAATGCAATAATCAATTATTGCTTGAAGGATGACATTCTAACTATTTCTAATTGATTATGAAAAGCTCATAATCTATTATTGCCTTTAAAATCCCAAATCAGGGCATCTGTTGAACCCATATAATCGATTATAGCAACCCAATAATCGATTATTTGGCTTCAAACGACTTTGAAAAACTTAACCATCTTAAGCCAAATGCCTTTAAATAATCCAACAAGCTTTCAAGCAATTAAACGCCATTTCTCATGATTTTAAAACTCATTTTAACAACTTGAAAACACTTTGAAACATTGGATGCTATATTAGGTTCTTGAAAAATGGATTTAGAGCTTAAGTGTGAACCATTTTACCTTTAGAAAAGATCTAAGTCCTATAACTAGTCTTGAAGGTTCTTGGACTTGATCTTACAATCATTTTCTTGTTTGTGATCATTAAAACCATTGTCATTACCAATTACAAGTGGTGTTGGATATCAATATGAAAAAGCCTCTTGAGCATTTATTACGAACTTTTACAACCCTCATTCATATTACTCTATTTTTTAGCTTAAAGTGTGTTCATCTTTCTACCTCTTGAACTTCAATTTGTATAATTCACTCTTATGAGAGTTTTTATTCCTTTATTCATATGAATTCCTTTGCAAAAGAGTGAGGTATCCCTCAAGCAAGAAAATGGTGAGGTATCCCTTGTAGTGTGACTCAAACACAAAAGGTGAGGTATCCCAAAGGTGTAGTGAATGTTATTGACTGTAAATATTGCAAGCACTTATTGAAGCTTGAAGTTTAGTGGAAAAATCTCGGGTGAGTCACTTGAGGATTGGACATAGGTCATAAAGAGTGGTCGAACCAGTATAAATCTCGAGTTTGTTTCTTTTTACTCTATCTCCTTTACATTTGAGCTTTCTTTATTATATGTTTTCTCAAATACTTTACATCTTAGATGGTTTCCTCATTTATCTACTCATCTCTAACATTTGAGTGGCGCAATGAATAAATCTTTATGATATTCTTTAATTATCAATCATGATCGTACAGAATAATAGCACCACAACTACAATACTAGTATTCTGATAAAATAAGGATCATCTGTAACTAAATAGGGAACATATATTTTACTGTTACTATTACGGGAACGTATCTCTCTATTATTAAAATGTATCATCCTAAACAAGTATCTGCTATCTCACTGTATAACCCTACATGTGCACTGCCTGACTTGAGCATTGGAGTCTCTTTGTAGGTACTCACCCCCTGGTCCAACATGCTCCGATACAGCTATACAAGGAGGAAACCACCGTGACATACCTGTCTCAAGTACCCATCTGAATTTATTTTAGAACATTGACGCCGTCTGTGGGAATTGATAAACTTCTATTCCCATTTAACTATGGTGAGCATAAGACAATATCTACAGAAATGAGGTGCTGCGCTCACTATCCTTGGTCAAGGATAGGACCCAGTAGCAGCACAATGCAATCCTCAACTTGTTGCATCACCAGCATATGCCGAAGCCTCCATAGCTGGAAGTCGAGCAGTTTTTGTTAAAATTCTTAATGAAGTGCAGGGGACTTCACCTTCTACCAAAAGTCCCTACCTATCGTGCAGGGTCTCTGTGAGAGATAGACTTAGAATCCCAGGCCAAAGAGGCAACCTTAATGCTCAGGAACATAAAATTCCAGTGCACCAGTGCTTGGGAATTCCAAACAGTGGAGGTGATGATTGTACGTCTCGTTCAGAGCGTGCGAATCAGTCCCATATGTCCTAACGCCAATTCTAGGATATGTTGCAACAACATGTGACTATGTTAGATGGACAATACCAGAGATTGGAAAACATATGACAGGCTATGCATGAAGATCAGTCTAGACTACAACGTCATTACGGGAGACGGAACATAAGAAATAGCTAGAGGAGAATACATACTGATGCTACAACGTCTAATGTTACAAATAACAATCCGAACTACAGCATTCAGGAACAACCTTTTTCTGCTCAACTTATGGAATACCGTGTCCCAAGAAACTTCAAATTCCCAACGAACTTGGAGGTTTATGATGGGACTACAGACACCCCAGAGCATATAAACTTCTTTGAACAATCTATGTGCTTCCATAGAGGACCCATGGAGTTGCTATGCCGTGCCTTCCCAATTTCCTTAAAAAAGGGAGCCCTCAAGTGGTTCTCGAACTTACAACGAGGGTCTGTCGTTGACTTGATAGATCTTAAACAACGTTTCTTACCCCAAATACTACCAGTAACGAGCAACCCAAATCCATCGAATCTCTATCAAAGGTTTGCCAAGGGCGTGACTGTAACGCCCTTTTTTGGGAGGGAACGTCACATTGTCAAATAAAAGAAAATGCGAAAAAAATAAAGTTTTAACATTTCAAGACCCGGTTCATTCGTTTAAGTTTAACTTGTTCAATTCTTAAATACGCGAGCAGAATAGCAAAAGTATACAAATTTTTTTTTTTGTTTTGATAATCATTTTAACCATGCGGAATATAAATGACAGTGAAGGAGAAGATAGTAGACAAAATTCTCATCCGGATATATAGATATATATATATATATATATATATATATATATATATAAAATGTAATAATATCATTTATACTTAGATACAAGCTCAATCATTAGATGAAAGTGAATCTACCCAAAAACAAAACTATACCCCCATATATAAAGATTATACAAATATGTACTAATATCCTACTTAGATACCAAAATAACAAAACTATACCCACACAAAAATATACAAATATGCCCTAGTGATACCAAAATATACAGCCCACACAAAAATACATGAGGCCCCAAAATAAAACACTGGTAGCCATCAGTAGCTACCAGTAAGCTCAGTCTCTCAGATGAGGAGGGACCGTATCAGGGTCCTCAGCAGGATCCTTCTCTTCAGAGGAAACCTCCATGGGAACCATAGAACCACGGGCAGGAGCTCGAGCAGTAGAATCAAAAGAGTCCTCCCAAGGGGTGTAGTAACGATCACCTCACATCTCCCTGATGGGCAAGTAAAACTCCAGTCGCAGGCTGATGTGGCAGGTGAGGACAGGTGCCTCATGACGTCTCCAGGCTAGGACGATCGACACATCTCCCAAGTAGACGCAACGATCGGAACTCAAGTTGATATACCAACACTCCGGCCCTCCGAGGAAGGTCAGACGCACATCCCCAAGAAATCCGTGCATACGTGCCGCCATCGTCTTCGTAGAAGCTAGTCTCGTTCGGGCCAGAAGCCGGGAAACTCGGGATCTTCCGCTTCCTTACCGTCGTCTTCGATCAATACAGTATACACACATATAGCAAGTAACAAAGGTACAAGAAAGAGGTAAGACATCCTACCATCATTACCAATTATAGCAATTAGAAACAGTACGGCACCACGCGCCCAAATAGCAATTCAAAATATCATTTTCAACTAATAAGCAGAAATTCTAACAATAAGCAAATAAACAATTCCAGGTAGATAGTCATCACAGTAAAAGCCAAATAAGTCATAGATAGGAAATATGAACATTAACAATGACAATGTATATTATGACTCACATGCATGCTTTCCCAAATTCCTACTCCATGGAGCTAGACTCAAATAGTCGGAGAGAAAGATCGGGAGACATGTCTCAGAACTCTCACCGCCGAGGCCAGTGCTATCAATAATTTTTCTCGTGCACAATCATGGCATTGTACAGACATTCTACACTAGATCACGATATAGGACAGTGTCAAGTCCGGATCGTCGGTGCGTTTGCATCGGTTTGCCCCACAGGCAAATGAGCTACCAACTACCCATTGTGGAGGACCCGCACCCCGACGCCCCCAAGGTCATAACAAGACCCACAAGACCCACACTTGTCTACTCGCACCCGCACTAAGGTGTGTTCAATCTCCTAGGCAACTTGGCCTTACAACAGTCCACAAGGACATTCACAATGCATATGACACTATGCATGAACATGTATGATTCACAATTTCATACCATTACATAACATGCCACAATAGGCCAATATAAGCATCAATATATGTTCCTTATCACACACATACAACAATTTCCATGTCGTGGATCCAAGAATTTTCATTTTCAAAATCATTTCTCCTCTATTGGTATGAATACATATTCCTATCACTTTTAAGTAATGTAGAATCCATGAATCCAGGGTTTTTAGGTTATGTTTGGGTTACAAAGGACAAAGAACCATAATTCCAATCATTTTCAGCTCAACATCTCATTCTTGGGTCTTGGTAATCGATTACATCATTCTGGTAATCGATTACCAGCGAAACAGAATCCCTGTAATCGACTACAATACCATTGTAATCGATTACACGATTTCCAGATCTACGGTTCGTAACTTCAAGGACCTGGTATTCGATTACACAGTCGTGGTAATCGATTACCAATCGGACAGAACCTCCGTAATCGATTACCCACAAGTTGTAATCGATTACGTGATTCCCAGAAGCATTATTTCGTGACATCAGAGGCTTGGTAATCGATTACACACAAGATGTAATCGATTACTAGATTTTTAGAATCACGATTTAGTACCCTTAAGAGCTTGGTAATCGATTACAAGCCCCGTGTATTCGATTACCACGCGTAAACTTGCAGAAAACAGAGTTCTCAGGTCCTTTAACTCAAATCAAACCACTCATTATCATATTTAACTAACAAGTTACTCAAATATACCTTCAAATCATGCAAGAGGCATCAATCAATCATACAACAATCAATCCAATAGCATAAATCAATTAAAATCAACACATAGACATAGTAATCACAAAATCAAAGGATAACCCTCGTTAGGGTTTTTCCACCAACAACACAATCAAGGTTCCTAGATGCTAAAAGAGGTTGAGAAGGAGTGTCTTCCTCTTACCTATGTGAAGAAAACAAAAGAAGAACACCAAGAACCTCCTTTGAATTTTCGGATTTGAGCTCCAAGAATCCTAAAAATGGTGACTTCGTTAGAATCAATACCAAGGCTTGAAAAATAAGCCATGGATGGCCAACATGAAAACCATGACCACGAAAATGGAGGAGAAAGAAGAGAAGTCTTGAGTCTTACCCAAAAAGCTCAAAGCTTGGAGCTTGAAGAAATGGTGAGAATGGTGGAATCTCAAGATGCTCCAAACAAGAAGGATGTCTAGGAGAGGTAGAGAGTTAAGAGAGTATGGTTGGAAGAAAATTTATGATGAATGAGGGGGAAGAGGGCTGCTGTGCCGTGGGATTTCTGGAGAAAGAGAGAGGAGAAAATGTCATGAGGAAGAAGAAGAAAGAAGCAGAAGAAGAAAGAAGTAAAGGAATGCTTAGGAAATAAAATCAATCTCCCCCCAAAATGTTGTCCATCCGTGCATGAAGGAGAGAGAGGAGGGAATGGGCTGCTTTGCATGGGGAAGGAGGAAGAGGAAATTTCCAAGAAGCTTCCTCCAAGCTTCCATGAGAAGCTTCGCACGTTTCTCGATAAAATGAAAGTAAAGTCGTTTCCTAATCGGGTACACTAACACAGATGAATATTTACACTGTCAGTATTATTTTTCCTCCAGTGTGGAAGAGTTACTGATGATGAAAATAATATTTCATTATTCATCAGATGATTTTTACAATACCACAATTTCATTCATCGGGTAAAACCTCGTAAAATGTAAACTTCGTAAATTATGTCCGGCCTCGGGTTTAGTAAGATCCCCCGTCGACAAGTCCACAATTTAGAGTTTACCAGCCACAGAGAAGACATCGCATCTTCCCGGGTCTGCCCAGCGTACACGTAAAATGAGGAATATATTAAAATATTCATCGTTTTCTGAAAAATTCTAGAAGAATTCTCAAAAATCTAGAATATTATAAAATGATCATTTATGCTTAAACAGATATTTTTCGGGATGTTACAACACTCCCCTACTAAAAGAAATTTCGTCCCCGAAATTTACATACCTCAAAATAGTTCCGGATGTTGCTCTCTCATCTTGTCTTCCGGTTCCCAAGTTGCATCACCAATTGTTTCATTCCAGATCACTTTTACCAATGAGATCTCCTTTCCTCTAAGTTGCTTTATCCGTCGGTCCTCGATTCCCACAGGAGGCGCCTCATAGGTCAAGTTCTCTTTTAACTGTACTGTGTCCGGTGCTATGACATGACTTGGATCAGGCAAATACTTACGAAGTTGTGACACATGGAAGACATTGTGTATGTTGGAAAGAAAATGGGGTAAGGCTATCTGGTAGGCTACTGGACCTATCCGGCGAAGGATTTGGTAAGGTACAAGAAACTTTGGAGTGAGTTTTCTAGATTTCAAGGCCCGGCCGACCCCAGTCGTGGGTGTGACTTTCAGGAATACATGCTCACCTTCCTCAAATTCAAGAGGCTTTCTTCTCCTATCTACATAACTCTTTTGCTAGCTCTGCACAGTTCTCATCTTCTCTTGAATCATTTTAACCTTCTCAGTCATTTGCTGAATGATATCTGGTCCAATCGTAAGGCGCTCTCTGTCTTGGTACCAACACAATGGTGTTCGACACTGTCATCCATACAGAGCTTCATAGGGTGCCATCCCCATACTCGAATGATAACTGTTGTTGTAGGTGAACTCTATCAGTGGTAGAACTTCATCCCAACATCCAGTTTGTTCTATAGTACAAGCTCTAAGCAAATCTTCTAAAGATTGGATTGTCCTTTCCGATTGACCATCGGTTTGTGGGTGGTACGCTGAACTCAGACGTAACTTCGTTCCCAATGATGCTTGTAAACTCTGCCAAAATTTTGAAGTAAATCTCGGATCCCTATCCGAAACAATACTCGTAGGCACACCATGTAGCCTAACGATCTCACCAATATACAACTGGGTCAACTTCTCTAAACTGTACCTCATGTTGATCGGGAGAAAATGGGTTGACTTCGTGAGTCGATCCACAATTACCCAAATCGAATCATGTCCTTTCTTCGTCCTCGGCAAACCCACAAAAAAATCCATCGCAATGCTGTCCCATTTCCATTCAGGAATAGATAATGGTTGTAGCAATCCTGCTGGTCTTTGATGTTCCACTTTAGCTTTTTGACAAACTAAACAAGTCGACACACATCTAGTGACGTCACTCTTCATTCCATGCCACTAGAACAATTTCTTTAGATCTTGATACATCTTAGCTATGCCTGGGTGCATACTCAGCTTGCTGGTGTGAGCATGTTCCACAATATATCGCCTAAGCTCTTGGTCACGGGGAATACAAACTCTACCTCGGAATCTCAGGATTCCATCCGTTCCTTCTTCAAATTCTGTCTCTTTGCCTTGCCTTATCAATTCTCTCGCTTCTTGCAAGAATTCATCGGCTTTCTACTTTTCCTGTATGTCATCCATTAGCTCACTTGAGATGGTGACCATGTTCATACAAATCCTTCCGGGTTCTAACTTAACAAACGACCATACATCCCTAAACTGTTCTATGAGGTCTCTTTCCTTGATCATCAAGGCAGAAGCACTGATAGTCTTTCTGCTCAAGGCATCAGCCACGACGTTCTCCTTGCCAGGGTGGTACAACAACTGGAAATCATAGTCCTTCAAGAATTCTAGCCATCTCCGCTGCCTCATATTCAGCTCTTTCTGATCATACAAATATTTCAAGCTCTTGTGGTCACTGAAGATGTTGAACGTTGCTCCATAGAGAAAATGTCTCCATATCTTTAGAGCAAAGACCACAGCCGCAAGTTCCAAATCATGTGTAGGGTAGTTCTTTTTGTGTACTCGCAACTGTCGCGAAGCATAAGCTACCACTCTTCTATGTTGCATAAGAACACATCCCAATCCTTGATACGAAGCATCACAGTACACCTCGAATGGCTCATTCGGATCAGGTAGCACTAACACCGGTGAGGTAGTTAGCCGTTTCTTCAACTTTTGAAAACTTTGCTCGTAGCTATCAATCCATTCAAAAGCTTGGTTCTTCCTTGTTAATTGAGTGAGCGGTCCAGCAATCTTGGAAAACCCTTCTATGAATCTTCGGTAGTATCCGGCTAAACCCACGAAGCTACGAACTTCCGTCACTGACTTTGGTTGTTCCCACTATAATACTGCTTCTACTTTCGACGGATCCACTGCAATCCCTTCCTTCGAGATCACATGGCCTAAAAACTTCACCTCATCAAGCCAAAACTCATATTTCGACAGCTTGGCATACAGTTCCTTCTCCCTTAAAATCTGAAGAACTATGCTGAGGTGCTCAGCATGATCCTTCTGATTCTGGGAATATATCAGGATATCGTCAATGAAGACGACAACAAACTTGTCCAAGTAAGGATGAAAGATCCTGTTCATGTAGTCCATGAAGATAGCAGGTGCATTTGTAACACCAAACGGCATTACAAGGTACTCATAATGACCGTATCGGGTACGAAAAGCAGTCTTGGGCACATCCTCCGTTTTCACTCTTATCTGATGGTACCCAGATCTCAAATCAATCTTTGAAAACACTGCTGCTCCCTTCAGTTGGTCCATCAAATCATCAATTCTTGGGAGTGGATACTTGTTCTTGATCGTCAGCTTGTTCAATTGCCTATAGTCCACACACAATCTTGAGGTACCGTCCTTTTTCCGAACTAACAGTACTGGTGCTCCCCACGGTGACACACTCGGTCTAACAAACTGTTTCTCCAAAAGCTCCTCTAGTTGTTTCTTGAGCTCGGCCAATTCCGTTAGTGACATATGATAATCACATATTTTATTCATTAAGAAACCCTTATGTTTAGTCATTTACACTCTCCATATTCTTAATTGATTGAGTTTGGTATGATTTTGTGAGTTTGAGCTCAAATTGGTCCTAATTGAATATTTTCAGCATTATTGAGATTTGACACTGTTTCTGTATTTTGACCATAACTTGAGTTCCTAATATCTTATGAACATGAATTTTAACTTGTAGGAAAGCTAAGAGGAAGCTCTACAACTTTGATGAAGAGCTCGAAGTCTGATTCAGATGTCTAAGGGACCTAAGTTGACATGGAAGTCAGAATACGAGTTCTGTCAGTAGAATCCGAACAGTGTGCACTCAAAAAAATCATATCTCAAGATGTAATAATGGAGATGGGCTAAAATTTGGACATTGGATAGTCAAGATCCAAATAAACAACTTTCATGAAGAACACATTTTGAGAAAAAGAAGTCTAGTAGGTCATTTTGAGCTTGCAAGTCGGAACAGAGGTGCTGAAGTTGGGTTTGAGCAACCTACGGTATTTGGGACATATCTTGAACTTAAGGAAGCCAAATTGGACGAACCAGCTATCCATTTTATAGCCAAGACAAGGATCTACAACTTTCATGAAGAACACTTTTCGTGGTTCTGAAGTATAGTGGGTCGTTTTTGGCTTCCAAGTCAGATACGAAATTTTCGTCCTCAACCATCCACTCATCCATTCACTAATCCACTCATCCATCCACTAATCCACTCATCCACTCATCCACTCATCCACTCATCCACTCATCCACTAACTCACCCACTCATCCACTCATACACTAATCCAACCACTTAACCACTCCACCCACTCATCCACTAATCCATCCACTCACCCATTCATGTCCATAATTTCCCACTCACCAAAAGTCCTTTGGCATTTTTCACTAATTCAACCACTCAACCATTCCACTCACTCATCCACTAAACCAATCCACTAAACCAACCCACTAATCCATCCACTCAAACACTCCACTCACTCACCCACTCATCCACCCACTTCCCTTTGTCATTTTGTTACCTTAGACTTCTATAAAAGGCACCATTTATCATGAACAAGAGGTAATTCTCCTTCATTTCTCTCTAAGTTTCTTCTTGCTTCTTCATAGTTTCTCATAGTTTTGTATATTTTGATGCTCCCCTTCATGGTAATGGAGGGCTAAGCTACTTTGGGTCAATTTAGAACTCTCGAAGAGATTGTGGTTTGGATTCTTGAGACCTTGGTTATGCATTGTATTTGATTTGTAATTGAATTCCTCTTTTCTTCTTCTTTCTTCTTCTTCTTGATCTTGAATGCATGAATGGTGATTCTATTTATGTTGATCTGATTGATCTTGGTTTAAGATTGAGATTTGTGATGAAACTTAGAACTGATTGATCTAAACTAATCACATAAATGAAGATTGAGATTTGTGATGAAACTTAGAATTGATTGATCTAAATTAATCACGTAATTGAAAAGGTTAGGTTATTGATTTGTGCCTAAGTTAATTGAATTCGGTACTTGAAATTAACATAAATTTTCATGAATGGTGCGATTGCGGATTTGTGTTTATCACTTGTTAATTGAATTCTAGACGATCGTCTAGTATGAATTCTGGATTTGATGCAGAGATCTCGGTTAGATCCAAATTAACAATTCAATTGCGCTTCAAGTGTTCTATGAAAGGTCTATGATTGAATCCACCCAATCTTGGATAGGTTTCTAAATTGACTACTCTTTAATTGTCATTTCTTTCGTTAATTTTGTTAAGTACGATCTTAAACTGTCAAACCCCCCATTTGCTAACTTTCACTTGATTTGATCAAATTGCATCTACGATCCTTGAGGAGACGATCCGGTGTTGTCACTGTGCTACAAGCTTAGGTAATAACTTCGGTTATAATTTTGACTGAGTTCGGCGCTCGTCAACATACGATAAGGTGCTATAGACACGGGACCAGCTCCCGGTACTAGATCAATGGCAAACTCGATCTCACGCGTCGGTAGTAAACCAGGTACTTCCTCTGGAAAAACTTCAGAGAACTCTCTCACAACCGGAATAGTGTCCAGGTCAACCTCACTCTCAATTTCAAAGAAGAAAGTAGCATGTACCCTTGAGCTCCTTCTTCCAAGAAAGCTCGTGCTTGGTTGGCCGTCAAGTATCTAGAATTCTCATCCACGGGGAAAACTATGATTTTTCTGGAACAATCTAACAGAATATGGTTGGAAGATAACCAGTCCATCCCTAGGATTATATCTAACTGTGACAGAGGTAGACAGATCAGATCAACAGGGAAGACTCGACCTTCAACAACTAAGGGACACTTCAAACAGACTTTGGTAGTAACTACTAGTTTATCAGTGGGGGTTGAAACAGTCAATTCAAAAGGTAGTTCAGACATAGGTAAGCCAAGTCGTAGCACACAGTCATATGATATGATGGAATGGGTTGCCCTAGAGTCATACAATACTCTTAAAAGATTACCTTTTATGGTGCCTTCTCCTTGGATCAAGTCTTCGGATTTGGAGGCTTCAGCTCCGCTCATAGTGTAAACTCGACCTCCGGCTTACGGTTTCTTGGCTCGAGTCGCGTTGACTGAAGGTTCAGCCTTTGCTTGATTGCAGTCTCTGGACATGTGGCCCGGTTTGCCACATCTGAAGCAGATGATTCCCTTGATCGTGCAATCTCTCGTGAGATGATCTTTCCCATATTTCAGGCATTTTGAAGGATAGGTCTCATTCTGGCCAGTTCGGTTCCCAGAAGAACCTCCACCAGAACTTCCACCGGTTTCTTCTGCTGACTTCCCGCTGGTCGGGAATAAGGCTTCTTTTGGAAGCGGTTTGAACCACTGCCTCTACCTCTTTGGGACCGTACAGGCCCAAAGCTCCTGTTTCTCAAGTCTCTAGCCTGTTCCAAGGCTTCAACTTCACAGCAAGTGTCTAACAATTCTGAGAATACCTTCATCTTCAAGGTAATCACAGCTTTCTTCACCTCGTACCTCAATCCCTCGGTGAACTTCCAACACTTCCAGGCTTCATCGGTTTGGTGTTGGAAGTGCGTTGAGAACTTCTTCAAGTTCTCAAATTTAGCTGCATATTCACTGACGGTCATGTTCCCTTATCTCAAGTTGAGGAACTCCAGCTCTTTCGCATGTCTCGCATTAGCAGGAAAATATTTGTCCAAGAACTTGTTCTTGAACACATCCCATGTGATGTCAGTTCCTTCGGCTTCCAATGCTCTCAGAGCCCCGTTCCACCAGTCTTTGGCGTTGCCCACAAGCATAAAGGTAGCATAATTCACTTTCTTGTCTTCGGCACAGTTCATGCCATGGAAGACTTTCTCCAATTCCTTGATCCACAAACTAGCCTTGTCGGGATCAAATTCTCCCTTAAACTAAGGAGGTTGTGACGATGAAACTCCGCCAAGTTCTGAGCATCGGTAGTCGCCTCAAGCTGTTGAGCAGCTCTCTCTTGTTGTCGAGCCGCACGCTCATTTTCCTGCGGTATGACTTCTACCATCCGCCGCATTGCCTCAATAGCAGCTGCAATTTCTCCACTTCTCGCCATCTCACTCTTTCTCAAATCAGGTTGACCGAAAACCACAAGGTAAGTTAGAGGAATTCATTTCAAAACACAAACCACAGAGATTTCACACAGCACAAACAAGACAGACTCATACACAAGACCCAAAGAAAACATAAACCGGGGCTCTGATACCAACTTAATGTAACGCCCCTTTTTGGGAGGGAACGTCACATTGTCAAATAAAAGAAAATGCAGAAAAAAAATAAAGTTTTAACATTTAAAGACCCGGTTCATTCGTTTAAGTTTAACTTGTTCAATTCTTAAATACGCGAGCAGAATAGCAAAAGTATACAAATTCTTTTTTTTTTTTTTTTGTTTTGATAATCATTTTAACCATGCGGAATATAAATGACAGTGAAGGAGAAGATAGTAGACAAAATTCTCATCTGGATAATATATATATATATATATATATATATATATATATATATAATGTCGATATCATTTATACTTAGATACAAGCTTGAATTACCCAAAAATAAAACTATACCTGCCCCAAAAGATTATACAAATATGCCCTAGTGATACCAAAATATACAGCCCACACAAAAATACATCAGGCCCCAAAATAAAACACTAGTAGCCATCAGTAGCTACCAGTAAGCTCAGTCTCTCAGATGAGGAGGGACCGTATCCGGGTCCTCAGTAGGATCCTTCTCTTTAGAGGAAACCTCCATGGGAACCACAGAACCACGGGCAGAAGCTCGAGCAGTAGAATCAAAAGAGTCCTCCCAAGGGGTGTAGTAACGGTCACTCCACATCTCCCTGATGGGCAAGTAAAACTCCAGTCGCAGGCTGATGTGGCAGGTGAGGACAGGTGCCTCATGACGTCTCCAGGCTAGGGCGATCGACACATCTCCCAAGTAGACGCAGCGATCGGAACTCAAGTTGATATGCCAACACTCCGGCCTTCCGAGGAAGGTCAGACGCACATCCCCAAGAAATCCGCGCATACGTGCCGCCATCGTCTTCGTAGAAGCTAGTCTCATTCGGGCCAGAAGCCGGGAAACTCGGGATCTTCCGCCTCCTTACCGTCGTCTTCGATCAATACAGTATACACACATATAGCAAGTAACAAAGGTACAAGAAAGAGGTAAGACATCCTACCATCATTACCAATTATAGCAGTTAGAAACAGTACGGCACCACGCGCCTAAATAGCAATTCAAAATATCATATTCAACTAATAAGCAGAAATTCTAACAGTAAGCAAATAAACAATTCCAGGTAGATAGTCATCACAGTAAAAGCCAAATCAGTCATAGATAGGAAATATGAACATTAACAATGACAATGTATATCATGACTCACATGCATGCTTTCCCAAATTCCTACTCCATGGAGCTAGACTCAAACAGTCGGAGAGAAAGATCAGGAGACATGTCTGTAACTCAGCTGCCGAGGCCAGTGCTATCAATAATTTTTCTCGTGCACAATCATGGCATTGTACAGACATTCTACACTAGATCACGATATAGGACAGTGTCAAGTCCGGATCGTCGGTGCGTTTGCATCGGTTTGCCCCACAGGCAAAGGAGCTACCAACTACCCATTATGGAGGACCCGCAGCCCGACGCCCCCAAGGTCATAACAAGACCCACACTTGTCTACTCGCACCCGCACTAAGGTGTGTTCAATCTCCTAGGCAACTTGGCCTTACAACAGTCCACAAGGACATTCACAATGCATATGACACTATGTATGAATATGTATGATTCACAATTTCATACCATTACATAACATGCCACAATAGGCCAATATAAGCATCAATATATGTTCCTTATCACACACATACAACAATTTCCATGTCGTGGATCCAAGAATTTCCATTTTCAAAATCATTTCTTCTCTATTGGTATGAATACATATTCCTATCACTTTTAAGTAATGTAGAATCCTTGAATCCAGGGTTTTTAGGTTATGTTTGGGTTACAAAGGACAAAGAACCATAATTCCAATCATTTCCAGCTCAAAATCTCATTCTTGGGTCTTGGTAATCGATTACATCACTCTGGTAATCGATTACCAGCAAAACAGAATCCCTGTAATCGACTACAATACCATTGTAATCGATTACACGATTTCCAGATCTACGGTTCGTAACTTCA
Organism: Ormosia emarginata; assembly: GCA_029884605.1. Taxonomy (NCBI): domain Eukaryota; kingdom Viridiplantae; phylum Streptophyta; class Magnoliopsida; order Fabales; family Fabaceae; genus Ormosia; species Ormosia emarginata. The sequence continues at coordinate 7,232,530 of JAQQTP010000079.1, forward strand.
AGGACCTGGTAATCGATTACACAGCCGTGGTAATCGATTACCAATTGGACAAAACCTCCGTAATCGATTACCCACAAGTTGTAATCGATTACCAGATTCCCAGAAGCATCATTTCGTGACATCAGAGGCTTGGTAATCGATTACACCATTCTTGTAATCGATTACAAGCTAGACAGAATCTCTGTAATTGATTACACACAAGATGTAATCGATTACTAGATTTCCAGAATCATGATTTAGTACCCTTAAGAGCTTGGTAATCGATTACAAGCCCTGTGTAATCGATTACCACGCGTAAACTTGCAGAAAATAGAGTTCTCAGGTCCTTTAACTCAAATCAAACCACTCATTATCATATTTAACCAACAAGTTACTCAAATATACCTTCAAATCATGCAAGAGGCATCAATCAATCATACAACAATCAATCCAATAGTATAAATCAATTAAAATCAACACATAGACATAGTAATCACAAAATCAAAGGATAACCTTCATTAGGGTTTTTCCACCAACAACACAATCAAAGTTCCTAGATGCTAAGAGAGGTTAAGGAGGAGTGTCTTCCTCTTACCTAAGTGAAGAAAACAAAAGAAGAACACCAAGAACCTCCTTTGAATTTTTGGATTTGAGCTCCAAGAATCCTAAAAATGGTGACTTTGTTAGAATCAATACCAAGGCTTGAAAAATAAGCCATGGATGGCCAACATGAAAACCATGACCACGAAAATCGAGGAGAAAGAAGAGAAGTCTTGTGTCTTACCCAAAAAGCTCAAAGCTTGGAGCTTGAAGAAATGGTGAGAATGGTGGAATCTCAAGATGCTCCAAACAAGAAGGATGTCTTGGAGAGGAAGAGAGTTAAGAGAGTATGGTTGGAAGAAAATTTGTGATGAATGAGGGGCAAGAGGGCTGCTGTGTCGTGGGATTTCTGGAGAAAGAGAGAGGAGAAAATGTCATGAGGAAGAAGAAGAAAGAAGCAGAAAAAGGAAGAAGTAAAGGAATGCTTAGGAAATAAAATCAATCTCCCCCCAAAATGTTGTCCAACCGTGCATGAAGGAGAGAGAGGAGGGAATGGGCTGCTTTGCATGGGGAAGGAGGAAGAGGAAATTTCCAAGAAGCTTCCTCCAAGCTTCCATGAGAAGCTTCGCACGTTTCTCGATAAAATGAAAGTAAAGCCGTTTCCTAATCGGGTACACTAACACAGATGAATATTTACACTGTCAGTATTATTTTTCCTCCAGTGTGGAAGAGTTACTGATGATGAAAATAATATTTCATTATTCATCAGATGGTTTTTACAATACCGCGATTTCATTCATCGGGTAAAACCTCGTAAAACGTAAACTTCGTAAATTGTGCCCGACCTCGGGTTTAGTAAGATCCCCCATCGACAAGTCCATAATTTAGAGTTTACCAGCCACAGAGAAGACATCGCATCTTCCCGGGTCTACCCAGCGCATACGCAAAACGAGGAATATATTAAAATATTCGTCGTTTTCTGAAAAATTCTAGAAGAATTCTAAAAAATCTAGAATATTATAAAATGATCATTTATGCTTAAACAGATATTTTTTGGGATGTTACAGTGACAAACCCCTCCCCGATTACGTTAGGCGATTTATGACAGCGTGCACTGACATGGAAAACTTTGATGATAGAATAACTCTTCATTGTGCCAGGAGTGGACTTTGAGTTGGTGCTAAGTTTTTTGTATCTCTGGAAAAAAAGAAAATGGAGAACCTACAGGAATTCCAAACACGATCTTAGAAATATTTGAGCCTCGAGGAAGCAATGGAGGACCAAAGGAGATGGGACAAAGGTGAGCCCTCTCACCAGAAGTCTAACCACAATTTCTCATGGTCCCAGCGTTCTAAAGGTAGTCCATGTAACATCCCAAGAAAATATGTTAGGCTTGTATATGGTCTCAAAGGTACTATTATACTTGTATAATATGGAAGTTAAGTTTTGTGGGAAACTAAGTTCGTTTAGGCACTTAGTTACAACTCAGAAGTTGAAAAGTAGCTTAAAATGTCTCAGATAGAAGCATAAATTGCTAAGTTGAGGGAAATAAACCTAGAGAGTTTATTTCTAAGTCACAAATAGGGTGAATGAGATGTAGTTAAAATTTGAGAATAATCAGAGTTAGTTTAGTATTTTTAGGCATACTAGTTGTGCGTTTTAATGCCGGATTAACTAGCAGCTGCTACGAAAAATTAAGATTTTGGAGAAACAATAATTTTGATGAATCTTAGTATTTATTTTAAGGTTGTTGGAAGCAGAAAAACTTAATTTAGTGTAATTCAAGTGTCCTTAGCAGATATAAAGTTCTAGTATATGGCTTAAGTGCTAAAGTTGGACTTGGCTTCCTTGTTTTTCCTTCTTATTCCATGACTGAAACCAAAAAGAGAGAAGAGAAGCAGAAAACAGAAAAGAGAAAGTGAGAAAGAGGAAACCAAGGAAGAGGAAGAGAAGGAAATCAATGGGGAAGGTCCAGGAGCAAGTATAAGGCTTCAAGACCTTCATCAAAGCTTAAGGATCATCATGTCTTCAAGAGGTAGGCGTTTTCTAACCTTCAATCTCATCTCTTCTTCATCTTTTTCATTGAGTGAAATTGGGTTACCTAGATGGGGAAATTGGGTTTGAGATGCAAGAATCCACATTCTTTGTTAGTTTTTGCTTCTTTTGATGAAACTGAGTTAGTTTCACTCTATTGGATACAAATTGGTTGATTTTGTCCTAAGACAAACCAAGAAGTTCCATAAGTTGGAACTTAGAACATTAGGTATGGGTGGATGTGGTTATGGCCATTAATCCATGTTTACAAGAATTGATGAGTTTATTTTAGTGTTTAATGATTCTAACATGATTAGAGACCATGATTAGGGTTGGAAAACACTTAGAGCCCAAGATTGGAAGGTTAAAAATAGATTTGGAATCAATGGAACAATGGCTCGATTTTTGTAGAATTTTTTACAGAAAAGTCATGCTTAGGCATAGCTTTTCCATGCCTAGGCGTGGACTGAAAATTAGCAAGACAAAGAACACCATTCCTAGGCGTGGTAAAACCAAGCCTAGGTGTGAGACATGATAGCATCCCGACAGCTTGTAGTGTTTGTTGCATAACTTGAGTTATAGATATCAGAATGACCTGATTCTAGTGTCATTTGAAAGCTAAGACATAAGGCTTCATGTGGTAAAAATTTCAGAATTTTATAGCAAGTCAATCAATACTAGTTTTTGTTTGAATCCGAGGTAGATTCTGCAGAAAATGTATTCTGGCTGCTGGTAAACCATATTGCATAATTTCTTGCTCCGATGTTGTATTGACATGAGACTAGTGACATTTTGAAGCTAAGATGTAAGGCTTTTTTCCTGTCAAATTTCAAATTTTATTAATTTTAGTCCGTTTCCAGCTTCAATTTAAAGTTAGGACAGAATTGGGTAAATCAGTGAATGCCCTGTTTTGGCACCTGCAAAATGTTGCATAACTTTGGCTACACTAAGTCAAATGAGGTAAGGTTTGTGGAATTTGAAAGATATGAGATAAGGCTATTTACCTATAAAATTCTAGAATTTTAGAAGTTAGGATGTACATTTAGTGCATTCTTGAAAATCAGCATTTCTAGGAGCTCAAAGTAGTTGCCTAGGAAATTTGTTTTGGAAAAGAGGATTTCCCTACTTGCTAGAATCCCTTATACATTCCTAGTAAAGTGTTTTGGGACACTAGTATGAGTATTTCATTGAGAAAATAATTACCTTACATATATAGATAAATTTGAGGCTTTAAGCATTCCATAAGTTAGGAATTGCCTAAAGTAGGTATCTAGGACCTTGAGTACACTAGGGTGACATAGTTTACCACTTGTGGTGTGATAACGAGGCAAGCTAGATGCAAGTATCATAAGTATGATTTCTTAACTAGAAATATGAAATATGCTCCTTTATGAGTTAGAAGTGAACTGAAAGTACATGTTTGCTAGAGTTTAGTTCTTCACGCGGTTAGAGAGAATCATGTGATGAGTTAGTGTAGTAGTTTTGTATGAGTTATACATAACACTACATAGTTTCACGTTACTTGCTAATTCCAAAGTAGAGTAATCTTTAATTATGTACAATCATATGGTTAAAGGAGATAGATGGAAAGTCCAAACGTCTTTTTGAGTGAAGATTTAGCCTAGTTGCTCGTTAGTGCCAGGATTACTAGTTTTATATAGTGGAATCAGTACTCTCACCAGTGTGAGTAAGAACTAGTCCACTCATTATCCAATAGTATAAAGAATCAGTCTTCATATTTGTAAGTTTAACGAGAGTTTGGAATAGGCCAGTGATATACACACAAAATCATGTACATTTCTTATTCCTTGGAAATTGTATGGGCAGTTGTCTAGGATAGATGATATTATACAATTGTATAGACGGTTGTTCAATATCATTGATGGTATGTTTGTGAATGAACTAATTATGATATTTACAACTGTGTAGATAGTTGTTCTTATCATACGAGTAGGGGACTTAGGCTTATAGATTATGCGTTGTGTTAGTGAACCTTTACATAATAGTAGCATGTGAATGTTCTAGCGATATTGAATAGAGCTTTGATATCCAGTATCAACCATAATCTATTATGTTTAAGTTTGAGTGTTGTAAGATTAAGTAGATATGAGACAGATTGGATATGTTATACAGTTGTATAGGCTATTGTATAATGTTGAAATAGTTTATACTGATATGTATACGGTTCACATTGTATAATTCCATGAAATGTATGAATATTATTGAGAATTGTATGTTCTCACCTCTTTTTGTGTTTCTACGGTAAAAATAGGTCAAGACCTTTCAGAGAGTAAGGAGATAAAGAAACAAAAAGACTAGCGTAGATTAGTTTTATTTGTTTCTTTTATAGATAGAGTTGATGTATTTATTTATATTAGCTTTGAGGATGTATAAGTTGTATATATAACACTTTACCTTTGGGGTTAATGTTGTATATGTGTACGATTTTTAGTTATGACTCTCTATAATTATTTATAAATGTTATGGATTAGTTGATGTTAAAGTTAAAAGTAGTATAACTATTACTTTTTATCCATGTATTTGTTAGTTATACTATGGTAACGGTGTTAGGGTGTTACAGTCCACCCCGGGAAGGTACTCTGATTATACTCCTCTGAACACCCCATGAGAAATAATCTTGAGAGAAATGATGCAGACTGAGTTTCAGAATATTAGGAGGCCACCCCCTATAAAGGAGCACAAGCAGAAATATCACTCCAAACATTGCGCATGACACAAATGTTATGGCCATAAAACCGAGGACGGCTACCAACTCTGTGATGTCATCGAGTTCTTAATAAAGGTCGAATGACTATAACAATACATCCTTCAAGTCCAAAATGATGAGCACCATGGAAGAAGCAGAGAGGATAGATGCAGCCCTTGGTGGAGCCTGTCTTCACACCGGAGAAGAAGAACTCGGAGCCCCAAGAAAAGATCCCAGACTCCACCTCGTCGTGATACCAACGATCGATAGGATAGGAATAAGGATGTTCCGCCTAATGATAATGATGACTGTCGTTTCAAACCAAACAAAATGATTAACACAATCACATGGGGATTTGCTGGTGAAGATTTATCTAAAGGGGCTCGAAAGAAAGCTCTCAAATGGTAGGGTTTAGTGTCTCCCATTTCGAATCTAGATCACGGACTATGGAAAGGAAGACTCCCTCCATCACTTTCTCAGACGAGGACTACAACGAAATTATCCCAAATCACGATGATCCACTTGTCATCTTGGGGATAATCTCCAATACCGAGGTTCTCCGTGTTTTTGTGGATCAAGGAAGCTCGACAGACATCATGTTCATGGATCTCTATAAAAAAACTAGAGCTTCCACCGTCATACTTAACTCCTTATGATAGGAAACTAACAAGGTTCACGGGTGAAAAGATCAGCTCTGTAGGCTACTATGAAACCCACATGACCCTAGGATCCTCTAAACTTTTCAGAATAGTCAAGGTAAGGTTTTTGGTAGTAGATTGCCCTTAGGCCTACAACATCATCTTAGGCCGCCCTGCTTGAAATGCTCTTGGCACTGTGGTGTCTACCACTCATCTAGTAATGAAGTTTCCTAGCAAGAACAATGAGGTTGTCACTATAAAAGGTAACCAAGTTACAACCTGAAAGTGCAATCATGAGAGTTTGAGAATTTATAGGGTTCTTAGAAAAGCAAAACCTACTACTCCCGGCCCAGTCCTGGATCAGGTAAATATCCTTATAACCGAGCTGGACGTTAAAGAAGAAATTTGTGGTACTAGACCCTGGTTGGAGGGCGAGTTGTGGCCTCTCCAACTGGGAGCTATGTCGAATCAAGTTACGAAGATTGGAGCACACTTAGAAAAAGAAGAAAAACACTAATTGATTGAGCTCTTACTCAAGAATAAGGATCTCTTTACCTGAATGTCATCCTACATGCTGGTGTTCAACCCTTCCTTCATCTGTCATCCCCTGTCCATTAGGGAAGACACAAGACTAGTCACTCAAAAAAAAAAGAAAGGTCAGCCCTGAAAGACAACAAGTCATTGAAGAATAAGTAAATGAATTACTCAGTGACAACTTCATCAGAATAATTCCTTATACCACGTGGTTATCCAACGTGGTCCTGGTGAAGAAGTCCAATGGAAAGTGGAGAATGTGTGTGACTTATACAGACTTGAATACAACTTACCTAAAAGATTCGTACCCACTTCTCAATGTGGATAAATTGGTGGACAGTTCCTCAGGTTTCAGATGGCTATCATTCACGGATGTATATTATGGGTACAACTAAATTTTGATGTACCCCGGAGACGAGGATAAGACCACCTTCATCACTGACAAGGCGAGCTACTGTTATAGGATTATGCCCTTTTGTTTGAAAAATACAAGAGCCACCTATCAGAGGATGATGAACAAGGTCTTTGAAGACCAAGTGGGGAAGATGCTAGAGGTCTATATTGACGACATGATAGTAAAAATCCCACAAGGAGGATCACACATAGTGGACCTCAAAGCAGTGTTTGCATAAGTCCAGAAGTACAATATGAGGCTTAATCCAGAAAAGTGCACTTTTAGGGTATAGATTGGCAAGTTATTAGGTTTCATGCTGACCGGCCGCAAAATCGAGGCTAATCTTGATAAATGTCAAGCGGTGCTCAACATGCAAAGCCCTCAAAATATGAAAGAGGTGCAACAGCTTACCGTCCGGATTGCAGCCCTAACAAGATTCATAGCCAAAACTGCTCATAAATCCCTCCATTTGTTCAAGCCACTCAAGAAAGGGAAGAATTTTGAATGGACTCAGGAGTGTGAGGATGTTTTTTTCGTCCTTGAAAAGCCTTCTGTCTCCTCCCCCTATTTTGACGATACCAGAACCCAATGAGACATTGTACTTATACCTTTCAATTCATGAAGAGGCTATAAGCTCAATGCTAATCCGGGAGACGGATGAAGGACAAAAGTCGATCTATTTTGTGAGTAAAGTTCAGTAAAGCCTAAAGCTTCGGTATCAGAAAATCGAAAAAATTGCATTCACACTAATCACTATGGCTATGAGACTTAGAAAGTATTTTTAGTGCCACCTAGTGGTGGTAAGAACGGACCAGCCCATCTGTCAGGTATTGCACAAGCCAGACTTAGCAAGAAGAATGATTACTTGGTCAATTGAACTTTCTGAGTTCAGAATTACATATGAGCCTTGACTTGCAATAAAAGCTCAGGCACTCTCCGACTTCTTCGCAGAACTTACATAGGACCCCGACAACCCAGAAAGAATCCTATGGACCATATTTGTCGATGGTTCCTCGAACCCTAAGGGAAGCAGTACCAGGGTAACTATTGAAAACTTTGAAGGATTGACACTAGAACACTCCTTGAAGTTTGAGTTTCCATCCTCGAACAATCAGGCAGAGTATGAGGTATGTATTACTAGACTGGTAATGGCTAAGGACATGGGGGCAACTAAGATCACGCTTTGTAGTGATTCCCATATTACAACCTCCCAAATCCAAGGTGAATATCAAGCTAGGGAGCTTCTCCTGTAAAAGTACTTGACTAAAGTACAAGAACTCCTCAAAAGCTTTCAAGAGGCTAAGATTGAGCACATACTGAGAGAGCAGAACTCTAGGGTGGACCTTCTACCTAAATTGACTAGCACCAAAATCCCTAGTAACAACTGTTTAGTGATCCAAGAGACCTTCTCTCAGCCCTTCAACACGGACCACACTGTATTCTAAGTGGAAGGGGAAAACATTTTTGGATCACCCCTATTATGGAGTACCTATAGTTTGGGAGCATATCTTCTGATCTCAAAGAAGCCTTTAAACTGGTCAAAATAACAGTCAGGTACAGCATCTATAATGGATGGTTATACCGGCGTAGGTTTCATCACGCCTCCTCAAATGCCTCACACCAAAGGAAGTAGAATATGTTTTGGCCGAGGTTCACGAGGGAAGTTGCGAACACCACTTAGGAGGTAAAGCCCTAGCCCTAAAGGCATTAAGGGTAGGATATTATTGGCCAACAATGGAGGCTGACTCCCATGTACATGTTTAGGTCTATGATAAATGCCAATGCCACTCAGATCATTATCAAGTTCCCTCAGAAGAATTATCCACGATGTCGGTTCCTCGACTATTCTACAGATGGGGTATAGACATCCTGGGCCCGTTCCCCTAGGCCCTAGGATAATTGAAATACTTTGTGGTAACAGTGGACTATTTTACAAAATGGATCGAGGCAAAACCCTTAGTCACGATCACCTCAACACGGATTCAGAAGTTTACTTGGTGTCACTGATAAACACATATTTTATTCATTAAGAAACCCTTATATTTAGTCATTTACACTCTCCATATTCTTAATTGATTGAGTTTGACATGATTTTGTGAGTTTGAGCTCAAATTGGTCCTAATTGAATATTTTCAGCATTATTGAGATTTTACACTGTTTCTGTATTTTGGTCATAACTTGAGTTCCTGATATCTGAAAATCATGAATTTTATCTTGTAGGAAAGCTAAGAGGAAGCTCTACAACTTTGATGAAGAGCTCGAAGTCTGATTCAGATGTCTAAGGGACCTAAGTTGACATGGAAGTCAGAATACGGGTTCTGTCAGTAGAATCCGAACAGTGTGCACTCAAAAAAATCATATCTCAAGATGTAATAATGGAGATGGGCTGAAATTTGGACATTGGATAGTCAAGATCCAAATAAACAACTTTCATGAAGAACACATTTTGAGAAAAAGAAGTCTAGTAGGTCATTTTGAGCTTGCAAGTCGGAACAGAGGAGCTGAAGTTGGGTTTGAGCAACCTACGGTATTTGGGACATATCTTGGGCTTAAGGAAGCCAAATTGGACGAACCAGCTATCCATTTTATAGCCAAGACAAGTATCTACAACTTTCATGAAGAACACTTTTCGTGGTTCTGAAGTATAGTGGGTCGTTTTTGGCTTCTAAGTCAGACACGAAATTTTCGTCCTCAACCACCCACTCATCCATCCACTAATCCACTCATCCATCCACTAATCCACTCATCCACTCATCCACTCATCCACTAATTCACCCATTCATCCACTCATACACTAATCCAACCACTTAACCACTCCACCCACTCATCCACTAATCCATCCACTCATCCATCCACTCACCCATTCATGTCCATAATTTCCCACTCACCAAAAGTCCTTTGGCATTTTTCACTAATTCAACCACTCAACCATTCCACTCACTCATCCACTAAACCAATCCACTAAACCAACCCACTAATCCATCCACTCAAACACTCCACTCACTCACCCACTCATCCACCCACTTCCCTTTGTCATTTTGTTACCTTAGACTTCTATAAAAGGCACCATTTATCATGAACAAGATGTAACTCTCCTTCATTTTCTCTCTTAGTTTCTTGTTTCTTCATAGTTTCTTCTTGTTTCTTCATAGTTTTTCTTGTGATTTCTTTCTAGCTATGTGTAACTAAACCTCCCTTGGTTAAGGGGGTGATGAAACCGCTAGTATTAATATTGTAAACTTTGCATATTTGATTATTTCAACACAACTTATGTTTTTATTCATATATTTCTCGAATCTATTGTTGGTATGAAGGTTTTTGTACTTGTTCCTACTTTCAAAGTAGTAGATCTAGGTTTATTATGCGCGGTTGCGGTAGTAGATCTAGTGGGATGTATGATGTTCATGTGGGTATAATTATCTTTGTGCTATTTGCCGTTATAAAAGTGGTAGATCCGGGTTTATTATGCGCGCCATTTGCGGTATTAGATCTAGAGAAATATATGTTCTAAGTAATTTAATCCCGGTGTGTGATTAGACCTTAGTGTAATTGGTTTTCTAAATCTTAATGCAATTGTTGGATAGTTGTAAGAGCGGTTGCTTTATGACTAATCAGTGATTAGGAGTTGATTTGAGCGGTTGCTAAATTGGCCAACACATAAGGAAAACAGAGATTTAATATCACAATTGCATAAAAACATAATTGAGCATGTTGGAATAAAAAGGATATGTGGATTTACATTATCATATAAATCTAGTGGTGGATTCAATCTCTTAACCAATTTTCTTATATTGTTGATTTCAGTTTGTTTATTGTTATCTTTGAAGCTGTTCATTGTTCATCAAAACTCTAAAACCCCCCTTTTACTGTTTATTGTTAATCAGAGTCTAAATTAGGAATTGTTTAATAGTGTTAATTGAATTGATTCTCTGTGGATCGACCCTTACTAACTACAACTAGTTGTAAGGTTTTTATTTTCTGGTGGGCCTGACAACTGATTTTTATCTTAATTTTAATCACTACATCCGCACGCATCAGCCACAATATCACCAGGTTTGGAGTTCCGGAGTCCATTGTGACGGACAACAGAACCCAGTTTAAGGATAAAGGTTTTGAGGAGCTGCTTGCTGAATTAAAAATCAAACACCACTATAGTTTTGTCAAAAACCCTAGGACTAATAGGCAAGCCAAAGCTGCCAATAGAATTATCATCTGGGGAATCAAAAGGAGGCTAGACAAAGCCAAGGGAAACTGGGCTGAATAACTTGATCATGTTCTCTGGGCCTACCGAACTACGCCCTACTCCACCACAGGTGAAACTCCGAAACTCACCTATAGTTGTGAAGCCATGATCCTGGTGCAGGTAGGAGAACCGAGCTGGTGTCACCAGCAGTTTTCACTTTACAACAACCCCATACTAATCAGAGAATACTTGGATTTGCTTAAGGAAAGAAGACGTGTCGCCCATATACGCGAAATTGCCCTCAAAGAAAGGATGACAACCAGATATAATTTGAAAGAAGTTCTAACCAGGAGATCTGATGCTCTGGAGAGCGGACATCAGAGGGAAAAATACCTCCCAAGGGAAGTTAGCTCCTAATTGGGAAGACCCCTACCGTATCATCGTTAACATTGGCAAAGGAGCTTACACATTGAAAACGTTAATAGGCAAGCTAATCAAGAATTATTAAAATACTGATAACCTTAGAAAATACTATAGCTAGATGTCCATAAAGGCCTAGTCTTTTAGTAAACTATGTTTGATCTGTCCCAATTTTGATGATTATATGCTTTATATGGGCTTTCGTCCTTAAGTTTATCAATAAAATGGAGTTATTCAAACATCACTTTCTTTATATTACTTAAAGTCCCAAAGAATTCTCAAGACGGATGCCACATTTAGACATTCTTTTTGGATCATGTGGCATATTAAGAAGCTCAAGTGAAGAGGTATAATACACCAAGCACCCGAAGGCGCTTTGGTAGTAAATTGTAGGGTCAACACCTATCCTCAATACTTGAGGATAGTGTATTATACCAAGCGCATTGTTTTGCATTGCTTTGGTAGTAAATTGTAGGGTCAACACCAAGCACCCGAAGGCGCCTTCGGGTATTGAGGATAGGTGTTGACCCTACAATTTACTACCAAAGCGCTTTGGTAGTAAATTGTAGGGTCAACACCATTTTAAGGTCAAGAAATTAAGTGGTAATGCGGATCCCAACATCTGTGGCCCTTTTTTATACCTAAGTCAAATAGGTGTCAAGCGCCAAAGTATTTTGGACGATAAACTTCAGGCCAATGTTTTAAATCATACCTAGGCCAAAAAGGATCCCAAATACTAATATGGTTAGCAAAGGACCCAGAGCAAGGTTTAATTTTAAATCCTACCTAAGCCAGGTGGGATCCCAAATACCAATATGGTTAGCGAAAGACCACGAGCAAGGTTTAATTATAAATTATACCTAAGGCAAGCGAGATCCTAAGTGCCAAGTCATCTTGGACATTAAACCCCGAGCTAAAGTATTATTTTTGCTTAAGTCTAGAATTCTGAATGCTCGATATTATGGACGTTGGACCCCAGACTAGGGTGTTATTTTCGCCAAATTCAAGTGGAATGGCATGCGCTCGAAATTATGAGTGCATGACCCCCGGACCATGGTTTCTCTACGATCGAAAATATTCCTAAGTATACAAAATGGTTGTGAAAAGCACCATAATGGGCGTTGGATCTAAAATGGACTATGGAAAATAAGCAGGTGAGCAACACAAAGTAAATAGCAAAAGAAAATAAATTAAACACCCCGGTCACTGGGTAATTATCTTTACAAAAATTTAAATACCCCACACAGGGGGTAAAAAGAAGGAAAATGAAAGGATCAAGCCTCAGCTTTTTCTCCTTTCGGGATCTGAGCAGCAACTGGAGTAGCACTGTTATTAGCCCAAGAAAGTTTCTCCGCCATAACAAGGAGCCCATTATGGAAAACCATTTCAGAGTTAAGGATTTCCAAGACCAGAGTAACACCAGGTTGAAATGCTAAATTTAAGCCACAACGTTTTGGAACTGCTCGATCCTAATATTCGCGAAAATCGTGTCGACCTCCTCAACTTCTTTCTCCTGTTGCGTTATATGAGCCTCGATAGTGGTGATGGTTTTTTTGGCCTTAGACTTTTCTCTCTTCCTGACGGATTTGGAGTCAGCCAAATCCTTCTCCAGCTCTTGAATTCTCATTTGAGCGTCCTCATTCAGCTTAAGGGCTGCAGTAAGCTTCCAAGCAGCTTCCTCTTCTGCTGCCTTAAATTGATCTGCCATCCTCCTATCGACTACCATGATAGCCCTCTTAAGACAACAGGCCTCAGTAGCAGCCTGAATAGCAAAAATTTGAAGCTTAGCTAGAGTTTGGGTTGTACTCTACTTATGTGCTTGACCACTTCATTGCTTAAAAGTTGCTTGTCAATAAACGGCCCAACATCTAAATGCCTTGTAATTATAGGGATGGGGTCTTCCTTTTCCTCATCTCTGCCCTTTAAAGCTACTCTTTTGCCCCGATCCACGGAGCTCTCAACAACTTTTCTCTTCCTCCCCTGAGGTAAGATAGGAGAGTCTGGTTGATCAAGAGTTTCTTCAATAATGAGATCCCAGTCAGCGAACCTCGAAGCAATAGGTACAAGAACGTTGGAAGGTCCTACTCCTCCTCTTCTGGCCCTCAAAGCCTTCAAGGCGCCAATTAAAGGTCCAGACACCATGCTTATTGAAATAAAACAAGAAAAGAAAAGAAATCAGAGAAATTAAAATGTAAGTATGAGAAAGGTAAAGCACAAAAACCTAAGGCGGACTCCGGACATCAATATCCTAGCTCTTACCTAGCAAAGCAAAAAGTTAATCATCACCAGGAGCATGGAAGGCTTCTTTGAGTTTGATAAGCTCGTAATCACTGGCATATCGAGTTATAAACTTAACGCATTCAAGGTCCTCCTCAATGAGATGCTCCTCATTTTTTTCAAGCAACTTGATAGGAACGCTCCAAGCCTCTTGTGTCTAGTATAATAGGAACACTGGCTCCCCATAAGCTTTCAAGAAAAAGGGATGGGTTCTCGCCACCCCCACAAGCTTGAAGAACTTTCTTTTGAACTCCTTAAAGCTATCCTGAAACACGGTGACGGTTTTGCAACCAGGTCTCGATCGAATGGTCATCCAAGTCTTCTGATACGTCGCACCTTGAGGACTCACTCCTTATTATTCGGCAGAACCTCTCAAAAGCAAGTATGCAGCCCTAACCGTTAGGGTGAATATGAGTCAGAGTTGCACGTAAGGTCTGAAGAATTGTAACTGGAAGTCGATGAAAGGAAGTCAGAGTCCCAATTTCACAAAGAGGGGCTCGTATAGAAACATGAAGTGCGGGCCTGCTTCTCTACTCGAACATACCCTCTCGTTCTATTTAGGAGACAGAACTTGGTACTGTTGATCTCGAGCCTTCTTTTCTATCAGTTCTAATTACTAAAATGATTTCCTAAGATCATCTTTGGAAGAAAACACAGACAGATGATCCCAGACATCATCCCCAACCCATAGGTATATTAGTCTCGGACCATGTTGTATTCGGATGGCATCTTCTTCAGCAAGATCCTGGACTTTGGCAATCGATACTTGGGGTCTTGCTCTTTTTCTTCCTTTGGCCATAAAAATCCTGGGAACACCCACAGAGGCCGATAAGTAATTGTCAGAATTGATTAATGTAAAGATTTAGACAGAATATGGCAAACAGAAAAAATAGTTCACACCCACATACCAACCTCCACGTCTTCCAAAATCTAAGTTTCAGAAGGACACCTCTGTCGTGCCTGACATAGTAGAGGAGGTGCATCGAAGGGGAAACACCATTGAAAAGGCTCAAAAATTCTAACTCTACTTTGTTTAAAACGGAGAAAAAGAAATGCATTCTAATAAGGAGTGCACGACTACTCTATAACTCAAAAATGGTGGAAGCAAATGAAAGAAAGACACTAATGGGGTCAAAAGAGGACATACCTTGTGGAAGGTATAGGATTAGATGAAGAAGGAAGTGAAAATGGTTGAAAAATGTTTCACAACCATGCCTATCCGCTGCACGAAATCTCCAGGAAACCTTTAAACCACCAGGAAAACATTCAAAAATAGTAAAGTAAGGACGATGCACCCCCAACCCCTATTTATAAAGATCAGACGGTTAGAGGGCATTCTCGTCTTCACAGTCCAATTTTCAAAAGGTGTTTTTCATGGTGCGCGAAGCACTAGGCACGTCTATCTGATTAAAATGTGCCACGTGACTTTCACAACTGCTAAAGCAATTAAAAGGATAGTTAAGCAGCAACTCAAGCATCACGCAACCTCTAAAGTATAAGTCCGAATTTTTTTCACAAACCCCAACTACACCCAGTGTAGCCACTAATAATACGGTGCACGAAGGTCAGCCTGGACCGTGGATATCGTAGAAAAATCAAGAGAATGATCAACGATGAAGTCAAAATTCTTAACCCTACATGGTATACGGACCCCGGAAGTAGAAATTTAAACTTGCCACTTCGCTATACCAACCAAGTATTAAGCTGGGGGCAAGTACTTAACATTACTATAGGGTGAGCGTTGGACTCACCCGGTAAAGGATAAACAATGTCGATATAGGAAAGTTTTGAAATCAAAAGTATTCAGGGAAAAGTAACCGCTGGAGAACTTGGGGAGGGGAACCATCATCTCCGTCACGGTATCCTGGATTATTGTCACATCCACAATTCCTCCGAAACCAGCACTGGTCTCTTCCTTATTGAACAAGCATTAAAGAACTTTGGCAAACTGGAATGGAACACTGCTGCCGTAATCCAGGGTCGTTACCTTCCCAATTCTTCTTTCCTGCCTCATTCACAATGATAATAAAAACCAGCATCACCCCAAGTTGCTTCAAACCACGAAGATCTAAAACAATAGTCCCTCCTGTATATCTAACTACACTTAAAATATCGTCTTGGTGCCTTCAAATCGCTCAGGAAGGAAGAAAGACAAGAACAGAGCGTCTCTAAATATCTCCATTCACCATGGAAGAAACCTCACTCTTCCCCAACAAGAGTGGATAGATCAAACACTCCCACGTACGCCGGGAGAAAAAGGCTTCTGCCCTTCAGATGCATGGCGAATTAGATATTATGTCGAGAAAGAAAGGCTCTCATCAAAGAAGTTAGTTGCAGAAAAGCAAACACCTTCAAAGACTTTGGTAAGAACAACAAGATGATCTTTGTAGAAGACAAAACCCTCCATATATGCGCAAAAGTATAAATGGATACTCCTTTATGAAGAAAGATCATTCTTAAACAGAATCGCAAAGCAAAAAGTATGCGGCAAAGGGAATGTTAGCATCAATGCAAATATTTCCTATTTATAGAAAGAATGGAGCATTCTAATTGGTCCTAAGAAAGGCGAATTGATCGCATGATGGAAGTCACGTTTTAATGCTCTCCACTTCTGATTGGTTACAGGAGTAGAGGTCAGCTGGGAAATAGTACGAAATTGATATCCTCTTAAAGGATCTTTAATTCCCAATAAAGTCAAAATAGTAGTTTCCCAAGAAAGCTCAGTTTGTGGCAAGGTGCAAGAAAAGACAAAAATCCTGTGAAACCATGCATGGGGGCAACAAAGGACACAACTCAGATGACGGGATGACAACGCATGTCAACCTCGGAGGAACTCCATAATAACGAACTTTGGCCATTTTGGAATTTTATATCTATTACGCGCTGAATGTTCTCCTCAGATTTGGTATCTTGAAATTAATTGTTCCACTTAAGCGTCAAGTTAGGGGCAACTGTTTCATATCGTAATCTGGGTTCATAACTAATAGACCGACCTGGCGTGCACACCCGCCAGGGCCCGGTATCAACATCCTCAGCAAAGCTTGCTTATCATGATACCCTAGTAATATATGTCAGACCTCGGTACAGGATAATGATAGCTTTACCATGAGATTTGCGCAATGGATAAATCTTTATGATATTCTTTAATTGTCAATCATGATCTTACGAAATAATAGCACCATAACTAGCATACTAGTATTCCGATAATATAGGGATCCTCTATAACTAAATAAGGAACATATTTTTTCTTGCTACTATTACGGGAACGTATCTCTTCATTATGAGAACATATCTATCCAACCTATATAAATACCAGTCTAAGTCACCATAAATGAGTATATGCAATCTCACTATATAGCCCTACTTGTGCATTGCTTGACTTGAGCGTTAGAGTTCCTTTGCAGGTACCCATCACCCTAGTCCAACACGTTCTGCTGCAGCTGCGCAAGGAGGAAACCACCGTGACATACCTATCTCAGGTACCTCTCTAAATCTACTTCAGAACAAAAGATATGAATACTAATTATTTCCCATGTAAATAGGAGAATTAACTATGGGAGATAATAGTCTCCCAGATTTTAGTCAATAACATTTCAGATTGAATGCTAAGATTCTCAACACTCTAAAACGCTCCTAAATATAACCTGCGAGGCCTCAAACGTATGCACCTAATATCCAATACTATATATTGTCTTATTTGCGCATAGACTAACTTGAGTGTTAGAGTGTCTTTTGCAAATACTCACCCTCTCGCACCACTGTTGTTGCTACCATGTTATAGAGGTTTTCACCTTCAACCACCTATTCAGGTAACCCTCTCGTTCAGAACACGTATAATTCCAAGAAAGATGATTATAAGGTGATTAATATTTATTACCCTAGCAGGCCTTTCCACCAAGGGCCAGCACCTGATGGAGAGATCTTTTCGTTGAAGGAGAGAGTTTGGAGGGTTGTCGATGTGAATGGCAATGGTCTTGGTTTTGATGATCAACAAACAAGAAAGTAATGAAGTGCAAGTCCCAAAGTTTTTCAAGATTGGCTAATACGACTTAGATCATATGTAGAGGTATAATGGACTCACACAAAAGCTCATTTGTTGGTTCAAAACTCATTTCAAAATAGTTTTGCATAATCATGTTTTCATCTTGTGAAAATTGTGTTTAAGATTGAGTAAAATACTTTTAGAAAGTTTGGAAAGATTTTGGATATCCTTGGTTGAGAACTTCTTTAAAAATCCTATGTTTTTAAGCAAGCCATAATAGATTACGGATTCTCCATAATAGGTTATGGACTTAGTCAGAGGCTTTCCTACGTTTTTCCTAAAGTCTCATAATCGATTATATGTATTTTTCCTAACCTGTTATATGACTAGTGAAGAAGTGTTTTTATGCTCTCTATATGTCCATAATCAATTAAGCCTATACCATAATAGGCTCTTTATATGGTGTTAACAGAACGTCCACATTTTTGTTTAAATGGTTTCATAATTGATTATGCCAAATTTCATTATAGATTATGACAATTCATAACAGGTTATGAAATACTCCATAAACGATTATGAAGAACTCATAATTGGTTATGAAATTAGATAAAAGCACAGGATAATGTGCTTGCAAGCTATAATCGATTATGGTTATACTATAACAGGTTATGGTCAATTACAAAACACTTTCCCAATGGCTCTTTTGAGAGTATTTAATGCCCCTAACTACTTATAATGTCTCTTAAATGTTATGAGTTATAAATGAAAGTGTTTGGGCATTGATTATAAGTTGGAAAACATTCTGAGAAACATCCTTGAGCATTAAATACTAGTTTTCTCATCATTTTCATTAAATACTCAGTTTTTAGCTTCAAAGTGTGAATATTTGATACCATAGAGCTTCAATTTGTATTATGTACTCTTTGAGAGAGTTTCTATAATTCAAACACTTTGTTATTCTGTAAAGAATGTGAGGTATCCATCTAGTGAAAAAAGGGTGAGGTATCCGTTGTTAAAAAGAATGTGAGGTATTTTTCAAAGGTGTAAAGAGGGTAAGATATCCCTCAAAGGCTGTAAAGGGTGAGGTATCCCTGTTTTGAGGCTTAAAGCACAAGGGTGAGGTATCCTAATGTGTTAGTGAGTGCTCTAGTTTGTAAACGTTGTCAATCACCTGTTCAAACTTAAAGATATAGTGAAAAATCTCGAGTGGTTCACTTGAGGACTGGACATAGGTCACAAAGGGTGGCTAAACCAGGATAAATCCTTGTGTTTGATTCTCACAATCCTATCTCTTTATATTTGTGCTTTAATTTTATATGCTTGATTGAGTACTCTTCATCTTGGCTTATTTATTTGTGAGTAAAGTGATTAATCTTGTCTATCTATTTACTTCAATCAATCAATAGCTTCAACCAAAATTTACATTCAAGTGTTTTGCAAAGAATTTGTAAAAAGTTTTTATATAATCAATTCACCCCTCCTCTTGAGTATTGAGGCCACTTGGTAATAAGTGGTATCAGAGTTAGACTCTTGTGTAAAGAGTTTAGCAGCTTCAAGAGAAGATGATGACCTCTCCAAATGGTTTTTCATAAAGTTCTTCTCTCTATAGACCTCCTTTTTTCAATGGGGATGTGTATGCTTATTGGAAAGAATGAATGAAAATTTTTATTAAAGCTATTGACTTAGATATGTGGGATGCTATTAAAAATGGTCCTTTTATTCCCACACGTATGATTGATGGTGTAAGAACTAATACACTAAGAAGTAAATGGATGAATGAAGATAAAAAGAAGGTTCAATATAATTTGAGAACCAAGAACATCATTACTACACCCTTGGGGTATGATGAATTCTTTAGGGTGTCAAATTGTAAAACCGCCCAAGAAATGTGAGATACTTTGCAAGTTACCAATGAGAGTACTAGTGAAGTGAAAAGATCAAGATTAATACTCTCATTCGTGAATATGAGCTCTTTAGAATGAACCAAGTTGAAAGCATTCAAAAAATGCAAAATGCTTTACACATATTATTAATCATTTAGCTTCATTAGGAAAGGCTTTTTCTAATGAAGATCTTATTAACAAAGTTTTAAGATACTTGAGTAGGGATTGGTAGCACAAAGTGATGGTCATATTAGAGTCAAGAAATTTAGCAACAATGACTTTGACCACCCTCTTTAGAAAGCTCCAAGAGCATGAGCTAGAGTTGAATAGGCTCGATTAAAATGAGGAGCATGACAAGTTGGAAAAGAAGGGAACTGCTCTAAAGGCCACCTCCTCCACGATTAATGATGATGGTTATGATGATGGAGATGGCTTAGAGATTAATGAAGAAAATTTTAATATTCTAGTAAAGAAATTTGAAAGATTCTTCAAGAAGAATGAAGTTCAAATAAGATTTCCCTTTCCCCAAAAGAATGTCTATCACAAAGGAGAAGGAACCTCATCTACTCCTAAATGCTATGAATGTGGAGAATTGGGACACATGAAGATGGAGTGTCCAATCTATCAATGAAAAGTGGAAAAATATGAGAATAGGTACTCAAAGGAGAAGAAAGAAAGAAGGGTCTATATAGCTTAGGATGATAATGACATGGACTCAACCGATAGCTCAGATAATGAGAAAGTCAATCTATGTCTCATGGCTAAAGGAGAAGAGGAAGATGAAGATGACACAGAGGTAATATCCTCAAACTTTGACTATTGTCTTTCCTATGATGAATTGTAAGATGCATTTGAAGAATTGCATAATGAATTTATAAGGCTTGCAAAACTTATTTCATTATCCAAGAAAATAATTTTCTCTTTTGAAAACAAAATCTCTATTTTAAATAAAGAAATTGAGGAACTTAAAATTAAAAATGAAACTCTTGGACTTATTGATGCAAATTCTTCATGCATGACATGTTCTTCACTTAATAATGCATCTATATCCTTTTCTTGCTCATCATGTAAAACTTTTGAAAAGGAAATTGAAGATTTGAAAAATACTCTTTCAAAATTTACTCTTGGAAGAGATAATTTAAACATATTACTTGGGAAACAAAGATGTATTTTTCAAAAGACTGGTTTAGGGTACAATCCCAAAAATCAACAAAAACTTTACAAGAATTTCTTTGTTCCCTCAAACACATCAACAAGTTTTTTCATAAAGTGTTTTCATTATGGTAAGAAAGGACATAGTGCATTAACTTATAATGTAAAGAAAAATATCAATAACAAGATAAAGACCAAAATGGTTTGGGTCTCCAAAGGTACTTTGCCAAAAACTAACACACAAGGATCCAAGAATATTTGGGTACCAAAAGCCAAAAATTGAAGTGCGTTGCAGGTGTGCTTGAAGGCCAAGAACTGACTTTGGAATCTCAAAAGTGGCTGCTGCAAGCACAAGATCAGAAAATACTCCAAGTTCTCTCTCTTGTCTCCAAGAAGCTTGGAGTCGCAACCTTTGGACAGGTGGAGACTTGTTTTATGCTTTAACTTGCTTTAAAGTTGTATTCTTCTAGCTTTATATCTTGAAAATATCTTTACACATGTTAATATGTTAGATAAGTACACTTCTTGTTTAAAATGACATGTTTGAAGATAATATCTTTGTACTTGTCATGACATTCCTAATATGATTATTGTTTGCCCTAAAGTGCATATATAAGAGGAGAATTAAGAATAACTGATCAATCATGCATTTGAATGAATGCTTGTGTTAGATACTTTTTATCTTGGTATATTGGATCAATCTTGCATTCATATTTGAAAAATAACTCTGCTGCATAATTTGTCCCTTTGCTGCATAATCTATATATTTGCTGCATAATATGATATATTACATAATATTCTTGTTTTAAATTGTTTTTGAATCCAATACTAACTTGAGCGTCAGAGTTTTCCCCAAGCTTGTTTTGCAAGTACTTGATCTCATGCTTAAGTCCCTTAATCATCCAATCTCAAGTTCTTATTGAAGAAATTAGATTCAAGCTCCGTCAAAGAAGTATAATCAGTTTTTGAGCTATATTTAAGGTATTTAAAGGTGATAGAAATATGACCAAGTCAAGTAGCCCCTAAGAATGGAATAAGCTTTGATATATCAAAGGATAATTTCTTAAAGAATTTTCTGGTTTTGATGGTGAATGACAAGTGTTAAGGGTATTAAAGGTTGAGTTCTTGAATACTTTTTTTGGTTTTGTTTCAGAGATAAAGTGTTTGAAAATGGACATAACCTATTATGGAAAGGTTATAATATGTTATGAGTGATTGTAGCTAGTTTCGCACGTTGGTCTTGGTCTCTGCCAAGTGGAAATAATCGATTACAAGTAAGACATAATCAATTATGATATATTTCTGGAAGGTTGTTGTAACACCCTAACTTTTGGCTAAATTACGTTTTTGCCCTAATTGTACTGTTTTCTATTTTCTGTGTTATAAAATTAATTTGACTGTTTCGTAACTGTATTTGATTGTTTCGTGTGATTTGCTCCGAGTCAAGAAAATAATAATTTTCAGGCCGAAAAAAATCTTATTTAATTATTTGGAGCTAGGCGATCTTACTAAACCCAATCCGAATAATACGTATATCAATCTTTTAATTTTTAGGATTTTTCTGTGGAATAAAAATATTTATCATGCAAAAAAGTTTGTAGGACCAACGTTTGGCTTGTGGGACCCACATTTGTTTTGTGGGACCCACGTTTGGGTTTGTGGGACCCATTTTTAGGAAAAATTTACTAACGCAAATGACTTGTAAAATTCTAAGTCAAAAGGGTGAAAATCCATAAAAATGGTTAGATTTAGTAAATTAGTTAGTTTAAAATCTAATTTAATGGAATAATTAGTCTAAAACCTAATTAAGTTAATCTAAAGGGTTTAAGTGATAATTAAATGGATTAAACCTAATTAATTTTCCATCAAATTTTAGTTAGGCAATGTATTAGTATAATTAAGTAGAAGATTAAGGACTATAAGTAAACTAATGATTAACTAAAATACAAAAGAATCTAACTAACTTTTAATTAAACCTAACTAGGAGGACTTAAACATAAATAAGCTATTAAAATTAATTAAAATTTGATTGAGTTTCCTATAGCTATTTTTGGATTTATGCATGCATTATGCATTCAATTATGCACTCAAATGCAATCATGGAGATCTAGATGCAAGTCATCCATCATCCAAATAATCAAAGGCCATTATGAAGCAAGAATTTTCAAAAAAGGTGGCTAGCTTTTTGCTTGAGCTCTACGGCCATGCATTGTTAGGGGGGCTAATATTCACTTCATTATTTTCATTTCAATCATTCTACATCATTCTCTCATCTCTCTTCCTACCTAGAACACCAAAAGAACTCCAAAGCTTTCCTAGTAGCACCATTCGGCCAACACCACTTCATCTACTTCCATCCATCAAAAATTTCATCCAACTTCATTTCCTAAATCTAAACCATATTCTAAGAACATCTATAGTTGTGAGTTTTCACAAAATCATTCATTTGGAGCTTGGAAAATCACTTTGAAGTTTCTTTCCTATAAGGTGAAAATTCTTGTTTCTTGTTTCTAATTTGATTTTTGATGTTCTAAGTCATGATTAATCCATGGTTTATCTTTTTCATCCATAGTTTATGACTTTATAATTTGTTTAAGCTTGTTAGGATTTTTGTTGAAGCTACACACAATTTCTAAGGAGGAGTCCAAGGAGATCTTGTCTTCCTTATAGGTAAGAGGGAGATTTAATCTCATTAACCATGTGTGGTGGTGAGAAAATGGATGTATTTGTGGTGAAGAATCCATAAGGATTCATTCACTTGGTTGTTTATTGTCTTCTCTATTTGTGATTGTATATGTGTGCATATTATTTTCTTTTCTATTTGTGGTTTATTATGCATACAAGCATGTTTATAGCTTTGATTTTTGGTATGTGTTTTATTATTGCTTTAATATATGGTATGTGTTCATAAATATATGTATATGTTCATGGATCTATGATAATTATTGTTGGATGTGCAAATATGTTGAGATTTGCAAAAGTGTTCCAAAGAACACAAGATGAAGAGCTTGTGGTTTTTACTATGAAAAGAGAACTAATATGTTCTCAACCATTTTCTAAAAGGATAACCTAAATGATCTAATTAAGTTAAAGGATTTTTCAATGATTTAATGGATGAAAAATAATTTTTAAACATGGTTTGTATAAAAATGGTGATTTTCAGCCAAAATATATTTTTAATGTTTAATTGATCCAAAATTTATTTTCTAAGTGTAAACTAGTTTATTAACCTAAAACGAATTCAATTACGATGGATTTTCAAGAGTCAAATAAGTAAATGAATTTTTACTAGAAGTCTAGTATGGTAAAGAAATAAATTTTAACACTTGAAAAATACTTATCTTTGAGTTTTTAAAGTATGTTAGCAATTTTCAAAGTGTATTTTATGGTTATAATTAAATAAAGGAATTTTTAAAGGAAAACGTAGAAAATATCATGTAGTAGATTTTCTAAACGAAATGCTGTCAAAATTGATTAAAAATGAGCAAGTAATGAAGAACATTTCAAAATGATATTTAGAAAGCAAAGAAGTATTTTACGTAGTTAAAGAATAAAATTAACTGTAGAAGAATTTATTAAAATCGAATTTTTGAGAAAAACATCAGAAATTATTACTTAGAGTAATTTTTGTAAAGAAAAATGGAAAATAATGTCTAAATAATATTTTTAGTTTTGGAAAGTTTAAAAATTTAATTTGGAGCGTCAAGAAATATTTTATACAGTAAAAAACAGAAGAAATAATTTACGCATATTTAAAATGATGATTTTTAAATTACGCGATTGAGAAAATGATTTAAAAATGTTACGCGATCGAGAAAACGTTGAAAAATATTTACGCGATTGAAAAATGTTTGTAAAATGTGATGTAATTGTGAAAATGCGATAAAATATTTACGTGACTTATGGAAACAGTAAGTTTTTACTGTCGGGCCAAAGTGGTGGACCCGGACATGTTGGGAAATAGTATTGTCAAGTGAAAACATACTATTTTTGGAATTATTAATACTAAGGGTATTTTTGTAATTATGGTGACAATGAGGATATTTATGTAATTATGATTCATGGTGACACTGAGGGTATTTTTGTAATTATGGATCATTACATACATAGAGTGGTATGTCAATTTGGTTGAAATTGACAATTAACTGACGAGATGAATTACACCGTGTTGCGGGTATGATAGGCGCAGTGTGTTCATATGGAGAACTTGGAAGTGTTAGTGTGCAGCAGATTCCACATGTGGACAGTTGGTAGCTCCTCTGGGCCGTGGTAACTGAAAAACACACACTAGCGATCTCGACAAATACTATTCTTAATCGGGATATATTGGGGACTGTCTGGTACTATGCCTGGATGTATACGACATATTTGACTGTGTACCATTCACACGACGTATTTGACTGTGTGCTATTTACACGACGTATTTGACTGTGTAATAGTTGGTTGAGGTAGCCTGATGTGCGGACATGTCTACCGGATCATTCTCTCTGATATTTGTGTTTAGCTCCATGGAGTAGGAACGAGTCTGAGTACATGGCATATTTAATCTGCATCACTGTGTGAATAGTTATAATTTGATTTATGATATTTTGCATGTGTGATAATATGAATAGTTATAATTTGATTTATGATAGTTTGCATGTGTGATAATATGAATTGTTATATTAACTGTTATATTTGTTTGTATTGTTGTTTTCTTACTGCTATGCTGGTAATGGTGTAGATTGTCTCACCTCTTTGTATATATTTTCTGTATTATTATTTATGTTCCGTAAAGTCGTTGAGGAAATAGATGAGGAGCAGCCACTGGATTGTCAATACAACGAAGAGCAACAACCGAGTGAACAGTTCGAGGAAGGTGAACCTCGAGATCATCCATATCATATGGATTGATTTCAGCGTGGTATGGTGTTACCAGAATATTTCTGTCTTCTGATGATCTTCCCGAGGAGGATTCTTCGGAGGATTAGAACTTTTAGTGTTATGCTTAGGTTAGTTTATGGTTTGCTTTAAACCAGACAGTTTACTGTTTTATTAAATAGTTTGTATTATGTAAATTATTTGTATCTATAATTATGGTATGTATGTAATAGTTGTTTTATTTTATGTTCTGTTTATTTTAATTTTATAATATAATGTTAAAAAAATATTTTTTTTACAACCTATATTATTATATATTACGAAATAACTTATAACTTGGGTAGAGGTTTTATTATTATTGTTCAGAAATGTGACATCTCCATTAGGGTGTTGCAGTTATGGCTCTCTGTCAAGCCACATATAATTGATTATGGATCTTATATAATCGGTTATGAGGTCTAGGGACTCTCTGGAAATCAAACATAATCGATTACGGCCTTTTTATAATCAATTATACCATGCAACTTGAGACCAAGTTCTATTTTTAGCCTCCACCATAATCGGTTATGACTTGACTTGTCTTGCTCTCATAACTGATTATTCAACTTAACAGGGAGCACCAAAATTCACCTCATAACCGATTATGCAATCTACATAATAGGTTATGGCTCTCCATCAAACACAAACTGAGGAGCTCACAAGTGCCCACACTCCACCATTGTCATCTTCTTCCTTCTCTTCTCTCAAACATCCACTCATACCCATTTACTCAAACATCTCTCCCACTCCAAATCTAACCAAAATCCACCACTAAACCTCACTTTCCATGAATTTTTACCGATCAAAACCTCTATTTTCTTCCAATTTCTCACCTCCCCTTACACTTTCTCTCTCCTCCAAACATGCCCTAACTCCATTGTTGACCATGACCAGCAGCTCTTCTCATATTCCAAGAAGATCTCGCACAAAGGATCCTAATGTACCCAAGGAAACTCCTCCCCAAAACAACTCCAACATCAACCTTGACCTTAGCAGGTACTTCTCAAATTCAAGTCAAAAAAAGAAGTATCACATGGAGTTTCATGGAAGGAACATTGTTCAGCCTAAGTTTTTGAGCAGTCCGTGAATAAGAGGCAAGTCTTTGCTGATGTTTTACATAATGTGTGCTCGTTGGGGTTAATTTGATTCACCATATATTATTATCTAATCATATATTACTACATTATTAATAAAAAAGTTATATTATTATAACAACTACATATGAAGTCAAATTCTTTTTTTTATATGTTAATTTCTGTCCACAACTTTCGTTGCTCCTTCTGTATATAGAATTTATGTTTTATTTATTGATTTGCACTAAAGTATACCTGATGATAAAGTGCATTATAAAGTTACAGCTATTTGGCTGAGATAGATTTAGTTTAGCTTTCTGTTCTGGACCGTGATCTGGGACCCCGTTAAGTGGATCAACCTAACACGTGTATCGCCAGACTTCACCCTGTTTGGTAGCTCTAGTCTGGACTCCAAAGCCATGCACGTTGAGTAGTATTGGGCCATAATATCAAACTGATAGACTTGTACAGATGATATATCCCTAAATATCCACAACTGCCAATCATTATCATATGATATTATCGGATCCATGACTGTCTCAGATTGCTAAGTAACTTCTATATTTAAGTTCCTAACTTATAGGAATTTATCCCAACAATAAGAGGAAGGTAATATCTAATAGGATGCTAATTCTAAATACATGTATTCAACACAGATTGCATTACGATTCTGTATACTCTTTATAAATACCAGGCTAAGTCACCCTAATCAGGTATCTGTTATCTTATTGCATAAAGCCTGCTTGTGCATTACCTGACTTGAATGATGGAGCCTCTTTACAGTTACCCAACTCCCTGATTCAACACGCTCTGCTGCAGCCGCACAAGGAGGAAACTACAATAACGTACTTACCTCAAGTATCCCTCTGAATCCACTTCAGAACATTAGCGTCATCTGTGAGAAATTGATAAACTACTATTCCTATGTCAATCATAGCGACCACAACATAAAACCCAAGGAGAGGAAGCGCTATGCATGCTGCCCCTAATCAAGGACAAGGCCCGGCGGCACGACGTGATCTTCTATCCATTCCACCACCAGTACATATTGAAACCTTCGTCGCTAGGAGCCGAGCAGTTCTCGTCGAGACCCTTAACGAGGGCCACGAGACTTCAGTCCTTGCCGAAATGCATGCCCAAGGGTCTCCATTCGAGACAAGCTCGTTTGTCTTGAATGAGGAGATGATAATGTAAATCAAAGGCCTAGGATCCCTGTGCATGCTCATCTAGGGCTCTCAAATAACAATGCAGACCATGCATCCCACTATAAGGACAATGTCCAATCTGAAATGATGAGAAATGACCTTCGAGAATTATTGTGTCAACAAACAATGCTAATCAATGACTAACGACGTCAGTTGGATGAACAACATCGTCGGTTAAGAGATTTCAAAATATCTGTGCGGGCAGCGAATGACGACGAAGGGCGGAATGAGGCCCACAATGGGTGAAGAGCCTAGCGTGTCAGTGTCGAGGTTGTTGGAAATAATAACCCGGCCCTCAGCAAGCAACAACAGCAATTTTTAGATGCATTGATGGCATACAGGGTCCCAAGGAACTTCAAACCTCCATCCAACTTGGAACCTTGTGGCGAGACAACGAACCCGCAGGAACACTTGGATGCTTACACCCAGTCCATGAAACTCTATGGGGATTCCCCAAAATTGCTATGTTGCGCTTTCCCCCTCTTTTTAAAGAAGGGCGCTCTCCGCTTGTTTGTAACTTCACGAGCGAAATCTGTTACAAGATGGGAAGATCTCAGACAACGCTTCCTGCTACATTATACCACTACCAAGGAGCGACCTAAGTTGGTTGATTCTATTTCTGGAATTCACCAAGGGAATAACAAGTCCCTGCGCGAATACATAAAGAGATTTAATAACGCCTGCATTGGTGTGGAAAACATGGATGACAGAATTGCCCTTCATTATGCCAAGAACAACCTCCGAACTATTTCAGGCTTCTTCCGGTCCTTAGCAAAAAAGAAGCCATTGACTTTAGATGAACTTTACTTGCGCTCTGACAAGTATGTCGAACTGGAGGAGATTACCAAGGCTAAAGAGAGCCTGGAAAAAGATGAACCCATTCACAAGAAAAATAACCAGAACTCCATTCATAAGAGCGAATGATATTGGCTATAGTATTTTGACTACACTCCTTTGAACACCCCACAAGAGATGATATTGAAGGAGGTGCTTCAAACTGAGTTTCAGAATATTAAGAGACCATCCCCTCTGAAGAGACAATACTAGAAGGACCAGTCGAAACACTATAAATGGCATAAAAGCTATGGCCATGAGACAAAAAATTACTACTGACTTCGGGATGCTATTGAGTCCGTGATCAAGGAAGGACGGTTGTAAAAAAATATTAACAGCTTTCGTAACAATGAGAGTAGCAGAAGACAGAGGGAATGTAAATGAAGCCGCAGCTTGAGATGAAGTCTAACTCCATGACAAAGGAGGAGAACCCACAACCCTACTAGAAAATCCTGAACTCCACCCAACCGTGAAACTGAAAACTGACAGGATCGGAACTAGGATACTCAAGGTGGGAGCAATAGGAAAAACTGACTTGTTAGTACCATCTCCAGAGGATTTGTGGGTAGGGGATTGTTTAACAATTCAAGGAAGAAAGCACTCCGAACTGCGATCTTAAGCGTCTCTAGACCCCGTGTTGAAAACAAGGACGAACTACCCATCTCTTTTTCTGACAAAGACTATGGCGATATTATCTGAGTTCATGACAACCCGCTGGTTATTTTCAGAGTAATATCTAGCGCCGAAGTCCGACATATCCTCGTCGATCAAGGAAGCTCGGAGGACATTATGTTCATGGACGCCTTTGAAAGACTGGAATTCTCTATATCAACGTTAACACTTTATAAGGGCGAATTCACTGGTTTCTACGGAGAAAAGGTTACCACTGTAGGGTATTTTGAAACCTTTTTAACCCTTGGTGATGACAACATCTACATAATTGTTAAGGTGCGATTCTTGGTCGTGGACTGCCCATCAGTTTACAATATCATTCTGTGTCGTTCTACACTAAATGACATTATTGATGTAGTATCTACCGCTCACCAGGCCATGTTATTCCTCAATAAGAATAATGAGGTGGTCATGGTCAAGGGCGATCAGATTGCAGCCCACAAATGTTACAATGAAAGTATGAAGATTTGTAGGACTCCCAGGAAAATAAAAGCATGCACATCAAACTCGGCTTGAGATCAAGTCAACATCCTTATAACGGAGTTAGATGTGCATGAGGAAATCTGAGGCACCAGACCCCAACCAAAAGGAGAATTAATTCCACTCTATCTTGCTGATAAAACCTAATCAAGTCACCAAAATAGGCGCAAATCTAGAGGAGTGGGAGAAGCTCCAGCTTATAGAGCTTTTGCAGAAAAACAAGGACCTAATTGCATGGACATCCTCTGATATGCCTGGCCTTGACTTTGCTTTTATCTATCATCGTTTATCTATTAAATGGGATGTAAAGCTAGTCTCCTAGAAGAAAAAAAAAGTTGGCCCTAAGAAACAACAGATCATCGAGGAGCATGGATCTATTTCATACCACATGCCTCTCTAATGTGGTCTTGGTAAAAAAGTCAAACGAAAAGTGGCGGATGTGTGTGGACTACACTGACCTGAACAAGGCTTGCCCTAAAGATCCATACCCCCTCCCTAACATTGACAAATAGGTCGACAGCTACTCCAGCTTCTGGCTGCTATCTTTCATAGACTCTTATCCCAACGAAATTCCATCCAAGTGATCTAGTCCTCTACAGGGTTGACATTAGAGGTAGGAACGCATCCCAAGAGAAGTTAGCTCCTAAATGAGAAGGCCCTTACTGTATCGTGATCATTATCAGCAAATGAGCCTATACCCTGGAGACACTGACAGGCAAGCCGATCAATAACTTTTAGAATGCTGACAAACTTAGAAAGTACTATAGTTAAGTGTCTTTTAAAGCCTAGACTCAGTTTACTTCAAGTTTGATCTGCCCCAAATTACCACGGGAGCACTTTGTATGGACTTTAGTCCTTTGTTGAATTAATAAAACAAAGTGATTTTTACTTCATTGCGTGATTTCTGGCATGAGGCATGGATAAGTCATTACGGTACCCATAGAGAGTTGTCTTACATTAAACAGCTCGTGTAGCCGAAAAATCCTCTTAGGAAAATTTGTGCATTAAACCATAAAAATAAAATACCTTGGCAAGGACCATTTAAACTAGTCGCATGGGATCCTCAATGCCAAAATGATTGGTGATGGACCTCGGATAAGGTTCTTATATCAAAGTCAAGTGGAATCCTAAATACCAAAACGATTGGTAAAGGACCTTGCCTTAGACGACAAAATGACAATGTAAGCAAAGCAATCCAACTCGGATCCCAGCATTACACGTCAATCCCGGACGATGTGATAACTCCACAATGTGTAGTTATTTATGCCCCATATTTGTACTTTACTGATTGCTTTAAGTCCTGATTATTATACATATTTGGAAGGTTTTAAGCTTATATTTGTTATATTCAATTTTGATGCCTTTCTAATATGATATTGAGCAAATTGTGCTTATTTTGTTATTGATTAAGTGGATTTTCAATTATTAATGAATTAGTGATTCTCTATTATAGGAAGGGTTCCAAACAAACGAATATATAGAGCATTTGAGCTAAAAATTGGAAGAGAAAGCCAAAGAAGCATTCTGGCAGTTGACGTTATGGCGCAGGTATATCAATGTCGCGGCGCGGTGAATCCCTTGCATCCAAATAGAGAGCTACGAATTTTGCACGCCGTGGCATAGGTATGCTAATGTCGCGGTGTGGTGACCTAATTGTATACGCGTCATGGCGTAGGCATGTTAATGTCGCGGCGTGACTTTGTTTTCTAGGCCTATAAATACATTTTTAACAGATTTTACAAAGAGAGCTTTTGGAGTTTAGAGAAGCTGCGCTAGGCTTTCACGTTCTGGGTTGATTGAAGGCCTAGGAAAGCTTGGTTGGAGGTCATCTTCTTCATGGAAGGAGATTCAAGCATCAAAGCCATATCTATGAGCTTCCTTCCTCTTCTTCTTTTGCTTTTCTCTCTTCCCTCTATCTTTTGAGCACTGATTTTGTTGTATGATTTCATGTTCAATGTTTAGCTAAGCTGTATTTAGGGATTACTTTGAATCTTTGTATGGATGTTGATGATTATGTGTTTCTTTGAGTTTAGATTAATGTTTGGTTTTGTTCTTCCATACCTATGCTTAATGCTTGCCCTTGTTTGGCCATCAATTGCATGATTTTAATGTTGCAAATGAACTAGACATAGGGATTTGTGGATATGGATATGGTATGGTTGATGCATGTTCTATTTCACTCAATTGGCTTGGGTGAAATAATTCACTAATGGGATAACAATATACCTTTTAGCCATGTATAGCGTGTGTTTGAGAATAGATCGTTCATGAGTGGAGTTTGCACTAGCTCTCATGGAAACATAGTGAGCTAGGTGAATGAAACCAGAGTTAATTGACCTAGACATAGGCTTTTAATTAAATCAGATTCTCAAGTTAACTTAACTCATTCATCTATGTTGCTTGAAGGGTTTCATGTCATTAGTTGAAGTATGAGGTGAAGAAGGATTTCCTAAATCTCTAAACTATTATGTTTATTTTCATTTATTGTTTTTTTGTCTTTAGATTCGTTTTATTGCACTTCCCCTATTTTTATGTTCTTGAATAGAACTAAATAAACAATTGGTTGATACTTAGTATTGGAAGTCAAATATCTTTGAGGGAACAAACTTTACTCTTCATTGTATTACTTGAATGATCTGTGCACTTGCGGCCTAATAAAGGGACAAACAAGATTCTCTGGTAACCTAATGCAAGTGGTTTCCCAAATGTCAATGTTTTGGACATCGGACCCCAAGCTAAGGTTCTAAGCTTAAATTATGCCAAGTCTTAAGGAAACTTTGAGCGCTTAATTGTAATGGGCGTTGGACCCTGGACTAAAGCCCCCGATTGATTGGGAATATTCCTGAATCTATAAAAATGTTGTGAAAAGCAACATAATGGGTGTTGGATCCAGTAAAGACCATGGAAAAGGAAACTAGCATAATAAAATAAAATAAAACCCCACGCAAGGGGTAAATTTAGAAACTAAGAAGCATTGGGCGAAGACTCGGCAACATTCGGATCTTGAGCAGTGGTAGGCGAAGCCTTAATGATACTTTGGCCTTCAGGAGCAGCACTGGGATTCATGAGACGACTATCCTGAATTATCTTCCTTAAGTCCAACTCATCCAAGGCCAAGGTCACCCCAGGATTAAAGAGCTGGACTTGGTCAACGACATTTTGAAATTACTTCGTGCTAATCTTCAAAGAGACAGTGATGAGTTACTGGACATCACTTTGCAAAGTGGCCCTACCAGCTTGAAGTTGTTGGTTCTAAGCGTGCAGGCTCTCGTTATCAACCTAGACCATGGCGACCTCCTTCTCCTTTCCCACCAAGCTAGCTTCTTTCTGCTTTAAGTTATCCTTCAAGGTAGCCACCTCTCTTTCCAGCTCTTTAGCCCGGACCTCAGCATCATTCTTGGCCCTCAAAGCCTCTTCTTTGGCCTTTAGGGCCGAGTTCGCACCCCGCTCGGCCACTGACACCTTCTCGGCTATTTGTTGGTTGTAGTCATCGTAGCATCTCTCCAGAAAATGAGACTCAGCAGCAATACGAATAGCATATGTCTGAAATAAAGACAATCTCTTTTTCATCTGATTGAACAATGTGGCCCACCACTCGTTCGCCAAGAATGTTGCAGTCTATAAAGTCCCTGGGATCCGAATGGTCAGAGTACAAGGTAATCAATCCAGTCGACCCTGACTCTACAGCCACCCTCTTGCCAAAGTGGTGGATCAAACAAGCAACACATACGCTGGGAAAGAAAGGTGTCCACCATCCTTTATGCTGAGAAAGAAAGGTTTCAGTTAGAAGGATGCTTTGCAAAATAGGCAAATGCCGTCAAAGACTTTGGAAAGAACATGAAGATGATCTTCACAAAGTGCAAAGCTCTCCATGTGCACACAAAGAAAGAAAGGAAAATCATCCTCTAAAAAAGGATCATTCTCAGAGAAAAACGCAAAACAAAGGGAATGCCAACATCAAAGACAAACATTCCTTATTTATAAAGAGAATGAAGCGCTCTGATTAACCGCTAGAAAGGAGAACTAATCACACAATAAAATCCGCACTTAATGCTCTATCTTTCCTCTTAATTACGAGAGCAGCAGATAGTTGGGAAACAGCACGAAGCTGACACCCTCTCTTAAAGGATCCTTAATTCTCAATAAGGTTAAAGCAGTAATTTCCGAAGGAGGCTTAGATTGTTATGAGTCGCAGGTCGAAGCTTCCATAAAGACAAAAACTCCATGAGCTATGCATGGGGGCAACAAAAGGACATACCACAGAAAAAGGAATGGCAACACCTGCCAAGCCTGGAGGTACTCTACGATAACGGACCTCGGCCCCTTTTAGATTTTTATATCTATTGTGTGTTGTTTGTTCCCAGATTCACTAGTTTGACACTTAATTGTCCCACTTAAACGCTAACTAGGGGCAAATGTTCTGGACCATGATCCAGGATCCCATTAAGTGGATTAACCTGACGCGTATACTACCGAACTCTGCCCTGTTTGGAAGCTCTACTCTGGACTTCGAAGCCATACATGTCTAATAGTATTGGGCCATAATATCGAACTGATAGATTTGTGCAGATGATATATCCATAAATATTTGCAACTGTCAATCATTATCATACGATATTATTAGATCTATAACTGTCTCAAATTGTTAAGTAACTTCCATATTTAAGTTCCTAACTTATAAGGATTTATCCCAACAATAAGAGGTAGGTAATCTCCAATAGGATACTAATCCTAAATACATGCATTCAACACAGATTGCATTATGATTCTGTATACACTCTATAAATACCAGACTAAGCCATCCTAATCAGGTATCTGTTATCTTATTGCATAAACAATACTTGTGCATAGCCTGACTTGAGTGTTAGAGTCCTTTTGCAGGTACCCAACCCCCCTGATTCAACACGCTCTGCTGCATCTGCTTAAGGAAGAAATCACTGTAATGTACATATCTCAAGTATCCCTCTGAATCCAATTCGGAATACTTTCCAAATTACTAATCATTTCCTATATTTTAACTTTTTTGTCTGTTAAAGAGGCATCAACCATCAAGTGTTAGCAATATAGAGATTAATTTACCAATCAAGTATAAGAAGGAATAAATTTTACCAATCAGGTGTAAGTCAAAAAATAATTACCAAAGAGGAGTAAGTCGTGGCTGAGAACCACGACTTACATCCGGTCTTTTTTAATTAATTCTTTAAGGTAAGTCGTGCTTCTCACCAACGACTTACCCATTCTTATTTTTTTTATTTCACAACGAAGTCGTGCTTGTTAGGCCCAATTAATGGTTTGTAGGGGATTCTCAGCAATGTTTATAAAGGTAGTATAGCCTTGAATTACGTGCACAAAAGAATATTGAAAAAAAATTATTATGTTGTTAGTGATACTTGACGTTAACATAATAATGCATTTATATCACATTAAATTAAATAACGAAAGAATAATCGTACTGCACTACTAGAATATGCACCTTCTCGAGAGATATATTGTCGGGTGCAACATAAGTACCATTTCATATACTCAGAGTTTTCATGTAAATAACCACTACATGTGTTACCTTGAATGAGTTGGTTATGACGGTCCATCCACAGGGCAATCAACTGCTAATGTTCATTGGGCCAGTATACTTCCCCTTTACCCCTCATGTCAATATTGTGAAGGATATCAAAGTTGTATGGGTCTGCTGGAATGCATTGTTACAATCTAAATTGTTACATGACTCGATCTGTAGGGTGCCACTCAATAGTGGAAAAACATATCAATGGCACCATTGCACATGCAACTTGAGAGACATTAGGAATATTTAGCTGCATGATTTCAGGTGTGACATATAGTCTCCATATAAACAGGTAAATATGTGTAGTTGTTAATTTTTATAATATTAACTAATATTATTGTTGAAAGAAGATAGAAATAGAAACGTAGATTTAACATCATCAATACATAAACAGTCTAAAACTAATCGTATGATATTAGCAGCATGGCCAGGTATAAGGGTTGTGCTCATGGGACGATACCACACATTTACACATACACATATAAATATATATATATATATATATATATATATATATATATATATATATATATATATATATATATATATATATATATATATATAATTAGAGTCAATAACAACCTAAGTAGCATTAGGTGGAAGTTGCATGAATGTTTCTTCCAACCAAGTTAGTCTAATGGTTTGTCCAATCACCTTGGGCAGCTCCAGTCAGCATTAGGTAGAAGTTGCATAAATGTCACTATACACTCTCTATGTGGCAAATGGAAGGTGTGTGTCTCCGATCTCCATCTTTCCACCAATGCTATGATGAGATGATTATTGATAGGGACTTTGGCAATTGTTAAGGCATGGCTAAAACCAGCTTCATTTATCAAGTCTAACACAGGCTGAGGTGGCAAAGCTCCCCAAACATAATTATGCCTGCTTCGTATTACATGTTCCTCTCCATTCCAAATTTCATTAGAAACATGTTGATGTTGAATCCGTAATAAGGATCCATCAATTGGTCCTGGACTTACATGCTCAATTTGAAAATGTTGAAATGGAAGAAAAAAGATGAAGAAAATGTTGAAATGAAAGAAAAAAGATGAAAGCGTAGAGATGGAAAACTACGGGGAAGGAAGAAAAAAGATGAAGAAATAGATATGGATAACTACGGGGCAGGTTTCCACGTTAGCCAGGTTACTATGATTTATAGAAAAATTACTAAGAAGTCGTGGCTTAAAGCCACGACTTATGTAATATAAAACATAGAAGTCGTGGCTTCAAGTCACGACTTAGGTATGAAAATTAAAAAAAAAAAAGTGATACATAGAAGTCGTGGCTTTAAGCCACAACTTGAATAAGAAAAAAAAAGTGGCATAAAGCCAAGCACAGAAGTGTGTCTCGTGAATTCACTCACAAGAATCTATTGTCATTTCCAAATGAAGAAAGTGTCCCATGCATGAGAATCTTACCTTTAATGTTTGCAGAAAATGCAAAGAATCACCCATGTAGATGCAGAGAGGAGATGGTCCTCAATTTGAATATTTGGTCATGCATGCAATATTTCAATATTTAGTCATGCATGCAAATCTTGCATAGTGAGCAAGGATTGAAATTGAAGGAGAATATATTCCTTCTACAACTCTGCATCTTGTCATCTAAGAAGAATATATTCGTTGTTAACTCTGCAATAAACATCTTCAGATAGTGTTACTTCTTATTACACATGCAAAAGTTAGTGCTGCAATGAAGGATTCTCACGCATGATTACCACATATATGAAGAAAGTCAGTGTTACTTCCTATCACACATACAAAAATTGGTCATCCTTCAAACAACACAAGAATCTTGTAAGTAATTTTCACGCGTGAAGTAATTGTTCAAATAGTGCAAATAGTGCAACATGTTATCACTAT
Source organism: Ormosia emarginata (assembly GCA_029884605.1). NCBI lineage: Eukaryota > Viridiplantae > Streptophyta > Magnoliopsida > Fabales > Fabaceae > Ormosia > Ormosia emarginata. Next base: position 7,269,838 of record JAQQTP010000079.1, read on the forward strand.
TTGTAGTACTTACGAAAAGTATTCATTTTTTTAAAACACAAATACGTTATTTATTTTATTTCTTATCTAACTTTCTCTTTTCTAATAACTTTTTATAAAATATGTTTTTTTTATTTTTAGTATTATAAAATAGATTGAGCATTTGATTCAATAAATATATATGAAATTCTATTTTTTATAATCTTCAAATCGTAAAACTCAATTTTTTATACTTTAAAACACAAATATATTATTTATTTTATTTTTTATCTAACTTTCTCTTTTCGTATAATTTTTATTAAAATATGTTATCTTTTTTAATTATTTTTAGTATTATAAAATAGATTGAGCATTTGATTTAATAAATATATATATATGAAATTTCATTTTTTATAACCTTCAAATCGTAAAACCCATTTTTTTATACTTTAAAACACAAATATATTATTTATTTTATTTCTTATCTAACTTTCTCTTTTCTTATAATTTTTAATAAAATATGTTATCTTTTTTAATTATTTTTATTATTATAAAATAGATTGAGCATTTGGTTCAATAAATATATATATGAAATTCTAATTTTTATAACCTTCAAATCGTAAAACTCAATTTTTTATAGTTTAAAACACAAATATATTTTTTAAAATACATGTACATCATAAAATTTAAAAAGAGGATGCACACTTAATTTATTTGGAGGGAGAATAAAGTCTTCATAATTAAATGTAAACATACATATTTAACATAATAAAGCTGACAATAATGACAAAGACTAACACTTTTTCTACATACTACAAAGCCAGAATTAAACATATTTATTCAGCATCCTATTGTGAATTCTGACCGATATTGATTTGTCATTGTGGGCAATTACTTCGATTATACCCTTCAGTTGTACAAATTTCATATTTATTTATCTGAGTGGTCTCATTTCTATCCATCTCATTTTGGATACGAGAAGTTTGTGGCCTTCCTAATGTGTCTCTCCACATGGCAGGATTAGGAATGAAAATAAGACCCTCATAAGGAGACCAATATTCTTCACTCCCAAGTGGATAAAACTCAAGCTCATAGATTTTGAACATGTAATTTAACTTATATATAGGTACAATAAATTGATCGCAATTTAAATTCAAATATGCACATGTTGCAATAGCATGAGAACAGGGCAACATCAATGCTTGAAATTCACCATAATCACATTACCGTTCATTTAGTTTCGCAGTACAAACCATTGCTCGTCGGCCAACTTGAGGGTTTGACACCTCTTGGACCTCAAACAAACCTGTCTCCCTTGTGAAATTACAGACACAGTGAGAGCTAACTCGACACTGATTTTCTTGCATCACTGTCTTTAACTCTTCACAATATAAGTGACCAGCCCTTATTGTAACATCCCTTGATTTAATATCCACGGCATAATCATCATTGTACCACGGTTACTAAATTTTAGTGTGCTACAACTCAACAACAGGTTTCAAAATTTAATCATTATGCATATAAAGAAAATATGAGTCACGAATTAAGTATATTTAGTACACAGCTCCTAAAATATAACCACTAAAAGAAAATACATTCCATATATACAAATATATCCTTAACATAATGTACTAATAACACAAAACATAATACTTACATATCCAAATAACAGAAGACGTATACAACTACCATATAAAATCTCGACCCGGCCCAAGTCCAAACATCTGAAGGGTAATATCTCCCACTTGGTCTTCCTCTAGAACCAGAATGGGTAAATTTCCTGGTCGAGGCATGTCACGACGGACGGGAATCCTAGCAGTCGACTCCATAGAATCCTCCTTAGGGGTGTAATGCCGATTACCCCGCAGGTCTCTAATGGGAATAGTGAACTCCACATGCACAAGAGTATTGAAGGTGAAAGTAGTAACCCCAAGATAGGTAATACTCCTAAGTAGAGTCACCTCTTTATGCACAAAACGCTCGGTGTCATGGTCGACATGCCAGGCATCGATGCCTCAATGAAGTCGTACTAGCACGTAACCAAAAGAAATTTCGTCCAAACGCCATCACCGTAATTAGAAGTCAATCTACTAAAATTCATATGATTCAACCTCGCCTTCCTTCACAATCTTCTTCAATATAATTGTAACCCAGAACAATACAACAAAGAAGTGAGATCCCCTACATCGCATACCAAAATAGCAACGAAGAAAAATGATACGAATGGCAAAATCATTCCATACATACAGATATTACAGATATATTCAAGTTATCAATTTCATAAATATCATCAGAAAGCATATCCCACAATAATATAAACATTAATAGCACTATAACAACAAATATCCACCATAGATATATAATGATTATGCCACCACAATATGTATGTTGACTATGCCACGATAATATGTGTACTGACCATGTGTATGCATAATGAACTAGTTCCTACTCCATGGAGCTAATACTCAATTTCAAATATGAATGGCCCAGAAGATCTGCTACCCTCAATGACAGTCCACGCCAGAGACGAAAAGAAAAAGTGTTTGTCGGTTCCTCGTCAGTGCGTTGCAACAGTTCTTCATGGCTAGAGGTATATAGTGTGACAACTAGGTCACTAGATGAATCACCTTGCCTGACGCACCCTGAGATCCTTCCCTTGGATCACACTACTCAATTCTCATTCACTCATAGGCAACAAAAGCCATACAGACACTGATTGTATGATATTCAATATATGATAAGTCAATGCATAACTCAAGCCACCATTGTACTATTCCCAATGATATCAAAATAACCTCCTATATAATTGTCTAATACCATTAGTATCAATGATATTATATAATCGTCCATACAATTACATAATAACACTGACCCACCCAGGTCCAGCATATCGGCACAACAGCAAACCAATATTTTCACAATCGTGTAAACATTTTCCAATGTTCTCCTCAAAATCCGCTTTATATTAATTTACAGAAAATTTTCTCCATTTCCTTTACTGAAATTCTCTTAAATGGAATACTTTGAGTTCCAAATCACGTTCTAAAACTTATTTTCCATCATCATAATAAAAAATCACTCATATATAATAATAATAAAAGCTTTGTTTCATCTATTTCAAATAAAATATTTTAAGTCTCAAATCATCTTTTAAAACTCCTTTTCCATTTCTAGTACTAAAAATCATTATTTATCCAATAAAAGTTATATGTTCCATATTCCTCTTAAAAATCCTTTTAAACAAAATACTTTAAGTTTCAAACATTCATCCTAAATTAGCCTCCATGATCAAAAATCACTTCCTTTTTAAATTATAAAACCTTATTCATTTCTTTTTCCACTTTGTAAATTCTTAATCCAATTTCTAGTTGCCTAATCTTATGAATTCATAACTAACTAAATATTTTTAACTTGGAGCACTCAAAATGAGCATAGAGGTCATGAGCCTTGGTGGTCATTAGGACCAAAATTTCTTTCTTTTCTCAAATGATTCATAGCATTAATTCAACCATAAAAATTCTACCATAATAATTTCATGCACATTATCACAACCACATATAGACAATAAGCGAGCATAACAATTCATACATATTATCAACATAATATAACCACATAAAACTACATAAACACAAACTAAGTTAAAGTCATATGATCATACATAGTAAATAAGCACATATTCAACAAGTAAGCACAAACCATAACCACATAATCAAGTGAAGGAATCCTCACATGGATTCTTCACTTACAAACACAAAATTTTCATTTTCTCACCACCATGTTTGGTCGATGAGGTTAATCTCCTTCTTACCTCAAGAGAAGATCAAAAGGAAGCTCCTTGAAGTCTCCTTGAATTTTCGTCCACCACCACCAACAAACAACCCTTAAGACAACAAGCACACAATTTTTAGATCTAAGACTTTATTAAAGGTGACCATGAATCAAAGTATGGTCTTAGAATCTTGAAAAAAAAATAGTAGAAAAATGAAGAATAGAAAACTTCTCCTAAAAGCCCTTGATCTTGAGCTTGAAGAATAAGGTTGAAAATAGATGATTTTGACTAAGATCTCGACATGAAAGTGTCTTAGATTTGTGTTTAAATTCAAGATCTATGTTTAGATAGAATTATAAAAGATTAGAAGTGAAAATAGGGGTGTTGGCTGTGAGCTTTAGAGAAGAGAAAGGTGAGGGCTTTTTGGTGTTTTGATAACAATGATAGAAAGATGAAGATTACAACATAGAAAATCATCCAATGATTGTGTAGATTCAAGAAGTGTAGTTGATTTGGAGTAAGCAAAATAGATGAGGAAAATGGAGGGTGGTGGTCGTGAGCCACTTGAGAGAAAATGAGAGAAGAAAAGTGAGAAGAGAAAAGTGTGTAGCTTTCTTTTTGAAAATGAAAAGTGAAATCAAACTTGAGTGAATAAGATGAAAGTGGTCATCTTTTTGCCAATCAAAACCGTAGCCACACATTAGGAGAGAGAAGGGAGAAGCTTCTCCAACAAGCTTGGTAGAAAGCTTCTTCATTAAGTTTTGATGAAGCTTCTTTAAGAAGCTTTGTTTCACTTTTTAAAAAAGTCAACAAGTGATGTCACATGGATGATGTCATAAAGTGAACATTCTAGAAAAGATGACTGATAATCATATATTTTATACATTAATAAACCCTTATTTTTAGTCATTTACACTCTTCATGTACTTAATTGATTAAGTCTAGTTATGTTTTGTAAGATTGAACTCAAATTGGACTTAATTGATTTTTTTAGCATTATTTGAGTCTTACACTGTTTCTGTATTTTGGACATATCTTGAGTTCTAGATGTCTAGAAATTATGAATTTTACCTTGTAGGAAAGCTGAGAGAAAGCTCTACAACTTTCATGAAAACTCCAGGTAAAATATGGACATCTAGAAGAGCTAAATGGGCTTGGAAGACAGAATACGAGTTTTGTGTCTAGAACTTGAATAGTGTACAGTAATCAGAGCATAACTCGGCCTGTAAGAATTATCTTGGGCTCATTTGAAAGTGAAGAACTAGATCTACAACTTTTATGAACAACACAAGAGCTCATTCAGACAACTTGGAGGTGATATTTGGTCTAGAAGTCAAAACAGAGGTGCTGAAACTGAGCCTGAATAGTCTACAGTAATTGGGCCATATCTCGAGTTTCAGGTGATAAAATAAGTTGAAATTTGGACATCTGAAAGTTAAGATCCAGATCTACAACTTTCATGAGATGACTTTTCTATTTGATGATGGAATCCATGAGTTAAGCAATGAATGATTTCAGAGACAAGAAATCTCAATAATTTTTTACTCTTATCCTCACCATTTGGCATTTTCCACTCATTCATCCACTCATCCACCTACTCTTAATCAGCCTCCTTGTCATTTTGTATCCCTAATCCTCTATAAAATGCACCATTGGCTGATCACTGAGAGAACTTGGTGTTAGACTTAGTTTTTACAAGTTATGGTTATGCTTGTTTCTTGTTTTACTTTGTTGTAATTTTCTCTTGTTCTAAAGTGAAGCTATGTTCATCTTTCTCTTCTTCTCTCTTTCTTTCTTCTTATCTATGAATAACTAAATCTTCATCTTGCTTAGGTGAAAGAGTGAAGCTCTTGGTAATGAAATAAGGTTAGATTATTCTATTTCTTGTGCTTAAATGATATATTATCAAATGGACATTATATGTGTTGTATTTTGTTTCCAATCAATTTAGAAACCTTCTTTGTATAATGGAGATCTTGATTTATTGTAGACAATAGGATTGGCACAGTGAATGCTTGAACTCATTTATAAATGTTGATAGATAATTAAAGGAATCATAATATGATTGTATATATAATTAAACTTTGAATGTTATATTTTTCGATTGGAATCTCCGTTGTGTGTGGATTTCAATTGAGTTATAAAGAGAAATAATCTTGCCTTTAATTTATTACTAAGAGTGGATCTTCTAACCCAAGCAAGTTCTTAAATTCATTTGTGAATATTTTCTATTACTTTTGGTGTTGTGACAAATCTTTTCCTACCTCAATTAATTTTTCTTCATCAATTCCCTGTGGATCGACCTCGGACTCCTGAGAAATTTACTACTTGAGACAACCTGCACTTGGGTTTGCATCCTTAAATCCCGCAGTCAATGACTTATACTTCACTAAAAGTTATTATCCAATGGACAAAAACTACAGTTAACAAAATCAGTATTTATTATCCGTTAGATAATAGGATGTACCCTGATTTTATTTGTCAGATAAAATCTCAAAAATTAAAAACTATGTAAACTGTGTCCGGCTTCGGATTTAGTAAGATCCCCTTGTACCCCTTCACAGTTCTAAGCTTTTTGGCCTAAAAAAATATTTTATTTTTCCGGTCCCGCTTAACATACATGCAAATCAAGATATATATAAAAATAATCAAAATCACCAAAATAATTCACAAAAATCACAAATAATATAAAATGAATATAAATCATAAAATAAGTAATTTCTGAGGTGTTACACTTATCATGTTCATTGCTTTCTTCCCACTGTCAACAAACAATGAACTCACCCTATAAAATATTGTTTTCACTAAGGCAGTTATAGGCAATGCTCGTGCTCCCTTTAATATTGAATTTATGCACTCAGCAAGATTCGTGATCATATGGTCATAACACCTTCCTTCATCATAAGCTTGAGTCCATTTCTCCTTTGGAATATTATCCAGCCACTCTGCAGCCTTTCCATTCTCTGGTCGTAATACTAGAAGCTTTGCCTCGAATCGTGACCTCCTTAACTCATATCCTAAAAAAGATTGTAAATAAAAAGCATTAAATTAGTAATTTTTAGAAATATTTTCTAAATAAAAATATTATTTTGACCCATGTTGATCACTTGTTTCTTGAGTTCAACATTTCCAAATAATTTGTCAAAATTGCTTCCAATGTGACGAATGCAATACACTAAATGTGCATTGGATTCAACCCATCCAACTCGTTCACTTGGTAGTGTTGCTAGAAGACCCTTTCCTCTATATGAGATTATGCATATATCTGATTGTGGTGTCACATATCAGCGAAGATAATATAAGAACCACGTCAAGCTTCTTTCATCTTCCCTTCAACAATGGCAAAGGCAATTGGAATGACGGTTCTATCACCATCTTGTGCAACAGCAACTAGCAGTGTCCCACGATATTTACCAATCAAGAATGTCCCATCCACTTGTACAATTGGCTTACAATATGTAAACCCTTGGATGCTTGGCTTGAATGACCAAAACACGCGTTCAAGAACCACACTATTGGGATCTTCTATACCATCTACATTATTTGGAGAAGTGTAATATCTCACGATTGTACTAGGTACAAAGTGCTAGACAACAGTCATCTATTTGGGTAAGTCACTATATGATTCCTCCCAACCTTCGAAAAGTTAGGCAAGTACTATCTGTTTTACTTTCCACGCCTTTCTGTACGTGATGGTATAATAGAAACGAGATCGTACATCTGCAATCAAGGCCTTTATTGGGATGTTAGGATCTACATTCACTATTTCAACAACATATGAAGAAATTAGTGAGAAGTCTAATCTACGGTGATCTTGAGAAATTAATGAAGATGTGTAAGTATGTTCCCCTGTAGTTTTTTTAATCTCTCACTTGTCACATCTTTTATTGAATGATGCCCTAATTTTTCATTCACACCTGTTACTAAATCTCTTACACCTAACAACGTATCTGTTAGGTTTGTTCTCTTCAACCACATAGTTGAATGAGTTTTGAATGTGATACTGCTTAATTGCATTGATTGTTGCTTGTTTTGATTCAAATTGTATGCCAACCCACAGATCAATATTCATATTTGCACTGCTTCCTCCCCTAATTCCATAATCATCAGTAAATTCAAGAGCATGCATTTCCTGCAAATTAATATTAGATAAAAAAGAGGATGAAGTAGCATAAGTTATAGTCTCAGGTTCACCCACACCTATCTCACCTTCTCCGTTGCCATCATCACCTTCTTGAGAATCCTCCTCTTCACTAAATTCACTAACAGTATCTCTTATACCTATAGTCACATTGTCTGGATCATATAATTCTTTTGAATGAATATTTACCCTAATAACAAAGTTAGTAATCATAGGACTTAGTGGTCTATGAGGATCACTATATTCATAATCATAAATATAACAAATATTAGCACTGAATGAATTACGAGGAAGGTCAAATGATGACATCTGTTAACTTAAAAAAGTTAACAAACTTCATATTAGTAAATGAAAATAAAGTTGTAATAATAAAAAAAAATATAATTAACACTTTTAATAAATACTTTTAATGGAAAGGATTAAATAAGAATGAACTAAATTTGATATAAAATCGTAGTGACAGAGAAAACTTAAAATTTGCTTATAGAAATCCTAATCAATGATACGAAGTCACAATAGAATGAGAAGATGTCTTATATAGGTGGAGAGGGAAGGGCAAGTCACAGCAAAGCCAATTGCTGCTTATTCCCCATGCAATTAAACCCTACAAAAGTCATGGCTCAAAGCCACGACACTTAACAAAAAAAAAACAGAAGTCGTGACTCCTAGCCATGATTTCAATAAAAAAAATAAGTCGTGTTCAACAAACACGACTTTGTAGCAAAATAAATAAATAAAAATTAATAATAGGCAATTCGTGCTTCTCACTAATGACTTATTCAAAAAATTTAATAAAAAAAAGATGAACATGTAAGTTATGATTCTGAACCACGACTTATTATAATATACTATTTATTTTATATCACTTCAATAATTAATTTTTGACTTATACCTGATTAATAATTTTTTTCCGAGCTACACCTGATTGATAAAAGAGTCCAATATAGATCTTTTGGCTGGGTTGACTACTACCTAATTGTTATTGTTTATACAGCTGTGTAGAACTGGAGGTAAACAATGAATCAGGATTGATTCCAGAAGTACAGATAGCTAAGACGGTTATTAGTGCGAAGACACACAAAGAACAGAGCAACAAAATTAGAAAATATCGTTTAGTGTTACTATTACCCGCTGACCATGTGTCTAACACTACCCTTCCACAGTTCCACCCTTCAAAAGTTCATTTACTTGGTTCTATTCAAAAAGCCTTGTCTTAATTAATTTATACACTTACTTATATATAATAACATAGCTGTGTGTTCTCAAAAACAATCCAAACGGGGATATTACAAAACAGAATCTGGTCTTAGGTGTGGGGCAATCATTTATATTTAAATTTTTGTATAACATAACAAAAGAAAGATTTTTATCATAGGAAATGCAACGTCATTATATAAAAAGATAATAAGTGTAATTTTTTTATTGAAGTAAGGTTCAATAAATGTCCTTTAGTCTCATGTCAAAATTTATGATAATTAGTAGTTACTTTGGTTTGATTATAATATATATATATATATTATATATATATATATATATATATGTGTGTGTGTGTGTAAATATACTTTGACTGAAATAGTAGTATAAGCAATAACTTAAAAGATGCATATTGGATGTTAATTTTCTGTCAAATTAAACAAAATGCAAATATATTTTTTATGTTTTCTTTCTTCCATATATTGGTCAAATGTAATTGCATTTTCAAAGCAGAACTAAACTTTTTCTTAAAAACAAAACTTGGCTCTAATCTTTAATTCAAACTCTTGTCTCCAACTTCATTTAATATTTTTTTATTTGTTATTTTTAATCTCATTTAATTAAGTTAATAGACACATGAAGAGAGAATAAATGAAGTTGAAAGTAAGAATTGGAGCCAAGTTTTGCTTTTAGCTTTAATCTTTGGCTCTAGCCCTTATCTCTAACTCATTTAATCTTACTCTATTTGTTATTTCTAATCTCATTTAATTGAGTTAATGAACACATGAAGATAGATTAAATAAGGTTGAAGACAATGAATGAAACCAAAGGTTGGAGTCAAATTTTGTTATTTTCTTAAGTATCTTGTCTAGTCCTCTTTCTTTCTCCTGGTTGCCTTGAGTTGTAATGTAACCCGAATGTGTTATTTGTACGAAGTTTTAGCACAACTTGACCTAATACACATAACGTATTAACTATGTCAGGTTGTTAATATTTTTTTATAATGATGAAACGAAGATTTAAATTTATAACTTCATCAAACTACCAATTTTTTTTTATTAGCCCACATTTAGTTGTATAATTGTATATCTGTTCTGTAATGTGTTCAGAGTTATTTTGGTTGAGTGAATTGTTACAGGCATAAACGTTAAAACAAATTTTCAAAATACTATTTAGGGAATATTGTTTGTTTTTTCTAGGTGCTTTTTGAAGCATGCATGTTGTTAAAAGCAGTGGTGGAGCATAGGACACAAGAGTCAGTGGAGGGAAATATTTAATTTTATTTATATAACAACAAAAAATGTTACAGAAATTGATTTGAGGTGGTGCTTACAGAATGTTCAAGTTTCTCTGGGATTGGTGGTCAGCTCTCAATCTATATAGCAAAAAATATAGAGGGAGCAAAGGAGAGATATATTATAAAGGTAATTGTAAAAATATATTATAATTAGTTATTTCATTTATTAAACTCTAATTGTTATTTATTTTAAATATGTAAATACATAACAGATAAAAAAAAAAAACAGTAAATACATAATTACTTAATCTTCTATTTCCTTCTTCTCCTTTCTTCTTATTTTCTTTTTATGATTTCTTTTTCTTTTTCACCCCTGCCATTCTAACTTCCAAACATTCCCTCATCTTCTTTGCAGGATTTACTGAAAGGTAAGAACTGCCTGCCTTAAAGGATATTGGGTTAAAGTGGTCTCAAGACTCTCAGTCTCAACCGTAGTGTCCATTAAAGCAAAGATGGGGGTGATATTATTGTTAACTTATGGATGTGGTATTAGACTATATCAGTTTTCTCTATCATTTGTTATCTTCCTCTCCATGTTGAGGAGCTTTCCTCTCTCAGTAGGAGTGTAAGAATATAATTGTGTATCTTGGCTCTTACTAAAATCTAAAGAACCCTCTTTTTGTGGTTTGTTAGCTTTCTTGTGTTGGTTAGAGAATTGTGGAGTTTACCATGGCCTTGCTAGAAAAAAGGTCAAGATAGGTCTGAGGATCTGGATGGCTCTACTCTGGAGCTTGAAGGAGAGGAGAATGAAGCTGCAGATTTCGCTAGGATTACTCTGGTTGGGAGAGTTATGGTAGAAAAATCTCTTAACAAAGGAGCAGTTAAAACCATGCTTATGAAGGCATGGGGAGAACCTGTTGGTCTTACTATATCTGATATGGGAACAAAAACTTTTATGCTCCATTTCAACGAGGAAGACACTGCAAGAAGAATCCTAGCTAATGGAAGGGTCGTGGCATGTGATGGGTTTTTCTGCTCAGCCTACAATGCTGCCCCTCAAAGTGCAGCGTATTGGAAGTAAGAATTGAGAGTCCAGCCTAATGGGTGCAGATTCATGGATTAGCAATGGACAAACTTACCACCACGAATGTGGCAAAGATTGGAGGGAAGATAGGGGACGTGGTGGAGATAAAAAAAAACCAATGGTGGAAAGCAAGTTGCTGTTGGTGGATATCACAAAACCTCTCCCAACTGGTTTCAGGGTTCCCATAAAGACTCTCCCGCCTTCTTGGGTCATGATAAAATATGAAAAGCTTTAGGGGTTTTGCTATAAATGTGGCCAATTAGGCCATGAATAAAAAGGATGTAGAGAAGAAAAGGCCAAGGCAACCTGGGACCAGACTAGAGCCAAGTATGGTCCTGGACTTGGTGTTCCAATGGCAAAATCGCTGGTAATTATTGCAATGGAGAACGCTCTCAAAGGGCAGAAAACAGAGGTGGCGCTGGAACAAAGGGAGGCGCGTGAGCTGAGGATGGAGGAGGAGGCTAGTGGAAGAGGAGGGTCAGGTCCAAATAAAGCACTGGTCAAGAGATGGAAGGTACAACCTCTGTAACCAGGCAGACAATTGCTAAAAGGAGGGGATTTAAGGTACAAAACCAGATGGTTTGTCCCCCAAGTGTCGCAGCTTTTGTTTTTTTTTTTTTTAAGGGCGGCAAAAACACAAGAAGGGAATTGAATCGTACATCAACTTTCTCAACTTTTTTGCTAAACAGAAACTTCTCAAGTGTTTCTCACTTGGATAATGAAATGTAAGATGTAATTATAAGAACTGAGTGAAAACATTTATATTATAACTTAAAAATGGTTTATTATCCTCTTTAGCAATTTAGATATTCGATTGAAGATTGATTAAAGAACAGAAACAATATATATCAAAAAGTAAATTGAATAATGTTTAGAAAACGATACACAAATGATTTTTACTGGTTCGGCCAAATCCACATGCCTATGTCCAGTCTCTAGTCAGCAACCAAAATTTTATATTTCTACGAGTTTTCTTTGTTTAACACTAGCTTCTTCAAACTAAAATTCATGTGTGTTTTTTAACACTATCCTCTTCGAGTTAGAAACTCTCCACGATCACTAACAGATCAGGTTACAATAAGATTATAAGATTTCACGACACTCAAAGAGTGGATAAGCTCAACTAAGTATAGAGAAAAGGTATAAGCAATCTCTATATCACTCAAAAAGTGGATTTAAGCAAATTCACAACACAGAATATTGTTTCTTACTCACTACTAGAATTTTTGGATTTAGAGACAGAACAGATTTCGTCTCTAAATGTATAAATTTTCGTCTCTAAATATTGAGAGATGGAATTAGAGACGGAAATTGTTCCATCTCTAAAATTGGGGTCCCACAATAGGGAGGAAGCCTCATCATAGAAAATGAAAGTTAAGTGGGTGATAAAGAGAGATGAAGTGTATTTTCCTTCAGGTCATCTGGGAAAGTTGAGCGACATATCAGTAGAAGTGAAGTAAAGGTAAGGAGGAGAAGCAAAAGAAGAGTAGAGGATGTACTGTCCATTGTCAAGCTAGTAATGAATACATAGAGGATGTACTGTCCATTCTTACAATTTATCCATGCATATTCCTTTGCATACTTCATATGTTTTCTGAGCTTTTTTCTTTGTTTTTTTTTTGTTTTAAGAAACCCCCACCAATCAAGGAAAGAAACAGAATAGTCTATAAGAAAAGAAAACCTTGGCCAAGTGCTCGCAAGCTCTTGGAAGCTAGCACTTCACTTCAGCACTGGTTGATAATGACTCAAGTCCTACAAGTACACCATCATTTTCTATGGGGTTATCTTAATATGGCAATATCCTATGTTTTCACAAAGATACTTTCAAGAAGTATGGGGTTATCCTAAGACCTATTGATATATAGGCTGAGAAGTAAAGGCCTCATGCAATAGGAATCATAAACTCGAGTTAACACATGTATATGGCAGGGGCATCAACACAGAATTTCTGAAAACTGCCCATAAGCACTCAAACAAGGCAAAAATTTTATGAAGGAAGGGTAAACATTACAGAAATGGAAAATTAGAAGGCAACTGTCTTAATTTTTCTTTGAATGAAATAGAATGATTCTAATAATTTAAAGAAACATGAGAACCTAAAAAATAAAGGTTCTGAATCCAATGATAAAAAAAATAAAGCAACTGTCTCTGTTTCGAGGTTGTTTACAGGCATTGACACATGCAAGGGTTCCTATAGTAAAGCTCATGGATCCAGTGACAAGAGTCTCTTGCGACATAAGTATTAACAAGCACATATGCATTATTAACATTCCCTTCCATATAAAAAATAAAGCAAAGGTAAGCAAAAAGAATCAAATAAACAGAATAAACCTCCTAATATCTAAATCCGAAATAAAGCATCATCATCAACAACAAACTTTGAAGAGAAAAATGGCTTCAACATTTTATCAAATAGGTGGTATGCAATCAATTATTCAAATCCAAATTTGAACCTCAGTGACATTGCAGAACCAGTAATGAATTAAGAAGGGAGGAGGTTTACAAAAAAAATTAGTGAATCTGACCTACATATATGCTCTACTTCTCAAAATTAGTGAGCGTCACTAGTTCTGCTTCTCGAACCCGCCTCTGCCCATGCGTATGCTCCTTGCTAAGCTCTCTGTCTTGGTTCTCCATTACTGCCTATATACACAAGTGAGCAAAATTAGTGTGAATTTGACCAGAGACGCGCTGTGAGGAAGAATCACTAGTCAACTTGCATGCTTGTGGACAACTATGCTGTGAATCTGACCAGAGGACATTGCCACTTCTCTCTTGGCTCCACCATTCGGTTCTTCCACAAGGGTTCTTCAATGATGGGAAAAAGAGTGGGAGATGGGAAAAAAAAGGGGAGATGGGAAAATGGGTGGTGCGCTGAGCATCGTAAGTGGACTTTTTTAAGTGGGTTAGTTACGGTTGTTGGAACCGCTTTTCTTGTAGTGCACAGTCATAGAACGGCCTTGGCGGAGGTGGGGGAGGGGCACCAGAGTAGTACTCGGGATAGTAGCCAGTGTAGGTATCAGGGTAGGAGGAGCTGAAGGAAGAGTACGGTGAGGGCGGGGGGTGGGGCGGGGCGAAGATGGTGAAGGTGAAGCGAAGTATCAAATTACGGGGGAAGGGGGTAGGGTTGACGTAATCGGGGATTGGCGACGGTGGAGGGGGTGGCGCCGAGGAGGCCGAGCTTGAGGAGGATCTTGTTGTGGGGGCGGTCGAGGGACGAGGGAGGGGAAATTTAAGGATGCGGGAGGAGTCATAGAGGTCAGGGAAGTCACGGAGGGAGAAGGAGATGTTTAGAAATTGGGGAATAATAGTTTCTGAAACAAAGTTTATTTTGAAGAAATTAGAGACAGAAACAATCCATCTCTAACTTATAAAAAAAATTAATTTTATTAATTAAATTATATAATTTAGTTGGAGACGGAAAATAAAGGTAATTAGAGACAGAAAATTTAGAGACGGGTAAATTTTATCTCTAAATTCTGTCTTTAAATGTATTTGACTTTTTAAAATATCACATTGACCGAATAGAGACAGAATTAGATACGAAAAAATTTGAGACGGCTAAATTCTGTCTTTAAATTTCGTCTCTAAGCATATTTGACTTTAAATTGACTAAATAGAGACAGAATTAGAGACAGAAATTTCTGAGACGGATAAATTCTGTCTCTACATTCCATCTCTAAGTTTTAAATTTTATTTTCTCTCTAAATCATCAAATTTGTCTCTGTTTTCGTCTCTATTAGAGACGGAATTTGTTTCGTCTCTAAATTTCGTCTCTAAAGCAGAATTTTCTAGTAGTGGTACTTATACATCAGCTTAGAAACTAATTTCAGATGTAAGATAGAGTTCAAAAGCGAGACTGTGAGTTTATAAGATTGATCAGAAGATAAGCAATATAACAGTGTGCGTCAATCCTTTCTGGCTTGAGTCTTAATCTATTTATAACTTTCCAAGAGCTAGCTGTTGACTCTTTTAATGATAACCTGGTAGAAGGACAATTACCATTTTCTTGTCCTTTAGTGCTCAAGCAGCTTTAGTTTGAAACTTTTGTCATTTTCCAACAGAGCAATGCACCTTCTGAAATTTTTAAACTTTGTATGTTATGCTTCTTGCTCTATATAGTCCACCTTATGCTCTAACAGGTAAACCAAATATAATAAAATTCATCACTAACTGTGGTGTCCCGGGGTTGATGAGGGCGGGGAGTGGACACCGGTGCATGAGAAGCACGTACAAGGAGCGGCTCCTGGCATGCTTCTAGGCGAAGAGTCCCATGAATGAACTGAATACGCACCGGAATGAGAGGGATTCAGAGATTATGCAGGTATGGGACTGCATAGTCGAGGATGGCTTAAAAGAATTGATTAGGCGTAGCCATATCAACAAGTTGCAACTTCTTTTCGGGAGCCTAGAACATAAGAACTCCATTGTTAAGCGTGCTTGACCTGGAGCAATTGTGGGATGGGTGACCTCTTGGGAAGTTTCCTAGGATGCGTGTGAGTGAGGACAAAACACGCTGAAAAGACCCGTGTTGGTTTGTGGAAACACTCGTTAATCCCCGCAGCGGTCCCGGGATGTTACAAATGGTATCGAGACGGGACCTCTCCCAAGACGGTGTGGTTCGGGGACGAACCAAGCCAAGCAGTGGGCATGTGGTGTCCGGGGTTGATGAGGCGAGGAGTGGACGTCGGTGCATGAGAAGCACGTACAAGGAGCGGCTCTGGCATGCTTCTAGGCGAAGGGTCCCATGAATGAACCGAATACGCACCTTGGAATGAGAGGGATTCGTAGAGGCGTGCGGGTATGGATCGCATAGTCGAGGATGGCTTAAAAGAATTGATTAGGTGTAGCCATATCAACAAGTTGCAACTTCTTTTCGGGAGCCTAGACCATAAGAACTTCATTGTTAAACGTGCTTAACCTGGAGCAATTATGGGATGGGTGACCTCTTGGGAAGTTTCCTAGGATGCGTGTGAGTGAGGACAAAACACGCTGAAAAGACCCGTTTTGGTTTGTGGAGACACTCGTCAATCCTGCAGGCAGTTCCGGGATGTCACTCTAACCATTTATGTTACCCCTTACCAGTTTAGTTAAGTTCCTTATTTCTTTTAATCATCTTTCATTTTAGCTTTATTTGATCCTCATTTAAACGTGTTGTGTAACACCCTGAATTTCCTATCTCTTAAACAATAATTTTGTCAGTTAACAGAATTTTACTGTTTAGTAATTTATGTGCACTGTAAAATTATTTTGTTTATTTCGTCAGCGTATTTGATCGTTTTAAGTGATTTACTCCGTGTTAGGAAAATAATAATTTTTGGGCCAGAGAAAATCTTTAAATAGTTATTTCTCTTGACTATTAATTATTTTTAATAATCTGACTTGATTTTCATATCTTTTCTAATATTTGTGATTTTTGTGGATGATTATGAATTTTTTTAACTGTATGTGGGCCCAGGTGGTCCTATGTGGGTCCAGGTGACCTTACGTGGGCCCAGGTGGGTCCCGCAAAGTAAAAATTTTTTTACACATAGAAAAATTTGTACTATTTAGACGGAGACATGGGATCTTACTAAACCTGAATCCGGAAACAGTTTTAGAAATTTTCAGATCTTGTGTTTTATCGTATTTATTTATCAGACAATAAAAATACAGTAAATATAATCTTTCGTGGGGTTTTAGCAGATAAAAATAGAAATTATATTGCTTAAGTCAACATTGGTGGTTTAGATATCCACCATTGATTTAATTAACGATGGAGACTTGATCTTGATTTAATCAATGGTGAAGATTTGATCTTAAAAGTATATAGGATTATTTATAACCGTTAGATGAAGATTAAATCTAGGGTAGAGATTTAGTTTTATATAATGGCTATGACCATTTACAACCATTGGATTTAGAATTGATCAAGGGTGGAGATTTGGTCTTAAAAAGTAACAAGAATCATTTATGACCATTGGATGAAGATTTAATCAATGGTGGAGAATTAGTCTTAAAAAGTAGCAAAGACTAATTATGACCCTTAGATTAAAAGTAAGAAGGAGTAATCTTGACCCTTCATTTTGGAAACACATCTAATGGTTAGAATTTAAAGGAGAAAGATCCAATGGCCTAGATTAAGTCTTCTAAAATCAAAAGTCTACCTAAATCCTAACCATTGAATTAATCAATGGCTAGAAATGCTTCAAATAATGGTGGTTAGGAGATTAGTCACTCAAGGAGAGCATGAAGGAGGGGGACAGTTTTATGATGGTGTAGGAAATTAGCCAAGTTTCAAGACACTAATTATATGTTGTCTTGGTCATTATTGGTCATTATTGACCATTTTCAAGAAGCAAAAATATTCTCTTCTTTCTTTCCAAGCATAGCTACGGCCATGCACTCTAAAGGGGGCCAAAATTGTTGGTTTCTATTATTTGTATCATAATTGTCTTTCTATTCATCATCTCCTCCAAAACAAAACACAAAAACTTCATTCTCTTCTCCAAGAAACACCATTCGGTCAAGCACCCTAGATATGCCTTCCATCACTCTTTAATTTCATCCAACCATAGATCTTGAATCTACATGATATTCTAAGCAACTTTCATGTTGGAGATTTCCTCTAAATCATTCATCTTCATGGACTTCTTTTAAGATCAAAGTTATACGGTATTTGTGGTGAAGTGTAAGAAAACTTCATTTCTTCTCTTCTTTTTCATGATCTAAACCATGTTTGATCCATGGTTTCTCTTAATCAAGCTTAGTATACTAATTTTTATGTATTTTGTCTTGTATTTGAGAAGTCCTTGGTGGTGAAGGACTTGGAAAAAGAAGCAAAACAAGGAGTTTTTGAGGATCTTCAAGAGGTAAGAGGGAGATCCACCTCACCAACCAAGTATGTTGGTAAGAGATGGTCTTATATTTGATGGATAGTAAATCCATGTGAAGATTCATATCCATGGTCATGTAATTATTTGTGGGTGTTTATGAGTTTTAATTATTTGCCTATGCTTGATATGCTATGCATGATTTTATGGCTTTGATGGTATGCTTATATTATGCATGATGAGTATATGGCATGCTTATAGTATCTATGATGATATATGTATGTGTATGCTATGATGTGTTTATAATATTATTTTATTAGACAGTACAAATAAAACAATCATGGACCCGGAAAAGACTGTGGGACCCACAATTAGTTTGCGGAACCCACGTTTAGAAAAAGTAGTCAACGTTGATGGCTTGATTTATTTTTAAGCCAATAAGAATTGGTCAACAAAGAGGGCTTGACTGGATTTGCACCGTTGGATGAGAAGGTTTAATTTTGAATATCAACCGTTGATCTAATCAAAGGTTGTAAAGATAAGCTTAATAAGGAAGGCTTTGGATATCCATCATTGATTTAATGTACGGTGGAGATTGGTCTCACAAAATGGTTAGAATCATTTGTGACCATTGGATGGGAAGAATGTAGAGAAGATCTTGACCCTCTATTTTTGAAGATGCATCTAGTGGCTAGGATTTCATGGAGATGAGATCTAATGGCTTAGATTTGATCATATCATTACCTAATATCAACCATTGATTTAATCAATGACTCTTAAAGCTTGGATTACAAGAATGATAATTAATTGGTAATATAACTAATTTTCCTAATTAAGTTAGATTAAGTGTGCATAGAAGCTTAATAGGATTAGTAGTTTAATTAATAAGATGATCACCATTAGGGTGGAACATTCAAGAACATGTGACAAGGCATGTGACAAGGCTTGAATGAGCCAATTAGAGACAAGCTTGGAGGCCAAGCTTTGATATCAACCCTTGATGAAAGCTAAGGCTAGGATGGAGTCTTGGAAGTCAAACACAGAGGCCATCTCCTCTTTGATGAGCTCCACGACCATAAGCTAGGGTTAGGAGACCATTTTGCTTCATTCTTCATCTTTGATAATATAAAACCTCTCTTCTCTCTCTTCAAAAATTAAAACCCACCATTGTTACTCTTTGAAGACCATTCGGCCACATCATTATACACCATCATCCAACCTTCAAAAATTTTATCTAACTCACTTTTCCAAACCTAAACACCATTCTAAGAACATCTCTAGTTGAGAGTTCTTCCAAAATCTTTCATCTTAAGCTTGGAAAATTGCTTTGGAGGTTTTTCCTAAAAGGTCAAAATCCTTGTTTTTCATTTCTAACTTCATTTCTAAGGTTCTAAGCCATGATTGATCCATGGTTTATGTTTTTCTCCTATAGTTATAACTTGTAAAAATTTATTTGAGCATGTTAGGTTTCTTGTTGGAGATCATGAAATCAACTAGGAGAAAGATTAGAAGGTTTAATCTTCCTTAAAGGTAAGAGGGAGATTTAATCTCATCAACCATGTGCGGTGATGAGAAAATGGATTGTATGTATGTGAAGAATCCATAAGGATTCACTTGTTTGATTGTTTAAATGTTTTTCTATTTGTGTTTGATATTGTTTGTATGCATGTCTACAAGCTTTAAAATATATTGCATGTGTTGATATATGCATGATTATTAATTAAGATGTGAATAATATGTAAGATTTGCATGAGTGTTTCAAAGAACACAAAGAGGGGTTCACGGCCTCAACAAAGAAAAAAGAACCAAAATGTTCGCAACCATTTTCTAAAGGAAGGATTTAATGGAATTAGGTAAATGAATGAATTTCAAAATGAATTAGAAGAAGAAAAATGATCCAAAGATCAAATGCCAATGTTTTATCAATTTCGGCCAATATGCCTTGTAAATGTGTAATCAATCCAAAACTTATTTTCTAAAGTGTAGAGTTGATGTTTTACCTAAAAAGAATGTATTTGTAATGAATTTCTAAGATTTAAAGAAGTAAACCAATTTTTATTAGAAATTTGATATAGAAGAAAAATGAATAAAACCCTTGAAAGATACTTACTTTTAAATTTTAAAGTATAGTGAGAATTACTAAAGTGGATTTTGTAATTATAAAATAAACAAAAGAATTTTTAGAGGAAAAACGTAGAAAGTACATTTTTAATAGAATGTTATCAAAATTTATTAAAAATAGACAAATAAAAGAGAACGTTTTATAATATATTTATAATGTAAGGAAAATATTCTACGTAGTTTAAAAGTATTAAAAATAGTTTATGTAGTTTTTTAAAGTTTTTCGGTCAAGAAAACGATTTAAAAATCTTACGCGATTAACAAAACGATTTAAAAATACTACGCGATTTTAAAAACAGAAAAATATATTTACGCTATTTAAAAATGTTTGTAAAAATGACGAAATTGTGAAAACGTGATAAAATTTCTACGCGATTAATTGGAACAGTAAATTTTGCTGTCAGGCCAAAGTGGTGGACCCAAACATGTGGAGATATAGTACTGTCAAGTGGTGACGTACTATATATTAGAAATTTGAGGTTAAGGGTGTTTTTGTAAATATGAGAATATTTTGAGACTAAAGGAAATTTGGTAATTATTGTCTTTATTCATGCATTAAGTTGTGCCAATTTAGTTGATATTGGTGATTGATTGACGAGGCGAGTTACACCGTGTTATCAGTGTGATAAGCGTAGCGTGGTTCATCCTGTGTAGACTTGAAGGTATTAGTGTGTGGAGTATTTCACATGTAGACAGTTGGTCGCTCCTCTGGGCCGTGGTAACTAGCAACACACTAGTGATCTCGACACGCACTAAACTTAATCGAGATCTTGTAAAGACTATTTTAGTACAATGTCTGTAGTACACGATGTTACCTCACTAGTACCTTCATGAGTTACTTGTAGGGTATCCCACATTTCTTTTGCGGATTTACAATTTGAGACTCTAAAAAACTCATCATACCCTAAAGCAGTGGTAATGATGTTTTTGTCTCTCAAATTATATTGGACCTTCTTTTTATCATCATCCGTTCATTCACTTCTTGGTGTATTAATTCTTACACCATTTACAACTTGTGTGGGTACAAAGGGACCATTTTCAACAGTATCCCACACATCCAAGTCAATAGCTTCAATAAAAATTTTCATTCTTTCTTTCCAATAAGCATACCCATTCCCATTGAAAAAGGGGGGTCTATAAAGAGAAGAACTTTCATAAAAATCATTTGAAGAGGCCATCACTTTCTCTTGAAGCTGCTAAGCTCTTTACTCAAGAGCCTAGCTCTGATACCACTTGTTACCAAGTGGCCTCAATACTCAAGAGGGGGGGTGAATTGAGTAAGTAAAACAAGTTCGCAAATCTTTGGCAAGTCGTTTGATAAACAATTTTCGTTGAAGCTATTGAACGATTAGAGATAATTGGATGAATGAGATAAACACTTTTACTTATAAATATGATAGCCAAAGGAGACAATATCCAATCAATTCAATAAAACAGTAAACTAAATAAAGAGAAGGGTTTAGAGAAAACAAACACAATCGTTTATCCTAGTTCGATCACCAATCCACTTGTGATTTACGTCCAGTCCCCAAGCAACAACTTGAGATTTTCCACTATATCTTCAAGCTTCAATGGGTGCTTGACAACCACTACAATCTTGAGCACTCAACACTATGGGATACCTCACCCTAATGCTTGAGCCTCTATTTTTTAAGGGATACCTCACCCTTACAATACTTGAGGGATACCTCACTCTCACTAAACAGATTGTATAAGATTTAAATGGAAGAAACTCTCTCTAGAGCAAGTATTACAAATTGAAGCACTATGGTATTTGGGATTCACACAAGTTCAAGCTCAAATCAAAGGATTTTGTAGAATGATGATGAAAACTTGTTTAAAGCTCAATACAAATTTTCCAGAATGATAGACTCAGTTTTCCAACCTCCCACGAAGCCCAACATGCAAATATATAGGTAAGTGTTATTTAATGTCGTTGGAAGTGGTTGTGAGCAATTAATGCTCAGCAAAATAGCCGTTACGGGCTTCTCCCTGTTTTTCCAGATAACCGATTAGAGGTTCCTCCTAATCGGTTAGACAGTATATAAAATTGTTCTTGAGTTTCTGTTTCAGAGAATAACCGATTAGCAAAGCTTGCCTAATCGGTTAGGCATTTAGAATTTTTGTTCTCGTAGCATTTAAAAGATATACTAACCGATTAGTAAAAGTCACTAATCAGTTAGGACATTTCACAATTCCTTTCCAGTGACATTTTAGAAACATACTAACCAATTAGCAAGAAGCACTAATCGGTTAGGACATTTAGAAATTGATTCTGAGTTCTCAAATAATCAATTAGCAAGTTGTTCTAATCGGTTAGATCCTTTTACAAAATATTTCCTGTGACATTTAAAAGCACACTAACCAATTAGCAAACATGCCTAATCGGTTAGGCAATTAAAAAAGGTGGTTCACGTAGCTTTTATAACAAATGCTAATCAGTTAGTGAAATAGTTTAATTGGTTAGGAGCAATTAGAAAAACATGTTTTGACGTGATGAATAACCAATTGGTTGGAGTTCATAATTGGTTAGGAGCTCTTAAAAAGATTTAGTATTTTGTTCTTGATCAAGTTACTAACATGTTATCCCATTAAAACATTTTAGCTCAAACATAAACCAATTTTTCACAAGTTTAAAACATGATTTTGTAAAGCCATTTAAGTCAAGTGAAAAACCATTTGAATGAGCTTTGAAGTGAATCCTAAATACCTTAACATAATATCTAAGCCCTATGTGCTATACTTGAATATTCTTGAAGCTTGATCAATGCACATCCATCCTTTCTTGTTTGTAATCATCAAAACCAATTTCTTGAGTCAGTGCCAATCACATTCTCCCCCTTTTTGATGATGACAAACAACTATTGAGAAAAGGTTAGTTAAACAAAATGGAATTCACAAAAGGTATTAGAGACTTACTCCCCCTCTGTTTTTCAAGAGATGATAATATCAGAGATGCACAGCTCCCCCTTAGTTTTAGAATCCCAAGATCATGTAATTCATTTTATAATTATACCTTTTGGAAATTTGCCCTTGCTTTTCTCAATGGCTTTCAAGCCAAAAACCTTCTCCCCCTTTTGACGTAATCAAAAAGAGCTTTTCCGAAAAGGAGAGAAATAACAACATATTCTTAAGCACAAGATTAGTTTTATGCAACAACGAACCAGTAATAAGAGCAAAGGAGATGCATAGGAAGAAACTAAGCATGGCAAAGCAGTGTTCAAGTCATACCATAAAGTAGTAAAGACAAGCTAATGTTTAGCAGACTTCAAGAGATAAACAGTAAGATTAGATTAGTATAAGCATAATAAAGAAATTTAACTGCTCCATGCCTAAGTCTAATGATCTTCAAGGTGTGGAAAACGACGCTCAAGTCTATCCAAACGATCTTCCATAGCACTCAGGCGATCATAGATAATAGTGTTGCTGTGTTCTTGATATGTTTGAAAAGTCGCAATCCTAGCTTCAATACTCACTTGCATGTTGGCAATGGCTTCAAGGATGCGGTCTTCATTTATAGCACGAGCTTCTTCCATAGGCTCATCAGGTTCAGCTGCAACTGCTGGTGCTTCTTGCTTTCTTCCGTAGACCCATACACCATCTATCTTTTTGAGTTGCATGCGGTGGAAGGAGGCTAGACCAAATTTGTTGTGGGCGATTAGATCAATCACACCATCTTCTTGAAGACTAAGCTTGTAGTGATCCAAGATTTTTGCAACAACCAGAGCATAAGGAAGGTCCATCATATGCTTATCCTTGGCCTTCATCATGTAGTGCATGATGAAAAATGGCCAATTGATGTGAAGCCTCTGTTTCATAGCCCACATTAAGAAAATGTCTTCTTCTTCCACCAAGGCATAATTGCTAGCCCGCGGAGCAAGAATGTGGGTCACAATATAATGAAGAAGACGGTCTTGGGGATTCAAGTAGCCAGCAGTGAGACTTTTCTTGTCTCCAATATGAATATCAGGTCGAATCATGCTTGCAAGAGCCTCATTTTTATTAAATCCTTCCCAAGTTCTATAACTATCCATAGTAAATTTTTCCCCAGCATGAACAAGTCCAAATAAGGTATTCCAATGGGTAGGAGTTACTACTAACCTATGCCTTCTAACATCAGAAATTAAGTTGCTACCCGAAATACTCATATTGCAGAAGTATACTTTAGTAGCTTCAAGATAGTAGTACTTACTTGGAGCAGAGACAAAGGCTTTCAGGCCATGAAATTCTAAGAGTTCGGTGAGAAAAGTGAAACCCTCTTGAATGAAGAATTCCCAATCCATGTGCTTGGGCTGGATGATATTCTAGCTTGAAATTTCAGCTTGTATGTGTGCATTTGATTCTTGTGAGAGAAATATTTTCGGTGGTCCAAGCTAAGAGGAATATCAAACTCAAGGTCAGAGGCTGGAGGTACATTGGGATTTTTGGTTCGTGCTCTTTTAGGGTGAGCAGAGCTACTTGCCATTTGATGAAAATGGAGGCTAGGGCACGGTTTAGGAGAGAGAAAGTGGGAGGGAAGGTGAAAAAATGGAAGATAAAGTGGATTTCAATAGGTGAAAACAAAAGGAAAATGATGGAATGTGAAGGAAATGGGGTTTTATTGGAGGATTCGGGTTGGATTTGTAGAAGAAAATGAGTTGTGGGGTGTGGGTGTGAGATGAGAAGTGACGAAGAGGAGAATGGAGGAGAGAAGGGGCTGGTGGTGAATGAAGAGGAAGACGAAGATGGGTCACGGGTTAGTGAAAAAAAAGGCCACTAACCGATTAATGAAATGGGGTAATCAGTTAGCGTGAGAGAAAAATAGGATATTTTGATTCTGGTGCCCCATATAACCGATTAAGTGGCATGTGCTAATCGATTAGAAGGACTTTAAAAAGAATTGGAGGCTTACGGATGGAAATTCTAATCGATTAGAAATATAGTTTAATCAAGTAGGATGGTATGTATTGAGAAGGAGAGGTCTCTGTTTGAGTAAATAACCGATTAGAGGTATGGGATAATCGGTTAGGGTGAAAAGAAGAGTCTTTATTGGCCTCAATAATCGATTAGGGAGTACTCCTAACAGGTTATTTTTGTGGGTCTCAAATATGTGGAGTCTCTGTTTGCTTTATTAACAAGTTAGGAAAGGTCCTAACAGATTATTTGTGGACACCAGGAGCTTCGAACCACTTTTATAATTGGTTATTTTCATCCCCCAACGGATTATTTCCTTCTCTTATCAGATTATGCTACTTTCCAAAACCAGAATTCCTTTAGAGATCCTGTTTTTAAGAATCAGTCACATGATATCTTTGATAATCAACTTGATTGTGCTTCCATGACATTCACTTTAAGAACCATAACTGAGCCTCAAAACTGATTCAATCCTTCTTCTAACTGGTTGTTCCACTGACAAAAACAGAAAGGCCCTTGTGAGATCATCTCTTGTCCTACTTTCTGAGATGCAACTTATAAGCAGATTTTTCTTTGACATCTTCTGAATATTGCATTTCCACACCAGGATGAAATCTTTAAGAGATGAGTCCTTGGACCATGAATGCACATATCTTCAGCAGAAAGATTTACAGGAAGTTTTGGGGACATAAGCATGGATCAAATACGCAAAACAAACTTAGAAGAAAACTCCGATGCTTAAGTTAGTAATGGATTAAAGAAATGATTATGTAGTGAAAATGTCAGTACCAATTATGCAGCAGGCTTAAGATATGCAGAATTTTAACTTAAGCATGATTGATCTAATAAGCCAAGTTCAAGGATGTTTTACATCAAATATGTTATTTCAAACAAGAAGTGAACTTATCCAAGCATATTATCACATATAGAGATATTTTCAAGATATAAAGCTAGAAAAGCACTACTTCAAAGCAAGTAAAAACATATAACAAATCTACTTATCCAAGGGTTTCAAGTCCAAGCTTCATGGAGACAAGGGAGAGAACTTTGGAGTATTTCTTGATCTTGTGCTTGCAGACCACTTTTGAGATTTCAAAGTCCATTCTTGTCCACCAAGCACACCTACAGCATATTTCAATTTTTGGCTTTTGGTACCCAAGTTTTGTTGGGTCCTTATGTGTTAGAGTTAGGCAAGGTGCCTTTAGGAACCCAAATCATTTTAGTTCCTACTTTGGTGTTGATTTTCTTCCTTACATTACATGTTGATGCACTATGCCCTTTCTTTCAACAATGAAAACATTTGATAAAGGGGGTACTTGATGTTCTAGATGGAACAAAGAAATTATTGTAGGATTTTTATGATTATTTGGATTGTATCCCAATCCAGCTTTTTGAAAAACACACCTTTGTTTGCTTAGTAACATGTTCAAATTATCTCTTCCCATAGTAAATTTTGCAAAAGTGTTTTTCAAGTCCTCAATTTCAACTTCATATTCTTTACATGAAGAGCAAGATGAGGGTGTGGGTGCATTTTCATGTGAAGAACAAGTCATGCATGATGAGTTGGCATCAATAAGTCCTAGAGTCTCATTTTCAACTTTGAGTTCTTCATTCTCCTTAGTTAGGCTAGAGATTTTGTTAGACATTAAGGAGATTGTTTTGTTGCAAGCTAAAACCATTTTAGTGAGTCTCATGGATTCATCATGCAATTCTTGAAATGCATCTTGCAATTCACTATATGAAGGAGAAGTTTCAAGATTAGTAGAGGTTACCTTGGTTTCACTTTCTTCTTCTTCTTCTTCTTCTTCTTCTTCTTCTCCATTTGCCATAAGGCAAAGATGGGCTACCTCATCTTCCGAGTCATCGGTGGAGTCCATATCGTTATCCTCCCAAGCGATGTATGCTCTTCTTTCTTTCCTTTCCTTAAAGGGCTTCTTTTCAAACTTCTCCATCTTCTTTTGATAAACTGGACATTCCATCTTCATGTGTCCAGGTTTTCCACACTCATAGCATGTTGGAGTGGATAAGGTTCCTTCTCCTTTTTGGAAAGACTTCTTAGGAGGAAAAGGAGGTCTTCTTTGAGTTCCTTTCTTCTTGAGAAATCTTCCAAATCTCTTAACAAGGAGGCTGAAGTTTTCTTCATTCATCTCAAGATTTTCAATACCGTCTTCATCATCTTGATCTTCATTATAAATTGTTGAGGAGGTGGCCTTGAGAGCAATTCCATTTTTCTTCTTATCTTGCTCCTCATTTTGACTTAATCGGTTTAGTTTCAACTCATGTTCTTGAAGCTTTCCAAAGAGAGTGGCCAAAGTCATTGCGGCAAGATTTCTTGATTCCGATATTGCCGTCACCTTAGGTTGCCAATTTCTGCTCAAACATCTCAAAACTTTGTTAATAAGATCTTCATTGACAAAAGTTTTTCCCAATGAAGCAAGATGATTAATTATATGAGTAAAACGTTTTTGCATTTCTTGAATGCTTTCCCCTTGGTTCATTCTAAACAATTCATATTCATGAGTAAGAGTGTTTATTCGAGATCGTTTTACCTCACTAGTACCTTCATGAGTTACTTGTAAGGTATCCCATATTTCTTTTATGATTTACAATTTGAGACTCTAAAAAACTCATCATACCCCAAAGCAGTGGTAATGATGTTTTTGGCTCTCAAATTATATTGGACCTTCTTTTTATCATCATCCGTTCATTCACTTCTTGGTGTATTAATTCTTACACCATTTACAACTTGTGTGGGTACAAAGGGACCATTTTCAACAGCATCCCACACATCCAAGTCAATAGCTTCAATAAAAATTTTCATTCTTTCTTTCCAATAAGCATACCCATTCCCATTGAAAAAGGGAGGTCTATAAAGAGAAAAACTTTCATAAAAACCATTTGAAGAGGCCATCACTTTCTCTTGAAGCTGCTAAGCTCTTTACTCAAGAGCCTAGCTCTGATACCACTTGTTACCAAGTGGCCTCAATACTCAAGAGGGGGGGTGAATTGAGTAAGTAAAACAAGTTCGCAAATCTTTGGCAAGTCGTTTGATAAACAATTTTCGTTGAAGCTATTGAACGATTAGAGATAATTGGATGAATGAGATAAACACTTTTACTTATAAATGTGATAGCCAAAGGAGACAATATCCAATCAATTCAATAAAACAGTAAACTAAATAAAGAGAAGGGTTTAGAGAAAACAAACACAATCGTTTATCCTGGTTCGATCACCAATCCACTTGTGATCTACGTCCAGTCCACAAGCAACAACTTGAGATTTTCCACTATATCTTCAAGCTTCAATGGGTGCTTGACAACCACTACAATCTTGAGCACTCAACACTATGGGATACCTCACCCTAATGCTTGAGCCTCTATTTTTCAAGGGATACCTCACCCTTACAATACTTGAGGGATACCTCACCTTCACTAAACAGATTGTATAAGATTTAAATGGAAGAAACTCTCTCTAGAGCAAGTATTACAAATTGAAGCACTATGGTATTTGGGATTCACACAAGTTCAAGCTCAAATCAAAGGATTTTGTAGAATGATGATGAAAACTTGTTTAAAGCTCAATACAAATTTTCCAGAATGATAGACTCAGTTTTTCCAACCTCCCAACGAAGCCCAACATGCAAATATATAGGTAAGTGTTATTTAATGTCGTTGGAAGTGGTTGTGAGCAATTAATGCTCAGCAAAATAGCCGTTACGGGCTTCTCCCTGTTTTTCCAGATAACCGATTAGAGGTTCCTCCTAATCGGTTAGACAGTATATAAAATTGTTCTTGAGTTTCTGTTTCAGAGAATAACCGATTAGCAAAGCTTGCCTAATCGGTTAGGCATTTAGAATTTTTGTTCTCGTAGCATTTAAAAGATATACTAACCGATTAGTAAAAGTCACTAATCAGTTAGGACATTTCACAATTCCTTTCCAGTGACATTTTAGAAACATACTAACCAATTAGCAAGAAGCATTAATCGGTTAGGACATTTAGAAATTGATTTTGAGTTCTCAAATAATCAATTAGCAAGTTGTTCTAATCGGTTAGATCCTTTTACAAAATATTTCCTGTGACATTTAAAAGCACACTAACCAATTAGCAAACATGCCTAATCGGTTAGGCAATTAAAAAAGGTGGTTCACGTAGCTTTTATAACAAATGCTAATCAGTTAGTGAAATAGTTTAATTGGTTAGGAGCAATTAGAAAAACATGTTTTGACGTGATGAATAACCAATTGGTTGGAGTTCATAATTGGTTAGGAGCTCTTAAAAAGATTTAGTATTTTGTTCTTGATCAAGTTACTAACATGTTATCCCATTAAAACATTTTAGCTCAAACATAAACCAATTTTTCACAAGTTTAAAACATGATTTTGTAAAGCCATTTAAGTCAAGTGAAAAACCATTTGAATGAGCTTTGAAGTGAATCCTAAATACCTTAACATAATATCTAAGCCCTATGTGCTATACTTGAATATTCTTGAAGCTTGATCAATGCACATCCATCCTTTCTTGTTTGTAATCATCAAAACCAATTTCTTGAGTCAGTGCCAATCACATTCTCCCCCTTTTTGATGATGACAAACAACTATTGAGAAAAGGTTAGTTAAACAAAATGGAATTCACAAAAGGTATTAGAGACTTACTCCCCCTCTGTTTTTCAAGAGATGATAATATCAGAGATGCACAGCTCCCCCTTAGTTTTAGAATCCCAAGATCATGTAATTCATTTTATAATTATACCTTTTGGAAATTTGCCCTTGCTTTTCTCAATGGCTTTCAAGCCAAAAACCTTCTCCCCCTTTTGACGTAATCAAAAAGAGCTTTTCCGAAAAGGAGAGAAATAACAACATATTCTTAAGCACAAGATTAGTTTTATGCAACAACGAACCAGTAATAAGAGCAAAGGAGATGCATAGGAAGAAACTAAGCATGGCAAAGCAGTGTTCAAGTCATACCATAAAGTAGTAAAGACAAGCTAATGTTTAGCAGACTTCAAGAGATAAACAGTAAGATTAGATTAGTATAAGCATAATAAAGAAATTTAACTGCTCCATGCCTAAGTCTAATGATCTTCAAGGTGTGGAAAACGACGCTCAAGTCTATCCAAACGATCTTCCATAGCACTCAGGCGATCATAGATAATAGTGTTGCTGTGTTCTTGATATGTTTGAAAAGTCGCAATCCTAGCTTCAATACTCACTTGCATGTTGGCAATGGCTTCAAGGATGCGGTCTTCATTTATAGCACGAGCTTCTTCCATAGGCTCATCAGGTTCAGCTGCAACTGCTGGTGCTTCTTGCTTTCTTCCGTAGACCCATACACCATCTATCTTTTTGAGTTGCATGCGGTGGAAGGAGGCTAGACCAAATTTGTTGTGGGTGATTAGATCAATCACACCATCTTCTTGAAGACTAAGCTTGTAGTGATCCAAGATTTTTGCAACAACCAGAGCATAAGGAAGGTCCATCATATGCTTATCCTTGGCCTTCATCATGTAGTGCATGATGAAAAATGGCCAATTGATGTGAAGCCTCTGTTTCATAGCCCACATTAAGAAAATGTCTTCTTCTTCCACCAAGGCATAATTGCTAGCCAGCTGAGCAAGAATGTGGGTCACAATATAATGAAGAAGACGGTCTTGGGGATTCAAGTAGCCAGCAGTGAGACTTTTCTTGTCTCCAATATGAATATCAGGTCGAATCATGCTTGCAAGAGCCTCATTTTTATTAAATCCTTCCCAAGTTCTATAACTATCCATAGTAAATTTTTCCCCAGCATGAACAAGTCCAAATAAGGTATTCCAATGGGTAGGAGTTACTACTAACCTATGCCTTCTAACATCAGAAATTAAGTTGCTACCCGAAATACTCATATTGCAGAAGTATACTTTAGTAGCTTCAAGATAGTAGTACTTACTTGGAGCAGAGACAAAGGCTTTCAGGCCATGAAATTCTAAGAGTTCGGTGAGAAAAGTGAAACCCTCTTGAATGAAGAATTCCCAATCCATGTGCTTGGGCTGGATGATATTCCTAGCTTGAAATTTCAGCTTGTATGTGTGCATTTGATTCTTGTGAGAGAAATATTTTCGGTGGTCCAAGCTAAGAGGAATATCAAACTCAAGGTCGAGGCTGGAGGTACATTGGGATTTTTGGTTCGTGCTCTTTTAGGGTGAGCAGAGCTACTTGCCATTTGATGAAAATGGAGGCTAGGGCACGGTTTAGGAGAGAGAAAGTGGGAGGGAAGGTGAAAAAATGGAAGATAAAGTGGATTTCAATAGGTGAAAACAAAAGGAAAATGATGGAATGTGAAGGAAATGGGGTTTTATTGGAGGATTCGGGTTGGATTTGTAGAAGAAAATGAGTTGTGGGGTGTGGGTGTGAGATGAGAAGTGACGAAGAGGAGAATGGAGGAGAGAAGGGGCTGGTGGTGAATGAAGAGGAAGACGAAGATGGGTCACGGGTTAGTGAAAAAAAGGCCACTAACCGATTAATGAAATGGGGTAATCAGTTAGCGTGAGAGAAAAATAGGATATTTTGATTCTGGTGCCCCATATAACCGATTAAGTGGCATGTGCTAATCGATTAGAAGGACTTTAAAAAGAATTGGAGGCTTACGGATGGAAATTCTAATCGATTAGAAATATAGTTTAATCAAGTAGGATGGTATGTATTGAGAAGGAGAGGTCTCTGTTTGAGTAAATAACCGATTAGAGGTATGGGATAATCGGTTAGGGTGAAAAGAAGAGTCTTTATTGGCCTCAATAATCGATTAGGGAGTACTCCTAACAGGTTATTTTTGTGGGTCTCAAATATGTGGAGTCTCTGTTTGCTTTATTAACAGGTTAGGAAAGGTCCTAACAGATTATTTGTGGACACCAGGAGCTTCGAACCACTTTTATAATTGGTTATTTTCATCCCCCAACGGATTATTTCCTTCTCTTATCAGATTATGCTACTTTCCAAAACCAGAATTCCTTTAGAGATCCTGTTTTTAAGAATCAGTCACATGATATCTTTGATAATCAACTTGATTGTGCTTCCATGACATTCACTTTAAGAACCATAACTGAGCCTCAAAACTGATTCAATCCTTCTTCTAACTGGTTGTTCCACTGACAAAAACAGAAAGGCCCTTGTGAGATCATCTCTTGTCCTACTTTCTGAGATGCAACTTATAAGCAGATTTTTCTTTGACATCTTCTGAATATTGCATTTCCACACCAGGATGAAATCTTTAAGAGATGAGTCCTTGGACCATGAATGCACATATCTTCAGCAGGAACAGATTTACAGGAAGTTTTGGGGACATAAGCATGGATCAAATACCTGCAAAACAAACTTAGAAAAAAACTCCGATGCTTAAGTTAGTAATGGATTAAAGAAATGATTATGTAGTGAAAATGTCAGTACCAATTATGCAGCAGGCTTAAGATATGCAGAATTTTAACTTAAGCATGATTGATCTAATAAGCCAAGTTCAAGGATGTTTTACATCAAATATGTTATTTCAAACAAGAAGTGAACTTATCCAGCATATTATCACATATAGAGATATTTTCAAGATATAAAGCTAGAAAAGCACTACTTCAAAGCAAGTAAAAACATATAACAAATCTCTACTTATCCAAGGGTTTCAAGTCCAAGCTTCATGGAGACAAGGGAGAGAACTTTGGAGTATTTCCTGATCTTGTGCTTGCAGCAGCCACTTTTGAGATTTCAAAGTCCATTCTTGTCCACCAAGCACACCTACAACACATTTCAATTTTTGGCTTTTGGTACCCAAGTTTTGTTGGGTCCTTGTGTGTTAGAGTTAGGCAAGGTGCCTTTAGGAACCCAAATCATTTTAGTTCCTACTTTGGTGTTGATTTTCTTCCTTACATTACATGTTGATGCACTATGCCCTTTCTTTCAACAATGAAAACATTTGATAAAGGGGGTACTTGATGTTCTAGATGGAACAAAGAAATTATTGTAGGATTTTTTATGATTATTTGGATTGTATCCCAATCCGGCTTTTTGAAAAACACACCTTTGTTTGCTTAGTAACATGTTCAAATTATCTCTTCCCATAGTAAATTTTGCAAAAGTGTTTTTCAAGTCCTCAATTTCAACTTCATATTCTTTACATGAAGAGCAAGATGAGGGTGTGGGTGCATTTTCATGTGAAGAACAAGTCATGCATGATGAGTTGGCATCAATAAGTCCTAGAGTCTCATTTTCAACTTTGAGTTCTTCATTCTCCTTAGTTAGGCTAGAGATTTTGTTAGACATTAAGGAGATTGTTTTGTTGCAAGCTAAAACCATTTTAGTGAGTCTCATGGATTCATCATGCAATTCTTGAAATGCATCTTGCAATTCACTATATGAAGGAGAAGTTTCAAGATTAGTAGAGGTTACCTTGGTTTCACTTTCTTCTTCTTCTTCTTCTTCTTCTTCTTCTTCTCCATTTGCCATAAGGCAAAGATGGGCTACCTCATCTTCCGAGTCATCGGTGGAGTCCATATCGTTATCCTCCCAAGCGATGTATGCTCTTCTTTCTTTCCTTTCCTTAAAGGGCTTCTTTTCAAACTTCTCCATCTTCTTTTGATAAACTGGACATTCCATCTTCATGTGTCCAGGTTTTCCACACTCATAGCATGTTGGAGTGGATAAGGTTCCTTCTCCTTTTTGGAAAGACTTCTTAGGAGGAAAAGGAGGTCTTCTTTGAGTTCTTTTCTTCTTGAGAAATCTTCCAAATCTCTTAACAAGGAGGCTGAAGTTTTCTTCATTCATCTCAAGATTTTCAATACCATCTTCATCATCTTCATCTTCATTATAAATTGTTGAGGAGGTGGCCTTGAGAGCAATTCCATTTTTCTTCTTATCTTGCTCCTCATTTTGACTTAATCGGTTTAGTTTCAACTCATGTTCTTGAAGCTTTCCAAAGAGAGTGGCCAAAGTCATTGCGGCAAGATTTCTTGATTCCGATATTGCCGTCACCTTAGGTTGCCAATTTCTGCTCAAACATCTCAAAACTTTGTTAATAAGATCTTCATTGACAAAAGTTTTTCCCAATGAAGCAAGATGATTAATTATATGAGTAAAACGTTTTTGCATTTCTTGAATGCTTTCCCCTTGGTTCATTCTAAACAATTCATATTCATGAGTAAGAGTGTTTATTCGAGATCGTTTTACCTCACTAGTACCTTCATGAGTTACTTGTAAGGTATCCCATATTTCTTTTGCGGATTTACAATTTGAGACTCTAAAAAACTCATCATACCCCAAAGCAGTGGTAATGATGTTTTTGGCTCTCAAATTATATTGGACCTTCTTTTTATCATCATCCGTTCATTCACTTCTTGGTGTATTAATTCTTACACCATTTACAACTTGTGTGGGTACAAAGGGACCATTTTCAACAGCATCCCACACATCCAAGTCAATAGCTTCAATAAAAATTTTCATTCTTTCTTTCCAATAAGCATACCCATTCCCATTGAAAAATGGAGGTCTATAAAGAGAAGAACTTTCATAAAAACCATTTGAAGAGGCCATCACTTTCTCTTGAAGCTGCTAAGCTCTTTACTCAAGAGCCTAGCTCTGATACCACTTGTTACCAAGTGGCCTCAATACTCAAGAGGGGGGTGAATTGAGTAAGTAAAACAAGTTCGCAAATCTTTGGCAAGTCGTTTGATAAACAATTTTCATTGAAGCTATTGAACGATTAGAGATAATTGGATGAATGAGATAAACACTTTTACTTATAAATGTGATAGCCAAAGGAGACAATATCCAATCAATTCAATAAAACAGTAAACTAAATAAAGAGAAGGGTTTAGAGAAAACAAACACAATCGTTTATCCTGGTTCGATCACCAATCCACTTGTGATCTACGTCCAGTCCACAAGCAACAACTTGAGATTTTCCACTATATCTTCAAGCTTCAATGGGTGCTTGACAACCACTACAATCTTGAGCACTCAACACTATGGGATACCTCACCCTAATGCTTGAGCCTCTATTTTTCAAGGGATACCTCACCCTTACAATACTTGAGGGATACCTCACCTTCACTAAACAAATTGTATAAGATTTAAATGGAAGAAACTCTCTCTAGAGCAAGTATTACAAATTGAAGCACTATGGTATTTGGGATTCACACAAGTTCAAGCTCAAATCAAAGGATTTTGTAGAATGATGATGAAAACTTGTTTAAAGCTCAATACAAATTTTCAAGAATGATAGACTCAGTTTTTCTAACCTCCCAACGAAGCCCAACATGCAAATATATAGGTAAGTGTTATTTAATGCCGTTGGAAGTGGTTGTGAGCAATTAATGCTCAGCAAAATAGCCGTTACGAGCTTCTTCCTGTTTTTCCAGATAACCGATTAGAGGTTCCTCCTAATCGGTTAGACAGTATATAAAATTGTTCTTGAGTTTCTGTTTCAGAGAATAACCAATTAGCAAAGCTTGCCTAATCGGTTAGGCATTTAGAATTTTTGTTCTCGTAGCATTTAAAAGATATACTAACCGATTAGTAAAAGTCACTAATCAGTTAGGACATTTCACAATTCCTTTCCAGTGACATTTTAGAAACATACTAACCAATTAGCAAAAGCACTAATCGGTTAGGACATTTAGAAATTGATTCTGAGTTCTCAAATAATCAATTAGCAAGTTGTTCTAATCGGTTAGATCCTTTTACAAAATATTTCCTGTGACATTTAAAAGCACACTAACCAATTAGCAAACATGCCTAATCGGTTAGGCAATTAAAAAAGGTGGTTCACGTAGCTTTTATAACAAATGCTAATCAGTTAGTGAAATAGTTTAATTGGTTAGGAGCAATTAGAAAAACATGTTTTGACTTGATGAATAACCAATTGGTTGGAGTTCATAATTGGTTAGGAACTCTTAAAAAGATTTAGTATTTTGTTCTTGATCAAGTTACTAACATGTTATCCCATTAAAACATTTTAGCTCAAACATAAACCAATTTTTCACAAGTTTAAAACATGATTTTGTAAAGCCATTTAAGTCAAGTGAAAAATCATTTGAATGAGCTTTGAAGTGAATCCTAAATACCTTAACATAATATCTAAGCCCTATGTGCTATACTTGAATATTCTTGAAGCTTGATCAATGCACATCCATCCTTTCTTGTTTGTAATCATCAAAACCAATTTCTTGAGTCAGTGCCAATCACAAATCAGCGTACAATGAGAATCAATTCCATAAAGCGTATCTAACACCTCTAGTTGAGTCCTAACTGGAAGAACTCTAACCCATATCATGTATAATTTCAACTAACTACTATAAACTCATACAATAGACACAATACCAGCCTTACAAGCCTTCTACTAACATAGTCATGATTTAAGTTTAAGAACAAGGTCCAAAGAATGATTTAAGTTTAAGAACAAGGTCCAAAGAGGCATCAAAACATAAAACATAAGCATAACAGGGCATTAGTACCCTGAGATAGTTATCCAATCAAGCAGTCAGTAGAGAAGTAGTAGTAGCAGAATGTAATGTAGGACCAAGTAGTTAGACATCTATATCTAAATACAACAATATAACACATATACATATACAATCAAAATAATCTAGATGTCTACTTAATTACCCTACTCAAATTGGTCCTACATCACAAAGCCTAGTCCAACTCCATCCCCAGGCACACTGGGTGTGTACATGATGTGGACATGCACCAATCCAATAAAGGATTAGGTGTTAGTGTCTTCTGAGAACACCCATTCGCTCCCAACGAGCTCAAAATAGATGCTAAGGAGTGACATGATTAGGATCTGGATATATCATGAAAAACATATAAATAGGGTAAGAATTATAGGAATTCTCAATAAATCTATATGAAAATGACATCATAAAAAATTCACCTGCCTCAGACTGAAAAACAAATAATAGATATAAGTTGAAAATCTTATAAAGTTGTTATCCAGAGGCATAGGTTGCTTTTATTCCAATCTTCTCATAAAATCATAAACTCAATAATAATAACATTCTCAATGCAGTATGAATGTAATGCTTTTCTTTTAGGCCATTAACTTTAAATTTCTGCAATTCTCCTATAAGGCAACTTTTGTTCTCTTGGAGACAACATTGTCCTTCAAGGGGGAATGACCCACCTCCTCAAGGGAGAATGACACTCCTCCTTAAGGGGGAATGACCCTCCTTCTGCAAGATAGTTTATTTGTCAGACATGAACTAGCTCACTCTCAATAACCGTATGTGCCACACAGTTCTATCCAATCAAAGTGAATCCTTAAATTTCCTTACATGTAAACTTTGATAAGGACCTTACAACTGAAGGTAAGATACATTTATCTTGAACTTTGGGAATGCATACTCTTTATAATGAACAATGTATAATTAATGCATATCTTTCACATATCATATAGCTACTAAGAACTTTATTGGCATTATCACAAATTCTCATATAACAAGCATACAGGTCATGTAATGCATCTTATAATATACGGTACCAATACCAATAAATAATCTTAGACATACCTCTGGCCTCACTAGAGATAACTTAGTATACAAGTAACACATATACACAACCTTGAACATAATTAAGCATTGTCTGAAATCAGATAAAGTTCCATTGAGGATACTGCCATCAGGGAGCAACTGAATACTCTTAACTCATTAGTCCTAGGTTAATTATGCTTTAATTAACCTCTCAAGGCACAATGTCACTTGTCTAAGTCATTTAATTAGACTTGCATATGGTTAAAGTTTATCATAACTCTCGGATGCAGCTAGGATCATCCTAACCCAAGCCAAATCCAAACTTGGGCTCACTTGGCCCAACCTTGACACAATAAACTTTAACTTGCTTTACATGGTGAGGATGGTGGTCCTTACCACCTAATCTCATTGTGGGTAGCCACCTTAATGATGGATCTCACATTTATATATATTTTTCTAAAAAGCTTAAAAAATGAAGACGTGGAGTGGTGGATTTAATGGTGGTCCTCCAGTGGGACCACCACCATCCCTCCATCTAATTTTCAGACCACCATAGTGGCAGCACAAACTGCCCAAATGGTCCAAAACCACCTTCAAAGTCCATGGGTTTTAACTTTCTTTCTTTATAGGTTAGGTGGCTACTAGCACCAAAACCACTTTTCACTGCCACCAGGATCTGGATTGTCTCCAGCACTTCCCTCTCCAGCACTCTCCTCCAGCACTAATTTGGACCTCTCATTTCATCCAATGGCTACCATTAAAAGGCATCAATTTAACATTAAAAAATATTTTTAATGCTGAATTGTAAAAAGAAAATACTATACCCATACTATACCAGAATTTGAATCTCTACGGTATAGTCTGAATCTCTACCATATTCTCTTCACACCCTTCACCAGCCATCACTGCCCCTTGTCCAACGTCGGCCACCGAACGCCGCCGCGGCCTCCATCTTCCCTTGCGTCGCCGTCACCCTCCTGCCGTCTATCTTCCCTCCCCACGGCGGCAAAGGCAAATCAGTCTCCTCTTCTTCCTTTCTGGGTCGTCACTGCTGCCCAGCCCCGATCGTCCTTCTTCTTCTTCTTCTTCTTCTTCTTCTTCTTCTTAAGAGTAATGACTCAACAGAGGTAGATTAATATGCTCTTGTTGTGTATATAATCTGCTTTTAATTTTCTCTCTGCAAGATGAGCAAAGTTATGATAAGCAAATTTAATAATGCTATTCAACACGAAAACTAATTAATAATATCATTTCATCTGATTTCCTTACAGTTTTGTTTTACTCTTAATATACCAAAATAAGAGCAAATCAGACTAGGAAATGCTTTTTAGAATACAGATGGACAAAGATTAAAGAAGCTTTTCATTTTACTTTTATCTCATAAACTACAGATAATTTGTACTTTGACAGGGAACCAGCTTTCTTTTGTTTTAATTGTTATTATTATATTGCAATTCGTTAGTCTTAGTACACATAAGTTTTTCTTGTTTCCACTTTACTCTCCTTTGGCAGGAACTATGGCTCAATTGTTCGGATCTGGTGAAAGTGAATGCTCTGTTATCATGCTATGGACATATGCTTTGGCATCAATTGCAGTTACCCTTTGGTCAACCTACTTCATGTGGCTAGTGTCCTGATTTTGTGTTCATTGATATGGTTTTTATTTAATTTTTAATCTTAAGTTTCATCATCTCTACTTTAAGAAAATTGGTTCTAGTCTATGCCTTCAGCCTCTTGACAACATTGGCCAAAATGTTACAGGAAAAGTCAATTGTTAACCCAGATTTTTTCCCCCATCCTTTGAGGCCGAAACAAGCAACATGGCTTCACTTTGTTAGTTGTGCCAGCTTCACCTGATGTTTTTAATGTTTCTACGGTTTTACCTTGTATTCTAATTGAATATATCTTTATTTCCAGGTGGCAGCAACTATTAATAAACAGATTTGTTGGATATGACACTATTTTAATTAATAGTTTGTTAAGTTTTGCAAGTCAAGGTAATTGCCTGTTTGTTGGATAAACTAGTGTGTAAACTTGTCTACTAGAACTAGTTGCCACTTTAAATGTTTGTCATCTGCATATTTTGAACATTGGGGATTTAATTATGGCTTAATCATTGCACCATGCCATTGACAGCTGATATGGATCTAGCACTAATTGATGAAAAGGTAAAATATGATTTATCATTGCTTCTTGACTACTTTAGTCCTTTCAAGTAACGTGAAGTATTCAACTTTAAAGTATTTTCAACAAAGGTGAACTCAAGAAAATATTTAAAAGGTCTGCACACTTTGTTATAATCATATTTCATAAATTTGAATGTGTTTATAGATTTTATTTTCTATTTTTTTTACTGACTAGATAACCTAAAACACCTTCCCTTGGTGGTTGGCATTTGCTACTTTATCAGGAATTTGATAAACAGAATATTTAGCTTAGATAATTTTCATAGTATAAGATACTGAACAATCTAATCTTATTTCTTTCTAATTTTCATAGTATAACATGTTTGCAAGATTGTGTATGTCAATAGGTTGCAATGCCCAATCTTGAAAGCATGAAGCTGTCTACGATCAATATGCAGAAGTTATGGGATGACAAACTTTCAGCCCATTCTTGCATTCAGAACTTGACGAGTTTGATAATTGACAATTGTGGGAGCTTAAAATATGTATTCTCATCTTTGGTGGCTAGGGAACTTGTAAAAATGCACTATCTTGAGATTACTAATTGCCAAATGTTGGAGGAGATATTTGTCCTAGAAGGAAAATTGGATCCTTCTACTCAAAAACCTCTTTCTAGTGAAGAGGTAAGCATTGTCTTTAGCATTGTAACTATTGTTTGATTTCCCTTTTAGATTTATATCTTGTGTATTTAACTCAAAAATAACTAAATATGTTATTAACTGTAGGTCATATTCCCGAACTTGGAGACATTAGTAACCTCCCAAATGGATAACTTGAAGTCAATATGGCACAATCAACTAGCTACAAATTCCTTCTGCAAACTGAAAAAGATGGAAACTTCATTCTGTAATAAATTGTTAATTGTATATCCGTCATATGTGCTAAATAAATTACATAATCTGGAGACAATGCTTATAACCAATTGTCCTGCACTGGAAGTTATATTTGAAATACAGGATCTAAGCACAGAAGCTGGTAGCAAAGAGGGGTTGGGAATGCAATTGAGAACTCTTACATTGATACATTTACCAATGCTGAAGCACATATGGAGTAGGAATACTTATGGATGGCTCAGGTTTCAGAAATTGTGCACATTGAAAGCTATTGAATTTGAAAGCCTAAACCATATTGGACTTATGGAATTGGACTTATGGAATTGGACTTATGGTCTACTGTCATGTGCTGCTGTCAAGTGTGAAGAACATTTTGTCAAGTGTGAAGAACTTATGTATCATACTTATGTATCTACTGTCATGTACCATCGAATTTCAATAGTTCTAAAATAATGTAACAAAAGTTTTGATTGCAATAAAATGATATTTGAATCTTGCCTTGTGAATATTTCTTGTATGTAATTTGAAGCAAAATCACATGTGTACCCCAATATATGTGCTAAACCTATACCAAAAAAACATATCCAATAGACTAGTCAAAATGCAAATCCACCACTTTACAACATATACCCCCAAAAAATTGAATGTACAGTTCCAAAAACCTATACCCAAAAAACATGTCCACTGCTACTAAAAGAAGTACTGCGGCTATTAACCCAAAAAAAGAAGTACTGCAGCCCTACAAAACATTTACTTCAAGACTTTATGGTAATGTTGTCTTATCCTCGTCATGTTCTGCCTATAATTTCAAATACACAAATTAATATTTCAAATATAGATATGAAATGAATTGACATAATATGAAACTTACCATCAATAAACTAGTAAAACTAGTGACACCAAATTGGCGTAAAGTGTCATTGGTCTCCTACACAAAAGGGAAAATCGTTTAATTACTAAACAAATTTAAATTCATTAACAAACTCAAGATGCTATTAGCTTACCATGGATGGTTGATTCAAAATATCATTGAGCCATGAAGGGTTTGGCTGAAGCACTTGAGCCACCATAGTAGGTTCTTGACTTTGTGAAGTACTTGAGCCATCATTTTTCTTTCTTTTGGTAAATTGGCGCTCTACCCAACCTTTGATACGTTTTGAACCCTTTTTGCCTTCTTTTTTCTTGAAACCCTTTACTTGTGTTGAACCATCATTGATGCTTGCAATCTCTTTAAGGACCTCATTCTCTTGAGCACTACTTACTTGTTTATTTTGAAACTCTAGTATTTGCCTATCTAATTCATCAGTGACTTTGCTAAGGAACATGAATGTTTCTTGACTTCTACATGCTTCTATGGCTATCCTTATAAGGCGAGGACAAATCTCCTTATAGCATTGTGCTGGGGACAAATCAACATCTTCAACTCCATGACTAACACCAACATTAGGTAAAACATCACTTCTTGCTAACTTTGTCCACCTCTTCAAGATATATTGCTCAGGAATTGATTTAACATCTATATGAATAAAGACTCTTATACAATGACAACAAAGTATGCCATAACTCTCAAACTTAAGACAAGAGCAACAAATTGACCTCTTATCCAAATCAAAAGACACCTGCCACTCTCCCAAATCCCTTGCCATGGGAATAACAAAATTAAGTGTTGATGTTTGATTGTTCACGCTCTTCACAGAACATGCTTCAAATAAGTTGTACTCTTGTTGGAATAGATAAAAAATAGTGGGAGTATAAAGCTGTGACACTTGTTGCAAGATATCAGAATATGGGTTCTTGAGTCTTGGAATTTTTTGGCGTGCTTCATATTCACACTTCAATTCATTATATCGCTTTTCTTCTACCACATCTTCAAAACGCTTAAAAAACTTGACAATATCCAAGTCCACTTTCATAAAACTTTTAATATCTACATTCACACTTTCACTAAGTTGGGTGCTTCGCATTCCTAATGTGAATGCCTTTTTCATGTAACAAGATGCCCATTTCTCCTTCAGAGTGTATACTCTTTGCAACCAAGTATTTTCCTTAACATCATACTTTTCAAGGAGAGCTCTCCAACCTTCTTCAAATTGCTCTTCATCCTCATAGCCATACATACACTTCTTAAAGTCACTGAGAAAATGAGAGTCACCTTTCATTAAGTTGCCTAAGTGTTTGATGCCATTTTGCATCAAATGCCACGTACAAAGGCCATGGTAAGTTTCAGGCATAACTTCAACTAGTCCTCTTGCCATCGCCTGGTCTTGATCAATAATAACCGTAAGAGGCATTTTTTGCTTATGTGCCTCTAGAAATGTTTCAAAAAGCCACTTGTATGACTCTATTGTTTCATCATACAATAATGCAGCCCCAAAGACCACTACTTTTCGATGATGGTTAAATCCTGAAAACATTGCTAGCGGCCTATGCGAACTATTTGTGCAATATGTTGAATCAAGAGAAACCACATCACCAAAATACCTGTAATCAATGAGCATCCTAGCATCTGCCCAGAATACATTGGTGATTTGATCTTCTGCATCTATTTGATAGGCATGATAGAAAGTTGGATTTTCAACTAACTTTCTCTGAAAGTATTGCATTAGATAACCAGCTTCCCCATTTACCAAACTCTTTTGTCTTCTTTTGCAAAGATAATTCTTTTGATCTTCACGAGTATATCCCAAATTCGATCTACCTCCCACTTCTTTACTCATCAAATCAAATAACTTCGTTTGTTGTAGGCCAGCATCATCGGCTAGATCAATTTGATAACATTGAACTTCTGAAAGTTTTCTTTGAGATGACAACAAATGAGTTGTTTCTGGTAGTTGTAAAATATGGTTATGTTCCTCCACAAATTCATGCACTGTCAATTTTCTATCCTTATCCTTAAGTCCTAACCTTACTTGACAATCAGTTCTCGTCTCCGGTTTTGGATTGATTATTTTAATATCCCGCTTGTCAGCTTTTCGCAAGCCTTCTTTACAGCAAACAAA
Organism: Ormosia emarginata; assembly: GCA_029884605.1. NCBI lineage: Eukaryota > Viridiplantae > Streptophyta > Magnoliopsida > Fabales > Fabaceae > Ormosia > Ormosia emarginata. The sequence goes on from JAQQTP010000079.1 coordinate 7,313,551, forward strand.
CCTGCAAGAAGAAGTTGAACCATCTTTTCTCCTGTGCCTATATTCTTTCCTCGCTCCAAACCCAACTCTTCCACTATAATCAAGCCAGAACCTCCAAGCATCATCATAACTATCAAAAGTCATGCCAACTTTTGGCTTCCAATCTTCCTGCATCTTCTTACTTCCAATCCTAATAAAGGCCAACAACAAGCAATTGCATACATACATATAAAAGGTGGATTTTATAAGTTTTATTTATATATATAAAAGCACCTATTCTTATCTTGTCTACTCTACACTAGTCTCTAACTACTAATTTAGTTTATTCAATGTGTGTTGAAATTAAAAGCACTTGTTTATATATATATATATATATATATATATATATATATATATATATATATATATATATATATATATATAAATAAAAGCAACAATTCTCAACTCTGCATATATGTTGAGTGATATCTTTTCAGGTTACTATAGTCTATAGTCATTTACAAGCCATAATATGACAAATATATTGATGGTGCTAATGCTGCAGATTGCTTGAACCTATCATCAGATTACGTGAATGACACTAACCAACCACTTTCCCAAGACTTTGCTACTTGTTCTAAAAAAAGTTAGCCCAAAACTATTATTTTGCAAATAAGTAAGCATAGCCAGCAACGAAGTACAAGTTTTGCTATTATTTCGATTACATACAAGTTTACAAGAGGCGGAGTAGACGGTGGCCGGAAAGTCAGCAGCGATGGCGGAGCAGGCGGTGGCTGGCTGGGCAGCAATGACGACCCAGAAAGGAAGAAAAGGAGACCAACACGCTAGGCACAAGTCAATCCAATGGCAAAAGCTAGAGTAACGGTGAAAATTAAGAGGAGGAAGTAATTGAGGGGGTGTTTTTGGTGATAATAGTGTGGGCATAACGTTGCAACATGCCACAAAAATAGGAATGACCGATCCGCCTTTGCCACTGCGGGGAGGGAAGATGGACGGCAGGAGGGTGACGGCGGCGCAAGGGAAGATGGAGGCCGCGGCGGCGTTCGGTGGCCGGCGGTGGACAAGGGGCAGTGATGACTGGTGAAGGGTGTGAAGGGAATATGGTAGAGATTCAGACTATACCGTAGAGATTCATATTCTGGTATAGTATGGGTATAGTATTTTCTTTTTACAATTCAGCATTAAAAATGTTTTTTAATGTTAAATTGATGCCTTTTAATGGTAGCCATTGGATGAAATGCGAGGTCCAGATTAGTGTTGGAGGAGAGTGTTGGAGAAGGAAGTGCTGGAGACAATCCGGATCCCTGCCACCATGAGATGGAGGTTTTCTCTCCTTTTCCGACCAGAATAGGCCCCAAACAGTTGGCAGCAACATCCCACCACAACCACATCTTCATCTTCCTCACAAGGGTGGTGGCTACGTGGCCGCCACCTCTATATAACATCATCACCGGCACCACAAAGTGGCGGTTTTCCTCATTTCTTCGGCCAAAACAGATCCTACCAGCAACCACATATAACTCAGCAACCCATAATTTAACTTCACCATCAAGGGTGGTATCCATCACAGCCACCCCCACCGTGAAACCTAACTTCACCGCCACCATGGGAGGCAGTTCTCTTCCAGTTCCAGACCTCAATAGAAGCCAAACCTTTGCTTCCCATCACCATTAGACCTCCCTCGAGGTCCTTGGGAGCTCCCTCGAGCTCCCATCGCCAGCCATGGTAGCATAGAGCTCCACGGAGCTCGCGGCCTGGTATGGTTATTTTTGGCCAGTCATGGTTTCCTCAAGCTCTCATGAGCTTCCCAAATCCATTTCCTCAATCAAAAAGCTCAGACCAACACGATTTCAACTAGAAAATTAAGAAAGGAGCTCAAGAACCCCTACCTCTTCTCCGGTGTGCTTGCGATTGGACAAAAATGGAGGAATCTGGTGAGTTGAGCTCACGAGGGGCAAGAAGATGGAGGAAAACATCTTCCTTGGTCGTGTTGGAGTCTGGTTCGCCAGCGACAAGGGGCATGCAAGGTATGGTGCTCTCTTTCTCACTTGGTCTCCAATTTTCTCTCTCTAGCTTGAAAGAAGAAGGAGATATGACGGGGAGGGGCTGTTGTTGTTTTAGGGGGTTTTAATGACCCAAAACCATGGGTGTTAGTGGTTTGGAGAGGCTGGATGCGCGCCTCTCTGGTTCTAGCAGCCATGGTAGGCTTCCTAGATGGCATAGGAGCTAAGTTATCGGGGCAGGGTGCATTCGGGAATCTTTCAGGTTGCATCAAGTTCAAAAACTGATCCCGGAAAGCAAGTACGTGCTCTGAGACCCTAATTTTAGAAAAATTCATAGTTAAATCTAAAACACCACATTTGAGTCTATTATGTCAATTAAAATTTAATATTTTTATAAATTTTTATGAAATTAATTATGTGATACAAAAATTTATAAAAATATTAAATTTTAATTAATTTGATATATCTAATTGTGTGTTTTAAATTTACACAAAAAAAACTTTAATTTTAAACTCAAAAAGCTTATTGAGTGATGACAGAAATTCCTAACGGTCTCAAAAGGCTTCTTGATGCACGAGAAATTCTTATTTAAACTTGAAGCATCACAATTGAGTGCATCATGTCAATCATGACTTAGTATTTTTATGAATATTTGTGAAATTAATTATATAACACAATAATTCATAAAAATATTAAATCTTAATTGATTCAGTACACCTAATTAGATACTCCAAGTTTAGACAAAAATTTCTCCTCCATGCGCTAGCCCTAACTCTAAAAATGGGTTTACGTGCAGCTATTAACTCATTATTTCACTTAATTCTATTTATTCTAATTTTAATTTACTTAACATAATTAACTTAACCTTAAAATTATTTAGACCAATAGAAATTGAGTTAAGTGATTTACTTTTAGGTGCGTGCATGAAATTTGATTGGTCTAAAGTTCATCATTAATTACATCTTTTTTAACCTTTATTTGATATAATTATATCATAAATTCTCATATTTAAATTCATAATTTAACTTAATTTAATTAATTACTAATTATTATTTATTTAGCTTAATTTATATTTAATTATAATCCTTAATATTCAAAAATAGAAATTAAGGACAATTAATTACTAATAATTATATTAATAATTATTTTAACTAAAATTCTATTTATTCATAATTATTTCATAATTTAAATAATTATTTTAATTATTCTTATGAGATAACTTCTTCTAAATTATTTACTTACATGCACAAACAAAACAAATATACAGGCAGATTCTTCATAGTTTAAAGACTAAACTGTAACCATAACCTTTCTAACCATATTTTAGAGCAATTAATTTTTCCTTTATGGGTATATTTTCATCAGCGTATGCCAGCACTTACTCATGGGTCTTTAAGGAATCCATTAGTTCATCAAGACTTAAAGTGTTTGAGTCCTTAACTTCTTGAATGACTGTTAGTTTAGGTTGCCAGAACCTAAGTAAACTTGTTAGAACTTTTCTCACTATTTCTTGGAGAGTTGCTTTTCCAAAATAAACTCCCAAGTCGACAGTTCACCATAGGAAGAGCAATAGCTCTCACAAGATTATAACCAGGCAAATAAAAAAGTGATCACTTCAGCACGAAATATGCAGAGCATAGGAAGGGGACCTACCTGTTGGCTTTCACCGGCCCAAGGATATCTGAAATGCAAGTATGCAACATTGATGCCGCATATGATAAGAAAAGTGGGAAAAGATATGCTGCCAGAATAGTGAGGGATTAACAAGGTAAGGTCGTGACTAGGTTCGCTTCACAGATCTTGGCAAAATCCAGTGAGATGATAGAAGCCCTAGCACTAAGAGAAACAGTGGTGATGGCTAATAACCTCGGACTAAGGCATATCCTGTTTGAATTTGACTGCCTGCATTTGATCGAAGCCTGTCGGTTGAGAAAACAAAATGGGAAATAGCACCAGTACTAGAGGATATTCAGAATCTTAAAACCAATTTTCAAAGGTGTGGTTTCCTATGGTCAAATAGAGTAGGGAATCAAGTAGCTCACCAGATCACAAAGCTTGCAGCAACATGTGCTTTTCTGCTGGATTGGCTTGTCAGATTTCAATCTCTCAGCTGGTGGAAGATGAAAAGCTACAACCAAGTTCCAGAATCCACTAATTGATATACTTATGTCAAGTATGCGTGCATGTGATTTTTTGTCTTATCGCTTTCACAGGTTTGTACTTGATTGGGCTTCGCCCATGAATTTTGTAACTATAATTAATGAACAAAATTAAACTCTAATTCCTTTTCTTCAACTCTTTTTTTTTTAATTTTTTTAATTTTTTATATTTCTATTAATTCAATTAAATGAAGTTGAAAATAATAAATAAAAAAATTTTAAAAAATAATTTGAAAAAAAAAATTAGAACTAAATTTTGTTCCTAATTAAATGTGTTTTGGATAAAAAAAATTTCTCTATTATTTAGAAGTTTTTATAGGAAGTTGACGTCTGTTATCAGATTTTTTTTATGGTGAAAAGAAATTCTCTTTATTTTGGCTTCTTAATGAAACCACTACAGCTAACAAAATTAATCAATTAAATAGTGTGGTTAAACAAAATGGAAGGGTTGCTTTGCCTGGTCTCCCTTCAACCAACGTGCAGGTCACTGTCAATGGGATTCTTCAAAGAGCTAGGTCAACTTGATTTTTATATGTCAATTATACTCTTATCTTCACTTGAACCTGTACATTTTGTTTTGCAACTTCTTTTTTCTTTAAAGAAAATTCTCGATTGTCCATGGCCCCACAGAAAAGCATAAAGCACACGACCAACTAATCTATGGTCAAAGTCTCAATGATTAACTCCCTATTGGGACTAATCCATGTCTTTGGTTGTTTAACCTATGATTTGTTGTCTCTTCAAATCAAAATCTATACATTCATTTATTTGAGAAAATAAAGGAGACTTTAATGAGACTTAATCAATGTTTAGAAAAATTCAATCAATTGCATGTGGATTCTAAAGGTGCAGTTCCAGTGACAGATCTCGAGGCAAATTTTTGGGGTGGTCGAATAATATACATTTTTATATTTATTTGTATCTTTAGATAATTAACATCAAATAAATTGTCTTTAAAATTTTTAAAAATTGCTTATTCTCACATTCAATTCTTATACTTTGGGCATTAAACTTAACCTTTTTAAGGAATAAAAATGTTGAAGCTGTATATTTTTCTTAATTATCACTAACTTTTATCTTAAAAAATATCAATTGTTTTATGTTTAAAATTTACTATTATATTTTTAAAATAAACATACAACTTCTAATAAGTTACAATATATTTATATGATATATAATAAGCATTAAAAAAAGCTTAATATATGTAGTTAGTAGCCGCATCAATATAATAAGAAAAATTTAGCTAAAAAATATATGAATATAAAAAAAAATATCTCAAATAACGTGTTAATAATAATAACATCTATAAAAATATTATTAAGATACTATCTACTAACAAAGATGATTTCATATATATATATATATATATATATATATATATATATATATATATATATAATATATATATTTATATATATATATTATATATAAAAAAAAGTAAGAGATAAGAAAAATGAACCTTGACTATTAGATCTTATATTAATAGTTAAAATTAGAACATAAAAACATGTTATTTTTTAAGTAATACATAAGACTTTTAAATAACTTTTAATCTTAACTATCTATATATAATTGATAATCAAAATTTATTCTTCTACTATTTCACAATAAAAATATCAGATATATATATATATATATATATATATATATAAGATATCTAATAGTGAGAAAGAGTAAATTTGACTATACAAGATCTGAATAGTTAAGATTAAAAGTTCTTAAAGGTTACCACAAAAAGTCACATATTGTTTAATTTGACCATTCATGTAAGATCCAATAGTCAATATTTAATCTTTCATCTCTTACAATAAATACTCCTCTCACCATAGAATAAGATCATATATATATATATATAGTGGGAGGATCAATTACACCAAGATAAGTTTTTTTTTTACTTATAAAGTTTTTTTTACTTATACTCGATTTTAATGGTAGATTCACTTTATATATATATATATATATTTAAATAAATAATCTTAGTCATTAGATGAAAGTGGATCTATTAAAAATGAGTGTAAGTAAAAAAAGTACAGTGTAAGTCAATCCCCTCTATATATATACTTAAAGGTCATGCATGTACATGAAACTTAAAAAGTCAATTTTTGTTCTAATCTTTGACCATTCATGTAAGATCTAATACCAATATTTATTCCTCTCATCTCTTACAATAAATACTCATCTCAACTGTAGAAAGTAAGATCCTATATATATATATATATATATATATATATATATATATATATATACGGGTAGATAAGATCCAAAACCAGTTTTTTATTTTTTCAACCGTTCTCATTATCTAATTTCATGATAAAGATTGACTTTCATCTAATGGTTGAGATGATTATTAATATATATATATATATATATATATATATATATATATATATATATATATGTTTCGTTTGATAAACATTAAGATTATGGGAAAAAGTTATTATATATATATATATATATATATATAAAAAACTTGATAAACATTTTTAAAGTAAAAAATAAAGTAATAATGTATCTATCTTTAATTTAATTTAATATGCATTGAAATCTTAACTTTTAATAATAAATACATATTTATTTATTAATTTTGAATACAAATTCACTTTAAAAAAGTTTTATTTAAAATTATGGAGAAGCCTAATTTCATGGGCAAGGTGATTATCACCACTAAACAGTTGGCTCATCCACCATCATTCATCAAGAAGGTCATTAGATTATCTATACTTAAGCATTAACTAATCTGGCACGTTCCCCTGTTTTCCTTTTCATCCACAAATATGTTCTTTCGATTAACAGACTTAATAACAATCAAACAATTAAACAGTGATTTACATTTTACAATTCAATAACCAGCGCGAAGTGACCGAAATGGCCTTGTATCAGTGCGTGCCCAACCGCCAAACCGTGAATCCGTTTTCGAAGAATCCCAAGAAATCCCTCAGGCTCACAAAGAGTTGCGTCTAAAATTAAAGAGAAGCGTCCGTGCCAAGAAATCCCACTTCATCTTTCTCTCTCCTCTGATTTTCTTTTCTTTATTATTAAAAAAAGTAAAGAAAAACAACATTTCTCTATTCCTGTTGTTAAATATAACTGTACTCCTATATATATGTTTTTGAACTTTTCTGTTGCCTCTGATCTAAGGCTTCTTCCACATTTTGTTTCAGCGAGAAAGAGAGAATCAGAGGCCATTCTTCCAGAGGATTAAACCCCCATTATTTTCTAAAGTATAAAAATCTCAACTTGTTAATATACCTTAGGAGTTCGGTTGGGGGCACCCCAATTCCCAGACCAGTGGTTTGAACTTCGGGTGCCTCTGAATCTGTCAACCGTGGGACATAATCTAATTGTGAGTTTATGCTGAATAAATCTTTCTCGAGCTCTTGTTTCTTTTGGAGAAAAAGGCCATTCTGAAACTGCAAAATGCCCCAACAAAATGTTTTATGATTCAGAATTTTGATGGTTTGTTTGCTTTTGGTTTCAGAGTTTCCACGGTTTGTATTGGTGCGATAGGGGTTGAAAATGTTGGGGGATTTCATTAATCGGTGTCTTATGTACGTGTCTTTTTTCCCTTTTTTTTTCTTAATTGATGAATCTTTTCCTACATATTTTTAAGTCATTATTATTTATCTTACATTCTTCATTCATTTTGGATTGCAGACTCCTCTTGGGTTATGCATACCCTGGATTCGAATGCTATAAAACTGTGGAGAAAAATAGGGTCGACATTGAGGAACTTCGCTTCTGGTGTAAATACTGGTACAAGAAATACACCGTCTCCTTCTTTGCTATCAACTTCTTCTGAAATGGGACTATTTTCTTTTGATTGTTATGATATTTATGTCACTCAGGTTACATAATAAGTTTTAACATGTTGGATAATGACAGCATTAGTTATGATGTAGAATAAATTTTAAGACGATTGCTATTTACTAGAAGTAGGATTATATGGAGCACACATCAACGAGTAAGGAGAAAAAAAAAAGAGTCCTTGAATTTTTGCAAAGAAAGGAATCTTCTTTTGAAATATCCAAACGGAGGCCAATACCCTTAAAAGCAGAGCAAACAGAGGCCCGAACCAGGTGCATCATGATTATGAACTTGCGTAGCATATTAGGCCCTGTACCAGTTATACAGCTTATATGACACTGATGATGGGTACATGAAATCACTCACCATCATAGGCTAAACGTGCGTGTTCTTCTTCGTGCAAATGGGGTTAAGAATGCTAGAGAAAGTTGATTTAATAGGAAAATAAGGAAGTTACATTGCTGTAGTTGATTTGGTTATGTACCATACCCTATTAAAATTCATGTTGAATTCTCAGATGGCATTGCTCAATTTAAGCCTTAGTACCTCTGGATCACGTTTTTGTGCATCATCTATTTGCAGGATCATTGTGGCACTTTTCACCGTACTGGAAAAGTTTGCTGACATATTTATTGCATGGTAAGTGTTGAACTTTTTAACCATTTTTACCTATATTGTTGCCTTTCTATTATTTAGCTTCGTCCAGTAAATTAACGATGAACCTTTATAAAGGCTGCCAATGTATGGAGAGATGAAGCTGGTGCTCTTTATCTACATGTGGTATCCCAAAACCAAGGTAACCTCTTTCGCTTTAACATACTTTTTATTTACACTTGTTGTTTTATTTTCATTTATTAAGAAAGGTGAAATTCATGTTTGATTCCCAATTAGATAATATAAACGTTGCCTAATGCAGGGAACAGGATTTATTTATGAGACTGTGTTGCGGCCTTATGTATCAAGGCATGAAAATGACATTGATAGGAAGTTACTGGAGTGGAAGGCTAGGGCATGGGATTTTACCATATTTTACTGGCAATACTGCGCACAATTCGGGCAGACTGCATTTTTCCAGGCTCTTCAGTACTTGGCTTCTCAGTCTACAAGAATTTCTGCCAACCCCACTACTCAGGTAAACTCCCCCTTTAAATAGGAACAACGTAACTTCTGAACCATTTTTTGACTAGTTCATCGTCGTTAATAAACCAAGTTGCAAATCAGAACGTAGAAAGCGTAAAATTTATCCAGGTTTCATAAAATTATCCCCAGACTGATTTAATCACTTTTTTTTTTCTGGAGGATTTAATCACTTTATCATACATAGTTAACTACGGATTTATTACTAATCCTTATATATATATATATATATATATATATATATATATATATATATATATATATAAAGAGTGTATATGATTAGAGAAATTTTTATTGTGAAAAGATAAGAGTAAATTTTGATTATTGAATATTATATAAATAATTAAAATTAAAATATAAATATATACATGACTTTTTTAAATGGTCATATAACTTTTAAATAACTTTTAATTTTAATTATTTATATATAATTATATAGTTAAAATTTATTTATTTTACTATCTCACAATAAAAATTCTTATCACTAATATATATATATATATATATATATATATATATTTGTGTATTTATTTGTTAATTATGTTTTATAAATGATTAAATGTAAATGATTAAATAGTTAAATTTATCCCGTATTAGTAACTCAATTAATAAGAGTTTAAAATATACAAAGAGAATAACAAGATTCAATTCCCATAAATATTCTTTACCTTAAGACGTCATCTAAAAGCCTTATTATGAGCTTCTCTACCAAGCCCAGAGGTAATTCCTAAGCCATATAAAAAAAATAGTTCAAACCTAAAAACATAGTTAAATCAGTTTAATAATTGATTAATTGAGACACGTGATATCTATCAGGAAAAATCCTGTGTAAACTAACATTTATGTAGTGAATCTTACCATAAATGGTAAATAACTGCGATTGATAGCTGTGATTAAATAAGAAAAAATATAAAAAAAATATGATTAATTATATAAAAAATAATATAAAAAATATGATAAAAAAATTATAGTTGTAATATACATCTCAGCTAGCAGTACCAAGTTTAGACTGATGAAAGTACTACATTGCAGAAAAACGACGTGCAGGGTCAAAGTGAAAGTGCCCCACAAATGCCTTCAATACAATCGTCCTTCAAGATGAAGCAAAATAGTTCCCTAAGCAGGAGCAAGAAGTGGCCTCCAAGTCCCCCATCATCACCAAGTATCCACCGCAACATTTCGGAGGCACCAAAGTCCAAAACCGTGCAGGTTCACCTCGATTCCCAATCAGAATATTCGGAGGAGGAGGAGGCATTGGAGCCTGAACCTGTCACCATAGAAAATGGCCAAGATGATCACCGCGTAAGCGTGAAGGACAGGATCAACCGAGCTCGCGCAAGGCTCAGGCGATTAGATACACAAAACCCTGGAACCCCACGAACCCCACAACGTCGAGAACTGTAACAATTGTACATAGTCACCTTAATCCCTGTAAAGAGGAAAAAAATATGGGGGAAATAAAATTAGACTCTGCTTTCTCATTGTTTCTTTAGCCCAAAAATTACCATTCATTGATATGTAATTTTATTCTTGTAACATATATATTTATACACATTCTAATACACAGTTCAAGTTGGAACTTTTTTTTATTGGTTGGTACTTTGAGACGAAGGCCAAGTTTGGTATCCACGTATAAAGGACGAAATTATTGTTCCAGTAAAGATTCGTGGAATAAAATTTAAGGTTGTGTTTAGATACTTAATAATCGATAGAATAAAATAGAATGAGATGTAATGTGATGGAATTGAATGAGATAAAAATATTATTTTATTATTTTGATATTTTAAGATAGAATAAAATGAGATAAATTTATCATTCTATTATTTAGGAAGTTGATAGAATAGTAAGAGTTATAATTTTATTTTTCTTAAATTACTCTTATTACAAATACATCAATTTTAGGGTATGAGGTTAATGTAGTAAAATTATAATTATAATTATAATTATAATAAAAAAGATGATTTCATCTCATATCTTCTAAAATAGGAGAAATTGATAGTTTTTTGTGAGATAAGATGAAACCAATTTCACTCATTTCTATCACATTTCATCATTTTTTTAACATAATCAAACAATAGAACTTATCTCTATTCTATTTCATTCTCCTCCATTCCATTCAATCAAACCAATCCAAACATAACCTAAAAGGGTAAACATTCTACTTCTTTAAAAATTAAATATGTTTGTAATGAATAAAAAAATAATAAAAAAGCACAAAATTTAGATAATTTATTTTAGATATTTGTGATATTCTTTTAATAAAAATATAATATGTATATATTTTTTACAATTCACCAATGAAATTTTTTTAAAAATGATAAAATAATTAAAATATAAGACTCATGTTACATTTTTATTAAAAAATAACACCATAAACACCTAAAAATTTTTACCTAAATTTTATCTTAAAAAAATATGTTGTTTTGTTTATTTTTAGTTAATATGTTTTAAAAATAAAATAAAAATAAAATAACATTTTTTATAATTATAAATAAAAACATATCAATTGTTAGATTTATTGTGTTTGATATATACTTTATTGAACTCTTCTTATGTGTGAGCTTTGTTGCAAATCTATTTACATAGCTGGTCTCAAGCCCGGAAAAAAGAGGAGGGTTGTGTTAGGCAGTCGACAGCTAATAAAACGTTGTCGAATCTTTATGACATGGATCAAAGATGTGATTGTGTTAATGCTAAGTCGTTGTCCCTAAGCAATGTGCTGTATGGCTTGAGTACATTTTCAAATGAGCTAGAGTCGTTGCATCGCCACCTAAGTACAGTGAAAAATAAGTAAGGGTTCTCACATTTTCGTGAACGGATGAGGGTAAAGAAGCTAGGGTTACCCAAGTGGCTTCAGTACTCAAGAGGGGGGTGAATCAAGTAATAAAAAACTTTTCGCAAACTCTTATAAAAGCAAATTTCTCTAAGCTATATGTTAAACAAACCCTTTGGTTATTCAAATAGATCTTTAAAAACATGTTCTGGAACGTTTCCTGGGGTGTGTTATTCGAATAACTATGTGGTTATTCGAATACACCACTCTGATTTTGAAATCTAACTTTAAATGGTCATAACTTCTTCATTTCTTATCCGTTTAAAGCAAATGATCAGTCATTAGAAAGATATTTGAGTCTTTTTCAAATGAAATAAGTTTCAAAATAAAACTCAAATTATTTTGAAAGTTATTATCAAAAGAGTAACCAAAGGTCAGTTTTTCAAAACTCAAACTTGGTTATTTTTCATAAATTTGAACTACCACCATAACTAGCCTTTCAAAACTTGTTTGTTGGATATTTTAACATGTGAAAACCATTTTTAAATATTTGAAAATATATTTGAGATATCTAGAAGATTTATTACAAAAAGACTCTAAGTCCTATAAGGTATATCATTTAATCTTCCTTTGGATTTGGTCTTTGACATGATTTTGTTGTTATCTAAACCTTCATGAGATAAGCATGCACCTTCTCCTTGAGTTGAGCATAATTGAGATCTTTGCTTTTTGTTGCAATGCTCACTCTTGGTACTTGGACTATCCATCATATTTATCATGTTTGTTATCATCAAAATTATTTTCTATGTCAGCTAGCCAATTACAGCTAGTTCACAAAAGTAGGATGTGTTTTGGCACTTGGAATATAGACACTCTTACAGGTAAATCTATGGAAATAGTTGATATCATGATTAGGAGGAGGATTAATTTATGTGCCTACAAGAAACTAAGTAGGTGGGAGAAAAGGCAAGGGAACTCGACACTTCAGGTTTTAAGCTTTGGTATACCGACAAGGTAAAATCTAGAAATGGGGTAGGCATAATAGTAGATAAAAATTAGAAGAAAAATGTTATGGATATGAGACGGCTTGGAGATAGGATCATAGCTTTGAAGTTTGTCATGGAACAATAGACTTTTAATGTTATCAGTGCGTATGCACCCCAAGTAGGTTTAGAGGAGCACTACAAGATAAAATTTTAGGAGGATTTAGAAGGTTTAATTCAGGGAATACCTTTAGGAGAGAAGATTGTTCTAGGAGGGGACCTAAATGGTCATGTGGGGAGTAAATCTAGGAGGTTTGAGGGTTTGCATGGAGGATATGGTCTAGGAGTAGCTAATGCAGAAGGCAAAGCAATTCTAGATTTTTTGGTAGCTTTTGATTTTACAATAGCTAACACTTGTTTTAGGAAGCTGGAGTTCTTGCTCTCAAATTGATTGTTTTCTTATAAGAAAACCGGATAGAAAGCTTTGCATGGATTGAAAGTCCCTGGACAGAGCTTGACTACCCAACATAGGATTTTGGTTATGGATGTACAGGTTAATATAAGAGTAAGGAGAAATTGTCGAGACCGAGTCCCAAGGATCAAATGGTGGCAACTAAAGGGAAGAAAACAAATGTTATTTCAAAGGAGGATTATGGAGGAAGAAATTTGAGAGGTAAAAGGGAGTGCAAATGATATGTGGGACAAAGTGACTAAAAGGATTAGGAAAGTAGCAAAAGAGTCACTCGGTGAATCAAGAGGCTTTGGACCCAAGGATAAAGAATCTTGGTGGTGGTATGCAAGTATACAAGATAATGTTAAGGTTAAAAGGGATTGTTATAAAGCTTGGCACATGTGTAAAAATATTAAAAATTGGGAAAAATATAAGGCAACAAAAAAAGATACTAAGAAAGTGGTGAGCGAGGCGAAAGCTAAAGTATTTAATGGGTTATATCAATCTTTGGGCACCAAAGACGGAGAAAGGAATATTTACAAATTTGCTAAAAGTAAGGAAAAGAAGACAAGAGACTTGGATCAAGTGAAATGCATTAAGGATGAAGAGGGTAAAGTCTTGGTTATGGAGCAAGACATCAAGAATCGATGGAAGGGTTATTTTCACAAGCTATTTAATGAGGGACATGGGACGTTATGGGATTCGTACATTCTAAACACTAGAGAGGAGAACCAAAATAAAACCTTTTATCGTAGAATTCGGGAGTTCGAGGTAAAAGAAACTTTGAAGATGATGGGAAATGGAAAAGCGGTCGGACCAGATAATATACCTATCGAGGTATGGAAGTGCCTAGGAGAGAAAAATATAAGTTGGCTCACAAAGCTATTTAACGAGATAATGAGATCTAAGAAGATGTCAAATGAATAGAGGAAAAGCACTTTAATTCTTATTTATAAGAACAATTGAGATATACAAAATTGTACAAATTACAGAGAGATTAAGCTCATGGGTCATACTATGAAGTTATGAGAAAGAGTAATTGAATGGAGATTAAGACAAGAGACCCATATTTCAGAGAATCAATTCGATTTTATGTCTGGGAGGTCAACCATGGAAGCAATCTATCTTCTATGACGATTGATGGAGAGGTATCGGAGGAAGCAAAAAGACCTAGACATAGTTTTCAATGATCTGGAAAAAGCCTACGATAAGGTATCGAGAGAGGTCTTGTGGAAGGCTCTGTAGAAGAAAAGAGTTCGTATCGCTTATATTCGAGCAATCCAAGATATGTATGATGAGGTTAAACCTTGTGTGAGAACACAAGGAGGGGTTACAAAAGATTTTCCTATAATTATAGGACTACACAAAGGGTCAGCTTTAAGTCCATATCTTTTTAGCTTGGTCTTGGATGTGCTTACTGCGCATATCCAAGAGCCGATGCCACAATGCATGCTTTTTGCAGATGATATAGTCTTAGTTGGAGAGTCGAGAGAGGAAACAAATGGGAAGCTAGAGCTATGAAGACGAGTTTTGGAAGAACATGACTTTCGTATAAGCAGGTGTAAGATAGAGTATATGGAATGTAAGTTCAGTAAGAAGCATGCTAATACTAGCTTAACGGTGAAAATTGGGGACTACACCATACCACAAGTCACACGATTTAGGTATCTTGGATCTATCACACAAAATGACAGAGAGATAGAGGGAGATGTAAATCATAGGATTCAAGCTAGATGGATGAAATGGATGAGTGCTTCAAGAGTGATTTGTGATAGAAAAGTACCTCTCAAGCTTAAGGGTAAATTTTATCGCACAGCTATAAGGTTCGCGATGTTGTATGGTATTGAATGTTAGGCGATAAAAAGCCAACAAGAGCATAAGATCAGTGTCGCAGAGATGAGGATGTTACGCTAGATGTGTGGCCATACAAGACAAGATAGGATTAGGAATGAATGCATTAGAGAGAAAGTAGGGGTAGCACCTATTATAGAAAAGATGGTAGAATCTCACCTTAAGTGGTTTGGACATGTAAGGAGAAGACCCTTAGAAGCCCCGGTAAAAAAAGTAGATCAGGTGGAGGATAGTCCAATAGCTAAAGGTAGAGGGAGACCAAGAAAGACTATAGGTGAAACTATTAAAAAAGATTTAGATTTGAATGACATTTCTGAAGACTTAGTTTATAATAGGGTACAATAGCGTTATTTGATCCATGTAGCCGACCCTACCTAGTGGGAAAGGGCTCGGTTGTTGTTGTTGTTGATATAGTCATACCCTATAAATAGGAACACTTGTACATTAAGAACATTGATTCTTATTCAAACAATAAAGGCAGCAAGCTCATCTTCTTCTTCTCTAATACCATGTTAGAATAAGAAACAGAGAAGAAGGAAGGGAAACTTGCTGCCTCTATTGTTTGAATAAGAATCAATGTCCTTGATGTACAAGTGTTCCTATTTATAGAGGATAACTATACATAAAGGAAATACAATAAAGTATATATCAAACACAATAATGTTAGATTTATTGTGTTTGATATATACTTTATTATATATTTTTTTATGTATAATCATCATCTATAAATAAGAACACTTGTACATCAAGGGCATTGATTCTTATTCAAACAATAGAGACAGCAAGCTCCTCTTCCTTCTTCTGTGTTTCTTGTTCTAACATGGTATCAGAGAGAGCTAGGCTCTTGATCCTCTCCGTCAATGGCCTCCATCAATGTTTTCCTTCTTCATTGCTCCACCAATAGGCGTGAACAAAGGGGAGAAGCAGAGCTATCACCCATCACATGACCATCGCGTTTGCCAGAGCCAATGCGTCAGCGATGGCGCATCAACTAGACCGTTGCATCTGCCAGAGCCACTGCGTCAACAATGACACATCGACTAGAGCCATTGCTGTTTGCTACTATGCATTGTTCCTATATTTTCTGTCATGACTGGTTCACCGTCTTCCAGGCCTCCATTTTCAACATCGCCTGTACCATTGGGATCGCCAGTCACCGATCTGCTACCCTACAAAATTTCATCGTCGAATGACCAGAGACGCGCTGCCCTTCCTCTGCGCTTGTAGTTCACGCTCCTGATCCATCCAGACCCGTTTAACCCGTGTTCGACCCATGACCTGCACCCGGTTCTAACCCATACTACGACCCAATTTTGACCCGCGTTGATGACTAGACACGCTGACGTGTCTTTCTTGCTGACGTAGACCTCTCTATTGACGTGGCAATGCTGGCATGGCATTCCTCCCCCAAGGTTTTTCGATGAGATCTTTCCATTTTTTAGGTCATTTTTCATCAATTCAGCTCCGATAGTACATTTGTTTTTGCTATCTTTTTTGTCTGTTATAATAGAAAAGTCTGATGTTGCTCAACTCATTCATGTTCTACTCACTTTATTCGTCAACACATTTTTCATGGTACTCTTTGCTTTCTCTCCATTAGCACTCTTGATCAGCCCGCTAATATCTTTACCAAAGCTTATCATCCTAGTCGCTTTCGCACAGTAGTTTCTAAACTCAAGTTAGTCTTTTCTACACCTACTTAAGTTTGAGGGAGGATGTTATATTTATTGTATTTGATATATACTTTATTGTATTTTCTTTTATATATAATCATCCTCTATAAATAGGAATACTTGTACATTAAGGACATTAATTCTTATTCAAACAATAGAGACAACTCCTCTTCCTTCTTCTTTGTTTCTTGTTCTAACATCAATTAAAAAAAAAAACTAAATGTTTTCCAGCATTCTTTCAGAACTTTTCTCAAACACTTGGTGCGATGCAACTACACAACCAAGACATGTGATTTCACAATTTCTCCTTCCTTAGTAGATCGCTAAAATCTCTCCATCTACGACGGTCTTCACCAACTTCTCCAACCTCTGAACATACATGCAAGGACTCCACGTTCGGGTCAGGCATTGGCTCAATCGCCGTCATGAGGCACAAGGCTGCACTGATTTGCGAGTTGGCGTTATGCTTCAGTGTAAGGGGCTCCATGTTCAAAAACGCTAGAGAGAAATGGCGGTCGAGTAATCCGCAACACGGTGACGGTGTCAACGCAAGCAGATTGGACAATGGTGGCGTCGACGAAGGTTAATCAAACGATAAATTGGAGTTGCAAATGCAACGGAGGATGGTGGCAGCGTCGACGGAAGCTAATCGGCCAGCGGAGTTGGAGTGGAAGGCAAACAACGAAGCCCATGGGAGAGACATACATAGCGAAGGGAAACAGTTTACCTAGTCATAACTTGAGTAAGATTTACCTTTATAGTTGGGGAAAGTTTACTCCCTTAAAATTTGACAATTTTTTTCTTTGTAAACCAAAAATACTTAACACTATGTTTGGATGACAAGTAATGGGGGGAAAGGAAAAGAAATTGGGGGAACATAAATAATTTTGTATTTGGGAACTTTAAAATGTATAGAAATAGAACAAAATACATGGAGAATCATTTCTCCCCTCTTCCCCTCAAATGCCCAATTTTTGTTTCCTCCAAAATTGAGATGGAATGGGAAGAACATATGTTCCGTTCCGTCCTTTTAATGAATCTTTCAAACAAAGAGGGGAGAAACTATGTTTCATTCCTTCTCTTTCCTTTCTGATCAATCCCCACCTATTCCGTTCTGTTTTATTAATAAAAAAATATCTAAACACAAGGTAAATGCGTAAAATTTACACCTTTAAAATTTATCCCCCTTTCTATCATAAAAAAGTTTCTCTAAAACATGTTTATGTTAGAAATGAATAAGGAAAGATATATTTATATTTAATTTTATAAGAAATATTAAAAATGTATTTTTTAAATATTTATTTTATTATTAATTTATTTTATATATTTAAAATGATTATAAAAAATATTAATAATATTTTTTTAAATTAATAATAAAATAAATATTAAAAAAATTTACAAAATAATGTATTGTTAATATTTTTCTAATTTTATTTAAAATACAATATAACCTTAACACACTAATGCATTGTTCGAATTGAGAGAAAATGCGAAAAAATAAGTTGAGGACAGAAAATAAAGAGAGATTGAACTTTTCTCCATCCGAATAGGTAAGAAAAAAATAAAATTATACTTATAAGACCCATAAAAACTTTTCTCCCCAACAATGGAGAGAAGACGAGAATTCTTACTTAACATAAAGATTAAAAAATAGAAAAATTATATTAAAATATTTTAATATTCTAAAAGAAAGTTATGAAATATAGAATATTTTAATATTTTTTTTATTTTCTTTTCATTCAGACAATCAATTTTTTTTTTTATTTTTTTTATTTTTTTTTATTTTCTTTCTCCTTATTTATTCTTCTAATTTAAACAAAAAATAAATAATTAAAAATAAATATATATTTATTTATTCACTTTACAATCAAATTCAATTAAAGTCAAATGTAATAAAAAAAGTGAGAAATATATCCTATTCTTCAATCATACACAAAAGCAAAAGATTCGTACTTCGCTCCAGATTGCGTGTAGTATTTGATGTAAACCTCGGGTGAAACAAGTGACTAGGTGAGATATGAAGCTGAGACAAGTGGTGAGAGGGTTGCTGTGGCGGTGGCTACCGGAGGAGAATCTGTGGCGGAGGAAGTGTGGTCCAGATGGGCAGCTGGGCGTAGCGGACATGGGCTGGAGGTAAGCCCAAGCGGCTTGCTTGACGAGGCGGTTGCGAATGGAGATCTCGTGGCCGGAGCTGATGGAGGCGGAGGCGGTGGGCGAATTGACGGCGGCGGCGGTGAAAGGAAGCATGTCTTTGAGGGAAGTGTAGGAGGAGGATTTAAGGGAGACTGTGTCCAATTTGAGGAGTGATTTTGTGGGGGTGGTGGCGCCATTTTGGTTTTGATTTGGAAGACTTTGGAAGATGTGGCGGTTGAGTGGAGTGGCTGGGAGGAGGGTGGTGGTGGTGGCGGCGGCGGCGGCGGCGGCGGCGGACTCGTCCATGGGTGGGGAGCAGAGTGTCTTGGTCAACTGACAAACGCGGTTTGAAGAAAGTAAGGAATAGAGAATCAATTAATTTCGAAAGACATGGACAACAAAACACAGAGGATTGGTTCCAACGGCTTGGTTTTGCAATTATTTACGTTATTCTTTTTTTTTTTTTGTCTTTATCCTTGTTTTGAATTTCAGATTCTCTTGTTCTCACACAATCAGTTTTCTTTTTCGTACCAATGCAAGAGTATTATTTTATGAATATTTTTAAGGATTTAAGGATTATTTTTAAATAAATCAAAATAAAAATTTTTAGATAAAAATAAGACTAATAGTAATTTTTTAAAAAAACTTTTCATATATTTAATATCTTATTTTTATCTAGAATTTTTTATTTTAATTTGTTTAACAAATATCCTTTAGCAAAATTCTATTTTTTTTATTATTAGCTCAATTCTTTTACTGGATTATCACTATCAACTATAAAAAAACAAATCAATTTTAGATGTGTAAATGGTAGTAAAAAAGATTTAAAGGTCATAGAGTATAATATATTTCTTTGGCAGAAAGAGGGGAGAAAAAACTCAATATTTTACTTTACTATCTATTATTAATGGACAGGAGGGGAAGACAGTATTTATATCATTGGATGTACGCATATTTATGTTTAGGTTCTGGACTTCCCATATCAGTTAGTTAATTAGGAAAGTTCAATTTATAAATGATTTTGTTAGATTTTCATTTCTTATATTATAGAAATGATAAAAAAAAAAGTTTAAATATGTTTTTAGTTTATTAAAATAAAATATTTTTTTTTTAGTTTTTTAAAGTTTTTTTTTATTAATTTTAGTTCTTCTAAAATTTAATAATCTTTGTTATTATTCTATTATTAGTTAGATTGTTAAGTATTTACATGACAAATGAAATTATTGACGTATAACATAAATGAACAAGATCTTTATTTGTTACATAAGTATTTAATAAAATCTCACTAAGATAGGAATTAAAACAAAAAAATAAAATTTAAATAGATCAAAATTAACAAAAAAAAACTAAAAAGACTAAAATTAAAAAATAATATATTTTTCATCTAAAAACATATTTAATTCATGAAAAAATTTTTATTGGCTGAGCTATAACATTTTCTACTCTCATTTCAAGGAAGCCCCAATGAAGATAGAACAGTGGGGGTAAACAATGGTCAAATTCATAGCTGTCATCAGACCCATTTTGCATTTTCCTGTGAATTATTATCTAAGGTGCTGCCCGAGGCTTTTTTTATCATAATATAGCTATTTTTATTTATTTATCGTTCTACCTTATTTTTTAGATTATGTATTAAAATATATTTGTTTTATAATATGTTTAGAAATTGTTATTGGTGATAGCAACTTTTAATTTGTATAATTTTTTTATTAAATAGTTCAGATGTCATCATTAGTGATAATAAGTTCTTACTTATACATTTATTTATATTTTTTTGTTAAGTAGCTTAGAAGTCACCATGACTGATGATATTTTTATACTTTGTATTTTTTTAAAAAAATTATATTTTGTTCACAAAAGTCGCCATCCATGAAGGAGACTTTTATGCATGTAATTAAAAAAAAACAAAATGCTTATAAAAACCGTTATCGTTCATGATAGTTTTGTAGAACATAAAATTAAAAGGAAAAGAAATTACCATATAGCATGTATAACATAATTTTAATGTAAACAGATAGTTTTGTAATAATTTTATTGTTAAGTAATTTAATCTTTGGAAATTATTTTGATTATTCAGTCGAGTGTCGATTTGATCGTTTTGAGTGATTAACTCAAAGTGTAGGAAAATAAAAATTTTGGTAGGGGGAAAACTTTACGTAATTTAATTTATACCGTTAGGTTTTAATTATTTTACGTAATGTGATTTGATATTTGTGAATTTTCTAATTTTTGTGATTTTTGTGGATGATTATTATTTTTTTTACTATTTGTGGGCACAAGGAGTGTATGTGGGCCCAGGTGGCCACACGTGGGCCCAGGTAGGTCATGAAAGTGAAAAATTTTCTACGCATGAAAAATTTTTGTTTAGAAGGAGTTTTATATGAGGATCTTACTAAACTTGAATCTGGAAACAGTTTTTAAAATTTTATTTTACTGTGTTTTGTACTGTATTTAATTATCGGGTGATAAAAATACAGGGAATATAATTTTTGTGGGGTTTAGCAGATAAAAATAAATATTATACTATTAAGTCCACAATTAGTGGTTATGATAATTTTTAATGGACTAATAGGAAACAAGTCTAATATTGGAGACTTTGATATCAACCGTCGATTTAATTAACGGTGTAGGATAAGTCTAATATAATGGTTATACCATTTATAACCATTGGATTTAATTGATCAAGGGTGGAAATTTAGTCTGCAAAAAGTGGCCAGACCAATTTGTGGCCGTTGGATTTGAATCTAATCAAGCGGTGGAGATGGATCAATTATGAATATTGGATTTGGATTTAATCTATGGTGGAGATTTAGTCTTAAAAAGTGACAAAGACCATTTATGACCTTGGATGTAAAGTTTGAAAGTAATCTTGACCCTTCATTTTGAGACACATCCAATGGTTAGAATTTAAAGGAGAAAGATCCAATGGCGCAGATTAAGTCTTCTAATCAAAAGTCTACTTAATCCTAACCATTGATCTAATCAATGGTGCAGAACGCTTCTAGATGGTGGCTAATTATGATGACAAATAATTGAATGCATTATGAAGAGGGGGGATGATTTTTTGTGGCTTAAGAGAGTAGCAAAGTGGAAGACCACCATTATTACTCATTCTTGGTCTTTCTTTGTCAATTTCAAGAAGCTAACACTTCAAAAATTTCTCTCCATTTCTCTTCTCCTTCATGTTTCGGCCAAGCACCCAAGAATACCTTCCATCACTCTTTAATTTCATACAACCATATTTCTTGAATCCTTACCTTATTCTAAGCAACTTTCATGTTGGAGACTTTCTCTAAATCATTCATTTTCAAGGAGTTTTTTCAAGAGTAAGTTCTAAGGTTTTTGAGGTGAAGTGTAAGGAAACTTCATTTTTTTCTCTTTTTCATGATCTAAACCATGTTTGATCCATTATTCATCTTAATCAAGCTTAGTATACTAATTTTTATGTATTTTGTTTTGTATTTGAGAAGCCCTTGGTAGTGAAGGACTTAGAAAAAGAAGCAAAACAAAGAGTTTTTGAGGATCTTTAAGAGGTAAGAGGGAGATCCACCTCACCAACCAAGTATGGTGGTGAGAGATGGTCTTATATTTGATGGATGGTGAATCCATGTGAGGATTCATATCCATGGTCATGTAATTATTTGTGGGTGTTTATGTGTTTGATTTATTTGTTCATGCTTTGTATGATTTGCATGATTTATTGCTTTTGATTATGACATGCTTATGGTAGCTTATGGTATATATGATGAAATATGTATGTGTATGCCATGATGTGATGATGGAAAGGAAATTAATTTTTGGCTCCAATGGCCAAAAGAAGAGTGGTCACGGTTTTGACACTCATGATTAGAGTTTATGTTAAAATTTTTTAAGAACAAGAGAATTAATTTTTGGTCCCTAGAACATGGTGAATTTCGGCCAAGACACCTCAAGATAGGTATTCACAAATTAATATTTTCATGGATGATGAAATGAGATGTTTAGAAAAATAAGAAAAATAAACAAATGATTTATTTTTCAAAGAGTACATGAACAAGGTTTTAGAAGGATTTTTATTGATTTATTTTGTGTAAAAAGTTTCTAAGTGTTTTACTAAACATGAGTTTTAAATGAAAATAGCAATGTTGATTTTAAGGATTTGCAAAGAAAGTAAAAAAAGGATTTGTAAAGAAAGTGAAAATGGATTTGCAAAGAAAGTAAAAAATGAAAATGAACAAATGACTTGATTTCAAAGACCAAGTGTTCACGGTTTTTGTAAAGGATTTTTAATGGTTTTGTTTGTACAAAACCATATCAATTTAGAAGGAAAATATTTGATGGTTTCAATAGTCATGTCCAGCGTTTTTGAAGGCTTGTAATGTCAAAATTTTTATAGAACAAAGTGATATTTTATAAAACGAAGTGTTTTGTCTCTTGAAAGATTTGACAATTTTCAATGAACACATTCACGGTTTTTGAAGACTTGCGGATACCTTGATTTTATAACAAAATGATTTTCGTACAAGAATTTGGAAAGAGAATTAGAGCGTTTATCACTTGAAAAAATCAAGTTTTTGTAAACGAAAATGTTTTCGAACTTCAATTTATTTTGAAGAAGGTTGTGTTTGGAAATGATTTGGAAAAAATGAAGAATAAAATAGTGTTTTAAAAATTTACTAATGTATAACTGATTTTCGAGTTTTGAAATACGTTAGAAAATGTTAAGTTTTGAAACGTTGATTTATATCAATGGAAAAGTGATATTTTTTGTGGATTATATTTTGAAAAAGGATTTCTTGAGTAAAGAAATGTGGAAAAAGATTTTCTTGAGTAAGAAAATGTGAAAAATGAAATACAAAGTCATATTATTTTGAGAAAAATTGAAAAGGAATTTTTAAAGGTTAAGAAATATTTTCTGTAATGAAATGGTGATGAAAAATGTTTTACGTATCTTAAAAACATGATTTTTAATTTCTACGCTTGATTTGAAAAATATGTTGAAAATGATATTGATTTATTTAAGTCCAAAATAATATTTGGAATATTGAGGAATATTTTACGTGATTGTAAAATATTGAAAAATATTTTACGTATCTTAAAAACGATTTGAAATACAGTAAAATATTTCTACGCGATTTGAATTATGTTTAAATATTTTACGTAATTTGAACTACGATTGAAAAATCAATATGTGATTTAAAAGTAGTAGAATATTTTTACGTGATTGTGAAAATGACGGAAAATTGTTATGTGATTTAGAAAGTGTTTTAAATATTTTGATAATGATGTAAAATAATTTACGCGACTTAAAAGAATGATTTTTAAATTACGCGATTTTGAAACAGTAAAAAAATACTATACGATTTGAGAAACGTATATTTTTACGCGATTGAGAAAAACGTTGAAAAATTAGTACGTGGTTTAAAAGTGCTGTAAGAAGAGTTGTAAAGATTTTGAAAACGAATGAAATGTTACGAAATTTTGTAAACGAAGATAGAGTGTTACTGCAGTATTTTGAAAACATAATAAAAACGTTTTAGAATTTTAAAACATAACAAAAGTGTTACGGTATTTTAAAAATACAACAGAAGTGTTGTAGTGTTGTGAAAACGTAACAGAAGTGTTACGGTATTGTGAAAATATAACTAAAATGTTTTGGAATTGTGAAAACGTAACAGAAATGTTACACGGTTATGAAAACACGACAAAAGTGTTTTATGACTATAAAAACATAATAACATGATGATTACTGTTGAACCAGTGTCCATACACTGTATGAGAAAATGACAAGTTTTGTCTGTGATTGGTATTTGGTGCATTTTATATGCATTGGAAAGATATGCCTGTGATTGGTATTAGTGCATTATACATGCATTGAAAAAATATGCATTGAGGTATATGATTAAATTGAACAAATGAAATTGAAAAGATTTGGCCCTTGTGGTTGGACTTTACTTATTTGATATATTCGTCGTTGTATAAAGTATAGCTAATAAGCTATTTTAGCCCTTGTGGTTGAAGAGGGAATGAAAATTGATAGTGAGGTCTATGATGGATCTTGGGGCGTCAAAGTAGCGATCGACCAGTGGATATCTGTCGTGGGCTAAAAAGGTGGACCATATGCCACTTGGCGATGTGAGTCCGTTGCAACGCAACGCATTGACGATACCCGACAAGAACACGATTCTTTTCAACGACCGAGAGATTGTCCGTGGGCTTAAATTTGGGCAATTAACTAGAGCATTCTTCTCGAAATTGTGAAAACCTCCATGGAGTTGTTTTTGAAAAAGCGAGTCTATAATGCGCATGCATAATCGAACATTTATATCGTGTGATATATTAATTGAGGAATATTAGCTATGACAATTGTTTTGAATACTTGGATGATGATGATAATTAGACAATGTTGAAGACATTATCGTAATTGTTGTTTATGATAATTGAATTGATATATGATTGGATGATGATAGTTGATTAATATTGAATATATTATTGGAAGTCTGGTATGATATCCCTGTATGATATTGTTGTTTGTGTTATCTCTGTGCTACCATTTTGGTATTGGTGTAGGTGATCTCACCTCTTTGCTATGTTGTCTTGTTGTGTCTGTATTGTTAAAATTATACAGTAGAAGAAACGAGTTGTCTTAGACATAACGGGTGGTAGATATTCTGAGTTTTGGTGACAACATGGAGGAGTGGTCATTCAGGACTCGTTGGTGTGCAGTGTTAACAAGGAGCAGATATCTGATGCATCAAGATGGATATAAGAAGAAGTATGTTAAGTTTTCTCATTAGTGTTGTACCGTGCTATTAAGTAGGACCCGTCATAGGGTTTGCTACTATTAAAAAGAGAGAGTTTTCTGTTAGTTTTATATTTCTCTTTAAATTGTTAAATATTAATTGGTGTCAATATTGTATACTAAATATATTTTCAGTAATACTTATGAATTCAGTAAGTTTATGTTTCAGTAAAAAAGAAATTTTAAAACTCACATTTTATAACTCAAACCTTGTGCGAACTTCTTTTCAGATTATGAGTCAGGAGTCAGACATGTGATACCCTAAGGAGGGTGTTACAGCATGCTTCTGAAGACATGCTAAAAAAGGAAGAGAATCAAATTCGTTCTAATGAAAGAAAATTTATTGAGTGAGTATATTGCAAAGAAGAAATTAGATTCCTTCTTGAAATACAAGATCTTTTTACTCCTTGAGAGATATATAGATGAAACCATTGAAAGTATCTTCGTACTTTCTTATTCATCTACTTTCTCATTCATGTAGTTCTCACTTCTGCATTTTCTTAGTTCTTCTACTTCCACATTATTGTTTGTTGACTTCACGTGTTAGTGACGAACATTTTTGGTATTTTGTTTCAATCATATTTACATTGTAAGAGTCACTTATGTATGTCGATTTTAATACGAGCATTATTGCCATGTCTATTTTGTTTAAATAAATTTATATCTTAAGAGGTAGAGGTATGTCTATTTTGTTTTTAGTGTCACTGAACATTCTTGCTATTTGGTTTGTCATTTTACAATCTATATACATGATTTTGGTTTTCTTGTTTATAGTGGGTTATGCAACATGAGCAATAAATTTGTTGTATGACTCTATTTTCTTTTGTTTTGATCTCTTTCTGTAGCCTTGTTTACGTATGAAAGGAAGCCATCAATTCTCTGTTTGACTTTTATGATTAAATGGAAGTGTTGTATCTCTTAGGAATACTTTGATCTTTCATTAACAAATTTTTTAACTTTCATAAGTGTGATAAGAAATTCTAGGACTTTATTTAATCTTTATACTCATCATTTCATAATTTTTTATACACTATAAATTATCACTTAAACTCTAGTACTTTTCCTCAAGTTAATATAACCTTACAGAATATTTTAATATTATTTTTTATTTTGAGTGCAAATTGAGCTGAGTCGGGAAACGAGATAATTTTTCCGAGAACCTTGATCTGTGGAAACGTTGACGGGGGATCTTACTAAACCCAAGACTGGACACAGTTTACGAGGTTTCACATTTTTTGAAAAATTTTATCAAATAAAATAATAATCACTATGTAAATTTTATCTGTCAGATAAATTAATACTGACTTCTGTCACTGTGACAATTGTCCATTAAATAATAACATGTACTAAAAATCTTATCACATTAGCTTAATGTAATCTACTTTAAGTTTAATTAAACCCACTTTAATTTAAATTTATTGTATTTTAATCAAAGCTTATTTGAGAAGCTTTGACCACCAAAGGACAAGAATGTCCTTGGCTTGTTCGGGAAGCCAAAAATCTCCCCCCTCTCTCTCTCCATTGCTGCGGCAATGCTTGGCCAAAGGAGATAAAAAATTTCTCCTCACTTAATGCATAACACTAAAAAATATCTCATTTTATTATAATACTCTCTCTCTAACTTCTTCTTTATTTTTCTCTCCACCTTCTCTCTTCTTCTCCTTCTTCACTACGAAATTGCAACCCCCACTACGAAATTGCAACCCCTATTAGAGACCATTTTCTTTGATTTTTCTCTTCACCAAGATCATTTCTACACTCACCTCAACCTCCTCTGCATTTGCTATTTAGAAATTTTCTTCAAAATTTATCTTCACCTCCATTGTCTTCCAAGACAAAACTTCAAGCTTTAAGGTAAAGTTTTCATTTTTCTTCTTTCTTCTCTTCATTTTGGTGTTCCATGGTCTCTTTGATGACCATGGATCTCTTCTTTTCAATTATTGATGTTGATTCCTTGTCTTGAAATTTCTAGGATTTTTGGACCCCAAAACCGAAACTACTAAGGAGCAATAAGAGATCATTTTTGTGTTCTTCCTTTAGGTAAGAGGGAGATTACTCACCTCAACCATTATTGATGGTGAGGGAATCTTTGTATGTTCACTTTGTTTGGTGATTTCGCATGTTTATGTATTCTTGAATTAGATTAATGCTTGAATAGTGATCTTGAATGTGTTGGATGTGTTGAGATGCTTGATCATGTTAGGGTTGTTAAATGAAAAATTCGGAGTTTCCTACCCTAATGTAAGGCCACGGTTTTGACTAGAATTTAGGGATATAAATTGGTTTTTGTATACAATATAATGAAGCTTATGTGATTAAATGTTGAATAATAAAATTAAAATAAATGAATAGAAAATTTTAAGGGTTTAATACCCCAAAGTGAGGCCACAGTTTTGACCTTGGATCCTAAGGGAATGGATTGATTTGGTGTGAAATGAAATCTAAGTCATTAGATATCAAGTAACTAATGCATAAAATGGAAAGAAATTGGAACCTTGATGCCCTAGTGAGGCCACGGTTTTTAGAGAAAAATTAGGGTTTAAATGATGCCTTGATGTATATTTGGAGATTAAGAATTTAGAGACATGCATAATCCATAATCAAGTGGAAGAATTAAATTGAGTAATAACTCTTGAGAGTGCCACGGTTTTGATATTTAACCTAAAATTTTCATAATTGCCCAAAGCTTAAGACTTTGAAAATGAAGATCCATAATGTGGACTTGTGATAATTGATGAACCATAAATACATATTGATGTTGAGGATTGATTCCATGTTATTGTGAAATCCCTATGTGGGCTAAGTACTTGTTGACTGTGTACTTAAGGAAATTATGATATATTGATGTTGAGAAATGAATATATATGTCATTATGGTATGCTTATGACAAATGTATCATTGATAAACATACATGATGTACATTGTGTCATCATGCATATGTGTTATCCATTGGACATTGTTGGAAAGACTATGTATGTTTAGGAGTTTGAATAACACCAATGTGCGGGTGCGAGTAGATTAAGTGTAGGGTCATAGTGGTTGGCCTTGGAAGCGTCGGGGTGCAAGTGTCTCACAATAGACAGTGGTAGCTCTACTAGGGCCGTGGGATAGACCGATGCAAACACACCGACGTAATGTTTGTGTCTAGCTCCATGGAGTAGGATTTTGGTACCATTTACATTGTGATTTGTCAGTCTCATAATTCATTGGACATGAGCATTTATAATTGTGCAAAAATATCAGTTATTATTATCGCAATAATTATTTGATTGTTTGAACTGCTGACTGTTGGAGTTATTGATGTTGTATGTCTGTTGTTAATAATCTTTACTGCTATTTACTGTTGTTATGCTTTTACTGTAAAATTTTAATTATTACTGTGATTGAATATATGAATTGTGTTGATATGTGGGCGATCAGCGCCATTTTGTTTTTTTTTGTCATTTTGGTACTGAAAGCTAGGTTTCTCACCTCTTTTCGTATTTTCTGTATTTCTACTTATTTATATATTCTGAGAAGACGTTCGTGAGGAAGAGAAGGAAACATCTGAGTTTCTGGGTTTTTGGCCACATTATGACTAGAGCTGCTGAGGATGTCGTTGCGCCCACGCCGCTTTTTGGCGTACGTGAAGTTGACCTTTTATGGAGGACCCGATTGCTAGCACTTACATGTACAGACGGACCGATGCGTCTATCGTGGGGAGCTAACAATGTCTTTAGCCTGGGGTCGTTATGACGCTCCTGTTTTTTATTTTTCTGCTTTTGTCATTTTGAAATTTTACCTACCCGTTAGAGATATTTCTGCCCGAAATTCGATCGCTCCGATGATAATTTCATCAGATGAAGAGGACCTTGAGGAGGACCCGGCTACGGTCCCTTCTCGTCAGTCTTAGGGACTGATACTGTAGGTGGCTACTGATGGACTAATCGTTTATCTTTTTGGGACAGCCAGATGTTTTGCTAGATTATGGGTGTAAATTTATAACTATCTTGGGTAGGTAAAGTCTTTACTTTTGTATATTTTGTAATGTAATTAAACAAGCTGAATATATAATATATAAATATATTGTGAATGTATGATCTTTGGTTTATGTTGATTGTATTGTATCTGTAGTTATTCTTATATCTTTTATCACAAAAAAATGTACACATATTTCAATATTCGAACACTTTACAATCTAAGAAAAAGGGACGTTGCATTTTTTCCCTTTTAATTTTATTTTCTAGAAAACCATCATAAACTATAATGATTTTTATGAGCATTTTATTTTTTTATTTATTTGTTACATGTGGAAAAGTCGTCCTCATAGATGACGACTTTTGTGAACAAAAATATAATTTTTTTTAAAATACAATGTATAAAAATTATCATCAACTATGACGACTTCTAAGTCACTTAACAAAAAATATAAATAAATGTATAAGTAAAAAATCATCATCACTCATAACACATTTTGAATTATTTACTAAAAAAAATTACACAAATAAAAAATCATCATCATTTATGACAATTTCTGAACATATTATAAAATAAATATATTTTAATACATAATTTAAAAAGTATGACAGAACGATAAATAAATAAAAATATATATATTATAATATAAAAAAAACCGCTACCCGACCCCGTTAGCGATTTTTGTCGATCATTGTTTTGTATATTGCCGGATTTATTTTTTCTTTTGTTATAAAATTTACTCTTAATTTTATTACAGGCGCCATATACAAATTACATTTATAACACAGTGGCATTTTAAAAACATATCGCGCACTATAATAGTAAATATTAATTAACGAAATAAAATTATATCGATAAGCAGGAACCTAGTTTGATTTTGAACTTGGGTTTATGGGTTATAATTCACCTATGTTTCAGAACTAGATTGGCAATCACCACATCAAAAGCCCTTTAAATAAGTGAGTTTAAGTCAATGAATGGGAGATAAATTAATTATTAGCATACCATGTTCACATATCTTTGAAAAACCAAAAAGAAAAAACGATTATGCTTATATATGTTATAACTCGACAAGGAAAACTATAATAATTTTGAAGTCTAGTAAACGAGGTTACGGGTTTTACTTAATTTTTGGAACAGGAACAAGTGCCACAATGTGCAAGTTGCAGTCAAGGGACCTAATCGTGGTGGTTGGAAACTCATTTGGAGCTTCGGAGAATGGTATATCGTTGATGTAGCCCTTACCTCCTCAACCTTATTGCTGTTCTCTCTTTTTTCTGAGTGTACAGTTTCTCCAAGGCATATTTTTCTGCGTAAACACAAACACAACCGACAGTAGTGTTAGGAATAATTAGTCTGTTCTAAATCTAATTTATTGTGTAATTTTTAGAATATATTATAATTATTTTATTTTGATAAATAATATGACATTCAGTTTATGTTGGTTTTATTTATTATTATTTAATTATTTATTTAATATGACAAAATTCTTGATTAAATTTAGGCATTTGTCATCATGATATGGATCATGATAATAAGAGACAAGTTTTTATAATTTAATCTAAAGTGTTCTTGATCGTAGGATTATTGAGAATAAGATATTAGTAATCCGGATAGATCAATATATGTATGATTGTCTCTATTGAATAGAGATTAATAGATCTTATTTATTAATTCACATATATAGATGATGCATATGAATATATGATCATTGAACTGACTCAATTGAGAATTCCTAATCGTTTATATTACCATTAATCTGTCAATAGGATATTCTCATGAAGGACATGATGTAAACTTTTCCTTTGACCAGAGATTATCATAGTAATTAACAAGTTACTTATTATATTTTGATTCCGAACACCTAATACCCTAGGGCGTTAGTTGAATAGATATTGAGTATGACTAAATACTTATAGCATTAATTATATATCAAGAAGGAATCCATCAACTCCTGTTAATGAGTTTGAGCTCTATGATTATAACAACAAAATTAAGACCTTGGCCAAGGCAATTGAATGAATGAAGAAATGAGTTTCTTAAGTCATTCACTAGTTGGTTATTCTTCTAAAAGGTTTACCTATTAGAGTTTGACAATTATACTATACTCTAAAGTTAACTTAGAGCTGGAACGATGGAAGGAAATATTGTATTATTCTTCGAAAGGTTCTTGAAAAGTAAAAGATACTACTTCATGTTATCCGGCGGTTAAGGAGTGTTGCTAGACGCCAACCTTGATTAGTAATTTGGTTCGACTAATTTACTACCGGCTTAGTATTGAACCTATGGGGTTACACACTAATGAGTGTTCCAATCTTTATTAAATGATTATTTAATTTATTATTTGATAAATTAAATTAGAGAATTTAATTTAATCAAATAAATAATTTTTAATCCGAATGAAATATTATTATATTCTTTACTAGCACTTAGAATATAATTAATATATGATACAATTATATAAAAAATTCTATTTAGAATAGAAAAATCAAAGTTTTTTTCAAAGTGCTGCAACGTGCAAATAATAATAGTGCTATAATTACTAGGCAATGTGCAATTAGTAATAGTGCTATTGGAAAGGTCAACAAACAACTAAAATCTTATTAGATAAGAATCTTGCACCAGATTGCACGTTGGACTTTTGTTACTCCAAGTAGCAAATTTCTCCCAAGTTGAACTTTGTGTTACATCAAGTACTAAAAATTTCTACAAGTTGAACATTTTGTTATTCCAAGTAGCAAAATTGTTACTACGCGTATTGACTTATTCCAAGCACTTTTTAGAAGTGCTATAGAAAATGTGTTGCAGTTGGATTTGCAGCAAACGTGTTGCAGTTGGACTTGTAGCAAACATGTTGCAGTTGAACTTTATTTTTATTTATTACTCCAAGCAATTGCTGCATGTTCTAAGCATTTCATGCACAAGTTCTCCAGTACGTGCTACACAAAAACGTATGGCTATTCAATGAGATGTGCAGCAAAGGTTTATTTTGGGAGTGAACAAGAGAGAGACATATATTGATATATACAAAACAGAAAATTATTTTTCTGCTTTGATTCTTTCTTCTTAGATATTTGTATAAGTTCCATCTTTCAAAGAGTTGATAGTAAGACTTGATCTCGGTATTGATACAAATAGAGTCTTCGTGCAATCGAAGAAAATTTCTAAAGTATCAAGGATCTTCAACCAGGTAATTATGAATTTATCTTCATAGTGTTAGAATAAATGTAAACACAAAACGATCATGTTTGGATTGCTATTATGTTGTTCTGCTACATGATTTGATCATTATGCAATCTTACAGTGGTATCAGAGCAAGGCTATTTGTGTTTAAATTTTATTACTAAAATTATAATTCATGAATTTGTGATGTACATGCAAGTTTTAAATAATGAATTATTTTCTTGTGATGTCTTTTATGCATAATTGTTGTGTGCACTGCTCACTCATGTGCTTAAGTATAATTTGGAATTATACACTACTTTCATGAATTGTATTTACAAGTAATATAATGATTTATTCATGGTTAATTTTTACGCATAAGATGACAAATTATATTTATGAGTTTATGCGTTAGTATTCTTGGAACATGTCATTGGTTTGTTAATTTCATTTGTGAATTAGACTACTTGTAATTTGATCTATGTGATTTTTGGAAATTTTATATGATAAAATATGATATCAGTTATATCATTTTTTTTGTATGCTTTTATATATTCCTTGTTCACAAAGAGCGGCCTCACAACCAGGAGTTTTGTGGTTTAAAGGATAATATAAAATAAAATAAAAATTATTTATTGCATGTGATGCATATACATAGAAGGAATTAATTTATACAAAACGCTTGGACTACCCGGGGTGTATAAAAGTTAATTCATTAATACCAATAGGAATGACCTGACAACTAGGGAACTATATGGTACGAAATTATTTTTAAAGTTGTATGTGATACAAAATTATCTACTTTAAAATATACATGCATGAGAAACGACTTGACTACCAAGGGGCTCATTTATATATATTTTTTTAAAGGATTTCTTAACTCCACTAAAAGAAATAGAGATTTCTGAAATTACCTTAATAGTAATGTAGTTAGTGGAAATATCATCTGGATAAAAGTCTATATCTTTATGATAAATGTGTTCTTATATTTTCTTTTCTTGTTTTAGATTTCTCAACATGTCTTCTTTATCATTGCACTACATTCTTGATACCAGCAAACTGGTTGGAGCCAATTATGATGATTGGTACCGCAATTTAAGAATTGTTCTTATGCATGAAAAACTTATCGATGTGATCGATAAGCCTGCCATAACTGCCCCTATTGACAAAGAAAATGCTGGAGCAACCAAGGCTTATGAAAAGTATTTGGAAGAGTGTCTTAGTGCTAAATGCATTATTTTGGCATCTATGAGTTCTGAGCTTCAAAGGCAGCCTGAGGATATGGACCTACCTGTGTTCATGGAACATCTTAAGAAGATGTATGGTTGATAAAGCAGGACAACAAGGTATCAGTTGTCCAAAAATTTGTTTAAGTCCACATTGACTGCAAGCTTTCCAGTTGAGCCCCATGTTTTAAAGATGATTGATCTTATTGAACAACTTAAGAAGTTGGGGTGCAAACTTGGAAAAAAGCTTTCTCAAGATTTGATCTTGCAGTCACTTCCTGAATCTTTTTCACAATTCATTGTTAACTTCAACATGAATAAAATGAGTTGTGAACTTCATGAGATGCTCAATTTATTGATTGATTATGAGAATCAAGTTGCATCTGAGAAGAAGAAAGGAATTGTCATGCTGGTTAGTAAATCCTCTAAAAGGAAGGGTAATGGTAAGTATAAGCCGAAAAGGAAACCTCTTGCACCTAAAAGTGGTGTGACCAAACCTAAGGTTAAAGAGGGTAAGCTAGACAAGTCTGATGCTGAATGTTTCTTCTGTAAAGAGAAAGGTCATTGGAAGAGAAATTGTAAGAAATATCTTGCTTCTCTGAAAGAAAAGAAACAAGGTGAGACTTTAATGAAAAATGTTTTAATGATTTCTTTAACTGTTACTGATTCTACAATGTGGGTATTAGATACTACTAGTAGTTTTAATATCTGCAATATGTTGTAGAGACTACAAATAAGTAGAAGGTTAAAGAAAGGAAAAGTTAATCTTCATGTTGGGAATGATGTAAATGCTGCAGCCCTAGCTATAGGATTAATTTTTTTTAAAAATGCCTACTGATAAAATATTGGTGTTGGAGAATTGTTATTACGTTTCAAAATTTGTTTCAAATGTTATTTCAATTTCTATATTAGACAAGCGTGGTTTTCGTATTGTTTTTAATAATAACATTTGCTCAATTTATCATAATGATAATTTATATGTGAATGGCTATCTCTAGCATGGTATTTATGTCTTACCTGATGTGAATATAAAACCGATTATGCATGTTTCTGGTCTTAAAAGAGAAAGAGACAATCAAGTAAATCGTACATACCTTTGGCATTGTAGACTTGATCATATAGGAGAGAAAAGAATTAACAAGTTGCATAAGGAAGGTTACCTTGACTAGGGGTGATGTGAGCCCACTAAGGAACATGGATCAAGGAGCACTATAAAGACTTGGTGGACCTATGACAAGAGCTAGGATCAAGAAAGCCCAAGACGTCCTAAATCAAATGGTGACAACTTTAATTGAAGCAAGCTTAAATTTAAGTCTTGATGTAGTGGAGCCCAAATTGGTCACTTATCTCATCCAACTTGAAGACCCATGATGGCTTGGACGTGCACCTCTCTAAAGTGGCATTTTCTAACTTATTTCTATTAAATAAAGTATAATAAACTATGTGTGTGGATGGTGCACATTTTTTATTAAGCTTCTTGGGAGGGCAACCTTTGGCTTGTATGCCTAGGTAACTCATTTTTAAGTTATGAAACCACTTTTATTATCCATTTAGTTTTCATTAGTTACTTTAATTAGCCACTTAGTAGACTAGTTAATGCTTTAATTAACCACTTAGTGGATTAGTTATTGCTTTTATAGAAAATTTGTCACATTATGATGACCTTTTGTATGCATATTCTATGCACCCCATTTTCCTATATGTATGCACCTAAAACATGAATGAAAGGACTTTTGGATGTTGAATTTGGATTAAATCCATTGTGAGAATTTCATTCTCTTTAGTTCTTGGTTGAGCCATCCTTGTTCTTATCAAGAATCCAAGATTCTTGTGGCGAACTTCACTTGGCTTATCAAACCCCTTAGTTTGTGGCGCCATCCATCTCTAATCTTCACCCCATCTTCTTTTCTTTTCTTCCTATCTTGAAATGAACACAAAATGTTTAATCTAAGCGTGCTTGAAACTGAACAAAGTATTCTTGAAAATTCAACCTAAGATCATCAAAAAGGCAACCTATCCATTTGGTTGTCATCAAGGGGTGTAAGTGGATGGTTTGGTTCGGGTTTTGGGAAAAAATAAATCCGAATCAATCAAAATTAATTGGTTTGGCTTTCTTATTTTTTGATAGCCAAATCCGAACCGAACCAAACCAAACATCTATAGTTTGGTTTAGCTCGGGTGATCGGGTTGACCATTATTTTTTTAACACAAAAATTAGCTAAACAACTATACATGTAATACAGAAAAGTACATATAATGTATCAAAAATTTCAAATAGTATTAAAACATAGACTAATCTTTTGCTCTTCCATCAGACAATGAACATTCAATTTCAAGTTGAGTCACACGATCATTGGTCTTTGAGATTTCCTGTTTATATCAAATCCAAAATACTAAAATAGTGAGAAAAGAAAACCTCCTAGTAGGCGATAGAAAAATAGAATACATAATAAAAATGTTCAGACAATAACTGGACAACAATCAGAAGTATAATCTTGGTAAAGATCAAATATGACATACGATTTTTGTGGTCTCATAACTAGGCGATAGAAAATGACTAAGAGGATAGCCAAAACAAAACCACTAGCCATATGATATACATGACTTTTATCCAATATCAATATATAGCTAGTACAAATATAATAATGGGCTTCGCCTAAAGTTAATCCAAACTCAGTCAAAACTCATATCAATATATAACCAGTACAAACATAATAATGGACATGCTTTTGTGAAAGAAAATGAAAATGTATATGTCTAAATCTAATGTCTCTGTACATGCAATAGTGGTTTGGTTCGGGTGGTTCTTCAGATTTGAAATTCTTAATCCGAGAACCGAATCAATTAAGTTCTCATTGGTTCGGATTTTACCTGAACCAATCAAAATACCAAAACCAAACTAAACCAAACCAACTTAATTGGTTCGGTTCGGGTTGGTCGAATTGGTCAAATTATCCGAACCTATTTACACTCCTGACCTTGACTATTATGATTATGAATCATACAAAACTTGTGAATCTTGTCTCAAAGGAAAAATGACCAAATCTCCATTTATCAGAAACGGAGAACAAGCTTCTAAATTATTGGGACTAATTCATACAGATGTTTGTGAGCCTATGAAAATTCAAGCCAAAGGAGGATGCTCTTATTTCATCACCTTCACTGATGATATGTCTAGATTTGGTTTTGTGCATCTTATGAAACACAAATCCGAGTCATTTGAAATGTTCAAAAGATTTCGTAGTGAAGTTGATAAACAACTAGGTAAGAGTATCAAGATACTCAGATCCAATAGAGGAGGAGAATATTTTAGTGACAATTTTCTTAATTATCTAAATGAAAATAGAATTCAATCACAGTGGACACCTCCAGGAATACCACAATACAATGGTGTATCTAAAAGAAGGAATCGAACTTTATTAGATATGGTAAGATCCATGATGGGGTTCACTGATCTTCCAATGAATTTATGAGGATATGCTTTAGAAATAATAGCATATTTGTTAAATAAAGTTTTCACAAAGTCAGTCTCTACAACACCATATGAGATATGGAAAGGTCGTAAGCCAAATCTCAAGCACATTAGAGTTTGGGGAAGTCCGGCCTATGTTAAGAGATTGCAAATAGATAAACTTGATGCAAGGTTTGATAAATGTAAGTTCATTGGGTATCCCAAAGAAACAATGAGATATTATGTCTATCATCCTTCTGACCACAAAGTGTTTGTGGCAAGATGAGCAACCTTTTTAGAAAAGGAATTTCTTTCACAAGGAAATTATGGTGAAGAAATAGAACTTGATGAAGTTCAAGAAACTAATGAAATTACGCAAGCTCAAGAGCTTGAAATGCAAGTTGATAAACTTTTACTGGATGTTTTGAAGTTAACACGAAGATCACCCCACCTTCGATGGTTGAGGTTCAAGAACAGGTTAATGAACCAATTTTAGAACTGATAGAAGGTCCAATTCAAAGTGAATCAGTTGCAAATGAACCTCTTAGAAGGTCTAGTCACACACATCATGCACCGAGTAGATTAAACTTATTGGTACAAGATGATGCATCAAATGAGGTTGATCATAATGATGATGACCGTAGAACCTATGAAGAGGCCATGCAAAGTTCTGACTACAAGAAGTGGCAAGAAGCCATAGAATCTGAAATGGAATCCATGAAGATCAATAAAGTATGGCCTTTAGTTGAAACTTCAAATGATATAAAGCCTATTGATTGTAAATGAGTTTTCAAGAAAAAGATTGGAATGGATGGAAAGGTGGAGACCTATAAAGCCCGTCTTGTTGCTAAGGGATATCGTCAAAAAGAGGGAATAGATTATAATGAAACCTTCTCTCCTGTGGCAATGCTCAAATCAATTCGGATTCTACTTGTTATAGCAGTATACTATAATTATGAAATATGACAAATGGATATGAAAACTACTTTCCTAAATGGTGAGCTCGAAGAGGAAATGTATATGATACAACCTGATGGTTTCACGTCCTTGTCTGATCATAATAAAGTTTGCAAGCTACAACGATCAATTTATGGATTAAAACAAGCTTCTAGAAGTTGGAATATCCGCTTCAATAAGACAATCGAAAAGTTTGATTTAATTATATGTGAAGAGGAGCCTTGCGTTTATAAAAAATTTAGTGGGAGCACAATTATTTTCTTGGTGTTGTATGTTGATGACATATTACTTATAGTAAATGATGTACCAGCATTGCAAAGTATAAAAATTTGGCTTTCTGAACAGTTCTCCATGAAAGATTTGGGAGAAACAACCTATATTTTGGGAATAAAGATTTATAGGGATAGATCTAAAAGGTTGCTTGAACTTTCGCAGTCTATGTACATTGATACCATCTTAAAGAGGTATAACATGGAAAATTCTAAAAGAGGTTATCTACCGATAGGCATGGGAATTTCTCTCAATAGGGAAGATAGTCCTAAAACCTTTGAAGAGAGAGAACGCATGAATAAAATATCATATGCAAGTGTAGTGGGAGCTATCATGTATACCATGACTTGTACACGTCCTAATATTGCTTATACACTGGATGTAACAAGCCGATATCAGGAAGACACTAGTGATGAACATTGGAAAGTGGTTAAAAACATTTTGAAGTACTTGAGAAGAACTAAAGATCAATTCCTTATTTATGGAGATTCAGAACTAAAACTAACAGGCTATTCAGATGTAAGTTTTGCATCAGATAAGGATGATAGCAAATCCATTTCTGATAATGTTTTCACTTTAAATGGTGGTGCAGTGAGTTGGAAAAGTTCCAAACAAGCTACAGTAGTTGACTCAACTACTGCAACAGAATATATAGCAGCAAATAAAGCTACTAAAGAAGCGATTTGGATGAAGAAGTTCATATCTGAACTTGTTGTGGTTCCTTCAATAGAAGAACCAGTTCCATTGTTGTGTGACAATAATGGAGCCATTGCTCAAGCAAAAGAACTGAGATCGCATCAAAGGTCTAAACATATTTTGCAAAAGTATCACTTAATTATAAAAATCATTGAACATGGAGATGTTAAGATTCAAAAGGTTGATGAAAAAGAAAATACAACAGACTCGTTCATCAAAGCACTTGGTGTAAAGGAGTTTGACAAACACAAATGGGAATTGAAAATGAAATACATAAGAGATTGACTCTAGTGCAAGTGGGAGATTGTTAGGAATAATTGGTCTACCCTAGATCCAATCTATTATGTAATTTTTAGAACACATTGTAATCATTTTATTTTGATAAATAACATGGCATTCAGTTTATGTTGGTTTTATTTATCATTATTTAATTATTTATTTAATATGACAAAGTCCTTGATTAAATTTAGGCATTTGTCATCATGATAGGAATCATGATAATAAGAGACACGTTTTTATAATTTAATCTAAAGTGTTCTTGATTGTAGGATTATTGAGAATAGGACATTAGTAATCCGGATAGATCAATATATGTGTCATTGTCTCTATTGGATAGAGATTAATAGATCTTATTTATTAATTCACTTATATAGATGATGCATATGGAGATATAATCATTGAACTGACTCAATTGAGAATTCCTAATAGTTTATATTACCATTAATCTGTCAATAGGATATTCTCATGAAGAACATGATGTAAACTTTTCCTTTGACTTGAGATTATCATAGTAATTAACAAACTGCTTGTTATACTTTGTTTCCGAACACCTAATGCCCTAAGGCGTAGTTAAATGGATATTAGGTATGACTAAATACTTGTAGGATTAATGATATATCAAGAAGGAATCCATCAAATCTTAGTAATGAGTTTGAGATCCAAAATTATATCAACAAAATTAAGACCTTGGCCAAGGCAATTGAATGAATGAAGAAATGAGTTTCTTAAGTCATTCACTAGTTGGTTATTCTTCTAAAAGGTTTACCTATTAGAGTTTGACAATTATATCGTACTCTAAGGTTAACTCGGAACTGGAACGATGAAAGTAAATATTGTATTATTCTTCGAAAGGTTCTTGAAAAGTAAAAGATACTACTTCATGCTATTCGGTCGTTAAGGAGTGTTGCTAGACGCCAACCTTGATTAGTAATTTAGTTCAACTAATTTACTACCTGCTTAATATTGAATTTATGGGGTCACACACTAATAAGTGTTCGAATATTTGCTAAATGATTATTTAATTTATTATTTGATAAATTAAATTAGAGAATTTAATTTAATCAAATAAATAATTTTTAATCCAAATGGAATATTATTATATTCTTTACTAGCACTTAGAATATAATTAATATATGATACAATTATTTCAAAAATTCTATTTAGAATAGAAAAATCAAAGTTTTTTTCAAAGTGTTGCAACGTGCAAATAGTAATAGTGCTATAATTACTAGGCAACATGCAAATTAGTAATAGTGCTATTGGAAAGGCCAACAAACAACTAAAATCGTATTAGATAAGAATCTTGCACCAGATTACATGTTGGACTTTTGTTACTCCAAGTAGCAAATTTCTCCCAAGTTGAACTTTGTGTTACATCAAGTAGCAAAAATTTCTACAAGTTGGACTTTTTGTTACTCCAAGTAGCAAAATTGCTACTACGCATATTGACTTATTCCAAGCACTTTTCAAAAGTGTTGTAGAAAATGTGTTGCGGTTGGATTTGCAGCAAACGTGTTGCAGTTGAACTTTATTTTTATTTATTACTCCAAGCAATTACTGCATGTTCTAAGCATTTCATGCACAAGTTCTCTAGTACATGCTACACAAAAACGTATGGCTATTCAATGAGATGTGCAGCAAAGGTTTATTTTGGGAGTGAATAAGAGATAGATATATATTGATATATACAAAACAGAAAATTATTTTTCTACTTTGATTCTTTCTTCTATGATATTTGTATAAGTTCCATCTTTTAAAGAGTTGATAGTAAGACTTGGTCTTGGTGTTGATACAAATAGAGTCTTCGTGCAATCGAAGAAAACTTCTAAAGTATCAAGGATCTTCAATCAGGTAATTTTGAATTTATCTTCATAGTGCTAGGATAAATGTAAACACAAAATTATCATGTTTGTATTGCTATTATGTTATTCCGCTCTGTGATTTGATCATTATGCAATCTTATAAGTAGTAGTTAGGGATATGTCCCTTCAATGGGTTGAGACAAGTTTGACTTGACCCGAACTTGAATTGATATTTTGATTGAGTCATTTATTTGACTCAAATTTAACTCGATCATGACTTGATAATGATTAGGCTAGAACTGTGATTGATCTGATATATAGATATAATATATAAATTTGAACATTATTCATAATTAAGTCATAAAATTATATAAGTAAAAAATATAAATTAAAATATATTTTAACATATATATTTCAAAATAAATAATATTAATATAAATATATTATTATATTATACAAAAGTTATTAATTTATGTCATGAAGTCTTATTATTTATAATTAATTATAAAAAATATATTTTTTATAATAATATGTAATACCAGGTCTAATTTTTAAAATACAAACTCATCCCAATTAAGTTCGAGTTGAAAAGTGAATTTAAAGAATGGACTAAGTGTTGAACACCCTACAATAATCAGGACCACATTACCTTCTTCTTTTCTAGGAGAAAAAGTTTAGGATAAGAAGCAAGGACAGACCCAGGTTATGCATTATGAGGACACATGCCTCCATTAAGTTAAAAAAACAGCCTTTAAAAATATATGTTTGCACCCACTATCACTTACAACGAATAATTGATTTGTACTTTTATTTAATTACATTTGTAAAGATACATGTTTGATAAATATTGATAATAAAAAAATTATTTTTTATCTTCAAAATATGAAAATACACAAGAAAAAATATTAATTAATTTTATGTGTAATTAAATATAAATATTTTTTAAAAAATTATGTATATATTATCTTTGACTTTGTCCCCACTATTAACAATTTCTAAGTCCATTACTAATAAGAAATTATCATATTCCAAAATTAGAATATGTCACAAGAAGTTCAGGACATTATTTTCTAAGTACTTTAAGAACAAAACACACACACACTATATATATATATATATATATATATATATAAAGAAACAGATATTGAATAGAGTAGTTGCTATGTGAAAACAATGAAAAATTAAATAAGAAATACTTTATGGTAATATTACTAATATATAAAGAAGCGAGGTTGGAAAGTTGACACCAAGTCAGAAGATAAGGAGAAAGAGGCCCCAAATGTTGATTTGTCAACAGCATATTTCAATTTTAAAAGGCATCGCTTTCCTCGTTTTGTGAATTGTGATGCTCCTCAAGCCTGCGATCATTTTCTGTACTTCTCAAAGGCGCTATATTAGATAGAAATTTCAATTCAAAATAAAAATATAATAACCCCAAATTATTATATCTATTTAACCCTAAATTAGGACATATACAAATAATATAAATTAAGTTGTACAATTATTAAAAAAAAGATAATGATGAGGATTCCATTATTAAGATCTTAGATGCATTCTCAAATTGTGCAAAGGAGATAAATTATTCATATCTTAAAGTAATTTGCTCTTATGTCAAATTCGATAAAGCGATTGTATGCATTAACATAGTTAGGAATATGAATCTCTCTCTCTATATATAAACAATTGAATGAGCTAAACTTACCTATCATGGTAAGCTTATATATAAGATTCAATAATAAAACTCACTTACGAGCAGTATTTAATTATAACAATATTGATTACTATTTGAATTATAACAATATACTTTAATTATTTTGATATCCAATTAATCTAGGATTTTATAAAATATAATGTGATTTATGCTTGTTTACATTAAAATTACTAAATTAATAAAATTAATATAACATTTTTTCACTTGAATTATGTAAGTTATATTATTCTAATTATTAAAAAAAATTCTCCAAATTAATTTAAATAACATGTAGCCAAAACATGATGTCAAAATTGAGCCAGTACTCCCAACCAACGGTCCAAGATGGGACTACATGTACCTCAATAATGCAAAAAATCATACTAGATAATAGTACTTATATTATACATGTAAGATACTTATATCCCAGTGACTCAACAAATGTGGTATATGGGTAATGAGAAAATTCAACAAAATTGCATGTCAATATGTGATCAAAATGTAATTCTCAACAAAATGACCCAAGCATCTCTCCAAGTGCTTTATCAGATTTAATAATATTATCTCATCACAACAACCAAATGAGACTAAGTTCAAAATATCTCAACTATATGTCATAACATAAATAATACTACACAGAATAATAATAATAATAATAATAATAATAATAATAATAATAATAATAATAATAATAATAATAATAATAATAATAATAATAATAATAATATTGTATGACAACAACAACAAAAGTAATATAAGCATTCAAGGTCTCGAGACACAACAAATATGAGGTCATAATAAAATCTAAAATAAACCCTTACTAATTCAGAACAACAAAAGACCTCACTTAATAGCTTGCTTATGAGTCATACCAAGTTTGCTCAAGTATCTCCCAGGTACATTGAGCATACATGACG
Organism: Ormosia emarginata; assembly: GCA_029884605.1. Lineage (NCBI taxonomy): Eukaryota > Viridiplantae > Streptophyta > Magnoliopsida > Fabales > Fabaceae > Ormosia > Ormosia emarginata. Next base: position 7,357,685 of record JAQQTP010000079.1, read on the forward strand.
CTACCAACAACGAAAGCATATCGAACTTTCTCCATTTCAGCAGTTTATTTATCATTTTGAGGACATTGAGTATTAAACAATCTCTCACCCTCTTGAATGGTTGGGATTATGAATTCATTACTAGCCTATAGTATATCACCCATATACAAGACAAGAATAATGATTCACCCTCACTATTCGTGAACTATCAGAACTAGATACAACCTCTTAAAAGAAATATGATCAGAATCCTCAACTTAGATGAACTTATGTTTTTGTAGGTGTACAACAAAATTTTTTAAATATGCTAAACTTAGCAGGTTTAGGAGCTTGCTTAGATCCTCTAGGTGGAGCCATAAAGATACATATACCATTAGAAAAATTCTAAAATTATAAAAAAAAATTGTTAAAGTGGGAAGTGCTACTACAACTATCTTAAATATAAACCAAAACTAAAGCCAAGTTCCTTCTCATAGAAAGTATATAAACAATGTCTTTTAAAATTAAATTATGTCTAATTATGTAAATTTAAAGAAATAACTCTTATATAGTCAACTGTAATAGGAGATTTTATTTCCTACCATGATCATTGACTCCCTTTCACTCAGTCTCCTCCTGCTTCTAAACTTCTTTCTTCTTCTCAAGCGACCTCTTGAACTTCAGGCAATCAGCTTGCTTATGCCCAAATATGTCACAAAACTTACACTTTCCATTGAAACGATACTTGGGTTTGTTATCAAGAGTCTCACTACCAGACTGTTGATTAGAAGGATGTCCAGGATTGTCATTCTCATTCTTCTTAAACTGAGGCATATTGTTCTTAGCTTTGAGAAATTTCTTCTTGTCAACACATTTGTGGGAAACAAATTAAACGATATGGTCCTTATCTTTCTTCCTTATCTGCTCCTCTTGAGTAAAAATAGATATCAGTTCATCAATGCTTCACTTCTCTTTCTGTGTATTGTAAGAAGTCCTTAAGATGTCAAAATTAGTCAGAAGAGACTCAAACACCTGTCAAGTTAGAAAATCCTCTCTTAACTCCACTTTCATGGACTTCAACTTGTTGACCACTTTTCAATCTTCATAACATGCTCACGAACACCAGTCAGACCATCATACTTAGTCTTTGTAAATAAATAGAGGTAATAGGCCTTTTCAGATTTGTCAAATTTCTTGAACTTATCACCAACAGACTTGAGAAATTCTTTAGCGATATCAGTTTTAGGAATACTCTCTTCAATGGTTTTAGCTATACTATACTTCAAGGTCATCAAGTAAACTTTATTAGAATGAGCTCACTTTTCATGTTTTGTCCTAACTACATCAAAAGACGTATTCATGAACCTCGAAGGCTCATCTTCAGTGAGAATAACATCAACATTAGAAACAACTAAAACAAGTTTTATAGATTCTACCCATTCCTCATAATTTGTCCCATTTAGTTTTGTCAAAGCATTCGTTTGCATCAACAAAGTTGAAAATCAATATATTGAGGGAGATTTTTCATCAAACACATCACTTTTATAAAATTAAGCAAATAACCACAATAGAGTTCTCCCATGTAATTGTAATCCTGCTTAAGAGTTTCGAATTACAACACATGACTAGACTTCCGAAGACATTGAAATCATATCCTTAAAGCTTGTACCGAAAGGATACTAAAAATTCTAAGGACACAACCTTTAATACCTTTAACAAATTGTAGAAATTATATTAAAATTCATGTCCCTAAAGTTAGTATCGAGAGGATACTGAAAACTCTAAGGACACAACCTTTAATACCTTTAACAAATCATTAGGGATTATTTAATGAAGACAAACTGATAAGGTAAGTGCATCACCAACATAATTCCCAATGCATCATAATTGTATTAATATCAACAAAATAACACATTGTCACAATTGATCCCACAAAGGCGAGCTCGCAATTATGTAAAGTGTCACAAAAAAGTACCAAAATATTCTAAATAGTAACTCTCAGTATCAAATAACATAAAGAACAATAAGTATAGCAATTTAAAACATATATTCAACATTATAAGCATAAAATAATTGAAAAATTATTCTAATGACCATATCAAGGCATATTTGAGAGTACACAAACCATAACATGTCCATAAACATCATAATGATACTAAAAAATTTCCAGAGGCAAAATCAGAAAGTATCACACATTTTTAACAATTTAAAACTCTACAAAAAAAAACCAAATAAATACTTACATGCATATAAAAATAAATGAAAATTCACCAAAACCTAAATCTAAGCGCATGGAAAGCAATACAAAAAATAGAATTAAAAAAATATTTTTTTACTGTTCACACACACCTACACGTGCTTACCGCATGCATGGGGAAGCCTTATGACGTCGTCTTCTTCACCTGTCCACTTGCAAACTAGTCACACGACCCTGTTCATAGCAAAATGGGTCACAACATTTTTCTCCTTCGTCTCTTCATCATTTGTTATGAATTTGGTGTCTATAGATTCACAAAAATGGGGTCTACAAAACTCTTATGATGATTTTCAAAATAGTTCAATGGAAAAACTAGAATCTTCGAGTACAACTAAAGAGCACTTGTGGGTATTTTTTTTCTGGATTTCTCTTTAATTGTTCAATTAAATTTAGGAATTTCGGTACCATTAGATTTGAAATTCGATGATCTACAAGAAGCCTAAAGGAGTTTTGTGAATTAAACTCACTTTATGGAAATCAAATTTGTGTGACTCACAATAGATGTGGTTTGAATTCTGGGACATTATCGAATGATTTCTCACACAATTTTCAACCAAATAAGGCCATTTAGGTTTAACTCATAAATTTTTGGATCTTCAAATGTCCCATATCAATTTCTTGAATTGTTTAACAAAATTCTTATATTATGAAACAAGATCCTTAGGGTTTCAGTTTCTTTAAAAGGATATGTTCAAATTCGAGTTTAAGATGAATTATTATCATACCTCATACAGTAATACAGAAACTACATCCAAATGAAGATAAAATGAATGTAATTTTTAAGGTTCAGATAATTTCCACAAAAGGAAATGAAATTGTTCAAACTCATATTCAACAAAATTTTCAATCTAAAACAATACATGTAATATGCAGCCACAATCGGGATTAAATTGTCTCTTATACCAATTGTTAGAAATTTTAATTCAAAACTAAAATATAATAACCCCAAATTATGGCATGCATAAACAATATAAGTTAAGTTGTAGAATTACTTGGAAAATACGATGATGATGAATCTATTGCTAAGATCTTGGTTGCAATCTCGAATTGTGTAAAGGGGAGAAACTATTCTTATTCTAAAGTAGTTTGCTCTTGTGTCAGATTCGATGGGGCGACTGCATGTATTAGGGTGGTCAGGAATATGGGTCTCTCCCTGTATATATAAACAATTGAATGAGCTAACCTATCATGGTAAACTTATACAGATGACTTAATAACAAAACTCACTTATAAGCAATACTTAATTATAACAATATTGATCACTATTTAGAATACAACAATATGCTCTAATTATTTTGACATCCAATTAATATGAGTTTTTATAAAAATAATGTAACTTATGCTAATTCACATTAAAATTAATAAAGTTAATAAAATTAGTCTAACAATATATTCATGGTACTTTACTACTCCACTGCCATTATAATTTAAATAATCATGTAATTCATTGAAAATGAAAGAGTAGGGATATTGCAAAGGCACGTAGGTTGTAGATTTCAAATTGCTATTTTATTATTACTATTACATAACTTAGTCAAGGTAGCTTATAAAAATGAAACACTTTTTTAATAAAAAAAATTAAATCACTATATACACAACTGCTCAAAACCTCTTATGTAATATATTGAAATTGTTTTTAAATCATATAAGAATGAGAATCTTTTTATTTCTTTCGCACTCCAAGTTTGAAGCAATAAAGTGGACATTTCACATCTTAAGAGAGGCATCATAAATGACTATAAAGTATAAAACTTTTTTATTTTTTGTAAATTTATAAGTGTACAAACAATTTTTTATTTCACAGTATAAGACAGGGATAGAGAGTTATGAAGTGTGTAAACTTTGTATTAAGAGTGAAAATGAATTAATAACTGGATAATTACAGGGAGAATGCTTTTTTTATATACAAGCTTCTAGTAACTAACTTTGATACTAACTAACCCTCGAACTAATTTTAACTAATTAGTTAACTAACAGTAACAATAAACTAACTGAGCTATGTGACTTGATCCAAGAGCTGATCACGTGAGGTGTTGTGACCTATATCATTATCAGCCAATACCCTCCCTTACAAGCAAGAGAATGAATGTCTAACATGCCTAACTTAGGGTGTTGTGAAAAAGGGACCAAAAGCTAGAGGTTTGGTAAAAATGTTCGCAATTTGGTTGGAGGAGGATATGGGAAGAAGGTGAACAAGACCAGAATTGATCTTTTCTAGGATGATAGGATATGTAATTTCAACATGTTTGGTTCTTTCATGAAAAATTGGATTGCTAGCTAGGTGGATGGCTAAGGTGTTATTATAATAGATCAGAGTTGGTGTAGGATGGGGAATTTGACAATCTTTGATAAGGCAATTGAGCCATTACAAACAAATTGTAGATATTCAGCTTCACTAAAGGATTTAGAGACTGTTGTATGCTTTTTGGACTTCCAGGATATAAGGCAATTGCCTAAGAAAATGCACTAGCCAATTATGGATCTTCCAGTGTCTCTGCACCCTACCCAATTAGAGTTAGTGAAACTTTTGAGAATGAGATCATTATGTGCAGGGAATAAAAGACCTTTCCCTGTACCCTACCCAATCAGAGTCATTAAAGTTTTTAAGAATGAAATCATCATTTTGTGCAGGAAGAAAATACCTTTCCCTAGTGAAGCCTTGAGGTAACTCAGGATCCTGGTCATAAAATAGTAATGACTTCACATAGGTCGAGCAACAAATTAACTCAATTATTGAATTGAGAACGCAATATCAGGTTTTGTGGAGGTGAGGTACAAAAGGCGGCCAATTAATCTTCTATAAGTAGGAGCATCAGCATATAGTGTGCCTTGTTTTAGTTGAAGCTTCAAGGAATGTTCCATATGAGTGCTAGTAGGTTTACAAGCTAGAAATAGAGAATATTTGCATTGGAGAGGACTGATACCTTTGGAGGATCTAGCCATTTCCAATCTTAGGAAATATTTGATTTTCGAGGTCCTTAATCTTGAATGAGTCATCTAAGAATTTCTTCATCTAGTTGATTTCAGTCAAGTCATTACCAACCATGATTATGTCATAAACAAAAACAAGGCAATAAAAGAAGATGACGAAGACTTGATGAAAAGAGAGTGATATGCTATGGAATGACAATATCCACAATTAAGTAAGGCAAAGGATAACTTCAATCAGAGGTGTATAATTTGGACCAGAGGTTGACCTGATCAGATGTCCTGGTTAGCAGTCCAACCTCGGGTCTAATGGTAGAGTCGAAAATGTGGATTTTATATATATAATACTTCATATTTTAAATAAAATATAACTAAATTATAATATTTAAAGAATACATAATTTAATATTATAATCCATTTTTGTTAACAAAGTAATAATTTAAATGTTATTTTTATAAAAATTAATAAAGAAGACTTAGAAATTAAAACCCACAATAGTATCAATTTAAGTTTTTAAAAATAAAAAGAATAAAAAAGCAAAGTAAAGCTCCATGATTAAAGTCATATCGCCATGAAAATGTTAGTAGACCCTAAGAGTCCCACCAAAGCATCAAATACTACAATTTTCAAGAGATATTTTTGGGTGGGTATAAATCTAACACGTCAAATTTGAACATACTCATAAAAAATTAGAGAGAGAGAGAATAGACGGGTCCCACTAAACCTACTTATCACAAAAAACATCATTTCTCTCCATTTTTTTTGAGTGTGTGCAAATCTGACGTATTAGATTTATGCTCACCCAAGAATATCTCAATTTTCAAACCTCAAGAGTCAAGACTCCTTGTACAACTACCAAGACTAATAGGAGAAGCCTCAAAATAAATATAATAAATCAAAACAAAGAGCGAGACAAGCAAACCAACCCAAGCAAAGAAGAGTTAGAAGATAGAGGGTCGAGGTTGTAGGCCTCTGGCATTTTGCATCTGCTGGCATTTTGCATCTGCTGGCATTTTGCATCTACAACTGTGTTTTGAAAGTGAAAAACATAAATTATAAATTTGGTCTAGAGTGTAGGAAGATATGAATAGTTGGAAAGGTCGTGTGTATTGTGTATAATTGCTTTGTCTTGCTATGTCTAGGTTTGGAAGCATAGTGTCGTCCAATGGTCCAAGCTTCAACGTCCTCCTCACTGGCGATCAGTGACTAGCACTGTGTTGCTTATAAGCAAGTCGAGTGGGTTAAATAGGTTTTGTCGAGTTTGACTGCATTTAACCAGGTGAATGTGAAAAATGTCTGAGACTCTGATGAACCAGATTAGATGCCAATTCACGGGTTTTTCTTCTAGGCCAATCTAGTTCATACAACTATGACTTCAAGTACCCTTGTTTGCTGGCTTGTTTCAAGCCATACAGAGACTTGGTCAACTTGCAAACTTGATTTGGGTGGGTAGTTTGAAGGCCAAAGGGCAATGTCATATAAACTTCTTCATATGGCTCCCTATTAAGGAATGCTTTATTGACACCAAAATTTTGAAGGTGCTAATTCAAAGCTATTGTTATAGATAAAACGACCCTGACAGTAACTCATTTTAGAACTAGAGGAAAGGTTTCTAGATGATTAACTACATGGGTTTAAGTGTAACTTTTAGCCACCAACCTTGCCTTGTTTCTCTCTATGCTATGATCGGCTTTGTGCTTTTTCTTGAGGACCTATTTGCAACCAATAGAGATTTTACCACTAGGTAGTTTTGTAAGGACTCAGGTTTTATTTGCTTCTAGTGCAGATAGCTTAGCATCTGTAGCATTCCTTTGGCACTTATATTTAATAGCTTATGTATATGTCTTATGCTCAAATGTGGTAGATAAGGAAAGGGTAAATATTTATGGCTAGGGGGCAATTTATCATAGGAAATGAATGAAGATAAAGGATATAAAATACCCAAGGAATGATTGATTAAGGAATGATTGATTAGAGCCTTTAGATCAATCCAAGAGATTGAACATGCTTGGTTGTTAATCTTGAGATTTCGTTTTTAATGTTTAAGTTCATCTATTAATCCAGTTTCTCTTCTTCTTCTTCTCTTTGTTAATTTTGGTTAGTTAATTAGAATTTTCATATGTTAATTGCTTAATTACCATGTGCAAAGAGAAGAACTCAGAAATTAAACAAGCCATCGAAGGTGCTTGATGAAATGTTTAACTTGGTTGGATCTTAGCTTTTAAGTTAATTTTAGTTTTGATGAGTGCTTAACTTATCTAATCTTTATTAATTGAAATCTAGAAGCATTTCTAGCAGAAGATCCATGATCATTGAGAGGCTTCTTATTGTGGTTTAAGACCAAGGATTTGATTAATAATTGAATGGACCTTTAGTAATCAAGAATGAATTAAAATCAAGTTCGGACAATTTTCTTGGATTGATTGCTTTCTTAATTCTGTTTCCTAATCTCACCTAATCCCCCCATTTTAATTTGACTTGATCAAATTGCGTTTTATAATCCTTGAGAGACGATCCGGTGTTGCTTCCTATGCTACAAGTCATAGGCGTAACTTGGTTATAATTTTGGTGAGTTCGGCGCTCGTCAAAATTTTGGCGCCGTTGTCGGGGATTGTGATATGCAATCTGATCATATTGAGCGCCACTGCTGCTACTTCATTCTAGTATATTCTAACTTAACACTGTTGCTGCATTCTGGTATATTCTGATCTGTTTTGCTACATTTTGCTGCATTTTTCTAGTTTCTGCTACATTTTGCTGTTTACTGTGGTTATTATTGGATTGAATTTTGCTACTGTGCATTGCATTATGTTTCTCTACATGTATGATTTTGTACAACTGCATTGCATAATATCACACTACTAATAATTCTGCTGCAACACTCACACAATTATCCAATTACCTGCTGCATTGCAATTCTGCTGGTTAGTTACTGTTCCATTGGCTTTTGTTGCTGTTAGCTATCCTTTTGCTGACCTTATTGCCAATTGCATTGCAAGATCTCATTGTAAGTGTCATTCACTCATTTTGGACGTGTTTGTAACTGTCTACCACTGTTTCATACCCTGCAAGCTCTCTTTCCCCATTTTCTGTTTTTTTTTCTGGGGCAGGGGAAATTAGTTCAATTTTGGCTGTGGAGTTTTGAGCTGAAACTTGGTCCCTAAAGTTAAATCACCATTCTGAGCAAGGTGATCTCCTAGGGATCATCCACTCAGATTTAGCCAAATTCCATCATCTGATAGGAATTTTGAGAAAACTGGAGATATAGCGGTAATTTCAGCAATTGTTTTAGTAAGTCAGAATGACCTGAATTTTGGTCAGTTGATAGAGAAAAATCTAAATCACTCGGCTAGTAAGGCAACCCTGGCTATGCTCTGTTTAGCCAAATTTCATCGTTTAAACCACTTTTTCAATTTTTGAAATATTTTCTTTCCATGGTAATTTTCTAAAAAATCATAGTTTTCATTCTGTGGTGGTCCTATATTTTTTAAAAATCATTTGATATATATTTTTTTATTTTTTCTAGTCATTTTTGTACTGTAGATTTGTATGGTTTTTAGATTTTGGCTTTTTAACACTTTTTAGCCCTGATTGGTTGCATGACTAGGTTTGACTCTGATAATTTGTTTGATTTAATCTTGAGATTGATAAGAATTTGCATTCATTGATAAGAGCTCGTAGGCTTAGTCAAGTAATTGATTCCTCATTTCAATATGTCATTGAATCTGTCACTAAAGCTGTCATTGAAGCTGAGAATTTAAGTGATATTGCAACTATGGCTGATAACATACATAATAGAACTCTTAAAGAGCTTGCTGCCCCTGATGTTACTTATCAACCATTATGCATTAACTATCCTGAGATTGATGCTGACTTTGAGCTAAAGTTTGGACTAATCCATTTGCTACTTAAGTTTCATGGACTTGCAGGTGAGGATCCTCATAAGCATCTTAAGGAATTTCATGTTATGTGCTCAACCATGAGACCTTAAGGCATCCATGAAGAACACATCAAGCTGAGGGCATTTCCCTTCTCCCTTGCTGATGCAGCCAAGGACTAGCTTTACTATCTCTCACCTAGTTCTGTGACTTCCTGGAATGATATGAAGGAGTTGTTTTTAGAGAAATTTTTCCCTTCCTCCAGAGCTGTTACAATTCGGAAGGACATTTGTGGCATCAGGCAGATTTCTGGTGAACCCTTGCATGAATACTGGGAAAGGTTCAAGAAGTTATGTTCAAGTTGTCCACGTCACCAAATTAGTGATCAATTGTTGGTCCAATACTTTTATGAGGGACTGATGCCAATGGAGAGAAGCATGATTGATGGTGCTAGTGGAGGGGCGTTGGTAGATAAGACCCCTGCTGCTGCCAGAGACTTGATAGCAAACATGGCAGACAACACTCAGTAGTTTGGAACTCGAATGATCACCTCAACTAGAGAAGTCAATGAGCTTCAAGTATCTCATGTAGACCTACAGAGAATGAAACACAGATTGGATGAGTTGACATCTTTGGTGAGGCAGTTAACAGTGGCACAACAACCACCTATGCAAATGGCTGCCACTGCTTGTGGAATTTGTTCTTGTCCATCCCATCCTACCGATGCTTGTCCAACCCTTCAAGAAGAGAATTTTGGTAACCAAGCCTACCCTATTGCTGCAGCAGGCATTTTTCCTGATAGACCCCAATACCAGCAGCCCTAACAGCCCAGATATGATCCATTTTCGAGTACTTATAACTCTGGCTGGATAGACATTTCAACTTCAGATATGGGAATTCTGGGCAACAACAATAGCCCCACCACCACCACCAACAACAACAACAATTTAGATACCAAGCTGCAGGCCCTAGCAACAACTACCAATCACCTGTATTCAGGCAAGCACAGCCTGTGCTGCCACCTATGCAGCAGCTCCTCCAACTACCTAGTTCATTAGCCACTCCAGCCGAGCCATCCTTGGAAGACTTGATGAAACAGATGGCCTCAACTAACATTCAGTTCCAACAGAATGTCAATGCCATAATTCAAAACCTGCAAACTCAGATTGGGCAGCTGGCAACTACTGTTAATGAACTGAAAAGTCAAGGATCAAGCCAATTGCCTTTACAAATAGTCAATAACCCAAGAGGCAATGTAAATGCCACTACCTTGAGAAGTGGCAGAGAAGTTGATGGTCTTAAGCAACTTGAGATGCAAACCGAGATGCAATCTAAGCAACAACCAGTACAGCATCCAGTTCCATAACATCAGCAGCAGCAACAACACCCTGAGCAGAAAATAAGTTACTCAGACCAAAAATCCGTGGCACAAAAGAATTGTGCAGAAAAATTAGATTTAGTCATTCCACTACCTTTCCCAAATAGAGTCACACAGTCCAAGCAAGTTGTGCAATCTAACATGGAAAGAGAAGTCCTGGAGACATTTAGGAATATAGAAATCAATATCCCCCTCCTAGATGCAATCAAGCAAATTCCAAAGTATGCTAAATTTCTCAAGGAGTTGTGCTCACAAGAGAAGACTTAAGGGTACAGAGAAGATTAGTATGGGCAGAAATGTGTTTGCAATGATTCAGCCAAGTATGCCACAAAAATGCAAGGATCTTAGAACATTCACCATTCCTTGTATCATAGGCAGCCAGTACTTTACTCATGCAATGTTGGATTTGGGAGCCTCCATTAATGTCATGCCCAAATCAATTTTTGAATCCCTGCACATTGGAGAGTTGAAGTCCACCGGGATCATCATTCAGCTAGCAAATCGGAGCGCAACTCATCCGGTAGGAGTGCTTGAGGATGTTTTGGTAAGGGTAAATGAGCTAATCTTTCCAGCAGATTTTTACATTCTGAATATGGAAGATGAATTTACATCTAACCAGCCATTATTAATTTTAGGTAGATCTTTCTTGAAAACTGCTAAGACTAAGATTGATGTGCATGCTGGTACCCTTTCCATGGAATTTGATGATAACATTGTTCAATTCAATATCTTTGATTCCATAAAACATTTATTAGAAGAGCATTCTGTCTTTCATTTAGATGTCCTTGATATGTTAGTTGATGATGTGCATTTTGACATGCTTGCTAATTTTCCTGGGATTGTGGGATTTCTAGATGGTGTTGTTGTTTCTGTTAAATATGCATGTGCTGTTTCTAAAATACATGATTCTGCTATTCATAATTCTGCTGTTGATAATTCTGCTATAGATAATTCTGTTGTTCATGATTCTATTGTTCATAATTCTGTTGTTCATAATTTTGCTATTTGTGATTCTGCTGTACATGATTCTTCTACTGTTCATAATTTTGCTATACATGATTTTGCTGTTTATAATTTTGCTATACATGATTCTGCTATTCATAATTTTGCTATTCATAATTTTGCTGATTTTCATAATTCTGATCTGGTTAAATTTATTTCTGCATGTGCTTCTACTGTCCATTCTGATCCATATACTAATCTTGTTGTTTCTGTATTTGCTTGTTCTAATAAAATTGAGATCCTTCTGTTTTTTATTCTGCTTCTGTTTGTGATAAATCATCTGCTGCTGCTATTATTGTCCCTGATTCTGTTTCCTCTGGTTGTTCTAAATTTGGTAATTCTGGTTGTTCTGAAAATAATAACTCTGCATGTTCTACATTACCTTCCCCTATGAGACATGATCCTGCTATTTGGCAACTTTCTACAACTAGTTTGATACCTTCAATCCAAAAACCACCCGCCCTTGATCTTAAGCCTTTGCCTGAGCATCTGAAGTATGCATATTTGGGGGATGATGAGCAGCTTTCGATTATTGTAGCCAAGAACCTCCTTGCTGAACAAGAGGTGAGATTGCTGCAAGTTTTGAGAGAAAATAAGAGGGCCATTGGATGGACACTGGCGGATATTCCTAACATTAGCCATTCCACCTGCATGCACAGAATTTTCCTTGAGGATGGAGCTAAATCAGTGAGGCAACCCCAGAGGAGACTGAACCCTCTTATTCTGGATGTAGTAAAGAAAGAGGTCACCAAGCTGCTGCAAGTTAGTATTATTTACCCCATCTTTGACAGCACTTGGGTGAGCCCTGTGCAGGTCATCCCAAAGAAGTCTGGAGTGACGGTTGTGGCTAATCAGAAGAATGAGCTGATCCCTACCAGAGTGCAGAGCAGTTGGCAAGTCTACATTGATTATAGGCGGCTCAACTAGGCCACAAGAAAAAATCATTACCCCTTGCCTTTCATTGATCAAATGCTAGATCATTTGACTGGGAAATCCCATTATTGCTTCTTAGATGAATACACTGGCTACTTTCAGATTCACATTGCACCTGAGGATCAGGAGAAGACCACATTCACCTGCCCCTTCGGCACCTTTGCTTACAGGCGGATGCCTTTCGGCCTCTGCAATGCCCCTGGTACCTTCTAGCGGTGCATGGTAAGTATTTTCTCTGACTTTCTAGAGGAGTGCATGGAGGTGTTTATGGATGATTTCACTGTCTATGGTTCTTCTTTTGATTCTTGTTTGGATAGTTTGTCTAGAGTACTGCATCGATGCATTGAAACTAACCTTGTCCTGAATTTTGAGAAATGTCACTTCATGGTAGAACAGGGTATAGTTTTGGGTCATGTAGTGTCTAGTGAGGGTATTGTTGTTGACCCCACAAAAATATATATGATTACCTGTTTATCTTACCCTACTTGCGTGCGGGAAGTTCGTTCTTTTCTTGGACATGCTGGTTTCTACAGGCACTTTATCAGATATTTCAATCAAATAGCCCTTCCACTATCCAACCTATTGTAGAAAGATATAGAGTACTTGTTTGACCAGAAATGCATGCAGGTCTTTGATCACTTGAAGCGAGCTTTAACCAATACCCTTGTCATTCAGCCACCTGATTAGACACCCCCGTTCGAGCTTATGTGTGATGCATCTAACTATGCTTTGGGAGCAGTCTTGGCAGAGAGAGTAGGCAGAGCTTCCCATGTGATCTATTATGCTTCACGCACTTTGGATGCTGCTCAAGCAAATTACACAACTATAGAAAAAGAACTTTTAGCAATTGTGTTTGCATTGAACAAGTTTCAATCTTATTTGCTTGGTTCTAAGGTTGTGGTATTTTTTAATCATGCAGCTCTGAAATTTCTTTTGAAGAAGCCTGAGGCTAAGCCACGATTGATTAGGTGGATGTTGTTCCTCCAGGAATTTGATGTAGAGATTCGAGATAAGAGTGGAGCAGAAAACCTAGTGGCTGATCACTAGAGTAGAATTGAGAGAGCCTCGGATCCCCTTCCTATTGATGATTCATTTCCTGATGAACAGCTTTTATAGTTGCAAGCTAAGGTCATTTCTCCTTGGTTTGCAGATATGGCCAATTTCTTGGTTACTGGTGTTTTCCCTACATATTTTACTAGGGCTCAGATTAATAAGTTGAAGATTGAGTCTAAGTATTATGTGTGGGATGATCCTTATCTTTGGAGATTTTGTAGACCAGTTAATTAGGAGGTGCACCCCTGATCATGAGTTTGATTCTGTTTTTACCTTTTGTCATACATTTGCTTGTGGTGGACATTTTGGACCTACTCGTATAGTTAGAAAAGTTTTGCACTCTAGTTTATATTGGCCTATCTTATTCCATGATGCATATGTGTTTTGTAAGTCTTGTGAACAGTGCCAGAGAATAGGTAATATTTCTCATTGGAATGAAATGCCCCAACAATTTTTACTGTTGTGAGATTTTTGATATCTGGGGTATTGATTTTATGGGACCCTTTCCTATTTCTTTTGGCTTTGTTTACATTTTAGTGGTTGTTGATTATGTCTCCAAGTGGGTGGAGGCGATAGCCACTCGGACTGATGACTCCAAGGTTGTTGTCGATTTTGTTATATCACATATTTTCTGCAGGTTTGGAGTCCCGAGGACTATCATTAGTGATCAGGGTTCGCATTTCTGCAATCAGAGCATGGAGGCTTTGATGAAAAAGTATGGGGTCTTGCACAAGATTTCTACACCTTACTACCCCCAGACCAATGGACAAGTCAAGGTTTCTAACAAGGAGATCAAACAGATACTCCAGAAAACAGTTCAACCTAACAGAAAGGATTAGAACAAGAGGCTTAAGGATGCCTTTTGGGCTTACCAGACTGCTTATATGACATCGATCAGGATGTCTCTGTATCGGATTATTTTTGGCAAAGCATGCCATTTACCGATGGAAATTAAGCATCGTGCATTCTGGGCGGTGAAGAGGTGCAACTTGGACCTAGATCAAGTAGGCATGGAGAGGAAACTACAACTGCAGCAATTAGAGGAGATTCGCTTGGAGGCTTATGAAAGTTCCAAACTCTATAAAGAGAAGACTAAAACCTTCTATGATAAGATGATTCTGAGGAAAACATTTGAGATTGACCAAAAAGTTCTCCTCTACAACTCTCGCCTTAAGCTCATGCCCGGGAAGCTCCAATCTAGATGGTTAGGTCCATTTGTTGTCACTAACATTTTTCCTTTTAGTGTTGTGCAGATTACAAGTAAGGCCACTGCGAAAGCTTTCACAGTCAACGGCCACCGCCTCTAGCCATTTTATGAGGGAGCTCAAGCTTAAGCAGACGATGTGGAGGCAGTCACCTTGCAAGAAGCCGTTTACCCCACTTGATCAGGCTGTTTCTTTTCCCTTTCTCTTATTTTGCTTGTCTCATATTTGTTGATGCTATTACTGGTTTGCTACTGATTTTTGAGCTTTACATTGAGGGCAATGCAAATTTTAAGTGTGGGGGAGAGATTTAGCATGTTGTCTGCTATTTTTCTATTTTCTTTGTTTCGATTTTGCTACATTTTTGCTATTTTTAATTTTTGTTTTCTGTTAATAAAAAAAATTGATGATGTTCTGAGATTTGTGATGTTTATGAGTTTGAAGCAATTGAAATTCAAGGTCATTGCATAATTGAATAAATTTTCTTCCTTCTTGAAGCTAATTTGCTTGGTAGTGGATGTTTGAATTAGTGGATTGAGTTCGATAGATGCATACCTTGTGAGATTTTGAGCCTATTGATGGATGGATTTAACATTGCACCATTCCCTTCTTTCTTGTGTGATTTTCACTCTGTTAATATTCACTCTAAAACTTGCTTTGATTCTTTTTTAGGCTACATTTCATTTGCATGCATGAACATGATTGAAGCATTCTTTCTTGATTAGCTACTTTGGCTAAATAACCAACCTTACATCATTTACCTTTGATTAACCCCCTTGAGCCTATTTGCCTATTCTTGTTCTTAGCTCATTTTATGCCTTTGTAAAAAACTATGATTTTACCTTACCTTAGGGAATGAGAGAACATTGGTTCATTTTCATTTGAGGAGCCCTTTTGCTTGTGGGCAATTAATAGTTCAAGTGTGGGGGTTATGCAAATTGATTTGTAATATGCAAGGTGATTGAAAAAAAAAAGAAAAAAAAAGAAATGAAAAATGAAGAGAAAATGAATGAATACAAGAAAAATTGTGAAATAAAAAAGAAAGGAATATGTAAAAGAATGTGCATTACATGAATTTGGGGGGGGGGGGGAATTTCATGCTTATTACTTGTCATTTGAGTTCCTCCCCATTGCTCTTTTATTCTCTTGGGTGCTTAGCTTGCCATATCCATATTGTTTCCTTCCCTTACCTTGGCCCCATTACAACCTTGAATAAAGTCCTCTTGATTTTTGTGTGCATGTGTTTAGTAGTGGAGAAGTAAAAGATAAGCAAGCTTATGGTAGTACAATTTTCATGGGTTGAATTGAGTAAAATACTTACCTTGTAAACACTTGAGGGTTGAGAGTGTATCTTGTGAGGGTCTATCATTCATGATTCATGCTTTTCAATTTGAAGCTACCTTGCTTGTTGGTTTGAGTTGTGAAGAAATGTTAACTCATAAATATTTTGATCCCTTGAATCTTTGGTTGTTCTTCTTGCTTGTAAACTTTTGCATTCTTGAATGTCATTGGAATTGGAGTTCTTTTTATTGATCCCTTTTCCCTTGTTTTAGTCTTTTGTGTTTTGCCCAAGAGTGCAAAAAGCTAAGTGTAGGGGAATTTGATAATCACATATTTGATTCATTAATAAACCCTCATGTTTAGTTAATTGCACTCTCCAAATTTTTAATTGATTGAGTTTGGTAATGATTTGTGAGTTTGGGCTCAAATTGGGCCTAATTGAATTTTTCAGCATTATTGGGCTTTGACACTGTTTCTATATTTTGGCCATAACTTGTGTTCTAGATATCTAATAATCGTGAATTTTACCTTGTAGGAAAGTTAAGAGGAAGTTCTACAACTTTGATGAAGAGCTCAAAGTCTCATTCAGATGTCTAGTGGGCCTAATTTGCATGGATGTCAGAATACAAGTTTAGAGACCCTTTAATGTTGTTTTGGTCATAACTTGAGTTATAGACCTCCAAATTGCATGGGGTTTAGGCCCAAATGTTCATACCCAACTTTGTAACTAATAGATTTTTAATTATGTAAAGCCAAAATAGGGGGTAGTTTAGGGGGTGGCAAGTCAGAAACTGAGGAACCCCCTATTTGACAATTTTTCTTTCTTCTCTCTAGAACTCTCTTCCTCCTCCTTCTCTCAAATTTTCGTTTTCTTCTTCTTTTATTTTTCTGAGTTCTCCCCTTTTGATGGAGGGGTAAAGCCTTTAGATCAATTCAAGAAATTGAACATGTTTGGTTGTTAATCTTGAGATTTTGTTTTTAATGTTTAAGTTCATCTATTAATCAAGTTTCTCTTCTTCTTCTTCTCTTTGTTAATTCTAGTTAGTTAATTGGAATTTTCATATGTTAATTGCTTAATTACCATGTGCAAAGAGATGAACTCAGAAATTAAACAAGGCATTGAAGGTGTTTGATGAAATGTTTAACTTGGTTAAATATTGACTTTTAAGTTGATTTCAGTTTTGATGAGTGCTTAACTTATCTAATCTTAATTAATTGAAATCTAGAAGTATTTCTAGTAGAAGATCCATGATCATTGAGAGACTTCTTGATGTGGTCTAAGACCAAGGACTTGATTAATAATTGAATAGACCTTTAGTAATCAAGGATGGATTAAAATCAAGTTTGGATTATTTTCTTGGATTGGTTGCTTTCTTAATTCTAATTCTTAATTCTGTTTGTTAATTTTGTTTCCTAAACTCGCCTAACCCCCCTAATTTTAAGTTGACTTGATCAAATTGTGTTTTATAATCCTTGAGAGACGATCCGATGTTGTTTCCTATGCTACAAGTCATAGGCATAACTTGGTTATAATTTTGGTGAGTTCGGCGCTCGTCAGTAGTCCATAGGCTCTTTTGTTAAAGCTAATGATGTATGGAATGTGAATAAAAAGTTTTCTTTTTGTCTCATTTTGCTTCTTTAAATGTGTTCAATTTTTCCATTTCCATTGTCTGTTTTTTTCACCGAGATAAGTCCAATGCTCA
Organism: Ormosia emarginata; assembly: GCA_029884605.1. Lineage (NCBI taxonomy): Eukaryota > Viridiplantae > Streptophyta > Magnoliopsida > Fabales > Fabaceae > Ormosia > Ormosia emarginata. The sequence continues at coordinate 7,375,258 of JAQQTP010000079.1, forward strand.
TCGTGTAATAATATGCTTAATCTGGTCATGTCATGTTCCCCTCATCTTGGTGCTTAGCTAATATAGCTAAGTATCAAGGTAAGTCTCAATGCTCCCAAGTGACAGGATTTGTGCTTTACATGAAGTCATGGTCCGTTATGCCCCCAAAGGGTTAAGAACTTTAACTAAGAGGTTTTAATGACTGTCATTACCATTTGCAAACGTGTCGTAGTCTGATCAAGATCCATACATCATGTGGCCATAGATAGACATTCTGGGGGTATAGCCAAAGTCCGTAAAAAAAACTTCTTGCTCAATCTAGTAAGGCTTGTGTGAAGTTTGGCTTTCTGAGCAACCATCGCTTCTACTGTTGTGACAACTCTGAAATCCACATAGTGTGCTCTGACTGGATAGTCATGGTTAGGGTTTCATGCGGTTCTAAGTACTATAATGAGTATTCTTTGAAATCCATGATGTTAGGATGAAATTCCTCCCCAACTGTCTTGTCTCTATAAATAGGGGTCGAGAATGCCTCCTCTATTTTTTTACTGTTCCTTTTAAATTTCTAGTGACCAAGGGCGATTTCCGATAACCATGAATGGCAATATGGCAGTTGCTTTTGTGTTGTTTCTAATTGTTTTTAGTGGTTCTTAGCGGTTAAGCACCTTTCAGTCACGCATTTTGTTCATTTCTTCAAGGTATATATCCCTTTACCCCCTGTTTTCACTATTTCTTACATCACCCCAAGGTAGAGGGTTGCAATCTTTTATGTTTTTGGCAATTTCCCTTCTTTCATGTCTAAAATGAGTTGGGATACCAGCAATTTAGGGCCCAACTCTATGGTGTTGCTCTCTGGAGCACATTCTCTATCACGCTATGAGTAGCGGAGGCACCCATACTGGGTCATGGACTTTTTAGGACAGAGAGGCCAGTAACTATAATAGGTGTAACTGACTGGGTACGGAGGGCAGTGTCTTTCCTCCCCCTTGTATGAATCTAAGGTAGATATTCTTGATTCTGATAGTGCCATACCAGCCTCTGTGGGTGTTTCCAGAGATTCATGGCGAATAGAAGAGTTGTATAACATAGATCAGCCATAGAAGGGGCTGTGATACTTGTCCGAGGAAGGAAGGTGTACCCTTGGGTTGGAGGTGATTTTTGGAACAACGAGTCCGATTTTTGGACCAGGGAGAAAGTACAAAATCTTGCAAGCTACTTGGAGCTGACAAATGATGGTAAGTAGGACCATGAGTATTGGATCTCAGCTTTAGAGCAGGGTGAGAGGGTGTGTTCAACTCGAACAGAAGGCGAACATTTCATATTTTTGTACGAAGACCTTTTCATCCGATTGGGGCTCTGGCTACCTTTTACAGACTTCCAAATTGCAGTCCTTTGTACTTTAAACGTGGCCTCATCCCAACCTTACTCCAACAGTTGGGGTTTCATCCTTGCCTTTGAATGGTTTTGTGAAGTGGTCAGACTTCGGTATACCAAAAATGAATTCTTTTATTTCTTCACTTGGTGGTCCCCACAATGAAATAGGGCAGCACAGAAAAACTGGCTCACTAAGCTGATGGCGGTTCTTGGTCCCGCCCATTCATCTTAGGGGTACATGAGACCCCGATGTTCCACTTGTATTGGACCATGCAGGCTTATGACACTCCCATTAAAACAATCGAGACAGAGAAGCCTGAACTTGGTCTGGACGACACCGAGTACGTAGATTTTATTAATAAATAGGCAAAGAAAGTTCAGCGCATTTATTGTAAAGATGTTATAGACATCGTTGATGATGAAACTCTTGAGGCCATATTAGGTAGAGCGTAGGCTGTATTCTACCCTTGTTTTTGTTTTTGGCATTTTCCTTTCCTATCATTTCTAACTTGTGCTTTTCTTGTTTTGTAGAAAGCATGACATCCACAAAATCTCTTGCAGCCCTTCAAGCTTTGAAGAAAAGGAAAGGGAGGTCAGACCTTCAAACATTCCTATATGCATTGCTCTGACTCCCACCACCTGAGATCCCGTTGTTGAGGTGGCTTTAGATCAGCCAGAATCTCCTACTCAACCCCTTTAAAGGGAGAGAAAGGTTGCCGAAGGCAATAGGGCGACGGATCACGGAAAGGGAGTAGCCATAGAGTAAAATGAAGGAGAAGGTCTGATCGCCTATGTAAAAGGACACAGAGTCTGGATTGTTCCTTGACTGGTAACTTTTGGATGACAAGGTAGTGAAACACATTACCAAAAGAGCCCACTTGATATTCTATCAAGATTTTAGACCTTCGCACTCCAGGCCGCTTGTGAAGCTTGTTGCCTTAAAAGGAGCTTGGGGGTGTATGAGAAAGGATTGGTTGAAAAGCTATGGGCGGTAGAAGCGAAAGGAGCTCAGCAACTTAACTTGGCTTTCAAGGCCAAGGAAGAAGTTGAAAAGGCTAATAAGGACGTTGCATCAAAGGTTAATGAACTAAAGAAGAAATTGGCAGACTCCAAATCCAAACTCAAGAAGGAGAGGGCTAACTCTGAAAAGACCATCGCCAGCCTCTGAGCTGAGATTTAGTAATTGGAAAGGGATAATACGGAACTTGAGACGATTTGCACGAACATAAGCAGGCGAGCAATTTTAGAATACAATCGCCTAAATTTAATTCTTTAATCCCGGGGTCACCTTGGCCTTGGATGGATTGGACTTCCAGAAGTTAATTTTCAACGGCCACCTGGTATTAGCTCAGGAAGTTCAACAGTTCAATCAAGCTTCTACCAGGGTCCTTTCCACCACTGACCGTGATGTAACTCTGTCCAAAGGGGATAGTGGTGTAGTAGGCGTGGTCCTTCCATTCTATGAGGACGGTGATGTTGAGGCATATCTTGTTTTCCTTTTCCTCTATTGCTTTCCTTAGCCCTCTGCGTGGGGCATTTAATTTTTGTAAATACAATTTCCCCAATTTTTGAGTTTTGATCTAATTTCTTACATTATTTCTGTTTGCATGTGTTATACGCTTATTTACTTTCCATGGTCTGTATTGAGTCCAATGCCCACCATTAATGTGCATTGGTAACCATTTAAGGACCTAGGAGAATTTTATTTGCCTAAAACTTTGGTCCGGGGTCTAACGCCCATAATTTTTAAGCATTTGAAAGTCCATTGAGGACTTAGGAAAAATAAAAGTGATCTATAATTAGGGTCATTAGTGTCAATGGTCTAGTTAAGAAAATCGCCTAATATTTAGGAATTTTCAAGTTCAGAACCAATTTAACATAAGACATCCAGAGAAGGTACCTAGTGGCGGACCACAGATAGCGGACCATAGATAATGTAACCTATGTTGCTAATTAATTTCACAATAACAAAATGGTTACGACCAAGTGTTGAGGATTTAGGTATGAGCCCATAATTCACGACCAAAACACTCAAATGGGTTTTGTGGGTTATTCATTTTAACTTAGAATCCAAGAAATCCCAGATCCCATAAGGAATGGGCTCTGGACACTCTTAAGGTGTTTCCTAGCTTGAGGGTCGTGAATTTGAAAGAAACTGCGAATCCTATAAAGAATGAGTTCTACATACATTCTCAAGGTGTGATCTGACATGAGGGTCCTTAATCCTAAAAGAAGCCATATATCCCATAAGGAGTAGGCTCTATAGACATTCTAAAAGAAGAGTCTGACTTGAGGGTCTTGAGACTAAAGTGCAAGTAGATGTATAAAAACTTCCTCATTTTATTAATTGAATAAAAGATCGAAGTTCATACAATGTCAAACCACAAAAATTGGGATAGATTAAATATAAAGTAAACTAGGAGACTAGGCCTTAAAAGGCACTTAGTTATAGTACTTTCTGAGTTTGTCCATATTCCAATAGTTTTTTATTGGCTTGTTTGTTAGTGTCCCAAAGTGTAAGCTCCTTGCCCATACTGATCACGATCCGGTAAGGGCCTTCCCAATTTGGGGCTAACTTCCCTTGGGAAGCATTCCTACCGTCGATGTCTGTTCTCTGAAGTAAAAGATGACCTGGTTCAAACTTCCTTATGAGAACTTTCAAATTATATTGAGTCTTTGTTCTCTGTTTGAAGGCGATGTCGCGTATGTGAGCAATATGTCTTCTCTTTTCTAGAAGATCCAAGTCTTCTCTAATTAGTCCTGGATTGTCTTCAGGTGATAATTATTGGTGATGTCAGCTAAGTTCTCCTATCTCCATCGGGATCATAGCCTCGCACTCATAAGTGAGTTTAAATGGGATTTCACCTGTTGTGGAGTAAGGCGTAGTTCGGTAGGCCCAGAGGATGTGGTCAAGTTGCTCGACCTAGCTTCCCTTAGTTTCATCCAACCTCTTTTTAATTCCTCGAACGAGAACCCAATTGGCAGCTTTAGCTTGTCCATTTATCTTTGGATTCTCAACAGAACTGCAATGATGCTTGATTTTTAGCTTAGCAAGCAGTTCTTCGAAACCCTTATCTCTGAATTGAGTTCTGTTGTCTATCACAATAGACTTCATAACCCCAAACCTGGTGATGAAGTGATGTTTAGTGAACTTTTGGATCCTAGCAGAGGTGATTGTGACTAGGGGCTCTACTTCAATCCATTTAGTAAAATAATCTATAGCCACCACCAAGTACTTCAGTTATCCAGGTGCTTGAGGGAACAGACCTAAGATATCTATACCCCATCTGTAGAATGGCTAGGGTATGGACATCGTAGATAGTTCCTCTAGAGGATCTTGATAATGGTCTAAGTGCCGTTAGTATTTATCATAGACTCAAACATGTGTGAGGGAGTTGACGAGCGTCGAATTCAGTCAAAATTATAACCGAAGTTATTAACTAAGTTTGCATATAGTGAACAACACCGAATCGTCTCCTCAAGGATCGTAAATGCAATTTTATCAAATTAAGTTAAGTTAGAAAGGGGGGTTTTGATTGTTCAAGAATTACAATGACAAGATCTGAAGAAAAATAACAATTAAAAGAACAGTCAATTCAGAAATCTATCCGAGATTGGGTGGATTCAATCATAGACCTTTCAACAAACACCTGAAATACATTTGAATGGTTAACTTGGATCTAACCGAGATCTCTGCATCAGATCTAGAATTCATACTAGACAATCGTCCAGAATTCAATTGACAAGTGATAAACACAAATTTACAATCGCACCATTCATGTAAATATATGTCAATTTAAGCACCGAATTCAATTAACCTAGGCACAAATCAGTAACCTAACCTCTTCAATTACATGATTAGTTTAGATCAATCAGTTCTAAGTTTCATCACAAATCTCAATCTTCAGTTATGTGATTAATTCAGATCAATCAGCTCTAAGTTTAATCACAATACTTAATCTTAAAATAAACATAAACAGAATCACCATTCATGCATTCAAGATCAAGAAAAAGAAGAAGAAGAAGAAGAGAAGAAGAAGAATCCAAATATAAATCAAATACATTACATAAACCAAGGTCTCAAGAATCCAAACCACAATCTCTTCAAGAGTCCCAAATTGACTAGAAGTGACTTAGCTCTCCATTACAATGAAGGAAAAATATACAAGAACTATGAAAAGCTATCTCTAACACCAAGTGTCTTCTTAGAGCTCTCCACATCCAGCCTTTTATAGAGGATTAGGAGTAGTAGGTGGATGAGTAGGTGAGATTAGTAGGTGGAATTAGTAGGTGAGATTAGTAGGTGGATGAGTAGGTGAGATTAGTAGGTGAGATTAGTAGGTGAGCTTCCTTGTCTCCGAAATTATTTATTGCTGAACTCATTGATTTCGTCATTTCCAAGCCAAGTGGTCTTCATGAAAGTTCTAGGAAATTGTCTAAGCTTTCCAATGGCAGTGGAAGAACCCAAAAAATCGTTTTACAGCCCAAGATATGACTCAATTACTACAGACTGTTCCGGACCAGTTTCAGCACCTCTGTTTTGACTTTCAGACCCAATATCACCATCAAGGAGCCCGAATCAAGTTTTCAAAAACATGCACACTTAATCATGCAGGATTTATTCACTGCCGAACGAAAGAATGAGGTTCATTTGTCATGAAAGTTGTACATATAGGTCTTAACTTTCAGATTACAAATTTTCAGCCCATTTTATAAACCCAAACTCGAATTATGTTCTGGTTACTACACACTGTTCGGGTTCCAGTCACAAAAGCTGTATTCTGATTTCCATGCCCAATTAGCTCCACTAGATGTCTGAAATTGTCTTTGAGCTCTCATTAAAGTTGTAGAGCTCTCTCTTATCTTTCCTACAAGGTAAAATTCATAATTATCAGACATTTAGAACTCAAGATATGGTCAAAATACAGAAACAGTGTAAGACCCAAATAATGCTGAAAAAATCAATTAAGTCTGATTCGAGTTCAAACTTACAAAACATAATCAAATTCAATCAATTAAGTATATTGGCCCACTCTATAAAATATAGAGTGGGCCAATATAATCCAGAGTCTAAAACTTTCCTAGCAGTCCGTTGAGGACCGAAGTGGCCGCCACATGCAAGTTTATGACAAAAGCTAAGAATGGAATGGAATTCATCATCAGGCACACATCTCCTAATTACTTGGTCACTGCAAAATCTCCATAAGTAAGGATCATCCCACACATAATACTTTGACTTACTTTTCAATTTATCAATCTTAGCCTTAGTGAAATGTGCAGGTATTGCGTTAGCAACCAAGAAATTAATCAAATCAGCAAACCAAGGGATGTTGCCTTGCAGCCTTGAAAAGGACTGCTCATCAGGGAAAACATCATGGATGGGAAAAACATCTGCCTCCCTTTCAATTCGACTCAAGTGATCGGCCACCAAATTCTCCGCTCCACTCTTGTCACGGATCTCAATATCAAACTCCTGGAGGAGCAACATCCACCTAATCAACCGGGGCTTGGCATTGGGCTTCTTCAGGAGAAACTTTAATGCTGCATGATCTGAAAACACAACCACTCTAGAACCAAGCAAATATGATCGAAATTTATCTAAAGCAAAAACAATTGCTAAAAGTTCCTTTTCAGTTGTGGTGTAGTTGATTTGTGCAGGATCTAAAGTTCTCGAAGCATAGGAAATGACATGAGATACTTTACCGACCCTTTGTGCAAGAACAGCTCCCAATGCATAATTAGAGGCATCACACATCAGCTCAAATGGAAGTGTCCAATCCGGTGGTTGGATGATAGGTGTACTGGTCAATGCCTGCTTCAATTGATTAAAGGCATCCCGGCACTTCTTGTCAAAGTGGAACTCCACATCTTTTTGCAGTAAGTTGGATAGTGGAAGTGCAATTTTTCTTTGAAATCCTTTATGAACCGCCGATAGAAACCCCGCATGACCAAGGAAGGAACGAATCTCGCGCACGCGCGTGCGGGTAAGATAGGCATGAAATAACATCTATTTTTGCAGGATCTACCTCAATACCCTCACGAGATATCACATGCCCTAAGACTATACCTTGTTCTACCATAAAATGACATTTCTCAAAATTTATTTAGACGAGGTTAGTCTCAATGCATCTATGCAAGACACGAGCGACTATCTAAACATGCATCAAAGGAAGATCCATAGACAAGTAAAATCATCCATAAATACGTCCATGCAATTTTCTAAAAAATCAGAAAAGATACTTACCATACACCTCTACGAAAGGTGCTCGGAGCATTACACAGACAAAGGGCATCCTCCTATATGCAAATGTGCCAAATGGACAAGTGAAAGTAGTCTTCTCTTGGTCTTCTAGGGCTATATGAATCTGAAAATAGCCCGAATATTCATCCAGGAAACAATAATGTGACTTGCCAGCTAACCGCTCCAACATCTGATCAATGAAGGGCAGCGGGAAATGATCCTTTCTGGTAGCCTGGTTAAGCCGCCTATAATCAATGAAAACTCGCCAACTGTTTTGAACTCGTGTGGGCACAAGCTCATTATTCTGATTCGCAACCACTGTGACCCCAGATTTCTTGGGAACCACTTGCACGGGGCTCACCCATTGACTGTCGATATGGGATAAATAATGCCAGCTTGAAGCAACTTTGTAACTTCCTTTTTCACCACATCTAGAATCGGGAGATTTAGTCTCCTTTGGGGCATCTAACTGGTTTGATTCCTTCTTCCAATAAAATCTTATGCATACATGTGGAGGGACTAATACCAGGAATATCGCAAGAGTCCATCCGATGACTTGCCTATTCTCGCCTCAAAATCTACAGTAATTTTTCTTCTTGATCGGGTTGTAAGTTTTTAGCAATGATCACCATAGGAAGTGTCTCAATATCTCCCAAATATGCATATTTAAGATGGTGCAGTAAAGTCTTCAACTCCAAAGATGGAGGTTGCACGATGGAAGGTAACAAGTGATCCGAAACAACTATCTCAAAGAACATTAATTTCAAAGATGGTATCGACTCTCATTCTCAATTATTGTATCATCGCAGAAATTTGTATCATTACTTATAATGAGAACAAATCTCAAGACATACAAAGACATGGTTCAACATCACAAGTAGCACATGTATCACAAGAAACAGAACTAAGATAGTCAACAATATCAGGGAATTTAGCATATAAATCAGTATAGACATCATCAACCAGCATCTCATTCACATCAACATGGAAAACAGAATGCTCCTCTAGGGGGTGTTTCATGGAATCAAAAATGTTAAATTGTACCAAATCGTCGCCAAACTCCATAGAAATGGTGCCAGCATGCACGTCTATCTTGGTCTTGGCGGTCTTGAGGAATGGTCTGCCTAGAATCAATGGAGCATGGTTTGTTGAAGACTCATCTTCCATGTCCAGAACGTAGAAATCTGCTAGAAAAATCAACTCATTGACCCGAACTAACACATCTTCCAGCACACCTGCAGGATGAGCAGTGACTCTATTTGCCAACTGAATCACGATACCAGTGGGTTGCAAAGTACCAATGTTTAGACACTTATAAACTGACATAGGCATGACATTGATCGAAGCACCCAAATCTAGCATTGCATGCTCAAATCTAGAGTTGCCAATTGTGCAAGAAATTGTGAAAGTTCCAGGATCTTTGCATTTCTGTGGCATGCTTGGCAGAATCATTGCAGAAACATTTCTACCTATGCTGATCTTCTCATTCCCTTTCAACCTTCTCTTATGAGTGCACAACTCCTTGAGAAATTTAGCATATTTTGGAATTTGCTTGATTGCATCTAGGAGGGGAATATTGATTTCCACTTTCCTGAATGTCTCTATGACTTCTTTTTCATTTTTGCTTGTATTGTTCTCTTAGATTGTGTGATCCGATTTGGAAAAGGTAATGGCATGGTAACATCTGAATTCTCTGCAATTTTCTTCAGTGGCACAGATTCCGGATTTGAATTATCCATTTCTGCCGTTTTTGGTCAATTTCGATTCTTTGTAAGGTTGGAACATCAACTTCTTTGCCACTTCTCAAGGTAATTGCACTTACGTTGCCTCTTGGATTGTTGACTGTTTGTGAGGCAATTGGCTAGAACCTTAACTCTTTAGCTCGCTCACAGTGGTTGCCAGTTGCCCGATTTGAGTTTGTAAATTCTGAATGCTGGCACTGACGTTTTGCTGGAACTGAATGTTATTTGTGGCCAATTGTTTCATCAGGTCTTCCAATGATGGCTCAGCTGGAGTGGATTGAATGATGCTTTGACAATTCTTTGTTGTCTAAATGCAGGGGGTATTTGTTGGTATTTGTTGCTTGGACCTGCAGCTTGGTATCTAAATTGTTGTTGTTCTTTGGTAGGGTCGTTGTTCTTCTTGGTGGAAATTTGTTGTTCTTGGCTAGAATTCCCATATCTCAAATTGGGATGGTCTCGCCAACCAGGGTTATAAGTACTAGAAAATGGATCATATCTAGATTGTTGCTGTTATTGCTGATATTGGGATCTACCAGGAAAAATACCAGCTGCAGCAACACATTGATATGGAAAAGCGGAACCATCTTCCTGAAGTGTAGGGCATGAATCAATAGGATGAGATGAATTAGAGCAAATTCCACACACTGATGCAGTCTTCTGCATGGGTGATTGTTGACCCACTGCTATTTGTCTTACCAAAGAAGTCAATTCATCTAATCTGTGTTCCATTCTTTGTTGGTCCATATGAGATGCTTGAATTTCATTAACTCCTCTGGTTGCGGTGATGATCCGCGAGCCAAACTGTTGGGTATTGGCTGCCATGTTTGCTATCAGATCTCTTGCGGCGGTAGGAGTTTTGTCTACTAAGGCTTCTCCAGAGGCAGCATCGATCATGCTTCTATCATTTGGCAGCAAGCCCTCATAAAAGTATTGAATCAAGAGCTGGTCACTAATTTGGTGATGAGGGCAGCTCGAACACAACTTCTTGAATCTCTCCCAGTATTCATGCAAAGTTTCACCAAACATCTATCTGATGCCACATATATCCTTCCTAATTGCAGCAGCTCTAGAGGCAGGGAAGAATCTCTCCAGGAACAACCTCTTCATGTCATTCCAACTTCTGACTGAACCTGGTGAAAGATAAAACAACCAATCTTTGGCTGCATCGACAAGTGAGAAGGGAAATGCCCTTAACTTGATGTGTTCCTCAGAGATGCCTTGTGGCTTCATAGTTGAACACACAACATGGAACTCTTTCAGGTGCTTATGAGGATCTTCACCCATAAGACCATGAAACTTTGGTAACAAGTGTATCAAACCAGATTTCAATTCAAAATCCGCATTAGGATATTGAATGCACAAAGATTGGTAAGATACATCAGGAGCAGCAAGTTTCTTAAGTTCCTTAGCCATGAGGGTTCTATTAGCCATGATTTCTAATTAATCTATGCAAATTACTTAAGTTATCGGACCTAGTTCACTCCCAAAATCAAAGTTAGGTTCTAGTTAAATTAACTCTTGAATTTATCACACATTAAGAGCTCTAATTAATCTATGCAAGGTCCTATCAATCTCGAGGATCAAGATCAAGCAAGATATCGAGATTGGACCTAGTCATGCATCAACTAAAACACAAAAACACAAAAATTACAACTAAGCATGAAGAAAAATACACTAAACAACACTCAACCACCCACTCATCCATCCACTAATCCACTCAAAATATGCAAAAATAAATCTAGTTAATATGTCTAAACATTTTTAAAAATTCATGAAATCACTCACCAAAAGTCCTTTGGCATTTTTCAGAACAAAATCTACATAAAAATGAAACTAGAAAATGCAATCAAAAAATAACTTCTATAAAAAATTGAAAAAGTGGTCTAAATGATAGAATTTCTAGCTATGTGTAACTAAACCTCCCTTGGTTAAGGGGGTGATGAAACCGCTAGTATTAAAAACTTTGGGGTGACCTATATTTGGGAATCTACTGTGAGTCTTGTTTATCAAAGTAGTAGTTGTTTTCCTTCAGACTAGTGGGATGACCATGTTTTAGCTCATTCTGTAGGCATGTTTCAGTTTGAAAATTGCAATAGTTATCCGTAATCACCTATTTTTAAATCTTTCCTAAATCAGAAAAATTCAAAAGCTAAGATAAAAACGTTAGTATGGTATGAACAATGTTAGTAATTTTTCGGTGGGCTTTTTATCTATATTTTCGACAACGGTTTTTGATTTTTATCTTATTATGATAACTGTTAGAATAGATGTAACTCTCCTTCATTTTCTCTCTTATTCATAGTTTTTCTTGTGATTTCTTTCTAGCTATGTGTAACTAAACCTCCTTGGTTAAGGGGGTGATGAAACAGCTAGTATTAAAAAAAAACTAGATCTAGAGAAATATATGTTCTAAGTAATTTAATCCGGTGTTGATTAGACCTTAGTGTAATTGGTTTTCTAAATCTTAATGCAATTGTTGGATAGTTTAGAATAGGTAAGAAAGAACAAAAATTAGTAAGGTTACTCAAAATGAAAAGATTACACCTCGGGAATCGAGAAATAATAAAAAATAAAAAAGTGGTCTAAATGATAGAATTTCGAAAAACCAGGGGTGACCTCACAGTTTCATTGTGAGTCTTGTTTATCGTGTTGTTTTCCTTCAACCGACCAAGCTCATTCTGGGCGCCAAAATTTTCTTTCCTAAATCAGAAAAATTCAAAAGCTAAGATAAAAACGTTAGTATGGTATGAACAATGTTAGTAAATGAAAAATAACTGTTAGAATAGGTAAGAAAGAACAAAAATTAAAACTCAAAATGAAAAGATTACACCTTATAACCGAAGTTATTAACTAAGTTTGCGAAGTTATAGTTTGAACAACACCGGATCGTCTCCTCAAGGATCGTAAATGCAATTTTATCAAATTAAGTTAAGTTAGAAATGGGAGTTTTGATTGTTTAAGAATTACAATGACAAGATCTGAAGAAAAATAACAATTAAAAAACATCAATTTAAATCTATCCGAGATTGGGTGGATTCAATCATAGACCTTTCAACAAACACCTGAAATACATTTGAATGGTTAACTTGGATCTAACCGAGATCTCGCATCGAGATCCGAATTCATACTAGACAATCGTCGAATTCAATTGACAAGTGATAAACACAAATCTGCAATCGCACCATTCATGTAAATATATGTCAATTTAAGCACTGAATTCAATTAACCTAGGCACAAATCAGTAACCTAACCTCTTCAATTACATGACTAGTTTAGATCAATCAGTTCTAAGTTTCATCACAAATCTCAATCTTTAGTTATGTGATTAATTCAGATCAATCAGCTCTAAGTTTAATCACAATACTTAATCTTAAAATAAACATAAACAGAATCACCATTCATGCATTCAAGATCAAGAAAACAGAAGAAGAAGAAGAGAAGAAGAATCCAAATATAAATCAAATACATTACATAAACCAAGGTCTCAAGAATCCAAACCACAATCTCTTCAAGAGTCCCAAATTGACTAGAAGTGACTTAGCTCTCCATTACAATGAAGGAAAAATATACAAGAACTATGAAAAGCTATCTCTAACACCAAGTGTCTTCTTAGAGCTCTCCACATCCAGCCTTTTATAGAGGATTAGGAGTAGTAGGTGGATGAGTAGGTGAGATTAGTAGGTGGAATTAGTAGGTGAGATTAGTAGGTGGATGAGTATGTGAGATTAGTAGGTGAGATTAGTAGGTGAGCTTCCTTGTCTCTGAAATTATTTATTGCTGAACTCATTGATTTCGTCATTTCCAAGCCAAGTGGTCTTCATGAAAGTTCTAGGAAATTGTCTAAGCTTTCCAATGGCTGTGGAAGCACCCAAAAAATCGTCCTACAGCCCAAGAAATGACTCAATTACTACAGACTATTCAGGACCAGTTTCAGCACCTCTGTTTTGACTTTCAGACCCAATATCACCATCAAGGAGCCCGAATCAAGTTTTGTGTTTGTCATGAAAGTTGTACATATAGGTCTTAACTTTCAGATTACAAATTTTCAGCCCATTTTATAAACCCAAACTCGAATTATGTTCTGGTTACTACACACTGTTCGGGTTCCAGTCACAAAACCCGTATTCTGATTTCCATGCCCAATTAGCTCCACTAGATGTCTGAAATTGTCTTTGAGCTCTTCATCAAAGTTGTAGAGCTCTCTCTTATCTTTCCTACAAAGTAAAATTCATAATTATCAGACATTTAGAACTCAAGATATGGCCAAAATACAGAAATAGTGTAAGACCCAAATAATGCTGAAAAAATCAATTAAGTCCGATTCGAGTTCAAACTTACAAAACATAATCAAATTCAATCAATTAAGTACATGAAGAGTGTAAATGACTAATAATGAGGGTTTATTAATGTATAAAATATATGATTATCAGGAGTCAGCTTCTATTTTTTGCCAATAGTATCCGGCCCTAAGTGCCTTTAGAGCTAAGGCTTTGCCCCCCAAGTGGTGTCTGTAACTCCCCTCATAAACCTCGGCCTAGAGATATTTTGCTTCCTTCTGTGTGAGGCACTTGAAGAGAGATAAAGAGAAACCATGATGGTACAATTGTCCATTGTGGATAGTGTACCAGACCGCAGTTTTGACCAGCTTGAAGGCCTCCTTTGGATCATCGGGCCGGGTCCTAAATTGCAAGTACTTTATTATTGAGGTAAGCCAAGTATGCTATATTCTTTCCACCAATTTGGATAGGAGGTCTGCCCTAGAGTTCTACTCCCTAGGAATGTGCTCTATCTTGGTAGCCTGGAAGTTCTTGAGGAGTTCTTGGACTTTGGCCAAATATCTTTGAATGAGGGACTCATTGGCCTGATAATCACCTCAGATCTGGGAGGTACAAGTTGGGAGTCGCTGCAAAGTGTGTTCTTAGCTGCCTTATATCTTTGGCCATTACTAATAAAATGATACATACTTCATACTCCGCCTGGTTATTTGAAGTGGGAAACTCAAACTTCAGAGTGTTCTCAACTATTACCCCTTCAAAATTTGCCAAAATCACCTCGGCACCACTTCCCTTGGGGTTCGAGGAGCCATCGACGAATATGGTCCAAGAAATTCCCTTGCAGTCATCGGGGTCCAATATGAGTTCTGACTGGAAGTCCGAGAGCCCTTGAACCTTTATTACCAATCAGGGCTCATATACTATTCTGAACTTAGAAAGCTCAATAGACCAAGCGATAATTCTTGCTACTAGGTCTGACTTATACAGTATCTGATGGATAGATTGGTCCATTCTTACCACCACCAGATAATACTGAATGTACTGTCTGAGTCTTCTGGCCGTGGTGATAAGTGCAAAGGCAACCCTTTCAATTTTCTGGTAGTGGAGCTTTGGGCCCTGCAATACCTTGCTCACGAAGTAGACTGGCTTTTGCCCTTCCGCCGTCTCCTGGATCAATACCAAACTTATAACCTCTTCGTGAATTAAAAAGTACAAGTACAATGTCTCACCAGATTTCAGTCTTGTCAGTATAGGGGGAAAGGATAGAAAATTCTTCAAAGACGTAAAGGCATCCTCACACTCTTGAGTCTACTCAAAATCTTTCCCTTTTTTGAGCAATTTGAAAAGGAGGAAAGACTTGTAAGCAGCTTTGGCAAGGAAATGTGTAATGGCTGCAATCTTGCCTGTTAACTGCTACACTTCCTTGACACTCTGTGGGTTGCGCATATTGAGCACCGCTTGACATTTGTCTGGATTTGCCTCAATTCCACGGTGAATTAACATGAAGCCTAGGAATTTACCTACTTGGACCCCGAAGGTGCATTTCTCCGGATTAAGCCTCATGTTATGCTTTCGGATTTATATAAATACTTCTTCGAGGTCAACAATGTGTGATCCAGCCGAGGGGGTCTTCACTATCATGTCATCAATATACACCTCCAACATTTTTCCCACTTGTTACTCAAAGATCTTATTCATCATTCTCTGATAGATGGCTCCAGCATTTTTCAATCGAAAGAGCTTAACATTATAGAGTAGCTCGCCCTGTCAGTGATGAAAGCGCTCTTGTCTTTATCTCTGCAGTACATTAGAATTTGTTTGTATCCAGAGTATGCATCCATAAAAGATAGAAAATGGAATCTGGAGGAGTTGTCAACCAGTTTGCCCATATTGGGGAGTGAGTATGGATCTTTGGGGCAGACTTTGTTCAAGTCTGTGTAGTCCACACACATCCTCTACTTCTCATTAGATTTATTCACCAAGACTACGTTAAACAGCCATGTGGTGTAGGATATCTCCCTAATGAAGCCCAACATTGAGCAGCTCCTTGACCTGTTCTTCAATGACAAGCTATTTTTCTGGCTCGACCTTTCTTTTCTTTTGGGAGACTGGCCTTGCATCCTTTCTTATAGAATAGGCAATGACAAATGAAGGCAGGTAGGCATGTCGGAGGACTTCTAGGCAAAAAAGTCTTTGTTTTTCTTCAAGAGTTCAATTAGTTGGCACCTCTCTTCTTCCTCCAAATTTGCTCCAATCTTGGTGACTTGGTCTAACTTGCTACCAAGTTAAAGTGGTTGTAGTTCACCCTCCGGATGGGGTCTGGTACCTCAGATTTCTTCATGAACATCTAGCTCAGTCATGAGGATATTGACTTGGTCTAGAACTGGGCTAGAGGTGTGAACTTTTGCTTTCTTGGACGTCCTGCTGGTCTTGAGGTTCTTGTTGTAGCATCTACGTGCCATGACCTGATCCCTCTTAACTAGGCCGACCTCATTATTCTTGCTGAGAAATTTTATGGCCAAGTGGGTAGTAGATACCACGATACCGAGTGCATTTAGAGTTGGAAAGATGATGTTATATGCTAAGGGGCAGTCCACGACTAGAAACTTGACATTGACTGTCCTGAAGAGCTTAGTACTTCATAGGGTCAGATAAGTCTCAAAATAACCTACCGGAGTGGTCTTTTCACTAGTGAAATTGGTAAGCTCCCCTTCATAGGGAATAAACTCTGAGCGTGGAACTTCTAGCTTTTACTATAGCTCCATGAACATGATGTCAACTGAGCTCCCATAGTCCACACAAATGCGCCAGACCTCGGCATTAGAGATTATCCCAGAAACCACCTGCAGATCGTCATGATTTGGGATAATCTTGTTGTAGTCTCCATCTAAAAAGAAGATTGGGGTTGCCTTCCAATCTCCGGCCCGTGATTTGGGTGCAGAATGGGAGACGCTTAACACCATCATTTATAGTGCTTTTTTCCAAACACCATTGGATGACCCACCGCTTGCAAAACTACCTGCAATAGAATTGATGGTACTGTTGACCTAGGTATGGCGGTCATTGTTGTCGTCTGACGGAGCATTCTGATTTTGATTCCACCGGTTGTTAGTATAACGATAAGGTGGACTCCAAGATCTTCTCCTAAGACTCCGGGTTCTTTTTCTTTGGCGCGAAGACACCATCAAGGGCTACGTCTTCTCACCCTCCGTCCTCCGTGGCATCCATTGTTTTGGACATGGCTAATGTATTGATCTAGCTATCGTGCCCTAATTGGGGACTTAACAACGTCATGGAGTTAGAAATAATCTTCAGTGTCATAGTTGTAGCCCTTGTTCCATGAACAATGCTTGTTATGATCCTTCTACACATGTCTCTTCATAGAGGTTGGCCTTTGAACTCAAACTGAAACACTTCCCTCAGAATTATTACACATGGAGCATTTAGGAGAGTGTAGCTAGGGTACTTGACCCGAGATGGATCTTTCTTAGAGGAGTTCCAGGGTTGAGAGGAGTTTTGATTGCCTTTCTAGTGAAAGGGCTCACCTTTCTCAAAGCTCTTCTTAGTCATAGTAACCTCTTCAAGGTTTATGTACTTTAAGGACTGTTGTCGAAATTTTTCCATAGTCTTTGGCTTTTTCTTTTCCAGAGATTAGAAAACCTGAGAATCAGTTCGGAGGCTACTTTTGGTATAGTGGAGAGCAATCCTCTCATCGAGGTTTTCCACGTTGTTGCTGGTTGTATTGAACCTCTTAAGGTACTCGCGAAGGGGTTCATCACACTCTTAGCGAATCTCAAAAAGAGACTAAATATATTTGGGTTGTTCCTTACTGGTGGTGTAGTAGAGCAAAAAAAGCTGTCTGAGGTTCTGCCAATTAATTATGAATCCCTATGGCAGGGTCACGAACCATCTGAGGATAGTCTTCTTCAAAGAAAAGGGAAAATCCAGGCATAGTAACTGAAAGGATCGCCCATGGAAGCGCATTGATTGGACGTAGACATCTATGTGTTATTGAGGGCCCGTAGTCCCGTCATAGAGCTTTATGTTGGCGGGAAAATTGAAGTTTCTTGGAACCCTAAACTTCATAAGTTGAGCAGAGAAGGATTGCTCCTGATCATCAAGGTTCGGGTTATTATTAACAACATTGGACATTTCGACCTTAGTGTGCGGCATTCTCCTCTGGTCGTTAGCTGCATTCTGCCCTTCGTCATGTCGGTGTGGTCTGGGCTGACCCTCCTGCATAGATTATTCCATATTTTCATATATGTGATGTTGTTCTTCCAGTACTGCAACTTATTGTTGCACCAAGTCTAGAAGGCAATTTCTAAATGCATTGGATTGAATCGTTCCCTATGGACGGGACACATGATCATCAACTTCTGTATTCCTAGGTCCTAGGAGCTGGTGCACTGGGATTCTGGGCCCATTATCATCGATTTCATTCATACAATGACCAAGTTGATCCCTCATAGAGATCCTATGCGATGGGTGAAGGCTTTCATCAGAAAGCGAGGTTTCATGCCCATGGCGTAGGAGTGTAATGTTGGGCTCCTAGTTCCTCACAACGAAGGTTTCAATAGCTAGTAGTGGGACAGGGTGAGGAGGATGGTGAGCCGTTGGTGCTCGCCTTTGGCTTGCAGTGGTTAGTGAACATCTCCTTTCCTAAAGTTTTGTCTCGTGTTCACCATGGTTGAGTGAGAATAAAAATTTAAGAATCCCCACAAATGGCTCCAATGTTCAATAATGGATACTGAGTTGTACCTGGATAGGCACAAACTAGTGGTGTCCTCCTTGTGCAACAGCAGCAAAGCGTGTTGGAATGGGGGTTGGTACTTGCGAAGACGCTCAAATGTTCAAGTCAGGTTGTGCATAATTAGGGTTTATGCTAAAGAGAAATAGTTACCTATTAGAAGTGATTGAGACTGGTATTTATAAAGGTTAGATAGGGAGATACATTCTAGTAATAGTTACAGAAGATCCCTATAAAATTGGAATATTGATACTACATTTATGAGCAATAAAAGATGATTATGAGTGCAATTATAACACAAGATCATGATTGGCAATTACGGATACTCGTAGGATTTATCCACTGCACAAATCTCGCGGTAATGTCGTTGCTACCTAACGTCGTGGTCCAATATCCGTTGTGGTGGGATCCCAATAGTATACCATGAATTTTCACTAAGGTGTTAATGATAAACTTCTGCTGGATGCGTGCTAAGTTGATCCGTGGAACAAGATTCTGGATCATGGTCCAAAACAGGATTTGGAGCTTACAATGGTGAATATGGGTTCTGTAAGGTTAGTGAGATCATTGTTGTTGGAATTATATTGAGGCAATGGGATAGTTATGGTAAAGGTAAGATGAGAAATCGAATCACCAGAGATTGAAATATGAGGATAGTGGTAAGGAAAGATAAACTCATAGAAGACCATATTCCTTGAGAGAAAAAAATTCTCGCGTCCTTAAATCAAACCGTAAAATCCTTACAATCTCGGGAAAATGGATTTCCTAGACCTTGGATCAAGTTTCTATGGAGAACTATCAGAGAGAATGCAGTTGAGCTCCTAGTGGAGCTCTGATGGCATATGAACACACACACACACACACACACACACACACACACACACACACACATAGAGACATACCAATTTCCAACTATCCCTCTAATTGTTTCTAACAATTAATTAACTAACAATAATAGTAAACTAATTGTTATTTGGCTTGGATCACAAAAGTAGATAAACGGTGGAAAACAAGATTGCTTTTCGGTGGAGGCCTTAACTTTCAACAAAGGCTAGTAGAAGTCTTGCAAATTAGAGACAAATTGGAGAAGCTACTTTCGATGGCTTGCAATTGTTTTCAAAAGGGGTAGGAAAACTTTCTTCCTAATTAGGTGGTGATTAGCTGGCAATCACGGAAGTAATGCTTTGAGAGGTCTCTATAAATAAGAGACCATTTGCATCATCTAGAGGCATGCAGAACAACAACCAAGAATAAGTAAAGTCTTCTAAGAGTGAGAAAAATAGAGAGTGTGAAGAAATTCTAAGAGTGTAGTGTGTGAGTATACACTGAAAATTTTTGGAGTTCTCTAGTCTCTGTAATACTACAAATTATAGTAGGAAAGGGTCTCACTGGAAAACACTATATTTTGTACCTCTTGTGTGTGAGAGTGTAAATAGGATATTGTAATTATCCTTTTATATAGTGGAATATTTTTTGGAGTTCGTCCCGTGTTTTTTCCCTCAGTGTACAATGGGGTTTTCCACGTTAAATTTAGTATACAGTTCTTGATCTATTTTTCTGGTGCAAATAGTACTGACAAGTGGGTTCCACTATAAAATTACTATTCACGTGCTTTACAATTTTATTCGTTCTTCTTCACGAATCTGAGTACGCTTTCACTCACATCTACAAAGTGTTCAAGATACTAGGGGTGTATCCAACTATAATTTCCTAACAAGTGGTATCAGAGCCACTTGATCAAATTTCAGATCAAAGATGTCGGTGCCAAAATTTGATGTGAAGAAGTTTGATGGATCTAATGACTTCAGTCTATGGAAGCTGAAGCTGCAGGCATTGCTAGACCAGTAAGGCCTGTCAAAGACATTGGAAGGCGAGAGCAATTTGTGGGAAACATTGTCTTCTGATAAAAAGGAGGAGATAATGGCCAAAGCACGTAGCACAATACAATTGAGCCTGGCAAATAATGTGTTACGAGAGGTTATGAACGAGAAGACTGTAAATGGACTCTGGAAAGTTTTGGAAGAAAAGTACTTTGTAAAGACTCTGTCAACCAACTTTTTCAAAGGAAAAGATTGTATACATTCAAACTTTCAGGAGAAAAACCAATTCGAGATCATATTGACGACTTCAATTTGATGATCTGTGATGTACAAGCGGCTAGAATTATAGTCGAAGATATTGATCAAGTTATGATCTTATTGACTTCACTACCTCCATTCTATGATAACTTCTGTGATACCATGATGTATAGTAGGTCCACCATCTTCGTCAAAATTGTCAAAGAGGCATTGATGACAAAGGATCATCAGAAATTGGCATCAGAATCCAGTTCTGATAATCCTGTAGATGGGTTGTTCGTGACGAGAAGGCGTAGTCAAGAAAGAAGATCGGGAAGCAAAAGCAAGGGAAGATCAAAGTCCAAAAATCACAAGTTTTTAAAGTGTTTTCATTGTCACCAGCTAGGGCATATTCGAAAAAATTGCCCTGAGAGAAAGGAGAAACCAGGAAATTCTACTAACATAACAGTTGGAAGTTCTTATGATAGTGATGTTGAATCTATCCTAACAGTTTCCACTAGTGACTCGGGCAATGAGTGGATCCTGATTCTAGCGTATCTCTTCACATGACACCTAATAGGAACTTTTTCTCTTCATATTAAAAGCGGGAAGGAAAGGTCTGATTGGGAGACAACAAGGTAATTACTATTGTAGATGGAGGAGAAGTACAAATCAAATTGGCTAATGGTACTGAAAGGACATTTCAAGCATGACATGTACCAGAGCTAGGCAAGAACCTGATTTCTTTGAGTACCCTAGACAACCAGGGGTACAAGAAAGGGTGGTTTTTTGAAGGTGGCCAAAGGCTCGATGGTGGTGATGAAAAGAAAGCTACAAGGCGGGATCTATCTATTGCTGAGGAGCACAATTAGTGAGGCTGCTGTTGTTTTATCCTCTGAAAGATCTGATGATGATGTCACACGATTGTGGCACATGCGACTTGGTCATATGAGTGAGAAGAGAATGACAATACTTGCTGGCAGAGGACTGCTAAATGGCGTAAAGAATTGTAAACTCAATTTCTATGAAAATTGTGTATTTGGAAAGCAAAAACGAGTGAAGTTCAGTTCTACAAAACACACCAGCAAGGGCATTCTGGAGTATGTCCATCGGATGTTTGGGGTCCAGCCCCTGTTAACTCATTGGGTAGTGCTCGTTATTTTCTTACTCTGATAGATGACTATTCCAGGAAGGTCTGGGTTTATTTCTTGAAGCAAAAGGATAAGGTGTTCGGAAAATTCAAGTAGTGGAAGGCCATGGTCAAAAAGCAAACTGGGCGGTCAGTCAAGCAGCTGAGAACTGATAATGGCGGGGAGTTCTGCAATAAAGAATTTGAAGAGTTCTACTAGAATACAGGTATAGTGAGGCACTATACTGTACTTGGAACACCAGAACAAAATGGAGTTGCAGAACGAATGAATAGAACACTTCTGGACTGTGCATGATGCATGCAGATTAATGCTAAACTTCCCAAATCATTTTGGGCTGAGGCGGTCAATACAGTTGTATACTTGGTAAACAGATCTTCATCAACTACAATTGATCTGAAGATTCCACAAGAGGTATGGTTCGGTCGACCTGTAAACTATTTTAATTTAAAGATATTTGGTTGTCCTGCATATGCCTATGTGAGTGATGGTAAACTTGAGGCGAGGGCAAGAAGGTGTATATTTCTAGGGTATGCACGAGGGGTGAAGGGCTACAAATTATGGTGTACAGAAAAAGCAAATTCACCTAAGATCATTGTTAGCACAAATGTCACATTTGATGAGGCAGTAATGGTAAATCAGAAGCGGGAATCTGAAGAAGATCAGGCAGAGATAGATCACGGTGCTGAGAAATAGGTGGAGCTGGAGAATGACACTAGGAAGATGAAGCAGGAAGAGGACACAAGTTAGCCAAGTACTTCAGGTGTTACTCAACTTAAAGAAGAACAACAAGATGAACCTGGAGACAGGGGTGCTGGTGAAGAAACTAGAGGAGTAGAACCACATAGTATTGCTACTGGCAGAGAAAGGCGACAAATTCAGAAACCTTGGAGATATCTGAATTATGTTGCTTGTGCACTTGACTTGTCAGATGCAAATCATATAGCCTTTGCATTGGCTATAGCGGATGGTGCAATAGGAGATGAACCATCTACCTACCGTGATGCAGTAGATAGCAAGGAGTCAAACGAATGGCTAATAGCAATGAATGAAGAGATTGAGTCTTTCCAGAAAAATCAAATGTGGGAGTTGGTACAACTTCCAAAGGGGAAAAGAAAAGTTGGATGCAAATGGGTCTTCAAAAGGAAAGAGGAAATCCCTGGCATTGAACATCTAAGGTATAAGGCAAGATTGGTAGCAAAAGGTTATACTCAGAAGGAGGGCATCGACTTCCATGAAGTATTCTCTCCTGTGGTGAAGCATAGCTCTATCCGGATCCTATTAGCTATTGTAAGTACGTTTGACTTGGAGCTGGAACAACTTGATGTGAAGACGACGTTCTT
This sequence comes from Ormosia emarginata, assembly GCA_029884605.1. NCBI lineage: Eukaryota > Viridiplantae > Streptophyta > Magnoliopsida > Fabales > Fabaceae > Ormosia > Ormosia emarginata. The sequence continues at coordinate 7,398,166 of JAQQTP010000079.1, forward strand.
ACATAGTGAGCTAGAGGAGCAGATCTACATGAGTCAACTAGAGGGGTTCATAGTTCTTGAGAAGAATGATCATGTTTGCCTGTTAAAAAAGTCATTGTACGACTTAAAGCAGTCCCCAAGACAATGGTACAAGAGGTTTGATGCATTTATGATTGATAATGGATACAACAGAAATCAATATGATAATTGCATCTACTCTAAACAGCTTCCAAATGGTTCTCGCATTTATATGTTGTTGTATGTAGATGACATGCTAATTACAGCTTACAACAAGGTTGAAATTAGTATATTGAAAACTCAGTTGGGAAAAGAATTTGAGCTGAAAGACTTAGGTGCAGCAAAGAAGATTCTTGGTATGGAGATTCATAGGGAGAGGCATTGTGGCAGATTGTGCTTGTCACAACAAAATTACATTATGAAAGTGCTACAACGCTTCAATATGGATCAGTCTAAACCAGTTGAGACTCCTTTAGCTGTGCATTTTAAGCTATCTTCAAAGGATTGTCCGGAAAGTGAGGAGGAGGTGGAGCATATGACTCATATACCTTATTCTAATGCAGTTGGCAGTCTCATGTATGTCATGGTGTACACAAGACCGGATCTTTCACATGCAGTAAGTGTGGTGAGTTGATTTATTAGCAAACCTGGAAAAATACATTGGGAAGATGTGAAATGGATCATGTGGTACTTGAAAGGTTCCACCGATGTCTGTTTGGTGTTTGATGGTCAACTGACACGTGGGGTTGTAGGCTATGTAGATTCTAATTATGCATGAGATTTGGATAAAAGGAGGTCATTAACAGGCTATATCTTTACAATCTTTGGATGTACTATTAGTTGGAAGGCGACATTGCAATCCACAGTTGTATTGTCAACTACTGAAGCTGAGTATATGACATTGACTGAGGCTGTAAAAGAGAGCATATGGGTGCAAGGTCTTTTGGGTAGTTTTGGATTGAATGAAAAAGAACCAATTATACATTATGATAGTCAAAACGTCATTCATCTGGCAAAGAATCCAGTCTACCATGAAAGGACAAAGCACATTGATGTTAGACTTCACTTTATCAGAGAAAGTGTCAATAATGGTATAGTTACAGTTCAAAAAATAGCCACAACTGAGAATCCTACAGACATAATGACGAAATCATTACCGATTAATAAGTTCAAGCATTGCTTGGACTTGGTCAATATCTACATAGGTTGAAGACTCTTGAGATATAAGCCAAGGTGGAGAATTGTTATTTGGCTTGTATCACAAAAGTTAATAAACGGTGGAAAGCAAGATTGCTTTTCGATAGAGGCCTTAACTTTCAACAAAGGCTAGTAAAAGTCTTGCAAATTGGAGACAAATTGGAGAAGCTACTTTCGGTGGCTTGCAATTGTTTTCAAAAGGGGTAGGAAGACTTTCTTGCTAATTAGGTGGTGATTAGCTGGCAATCATGGAAGCAATGATTGGAGAGGTCTCTATAAATAAGAGACCATTTGCATCATCCAACGACATACAGAACAACAACCAAGAAGAAGTAAAGTCTTCTAAGAGTGAGAAAAATAGAGAGTGTTTAAGACAATTGGAGTGTATCCAACTATGATTTCCTAACACTGATTGAGCTACGTGACTTGATCCAAGAGCTGATCACGTGAGGTGTTGTTGTGACCTGAACCATTATCAACCAATACACAGAGCTAATTATTTCATTCGTAAAGATTAAGAGATCAAAATTTTACATTTCTAAAAAAAAGTTATAGTGATGTCAACTAAATTGAAATGGGGATGCTATAATTGTACATATAATCATAAAAATTATCATTGAATCACAACCATACTTTTGCTTTGGCCTCAATATCATTGAGATTTCCGTTGTTGTTGGATGACCTCTAGAGTTTGTCATGTAAACGTGACTGCAAAGGGCCATTTCAAACAAACTAACTTAGTGAGCCAGCTTGCACGAGAAAATGAAACGTAGGTAGTACATACGAAGTGCAACCCTCGTTTTTACATGGAATCAAGCTAGCTTTCCGTTTCGTTGTTATCCTTGGCACAATAGAACCATACTTTGCCGCTATAAATGAAAAGTAGAAGAGGGATGACAAACAAGAACATCCTTACAAAAAGAAAGGAGCAACAAAATTAATCTTTGTAAATTTTAGAAAATAGCCATGAAAATAAGAAGGATGGAACATAGAGTGCTTAGAACCTAGAACAAAAACATTAAAGGCATTCGGATATCATAATTATGAACTGCTCCCGTTGTAAATGCGTGAATCAAATAAGTCCATTTTCATAAAAATTGACTTCTCAACCGGAAACAACCACTCAATTTGCCGAGGACATTTAATTCCCAGTTTTGGACACGGTGAGCTATTAATTGTTTATGAAGTTGTGGCCTGAGACGGGCTTTTCTTTCCCCTCCCATGAAGATACGCACAACACTACTGCCAAGCCAAGAATTTCTTTGGTAGGCGAAAGCAGCTAATCTAATCTAATAAAAAGCTGACAAATCATTGTTTTTAATGTAAAAAAATTAATGACACAGAAATTTGTATAAATTTTTACTTATTTTTAATATAAAATAGTGTTGTATTAGTCTTTTATTAATTTACTTCACAAAAATCTCGTGTGAAGCTTCATCCATATCACTTGCTAGGTGTATTTAAATAATAAGTTTGACTTGATCCGAACTTAATCCAATATTTTGATCAAGAAAACTTTTGACCTAAACTTGACCCAGCCATAGCCTCGACTAATGATCGAGTCGGAACCGAGTTGATTCTATATTAGACAAAATGCATAAATTTGGATATGCATAATTAAGTTATAAAATTTTAAAAGTATGTAACTAAAACTAAAGTATGTTTTACAATATCTATTTTGGAACAAATAACATCAATAGAAATATTAGTATGTTATGCAAAAGTTATTAATTTAAGTCAAAAAATATTATTATTTATAACTAATGATAAAAAGAAGTATAAGTTTTAAAATAATTTGAGACACTAGGCTTAATTAGGACAATCTCAAAGTATAAGTAAAAAATACACTGAATTTAATTTCTAGAACTCGAACTCATCCAAATGAACTTTGGATTGAGATGGGTTAATAGGACATATCTAGTCTTGAACACCCATATCACTCAATGTTCACTTTCTAATCAATGTTTTAAAAACTGAATCGAAGATTAAATTGACGAGACTTCTAAATCATGGTTTAATTAGATAAATTTATAGTTGAACTATGATCAAAACGAATAATAATCGAACCGAAAATATAACCGATTCACAATCCAACCTATTCAACCAACCATTTTGGTTTAGTTTTTAAAACATTGCTTCTAACCCTCGTGCTTCCTCTTCTCCTACACTTCATGAATGGTAATTAGTATACAGCCTCCGGCTGCAAATTCCACCTATCTATATCCGTATGAAAATGGAACATCTACAAACAGATCTTCTAATTCGTACATGGATTCGTCTACACCAAAAATAAACGAGGCACACTACATTACAGAATCTGAATTTGACAGCATCTTTTAGCCATAACAATTAATTTTCTTATTTCTAACTTAAACTTGAAAAGGAAATGGGAGAAGTTGCTATCTAACAAATGGCTACAAGCCTACAACAGCACTCACTAACAAAGTACCTTTCGGTCATAACCCCAACAGCAGATAGCAAATCAGTGTTCTAGCTTAGATATACTTGAACCTACAGTTAAAATAATTGAATCATCCCATCCCCAGATGCTTTAATTTTCAAAAAGCTCCGTGGAGTTAAGCATTCATGCAAATCGACATCTCAAAGATCATTCAATATATATAAAAAAAGTAGAAGAAAATAATAAAAAAATTGGAGGAGCAATGTGGGAAAATAACTGACATAATTTTATCGCCAGACTGTTTATGAAATGTTTACAACAAGCATGAATGATAATCTAAGAACAAAGTGATCCCGTCCTAACAATATCCACTACACCCTTGCAGTTTGTTTGCAGTCAGCATCTACATAGCTGCTCATCTTTAAAAAAATTGGACCCATGATGCTACAGACTTCAAATATGGCTAATCATATGACGAGATTATGATTATGGAGTCTATCTTGTTTGCATTTCGCACAGTAGCAACATTTTCTGATAATAATACTTGTCGCAACCGCTCTACCTTCCAAGCTAAATCCTCAACGAGCATAGTATGTCTACTGTAACTAGTTTATTCATAACAGATGGTCAACAATGTAACTGAAGTATAGCAACAACTCCCAACTTGACATTCAACAGCTCTTGACAGCATCCTCAACATTCACAAGGCTAAATTTACTCTACAGGAGCAGTTTCCCTCTGTGCAATAGCTGAAGGCTAACCATACTTTCTGATATAGCACTATTAGACAAATCAAAATCACCTCTGATTAGAGTTAGCTACTGTGGATGGTCCTTCAGCGAACCCAGATGATGGAGTTTGTGGCCTTGAGATGATTCCGAAGTCAGGATGAAGCATGTCCACCCCATTCCAATCAACACTAGCTGTTTTGTTGGAGTTTAGGAATTAGATATACTACTTCAAAGAAGATATAAGGCAGAAGAAGAAAAAGGAAAAACGATAAAAGGCATGAAAACATTCAAAAAGAAGGATACAATCTGTTCTCCACATATCTGTTATGCTAACTTCAGCATCTGATAGAAGCCAATAATCTGCATCATTCTACAAAAATTACCGAGAATATCAGCAATGCAATCAGTGTCAATGCATTCTACCAAAGAATCACTCTTATCCAACCATTAAATGCTAAGTATAAGAAAACAACTGAAGGACCATAAAAAACTTTACCATCAGAAGAACTTGATCATTGCAACAGGATTTACATTAAATCAGTCCATAACCCCAGCTTGAAGGGGAGGGCAGAACCTCACATCATGAGTCAGTTTAATAAGATCAGAACAGATGCTTCCTAAGATAGGCTCAAATTCAAGCAGTTAAAAGATATTGTTCCCCCCTATCTCAGTAATACTATTTAGCATGCACCCACATGACAAATAAAGAATCATGACCTCACTTCCCACCTTGAGTCCAAAAGGGAGTGAAGAGACATTAGAAATATAAGCTACATCGCTTGTTGAATCCCTGAACTGTAGTCAGTAGTCATGGTGGACTCTTTGCACATTGAAAGTAAGTTTTTTATGATGCACAGATAAAAACATCTTGACTATCATACACTTACATCAGCATCTGAAGGGACAATCTTCATCATGCCCCCAGCAAACTCTTGTGAAGCATTTAGATCAGTATGAGAAGAGAGCTGAGCTTGAGGTTCAAGTCCTTTTCCACTGCATTCAGCAGGAACCATTTCTGTCATAAGTTGCTCATTGGACCCTGAACTTGAAGCTAGTGGGAAGCTCATGGGGGGCACAGCACCATTTATCTCTTCAAATTTCTCTTCGAATTGACTAAAAACAGTTCAGAAGATCCAAATGATTAAATGAAAAATGCATTATCAGATATATTAACTAGAAAACTAGCAAAAATAATAGAACCACAGCAAAGTATTGATTATCAGATAGGAAATACAGCGTAATAATGTGATTTCTAGAAGGATAACATAAGAGAAAAAATGATAAAAATAAATAAATAATACTAGCCAAGGCAGTTATACCTGATAAGGTAGACATCAATGCGACCCATTGTGCTTCTAAGAATGATTCTATATCTCCTCTGTTGATAGTCGACAGCCTGATGCATATAGAAGCAACAATTCTCCATCATGCATTAGAAACACCAGTTTTAAAAAGATCACGAACCTTCCATCAATTTATGCCTAAACTTACTTCCTCAGGATCAGGGACTTCCAGGGTGGTTCCATGTGGAGCTTTAATTGCTATAAGAGTTTCATTCTGCTTGCAGAAATGCACTAGTATTAATAAAAAGTAAAACCTCAATAATAATCAGCATGAAAAGGAGAACACAGCAATGTTGATAATAACAATTAATAAGGTGGGAGTGCAAGCAATGCAAGAAAAAATCACCTGAAAGCAAGGTAGGCCCTTAATATCTTCTTCAGTCACAAAAAGGCACCTAAAAATAATTGAAAATTGGTATAAGTTTATCATTTAATGATAACAGTTTATTTCCCTTATGGAAGGGAGAGGGAAAATGAGTCTTAGAACTGAATTGGGAGAAGATTACTTCTGGTTGTTTTCATCTTCACTCAAACTCCTTAGTCTTTCTTGCATTTCCCTGCCAATAGTTTAGAAGGATCAGCATTAGCCACATTTTTAAAATAGCTAATTTCTGCTTTTTCTAATGCATGGCAACCATATAACCTTATTTGATTATCTAATCTGTGCTCTTCCAAAGAAATTTTCTCAACTTCTGCCTGCAAGACAAAGCCACAAGGCCAACAGCATAATTAACAATATGCTCTTACATGCCACTAAGTCATTCTAATCCTCTTTAATATTTTTATATCATGAATCATGATAAATGTAGAACTTGACCAACAAAGGTCTGGGCACAGTAGTAAATGTTGAGTGGTGACAGACATTAAGGATGGAAACAAAGATACATCTTCGATGTCAATGAAACTGATAATTCTATAACAATTAGATCCTTCGGTGTCAAAAGGTCGTTCACAAGAAAACAACACCCACATTACTTACCCTAAGTGTAGAGATATCACCATCCACCTCACCGGATGTAGAAGATTCAATTCCCCTACATTCCACAAGGTTTGATGTAAGAATTGTGCTCTAATACTTTGATTCAAACTTTAAACTACACAAAAGAGAAGCTACATATACTATAGAAAAATTACAAAATGCATCACATATTACTTCCAATGTATTCTGTTCTTGAGCTTCTTTTCGATGAGACCAATGCCTTCCAAAACATTAGTTATGTCATATATCCTCCTCTTTTGCACCTGTACAAAAGGAAAACTTTTAAATTCATATATGATAGAGGAAAGAATAAATATCAGATATTTTGATCATAATTTTTTTAAAAGGACCTCCAAAGTTTCTGCTGCTTTATTTAGGTCAAGAATACCATCCTCTGCGTGCTTGATCAAATTGATGAACCTTTTTGTCAAGAGACCTGTTAAATTCCAGTAAACTTTATCATTCTTTTCTCATGGAAAGAATTCTAATAGCCATAACATATCAGGAAAGAGCAATGTAAAGAGCTTATTGATTAAGATTGCTTCCAAAATTACCTAAGGAACTGTCATAACGACAGCCGCCAGCAGGAGTAAGAGGAGAAGGGGAAGCTGCATGCAATCAGAAACTGTCTGATTAAACTAAATATATTATCACTGGAGTACAGCAAGGAAAGCGGATCACAATTTGCACATAAGTTGCTTCCAAGCACTAAAAGCTTCTCAAATGGAATAGTGAACTTAGTTCAACATGAAAGATCGTGGGAAAATTTTCTCACCAGCATTTGAGATGGGTGTCTGAGGACATGATCTGCCTTCTTTGGAAACCTTTGACTTATTATGTGTCCTTTCCCCTTTTGCAGACACAGGAGTTTTGAAGGGACTATTCATTACATTAGTGTATCCAGGGCTGTTACTCCATTTTTGTGAGTCTCCTTCATTGTCATTCATTCTACTCTTCCGCTTCATGTACTGGCACCACCAGCAGGTTCCATAAACAACAAGATAGCAAGAAAAAAGAGAAGACCAAAGACGTATACACACATCAATATATAGATGAGATAAAGGTGATATAATGTAAACAATTAAGCAAGAGTAAAAATTTATCGTTTGATATGTACAATAAATTATAATGATATTAACTACAAAGTTACTCAAAATATTGAGATAAAAAGGAAACACACACATAATAGCAATTCAATCTCATCACATACGAAGCCACAAACGAAAAAGTTCAAAAGCAAGCATTACCAAGCCACTCAGAATGAATTACAGATAGCAAAAAAGTATCAGTTAACAAGAATAAACCTGTATGCAAGTGAACACACCAATGTACAATCATTTTATCGGCCCAAAATCTAACTGTTTTGGAACTAAGCACCAGCTCCCTTGACACATATGGTTGACAACAAGTCAACAAGCAAAGGACCTTGTATCAACCTATATTACCTCAAAAGCAACGGAAAATGCAGATATTAAATTCCCTCTCTAATCTCTATCCACCTCCTCTCTCTCCCACCTAGTTATTGCATAGACCTACCACACTAGACAAAGATCAAAGTTGACTCCAATAAAATGGAATATGAGACAACACATTGTGATATTAGCTTTCGAAAAAGGTCCCCAACATTGATTAGCCAGTTTGGGTCCGAAATTGGAAAATAAGCTTAACTTTTCCACATGGAAAAAAAACAGAATAAAAATTCCGCTCCTATAACTCAAAATCAAAAGCATATGCAAATGAGTCCAACTGATTCAGATAAAAAAAAAAAAAGAACACAAACACAAACTAAAAAAAGAAATCATTTCGGATTCGGAAGCCACAATTTTACCAAACACAAACGCAAAAGGAATTTAAGAATAGACAGACAAAAAAGAAGGACTAACGGGAGATCTAACAACAACAGCTTCAGCCTCTTGATCGGCGACTCTCCTGGAGTCGGAAGCGAAGAAGCTGTGGTAATCATCAGCCGGAGCAAATGGCGGCTTAGTGGACGCGAAGGAGAGGTGGCGCTTCAGCGGCTGCCGGTTCGAGGAGCCGGAAGCCTCCCGCGGCGGCGACGCTCGGCTGTTCGAAGCTCCAGTGCCGCCGGACATGGAGCATAAAACCGATCGTACCTCCGGTGGCAACCCGAATTCGGCAGAAGTTGTAGGGAAATGGGGAAGGATCGGGGGAAGAGTAGGGTTTTAGAGAGAGAAAGTGGGTTTAGAGAGAGAAATTAAAAGGTTTTCGAGGAAATAGAGGGAGATAGGGTCGAAGAGGAGGCGACAGTAGAAAACGAGGGAAGGAGGGAATTTTGTTTCGGATAGATGTGGAGGGAACTCCATGCGCAAAAAAGAAAAAATTGAAAATAGTTATTACATATATTTACTACTCTTTTGCCATTGTATTTTTCGATTATTGCGAAATTAACCCACTGCCTTTCTGTTTTTTCGATAATCAAAATCTTTTCTGCTTGTTTAAATGTTTTATTAGTGTAATATGTTAAAATTCAAGCAAAACTCGTCATATTTTGTTTTAAGGACTGTAAGAGGCGAAATAAATTATGATATTCAGGGCCATTGATATGATACACCCTATTGAGCTATGGTGTATCATACTCTATCTATTTGACTTGTTATTATAGGTATTTTTTTTTTTAACAAGTTTTTCTTTCTTTTTTTTTCGTTTATTTTTTTAATACCACCATCACTACTGGGCGGTGGCGGAGTTGTCGGTGAGTCACCATTTGTCGGAAGTTGTAATTTTTTTTTGTTTTTTTTTTTTGTATTTTTTTTTTTAGTTTCTTCCAGATCCGTCGTTGGTCGGACTGGAAGTTCGCGAGGAGGTTGTGGAGTGGCACGCGGTCGCGAGAACGCCCAGATCTGGATGGCACAATTGGTTCGACGTTGCCAGTTTGGTGCGGATCTAGTGCGAGCTACGCGGCATCGCCAATCTGGTCGAGCGGTCCGCGGGTAGTGCGGTTCAGGCGAGCTGGTTCTAGCGGTGCTGGGTTAGGTGGTGGGCGGCTTGCAGGGCGGTCCGGTCGGATCCCAGTGGCTCGGAGGTCTGGAGCTGCACGGCTTCGTCGATCATGTTGCGCGGATCTAGATAAGTTGACTGGTATGGAGACCGGCGCGTGGTCCTGGTGGGTGCAAGCTCGACGTCGGCGGTGGTGCGGGGTGAGGGCGTCGGTGCTGGTCTTGGTTCGTGCTGATGCAATGAAGGTTGCTGGCCGGATATGTGCGGGCGATTCGGATGGGTGGTTTCAACTTGGTGGGATGGTGGTTATTATGGTGGTTTATGGTTGTTGGTTGAAGATGGTTTGTGGTGGGTGTTTGAGGTTGATGATGGGTGGTGAAGGAGGTGAGTGGTTGGTTGAAGGTGGTGTGCTTGTTGATGGTGGTTGTGGGTGAAAATGGAGGTGATAAAGTTATGGTAGAGATGAAGGAAAGTGGGCGGCGGTAGACGTGATGGTAGCTGCCAACAGCTATGGTGGTGATAGTTAAAAAAAAAAACTTACAACAAAAAAAAAATTTTCAAGTAGTTGATCCTAGCCATTGAATATGTTGATTGATGTGTTTTTCAACACATTTAATGGCTAAGATTATCAAAGTGTTCCATACACCTTCTAAAAGAGGGTGTATATTAGAATTAGCCTATATTCGGAATTGTTACTATTTTTATTGGGTGTGTTTCATAATTAATTTAGTTTTCAATCATTTGCTCTTGGAAAATCAACTTCAATCGATGTTGAGATAATAATTGTTTTTTATTCTTATAATTTTGAAGCAAACTGACGAACTTTATTTGTTATTGAGTTAGTAAGTTCTTAAGAAAATATTTCAATGGCCAGAGAGGACTACGAGATATTAGTCAAAGTTAATTAACTATTATTATTACGTGAAAGCTTTGGCCCTAAAATAGAAACATTGTCATATTTTTAAATATATGCGTGAGCATCTTTTTTTTTAAATAAACAATTAAATGTGTGTGAGTGTGAAACGATATATTAATTTGGGATGGATACACACATCCCCTTCAGGTTTGACAATATAACACTTAACCACATCTTTCCTTAAAGATTGCACTCCCTCCAATTGACTAAGTTGACTAATTATGCTGTTAAGTTTTCCTTCTAAGTTAACTATGGTATGGTTTGGATCATTAACCATGAATTGAAGATAAGAACATCAACCAGGCAAATGCCCTTCGGGTACAACAATCCAGTGGTAATTTTTGTATGTTATATTATTATGCTTGAGAAGCTTTCCGAGTGTCTTGAGGAAATCCTTCTTAAGCACACACCCAAATGTAGCCCAATTGCAATCAAAATCCGGTTTGTTTCTGTTGAGAGTAAAATCACAAGTTTTAATTCGACGAAGATAATTTTGACAGTCAGATGATAACATTAAAATATTTGATGAAGATAATTTTGATGGTCGGATGATACCATTGAGACATTCGACGAATAAAGGTTTCGATAGCTGGATGATAACATTGAAATATTCGACGAAGATAATTTTGATGGTCGGATGATACCATTGAGACATTCTATGAATAAAGGTTTCGATAACCGGATGATAACATTGAGATATTCGACGAAGAGATTTTCGACAGCTCGATGATGATGACATTGAAGAAATTTTCTAATGTGTTATAGTTAGATGTTGGTTTTTGTTGAAAGATCTCAGTTGCTTTCAATTATTAGTCTTGAATTCGACAGTCAGATGGTGATCCAAGTGGTGGCCAACTCTCAAATAGTCAAGGGTTGGTTTCGTCGAAAATAAAGTTATTAATTTTGAATTCGACAAGAGTTGGTTATTGTCGAAAAATTTTATAACTGCTCTCAGTTGAGCAAATATTAGTGTAGAAAAATATGGCATAACTGCCATGTACATGGTCAATTTTTAGGAGTCAGTTATTTTTCATAATTTTCCTATAAATACTAGTATTCACGATGTACAAATGGTTGGTTACTAGATATACAATCCTAACATCTCACTCAAGCAGATTAATGGATTTGACTCCAAGTATGCATTCCATTTTCATTTTAAGTCATTTACTTTAATGCAATATTCTTTTAAATTCATTTACTTTGAGTCATGTTCTTTAAATTTCTTTACATTTTCTATACTTTTTATCTTTCCTGCACTTTATTTTCTCTGCACTTTACATTTCTTGCACTTTACTTTCCTACACATTAATTTTATGTACTTTAAATTCTCGCACTTTATATTTTTTGCATCTTTAATTTCCTACAAAGTTTTAAAGCTTTTTTCTAAGTTTTCATTTCTTTCCCTTCACTTCTTGAATCAAGTTTTCACAAGTTTCTTCAAAACCATTTTTAAAACGAGATTACCACATAACTCTGAACTCACATTCGACTGATAAAATATATTTGTTTGTTGGAGTTTGTCCTAACCAAATTCACCCATAAACAAATTAGCACGCCCGGTGGGACGAGTTCAGAGTAACTCGTAATGTCACAAACCTCTTCATAAGAAGATGGTTTTATGTATTTAAGAAGTGGAAAGTTAGTATATTATTGCCCTTCTTAAGATACGTAGATTATGAGTAACGCAAATAACCAGGCGTCGAATGCACTTTCAGTTGATGTTAATGTGCCACCTTCGACAACCGTTACTGTGTCACCTTTAACCGTAGCTAGTGCGGGTCTTGTGGTTGATATAGTAGCAACTGGTACTCTTAGGAGTAACCCAGTACTGGAACAAGTGGTGCTTGGAGTGACTCAGTCATCACCAAATCAACCAAGTAATCAAAGTGAAATGAACTCAAATTCAAGGTTGGCACCACAATATGGTTTGCCACCAAATTATATTCCTCCTGTGTTGGCACAAATGGGACTTGGTTCTACTTTGTCCAATACTATAGGCCAAACAACAGCTTAACAAAGCCAACAACAAATAAGTTCGGCTTTAGTAAGTTTTAATGGCCAAGGAACAGGAGTTGCAAGCTCAAGTAATCAAACTCCTTTTCGACAAGAGAGACTGAATTTGGGATCTGTATTCCTAAATATGTCGAGAGATATTCCTCAGAATATGACTGGGCTAACTATGAATTCTTTGGCCAGTTTTCGAAAACAAATGGATGAAAGCAACCATGAAATGGTGCACATGTTCACTCAACAAATAGGTGCTGTAATTACACCAATCATGGAAAATATAAATAATGCTTGCATTGCGTTGGCTCAACAAATGGCAAGGCTAAATCAAGCCTTGGGAATAGATGAATTGGTTAATGATAATGTTCAAAGAGCTCAGCCTAGGGCAAATGCAGGAGTAGTTGTACCCCAAGCGAACGTGGGACAAGACCAGCGAAATCCTGGTCAATTTGGACAAAATGATCAACCATGCTTGGAATATGGTAATGTCCATGTGCTTCGTCGAGATGATGATGATCAAATGGCTTGGAATGATGCAGCCATGAGATTGCTTCGATGAAATCTCGGGAGGCACCAAGTAATTGAACAAAATGTAAACTGTAACGCCCCTTTTCGAGAGGGAACGTCACATTATTAAACATAAAAGAAAATGCAAAAAATCAAATTTTGAACAATTAAGACCCGGTTCATTTAGTTTAAAGTTAACTTGCATGATACTTTAATACGTGAGTAAAATGGTGGTATTTTTTTTTTAATTTAACGACGCGAAATATGAATAACGATGAAAAATAAAACAGTAAATAGAACTTACATCTGAATAGCATACACACATATATATATATATTTAAGTGTCAAATGTATTTTAGATACAGCCTGAAAATTTCTAAAAAGCAAAACTATACCTGCCGCAAGGAATCATACATATACATTCCCCATAATATCAAAATATACAGCCCACCAAAATAATACATCAGGCCCCCAAAATAAAATACTGGCAACCATCAGCAGCTACTAGTAAAATCAGTCCCTCAGAAGAGGAGGGATCGTATCCGGGTCCTCAGCAAGATCCTCCTCTTCAGAGGAAACCTCCATAGGAACCATAGAACCACGGGCAGGAGCCCAAGCAGTAGAATCAAAAGAGTCCTCCCAAGGGGTGTAGTAACGATCACCCCACATCTCTCGGATGGGTAAGTAGAACTCCAGTCGCAGGCTGACATGGCAGGTGAGGATCGGTGCCTCATGACGTCTCCAGGCTAGGGAAATCGACACGTCCCCCAGGTAGATGCAGCGATTGGAACTCAAGTTGATATGCCAGCACTCTGGTCCTCCGAGGAAGGTCAGACGCACATCACCTAGAAATCCACGTATGTGTGCCGACATTGCCTCAGTAGATGCTAGTCCCGTTCGGGCCAAAAGCCAGAAAAATCGGGATCTTCCGCCTCCTTACCGTCGTCTTCGATCAATACAGTGTACACACAGGCAGCAAATAATAGAAATACAGGAAAAAGGTAAGATATCCTACCATCATTACCAATTATAGCATCCAGAAACAAAACGGCGCAACGCGCCCAAGTAGCAGTTCAGAAACAACATATCCAAGTAATAAGCAGTAAATTCAATAGTAAGCAGATAAACAGTTCCAGGCAGTCATTTATTGCAACATTAAACAAACAGTTCAAATTCACAAAGCAGTAATTATCAGATGATTTCATATTCCATAATGCATGTACACACAGTACTCAGATTCCTACTCCATGGAGCTAGACACAAACAGTCGGAGAGAAAGATCAGGAGACATGTCTGTAACTCAGCTTTGCCGCGGCCAAAGTGCTATACATCAATAATTTCCACATACACATCAGACATTGTACAGACAGTCCATGCTAGATCATGATATAGGATAGTGTCTCGGTCTGGATCGTTGGTGCATTTGTATCGGTTTGCCCCACGGGTAGAAGAGCTACCAACTACCCATTGTGAAGGACCCGCACCCCGACGCCCCCAAGGTCATCACATGACCTACACTAGTCTACTCGCACCCGCACTAAGGTGTGTTCAATCTCCTAGGCAACTTGACCTTACAACAGTCCACAGGACATTCACAAATGCATAAGACTCTATGCATGAACATGTATGATTCACAATTTCATACAATTCTATAATATGCCACAATTGGCCAAGAGAACATCAATATATATATATATGGTCACTCACATGGACCCGTAATGTCATAATATTGAAATCAAATAAGGTAATACATTTCTAAGGTCCTTTATGCATTCTTGTTTAGGATTTAGTCTTCCTACTAGGTTCATCTTTAATTTGATTCTCATAATTAATTTGATTTCTCTAATCTGATTCATTCTAAGTTCTTAGAATCCCGCTATCTCTTGTTCTTGTCCTCTTGAAGTTACCCAAATCTTATGACAATCTCTTTCTTGGTTCTTTTAAAGTTTATGAAGTTCCCAATTATCTTCAATTCTTTCAATTAGTGATTTTTCTAGTTCATTACCTAAGAGTTTAGCCACTTGTTTACTTATGCTTTAGAGTTACCAAAAATTGCATAATTAAGCCTCCAAAGGCCTTAGAGGCCGTGGCCTCTCAAGGGATCCAAATCCCAATCTTTTCAATTTATCAATTGTAAATTACACCTTTAATTTGCTTAGTCTTTCACTTGTTGCATTGGTTCACTAAGAACCCCAAATTTTTGGGCTCAAAAACCGTGACCTCCCAAGAGGTTCCAATTCCAAGTTTTTCTTACATTGATTTCATTTTATCACTTGATTGATTTAAGTCTTGTACTCATCATAATTTGTCCACACTTTACCCCATTTCAAGCTCAAAAACCGTGGCCTCCCTAAAGTGATTCTCAATTGTTTTTCTTCCATTTTCAACCATCCAATCCAATCCAAAATATTAATATACACAACCAATCAATTCAATGTCATAAATATCATAAAATCAACATGTAAACATAATAATCATCAAATTAAAGAATAACCCTCACTAGGGTTTTTCCCACAAACAACATAATCAAGGTTCTTAGATGCTAATAGAGGTTGAGGAGGAGTGTCTTCCTCTTACCTAAGTGTAGAAATCACGAGAAACCCCAAGAAATTTCCTTGTAATTTCGGATTGTATCTACAAGAAACCCTAGAAATTTTAAATTTTTTAAAACATCACCAATGCTTGAAAAATAAAGCATGGATGGTCACCAAGAGGACCATGAACACGAAAATGAAGAGGAAAGGAGAAGAGTCTTGAAACTTTACCCAAAAACCCTAACTTTGAAGCTTGAAGAAAGTGATGAAGATGGTGGAATCTCAAGATGCTCCAACCAAGAAAAGTGTTTAAAAGAGGGAGAGGATTAAGAAAATGTAGTTGGAAGAAAATTTTGTGATGGATGAGTGGAAGAAGAGGGGCTGGTTGTGGAGGGTTCTAGAGAGAAGGAGGAGAAAAGCAAAGTGAAGAAGGAAGAAGAAAGGAAGAGAGAGAAAGTGTTTTTGGTTAAAATGAATTTTGTGTAGTAAAATGAATTAATGAAAGCAAACTAATTCCCCCTTGTTTTGGGCTGCTGCTGCTGCTGTGCATAGGGAGAGAGGGAAGAGAGAGTTTTTGGCTTCCCTTGGAAGCTAAGGGCTTCTTGGTCATTGTTTGGTCAAAGCTTCTCAAAGAAGCTTTGATTATTTTACATTAAATTTGAATTAAAGTGGATTAATTAGACATAAAGTAGATTGCATTAGGATAATGTGATAGGATTTTTATTACATGTTATTATCCAATGGATAATAGTTACAGTTGACAGAAGTTAGTATTTAAGATAAATTTTTTGTAGTATTGTTTTGTTTTATCTGTTAAAATTTTTCGAAAATCGTGAAATCTCGTAAACTGTGTCCAGCCTCTGATTTAGTAAGATCTCCCATCGACGTGTCCATAATTCAAGGTTCACGAAGAAAACATCGCGTTTCTCCAGTTTTGCTCAGTGCACACGTAAAACGAGAAATATATTACAATATTCAACGTTTCCAGAAAAATTCTAGAAAATTCTCAAAAATTGCAATTATTATAAAATGACTATCCGTCATATAATTTTCCAATTCTTGAAGCGTTACAGTCATTTTCTCGACTCTACTCAAGTTTTGCGCAAAACGAAGAATATATTAAAATATTCGTCATTTCTGAAAAATTTTGAAAGAATTCACATAATTCACAAATATTAGAAAATGACTATTCGTGGTAAAATAAATAATTTCTGGAGTGTTACACCGACCTCGATAATTACGTCTTTCGTGTGCACGCAAAACGAGAAATATATTAAAATATTCGATGTTTCCGAAAAATTCCAAAAAAATTCTTAAAAATCATGAATATTATAAAATAATTATTTATAATTAAACAGATATTTTTTGAGATGTTACATAAATCAAGTAGTGGAACAAGTTCTGAATAGGTTTGGGTTCAATGTTAGATATGTCAACTAACCCTATTTTGTTTCAGTCTTTCCTGAGTGGGTACAACAAGCAGAATTACCCAAAGGAATTAAAATTCCTAAACTTTCAAAGTTTGCTGGTGAAAATGGGGAATCGACCGTCAAACATATCGCACGATATACAATAGAAATAGGGGAATTGACTACTATTGAAGGCCTTAAAATGAGATTTTTTCCAAGTTCCCTTATTAAAAATGCATTTTCTTGGTTTTTGACATTGAGACTGGATTCGATTCATTCTTGGACTCAATTAGAAAGAAGTTTCCATGATCAATTCTTCAGAGGAGATTTGAAAGTTGGACTTATAGATCTCTTCAATATCAAGAGAATGTATAATGAAATCATGGATGATTATTTATCTAGGTTTCGACAAATGAGGAGTAGATGTTTTACTCATATACCTGAAGCAGAAGTAGTGAAAATTGCTGCAGGAGGCTTAGACTATTACATAAGGAAAAAATTAGTGAATCAACATTTAGTTGATCTTGCCCAACTAGGTGAGAAGGTTAGACAAATAGAGCAATTGAAAGCTAAAAAGTCCAAAAGCAAAAAAGATTCCTTAAAAGAGAGAAAGTGGCATTCGTCGGGTTAGACGAATCCTGTAACACCCTAAATTTTATTTATTTCATGATAAATATTCATTTTATAATATTTGTGATTTTCTAGAATTTTTTTGGAATTTTCTGAAATCGCGAAATATTTTAATATATTTTTCGTTTTATGTGCACATTGAGCAGACTTCGAAAAATGGCTGTAGCGCTTCAAAAGTTGGAAAATTTTATGATGAATATTCATTTTATAATATTTGTGATTTTTGGAAATTTTCTGAGATTTTTCCGGAAACGTCGAATATTTTAGTATATTTCTCATTTTGCGTGCGCACTGAGCAGAACCGGGAAAATTAGATATTTTCTCCGAGAACCTTGAACTATGAAAACGTCGAAGGGAGATCTTACTAAACTCGAGACCAGATACAGTTCACGAGGTTCCATGTTTTTTGAGAAAATTTTAACAGATAAAATAATAAGACGGTGTGTAAAATTCATCCGTCAGATAAATTAATACTGACTTC
This sequence comes from Ormosia emarginata, assembly GCA_029884605.1. Lineage (NCBI taxonomy): Eukaryota > Viridiplantae > Streptophyta > Magnoliopsida > Fabales > Fabaceae > Ormosia > Ormosia emarginata. The sequence continues at coordinate 7,416,256 of JAQQTP010000079.1, forward strand.
TGTCGACTGTAACTATTATCCATTGGATAATAGCATGTAATAAAAATTTTATCACCTTATCCTAATGTAATCTACTTTATGTCATAGCAAATCTACTTTAATTCAAATATAATGCTATTTTAATCAAGCTTCTAGAAACTTTGACCTAAAATGACCTAACTACCCACTCTAATGGTATGGAAAAGACAAAACTTTCCCTCCCACTCTTCATTAGGGCTACGATTGGCAGCCCACTTTGGAGCCAAATTGGCCAAGTTTCTATTGCACACTTAACTCATCAAACCCTAATTCACTTTTCAACTTTCTCTCTCTCTTCAATTTCTTCTTCTTCATTTTGCTCTCCCTTCTCTCTACACTCTCCATTTCAGTAGCCCCTCCTCCACCACATTTCTTCATCATTTCTCTTCACTAATCACATTTCTACACTCACATCCATCTTCTCTACAACTTTCATTCACAAAGTTTCTCCAAAATCTAATCTTTTCTCCATTGACTCCTAAGGTAAAGCCTCTAACTTTGAGGTCAAGTTCCAATCTTTCTTCTCTTTTCTTTTCATTTTCATGCTCCATGGCTTCTTTAGTGGCCATGGATTCATTTTTTTTCATGTCTAATGGTTGGTTTTGATGGTTGAAAATCCTAGGGTTTGTGGAGCCACAAAACCGAAACTACAAGGAAAAAGGAGGAGCTCATTTTCGTGTTCACCTCTTTGGTAAGAAGGAGACCACTCTATTCAACCTAAAATGGTGGTTGGGAACTTGTTTATTTAAGGATTTGTGAGAAACCCTAACATGGGTTACTCTTTGATTTTTTTTCGTTTTCTATTTGATTCTTTAAAATTTCATTACTCTACTTCTATTTGTTGGATGAATTTGATTCTTGGTGATATTGTAATAATTTGATTGGATTGGAAAGTGTGGTTTTGAGACAAAAACCCCTTGTTTTGGGCATGGAGGCTCACGGCCAAGTACCCTTGGTGGGGTGTTGATGGTTCAAAATTTTTGTAACCTAATGGAATGGTATTATTTGAGTAGACAAGGACCAATGGAGAAAATGAAACTTTGACCCCTAACTCTATGATGGCTCACGGCCATGGAGGAGAAAGATGGTGAAAAATTGTGACTTGAATGAAGGATTGATGAATTGGACATTAGAAGGTAATTAGGGATCCATAATGTGTAAGAACAATTAATCAAAGACTTAATTTGGTAACTTAGAAAATTTCAATCAAGAGGAAGAACATGAGTGTGTGAGTTGGAGGAATTTGAGATAAACATATTAAGTGAACTATAATCAAGATCAAAGGAAGAAGTAAATTTATTAAGGTATTAAGGATTCAATAGAAAACATAAAAAGAATTCCCTTAAGGATAAAGATCCATTATGAAAAAGTAATTAGGGTAAGTCATAATAATAATGTCATTGAAAAGTAATTAAGGCAAGCTACAATTATAATGTCATTAAAAGGTAATTAAGGCAAGATTATATTAATAATGTCATTACAAGGTAATTAAGGTAAGTCATAATAATAATGTCATCAAGAAGTAATTAAAGTAATACATAGAAATAATGCCATTGGAGATGTAACCAAAGTGAAAATCAATGACAATCCTATGGGTGATGCTAATTAAAGTGAAACACCAAGATGAACACAATATCGTTATGGGTCCAAGATCGGGACCTAAACCTCATTGACAATTGATTGAGCCATATGTGGCATAATATGGATTGTTACGCTTTTATTGGTGATGCATGACTATTTATTGATGAGAAAGCGCATCGTTGTAAATACGTACATAAGATTGCATGGGGTCATCATGCATTAAATATTTGCTCAGTCTGTGACTGTTAAAAGGCTCTGTTGCCTAGGAGTTGAATTACACTTTAGTGCGAGTGCGAATAGACAAGTGTAGGTCTTTGTTGACCTTGGGGACGTCGGGGTATGGGTATTCCATCATGTGGCTAGTTAGTAGCTCTTTTGCGTCGTGGGATAGACTAATGTAATACACCGACGATCCGGACCAAGACACTGTCCTATGATCGCGATCTTGTGAGAATGCCGCTGTATAAAGCCTTGATGCGCAAAAATATTATTTTTAAGGGAAGCATTTATTTTTATGGCTGACTAGATATTGGCACGTCTCCTTGATCATTCACTCCAATGTTTATGTCTAGCTCCATGGAGTAGGAATTTGTCAGTACCCAATGTGGGATCTTGTTACCATATGCATATGCATTTTGAGTCACATATTTTCTGTCATGTACCCATATGCCTACTTAATTGCTATTCTGTATATACATATATAATTGTGAGTTTTATTGATGTTGTAACTGCTGGAAATTATTATTAAATTGCCCTCTGCCTGGATTTTATGTTGTTTATTACCCTGTTGTACTGTGTGGGCGCTTTGCGCCGTTTAGTTTCTTACTGCCATATTTGGTAATGAATGATGAGTATCTCACCTCTTTATTGTATATTCTGCTATTCTGTATTATTGTGTGATTTACTGAAGACGTTCGTGAGGAAGAAAAGAAAACTTCTGAGTTTTCTAGCTTCTGGCCATATCTCGACTGAGACCGAAGTTGCCGAGGATGACGTCTCGCCCCCGCGAATTTTTTGGCTATGTGCAGATCAACTTTCACGGAGGTCCTGATTGCTGGCACATTAACATGCAAACCGACCGTTGTGTATATCACGGCGAATTGACTGTGTCCTTGGCGTGGGGACGTTATGATGCTTCTATTTTTTATTTCCATGCTTTTATGTGGCTGGAGTTTTACCTGCCCGTGAGGGACATGTGGGCTAATATATATTACACCCCGCAGGAGGATTCCTTTTTGTCTACTGCTTGGGCTTCTGCCCGTTGCTCTGTCGTCCCGATGGATGTTTCCTCGGACGAAGAGGATCCTAAGGAGAACTCGGCTACGGTCCCTTCTCGTCAGTCCTAGGGGCTGAGGTTATTGGTAGCTACTGATGGCTAACCAGTTATATTCTTTTTGAGAAGCCTGATGTCTGTACATGTTGGGGTATATCTGTATCTTTGGGTGGGTACATATTTTGCTTTTTTTGGTATATTTTGGAAATGTAATTAAACAGGCTTATATTTCTAGTACAATGTATGTAATTATCCATATTGTGTATGATTGTATGTTTTATTCCACGTTGATTTCACTTTGATCATTTTGACGAATGTTTCATTTGGAAAGGAACCTTTAATTCTTAATTCATTTAACGTTATATATCCATGAACAGGTACATATGTATATTAATGGAATTTCAACCGGACTCATTTTAAAATAAAAAAAAATGTCTCAACTTTTCTGTATTTATTTGAATGTCGTTTCACTATAGTGTGACGTTCCCTCTTCTTACCCATTATGACTAAGAAAAAAGGGCGTTACAAATCTGACAATAAGACTGAAGATAGCAATGATGAATTTGAAATCAATATTGCTAAACTTCAGAATAGTCCTCCTTATATGTGTCAAGCTTTACAGCCTACGAGAAATAAAGAAAAAATAAATTATGTCAATAGAAAAACATATACATTCGATGTAACAAGAATCGACAAAATCTTTGATTTATTGTTAAAAGATAAACAAATTAAATTGTCAGAAGGTCAAAAGCTATTAAGACCTGATGAGATAAAAGACCGAAAATATTGTAAGTTTCATAACAATTTCGGTCATGTTACTAACGAATGTATTCGTTTCAGAGATCTAATTCAGAAGGCATTAATGGATGGGCGTTTGAAGTTTGCTGACAAGTTAAGGCGGACATGAAAGTTGATACAGATCCGTTTCAAGCCGGAATTTCATACGTTGATTGACAGGTTCCTTTAAATGTTAGAATGATCAATATAAGGAATTTACAAGGATTTGACATTGACATGGAAGATGCAATGAATGTTTATCCCAAGCAAGGAGAATCTCTTAAAAATTTCCTTGAAAGAAAGAAAGAAAAAGGTAAGGTAAGGTAGTGTCCAAGATGCAATGCAATGTATGATGAATTTGCTGTAAAGAAACTTGCTGAGGAGCAACAAGGTAATTCACAAGGCAAGAAGAAGTTTTTCGACAAGAAAGTTAGAAAACTACAACAGCCCTTTAACACTCCAAAACCAGTTTATACTCCGAAGCCTAAGCCAGTCTATATGCCCAAGCATAATATGAATGGCTGGTTGGTTAAGTCATCAAGAGAACCTATGGGGAGTAATGTATTTCCTAGGGGTTGTGTCGGACTAGCTAGAACCAGAGTATCACCTGCTAATGTTACTGTGGACAAATGGGTTAAAAATTCTGCAATGGTAAGATAAACTTATTTTCGACGAAACGTAGCTGCCAGGAAGAATAGATTCCAGAAGGATCGACCATTTTGGAATGAAGATTACAAACATGGTAGAATCAACCAAGATGAAGTTTTGATTGGCCAGGATGTAGCAGGGCCATCAAAATCTTTACCAATGACAAAGAGTCGAAAAAGAAGGCTACAGAGGTTGAGACAGGCACAGAAAAGAAGAAATTTAGTTGAACGTTTGGTCATTAAAGAACAACCCACAGAAATGGAATGTTTGGTAGTCAAAGTTAAGCCAACACCAGATGAAAATAAAGATAACCAGAAATTGAGAAGTATTGTCAGAAAAGAACCTGCATATATAAGGGGGCAAATTCCAATTGAGTCGACAACAAGTGAAGATAGGCGGCTGGACAGGAATGATAGTTTTTGACAAGAAAAACTTACAGAGATAATGAAAGGGAAACAGGTTCAAGGGTCTATTCCAAACAAAATTGGAAGAAAATAGCCATTTGGACTTGTAGCAATGGAAAAAGAAGCAAAAAAGAACAATCTGGTAGTTAAAGAGGATAAGGATATAGCTAGGGAGAAAGTTGAGAAAATGATAAAGAAGATAGCTGAGAATAAAAGTAGTAGTGATGATGAAGATTGGTCGAAGGAAGAAATCTTGAAAGTTCTGAAAGATCCTGACCAAGATATCAAGTGGAGAAAGAAAATGCTTGACATGATCAAAAGGAAAAGAAATTTGGTGAAGTCTAATTGCCAAATTATAGATATGGATTTGACGATTGATGAAGTTGTTGAAGCCTTAGCTGATACAGAAGATTTTTTAGGCTTTGGTGATAATGAACAATTCGACAAGGATTTTACTTTGGACAAAGATCTGGATGACATTATAATGGCTATGGATGGAAGTTTGCCGTCAGAAGAATACCTCAAGCTTGGTGGATATAAAAGTCATGAATAGTCAGATGAGGAAGAATTCTTGAAGTCAATGAATGTGAATTTGATTTCAGTTTTACCTGATGAATTCGAAGGGTATCATGAAATTGAATATGTAGGAGAGAATGAAGAAGACCTGGATGACCTCAGTGATCATTGGCTTTTCTATCAAGATAATATGTTAACTGTATTCAACAATACAACATATTTTGAAAAGCCAATAGAAGAACAGAAGACTCATCTCCGTCCATTGCACATCAAAGCTTTGTTAGAAGGCAAGCCGACGAATAGAGTCTTGATAGACGGAGGGGCAACTATTAATCTAATCCCAAGGGTAATGTTAAAGAAACTTGGGAAGAATAAGTCTGATTTAATGACAACTAACATGATTGTTACTGATTTCAGTGGCAAAACTTCCCCGTCAGATGGAGTAGTAATGTTAAACGTGCAAATTGGATCCATTGAAAAGTCGACATTATTTGTTGTAATTCCGACCAAATCCAGTTACAATCTTTTGCTAGGAAGAGATTGGATACATGCCGTTGGGGCAATACCATCGACAATTCATCAGAAAATTATTCTCTGGAATGCAGATGATCAGGTGGAAATAGTAGAGGCAGATGACAGCCCTTGCAATTTACAACAGCTTCATGTCGATTTTAAAATCTATGCTCCAAATGTCAAGTCGGTCACGGTAAATAATAGAGTTATTGACAAAGATGCGCTTGAAACATTCTTAATGGATCAGTTTGGCATTCGACTAATGAATAAGGTCGAAATGGATCGGCCAAGCACTAGCCATGAGTGTTAATCAATTGGATCAACTGTCGGCTTATTTGGCTGACAGGGCAGTGTACACCACTGAAGGTGTACTGTCGGATTGTATAATAGATGATGATCCTTTAGGTTTTGAGAAAGGACTTAATGAAAGACAAGGTGTAGAGGTGGAAGATCCTTTGGAAGAAATAAACTTGGGCACTGAAACAGACAGAAGGCCTATATTTGTAAGTTTATTTTTGCCAAAGGAGTTCAAGGAAAAGCTTGTCGAATTAATTAAGGAATATAAAGGTTGCTTTGCGTGGGATTATGATGAAATGCCTAGATTGAGTAGAGATCTTGTCGAGCATAGATTGCCATTGAAAGAAGGTTGTAGACCTGTTAAGCAAGCTAATAGAAGATTTGCACCTGAGGTGGTTTTGAAGATAAAGGAAGAGGTCGAAAGATTGCTCAAAGCCAAGTTCATCAGAACAACCAGGTATGTCGAATAGCAAGTTAAGAATATGTGTAGATTTTAGAAATCTAAACACTGTTACACCTAAAGATGAATATCCTATGCCAATTGCGGATATGCTAGTAGATGCCGCATCTGGACATGAATTGTTAAGTTTTATGGATGGCCATGCAGGTTATAATCAAATTTTTATAGCCGAGGAGGATGTGTCGAAAACTGCATTTAGATGTCCAGGAGCTATTGGGACATATGAATGGATAGTCATGCCTTTCGGTTTAAAGAATGCAGGGGCCACCTATCAGAGAGCAATGAACACAATCTTCCATGAGGTCATTGGAAAATTATGGAGGTGTACATCGACGATGTCATTGTAAAGTCAAAAACAAAGGATAACCACTTGACAAACTTGAGGCAGGCATTCGACAGAATAAGAAAGCACAACCTCAAGATGAATTTGGAAAAATGTGGTTTTGGAGTGTCGACTGCCAAATTCTTGGGCTTCTTAGTTCATAAGAAAGATATTGAAGTAGACAAGAATAAAGCCAAAGCAATTTTGGAAGCCGCGCCACCGATGAACAAGAAAGAACTACAATCTTTCTTGGGGAAGGTGAATTTTCTGAGGAGATTCATATCCAATCTGTTGGGAAGAACCAGAATTTTTGCCTCATTGGTCAAGTTGAAAGCTGAGCAAGATTTTGTGTGGGAACCTTGCCATCAAAAAGCCTTCGACCAGATTAAACAATATTTGACAAACCCTCCGGTTATGATGCCTCCAGTGCCTCATAAACCGTTGAAATTATACATATTAGCATCGAACGATACTATAGGTAGTATGCTGGCTCAAGATGAGAATGATGTCGAAAGAGCCGTGCATTATCTTAGTTGAGTTTTGAATGATGTTGAGAGGAGATATAGTGTAATAGAGAAACTTTATTTAACATTGTATTTTTCATGTACTAAACTTAAATATTATATGGTGCCTTGTAATGTATTAGTTATGTCGAAAACTGATGTAATAAAGTATATGTTGTCAAAGCTAATATTAAATGGACGAATTGGTAAATGGACCGTTACTTTGTCAGAATTTTCTTTACAGTATGTTCCAATAACTGCTATCAAAGGCCAAGCAATTGCTGATTTCTTGGCTGATCATCCATGTTTGGATGTCGATAATATAAATTTTGTTGGGTTAAAATCTTGGTGCTTATATTTTGATGGCTCAAGGCATCAAAATGGAGTTGGAATAGGAATTTTAATTATTTCTCCTCAAAGTATTCCAATTAAATTCATGTTTGAACTTAAATATACATGCTCAAACAACGAGGCTGAGTATGAAGCCTTAATTGTCGGGTTAGAAATATTAATAGAAATGTAAGTACATAATGTGCATATTTTTGGGGATTCACAGTTAGTTATTAAGCAACTAACCCAAGAATATAAATGTGTCAGTTATAATCTGACCAAATATTATATTGTGGCAAGTAAGTTAATGAAGAAATTCGACGAAGTGATTGTCGAACATGTCCCTAGGAATTTGAATGAGGAGGCTAATGAATTAGCACAAATTGCCTCTGGGTATAAAATTTCGTCCTAAGTCCTGACAAATCTAATGGAGATTAGAGAACTTTTATATCCATTGGAAGAAAGAGATGTACTACAAAATGATATTTCGACAGTTAATGACTGGAGACAGCCGATATTAAGCTATTTGGAAAATTTAAGTCAAAACGTGGACAGGAAGCTCAAATACAGAGCATCATGATTTGTAGCATTAGGAGGGGCTTTGTATAGAAAATCTGTCGATGGAAATTTAGAGGTTTGCCTGAGTGAAGTAGAGGCTTATGTTGCCTTGGCAGAAGTCCATGAAGGAATTTGTGGAGCTCATCAAGCGGGTGATAAGATGAAATGGGTCCTTCGACATCAAAGATATTATTAGCCTACCTGGTTAGGGATTGTATAATGTTTGCCAAGTCTTGTGAAGAGTGTCAAAGACATGGCCATATACAAAATGTTCTTGGTAGTGAATTATATTATATTGTTAAACCTTGGCCATTTAGGGGATGAGCTTTGGATTTAATTAGCCAAATTCATCCTGCATCGTCGAAAGGACATAGATATATTTTAGTAGGAGTCGATTACTTTACTAAATGAGTTGAGGCTATGGCTTTAAAGGATGTAACCCAACAGGATGTGATTGACTTTATTGAAGATAATATAGTTTGTCGGTTTGGAATACCACAAACTTTGACAACCGACCAAGAGACAGTGTTCATTAGAAAGAAAGTTGTCGAATATACCAATTCAAGAAAGATTAAAATGCTTACGTTGACTCCATATTATGCTCAAGCAAATGGCTAAGTTGAGGCCATGAATAAAATAATCATAAGTTTGATTAAAAAATATATTGGTCAACAACCTAGAAATTTGCATAATACTCTTAATCAAATTTTATGGACATATAGAAATTTACCAAGAGAACCGATGGGCACTTCGCCATATAAATTAGTTTATGGTCATGATGCAATGTTACTAGTCGAGATTAATCTTTAATCAGTTCGTATTCAAAAACAAGATGAGTTACCAGTTGAACATTCTTTTGGTGTGAACACCCAATTTTAATAGGGAAAAAAAAAAAATGATGAGAAGGAAAAAATGAAAAAATAATAAAAATAATAAAAATAAAAAAACTAAAAAAAGGAAAAATAAAAAAATAAAAAAATAAATTTATATAAAAAAAAAAAAGAAGAAGAAATTAAAAGAAAAAAAAAAGAAAATAAAAAAGAAGATAATTTTTAAATTAAAAAAACACACACTCACTTTCACTCATTCACATTTTTCACTCCTCACCCACGCAACACTCTGCACAACACGCCACTCACTGCACACATAGCACTGTGCACTGTACACTTGCACCACTCACATTTTTGCACTCCCACTCACTTACTGCACTCTGATTTTGACCACACATTCACTATTCGAACTCACTCACTATGCACGGCATAGGGGGACTTTCACGTTAGCAGGGAGGCAGCATCTTGGTTTGGTTGGGCTGGCTTTTCAAAGAAAAATATATGCACTCACGTTGGCACACAAGGGGGACCTTTTTCTCTTCTTCTCATGTATTCACCATTTTCCTCTACCTTCAATCCACCTTCACCATCAATTATTTCCACCAAGCCACCCACACCATCTTTAAACCACCATCAAAACCATCAACTTCACTCTCCACCTATACTCCCTCACCATCTTCATCCATCTCAAGCTCCATAACCCAACCTCCACCTCACCACGCTCAAGACCATCCCCACCTTCCCTAACACCCATCAAGCGTAGCCCACGTCCAAACACCCCTCACCGAGAACCACCATCACTTCCAACCATTTTTCCACCACCATCTTCTCCCACCATCCCAAGCCTTCACTACCACCAAACTTCATCTTCCTAAACCAACCAACCTCCCACACTCATAACCATCTTCCATCACCATAACAATCAAAACCACTTCACATCCATAAACCAACGTCACCACACCACTCAACCTCATCCTTCCAAAGCAAACCGAACCACCGTTTATAGCAGCAGCGCCGCCCCACCCGTCCAGCCGAGTCCAACTCGGATTTCACGACTCACTGTTCCGCTGCGCCGTTTCCGCGCAACACCGCCACCGACCTGCGACGCCAACCATTTGGCCCGCACCGTGCTGTCACCAAGCTAGCACGCCGTCGATCCTAGCTCGAACCCCACTGGCAACCCGAACAAGCCATCCCTAGAAAAAAATAAAAATGAAAGAAAATATAAAAAATGTATTATGGGTTTGGGCTTTTGCTTTTCTTTTTTTTTATGTTTCTGACTTTGGATCTTGTTGGCTAAGTGGGTTAACTGTTATTTTTTTTTTGTGTGTGTTGAGAATTATATTTAGAATTAGTTCTTTAAGTTATGTTTTTGTTTTCTTTTTTTTCTTAAAAAAATGTAAAATTAATTAGGCTAAGGACATAAAAAATAAAAAAAAAACAAAAAAAATAAAAAAAAAACAAAAATAAAAAAGGTCTTTTGATAAATGCAATGATTAATGATGATGATTGAATAACGAATGCTATCTTCAATGTCGTTTGGATCATAAGGGTTTATTGAGTAGCTTAGTGCTAACTTGAACTCTGGGCAAGAATGATTTCATTTTCAAACAATAAAATTTTCTTTTCCAAAATCTTTTCTTAATTAAAATAAATCAACTCACACTTATTTTTTACAGAACTACGTGACTTTGAGTTACTCATTGCACCTGAGGGTACGTAGGAGCAGAATTTTTATTCTGTCAAATCAAAAATTAAATTTTCACAATTTGGTTCTTCTTTTCTTAAAAAAAAATAATAAAAATAAAAATAAAAATAAAAAAGTAAAAATAAAAAAATAAAATAATTACAAAGTCTTTTTAATATGGGTAAAATAAATAAATTTGAGATTATCAAGTTTTTGCACAACTGACTTAAGGTACCGTCTCAAGACGGGTGTGATGGGGGTGCAGTGGGATTAAGTTTCCACCCTTCCCTATCCATAACCGACTCCCGAATCCGATTTGGTTCCAAAGACCATTTTAAAAAAAAAAGGGTTTTCCAATTTTTCCTAATTCAAATAAAATTGGTGGCGACTCCATGTTTTCAATTTTTTAAAATCATGCGAGTCTGCTATTTCTCCGCGACAGATGGCGACTCCACTGGGGAGTATTTGGAGAGTCAAGCCTATTATTATTAGTTGTGCAAATTGTTAATAATCTCTATTTATTTATTTTACCCCTTTTAACCTTATTTTTGTTTTCTTATTTGTTTGTTAATAGATTTTATTTATTTTGTAAATATCTGATATCATTATTCTGAGTATATTTTTGACTTGTATATATTTTTGTACTTAATTGTTGAAACCCTAGGGTAGATGATTGCTGGCTGGTTGTTGTATATATGCTTTTGCAAGTTAGGTAGTAGTTTTACCTTTTTAAGTTTTTGTATGAGTTTGTATGCTCCTTCACACACGTCACTATCACTTACCTCACACACTTTTTGGGCTCTATACCCGAGTCTGTGCAAACCCGAGGAATAGGAGGGGTCTCGACTTTTGTTATTGAGGGGCTTCATGCTCACTTGACATTGGTTGGGACACCAGTCAGTTATTATGGGTATCATGGACTAGTCATATTGAGAGGGTTTATCCCTACTTGTGATTTATTCATGAATTGGATCCTTGTCTTTCGAGATAAGGGCAATCTGGGGACCATGACTTTTAGAGGTCTAGATCTATCCTAAAAATCTTGTACTGATAGATTGAACATAGTGACTGTCAAAATTAGAGTCGTAACTTTAAGGAGATCCAACCTTTAAGTTTCACCTGATTAGGACACAAAGGGAGCGTGCTTCTTCTTCATTTATCAATTTCTCATGTCATTCATTCTTGTATTTCTTTTAAAAAAAATTAAAAAAAAAAACCTCATCTTGCATTTTCTTATCATTTCCTTGCATTCCAAAAAAAATAAAAAATATACCTTGCATTTTCATAGCATTCTTAGTATTTTTTTTAAAAAATCATGCATTTTCATATCATTCATAACCTTTTTTTTTAAAAAAAAAACATATGCATCATTTTCACGCATCTCATTCATTTCATCTTATGCTTCTCATGCATCGCATTCATTTCATCTCAGTCTTTGTTTTAATAAATCAAACTGGTTCAGGAACCATTGCGCAGCCTAGGAAAGAAGAAACCAATCAAACTCGAGTTCACAATACTAGATCTCGAACCAGAATGGCTGCAAATAATCCTGAGACAGGGAGAAACTTGAGCAGAGAAATCGATGAAATGAAAAGGAAGATGAAGGAGATATCTGAGAATCAAGCAAGGATGGAAGCAATATTGGAAGATGTGAGGGAGTCTCTCCGCTTAATCAGTGAAAATAGAGGTACAAATGGGGTTGAAGAATATGTAAATGTGTTATCGGTGATTGCTCTGATTTTACCAATTGTAACCTCAAGCATCGCTATGGGGATACGTGAGCAACCACCTCAAATGACATCAATGGTCATGCCTACTGGGGTGGGATATCGCACCTTGGAAAGAGCTCGTGGTGAAATTCCTGGTTACACTGGCCTTACCTGGGAACAACCTCATGTGTCTGTTCCGAGGCAGACGACATTGCCTTGCTCTGGAAATAGCCATGTCATGACTGAGAAAGATGAGATGAAAGAAGAGTGGAGGGAGAAAATGGAGGAACAAATCAAGGCAATCAAGGGCCCCAATGCTTATGGACATTTTAGAATAGAAGATCTGTGTCCTACCACCGATGTCATAATCCCTAAAGGTTTCAAGATTCCTGATTTTGCCAAGTATGACGGGAGTGGTAACCCTCGGTTTCATTTGATCAGTTATGGAACCAAGATGGTTGTTTGGTCCAAGGATGATAGGTTCCTCATTAGCTTTTTCCACGAGAGTCTTACAGGCCCTGCTTTAGAGTGGTATCTTCAAGTAGACCATTGTAAGATTTCTTGTTGGACGGAGCTGGCTAATTTATTCATGGATCAATACAAGTTTAATCTGGATGCAGCTCCTACCCGAGAACAATTGAGCTAGATACAAAAAGGAAGTGAGGAAACCTTCAAGCAGTATGCCCAAAGGTGAAGGGTTCTCGCAGCACAAGTACAACCACTATTGACTCTGACAGAAATGTGTTCATACTTCTTGGGGACTTTGGGAGCTCCATATATTGAGATAATGGCGGGTGCTGTATATCGAGACTTTGTTGAATTAATAGTTGCTGGGGAGAGGATTGAAGTTCTGGTAAAAGCTGGCAAATTGGTAACCGACAACAATGAAGTTGGTTTTGAAGAAGGATTATTCCCCTAGAAAAGGAAAGTGGGAAGTGAGCTACATGCAAAATCAGCAACCTTCACAATTTCGCTTTCCATTGTCTCACTTTGCTTATACCAATTGACCTCCAGCGATTCAGAACTTCTGAACAGCTGATGATCTGAGGCGTTAATTGATGAGATTGCCATTTTAGAATTTTATGATGTTGAACTCATGTTAGCTTTCTTGAAGCATTAATGTAATGGATTTGCGTGGATCTCAGTATACCTTGTTTCTTTTTCCTAGGTTCTTAACCCCCATATTCTTGTCATGTTTTTCTTGTTGTTTTTCTTTCTTTCTTTTCTTGCTTTCTTTGGATTCAGATCCCATGAGTTTCTCGTTCTAAAAAAAATTTGGTGGTCATGAAACTCACGTGTGTAGGTGTTATTTGAAAAAAAAAGAGCAAAAAAGAAAAAGTAAAAATAAAAATAAGAGGGAGCAGGGAAGTCATCACTCGACAGGCACTGTCTTTTTGTCTCGAAATTAAAATTTTTGAAAATGAGCAATCAAGATTTGAAATGAAGATTGACCATCTTTTTTTATCTTTCACAGGAATTCATCTTCTCATAATCTCTTGTTGTCCCTTTTTAAGCTTGAAAGTTTTCTTCAATTTAACCCTGGACAAGGATCACTCCTACACTAGGGGTTAACACAAAGTGAAAATTGTGTTTTTTCTGAAAAAAAGGGAAAGAAAATGAAATGAAAGAGGTCATTACAAAGGTGAATTATTGAAGTAAAAAGAAAATGGGAAGAAATGAAGAACAATAAAAGAAAGGTGTGCTTGAAAGCGCAAAGTCAGTTGATGAGGTTTAATTTTGAACAAGGATCCTTAGTCCTATTCAACCCTTAAACACTTGTTTGAGCCTTATATCCTTCATTTCATAACCACTAACCTTAGCCACGTGACAAGTCTTAAAAAGTCCATTCTGATCAATGAAGGATTGCTGTCATTTTCATTAACTTTAATTTTAAGACAAAAGGTTCGTGCTGTTTTGAGTTTTCAATTTCTTGCTCTTGTAAAAAAAAAAGGAAAATGAAGAAAAGGAGGTACTTGTTAGTCCTACACTGAGGCAAATTTCTCTTCGGTTCAATTTGGCCTACACTGGGGCAAATTTCTCTTTGATTCAATTTGGCCTTGCACTAGGATAAGTTTCTACCCTGTTCAACTCAACTCCAAACTGGGGCAATTTTTCATTTCCCTAGTTCATTTGACCTACGTTAGGGTAAATCTTTTGGTCATTAGGACGTCCGCCTTATTCAATTCAGTTCTAAACTGGGGCAAATTTCTCTTTGGTTCAATTTGGCTTGATGTACGTGCTCAGCAGAAGCCAACTAAAGATCATTTTTATGAAAGTTGAACCAATCCATACGGGGATGACACCTTTTCGAATCTCATATCTTTGTTTGTGTCTATCCTTTGTAAATAACCCTTTTGTGTAGTCAAAATTTTAATTCCAGTCCAGAAGTTGTTCACTTGGTCAATTTCTTTGTTGTTGTGCTTTGGAATTCATGCACGTTTGTTACGTAATGCTTCAGGTAAGGTGAACATGAGTACAATACTATGATTTGACCATCTAATGGTAATCTCCAGAAGAACAATTCACATCAAAAGGAGCTTAGAAGTTTCGATTGAAGGGGAAATGATATTTCAAGGGATAATCCAAAGACAAGAGGTACTCCAAAAAGATAGGGAAGTGAGTGCTTTGAAGAAAAGCATACCACAGAGGTCATCCAAATTAAAAGTCAAATTCCAGGTCCATGGCCTGGTGACGGTGCCAAAAAGAATTCAAAGTCCCTAGCTTGACAACTCTCACAAGAGTTCCAGGTCCGTGGCCTGATGGTTATGTCAAAAAGAATTTCCAAGTCCTTGGCTTGATGGCTTTAGAAAGTTTGTGTCGTGGCACGATGAGAAAAAAAGAGAAGAAAAAAGAAAAAAATGATGAAGAAAAGGGAGAATGAAAGAAGTAGGAAATAAAGAGGGGAAGAAGGAAGTCAAGAGGATTCCAATCCAATTGAACGATTTGATGAAGAGGAACACTTGAACAAGGGCTTGATTGGTCAAAGCTTTCCAAGATCGTTGTTGGTTCAAAGGACTTTTAATAAATAAAATAACAAAAAGAAAAAAAAAGAAAAAGAAAAAAAAAGAAAAAAATAAAAAGAAAAAGAGAAAGAAAGATTTTTAAGTCCATGTTTAATTTGAGCGCATCGGCTCCATGCATTTTAATTTTCTGTTGAGCGCATCGGCTCCTTGCATTTTAATTTTCGTTGAGTGCATCGGCTCCTTGCATTTTAATTTCTGTTGAGCACATCGACTCCATGCATTTTAATTTTCTATTGAGCGCATCGGCTCCTTGCATTTTTAATTTCCTGTTGAGCGCATCGGCTCCATGCATTTTATTTTCTGTTGAGCGCATCGGCTCCTCGCATTTTAAATTTTCTGTTGAGCGCATCGGCTCATTGCATTTTAATTTTCTGTTGAGCGCATCGGCTCATTGCATTTTAATTTCTGTTGAGCGCATCGGCTCCATGCATTTTAATTTTCTGTTGAGCGCATCGGCTCCATGCATTTTAGTTTTCTGTTGAGCGCATCGACTCCATGCATTTAATTTTCTGTTGAGCGCATCGGCTCATTGCATTTTAATTTCTGTTGAGCGCATCGGCTCCTTGCATTTTAATTTTTTGTTGAGCGCATCGGCTCATTGCATTTTAATTTACATGCGCATCGGCTCCATGCATTTTAATTTTCTGTTGAGCGCATCGGCTCCATGCATTTAATTTCCTGTTGAGCGCATCGGCTCATTGCATTTTAATTTCTGTTGAGCGCATCGGCTCCTTGCATTTTAATTTTTTGTTGAGCGCATCGGCTCATTGCATTTTAATTTCTGTTAAGCGCATCGGCTCCATGCATTTTAATTTTCTGTTGAGCGCATCGGCTCCATGCATTTAATTTTCTGTTGAGCGCATCGACTCCTTGCATTTTAATTTTCTGTTGAGCGCATCGGCTCCATGCATTTAATTTTCTGTTGAGCGCATCGACTCCTTGCATTTTAATTTTCTGTTGAGCGCATCGGCTCCATGCATTTTAATTTCTTGCCTTGTTTTGCATTACCGGACAAAATTGAAGTTCATATATTTAATCATTTCTTACGACGATAATTTGAAAAACTACGGTTATTCCTATTATTTAGTAAGAAATAAGTAAAGAGGGGCAACTGTGAACACCCAATTTTGTTCGAGTGAAAAAAAAAGATTTTTTAAAAAAAATTAAAATAAAAATTAAAAAGATAAAAAATAATAATAAAAAAAAATAAAATAAAAAAATAAAAAGGATAATATTTTCTTTAAAAAATAAAATAAAAATAAAAAAACATGCTACCCATCTACACATTTTTCTCTACACACACGTAACTTGCTTTTGAATCCCGGACACGTTACTTGATAACGTAGTGCACACGTAACTTGGGTGGGGGGGGAGACCTCATTTTGACACTTGCATTTCGAACCTAGCGGCTTTCCTCTTCTACTCATTATTCAAGCATCCCCTTCCACCCTTAACAAAACCACTCACCTTACCTCACTTGCACAACCATTCATGTAACTCCACCTAGCTCCATCACCATCAACCAAGTGCAACGTTCATTTCCACCTTCATTCCCTCACCATCTTCATCCATCTCAAAAACCATAAACACCACCACCACCACCACGTGAAACCACCTTAAAAACCACCACCATCCACATAACCACTCCTCTTCACTTCACCCTCCCCACAAACCAACCTCCTCCACGTGAAGACCATAACCATTTTTCCATCTTCATTTCTCACTAACAACTCATCCATACCACCATCTTCTACCTTCACAACCTTCACTCTCACCCTTTAACCCGTAGCAACCATCTCCATCCATCACCACCACCCCATTCCCACCATCCACTTCACCATCTTTCTTCAAGCAAAACCGTGAACCCCTTCTCATCATCTCCTCCACAACTGAACTTACCCAAGCCACCATTCTTCCACCTCACTTCACCTTCACCATCTTCCTCCAACCAAAAACCGTAAGCCCTCACCACCTTTCTCGGATTTCCATTTTCTTTCGAGAATCTTCATCAACCTCCAACCTCCACCATTCCTTCTCACCATCTCCCTCTACCACTTAACACCCTCCACCACCTTCACAAAACAACAACCCAAAACCATGGCCACCCCTTTCGGCTCCATAACACTCCTCATCATTAACCACTACCAAGCCACCTTCACCAACACAAAAACTCCAACCTCCAACCACCCTCACCTTCTTCTTCTTTCACACCCACTAACACCATAACCCACGGCCTCACCACCCAAACCGTGACCTCCACCATTAACACAACCGTGAAGCTCAACACCCCACCATCAACCCACCATCCTCGTCCAAGCTCAACCACCCAAGACCACCGAGTTGACTCACCCCTTCCATCTTCAACCCTCCAAGCTCTATTTCCACCATCACCACCACCTTCCCACCGTACCCACCGTGCTCAGCAATATCCCCGCCGTCCCTAACACCCACCACGTGACTCACCTTCTTCACCCAGCAGCCACCCGAAATCGTAAGCCACCTTGCACCGTACAACCACCCACGTGAAGCCACCGTGATTCATCTTCCTCACCCTCAACCAGCCATCGTTCACAGACCCCCACCAAACAACCACCCCTGCGCACGTTCAAGCATCTCCACCAAGCAGCAGCCGTGAACCCCATACACAAGCACCACCGTCCAGTAGCCCGCAGCTCAGCCGTGATCTTCCACGCAGAGCCATGACAACTACCAGACCCTGTGCAGCCACACTATCATCCTCCCCTGCACGTTCTCCGCCCAGCACCACTGTCGACCCAAGCCCGATCCTGTGCATGTGACAGCCCTCCCTAGTTTTGCAGCTTCTCAGCTCTTCTTTTAATTCATATTTTGGTTTACTTTCTTTTTTTTATATAATATTATTTTAATGGTTTAGTTTTGTTTGGTTTCTGCAACTTAGGCATTTTTTTTTAATTTCTTGGAATGAATTTGGTTATTTGCAACCATGGACTATTTTTGTTTTGGGCTTGATGGGCTTCAGTGGAAAGGCCAAAGTTTTTGAAAAGTTTTTTTGTTTTTGTTTTTTTTGTACATAAGTTATATAAAGAAAAATAAATAAAAATTAAATAAAAAACAAAAAAATAAAATAATAATAATAATAATAATAATAATAATAAATTTAATCAATGCAATGATTAACGATGATGATTGAATAGCGGATGCTATCTTCAATGTCGTTTGGATCATAAGGGTTTATTGAGTAGCTTAGTGCTAACTTGAACTCTGGGCAAGAATGATTTCATTTTCAAACAATAAAATTTTCTTTTCCAAAATCTTTTCTTAATTAAAATAAATCAACTCACACTTATTTTTTACAGAACTACGTGACTTTAAGTTCCTCATTGCACCTGAGGGTACGTAGGAGCAGAATTTTCATTCTGTCAAGTCAAAAATTAAATTTTCACAATTTGGTTCTTCTTTTCTTTTAAAAATAAAAATAAAAATAAAAATAAAAATAAAAATAAAAATAAAAAAGTAAAAATAAAAAAATAAAATAATTACAAAGTCTGTTTAATATGGGTAAAATAAATAAATTTGAGATTATCAAGTTTTTGCACAACTGACTTAAGGTACCGTCTCAAGACGGGTGTGATGGGGGTGCAGTGGGATTAAGTTTCCACCCTTCCCTATCCATAACCGACTCCCGAATCAGATTTGGTTCCAAAGACCATTTTAAAAAAAAGGGTTTTCTAATTTTTTCTAATTCAAATAAAATTGGTGGCGACTCCATATTTTCTAATTTTTAAATTCATGCGAGCTGCTATTTCGCCGCGATCTCGGTCGCGACAACTGGAACCTAATGTTTGATGAATTAAACGAATTAAGTGATGAGAGATTAATTGCTTTGGAAAACTTGATTCGACAAAAAGAAAGAATTGCTAAATTTTACGACAATCGAGTTAAGTACAAATCTTTTAAGATTGATGACTTGGTTTAGAAAGTAATCTTGCCTATGGATAAAAGTTGTCGAGAATATGGAAAATGGTCTCCAAAATGGAAAGGACCATTTAAAATTACTCAAGTATTTTCTGGGAATGCTTATGCACTTGTCAAAGTTAATTCAGGTTTAAGAGTTAAGTCTATCAATGGAAAATATTTAAAGTCATATAAGCCGACAATGTGTGAAGTAAAAATTGATAATGATTAAAATAAAATTTCTTTAATATATTGACAGTTACAAGTTACATTACAACTTGTTAAAAGTTGTCAGACTATTACAGAGAACGATAGATCTATTCTAAATAAACCAGAAGTTTCTCCCCAACTGAAGCATGTATCGACTGAGCTCGTAGGAGTCGAAGAAGAGGAAGAAGTAGACGACCTTTAACTTGTCCTGGACGAGATGATGGTTGGCCGTCTACTCCCTGATGAGTCATCCATATCATAACAATCATGTTTTAGAAACACCGGGTTGTTATGATGATTACTGAAGCTCATTAGGAAGATTACGATTCTTACTGAAGCTCAAGACAAGTATCATCATTAATACAGAGTCCTTCTTCCATTTTTCCCACTGAGAGAAGAGGAAATTGTTGGAAGATATGGTGAAATTCGCTAGAAATGAGAAGAAAAAAGTTAGATTGCACTCTCTGAATCTTGGTGTCTCTGAAGAACACTATTTATAGGGGAGTTTGCAGATAAAGACATTATACAATATTTTGTAACTTGCATTTTAATTAATTAAGTTAATTATGATGCACAATTACGAGATACGTTGAAAAGAAACAGATTAAGAGCATTTAAGTGCATGAAATTGTGGAGCAATAAATAAAAAAAAAGTATTGGAAATTGATCAAAATGAATGTTCATTAGATATGGCTTTGAAGGCCATACAAATACTGTCGGACTATTAAACTGACACAAAAAGAAAAAACCAATACATTTAAATTCTCTGCAAAACTTCCCAAGAATCTTCCAAAACTTGTTTGCTGGCACAAGCTTTTTGATATTCTGGTTCAAGAGAGCTTATATCTGCTAGCACAGCTTTGGTTTCGATAGCCAATTGTTTCGAGTGGTTGATAATGCTTTGTTGTTTAGCACTCCCCTGTTGCAATGTCATACTGAGCTTTTGTTTTCGACGACGAGCTTCTTTAAGTTTTTTCTCCAAGTCTTCGATTTCTTTGTCTAATTCTGCCTCCTTATTTTTTCCTTTATCAAGATGGCCTTTTAATTTGGCTTTCTCGTTCTTTGCGTCGGTCAGCTGCTTTAGGATCTTGGATTTTTCTTGGACTTTTCGTTCATAAGCAGGAATGATTTGACGAATGGTAGACAAATTTAAGGACAAGTCCTAGAGAAAATCTTTGACAGTCATAGGAAGAACTCAACTGGCTATTGGCAGTTGTTGAGAAAGGGGTTCCAACTTGGTCATAATGACCATCATCCTTTCCTGAAGAGGTTGGTCAAAACTTAAATGTTCAAAAGAATAAGTGAAGGTATTCTTCACCTCAGCCAATAGTTCAATGATGTAAGAGTCATTAGAATCTTGTCCTTGTTGTGTGGAAGAGCGAGCTGACAGTGGAGGACTCCTGTGACTACTTGATAGCAAGGTGATTAGTTCATCTAAATCCACTTCCATGTCTTCAATATTTTCTGGTTCTGCAACAATTGAATTTGTCGAAGGAGGTGGAGGTGGATTGGTAGGTGCAATTTTAGTCATAAGGGTGTCCATGTCGAATTCGTCTGTGAAGATTTGGACGAGGTTGTCTTTATTTGCCTGAGAAGAACTCCCAGTGCTCGAAGGGATTTGAGTTTTTCTTAAATTTGTGGCAGTTTAAACCTCTGTCGGAAGAGGCAGAGAGATGGCATGCATTGCAGGAGTCGAAGATTGGAACTAGAAGATGAGATTAAAATTTATCTTTCTTCTAGCAATGTCGAAAGAAAAATTTTGGGGGACATTTGTTGGGAGTAAAATCACAGGTTCTAATTTGACGAAGATAATTTCGACAACCGGATGATAACATTGAGATATTCGACAAAGAGATTTTCGACAGCTCGATGATGATGACATTGAAGAAATTTTCTAATGTGTTATAGTCAGAAGTTGGTTTTTGTCGAAAGATCTCAGTTGCTTTCAATTATTAGTCTTGAATTCGACAGCCAGATGGTGATCCAAGTGGTGGCCAACTCTCAAATAGTCAAGGGTTGGTTTTGTCGAAAATAAAATTACCAATTCTGAATTCGACGAGAGTTAGTTATTATCGAAGGATTTCATAACTGCTCTCAGTTGAACAAAATATTAGTGTAGAAAAACGTGACATAACTGCCATGTACATGGTCAGTTTTTAAGAGTCAGTTTTTTTTTTTATAATTTGCCTATAAATACTAGTATTCACGATGTACAAATAGTTGGTTACTAGATATATAATCCTAACATCTCACTCAAGCAGATTAACGGATTTGACTCAAAGTATGCCTTCCATTTTCATTTCAAGTCATTTACTTTAATGCAATGTTCTTTTAAATTCATTTACTTTGAGTCATGTTCTTTAAATTTCTTTACATTTTCTGTACTTTTAATCTTTCTTGCACTTTATTTTCTCCGCACTTTACATTTCTTGCACTTTACTTTTCTGCACATTAATTTTATGCACTTTAAATTCTCGCACTTTATATTTTCTGCATCTTTAATTTCTTGCATAGTTTTAAAGCTTTTTTCTAAGTTTTCATTTCTTTCCCTTCACTTCTTGAATCAAGTTTTCATATGTTTCTTCAAAATCATTTTTAAAACGAGATTACCACATAACTCTGAACCCACATTTGACTGATAAAATATATTTGTTTGTTGGAGTTTGTCCTAATCAAATTCACCCATAAACAGTTTCACATTCCTCTCTCACTATTCAATATTCAGTTCAATGTGAAATTGCTGAAAATCTCCAATTCCAAACCCTATTCTTGAATCATTTCCCACCAATACAATTCCCTCTCTCTCTCTCACTTCCACTCCCATCGATATTCATCTTCTTTCTCCCAACTAGGAATGGCATTTTCATGAGTCTAGATCAAATTCAAAGTGACCGGATCCGATCCAAATGCACAATTGGATTTTGGAGACCTAATCCAAACTCGAGTCAAACCCGACTGAATCCGTCTTACTTAAAAAAATAAAAATAAAGAGGCTTGCTGGTATTCTATCCATGTGTTTCTAAGAAACGCTAACACACCCAGTTAGGGGTGTAAATTGGTTCGGATAATTTAACCAACCCGAACTAAACCAATTAGATTGGTTTGGTTTGGGTATGTTGATTGGTTCGAGCAAAATTCAAACCAAATAAAGTTTAATTGGTTTAGTTTTCGGATTAAAAGTTTCAAACTTGAAAATCAAATCAAACCATATATATATATGAAACATATCTAATGAGAAGAATTTTATTGTGAAAGGGTGAGAGAAGTAAATCTTGACCATATAATTATACATTGATGATCAAGATTAAAAATTACTTAAAGGTCATGTGACCACTCAAAAAAGTTACATGCATTTATGTTCTAATATTGACCATTCATATAAGATCCAATAGTCAAGATTCATTTTTTTCACCTCTCACAATAAATATTCCTCTCACCAGATATGCTCCATGTATGTATATATATATATATATATATATATATATATATATATATATATATATATATATATATATATATATATATATATATATATATATATATATATATATATATATATATATATAAACTATGTTATGTTGCTTTGCCATTTTGAATCTTTTGATTTTTGTCTCCCCTCACACCTCTCGTTATGCGCACTATTTTTATCTCCATGTATGTGTGTATATATATATATATATATATATATATATATATATATATATATATATATATATATATAAACTATGTTATGTTGCTGCCATTTTGAATCTTTTGATTTTTATCTCCCCTCACACCTCTGTCATGCGCACTATGTTTGCGCCTCAGTCTCAATCTTTCTTCACTTTGAGCCCTACCCTTACTGTCGCTCGCTCCCTGCTCGCCGTTCATCGCTGCTCGCCGTTCATCGCTCGATACCACTCGTCGCTCGTCGCTTGATAAGTCTCCTATCTCCTAAAGTATAATATAGATCTAACTAATAGAAGTATTTTCCAATAGATTTGACATTCATCCCATAGTCTTATTCTAATTTTGGTCTTCTATTGGTTTCATTGTTGCTTCTCTATTCCATAATTTCATTTATCTGATTTTCATAGTTTTAATGTTGCATTGTTGCTTCTCTTTTTAGCTGATTTTTGTGTAAAAAAATTGATAAACCTGATCACCCAAACTAAACCAATCCGTAGATATTCGGTTCAGTTCAGATTTTGTTATAAGAAAACAGGAAAATCGAACCAAATCGAACTAATTAATTTTGATTGGTTTGAATTTATTTTTTTCCAAAAATTGAACCAAACCAATCTGATTACACCCCTACACCCAGTGACACTTAGAAGGGACCATGTTGTTGTCTCCCAGCTGGCGCCGACACAACCGTCATGAAGCTTGAAGAGAGGCGGAGAACACCACTCTTAATTGGACCAGAAAGCATCAACTTGATTTTTCTTTCGATTTCACCTTCTCCGTGCAGGTTGAAGTAGGAGACTGACGACTTCAACTATGTAACACCCCAATTTTTAGAAAAATGTCATGAATGTTCTGTTTGCTGTTTTTCAAGCTTTTGTGTAAATGACTGTTGTGTCCCTATTTTACTATTTTTTATTTTTCTGTATGAAATACAAATACGTTTTACAGGCTAAAATTTTATTTGGTCGTTTTACGTAATTTGCTTCAAGATGGTAAAATAAAAATTTTCTCAAGCTACTGTTTTAATTTTTCTGGGAGATATACATACAATTAATACTGTCTGTAATTTTATTTGAACGTTTTGGATGATTTGCTTCGTCATGGGGAAAAATAGAAAAATGACCGTTACGTCCCGATTGTACTATTTTTAATTTTTCTATATGTTACTGATGCTTAATATTTGTCTCGTGATTTTATTTAGACTTTTTGTGCGATTTGCTCAAGGACGGAAAATAATATTTTCCTAGCCGGGAAAATCTTGTTTTAATTATTCAGAAATGGGGATCTTACTAAACCCAATTCCGAATGAGACGGTAATTAATCTTTTAATTTTTAGGATTTAATCACAAATAAAATAATTTTGTATTATTATAATATTATTTTATTAGTCAGTATAATAAAATGACAGTGGACCCGGAAATGTTTTGCGGGACCCACGTTTAGTTAAAACAGTTAACTTAGTAGCTTAATTAAACACCATTAGTGAAGGAATTCTCTAGAACAAGTGACTAAGCTAGCTAATGACTAGGTTAATGACTAAGCTAATGACTAGGTTAGTGACTAAGGTTGGTGACAAGGCAAGGATGAACCAATGAGAACTAAGCTTGCTAACCAAGTTTTAATCTTGACCTTTGATCCATCCTAAGGCTTGGATGAAGCCAAGCAAGGCTACACCTTGCATGGCTTGATGTTCACGGCCATTTGGCCTTTGGAGGACAAAAATCACTTCATCTTTCATGCAATTTCTCTCTTCTCTCTCTTCCAAAAATCCTAAACACCATTGAAGCTTTCTTGAAGCTAGATTCGGCCAAGCTCTATTCTACACCATCCAACCACCCAAAATTTTATCTAACCAAGTTTTCTAAACCTAAACACAATCCTAAGAACATCTCTAGTTGAGAGTTCTTGCAAAATCTTTCATTTGAAGCTTGGAAACCTACTTGGAAAATTTTACCTAGAAGGTGAAATTTCTTGTTTTCCATTTCTAAACTCTTTTTCAAAGTTCTAAGCCATGATTTCTCCATGGTTTAAGCTCTCTTTTATGGTTAGTAATTTGTAGTTTTGTTTAAGTTTGTTAGGTGATTTGAAGGAGAAAACCGAAACCTAGAAGAGGTGTGAAAGAATATTTTTGTCTTCATTTAAGGTAAGAGGAAGACAAATCTTATCATCTATGAGTGGTGGTAAGAAGATGGAGATTGATTGTTGATTGTAGAATCCATAAGGATTCTTTTGTTTGTGTTTGTTAGTAGCTTGTTTGTGTGGTTGTTAGTAGTTTTCCTATTTGATGTTTGTAATAATTTGTATGATGTTGCATGTCTACAAGCTTTAAATTGTATGTCTACAAGCTTTGATAATTTGCATGTGTTAGAAATGCATGATAATATATAGGATGTGAATAACATGCTAAGGAATGCATGAGTATTCTAAAGAACACCACACCAAGGCTCACAGCTATTGACCAAAAAGAGAACCAAAATGTTCTCATTATTTTCCTAAAGTATAATTTAATTAACTTAGGAAAATTAACAAGAGATGGAATTGTTTAGATCAAGGAAAATGAATTTGGAAATCAAATGACACAAGTGTATATTTCGGCCAACATGCCAAACTAAGAATCCATGATTTCTAAAATCAATTCCAAACTTTTTCCAAGTATAAAGATGCAATATATGTTAAAAAGAATTTTTCTAAAATGAGTTTTGAAGAAATAAATTGAATTGAATTAAGTTTAAGCAACTAAAACTATTGATTTTATTGTTAGAAAGGAAATATAGTAACTTTTGAAAATTTCTAACATATAGCTCATACTGTATTTTGAAGCATGTTAGTGGTTTTCAAAAGGATTAAATTATACGGTTAAAAATTAAGTAAGCAGAATTTTTGCGAAAAAATTAGAAAATCATTATTATAATTTTCTAAACAAAATACTGTCAATTTTTAGTAAAAATGGGCAATTAAGATAGAAAAGATGTCCAAAAGACAGTATACGGTATGAAAAATATTTTACGTAGTTTAAACGTATTATTTATTATTTCTGTTTATTTAAACAGTAAATTTTAAGGGATTTGGACAAGAAAATGATTTAAAAATCTTACGCGATTGAGAAAACGTATTAAAAACTCTACGCGATTTTAAAAACAGAAAAATAAATTTACGCGATTTAAAAACGTTTGTAAAAACGACGAGATTGTGAAAACGCGATAAAATTTCTACGTGATTGACCAAAACGGTATTTTTTGTATTTTTTTCTGCTGTCGGGCTATTAGGTGAACCCGTACAGGCTTTGGAGCAGTATTTGTCCGGTGGGACTTATTGTATCTTTTTATCTTTGAGGGTATTCTGATAATTTCTCATATATTGAGTTTATGCCAATTTTTGGTGGATTGGTTGACGAGGTGAATCACATCGTGTTGTCGATGCGATAAACGTAGTGTGGTTCATTGTCTTTATGAACTTGGAGACGTTAGTGTACGGGATCCCATATATGGACAGTCGGTCGCTCCGCTAGGCCGTGGTAACCGATAGCACACTAATGGACTCGACACACACTATTTTTAATCGAGATTTCGTAAAGTCTAATAGTACATTGCCTGTAGTGCCACAACGTGAGACCGTGAACTACACCACGCCTTGGATGATGGATTCCATGTGACGTGGGGCTATAGATGCAACGTGAGACTGCAGAATAGTTTGGTTGGGCAGCCGTGGTACTAATAGATTTTCTTTGGTCATTCTCTCTCGATATCTCGTATGTGTTTAGCTCCATGGAGTAGGATCGTGTCATATTGTATATGGTTATATCTTGGATATTATTTTATTTTATCTGTTTATTTTATTTGGTTATTATTATGAGAATTTGTCTATTTCTTATTTTATTTTATCGTGGTATTATTTTTATCTCGTGATATTATTTTATACGTGATATTGTTTTATCGTGATATTATGTGTTGTTATGATACTATTCTCGTTACTAATTATTGTTATAGTTTTTCATATTACATGAACTGTATATCTATTGTTTGTCATTTTCTTATTTACCATGTTTGTGATGATTTTAGTTTGTCTTACCTCTTTATTGTATGTGTTTTCTGTATATTTATTTACGTGGTAAAGAGTTTGAGGAAGAGGAACAGCCTCTTGAGATTTTGTATTCTGAGGAGGAAGAGGAGCAGCAAGCTGAAGATCAGTACGACGACCAAGAACCATCTGATCATCCATATCCATTGGACTGATTTGTTTGGGTATAGCGATACTAGGATTTTTGGGTTTTGTGTCACTCGAGTTTCACGGTGGATCGTTAGCTTGGCATCTGCGGGGAGATAGAGACTCAGTGACTTACGTGGGATGGTTGACTGTGTCCATACGTCATATGTTTGATGAAGAGCCAGTGATGACGACTACTGTGTTTCTGCATTTAGAGTTGCCTTTATCTCTTAGGCGTCATTGGGGTGGTGTGTCCACTGAGCCTAGTGAAATAACTATCGTATCGACTGCGCGGTCTCGTTTCCGCCGAGTGTCGAGGCATCCTGGATATTTATTTTCTGATGAGTTTCCTGAGAGTGATCCATCAGAGCATTAAATGTTTATGATGTGTATTTTGGGCGCGTCTGCGTATGTATATATTGACTCTTTCTTGTTTTCTATCTTGTTTTCGTTTAAATATTTGTAGTTGTAGTTGTAAATTATTTGTATAACTTATAACTTGTACCATATGTATATTATGAGTGATGTTGTTCTGTTGATTTTATGTTTCCGCGTTATTTTATTTAATAATATTCTGTTTAACAGGAATTATTTTACAAACCGTATTAGTACGTAATAAATGTTTTACAACTTGGGTAGATTTTATTTATCTTTCTTTTATTTTCTTTATATATGTGACATCCCCACAAGGGTGTTACAAACTACCCTTGCTAACGCCACTATTGAGAGCAGCAGTGGTACTACCATGGTGGCCAACACGAACTGCTTGCCATCCTCTACACGATTTGAAGCCTTCGAGTTTGATGGTGGGTGGCAGAGGTATGGTTGCTGCGATGCCATCAAAAATTTGGTTGATGTGATGTCGTCACAGTTCTAGTCACTATGATGTTGTCACAAATTTGGTCATTGTGATGCCATCACAGATCTGGTGCGCAGAATGGTGGCAATGATAAAAAATACACATGGACAATGAGCAGAGCTGGAGCACGATTAGACACAATCTGGTGTGCGACCTGGTCACTTGAGTTAGAGTCATAATTTGATCGACTCGTCATTGAGAATAATGGCAGTGATGATCGGAAATAAGAGTATGACGGTGCTTGAAATGAGGAATCTCAAATCTCTGTGTTAGGGTTTGTGAGAAGTCAAAACCTAGAATCGATCCCTATGTTTGGATACCCAAAACCCAGTGGATATTTTGCTGACTCAAACTGACCCGATCCAACTTATGTTTGGATCTAAAATTTTGGACCCATTGGATAATTTTGGATGGACCTAATTGGATACTTGATCCATTGTCAATCCTACTCCTAACCCCAAACACCTTTTTTGGGCATTCCCACTACCTTCCCACCAATCTCTGAATCCATACTCCTTCATTCGTCTTCTTAGTGCCATCTCGTCAAACAGGTTGCTCCACACTTCACTCCCTCCTTTCTCTCTTCCACTCTATCCAACCTTCACCAAAACCCTTAATATGTTCTTCACCTTCTATCCCACCTTCACAATCACCCTCAGCGCAGAATAGGTTTTGCGGAGTTTAGATTTGGCAATAATGAATGGCGTGATTGCTTGAGAAGATTGATGGGGATAATGGTGGTTGGACTTTTCATTGGTTGTGTCTCCCTGAGAGTGGCTTGCGGTGATGCAGTGGCTTGAGCTCAGACAATGGAGGTGCTTGGCTGCAACACAATGCTGTTAGCAATGGAGTTCTAATGGTGGAACAGTTGTTGTAGGTTGAGGCTTTGTGCACTTGAAGTTGGTGGCTCTGACGATGGAAGTGGATAAGGTTATGGTTCTGTGGCCTGAGGGACAATGTGGGTTGCGGTGGCTTCAACGTAAACTAATGGTATGAATCGATGGTGACATGCTATCTTTTTTTTTATTTAATTATAAGCTATATTTTTATGGAGTAACCATGGTTTAGGGAGAATATTTTGTTAGCATATGTTAACAACATAGTTAGTCAATTGGTCAACTGGATGGAGTATAATTTTTAGGGAGAAATAAGGTTGAGTGTTATATGGTTAAACCTGAAGGGAGGTGAATGTTATTTACCCTATATTATACTTAATATATTGTTGAAAAGTGTAAAGACTAAACAAATTAACTACTTTCCATTTTTAATAAGAAAGGAATATGCGTAGGATAATAACAAACCACAACATCATGAATTAAGTTTTAT
The DNA here is from genome assembly GCA_029884605.1 of Ormosia emarginata. Classification (NCBI taxonomy): domain Eukaryota; kingdom Viridiplantae; phylum Streptophyta; class Magnoliopsida; order Fabales; family Fabaceae; genus Ormosia; species Ormosia emarginata. Next base: position 7,445,902 of record JAQQTP010000079.1, read on the forward strand.
ATGTGTCCCTTGACTTGGATATTGGAATATTGCAATTGCTTTCATGTGTAAAAGAAGATATTACATCTACTCACATAAACTGATACACAAATCACTTTAAGTTTATATGACTTTTATCATATGACTATTAGTGGTCTTACCTCATTTTTTGCATACATACACTTTAATTTTGTCACGTAACCCATAAGATGATGTGTTTTTTAAGAATGTGCTTGAAGTATTTTTTTCAAAATAAGAATATAGCAATTATTTCATAACGTAGATTGGGATAAAAAAAATGGAAGTATAGGAATTTTGGCTATTCAATTAATGATTTAGAAAAATGTTCGTTGGAATTCCAAATTTGCAGTAAGGTAAAATGTGATATGAGTATATTTCAATTTGAAGATCATCTCTTTATAGAAATGGTAGAATTTTGTTTTTTCTTAAGAAAAATATGACAGAGTTTGTTGAAAAACATGACAAAAGCTACAAAGTAGACGAGAGAATGAAAAGTGGGAATGTTAAATGAGTAAAATGTGTGTAGTGTTTTAAAAATCAGACCAGACACTATTCAACTGGTGAATCGACGAACAAGTCACTAGGTCAGGCCGAATAGCTTGATGAATCAGAAATTTAGTTGAACCAGATTAACTCAAGTGACTCGTTAGGTTTTTTATTGACTCAATGATCAGGATGAATTTCATGAATTGGCTTAGTGAAATAATTTTTTCCTAAGACTAAGTCTTTCCAAATGCAGACTCATTCTTGAATGAGAACCATCAAGTCAAGAGATCTTCTTGAGTTTTGTATGTCTCTTACCCAAACCCAAATCATGGGAAAGTAGCCTTTCCTTGTAATGAAACAGCTGCAAGCTCGCACAAACATGGACAACTTAACAGCCAACTTGTTTCTTATCTGCAAGCTTCAACACATAGAGAAGGAGATCAATCTAGACTGCTCCATTGCTTTCGCCACATTCTAGACTGCTCTATTATGTTCTTGCCCCATCTACATTCTACCTCACCACCACAATGCGCTTCCAAGCTATTACTACAGAATGAACAATGACGCTCACAAAAGACAATATCTATATAATGAAGATGATGAGGTAGTGCTAGGGTTTCTTGTGGTTATGAAACTAGCAAGAAATAGGCCTATTCTTTATGAACTAGCCTTTTTTTTAGCTTTTAATGTAAGGATAACACAATTAAGATAAAAAAAAAATTAAGCACTAAATCTTATGTTACACAATTGATTTTGGACAATTGCACTTGCATATTAACTTAAGGCACAAAATTCTTATGATTGTCTTATTTTTGGTATTTTCTTATGGCACTTTTTATTTTCATTAAATATTTATATTTATATTTAATTATATATCGTTCAACCAGTGACTCACTGGTTGAATCAATGACCCATTGGCCTAGTGTCTTAGTTGAGTCGATGACCGTTCCAAGTTTAATAACTATGAATATGTGATACAATGCCAATGTATGACTTACATAGACCAGAAAAAGTAACCAACTAGTTACTGACAACTAACTCGACAAACTAACTCAACTAATTCTAATTAATACTAATCAATCTAACTATACTATAACACCCCCTGCAAGTTAGATGATACATACTTAAGATCCCCATCTTGAGATGAATAATACAACTCAACTTATCAATCATCAATTACTAATTGCAATATACAACAAATCAAGTTGTAATCACATTGACTAACAAAAATGAAAGTCTAAAATTGAACGATAAATAAGAATTGGCAACAACCAAGGTGCATAAATCCTAGAAGTCTTCGACCTTTTTGTAGGCCCTAACAATCTTCTTCCAATGTCTCCATGGCACTTGTCCCAAGCAAGTCATGGCTCTTTAGGGCAACAAACAACATCACAATATGATGTCAAACAATCCTAAATGCAAGAACAATGATCATTAATGCCAAACTAAGCAAAAGCTTAACTGTAACACCCACCGTAGGGTGCCACATTTATGTTACTTTGTTACTAAATTACCCCAAGTTATAAAATATGATGTTATAATAAAATACGAGTTGTAAATTTTTTTTTTTGATGACAATAAAATAAACTTAGCGGAAAATAAAACTATTATACATCATCACACATAATGTACATCATTATACATAACAGTCATCACACGTAATTTACATCATTATACATATTACACAAGTACTGTCAGGTTTATTTATTACAGACCATTTCTTGAAACAACAAACACACTTAAATAATTACAGACATTATTTATATCAGAGTTCAAATATGCCCAAGTTTAACTAAGCAGAAGACCCCTCAGACGGGTCCTCCTCGGGTTCCTCAGCAGGTAGGAATCCGTTATGACGAGTAGCCCTACGAACAGGTGTCCGGGCTGACGACACTATGCTGATTTCTGTTGGGACATAATTTCTAGTGTCCCAATGTCGCCTGATATGCAACGAAAATTCAACATGAACAAAGATAGTCACGCAGAAAAATGGATCCCCACGATACAACCTACTAATACTAACAGTCAGGTACCCCTCGTAAATAAGTCCTCGCTCATCGGGACTTGTCCTCCATTCTCCAACTCCTCCGTGAAATTGTAAACGTACATATCCGAAGAAACTGGCTCTTGACGTCATACTTGTCGAACTCTGCGGTTCCTGATGTGAGAAGTAATTCCTCTTCTCCTTCTAGTACCGTATCTTTCTCAACGTCTTCATCCAATATAAATACAATATACAGATATACATATAAAGAGGTGAGATCACCTACGCCAATACCAGTATAATAGCACAGAGATAATACAAACAACATATTATACCAAAAATATCATATCATGATCACAATTATGCCATCATCATAGTGTAAGAATAATAATTACCATCATGCCACTATCACTGTTTAAATCACAAAATAATTACACAAACACCATCACATAGATATAGATGCTCAGTTTCATGCATGCGCACATAGACTCAATGACCTACTCCATGGAGCTAATACTCAAGTCGGAGAAATTGATCGAAAAGATTTGTTGGTACCACGTGCCTTAGACCAAGTGCTATAATTATATCTTGCACATCTAACACATACACGACAGTCTTTATCAGATCGCGATTAAGAATAGTGTCTTGGTCCAGATCATCGGTGTGTTGCATCGGTCTAACCCACGGTGCAGAAGAGCTACCAACTGCCCATTGCAAGCAACCCGCACCCCGATGCCCCCAAGGTCAACAAGTGACCTACACTACGCGTATCGCACCCACTCAAAAGGTATACGTTTCTCCTAGGCAATTAGCCATATACAGTCCATCGGACCATTTTCAATACATGTGTAATGCACCAATTACTAACCAAAGGTAAATCACATAATTTCTCATACAAGGTTCAAATACTGTTTTACGTTCATGTATTAATGCCAATTTCAGGCAAACTTCTCAATTTCTTGTACAGTATTCGTATACTGATTTTAACTGTAAAGTTTACTGTATATGGCTCTTTAGGGCAACAAACAACATCACAATATGATGTCAAACAATCCTAAATGCAAGAACAATGATCATTAATGCCAAACTAAGCAAAAGCTTAACTGTAACACCCACCGTAGGGTGCCACATTTATGTTACTTTGTTACTAAATTACCCCAAGTTATAAAATATGATGTTATAATAAAATACGAGTTGTAATTTTTTTTTTTGATGACAATAAAATAAACTTAGTGGAAAATAAAACTATTATACTTCATCACACATAATGTACATCATTATACATAACAGTCATCACACGTAATTTACATCATTATACATATTACACAAGTGCTGTCAGGTTTATTTATTACAGACCATTTCTTGAAACAACAAACACACTTAAATAATTACAGATATTATTTATATCAGAGTTCAAACATGCCCAAGTTTAACTAAGCAGAAGACCCCTCAGACGGGTCCTCCTCGGGTTCCTCAGCAGGTAGGAATCCGTTATGACGAGTAGCCCTACGAACAGGTGTCCGGGCTAACAACACTATGCTGATTTCTGTTGGGACATAATTTCTAGTGTCCCAATGTCGCCTGATATGCAACGAAAATTCAACATGAACAAAGATAGTCACGCAGAAAAATGGATCCCCACGATACAACCTACTAATACTAACAGTCAGGTACCCCTCGTAAATAAGTCCTCGCTCATCGGGACTTGTCCTCCATTCTCTAACTCCTCCGTGAAATTGTAAACGTACATATCCGAAGAAACTGGCTCTTGACGTCATACTGTCAGAACTCTGCGGTTCCTGATGTGAGAAGTAATTCCTCTTCTCCTTCTAGTACCGTATCTTTCTCAACGTCTTCATCTAATATAAATACAATATACAGATATACATACAAAGAGGTGAGATTACCTATGCCAATACTAGTATAATAGCACAGAGATAATACAAACAACATATTATACCAAAAATATCATATCATGATCACAATTATGCCATCATCATAGTGTAAGAATAATAATTACCATCATGCCACTATCACTGTTTAAATCACAAAATAATTACACAAACACCATCACATAGATATAGATGCTCAGTTTCATGCATGCGCACGTAGACTCAATGACCTACTCCATGGAGCTAATACTCAAGTCGGAGAAATTGGTCGAAAAGATTTGTCGGTACCACGTGCCTCAGACCAAGTGCTATAATTATATCTTGCACATCTAGCACATACACGACAGTCATTATCAGATCGCGATTAAGAATAGTGTCTCGGTCCAGATCATCGGTGTGTTGCATCGGTCTAACCCACGATGCAGAAGAGCTACCAACTGCCTATTGCGAGCAACCCACACCCCGATGCCCCCAAGGTCAACAAGTGACCTACACTACGCGTATTGCACCCACTCAAGAGGTGTACGTTTCTCCTAGGCAATTAGCCATATACAGTCCATCAGACCATTTTCAATACATGTGTAATGCACCAATTACCAACCAAAGGTAAATCACATAATTTCTCATACAAGGTTCAAATAATGTTTTACGTTCATGTATTAATGCCAATTTCAGGCAAACTTCTCAATTTCTTGTACAGTATTCGTATACTGATTTTAACTGTAAAGTTTACTGTATATGGCTCTTTAGGGCAACAAACAACATCACAATATGATGTCAAACAATCCTAAATGCAAGAACAATGATCATTAATGCCAAACTAAGCAAAAGCTTAACTGTAACACCCACCGTAGGGTGCCACATTTATGTTACTTTGTTACTAAATTACCCCAAGTTATAAAATATGATGTTATAATAAAATACGAGTTGTAAATTTTTTTTTAATGACAATAAAATAAACTTAGCGGAAAATAAAACTATTATACATCATCACACATAATGTACATCATTATACATAGTCATCACACGTAATTTACATCATTATACATATTACACAAGTCTTTGTCAGTTTATTTATTACGAGACCATTTCTTGAAACAACAAACACACTTAAATAATTATAGACATTATTTATATCAGAGTTCAAACATGCCCAAGTTTAACTAAGCAGAAGACCCCTCAGACGGGTCCTCCTCGGGTTCCTCAGCAGGTAGGAATCCGTTATGACGAGTAGCCCTACGAACAGGTGTCCGGGCTGACGACACTATGCTGATTTCTGTTGGGACATAATTTCTAGTGTCCCAATGTCACCTGATATGCAACGAAAATTCAACATGAACAAAGATAGTCACGCAGAAAAATGGATCTCCACGATACAACCTACTAATACTAACAGTCAGGTACCCCTCGTAAATAAGTCCTCGCTCATCGGGACTTGTCCTCCATTCTCCAACTCCTCCGTGAAATTGTAAACGTACATATCTGAAGAAACTGGCTCTTGACGTCATACTGTCAGAACTCTGCGGTTCCTGATGTGAGAAGTAATTCCTCTTCTCCTTCTAGTACCGTATCTTTCTCAACGTCTTCATCCAATATAAATACAATATACAGATATACATACAAAGAGGTGAGATCACCTACGCCAATACCAGTATAATAGCACAGAGATAATACAAACAATATATTATACCAAAAATATCATATCATGATCACAATTATGCCATCATCATAGTGTAAGAATAATAATTACCATCAAGCCACTATCACTGTTTAAATCACAAAATAATTACATAAACACCATCACATAGATATAGATGCTCAGTTTCATGCATGCGCACGTAAACTCAATGACCTACTCCATGGAGCTAATACTCAAGTCGGAGAAATTGATCAAAAAGATTTGTCAGTACCACGTACCTCAGACCAAGTGCTATAATTATATCTTGCACATCTAGCACATACACGACAGTCTTTATCAGATCGCGATTAAGAATAGTGTCTCGGTCCAGATCATCAGTGTGTTGCATCGGTCTAACCCACGGTGCAGAAGAGCTACCAACTGCCCATTGCGAGCAACCCGCACCCCGATGCTCCCAAGGTCAACAAGTGACCTACACTACGCGTATCGCACGCACTCAAGAGGTGTACGTTTCTCCTAGGCAATTAGCCATATACAGTCCATCGAACCATTTTCAATACATGTGTAATGCACCAATTACCAACCAAAGGTAAATCACATAATTTCTCATACAAGGTTCAAATACTGTTTTACGTTCATGTATTAATGCCAATTTCAGGCAAACTTCTCAATTTCTTGTACAGTATTCGTATACTGATTTTAACTGTAAAGTTTACTGTATATGACTCTTTAGGGCAACAAACAACATCACAATATGATGTCAAACAATCCTAAATGCAAGAACAATGATCATTAATGCCAAACTAAGCAAAAGCTTAACTGTAACACCACCGTAGGGTGCCACATTTATGTTACTTTGTTACTAAATTACCCCAAGTTATAAAATATGATGTTATAATAAAATACGAGTTGTAAATTTTTTTTTTATGACAATAAAATAAACTTAGCGGAAAATAAAACTATTATACATCATCACACATAATGTACATCATTATACATAACAGTCATCACGCGTAATTTACATCATTATACATATTACACAAGTGCTGTCAGGTTTATTTATTACAAACCATTTCTTGAAACAACAAACACACTTAAATAATTACAGACATTATTTATATCAGAGTTCAAACATGCCCAAGTTTAACTAAGCAGAAGACCCCTCAGACGGGTCCTCCTCGGGTTCCTCAACGGTAGGAATCCGTTATGACGAGTAGCCCTACGAACAGTGTCCGGCTGACGATACTATGCTGATTTCCGTTGGGACATAATTTCTAGTGTCCCAATGTTGCCTGATATGCAACGAAAATTCAACATGAACAAAGATAGTCACACAGAAAAATGGATCCCCACGATACAACCTACTAATACTAACAGTCAGGTACCCCTCGTAAATAAGTCCTCGCTCATCGGGACTTGTCCTCCATTCTCCAGCTCCTCCGTGAAATTGTAAACGTACATATCCGAAGAAACTGGCTCTTGACGTCATACTGTCAGAACTCTGCGGTTCCTGATGTGAGAAGTAATTCCTCTTCTCCTTCTAGTACCGTATCTTTCTCAACGTCTTCACCCAATATAAATACAATATACAGATATACATACAAAGAGGTGAGATCACCTACGCCAATACCAGCATAATAGCACAGAGATAATACAAACAACATATTATACCAAAAATATCATATCATGATCACAATTATGCCATCATCATAGTGTAAGAATAATAATTACCATCATGCCACTATCACTGTTTAAATCACAAAATAATTACACAAACACCATCACATAGATATAGATGCTCAGTTTCATGCATGCGCACGTAGACTCAATGACCTACTCCATGGAGCTAATACTCAAGTCGGAGAAATTGATCGAAAAGATTTGTCGGTACCACGTGCCTCAGACCAAGTGCTATAATTATATCTTGCACATCTAGCACATACACGACAGTCTTTATCAGATCGCGATTAAGAATAGTGTCTCGATCCAGATCATCGGTGTGTTGCATCGGTCTAACCCACGGTGCAGAAGAGCTACCAACTGCCCATTGCGAGCAACCCGCACCCCGATGCCCCCAAGGTCAACAAGTGACCTACACTACGCGTATCGCACCCACTCAAGAGGTGTACGTTTCTCCTAGGCAATTAGCCATATACAGTCCATCGGACCATTTTCAATACATGTGTAATGCACCAATTACCAACCAAAGATAAATCACATAATTTCTCATACAAGGTTCAAATACTGTTTTACGTTCATGTATTAATGCCAATTTCAGGCAAACTTCTCAATTTCTTGTACAGTATTCGTATACTGATTTTAACTGTAAAGTTTACTGTATAATTAACAAAAAAACACATTACCATGTTTTTCTCATTCGTAAAATATTTTTGTCACGTTTTCACGTAATCTTAATGATTTGTAACATTTTCTATTACGTTAAAAAATCGCGAACCATTTTCTACTGTATTCTAAATTGCGTAAAAATAATCTTTTATTTTTAAATCGCATAGCGATTTTTCTACAAGATTCGATTGTGTAAAATATTTAAACGCTTTAAAAATCGCGTAGAAATATTTTAACGTTTTTCAAATCGCGTAACTTGAAAATTACGTTTTTGAGTTACATAAATCATTGTTCATCGTTTTTACCCTTCATAAAATATTTCTTAACCTTAAAAATATTATTTTGAACTTGTCTTATAAAAATATAATTTCTTACATTATTCTCTTCCTTTTCTCAATCAAAAATCTTTTCCGTAATATATTTTCTCAAAATCACTTTTTATTGATTTAATCTTACAAAATCAGATTTAATTGATTTAATTACTATTTTCAAATTTTAAATTTCCTAACGTTTTCCAAAAACCAATAATTAAATTCCTCGTTAGTAAATTTAAGTTACAACCGATTTTTTTTATATTTCTAAATCACTTCTAAAAATTAATTTCTTTAAAATAATTTAAAGTTCAACACTTTAAATCCCCTTTTTCTTTTATTTATGAAAATTCCACTTGACAACACTTTAATTCCTTTCCAAAATCCTTATTTGAAAATTCTTATATTTTATAACATCAAAACATTTTTTTCTAAATTATCAAAACCTTATAGATGGCCATTGGAACCATGAAATATCTTTCTTAAATAAATTTCATTCTTGTTTCTACATAAAATAAATTCATAAAAATATTACTCAAAAACCGTGTGCACTCTTTTTGCAAAATAAACTCTTTTGATTAATTTCTTTACTTCTCAAATCGTTCAATTTTATCATTTATGAAAATATAATTTTTATGAACACTAATTTGGTTGATGTCTTGGCTGAAATTTATTTTAATTCAAGGACTAAAACTTCATTCCATAATTCTTGAAAAATTTCAAGTTAAACCTTAGTCTTGGAAACTCAAAACCGTGACCTCCTCCATGGCCTTTGGAGCCAAAATTTTGTTTATTTCAACATACATCCATCATAATATATTCAACATATATCATTATGCATATTTTAACATACCATATAAACAAATAAAAATCATACTAAGCATGCATACACAAGTAAATCATGCAAAGCATATCAAGCATAAGCAAAAATAATCAAAGCACATAACACACATAGATTATTACATGACCATGGATATGAATCCTCACATGGATTCACCATCCATCAAATATAAAAAAAAACATCTCTCACCACCATGCTTGGTTGGTGAGATGGATCTCCCTCTTACCTCTTGAAGAACCACCAAAAAGCTTATTGATTTGTGTTTTGAACAAGATCTCCACCAACACAAGTTCTTAAACATGAAACAAATACAAGAAAATTAGTATATCAAGCTTGAATAAGAAGAACCATGGATCAAACATGGTTTAGAACATGAAAAAGAAAAGAATAAATAAAATTTTCTTACACTTCACCAACAAAAACTCTAGAACTTGATCTTAGTGAAAGTCTTTCAAGATGGAAGATTTAGAGAAAGTCTTCAACATGAAAGTTATTTAGAATGAGGTAAAGATTCAAAAAACTAGGTTGTATGAAATTAAAGAGTGATGGAGGAGAAGATTGGAGTGCTTGGCCGAATGGTCATATTTTGGGAGAGAAATGGAGTTTTCTTGGTTTGGTTTCTTTGAAGTTTAAGTGATAAAGTGAAGAAGTAATAAATGAAGTGTAGAATGGTCTTCCAAGATGGCATTGCCGTAGCATGCCTTGGAGAAAAATACAAAGTGAAATTTGAAAAACATAAGCATTAATGATCAATAGTAATTTGTCTTAACACTTGGCTATTTTCTTTATCCTTTTCCATCCTTTTTCTTTGGCCTAAAAACCTATTCTAAAATGGTCTCCCTTCTTCCTTGCTCCTTCAACCGTCCCCCCCTCATCATTCACTCCAAAATGTGACAATTTGATAGCCATTTTTGTTTTTAGTCATTTTAGGTATTAATTAAAAGCATTATAGGTAGAAGACTTATTATGGGCCATTGGATCTTTTCTCTTTAAACCCTATCCCTTAGATGTGTCTCCAAAAATGAAGGGTCAAGATTACACCTTCAAACTTTACATCCAAGGGTCCAAAATGGTTGTAATCATTTTTGATGACCAATTCTCCACCATTGATCTAAATCCAAATTCAATGGTCATTAATGATCCATCTCCACCATTGATTAATTTTACATCCAAGGGTTGATAATGGTCATAGCCATTTATAAAATTAAATCCCTACCCTTGATTTAATTTCCATCCAATGAGTTATAATTGATCCTATTTACTTTTAAGATCAAATCTCCACCATTAATTAAATCAAGATTAATTCTCCAACGATAATTAAATTGATAGTGGATATCCAAACCACTAATGTTATCTTAATAGTATAGAATTTTATTTTTATCTTCTTTCTAACCTCACAAATATATATATATATATATATATATATATATATATATATATATATATATATATATATATATATATATATATATATATATATATATATATATATATATGAGAGAGGATCGATTTACACCAAAGGTGTAAGTTTTTTTGATTTACGCTGTTCATTTTCAATCGTTAGATTCACTTTCATCTAATGACTGAGATTATATCATTAAAAATAACCATTAGATGAAAGTAAATCTAACAGCTGAAAATGAGTGTAAGTCAAAATCAAATTACACTGGTGTAAGTTAATCCTCCCTCTCTATATATATATATATAATTACTGTATTTTTAATTAAATACAGTACAAAATATAGTAAAGAAAATTTTCTAAAACTGTTTCGGATTCAAAGTTTAGTAAAGATCCCCCTGTCTCCGTCTAAACAGTACAAATTTTTCTATTCGTAGAAAAAAATTTCATTTTGCGGGACCCACCTGGGCCCACGTATGGCCACCTGGGCCCACATACACCTCGTGGGGCTCACAACATAGTAAAAATTTCAAAATCACACATAAAATCACAAAAATTAGAAAACGCACAAATATCAAATCAAATTACGTAAATTAATTAAGACTAAAAAGTAAAAATTAATTTACGTATATTTTTCCAAATTTCAAAAATTATTATTTTTTCGACACGGAGCAAATTACTCAAAACGATCAAATTTACGTATTTAATATTCAAATAACTTTACAATACAGAAATCACTAAACAAGTAGAATTACATTAATCACAAAATTTGTTTAATAAATAGAAAGTTTGGGGTGTTACATTAACTACCCAAGGTATAAATTGAAATCAAAGATTAACCACATAGGGTAGAAGTAAACCAATATCATAAACATGTGTGACACCATTGGTCACTTAAGATAATATGAAAGTAGGAGTAATCCATAACCTAGAATGTACCAAACAAAAAATAACCTCAATTGGTCACGGTACCAAAACTATAAACTAAGATTTACCATAAAAATCTTCTCTACAAACCAAACCCCATCTTCTTCCAAGCTAGATGAACCAAATAGAAATGCTAGAAGCTTTTTTTTTTTTTGTTAAAACCAAATGAAAGTCAATGAGTTCAACTCCATAGACGGATGATGCACCAAATCACAAGGTGCTCGAATAGGTTTGGGAATGAGTTAGGACAAGTCAAGCTTAGCCTTAAACATACCTGACTTGTTTCCCAAACATAAGCCTTGAGCATGATTTATTACCTAACATATGACTTTTTTAAGCATACCTTGACCTTTTTAAAAGCTTAGCCAAGTATGAAACCTATTTAAAGGCTTACTTTGCATTAAAGCCTTTAAATAGGTCAACAAGTCTAGACTTTTAAATAAGTCAACAAATCTATACTTTCAAGACACTATGATACAAATTTAGTATAAAAACAGAAGAGTCTAGTTAATGTGTATCCTTATGACACATTTTAAGGAGTCAAAAGTATTAAATAAAAAGTACAAGCATTTAATAATTTTAAAATCCAAAATGCATTTAATGCTTTTCTCTTTAAGTAATTTAGATGAATAATAAATGTTATTTAGATTCCTTAACATGTGCCATAAGGGCACAATTAACAAAACCCATAACAAAAATCTAATATGCCTTAAATTATCCAACAACAATGGAATAAAACAATACAATATTTTGGTTATTCTTATGTTCATCCATCAATAAAGATCATCCCACATAACTAAATCCCTCAATCTAACCAAAACAACATAAGGCAACTAGCAGGCAAATTCAAACACATAAAAATTAACACAAAATCATATCAAACAAGGACTAAATAAACAAAACAAGAAAGCCCCACTTTTCAATATGAGATTAAGCACCCCAATAGAGCTAAGTTTCCAAACAATTACTAAAATTCACACAAAAAATTCTAGTACAATAGGGCGGTGAAGTGACGATTAGTATTTACCGAAACTCGAGAAAAAAAAGGAATTGAGAGTATTGCTGGAGTTGTTATTTTCCAAATTTGGGACTTGTCACTTGTTAGCTACGAAAGAATGAAAGGAAAAGAAAATTGTCATTAATTAAAACATTCCAAATATACCAAGCAATTGAGAATAAAAGAAATACTAAGCATAATTCACTTGGAATAAAAGAAATACGAAACATTCCAAAAATTCCAAATAAATACAGCTTAATTTGTGCAATTGATGACTTATAGAAAATTAAACTCTCTAGTAGATCTACAATTGTTCCTTATGAATGGTGGAAACTTGTCTCACACATGAATGATGGTCAGTCATCTAGTGGAGCTTGACTATGCCATTGGCCAGTCGCTACAAATGGAGGACCAAAGCTGCTACTCTGTCTCGTGAGTCACAAATGGTGGTGTTGCAGTTGCAGTGTAAGGTAGGCAGTGGTTAATGGGTAATATATTAGAGTATTGCCTTATTAGAGTTTAGTTATTGCTATGAATATTATATTGTTTATAAAATTAATAATTATATAAATATTATAATATAATATATTATATTATAAGTTACACAATAATAATAATATATCATATAGTTAAATAGGTTGACCTGTCAAGTTTAAATGACTTTTTCAAAGCCTAAAGCTTGACCTCTATAACTAAATATATTTTTAAAAACATTTGACCTAATTTGTTTATTAAACGAGTTATGCTAGGTGTAACACCCCAAAATTTCCGTATCTCTTAAATAAGTAATTCGACAATGATTAATGTAATTTTCTTTGTTTAGTAATTTCTCATGCACCGTAAAATTATTTTGTTTATTCCGTCAACAGTATTTGATCGTTTTGAGTAATTTACTCCGTGTCGGGAAAATAAAAATTTTCTAGCCAGGAAAACTTTACGTAATTTAATTTTTACCGTTAGGTAATTATTTTACGTGTCGATTTAATATTTGTGCATTTTATAATTTTTGTGATTTTTGTGGATGATTATGAATTTTTTTCCTGTATGTGGGCCAGGTGGTCCTATGTGGGCCCAGGTGGCCCTACGTGGGCCCAGGTGGGTCCTACAAAGTGAAAAATTTTTCTACGCATTGAAAAATTTGTACTGTTTAGACGGAGACAGGGGATCTTACTAAACCTGAATCCGGAAATAGTTTTTAAAATTTCTTGTACTATATTTTATACTGTATTAAATTTATCGGATGATAAAAATACAGTAAAATATAATCTTTTGTGGGGTTTTTAGCAGATAAAAATAAATATTATTCTGTTAAGTCAACATTAGTGGTTATGACAACTTTTGACGGACCAATAAGAAGCAAGTCTTCTAATATTGAAGACTTGAATATCAACCGTAGATTTAATCAACGGTAAAGACTTGATCTTGATTTAATCAACTACAGTAGGATAAGTTTAATAAAATGGCCATGACCATTTATAACCATTGGATTTAGAATTGATCAAGGGTGAATATTTGGTCTCAAAAAGTGACAAAGCACCATTTATAACCATTGGATTTAGATTAAATCAAGGTGGAGATTTAATCTTAAAAAAGTAACAAAGACCATTTATGACCAATTAGATGAAGTTAATTAATCAATGGTGGAAATTTGGTCTTCTAAGAATGTGGTACTAATTAATTAGGACCCTTGGATTTAAAGTTAGAAGGAGCAATCTTAACCATTAATTTTGGAGACACATCTAATGGTTAATTTAAAGGAGAAAGATCCAATGGCCTAGATTAAGTCTTCTAATCAAAAGTCTACTTAAATCCTAACCATTGATCTAATCAATGGCTTAAATGGCTTCAAATAATGGCTAGTAAAATTTGTCACATTTTAAATAAGCAATAGGAAGGAGGAGACAATTTTGAGTAGCCTTTTTAGGCCAAAGAAAAAGTTTTATGTCATTATTAGTGGTCTTGGTCAATGTTTCATCATAATTGATCATTATTGATCAATTTGCACTCAAGAAGAATGCAAGAAGGGGGGGCTACGAATTTGGTCTGAATTTAGGAGCTTTGAAGACCATAATTGATCACCTTTGGTCATTATTGATCATTCATTCTTGTCTCCAAAATTATCAAGAACCAAAACACAAAAGTTTTTCTCCATTTCTCTCCTTTTTCATGTTTTTGGCCAAGACTCAAGAACACCTTCCATCACTTTTTAATTTCATCCAAATTGATTTTCTAAACCTAAACATCATTCTAAGAACATCTCTAGTTATGAGTTTTTCCAAAATCATTCATCTTGATCTTCAAATCCAAGCTTCAAGTTTCTAGCAAAAATGAAAAATTTCATCTTTGTGCTTCAAGAGAAACCATTCGGTCAAGACACTCAAAACCACCATCCAAGCTCTTTTAATTTCATCCAACCATAGATCTTGAATCTACATGATGTTCTAAACAACTTTCATGTTGGAGACTTTCTCTAAATCATTCATCTTCATGGACTTTCTTCAAGATCAAAGTTATTGGGTTTTTGAGGTGAAGTATAAGCGAAACTTCATTTTCTTCTCTCTTTTCATGATCTAAACCATGTTTGATCCATTGGTTCCTTTTAATCGCTTCGATATGTTAATTAACTTGTGTTTTGTTTTGTATTTGAGAAGTTCTGGTGGTGAAGGACTTGGAAAAAGAAACAAATCAAGAAGCTTTGGAGGATCTTCAAGAGGTAAGAGGAGATCCATCTCACCAACCAAGCATGGTGGTGAGAGAGAGTATTTTATTTGATGGATGTGGAATCCATGTGAGGATTCATATCCATGGTCATGTAATTAATTTGTGGGTGTTTATGAGCTTTGATTAATTTTCTACGCTTGATATGCTTTGCATGATTTTATACTTTGATGATACGCTTGATATGTTATACATGCTTTTATGGCTTTGATGGTATGCTTATATTATTTATGATGAAATATATTTGTATATGCCATGACTGATGGTGGAAAGGAATTGATTTTTGGCTAATACCAAGGAAGAAATTACGGTTTTGACGCCTTGATTAGGATTCATGTTGAAAATTTTCAAGAACAAAAGAATTGATTTTTTAAGTCTTAGAACATGGTGGATTTAACAAAGACACCTCAAAAAATAGGTGTTCACAAATTAATATTTTCATGAAAGATGAAAATGGATGATTTGAAGAGTATGGAAAATAAACAAAGGATTTGTTTTTTTAAGAGAACAAGAATATGATTTTTGGAGGAATTTTTATTGATTTATTTTGTGTAAAAAGATCCTAAGTGTTTTTCTAAACATGAGTTTTTGAAAACGACAAACGTTAATTTTAAGGATTTGCAAAGAAAGTGAAAAAGAATTTGTAAAGAAAGTAAAAATGAATTTGAACAAATGGGTTTGGTTTTATAACCATTGGTATTTCGATTTTGAAAACAAAATTTAATGATTTTGTTCAGAAACCATATCAATTTAAAAGGAAAAGTATTTGATGGCTTTAATGGTTTTGTTTGTGTAAAAAACCATATTGATTTAAAAAAATGTTTTGATGATTTCAATAATCGTCCACGTTTTGAAGGCCAGAATGCCTTGATTTTTATGAACAAAGTGAATTTCAAAGTAAACGAATCGATTTAATAAGGATTTTGGAAAGGAATCGAATCAGGCGTTTATCACTGAGAAAATCAAGTTTTTTTTTTGTAAACGAAAATGTTTTGAACTTCAATTTATTTTGAAGAAGGTTGTGTTTGGAAATGATTTGGGAAAAATGAAGAATATAATGGTGTTTTAAAATTTACTAACGTATAACTTATTTTCAAGTTTTGAAACACGTTAGAAAAATGTTAAGTTTTAAACGTTGATTTACATCAATGGAAAAGTGATTTTTGTGAAGTATATTTTGAAAAGAATTTCGAAAGAAAGAATCGTGGAAAAATATTTTCTGAGTAAGAAAATATATTAAATGAAATATAAAGTTATATTATTTTGAGGAAAGTTGAAGAGGAATTTTGAAGGTTAGAAGTATTTTACAGAATGAAATTGTGATGAAAAATGTTTTACGTATCTTAAAAACGTGATTTTTATTTCACCTTAATTTTCAACAATATGTTAAAAATGATATTGATTTATTTAAGTCAAAATAATGTTTGAAATATTGAGGAATATTTTATGTGATTGAAAAATGTTGAAAAATATTTTACGATCTTAAAAATAATTTGAAATACAAGATAAAATATTTCTACGCGATTTGAAAAATGTTTAAATATTTCTACACGATTTGGAAAGCGTTTAAATATTTTACGCGATGTGAAATATTGTTGAAAAATCACTACGTGATTTGAATAAATGATGAGAATATTTTTACGTGATTGTGAAAATGATAGAAAATTGTTATGAGATTTAGAAAGTATTTTGAGAATGATAGAAAATGATTTACGTGACGTAAAAGAATGATTTTTAAGTTACTTGATTTTGAAATGTTTGGAAAAATACTATGCGATTTGAGAAACGATGTATTTTTACGGGATTGAGAAAAAATGTTAAAAATTAAGACGTGGTTTAAAAGCAAAATGTAAGAAGAGTTGCAACATTTTGAAAACGTAACAGAAATGTTACAAAATTTTGTAAACGTAAAAGTAGGGTTACGGTATTGTAAAAATGTAATAAAAACGTTTTGGAATTTTAAAAACATAACAAAAATATTACGATATTGTGAAAATATAAAAGAAAGTGTTATGGTATTATGAAACATAATGTAAACATTTTGGATTGTAAAACGCAATGTAAATGTTACGCGATTGTGAAAATACGGTAAAAGTGTTTTACAACTATGAAAACGTGATAACATGATTTTATTGTTGAAAAAGACAAGATGATGACATTGTTGAACCAGTCATGTCATACATCTGTTTGTGAGAAAATGACATATTTGTCTATGATTGGATTTGGTGCATTATACATGCATTGGAATGGTCCGATAAGGATTTGGATATGGTGATTGCTTAGAGAAACACACCTCGAAGTAGGTGCGATATGCGTAGTGTAGGTCACTATTGACCTGGGGGGCATCGGGTGCGGGTTCTTTACACGGGTGGTTGGTCGCGCTTCTTCCCGTAGGTTAGGACCGACGCAACACACCGATGATCTTGATCGAGACACTATTCTTAATCAAGATCGATAAAGACGCACGCATCGTGTATGCTAGATGTGCAAAAATTGAAATGAGAATTAAAGACGTATTCTGGAAAAGACGTGAGACCAGCAGTCTTTTTCGATCATTTCTCCGACCAGTTTTAGCCTCCATGTGGAGTAGAATCGAGTCTTGTGTACATGCATAATCGAACATTTATATCTCGTGTGATATATTAATTGAGGAATATCGGCTATGACAATTGTTTTGAATACTTGGATGATGATGATGATAATCAGGACATTATCATAATTGTTGTTTATGATAATTGAATTGATAAATGATTTGATGATGGTAGTTGATTAGTATTGAATATATTATGGAAGTTTGATATGATATCCTGTATGATATCTTGTCGTTTGTGTTATCTCTCCGCCGCCACGTTGGTATTGACGTACAGAGTGATCTCACTCTTTTCATATTGTTGTCACGTTGCCAGTATTGTTAAAATTAAAAAGAGAAAGAATGAGTTGTCTTGCATATAATCCGCGACGATGACTCGTGAGAGATTGATGAAAACATTGAAGAGTGGCATATGTCTCAAGTTGAAGGTGTTCGAGTAGACGAGGAGTAGAGTTCACGATGCAATGTTCTGGATACAAGATAAGGAATGAGTATGTTAAGTTTTATCGTTAAGATATAACGCGCTATTTAAGAGACCGTCATGGGGTTTCACATCTTGTTGAAAAAAAAAAAGTCTGTTAATTTTATATTTCTCTTTAAATTGTGAAATATTAATTAGTGTCAATGTCAGATATGAATCGGTTTAAATATATTTTCAAGTAATATTTATGGATTACAAGTAAGTTTATATTTCAGCAAGAAAGAAATTTTTTTAAACCCACATTTTTAACTCAAACCTTTTGTGAAAACATTTTCAGATTATGAGTCGGAAGTCAGACATGTGATACCCTAAAAAGAGTGTTACACTAGGCCAGGCTGTATTCTTCTGACACATACCGCTTGGCATATTCCCATCAATGTGCTTGGACCACAACAAAGACACAAAATAAAGGAGGTAAAATGAAGAACCACCATAGGAAACTTTTATTAATAGAATAAAGAATATCAAAACGAAAAGCACTGGTGGATCTATATAAAATGACACCAAACGAGATATGAAATCTCAAATAACAAATCCATCGAAACAACCATCAACAATGGAACAAAACCACAATGGTTGAAACGACATAACATAACCAGCAATAGTAGACTCAAAACTCACTACTAGTTAGACCACTCTTAACACACACGGCCAGAACAAAGCTCGAAGCAGATGATAATAGGATGAAAGCCACCAATCGGAGATGAAATATGAAGAGAGAAAAGAAAAAGAAAACTTGATTGAATGTTCGATGTGAGAATCTAGAAAATTTGAGAGAACAGAGGGAAAATGAAGGAGGATTTGAGATATGAAATCTAATAGAAACAAAGATTGATATTATAAAATTTTAAAAATTAACAAAAATTATTTAATTGAAATTTTTTAAAATGATTTTTCTTTAAATTTTTAGCTTGCATGCCTTAGTTTAATTTCAAAAAATAAAAAATCAAAAATCAAAAAATAGAAAAATTTTTTTTTGTTAATTTTTAAAGAAAAAATGAAAAAAAGTTTCCACAACCCACTTGAATTTTCCAACTCAACCATTCTTGTTAGCCCAAAATCCATAAAATACCATAGTCCTTAACCCACTTCCAATGAATTTTCTTAAAACAAAAAAACAAATAAAAATAATTGATTAAAAAATCTTCTCTTCAATTTTCTGAATTTGTCATTTTCTTCTTTCCTTCTTTTTGTCCTCTTCCCACACACTATCACATTTTCATCTCAATCACGGTCACAAACACACGCTCAGATTTTCACCGCCCCCACATGCACTTTGTCTTTTCCTCCAACAAAGCTGCATTGCCTCCACTTCACATCATTGCACACACTACCACAGCTGCATTGCTCCCCATACATTCTACACTCTTAACAGTGTTAGTATACATTGCTCCCAGTGATGGATCCTGAAAATTTGAATAGTGGAGGTAAAATCAAAGATAATATATACACTTTTTTAAATGTTTATATATACATATAAAAATAATTAAAGATTAATTAATATTTGTTTCTTATATATTTTTATATTTTGAGAATGAAAAATATTTTTTGCATTATCAATATCATTAAATATGTATGACTCTATATATATATATAATCAAACAAAATATTAAATCAATTATTTGTTATAATAATTTTGATTTTTTTATTATATTTTTTTATATCACTTTTTATACTATTTCATGTACTATTAAAATCAATATTTACATGTGAACATTTTTATTCACTTAATCACAACTATAAAAAAGTCATATAAAAAATTATGTGAAAAAAAAAAGTAATATGTAATAATCATTTTCCGTGTTATAATTGATGGTGGAAGCAAATATATATTTTTAACTCAAAAAATTATAAAACACAAATGATAGAAGTTATATAATAATTTTTTTTCTCAATGGAGACGTGTCCCCGTAACCATTCAATTAGATCCCTCCCTGATTGCTCCCCATACATCCTACACTCTTAACACTCATATTACACAACGCATATTTGCTTCTTCTTCCGCCGTAGCCATGCACGTAGGTCCGTCCCTGATTGCTCCCCATACATTCTACACTCTTAACACTCATATTACACAACACATATTTGCTTCTTCTTCCATCACTCCATGCACATTTTCCTGATAAATACCACATAACAGAGAAGTAAAGGGTGGCATTCGGAGAAAAGTGGCAGCAGAGGGATCAGAATTTGAGGGAAGGAGAAAAAAACAGAGGCAAAAGTGTTGTCATGTATACATGTATAGCTTCCGTATAGTACAGAATACATTGTATCTACTGAGTTAGTTTTTAAGTCAGTTTAGTTAGTTAACCAAGTCAGCCAGATCAGTTAGTTAGCTACTTTTTGATCCTTGTATATAAACTACTTAGAGGACTAGTAAGTTATTCAGCTCATTTTTTGATCATTCTCTCAATACAATTTATCTCAGTTTCATAAAGTTTTCTCTCATTCAAATTCCAACGTGGTATTAGAGCTCTCTTAGAAAGACAGAGCTCAGCTGCGCATTCTGATTGAAGATTATTGAAATAATCTTTTTGTCACCATTTTTGGCCTGAGCTTCTCGTGCTACGTGTTGTAACAAAAAATTGGGACGAATTTCCATCAAAATTTATCTTTTTATATTTATTAATTTTATTGCGACAGAATTGAAATCCCGGCATAATTTCCATCAAAAATTAATAATCTCGTGATGGAAAATTGGGACGAATTTCTGTCAAAATTTATATTTTTAATATTTATTTATTATATTGCAACGGAATTTAAATTCCATCGCAACTTCCATCAAAATTTAATAACCATGTGACGAAAAATTGGGACGGATTTCCATCAAATTTATACTTTTAATATTTATTATCATATTGCGATGGACCTAAATTTCTGTCACAAAGTATTACATATTTTGTCACTATTTCCATTGAAATTTAATATATTTTAAAGTATTAATTAAAAGAAGTATTAAAATATGTGCTGTTTCAATAAATTTAAATAATTAATTTAATTACTTAATTTAATTATTTTAAAAAATGATATTTAATTAAATCTCTAGATATATTAAGAATGAAATTTATTTAATTTATATTTTAATAATGCAGTTTATTTAAATTTTAACCTGATAAATAAAGATTGAACAAAAAATATTGATTAAAAGAATTGAATTTATTATTTATTTAAATTAATAATTAATAAAATATTTAGTTTAGATTAGAATCTTATTTAATTTTTAATGTAATAAATAGAATTTATAGCCAACTAATGTAGTAAATAAAATGATTTATTTTAATATTTATTTATTATTTTTTAAAGAGATTATTTATTTTATTAAAACAATTTATTTAGTGTTTCAAGTACTAAATAAAATTACTGTAAAAAAAGAAAGAAAGAAATAAATAATTTTTATAATTAGTTTCTAATGTACTTAATAAAAATTACAAAGTTGATGTAGGTTAGCACTCACTCAGTAAATTGATGTCGTTTAGTACTGACTCAGAGCATGGAAATCAGTTTGGTTGGCTAAACTGACGTTTATAATTTTCGAACAACGTGAAAATATGTTAATTTACTTCAAAATATCATTTGTTTCAACGGAAAAAATGGCTAAACGTACGTTAAATTAAATACAAAAAAATTTTATTTTTATTTTAAAGTTGTTATCCTAACTCACTTTTAAAATAAATATTTTCAAATATAAATTATGTTATTGTAAACTCACTTTTAATCAAATTTAAATTTACAGACACACTTTCAACTAAACTTAAATTTACCAAAAATCCAAACACATACTCGGTAATCTCCCAATTCTTCGAAGAATGGAGTTTTCTTTCTCACTCTCTCATGGGAGACCACGACCTCAGGCTACTAGGGCAAGCGGCAGCCACTGGAAGAAGACACCGCACACAGTCGAGCCTCCCTTATCGGCCGGTGACCGCCGGTTTCACCGCCGGCCAATCAGCACGTCACCCTGCGCGCGGCGCACTATTCTGTGGCCCTGTACGCAACGTGTTGCTCTGCTACCTAGCTCGCAAGTCGCGACACACTGCTCTATCTCTGCTGCTCAGTTTTCCCTCCCCCTTCCCCTTCAATCAGACAAGTGAACAAGGTCCTTTCCCTTCCCGTTTTACTCATTACATACCCATTAAGATTCAATTTCAAGATTGTTTTGTGGTTGTGCATTACAGTGTTGGTCAAGATTGGATCCTATTTGCATCTGTGTATTGCTGTAGTGAAAATGACAACAGTGCCTTTTTTTGCTATGGTGGATTATCAATTTCTCATCTGCTATGTTAATTTTTTTTTTCTTTTGGGCTTGCTGTCCTTTTTTTTAATTATTATTTTGATTACTAGTCTAAGTGAATTTTTATACCTGTAGCTAATTTCATTAGACCCAAAACAGCTCATTCGGCAGAATATCAGTGGTTTCGGATTAGCTCAACAAATTAAGTTACCAGAAGGACTAAATGAACAAATTTTAACTTGAGATTTTGTCACTAAGCCTTTAACATATTCATACTTGAACTGGAAAGTTTGGGAATTTCCTAAACACAGAATTAGGATAATGATAGAGAAGAGGTGCGTATGAACTAACATGGGATTTTAGAATCAATTTACCTTGATTCTGAACTGACAGCTAGTAATCAAGGCTGTATAACTTGAGTTATAAAACTCTGGTTGACCTACAGTTTATTCCATTAGAAAGCTAAGAAATGGGACTATGTTGAGTTAATTTTTTGTAATTTTAGACATATGGTCTAGTACCAGTTTTTATTTGAATCTGGGTTGATTTCTGCAGAATTTGGTTTCTGACAGCTAATAATCAAGGCTGCATAACTTGAGTTATAAAACTCTGGTTGACCTGTGGTTTATTCCATTAGAAAGTTGAGAAGCGGGTCTATGTTGAGTTAATTTTTCGTAATTTTTAGACATATGGTCTAGTACCAGTTTTTATTTAAATCTGGGTTGATTTCTTCAGAATTTGGTTTTTGACAACTAGTAATCAAGGCTGCCTAACTTGAGATATAAAACTCCGGTTGACCTACTGTTTGTTCCATTAGAAAGTTAGAACTATGTTGGGTTAATTTTTCATAATTTTTGGACATATGGTCTAGTACCAGTTTTTATTTGAATCTGGATTGATTTCTGCAAAAATTATTTCCTGATAACCTGAGTTTTAAGCTACATAACTTGAGCTGTAGTGACTCATTTTCCTTCATTCTTGTGGCATCTAAAAGCTAAAAGGTTGCTCTTTTAATGACAAAAAGTTTTAAGACTTTAGAAGTGTTCAAGACTTATTCCCCATAATTAATTAGTTGTGTGAATCACATTGCCAATTTTGTTTGAAGCCATAAGTGATGACTCTTCCTTTTTAATTTTTTATATGCTGCATTTGAGTGTTGTTCTTTTTCCTGCTGACACAATTGGTGCTTCATGTTTTTCTTTTATTTAATTACTTTTGTCCTCTTTTCCGCCAATCCTATTTTCACTAAAGCTACTAGACTCTTGCTCAGACTATTGGTACTGGTTTCTCCAAAAGTGGAAGGAACTTACTAAAGCTACTAGTTTCTCGGTATCTTTTAGTCCTATTTTAAGCTGCTGGTTATACACACACACACATAAATTTAGTCCTTTTTAAATTTACCTGCTAGTTCTTTTTCTTGATAATAGGGAGTGTGCATCAAATTGTTAGCAAATTAAAAATGCAAGATCTGTTCAAGAGTTTCTAGTTAAGCTGTATTGGAAAGGTAAAGTCATTTTCCCATTCTTTTCCTCCATTTTACTATTTTTTCTTTTCTCTACCGACTAAGTTATTGTTAATTGCTCTGGAATAGAAAGCAAGAGCTGTTTGGATCCTCAGTTGGTTGTTTGTAAATTACACTTAGGTTGATAATCACTCGTGCAAGGGAGGTGGACAAACACAAACTTAAATATTTAAATTTTGCTTGGGGGGCTATGCTGCAAACTCAAACATACCCTGTGCATTAATGATTTTACTCTGTGAATCACTTGAATTTGGTGATTCCATGTCAGTGGATTTCAATTAGGCTTGGTATATTTAATGGAAAGAGGTTTAGCATGCTAGTGTTTCTCTTTATGTGTTGGTTCCTAAGCTGGTTCTTGGACTTGCAGTTAGCAAAAAAGCATAATTAATTTTAGATTACATAACTTGTCTCTTAATTTGTGTGATATCTTAATTCTTTTAGCCCATTTAAGAGTTCTTTCCCTACACAACTTGTCTCTCATTAAGAAATATGGATTTCATGTTGTATCATCTTGCATTTCTGATGTAACATCTTTTGTAGTATCTTGATTATTAAGTTTGTTAGAAGATATTAGGGTTATTAGTCTTAGTGTTAGTGGGTTTGGGCTTGTACACCTAAGTATTAGTATAAATAGGAGTACTAGGTTATGGAATAGTATTATATCTCATTCCTATCAATGATATTATGAGTTTACTATTATTTGGCCATCTTTCTCTCTTTTCCTTTCCTTTACTATTATTTTACTATTTTCCATCTCATCTGTCGTGACCTGTCTATGATAGCTTCCGCTATTTGAGTTCCCAAAATATGGAACTCATGTATATCCCCCTTTCTGTTTTTCTCAAGTAATTTTTGAATAATTAGTGTTTTGAAGAGAAAAAAAAGGAAAAAGAATGTAGAGCATTATCCTGAACTAGGTCACGTCTTGCGTAGCCAACTGCTACTGTTGCAAGTTTCAGGTGACCGGAGTGTGATCGTCAGTGAGTGGCTGGTGGTAAGAGTGGCGGCCTGCGGCGAGCTGGGTGGCGTGTTTTTGCTGGCTGTGTTGGTTGTGCGCAAGAGATGGCAAGATGCGTTGCTTCGGATATGACTTGAGTTTCGGATCTGCTCGGATCTCTGGTGCTCGGACGTGGCAGATCTGTTTTCGCTGGCGGTTGACCTAGAACAGTGTCTAGAAAACAAGGGTGGACGGAGGCGGAGCCATCGATGGCGACAGCAAGCTGGGTCGTGACTTTCAGGTTGAGATCGTAGTTTTTCAACAAGTTGAGCGTGGTACGCGCGACTGATGTTGTGGGTGGCCGATGACTGACGATTCCGGCACAGATCAGAGCATACAGTGGTCTGGGAGGTGCACTGGTGACCGGAGGTCCGGTGACTTCTCCGGCGCAGTGGTCACAGCCCCTGTTTGGTGCAATCTGACCTGTTTTGGACTATCTGCTGGTTGTGTGAGTCTTCTGTTGGGTTTTTGTTTGTGGCTGGGTGCTCTTGTTTTTGGCACATATCAAGTCGTCGGTGGTAAGTTCCGGTGAGTTTTTCGGTGAGTTTTCCGACGAATCTGTTCCGGATATGTTTTCTTCTATTCTGTTTCAGACTCTATTTTTCATTATGTTTCTAGATTTTCTGGGTTTGAGGCTGAATGAGTGCAATCAAGGGTGTTGCAGGCTAGGAGATGATTTTGGGTGCGTAGCTTCTTCCCTGTTTGGCTGAGATGTTGTTGTTTTGTTTGCCTATTTGGAGGCTGTTCTTTCGATTGTGGTCAGAGATGTGGTTGAAGGAGTGTGAGCACAGGGGCTGCGCGTTTGATATGTGCATGGAAATGATGATTGATAGTTGCTGGTCTGAGCCTTGTTTCAGGGGGAGATTCTTGTCTGGATGTTGTTCTCCTTGATGGCTTCTTGATTATGTTGCGATGCATGGGATTTTGAGGCAGAAGTTGCTGTTCTATCTTGTTTCTTAGTTCTTCTTGTGTTTTCTATGTTCTTGTGATTTTCTTGGTGCACCTTGAGCTTGGAGGAAAGGGCTACTCGATTGGAGGCAAAGAGCAACCAACGAGGTGGAGTCGCCCCATAGATGTTAGAGGAAAGGGCTACCCGCTAGATGGAGCCGCTAGGAGGAAAGGACTATTAGCGAGGTGGAGCCACCCTAGATTCTCACTATCAATGGTGTTGCAGGTTTGGGAGCAAGAGTTTCCTAGTTTCTCTTCTTCTTCCTTCTTGGATGCTTGGATGGTTCAACATCTTCTCTTCTTCCTTATGCCATATTTGAATGGTTCATCGTCACAGTGCCGAGTTTCTCTTCTCGCTTTCGGATAAAGATAGGGTACTGTTATTTGTTTTATATTTATGGGTTTTCTACTTGTAACAAGTTTAACTTTAGTAAGCTTAAGCTTGAGGGAGAGTGTTAGAAGATATTAGGGTTATTAGTCTTAGTGTTAATGGGCTTGGGCTTGTACACCTAAATATTAGTATAAATAGGAGTACTAGGTTATGAAATAGTATTACATCTCATTCCTATCAATAATATTATGAGTTTACTATTATTTAGTTGTCTTTCTCTCTTTTCCTTTCCCTAATCCTAAACCCGCAATTCTTCAACAAAGTTGAAGTAGTGAATTTTTGTGTCCTATGTATAGACAATGGATGTGCCTGCACATAGAGAATGGATATATAATAGCGTTCTACCTGGTCAAGTTGGGCTTACAAATACTTTCTATGAGGGTGTTGAGACTTTTATTGCCTATGCTTGTGGATTAGTTCAATTTATTAATGAAGGAACAATCAGGTGTCCATGTGCGAAGTGTGATTGTAGAAAAATGCAAACTCAAGATGATGTGAGGGTTCATCTATACAGGATAGGATTTAGGCCCAATTATTTTTTTTGGACGTCGCATGGGGAAGAATTACTTGAACCACCTCTTGTAATGTAGCCTCAACCATTTGTATCAAATTGGGATCAAGGGGCTTGTGGAAAAACTTAAATTCGTATGAGACAATGGTAATGGATGCTACAGGTCCAAATATTGCCCAAATTTACCATGAAAATAGGGATGAGCCGCCTAATGAAAGGACCCAAGCTTTCTATGACCTTTTGGCTGCAGCACAATCGCCTTTGTTTGAGGGGTGCACTAGTCACTTGGAGTTGTCAGCATCATTACAATTGCTTACAATTAAGGCTGAGCATAATATATCTCAAGAAGCTTATAATAAAATTGTGCAATTTTGCATAGAAACTTGGCCCTCAGATAATCGCATGCCACCAAATTATTATAGAACAAAAATATGGTTGAAAGATTGGGTTTGAGTTATGAAGAAATTAACTGTTGTGTGAATGAATGCATGTTATATTATGATGGTGATATTGATGAAAAAGATTGTAAATTTTGTGGGTAAGAACGATATACGTGGAAGAGAACTAGATCCGGTAAGGCAAAGGAGGTATGTAGGAACTCCAACTGGTGGCAGCTTCAAATCGTTATTCGGATACTGGTGGTTCATTGCACACCCAAGGATCTTTGAGTCAACTTTAGCATGAACTCGAACTGGTAAATGCCACACAAGGGTGAGCTATTCAAAAAGTGCCACCTTAAGAAGAGGACAGTGACTTTTGTGGATAAGAGGTTGGATAAAACATATGTGAGTATCAATTTGTTTTATAATTTTAATTATCTAATTAAAATATGTAAATGTATTGAATTTTGATTGATTGTCTTTTTTCTTTTTATAGGAAAGTTTTGAAGATCTATGCTCAAAGGCTGAATCTCAGTCACAAGCTGCTGGGACTAGTGATTGTGCTGGTTGTAGTCAACCAAAATTGATTAAGATGCCCTTATGATCCAAGCAATTGGGGGAAGAAATACTAAGGGCAGAGTTTATGGTCTTGGTTCTGATGGAAGAATGCGTGCTGCTGCCTCGACTTCTAAAACACAGCAACATGCTAACTACAGTGATATAGTCCAAGGTATGAGTTCTGAGGTTGAGGCAAACCATCAATCAGCAGCAGCGTTATCAATCAGGTTATTGCTCGCCAAAATCGAATCATGGCCTTACTTGCTAGGCATGGGAACAGAGATTTAGATGACATGGATTTGGATAGAGATGTTCCTCCTACGACTGATGCTGTAGATCATGGCAGTAATGACGACCAACATGATGACATTATGGATGATGAGGACGAGGATTATTAGAACCTCTTTGATGTTTTGATGAAGACTTTAACTTATATTTTGTATGTTATTTGAAGATAATTATAGTTATTTTTAAGAATTATATTTGATATTTGGTTGAACCACATTTTGAGCATTTTAATGATATTTATATATTTTGAGCAATATCAAGATTATCAGGTTTTATCGCATAATTGAAAATAAAAAAATAAAAAAAATAAGAACAAAATTGTGACGGAATTTTGGATTTAAATATTTCGTCGCACCTATGCATAACAAAAATATTGAGATGAAATATTAAAGATCGAATATGCCATGAAAATTTACCATAAATTCTATCATAATCTCATAATTTTGTGAGACAATTATTATTTTAACTTTTGTTGCAATGTACACATAATTTACTTAAAAAATTCCATCACTCTTTTTTCTAAAAACATAAAAATAAACTAAAAAATTATTATTTATTCTATCCCTAATTCCGCCAGAAATTTGTGATGGAATATAAAATTCCATCCTTAGATAATTGCGATGAGCAAAATTGTGACAAAAATTATTTTTGTTGCAAATTCTGTCATGAATAAATTTTGTGACGAAATTTTTAACTAATGTGCAATAGAATCTGCCGCAATTTAATTATTTTCTTGTAATGATTGCAAGAGGAAATTTACTCTCTCAGATAAGGAAATCTTTTAATTACCAGTTATTTCACCCAATTGAAAAGTTAATGGGATGAATTAGAAACCTTTAGGCCGATTGCAAGCTGTATGTGTGAAGTCCCATGTATCTGTAAAAGTTATGGGCAGCAAGATTATGTTATCAGGTTCTTAAGGGACCTAAATGATCAATTTTCGAATGCAAGATCACAGATTATGTTGCTTGATCCAATGCCACCTATAACTAAGGTGTTCTCCATGGTGGTACAACAAGAAAGGCAGTTGAATAAAGAAGCATGTGAGGAATCAAAGATCTTGGCCAATGCAAATGTCAATTTATCAAATGATAACAAGAAATTCATAAAGGGTAAGGCCGAAGAGGAAAAGGTCAATTTTTTAGAGGAAATAAAGTTTACAGTCACTGTGTAAAGATTGGGCACACAGTTGACATGTAGGGATAGAAATGTGTCAGGTTGCTCATCAGGAACCTACGACTTAACTTGCCTGAGGTCTGACTTATTTACTTAATAAGTTGGACCAATACTTTTTAAAAAGTCCACTTAATTAAAAAGATCAGACTTAAGACCATATAAAAGGTCTTTTAGGCTTGACAAGATGGCTTTACTTGTTTAATTATAATTATAATATTTATAATTATTATAATATTTTATTTTTTAAATTAAATTTTAATACAAACTCAGCAACTAAAGAATAAAGAACCCTAAGTTAGAAAGTTATCAATTACATTTGCAGCCCCGCTTGCTCGCTTCCCTCCTTTTGATACCACCACCAAGGCACCAATCCACCATTTTCGTTCAATTAAGCAAGGGGCAAAGAGACTGAGATTCCAGAATCAGACTCGCATAAAAGTCTAAGATTCTAGAACCAGTTGAGGCGAGCAGGGGAGGCGATCACCGCGAGTCTGCAACACAGTAACTAGTGAGGCAATGACCTGCGCGACCAGAGACCAGTGAGGCAATGACCAATTGTTGGTGCATTATAATTTGGGTCGTGACCTTTGTCTAGTAATTGATTATAATATTTGGTGAAGTAAATTGTTAAATTCTTAATGACTGGTTGCTTATAGAATTTCTAGAGGGAGGTCTTTTACCTTTTTTTTTTCCTTTTTACTTTTTTGGGTCTTTTTATTGAATATTGTTCAGAATTAGGTTCTAAGAGTTACCTGAGAAGGTAAAAAATGGTAGAATCCTCTATAGCGCAACTGTAACAATATGAGGAACGAAGGGGTGAGTACTTGCAAAAGACACTCCAACGCTTAAGTTAGTGATAACTCGAAGAGGATAGTGGGAAATGAATTAATGCGTACCTTTATCCTCTTTGTTGAACCTTTATATAAAGACGTATAAATGTGTAAAAAGTGTAGAGGGATTTGAGCATATTAGTGCGTATTGCGCTCTGCCCCATTGTAGTGCAGGAAATCATTGTTCCGTATGATCTGTCTCCTCCTTTCGAGTGAAGTGATGTCTCTTCTTTTCTGTCGAGGGAGGGGGGGACAAGTTTAGTGGGTGAGTGACTCTCTGTGCATTGCATGTTTGAGGACTAGCCTGATGGGTTGGGTTGGGTTGCTCCAGTTTTCAGGGCCCATACCTGGTCCAAAACAGTTGTCCTCAACTTGACACTTAGATGAGATAGCTAAGTGTCAAGGTACATATTCAACTGGAGCATACGACACGCAATGGACAAAACGATCAGAGTCATAGTGTTTCTATGTTGGATTTCGCGTTGTTCTTTCAAAGGACCAAGGTCCGTGAAGTATCTTAGTGAAAATCTGGGATATATGAGTAAGGTTGTGATCTAGGTTAAATCGCTCTGCTTACGTCATCATCCCGGGGTCCGAGGTAGATAATTAGTTGCCCCCATGCTGTGTGAGGTCCGCTGTGGTTCACTCTTAGATTGATATTCAGGGTGTCATTTCACCGCAGGATTTATTGAAGGTCCAGTGTTCGACTCACGTGTCCCTTTGTGGCACCACGCGTTGCTTCAGTTTTGAACGTTCTGAACCTTGCCCATTCGGTTGCCTTCTTTCAGAAGTGACGTGACACATTATGAACACCCAATTTTGCTTGGACAAAAAAAAAGATAGAAAAAAAAGAAAAAAAATAAACATTTTTGAAAAAGATAAAGAAATAAAGAGCAGGTGAAGAAAAAAAGTTTAGGCTAACTTATCTCCATTGAATTTAATAATCTATTATAACCCAAAACCCACTAAACTTAAGCCATAACTAAACTTAACCTATTAACTACCCATATCTCATAAC
This sequence comes from Ormosia emarginata, assembly GCA_029884605.1. Classification (NCBI taxonomy): domain Eukaryota; kingdom Viridiplantae; phylum Streptophyta; class Magnoliopsida; order Fabales; family Fabaceae; genus Ormosia; species Ormosia emarginata. Next base: position 7,477,363 of record JAQQTP010000079.1, read on the forward strand.
TTGACCCATCATCCTATTATCCAACCTAATAACCCATTAGTTTTTAAACACAAGGAAAAACCCTTGCAGCCTCCTCACCCTTTGAGAACCCTAGCCACCTTTCATCCCAAACCTAGCATAGGCTGAACCTTACTCCCTCACGCGACTTGCAACCACTCATCAGCCCTCTAGCCCTTGCAAACCCTAGTGGCAACACTCAACAACCCTAAGGACAAGAGCGACAAGCAACTAGTTCTTCCCCTCCATGGATTCGCTTTAACATGCGAACCTCCAAGCTCTGCACTCTTATGCACACCTACAATCCATCTTTTGTTGTACCCATCTCCAACCAAGCACGCAAACCTCAATCCCTCATGCAAGTAGGAGAGGCGACCATAATCAGCAGAAACCGCAAGAATCAAAAGGGAAACAGTTGAAGAATAGAAGAAAGGCGAAAATGGAAGAGGAAATTAACAAATTTGAAGGAAATTGGGTATGGGAAGAAGCAATCTAGTACTACCCCAGTTCCTCTGATGCCATCTCACGTTAGAATCTGTCTACGTTATAAGTCATGCTTCAGATGGTGTCAAAGAGTTTTTTTTTTTTATATACAAAGAGAGAGGAAGTTACAGAGAGAAAAAGAGGGAAGGACGAAAATCAGAAGTTTCAATCGAGGGAAAGGTTCTAGTGATGCATGCAATCTTAAGGAAAGAATTTTCCCTTGTATTTTCTGAGAGAAAATTTGAGAGAAATTCTGTAATATTCTAAAAGGGTTGTTCTTGTTTATGCTCTATATTTTTGGGAAATTATTTGGAATTGAAAGATTGGGAACAATTGTACACAGCCACTTGGAGAGCTTTTTCAATAATCCCTCATTTTTATTTAATTATTTTTTTTCTATTTTTCTTTGCTGTTTTTCTATTGAGTGGTGATGATCAATGAAATCTTGTTTTGATGGATCATGAGTTTTTCTTCCTTTCTACACTTTGTTAGTTTGATTGAGTTTAACTTTTAGCATGTTAATTTATGTCTTCATTTAGTACTTGTTTTGATTGCATTTAAGCTATATGATATAATGCTTAAATTTGTTGTTAGTATGAACAACTATGAATATGTGTGTCTAGTATTATGACATTTAGTTCTTGTGAATGAATGATGAAGTTCATACATTGTTTTGTTTCTGCTATGTGGCCTGGACCTGTTACTGATTAAGTTTCTCACCTTGCTCCTTCCAAATTCTAGATTTTCTTTCATGAACGTTGCACATGCATTACTTGATAAAATGCCAATCTGTTGGCTAACTAATGATGAGTATAGGTCTTGTTTGTGTATGCTGGAAAATGATAAGAGCTTGATTGATAGTCTTTTCTATCTTTGCTGCAAAAAATAAAAAAAGTGATAATGGATGGAGTTGGGGTTTTCTTGTTACTTGAATTCTAAGTTTGTTTCTGATAATGTGTTTCCTTGGATCTCAAAATTATGTGGTTTTGTTTCTCAAGTATTAATATTGCTTAAGATTCTTAGTGACTTGTTTTACAATTACAAAAAATCATAATCATAGGTAACTTGTTGAATTCTTTTTTTACAATGTGTTTCTAATGCTTGAATAGCTTGGTGTGTTCTTCACTGGTTCGCATCCTGTTTGGTGCTAATGCTGAATTATGAATTTTTTGAATTGTACTTTTGAAGTTGAAATCTAGATTTTAGCTTCATTTTCTAGATACATATTGTTAATGTCGGATTCAAGAGTCCATTTAGCTTGTTCCTGTGCTGTTAAGTAGCTATAGGTGTGGCTGACTGACTGCTAATGAAATGAATGGGTTGTTTTGGACATTAATGCAGCATAATGTATCTTCAAATCAAGGTGCAAGTAATTCAGTTTATGTTTTTTGTTCAGATCTGAAATCACCTCATGTGACAAATATGTTTGCCATTTGCATTTTGTTGCCATTATTACTGATGGGTGGTATTATTTGTGAGCTAGGTGTGGGTTATTTCTTTGGGTTTCATTTGAAATAAAAAGAAAAATCATGTCTTTGAGAGAATTCTTTTTCAATAATTGGATGGATGTGCTAAATCCATTTCAATACAGTTTCCCTCATCTTGTAGTGCTTTTGTGTGTGAAAGTTGACTTTCTTACATGCCTTAAAATGTTTGCTGGCATGAGGATATTGTGTTTTGTTTCGTTTTATGACATGTAAATAGGTTTAATTTTGCATGTAAACAAGATGGGTTAAGTTCATTGCTGTTTTGTTATCTTTGTGGCGTGTTAGATAGAGCTAAGTCAAGTGTGTCTTGTTTTGCAATTTAACCTGGGATTTGCTAGGCTGAAGCCAGGTTTAATGGGAGAGTGGCTTGGTTCTGTTCATGAGCAGTATGCAACTTGCGAATGATGAAAGCACAACTATTAAAACTTAATCTTGTGGCTAATGATGTGTTTGATAGAATGCATAATTTGTTCTACCAGAAACTTTGATGTATGGGCCATTTATTTGTGTTGATGATGAGTGAATTATATTGATTTTTGAGCCCATGTGGCGTGATGAATAATCTGATAAATGGTGGCTAGCTTCATGACTTTCATTAGCTTAGTGTTTTCTTTTTTTTTTTGAATAGTGAATACCCGAATTTAAATTTATGATTGTATCCTGAGGTGCCATATCTTAAAAGCCTACAAATTGCCTTTGTTAGTTCTTCACGAACACACAATTTTGTCCGGGTGCAAGAAAAAAGAAAAAAGAAAAAAGAAAAAGGAATGTTTCCTAGCCTTTTCATATGAGGCTTGATGAGCCTGGTGCAATGTTCTTCCTTAGTAGGATAAGTGCTTTATTATGTTTTAAATCTTTTCTCTCTTTTATTAGTTTTTCCTTTAATTTCATATTTTGTAAAATGCTCTTCTAGGCATAAAAAAAATAGTAATAATAAAAAATGAATAAATAAAATAAAATAATGTTCAGAACAAAAATAATTAAATAAATAGGACTAATTTTTCTTAATTTTGCAAGTGAACCTTTTTCTCTTTATGAAAAAAAGGGAGAAAATAAAATTTTTAAAGTTATTATATTTGCACAACTGACTTAAGGTAACCGTCTTAGGATGAATGTATTAGGGAGAATTAAGTTTCTACCTTTCTCTATACATAATCGACTCTAAAATCCAATATGCTTTCAAAACTAGTTTCAAAGAAAAGTTTTCCAACTTTTCCTAATTCAAATAAAGTTGGTGGCAACTCTTTTTTTATATTTAAAAATCCTAATTTGTTCGTCGCTCCCGTTGTGATTTCAGTTGCGAGAGATGGTGACTCCAGATGGCGACTCCACTAGGAAAACTTGGAGAGTCAGACCTATTTTTATTAATTGTGTAAATTATTAACAACTTCTATTTATTTATTTTACCCTTTTTTGTCTTTGTTTTCTTATTTGTCTGTAAATAAATCTATTTTTTTAAACTAGTACTTTTATGTAAATTTCTGATGGTGTTATCCTGTGTTAACTTTAATGCTCATAACCTACTTATATATATTTTGTTACTTTAATATTTTGTGCTTGACTATTGAAACCCTACAGTAGATAATCGTTGGGTACATGTTGTATATATGTTCTGTTTGACTGTTATTTTTTGTAGGTTATGGGGGATAATTTTTATATTTTTAAAATTTTGTACAGATTTGCATGCTCCTTCACACACATCACCATCACCTACCTCACACACTTTCTGGACTCTATAGCTAAGTCTGTGCGAACCCAAGGAGTAGGAGGGGTCTCGACTTTTGTTATTGAGGGGCCTTATGCTCACTTGACATTTGTTGAGATACCACTCAGATTGTTACTAGTATCATTGATTAGTTATATTGAGAGAGTTTATCCCTACTTGTGATTAATTCATGAGTTGAGTCTTGTCTTTCGAGATAAGGGCAATCTGGGGACCATGACTTTTAGAAGTTTAGAACTGTCTTGAAAAACCTTATACTGATAGATTGAATATAATGACTGCCAAAATTAGAGTCATGACCTTAAGGAGATCTAACCCTTAGGTTCCACCTAACTAGGGCAGGAAGGGAGCTTACTTCTTTTTTATTTATCTATCCCTTATGTCATTTATTCTTGCATTCTTCTTTCTTTTTTTTTAAAAGGAGATACACTATCTTGCGTTTTCATTCATAACATTCTTTTTTTAAAGAGAGAGAGAGAGAGAGAGAAGAAAAAGAGAGACAATGCATTAACAAATCATAGCCACCTTTTAGGTTTACGACCCTACAAGGGTTTATCTATGTAGGTGGTTAGGATACATTCTTTAGAGCTACCTCGATAAGAGGTACCCTTAGGGTGTATTCTTCCTTTTTCTGGTTTGCTTACATATTTTATTTTTTACTAGGTGAGTTTCCTTGGTAAAGTGGAAGATTAATACTCATCAATAGCAAGGAATGGAAGAAATATGTCATGGGCAAAACATTAGTAATGCAGTTGATCTTAAGGGGAATATAAACAATACAGTAATTGACAGTTATTTGAGACGGGTGAGGGACATTGCTTCAAACATTGATCTTGCTATTTTTCACTCATACACTTTTCATTGAGAAGTGAATTCTCCCTTGAATAGATTGTCAACCATACTTTCGCCTTGAGACAATTTGTCCTTGAGCGAAAATACGAGAAACTTTATATTCAGTGAAAGAATAACTGCATTGTCTATGGATATTCAGAAAGATAACATCCATTGAGGAGAGAATACTCCCTTTGGTTTGCTTTCAATCGCATTCTTGCCTAAGGGATGATGAGCCTTTAGTGCTGAATATAGGATCTTGTCTTGCTATTGAATGTCCGTGCGAATCTTTCCATGATTACCAAGCACCTCACAATAGTCTAACAATTTTTTTTCCTTTTTTTGTTTAATGTTATTTTGTTTTAATAAATCAAACTAGTTCAGGAACCATTGCGCAACCTAGGAAAAAAGAGACCAATCAAGCCCAAATTCACAATACTAGATCTCATATTAGAATGACTACTAATAATAATAAGGCAGAGAGAAATCTAAGCAGGGAAGTTGATGAAATGACAAGGCAGATAAATGAGATGTTTAAGACCCAAGCAAGGTTAGAAGCAATACTGTAAGATATGAGAGAGTCTCTCAGCTTATTCAGTAGAAATAGGGGTGCAAATGGGGTTAAAACATCTGTGAGCGTGCCACCGATCTTCTCCATGATAACAACCCTGACATTCTCGACTATAACCTCGGGCATCACTATGGAGATAAAAAAATTTCATGAGCAACCACATCAAATAACATCAATAGTAATGTCTATTTGTAACACCCTAATACAATTATCTCGATATATTCATCATTGTTCACTCTTTTGCTTACTGCAAGTGCACAGATCACACTTGTAATATAGCTAGGAGTCAGATATTGTTCCCACGAGAATGTTGGCTTCCAATGCTAAGTATAAACCAATAGCTTATCTAAATTCTATTCAAGAAAATATAAAATAGGGGAAGAATGCAATAAAACTAATCTACAGATAGAAAAACGATAAATGAAAGTAAACATAATGGTTTAGAGATTTAGGGAATCCTTTTTCACCTCATACTTCAACTAACGACATGCACCACTCATAAACAACATTGATGAATAGTTAAGTTAGCTTGAGAATCTACTTTAGTGAAAAGCCTATGTCTAGGTCAATCAACCATACTTCATTTACCTAATTCACTATGTTTCCATGATAACTAACGCAAACTCCACTCATTAAGATCTATTCTCAAACACATGCTATGCATGACTAAGAGGTATATGTCTATCCCATTAGCGAATCATTTCACCCAAGCCAATTGAATGAAATAAAACATGCATCAACCATACATATGATTGAAAATCCAAATTCCTATGTCTAGGACCATCAGATTTCATCAATTCACTTAAAAGCTGATCAAACTCTTAAGAGCATTAAGATTCATATGATTAAACAAAGCCAAACATCGATATATACTCAAAGTAATACAAAGTCATTAATATTCATAGAAGGATTCAAAGTTATCCCTAAATACAACTTAGCTACATCATGAAACACGAAAATATATCACAAAAAATCATGTTCATGGAAGAAGGAAGAGAAAAAAGAGAAGGGAGAAGGAAGGAAGCTCATGAATATGATCTTTGATGCTTGAATCTTCTTCCATGAAGAAGATGGCCTCCAACCTTGGCTCCCCTAGCCTTCTCAGCCTCCAAAACATGAATTCCAGCTGCAGCTTCTCTAAAACCTAAAAAGCTCTCTAAAAAGTTATGTTAAAAACATATTTATAAGTCCAGGAAAACAGAGTCATGCCGTGGCGTTGAACATATGGTGCCACGATGTGCATACAATTAGGTCACTGGCGCCGCGATGTCTCTTATTTGCACCGCTCTGCTCTGCTCTCGGGTCTCTCTGCCTGATGCAGAAGATGCACCAAGCACCACACTGCGGCGTTACACAGCCTGCGCCGCGACGTTGAGTGTTGAGTTGCACACTTGGTTTTCTCTTCTAATTTTTGCTCAAATGCTCTATATATCAGCTTGTTTGGAGTCCTTCCTACAATAGAGAAATCATCAAATCATTAACAATTGCAAATCTACTCAACCAATAACAAAGTAAGCACAATTTGCTTAATATCATATTGGAAAGACATCAAAATAGAATATAACAAATATAAGCACAAAACCTTCCAAATATACATACAATGAGGACTTAAGCAATTAATGAAAGCATAGATACGGGACACAAATAACTACATTTCATAGAGTTATCAATCATATACAAAAATAAATAGTACTAGTCATGCTACTTCTAACTTAAGCAACATTCTAACCCATAACATTTATGCAAATAATTATGAAGAGCCACAAAGAAAATGTTATACATATATACATCAATAGCCTCAAAGGCAAAGTGTCATACATACAACTTTGTACAACTCAGAGTAAAAATTTACAAGAGTTGCTCACAAATACATAAACTGAAACTATCTAATCTTGTTGCTTTTTCTTTTTTTTCTTTTTCCCTTTTGAAGAGTCTTGACCTGCCTTTTCCATGAAACATAGAACGGTGTGAGAACATGAAAATTCTCAGTAATTAAACATATACCTCATGGCATTATTATAAAATTACATAAAGGTAAATTTATAAACTATAAACTTATTAATATATTATTGATATTAAACAACTGCCCATACAATTGTAAAATATCATTATTCATTTGCAAAGTGCTTATCTTACTCCTTTGCCAGGCATAGGACTTAAGTCATCCTATTGCCCTTGGTAATAAGCTTTTCTCACTTTATTACCCTTTTACATGAGTGCTTTTCTCGCTCCTCAAGTTCTTTGACAAAGAGCTTAGGCACCCAACACTGGCACCTAGGCGCCAATTGCACTAGAAAAATTTTGTAGAAAGTTGTCCATTGCTTTATTGGTTCACCAACCAATTTCTATCCTTCATTCCATGGATTCTAAGTATTTTTCAATCACAAAAATGGTCCTTAAACATGCAGTAACCCTCATTCAAAATCTCAACACCTCTATCATGGATTTTAGGATCAAAATTGAAACCTTTCCATACCCATTTTCAACTTTCAACACAAGATGTCTCATGGATACTTTCCAAGATTGAAACTATCAACCATGCCTAGAATAACTCGATTTGAGCCATGAAATGAGTTTACAACAAGTTCAACTAATCCAAACAATGACAAAAGCACAAAAACCCATTTTTGGGACTCAAGTATGCAACACAAGCATGGATAGAAAAGAACAAAGAATAGATGGTGGAAACAATCACCCCTACCTCACTTGTGTAGAAGATGATCAAACCTTTACTTTGTCCTTTGTCTTCCTCTTTTTTCTTTCCTTTTCCTCTTCGAGCTTTTCATCCTCTCTTTGCTATTTTTCTACTGCTGTTGTGGTTGCTGTTTTCGTGAGAAAGAAAAAGTGAAAACAAATGAGAAGGAGTGAAATATCAAAGGAAAAAGTCAAATAAGAGGGTCGCAATATGAGTGACTTGAGACACTTAGGATATTTTGCAAAAACTTTATATCTCTTAGGAATACTTTGGTATTATTGAATCAAGTTTCATAACTTCCAAAAGTATTAAAATAAATCCTAGGATTCATCTCAATTCTTGTTTCACCATTTCCATAAGTTTCCATATTTGTGTTAAGTCACTCCAGTATTTAAACACTTACTCAATGTATTTTAAAATACCAAATTAACTCAGTTCATCTTCAAACTTTAACTACAACTCATTATATACATTTGTGACTTAGAAACAAATTCTTCATATTTATTTCCTTTAACTAAGCCATTTAAGCTATGATTTGAGTCATTTTAAGCTAATTTTCACTTTCTGTGTTGCAGCAAAGTGCCTAAACTAACTCAGAATGTCACAAAATAAAACAGGCATGTCAAGTAAGTATTATGATACTTCTATGACTATATACAAGTCTAACATGCTAAAAAGAGGATGTTACATTTCTCCCCTCTTTCTTAAAATTTTGTCCCCAAAATTGCTTACCTCATATAAACAACTCCGGGTGATCTTGCTGCATGTGAGACTCTAGTTCCCATGTAGCTTCCTCAGTGCCTGCTCCACCCTAAACGACCTTCACTAGAGGAATCTACTTACCTCTAAGCTATTTGACCCTTTTATCTACAATCCTCACTGGTAGCACTACATAAGACAAATCATCTCTTAACTGTATAAATTCATTTCTTATAATGTGTGAAAAATATTATGAAGGTTTGACAAACTGGGAAGAAGGGCTATCTAGAAGGCTACAAGTCCAACTCTCTTTAGGATTTGGTAGGGACCAATGAAATGAGGGTTTAACTTTGTTGTTCTCAATGCTCTACTAATTCATGCTGTAGGAGTGACTCTCAAGAAAACATGTTCCTCTCTTGGAACTCTAAAGGTCTTTTCCTTTTATCAGCATAACTTTTTTGCCTACTTTGAGCTATAACCATCCTATCCCTGATCATTTTGATTTGATATGAAGTTTGTTGTACTATCTCAAATCCTAGGAAAGCTTTCCCTCCAACCTCATACCAACATAGTGGTGACCTATATTTCCTACCATAAAGTGCTTCATACGATGCCATTCCTATGCTGGTATGGTAACAGTTATTGTAGGCAAATTCTACTAAAGGCAAGACTTTATCCCAACTACCCTGCTGATCTAGTACATATGCCCTAAGCATATCCTCTAAGGTTTGGATAATCCTCTATGTCTGTCTGTTTGTTTATGGGTGGTATGTAACGTCTCAGGACAACTTGCAGGATTGATGAGTGTCCTCACAAATCAACACGGGTCTTTTCAGCGTGTTTTGTCCTCACTCACACGCATCCTAGGAAACTTCCTAGGAGGTCACCCATCCCACAAGTGCTCCAAGTCAAGCACGCTTAACCATGGAGTACTTATGTTCTTGTCTCCCAAAAAGAGGATGCATCTTGTTTATATGTGTGGTGCTAATTAATTCATTTAAGTCATCCTCAACTATGCAGTTCTATACCTGCACAGTCTCTGAATTCATCTCATTCCAGTGTGTATTCAGTTCATTCATGTGTCCCTTCGCTTAGAAGCTTACCAGGAGTAGCTCCTTGTCTGTGCTTCATCTTTTTGCACTAGTGACCACTCCCCGCCCTCGTCGGCCCCGGGTGTCACATGCCCACCAGCTTCCGCTTGGTTCATCCCCAAACCACACTGTACTGGGAAAGGTCCTACTCTGATACCATTTGTAACATCCCAGGATTACCTGCAGGATTGATGAGTGTCCCCATAAATCAACACGGCTCTTTTCAGCGTGCTTTGTCCTCACTCACACGCATCATAGGAAACTTTTCAGGAGGTCACCCCTCCTACAAGTGCTCCAAGTCAAGCAAGCTTAACCATGGAGTACTTATGTTCTTGGCTCCTAAAAAGAAGATGCATCTTGTTGATATGGGTGGTGCTAATCAATTCCTTTAAGTCATCCTCAACTATACAGTCCCATACTTGCATAGTCTCTGAATCCCTTTCATTCTGGTGTGTATTCAGTTCATTCATGTGTCCCTTCGCCTAGAAGCCTGCCAGGAGTAGCTCCTTGTCCGTGCTTCATCTTTTTGCACCGGCGACCACTCCCCGCCCTCATCGGCCCTGGGTGTCACATGGTATGTTGTACTAAGGCTTAACTTAGTTTCAAAAGTCCTTTGCAAGGCTCCCCAAAATCTAGATATGAATCTAGGATCTCTATCTGAAACTATACTAGGGGGAATTTCATGCAACCTAACTATCTCCTGTAAGTACAATTAGGATAATTTGTCTAAGGAATAGTTAGCTCTAACTAGGAAGAAGTAAGCAGACTTGGTTAGTCTATTTACTGTGACCCAAATTACATCATACCCTGGCTGAGTCTTGGGCAAATCCATCACAAAATCCATTGTGATATGATCCCATTTCCATTGCGGGATTTCTAAGGATTGAAGAGGTCTAGAAGGTTTTTGATGCTCTATCTTAACTTTCTGACAGATCAAGCACCTAGACACAAACTCCACTATTTCCTTCTTCATTCCTGACCACCAAAACATATTTCTAAGATCCTGATACATCTGAGTGGCTCTGGGATGGACTGTGTATTGGCTCCTATGAGCCTTCTCTAAGATCTTTTCTTTGATTGCAAATTCTCTTAGAATGCAAAGCCTTTCTCTAAACTTAATCACTCCATCATTTGCCATATTAAATTCTTGTTGATCCTCTAAGAAGATTTGCTCACTTATCTTACTTAAGTTTTCACCATCTCTTTGAACTTCTAGAATTTGAGTCCTCAGGTCACTAACTATGTCCACTCTACTCATAAAAAGGATATGTGGTGTCACAATTACCGTAAGACTCAAGTCTCTAAACCTCTCAAGGAGCTTACTCTCTTGAATCATCATCTAAGACACATGTAAGGATTTCCTACTTAGTGTGTCAGCCACTACATTGGCTTTACCCAGATGGTACTTAAGCCCAAAATCATAGCCCTTTAAGAACTTCATCCATTTTCTTTACCTCATGTTTAACTCTTTCTGATCAAACAAATATTTTAAACTTTTATGATCACTAAACACCTGAAATTGGACTTTGTAAAGGTAATGTCTCCATATCTTTAAGGCGAACACTGTGGCGACTAATTCCAAATCTTGAGTAGGGTAGTTCTCCTCATGAGGCCTCAACTGCCTCGATGCATAAGTAACTACTTTCCTATTTTACATCAGAACAAACCCTAAATCCATCTTTGAAGCGTCACAAAACACCTCAAAGTTCTCTTGAGGATCTAGAATTACCAAAACTGGTGTAGTAGTCAACCTCAACTTAAGCTCTTGGAAATTATCTTCACACTCTTGAGTCTATACAAAAGTAGTACATTTCCTAGTTAATTTAGTCAAAGGTAACACTATCTGAGAGAATCCATTGATGAATCTCCTATAATACCCAGCTAGGCCTATAAAACTCCCGATCACGGTCACAGTGGTGGGTCTCTTCCACTGTAACACTGCATCAACTTTACTAGGGTCCATTAAAATCCCTCCTTGCGAGATCACATGCCCTCAAAACTAAACTTTTGTAAGCTAAAACTCACACTTTGATAGCTTGACAAACAACTTCTTTTCTCTAAGGATCTCTAAGACCATTCTAACATATAACTCATACTCCTCCATTGTTCTGGAATAAATTAGGATATCGTCTATAAACACTACTACAAATTTATCTATGTAGGGTCTAAAAATCATGTTCATGTAATCCAGGAACATCGCTGGTGCATTCGTCAACCCAAAGGACGTCACGTGTAACACCCTCCATAGGGCATCACATTTTTAAAGAAAACTTAAAATCTAAAAATCATTTCATAGAAGAATTGAGTTCTAAAATATGAATTTTTAACTTTCTTTTCATGGAAATATAAACTTACCAAAAATTTTAAGAAAATAGAAATTAGATTGAATTGATTAATACATATATTATAAATACTACAAAATATTCAATATAAAAATAAAACATGTAACTTACAGACTCAGAGAGACAGTAGCAAACCCACTGACGGTTATTACTAATAGCACGGTAACAACACTAACGAGAAAACCCTACATACATGCCTCGTTTCTCCCTCAACTGCATCACGTTGAAACTGAGAAGATCACTCCTCGACGCCGTTACCATCTTCAGAATTTTTGCCTCCAATAGGTCTAAGAAACTTGCTTTGTCTACTATTCGAATTTAAATAAAAGAAACACAACAAAATAATACAATAAAGAGGTGAGATCCCTTTTCACCAATACCAGTACGGTAGCAAAGAATAATACGAATGACAAAGTCATTCCATACACACAGATATCATAATTATAATCATGTTATCAATTTACAAATAATTCTAATAAACACATGTTATAATAAAATGAATAACAATAACATTACCGTGATAGATATAATAATGGATACAATTAAATCATATAGTCACAACATACATAATATCTCAACAGTGAATATAAATAACCACATAAAAATGCAGATCACATATGCTAATGTAATGGTACAGATAGATAAAATAGAACAAATAAATAAGATTGAAATGTATAAAACATAAATATATGAAATGTGACTCAACCCTACTCCATGGAGCTAAAAATACAAACATCAGAGTGAACGACCCGCAAAATCTATTAGTACCGTTGACCGCCCATAACTATTGCGCTGTCACACGTTGCGTCTATAGCCCACTGAAATAGCATAGTGGTGTAGTTCACTGTCATACATTGTGTCACTACAGGCTTGCACTAATAGACTTCACAAGATCTTGATTAAGCATAGTGCGTGTCGAGTCCATTAGTGTGTTACCAGTTACCACGGCCCAGAGGAGCGACCAACTGTCCACAAATGGAATAATCTGCACACTAATGTCTCCAAGTTCATTCAAGTTGAACCACACTACGCTTATCACACCGACAACATGATGTTATTCATCTCGTCAATCAATCCACCAATTATCAACCAAATTGGCACAAATGCATGATAAAAATTACCAGAATACCCTCAATGGTATTAAATATCCCTATTTACAGAAATGCCCTCAATGGCTTGCCCTCAATGGCAAAAATTACAAATATGCCCTCACTGGCAAAAATTCTAAATATGCCCTCACTGACAAAAATTACGAATATGCCCTCACTGGCAAATCGCATATATATATACAGTACGTCTCACTTGACAATATCTTTATCTCAACTTATCCGGGTCCACCACTTTGGCCCGACAGTAAAAATTTGCTGTTCCAATTAATCGCGTAGAAATTTTATCACATTTTCACAATTCCATCGTTTTTACAAACATTTTTAAATCGCGTAAATATATTTTACTGTTTTTGAATTCGCGTAGAGTTTTTCAAACGTTTTCTCAATCGCGTAAGATTTTTAAATCATTTTCTTGTCCGAATTCCTTAAAAATCACTATTCAAATAAACAAAAATAATATTTAATACATTTGAACTACGTAGAATATTTTTCATACCGTATACATTATATTGGATATCTTTTCTATCTTATTTGTTTATTTTTAACAAAAATTAACAGTATTTTGTTTAGAAAATGTATAACAATGATTTTCTAAGTTTTTTGTTAAAAATCCTTTTGTTTTTATTACAACCAATTAATTACACTTTTGAAAACTACTAACGTGCTTCAAAACACAAAGTGAGCTCTACGTTAAAAATTTTACAAAAGCTACTGTATTTTCTTATAAATGGTAAAATCCTTAGTTTTAACTACTTAAACTTAATCCAATCGTTTTTATTCCTCAAAACTCATTGTAATAAAATTCTTTTTAGTATTTAATAATTCTCTTTGTTTAAAAAAAACAACTTTAGAAATCATAAACACTTGGTTTTGGCATGTTGGCCGAACTACACTAAATCTTGCCATTTGATCTTTAAATTCATTTTCTTGTTCGAAATCAATTTGTATCTTGTCAATTTTTCCTAAGTTAATTAAATCACTCTTTTAGAAAATTGTTGAGAACATTTTGGTTCCCATTTTGTGTTGAGGCCGTGAGCCTTGGATTTGTGTTCTTTGGAACACTCATGCAAATCCTTACATGCTATTCACATTCTATAATAATTTTTCATGCATCTATGAACATATACCATATATTAAAGCCATCATAAAACACATACAAAATGTTAAAGTTATTAGACATGCTTACACACATAATCAATCACAATTAGGAAAGACAATAAACAATCAAGTGAATGAATCCTTATGGATTCTTTACCACATACATATCCATTCATCACCACCAACACATGGCTGATGAGGGTAATCTCCCTCTTACCTCTTGAAGAACCTCCAAAGTTCCTTGTATGTTCTCCTGCTGTCTCCTTCAAGATGAACTTCAACCATCAAGTGCTTCTTGAAAAACAAAGAAAACGTGAAATATTAATACCTAAGGCTTGAATAAGAAAACCATGAATCAATATATAGTTTAGAAGGAAAGAATGAAATCAATAATAGAGATTTCATAAACTTCACCTTAAAACTCCAAACCTTGAGCTTGAAGAACGAAAATGAAGATGGATGATTTAGGAAAAATCTCCAACATGAAAGTTCCTTAGAATTGCATGGGGATTCGAGATCTAAGGTTGTTTAGAATTATTGAAGCTTGGAAGGTGACTTTTGTGGGGTTGGCTGTGAGCTTGGGAAAGGAAGAGATATGAGCTTTTGTGGTCTTTGCTTGATAGGAAGATGAAGATGGAGAAATCTTGAGAAATTCCTAACATGAAAGTGTCTTGGATTGATGAGAGGATTCAAGAAATGATATTGGTAGGAATTATAGAAATTTGGAGAGGTGTTCTTGGTGCTTGGCCGAAATCATGGGGAGAGAAAATGAGAGAGTTTTGGTTGCTTGTTCTTGGTTCTTTGGAGAAAAGGGTGTATAAGAGAGCAAATGAGATGAATGGATGAAGGTTGTCTCCATTTTGGAGCCATGGCCGTGGAGCACAAGGAGAGAAAAGGGGTGAGAGCTTCTTGCCAAAGTTTCAAATGAATCCAAGCCCTCCTATTTATAGCCTTTATGAAAAGATGTAGGCTCAAGATATTTTTCTAAGTATACTATAAGCAATGAACAATAATTCGCTTATAAGGTCAATATGTATTGTCTAATGGGTAATAAAATATACTCGATTTTTCTCTTATTTTATTTGGGTAGCAATTATTGCTGATCATTTTCTACTGATTGCCCTCGATGAGTCACAAAGTGAGTCATCAAAGAGAAACTTCTAGAATATGTGACTCACTACGATGAGTCAGCATGATGAGTCAGCGTAGATATTTTCTAAAACAGGTGAGTCAGCATGGCGAGTCATAGTGCTGAGTCACTGGCTGAGTCAGCATGACTAGTCACAGCGCTGAGTCACTGGCTGAGTCAGCATGACGAGTCATCAGCTGAGTCACTAATGGTGAGTCATAGCGCTGAGTCAGCATGGTGAGTCGTCAGGGAAGCTTCTGGAACAGATGACTCACTACGGTGAGTCACAGGGCGAGTCACCGCTTCTGGAACATTCTAGAATCTGCTGAGTCACAGGTGCTGAGGTGTCACGCCATGTGTTGCGCTTCCATTGGTCCTTCGCGATGAGTCACAGCCACCAACTTTGACCCGCTCCTCATTGATCCACGTGTAAAGCATTCGATGACTAGGCGCGCTGATGATGCGTCTTCTATAATAGTCTAGAACATGAGAGTCACTAGGCTAGTCACCTAGGTGAGTCACCAACGATGAGTCATCATCTAGAACATTCTAGAGTGAGTGACTAGGCTTGCGTCTAGAATCATCCACTAGATATTTTTCAAGAAAAAATATCTTCCAATGAATAATAAAACATACCCCGATTTTATTTGTTAGATAAAATCGTAGGAAAAATAAAACTTCAAAAACTGTTTCCGATTTCGGGTTTAGTAAGGTCCCCCGGCTCCGAATCAACAAGATAAAGCTTTTGGCTAATAAAATTTTTTACTTTTTCGGACCCGCCTCGGCCCACGTACAAAGACACAAAATATCAGAAATATATTAAATATTCAAAATATATCAAAATATAATATAATATTCAAAATATCTCAAAATATCTTAAAATATCTTAAAATATCTAAAATATAATAAAATATTCAAAATATCCGAAATATCACAAAAATTCACAAAAATCATATTAATTATGAAACTCATGAAAATCAAATCAGATTAGTAAAAATAATTAAGAATTGAGAGAAAGAAATAAAATACGAAGGCTTATATATATACCGCCCAAAATAATATTAAAATAATCAAAAACATAAAAACTCCCAAAAATTCCTAAAAATCACATAAATCATAAAATTCACAGAAGTCGAGTCGGATTTTTCAAAAGAATTCATAATCGACCAAAATAAATAAAATACTAATTTTCGGGACGTTACATCACGATGTACTCATAATGTCCATAGCTAGTCTTAAAAGCAGTCTTAGGGATATCCTCGTCCCTAACTCTTATCTGGTGATATCCTGATCTTAGATCAATCCTTGAGAACATTGATGCTCATCTCAACTAATCCATCAGATCATTTATCCTAGGCAACAGATACTTATTTTTTATGGTTACCTTATTCAACTGTCTATAGTCAATGCAAAGGTTCAGATCCAGGGATTGCTCACTCTGGGAGTAATACAAGCTAGATAAGGAGTAACTTCTTCTAAAGAGGTCAATGTGGTTGAATGCTTTGTGCTTAAGGTGCCACCTTTCAACCAAGCTTGGACACTAGGAAAAGTAGTAGCGACAGTCAAGAAGCCAACACCATTTGCTTATATTGATGCCCACACAGTGCCATGGAATTATGAAACTAAGGTAGAGACAAAGGGAGTCGGGGAAGAGACTTCGAGGGTCCAAGTTGCTGAAATACATCAAGAGGAATAGTCAGTGACTAATATAGTTAGAGTAGGAGGAATTAAAGGAGTGCGTGATGCTATAGCTCAAGAGAAGTGGAGAAGAGGACGAATGTTAAAGAAGGGAGTAGGGAGGAAACCTCAAGAGAAAAGGAGAAAGGGAAGGATGAAGAAAAAGAATTCTTAAAGCTTATGAAGTAAAGTGAAAATGATGTGATGAAACGGTTAAAGAAGACTCTAGCCAGAATAATTTTGTTATCACTCGTCTTGACATTTGCGTTACGTTAGAAGGTGTTACTAAGAGTTCTGAATGAGGTATATGTCAAAACTGATGTTATCCTTGAAAGTGTTGTTAACATGGTGGACTCAGTGAAACACATCAACATGATCATATTTATTAATGAAGAGATCACTTCTCGGTCCGAGAAAAGTCCACCGGCCTTGAACATAACCATTAAATGTAAAGGGTATATAGTTGCAAAGGTTTTGATTGATGGGGGGTCTGCACTAAATATCCTACCTAAATCGACTCTAACCTCATTATCAATAAGCTTGGATGAATTTTCACCTCAAGAAATGGTGGTGCAAGCCTTTGACGGAAATATGAAAGGCACTTTGGGAGAGATGACATTGTTGCTAGAGATTGGTCTAAGTAATTTTTAAGTCCAATTCCAAGTCATGGATATTAAGCCTGGTTACACCATACTCTTGGGGAGACCATGGATCCATGCCGCTGGTGTTGTTCCTTCCACCTTGCATCAGAATGTTAAATACATAAAAAAATGGGTCAGTTATTACCATACACGGAGAGGAAAAAGTTATGTTGTCAAAACCAGTTTCAGTGCTATATATGGAGAATGTGGAGAAAGATGAGGAGAATTTGCAGTATAATTTTCAAGTAGTTGAGAATGAACTTGGTAGGAATGAATCTTCAACATATAGTGTGAATCAGGTGGTGGCCTATATTATGGCTAATAGTGGATACCAGGAAGGAAAAGGCTTGGGCTCACAATTGCAAGGTGCTCGGTCACCAGTGTCATTCTTAGAAAAGTTAGACATGTTTGGGTTAGGATACAAAGCATATATAGAGAAAAGAATAGAGAGTATGACTATAGGAAAAGAGAATGATAAGGGCAAAATGAAGCATATTCCTCCCCTAAGGGAAACATTCCCAGCACCACTTAAGGTAATAATATATAAAGAAGTCATTTGCCCCCGATGCCATCTCACTATTAATGCATTGCATGAAGAAGGCCCAAAAGAGTACAAGACAATCCATCATTTTACTAATGAAGAGCCACTAAGGAACTAATAATATGAATCAATGATTGATATGATTATTTACAAGTAATTGTCTGGTTATATTGTACTAAGGAGATATTTAAGACTAGCTATGTTTTGAGCTTACATTTATGTTACTTGAGACATTAACTAAATAAATTTGCATGAATATTCAACATTCCTCCTCGTTGCACTTTTAGCTTGTCCTTTTGCATTTATCAGTTTTGTTTCCACATTTCTGTATAATATCTTGTTGTTGGTTCATTTATATAATTCTTGCTTTGTCATTCCTACTCTATTTTACCTTTCTAACTCCACACAAATTACTTTCCAGGGATTTGAGTCTTGTAAAAATTTCGCCTCATGAAAAAGACCTCAAAAACTCATCAATTAATTCCCTTGCAATGTTTGATGAAGAAGACTCTGGATCTGGTGAAGAGGAGGAAGTTGTAAAAAAATTTACAATACTAATGGAATATTCAAAGAAGGGATTTGACTTGAATGGCGAGCTAGCATAGGGGATCAACATAGGGACAGAGGCAAAGAAAAAAAGTTGAAAATGGTGGAAAACTTCGAGCATAAAGAAATGATCGCACTATTAAAAAAGCATATGAATGTCTTTGCTTGGTCTTATCGGAATATGGTTGGATTAGATCAGGAGATAACGTCACATAAAATCTCATTATATCCAAATGTTGAGGCAAAAAAGTAGAAGTTAAGGAAAATGTATCTTGGTATGTCCCTAAAGATTAAGGAGGAGGTGACTACGTAGCTAGAAGCAGGATTTGTTGAAGTGTCAAAACACTCACATTGGGTAGCCAATATTGCGCCCATGCCTAAAAAGGATGGAAAAGTCAGAATGTCTATGGACTTCAAGGATCTAAATAAGGCTAGTCCAAAGAATGATTTCCTACTCCCCCATATCGATGTTCTTGTTGATAACACTGCTAAGAATCAAAGGTTTTCATTTATGGATGATTACTCAGGGTACAATTATATCATCGTGGATGTCAATGACATAGAAAAAACCACTTTCATCACTCATTGGGAAACATTGTGCTACACAGTGATGCCATTTGGATTAAAGAATACCGATGCTACTTACCAACATGTTATGGTTGTGTTGTTTCATGACATGATGCACAAGGAGATTGAGGTGTACATGGATAATATAGTCGTTAAGTCTAGAGAATGGGAAAGTCATGTGACAGTTTTGCGTAAGTTATTTGAAAGACTCAGAAAGTACAAGCTGAGGTTGAATCCTGCTAAATGTGTTTTTGGAGCATCTACTAGAAAACTACTCTGGTTCATCATTAGTAAAGAAGGAATAAAGATGGATCCGAATAATGTGAAAGTAATACAAGAGATGCCTACTCCTAAGACAGAGTGTGAAATGAGAAGTTTTTGCGGGAGACTTAACTACATTGCTAGATTCATTACTAACTTGACCAACATTTGTGAGCCTATATTCAAGCTATCGAAGAAGCATCAACCGGGTGAATGGGATGAAGAAAGTCAATGAGCTTTTGACAAGTTAAAGGCTTATTTAATGAATCCTTATATTTTGGTACCACCTGCATCGGGTCATCCTTTGATATTTTACCTAACCGTATTGCCAACCTCGATGGAAGCAATGCTAGGGTAGCATGATGAATCAAGAAAGAAGAAGCAAGTAATTTATTATGAGTAAGAAATTTAATGATTGTGAAGCCCGTTACAAGACAATTGAGAAGAGTTGTTGTGCTCTAGTATGAACCTCAAAATGGCTAAGGCAGTACATGTTGTATTACACCACTTAGTTGATCACCTGAATGGACCCTCTAAAGTACATATTTGAAAGCCCCCATGTTTCATTAAGGGTTTCAAAATGGCAAGTGATATTATTAGAATTTGACATCAAGTACATGACTTGAAAATCCATCAAAGGAAATGTGATTGCTAATCATGTAGCTGAAAACCCTCTTGAGGGTGGACAACTAGTAACATCTAATTTCTCTGATGAAGAAGTATTGACAGTGGAAGGAGAAGAAGAAGAAGAGGATGAGCCTATTTAGAAGATGTATTTTGATGGAGCAGTCAATATGTATAGTAGTGGCATAGGAGTAGTGGTTGTTTCACCAATTAGAAAGTAATACCCAGTCACTATCAAGCTGGATTTTGAATGCACCAATAATATTACAGAATATGAGGCCTGTGCTAGTGGTTTACAAGTTGTAGTCAACTTAGGGATCAAACATCTACAAGTATTTGGAGATTCAACACTCATCATTTATCAAGTGAATGGTAAATGACAAACTAAAGATCCAAATTTGGTGCCCTATAAAAAAGTACTTGACTTGGTTGATTGAGAAGTTTGAAGATGTGACTTTCTGCCATTTGACTTGAGACAAGAATTAGTTTGCAGATGCCTTGACCACTTTGGCTATAATGACCAAGTTGGATATTCACGATAATGTCCAACCCATCCAAGTAATGACACAAAGTGAGCCTGCGTATTGTGCCAATATGGAAGGCGAGCAAGATGGTAAACCTTGGTATCATGATATCAAGTAGCACATTCAGCATAGAGAATACCCAATTGGGGCAAATGAGGTGAATAAGAAGAGTATCCATTGTTTCGTCAGTTGGCAATGACCTTTTTCTTGAACGGGGATGTTTTGTACAAAAGGAGTCATGTTGACACTTTGCTTAGATGTGTGAATGCTCGTGAAGCTCATTTAATCATAATGGAACTCCATGAAGGAATTTGTGGAACTCATGTTAATGGTCATGTGATGGCACAAAAAATTCTAAGGAGTGGTTATTATTGGTCCACCAAGAAAACAAACTGCGTAGAATATGTTCGAAAGTACAAAAAATGCCAGATATATGCAAATCAAGTCAATGTGCTTCCGTTCCCCTTGCATAATTTGGTATCTTCGTGGCCTTTCTTGATGTGAGAAAAAGATTTCATCGGGCCCATTAACCCCAAAGCTTCCAATGGTCATCACTTCATTTTGGTGGTAATTGACTATTTCACCAAGTGGGTAGAAGCTTCTTCGTATGCCAATGTCATTCAAAAAGTGTTTTTGAAGCTCCTTAAAAGGGATATTGTATACATATATGAAATTCCAGAAAGGATAATCACAAATAATGCTACCAATCTCAATAGTGTTGAGATTCAGAAGTTTTGTGAAAATTTCAAAATCAAGCATCATGATTCAGCTCCTTATAGACCTCAGATGAATGGTGCAGTTGAAGCAGCAAATAAAAATATCAAGAAAATTTTTGCTAAGATGATTGTGAACTATAAAGACTGAAATGAAATGTTATCCTATGCTTTGCACGTGTATTGTACCAAGATACGATCAAGCATTAGGGTAACACCTTTTCTCTTTGATGTATGAGATAGAGGTTGTCTCTCCAATAGAAATTGAGATTCCTTCTTTAAGGGTTTTGATGGAAGTAAAGTTGGAGGAATCCAAATGGGTGAAGACTTGATATGAACAGTTGAATATGATAGAAGAGAAAAGACTGATAGCTATTTTTCATAGACAATTGTATCAAAATAAAATGACTAGAGCCTTTAACAAGAAAGTTCTTACTAGAGAATTTTGTTCAGGAGATTTGGTTTTGAAGAAGATTTTTCCTAATCAAGAGGATGCCAGAAGAAAATGAGCTCTGAGTTATGCAGGCTCTTACATAGTTAAGTTGACATTTTTAGGAGGAGAATTAATTTTTCTGAATATGGACGGAGAAGAATTGTCAAGGCCTATAAACACTGATATTGTCAAAAGATTCTATGCCTAAAAAGGAAAAAAGAAAGAAAAAAAACTTGTTAGGTTGAAAACTCAAAGGGTGGCCTAAGCAAAAGTTAGAGCAATAAAAAAAAGAGCCCGTTAGACTGAAAACCCGAAAGGGTGGTCTAAGCAAAAGTTAGGGCAAATAAATAAGCAAAATCTCAAAGGAAGCTGGCCTAAAACTCCTTAAAGGATTCACCAAACTGGGACAATTTTATATGTGTTCAATTGGCTATACAGGGGCAACTTTGTTTGCATTCAATTGGCCAGACTGAGGCAAAATTTCTAAAAGATTAAGAAAATGATATGTTGAAGGAAATAACAATAGAGGCAACGATTGAGTTATTAAGCAGTTGCAGGGAATCAATTGGATAAGGGATAAGGAACCAATACTTGAGCAAATTTTTTAATCCTTACAACTTTCTTTTATTTCTACGTTTTCATTTTTCAAGTTTGTGTCTTACCAAAAGTTCATGTTCAATTAGATTACCAGAGTAATGAAAGGAAGTTTGTTCATTCAACGAATTTCTGTCCATTCATGAATGCATGTTTACTCATTAAGTTATGTCTCAAATAAGATAAATTTAAGGTCAACAGTTTGATTTGACAATTCTAATAGCAGTCCTTCAATGATTGAGTTGGATTAAAAGATCTTCGTAACTCAAAGTACAGATTGTAATGCGGCATTTGTTGAAAATGATTACAATACTAGTCACATAAGCTTTCGTTGCCAAGAAGAAAAAGAAGGGGTGTCGAGGTAAAAAAAATGAAGAAGGAAAATGAGCAAGTTAAGAGGATTCCAAGCCAATTGAAGGGTCCAATAAAGAAAAACATGTTAACAAGGATTTGACGGGTCAACGTTTTTTGAAGTTGTCATTGGTTCAAATGAATTTTAATAAAACAAGAGAGAGAGAGAGAGAGAATAAAAAGATTTTAAGTTCATGTCTAACTAGCGCAAATGTTTCATGTCATTTATTTTGAGCGCATCAGCTCTATGCAATTAAAATTTCTTGTGATTTATTTTCAACGCATCGACTCTTTGCATTTTAAGTTCTTGTAATTTATTTTGAGCGCATTGGCTCTCTACATTTAAAATTTTTTGTCATTTATTTTGAACGCATCGACTCTCTGTATTCTAAATTCCTGTCATTTTTTAAGCGCATCGACTCTTTGTATTCTAAATTCTTGTCATTTTTTTAGCGCATTCGCTCTTTGCATTTAAAATTCCCTGTCATTATTTTGAGCGCATCGAGTCTATGCATTTAAAATCTCTTGTGATTTATTTTGAGTGCATCAACTTTTTGCATTTTAAGTTCCTGCGATTTATTTTGAGCGCATTAACTCACTACATTTTAAATTCTTGTCATTTATGTTTGAGCGCATCAGCTCTCTACATTTAGGTTTCCCGTTGTTTATTTTGAGCGCATTGACTCCTATCATTTTAATTTTGAGCGCATCGGCTCATTGCTTTTATTTTCCTGTCATTTATGCATCAATACTTCGCATTTTTATTGTTCTCGCATTGTTTGTATTTTTCCTTTTGTATCATGTTATGCATTTTCGAGCAAAATTTGAGTTCATGTCTTTACCCGTTCCTTATAACGATAATATAAAAATCTATGGTTATTCTTTTTATTTACAAAGAAACAAGTAAAGACGGGCAACTTTAAACACCTAATTTAGCCCCGACCCAAAAAAAAAAAGAAAAAAAGAAAAAGAAAAACATTTTTTAAAAAAGAAAAAAATAAAGAGTAGGTGAAGAAAAAAAGAGGTTTGGGCTGACCTATTGCCATTAAACTGAATCATCCAATCTAGCCCAAAACCCACTAAACTTGAGCCATAACTAAACTTGACCCATTAACCACCTATGTCTTATAATCTGATCCATCAACCCATCATCCAACCTAATAATCCATTAGTTTCTAAACATAAGGGAAAACCCTTGTGGTGTGGTTTGGATTGTGGTTAAAAATTAAGATTAAAATCAGTTGCTAAGTTCCACAAAAAATATATAAAACCTTGCAACCAGTTGTAGTTAGCAAAGGTCGATCCACAGAGAATTAATTCAATTAACACTATAAATTAATTCCTAATTTAAACTCTCAAAAATAGTAAACAGTAAAAAGAGGGTTTTGTTTGTTAAACTAAAAATAGAAATTAAATCTAAAGTAATAATAGTAAACACGATTTGAATTACAAATTAAAAGATATTAGTTAAAAGATGGAATCCACCACTAGATTTATAAGACAATGCTAGCCCACATATCCTTTATCCCAATATGACCAATTATGTTCATATGCGATTGTGAGATTAATTCTCTATTTTTCTTAAGTTTTGGTTAATTTAGCAACCACTTAAATCAATCCCTAATCGGTAGTTATTTGTAAAGCAACTGCTCTTACACTTATCTAATGATCGCATTACGATTTAGAAAACTAATCATACTAAGATCCAATCATACACCAGGATTGAATTACTTATATCATATGTTTCACTAGTCCTACCACCATAACCGCGCATAGCAATCCTAGTTTTACCACTTTCGAAATTGGCAGAAAGTATAAAGTCCTTTATACCGAATGAAGATCAAAAAACATATGACTAGAAAATACAATTGTATTGAAATAAAGAAATATGCAGAATTCACATGATCAAAACTAGAGTTTCATCTTCCCTTTACCAAATAAGAAAATTAGCCACAGATGGCAAATTCAAACTCAAAAGAAAAACAGAAGAAAGATATCATCCAGAATAAAAGAAGAAAAGAAAACTAAAGATCAAACTAGTTTCCAAGGAGTAAGGTTAATTGATCTTCGATTGCTCGAACCCTAGTTTCTAATCTTTGATCGAATCTCCATCTTTCTTGTTCTTTGTCTTTCCTTCAGTTCCTTGACGGCTTCCAGTCCAGAGATTCCTTTTAGGGACCCTAGGCAATCCTATTTATAACTTTGGATACCCAATTCCTCAATCAGATTGAAATCTAATTTTCTGATTCGCAGACACGAGCTATGTCTTATGACACAGCCTACCTCGTGTCTGAGTTTGCCAACATAATTCCAACAAGATTTGAAGGCAGAGAGGAACACGACCTTCCCCGTGTCTGGGGACATGGGCCATGTTCTTGGGTGTACTTGGAACTGGACCTCTTTTTGTGATGACACTGTGTCTGGGGACACGGGCTGTGTTTTTTGTCATGTCTAGCACAGAATCTTGTTGAAGTACCAGAGAAGGACACAACCCATCCAGTGTCTTGGGACACAGGCCGTGTCACTTAATTTCTTCATATTCAACCTTGATTTCTCTTTTCTCCTTACTTCTAAGGGTGATGTTGATCTCCTTGAGTCTTTAACTCTATCCTTAAGTGGTTAACAAGCTCGGTTTGAAGCTAATGAACTCACACACTCAAAGATCTCCTAAAAAATACAATTCAATTATGAGTGCTTGTAATCACATTTAAGAAAAGTTTCACAATAAACACCTGATTAAGCTTTATATCAGAAACGTAGCTAAATGTTAATAATTAAGCACATATGGAGTCCAATTAAATTAAACATAAAGCATTCAAGATATGAAAATAATCGACAGATCAAATACCCCCACACTTAACCTTTTTCACTCCTGGGTAAAAAACATAGAATCAAGCACATGCTTCCTAACAAGTATTGAAAATGCAGAATAATGAGCAATGTAACGCCCCTTTTTGAGAGGGGACGTCACATTATTCAACATAAAAGAAAATACCAAAATTAAAATTCATGAAATCAAATTAAAGACCCGGTTCATTTTAGTTAAGATTAGTTTGTCCAACTTGTCGGTACGTGAGTAAAATGACGGTATATATATATATATATTTATTTATCGACATCAATTGTCCTTAGTTAAAAGCCTGGAAATTTCCAAAAAAACAAAACTATACCTGCTTTATAGGATCATACAAATATACCCCAGAGATATCAGAATATACAGCCCACCAAAAATAATACATCAGGCCCCCAAAATAAAACACCGGCAGCCATCAGTAGCCACCAGTAAAATCAGTCCCTCAGATGAGGAGGGACCGTATCCGGGTCCTCAGTAGGATCCTCCTCTTCAGAGGAAACCTCCATGGGAACTACGGAACCACGAGCAGGAGTCTGAGCAGTAGAATCAAAAGAGTCCTACCAAGGGGTGTAGTAACGATCACCCTATATCTCATGGATGGGCAAGTAGAATTCCAGTCGCAGGCTGATATAACAGGTGAGAATCGGCGTCTCATGACATTACCAGGCCAGGGAAATCGATACATCTCCCAGATAGACACAGTGGTCGGAACTCAAGTTGATATGCCAGCACTCTGGCCCTCCGAGGAAGGTCAGACGCATGTCACCCAGAAATCCGCACATGCGTGCCTCCATGCTCCACAATAGATACTAGTCTTGCTCAGGCCAGAAGCTAGGAAAATCAGGAGCTTCAGTTTCCGTGTCGTCGTCTTTGCTAGATACAGTACATGCACAGGTAGCAGACAATAGAAATACAAAAAAGAGGTAAGACATCCTACCATCATTACCAATTATGGCAGCCAGGAATAATACAGCGCATAACGCCCATATAACAGTCCCAAAAATAATAACAACAATGATAAGCAGAAAGTAAATCTGTAAGCAGGTAAGCAGTTCTAGGCAGGCATTTATCATAATAATAATACAAACAGTCCAAATTCATATAGGGTAGTAATCATTAACAGTAAAACATCTCATGATGCACATGCATACGGTATTCAAATTTCCTACTCCATGGAGCTAGACTCAAACAGTCAGAGAGAAAGATCAGGGGACATGTCTGCAACTCGGCTGCCGCAGCCAAAGTGCTATAATTAATAATTTCCACGTGCACATCCAGGCATTGTACAGACATTCCACGCTCGATCACGATATAGGACAGTGTCTCGGTTCGGATCGTCGGTGCGTTTGCATCGATTTGTCCCACGGACAGAAGAGCTACCAACTGCCCATTGTGAAGGACCCGCACCCCAACGCCCCCAAGGTCATAACACGACCTACACTAGTCTATTTGCACCCGCACCAAGGTGTGTTCAATCTCCTAGGCAACTTGGCCTTACAACAGTCCACAGGACATTCACAATGCATAAGACTCTATGCATGAACATGTATGGTCAACATCACATACTATCTCATAATATGCCACAATTGGCTCAAATAAGCATCAACACAACATTGGTCATTCATATGGACCCACAACATCATAATATTGAAATCAAATAAGGTAATATATTTTTAAGGTCCATTATGCATTCTTATTCAAGATTTGCCATTCATACAAGAATCCATCACTAGGTAAGTTTCCATAATCGATTGAATTTCCTAACGCAGTCTATTCTCATAAAATCTCCCTTTCTAGAGGAATTCCCTTAACACATCCAGTTCCTTACTTTATTTTATTATTTATTATTTTTTTTGTAATATCATCATATGGAAGTCTTAGTATCATTTCACAATTATCCAGCTGATTCTGCTATGGGCACCTAGGCGCCATCTTTGTAGCGCCTGAACGTTGGTTGAACGCCTGAGCGCTAAACACGAAGCACCTGAGCGCTAACCAAGCCGTATTACAGGGAAAATTTTTTGGGCATAGAGCGCCTAGACGCTCTATGCACAGCGCCTGAGCGCTAGTGCATTTACAAGAGTTTTGCAGAATTCATTTCTGCAGGACTGTGGCCCATTCAATCTCAAAGTTTTACAGTCATTTACCAGCAATCCAAAACATGGTTTATGTCATCCAAAACATACAATACAAATCCATATAATCATACAAATCAAACAATTACAAAATCATGGAAATAACACAATATGACAAAGAGAGTAATCCAACATGGATTCCCTCATCTACAATAACACACAAGACATTCCCTTAACCAAGATTGGTTGAGGAGGATCATCTTTCTCTTACCCAAGTGAAGAAATCAAGAGAAACCTCCAAGAATCTCCTTACAAATTTCGGATTTGTGCCACCCAAAGCTCTAGAAGTTTCAACTTCATTAGAATAGCACAATAGCTTGAAAAATGGAGTGTAGGTGATCACAAGAACACTCTTGAAACGGAATATGAAGAGAAGAGAAGAAGAGTCTTGAAGTTTACCCAAAAACCCTAACTTTGAAGCTTGAAGAAAGTGATGAAGATGGTGGAATTTCAAGATGCTCCAAGCAAGAAAGATGTTTAGGAGAGGGAGAGGATTAAGAAAATGTGGTTGGTTTGGATTTTTGTGATGGATGAGTGGGAGAGGGGTTGCTGGTGCCGTGGAGTTTCTAGAGAGAAGGAGGAGAAAATAATATGAAGAAGAAGAAGAAAAAGAAGAAGAAGAAGAAGAAGAAGAAAGAGAAGTGCTTTAGGAAAAATGAAAATTGATGTAATGTAATTAATCAAATGAAGAGTAATCCTTCCCCCCCCCCAAAAAATAATGGTCCAGCCGTGCATGAAGGAGAGAGAAGAGGGAATGTGCTGCATTTGCATGGGAAAAATAGAAGAGGAAATTTCCAATAAGCTTCCTCCAAGCTTACATGAGAAGCTTTGCACGTTCCACGATAAAGTGAAAGTAAGGTTGTATCCTAATTGGGCATACTAACACAGATAAATATTTACATTGTCAGTATTATTTTTCCCCCTGTGCAGAAGAGTTACTGATGATGAAAATAATATTTCATTATTCATCGGATGATTTTATAGTACCGCGATTTCACTTATCGGGTAAAAATTTTCGAAAAGCGTAAACTTCGTAAATTATGTTCGGCCTCGGGTTTAGTAAGATCCCCTGTCGACAAGTCCATAATTTAGAGTTTACTAGCCACAGGGAAGACATTGCATCTTCCCGGGTCTGCACAGCTCATACGCAAAACGAGAAATATATTAAAATATTCGATATTTCTGAAAAAATCCAATTTTTTTTTCAAAAATCTAGAATATTATAAAATGATCATTTGTAATTAAATAAACACTTTTCGGGATGTTACAAGCAAAGACCTACACACCTTAGTCTTTTCAAGGAATCTAAGCAATCAAGAATTTCCTTCCTTGACAATCCAAACCAGCAAGTAAAACTAATCAAATATCAGAGTTAAATCAACATGATAAATCCTCACTGATATACTTTCTCATTCAAGTATTTTGGGTTTGTGTTTACTCTTAACTTACTCATGAGAACATGGCCTACCATAAGCTTGGTAAGCCTCTACTTCTCTACCACATAGGCCACATGCATATAAAGATCAAAAGGTCTTTAATTAGGTTGTAATGGGATCAAGGTTAAGGTAGGATACACTAAGGATAAACAAAGTTAGACCATAGTAAAAAGAAGAGCCAAGGGGAATATATCATTTAATCATTTCCGTAAAAACTTCTCAGCATTCTTCAACCTTAAATTCCTTTTTGTACCTTTACATTTTTCTTACCGTCCTCCACACAACAATCAACTTTTCCTTTTTCTCTTCATTTCTTTCTTTTTCATTTTTGAGTTCTCTATATATATATATATATATATATATATATATATATATATATAGCTTGCATCACATTGTTAAATCCCCCCCCACACTTGTTCAAATCCTATTCCCAACACAATTACCCAACTTTTCTTCTCCCTAAGGTAGGGTAGCAATAGTTTTTTGCTTTTAGGCTTGTATTGAGCTATGATAGAAGAAAGGAATCAATTAGGCTCAAAGGGGTTAAACAATAGATAAAAATGCAAGGACGACTATTTGGCTAGTAGTTGTTAGAAAGAATTGCCTTTATCATTTCAAATATATGCAGTGGTCATTTGCAGCTTAAAAGAGAGTCAAAACAAGTTCTGAAGAACATATACTCAAGATTGAATCACACAACAAAGAACTAAGATGGCCTAATTTTAGCTATACACTTTGAGGCCCAAAATCTCACTAGGTTTCAATATACCATATTTGAATTAACCTTTTCAAATTTTTTTTTTCAAAACCTCACAGGACATATTAGAAAGCAAGAAAATCCACTCATTCAAGCATAAAAGCTTTTCAATTTTTATATATATATTTTGGATCTTTTGCTCACCACTCATATCACTTTAAAACTCATAAGAAAGATATTTACCAGATGTGCAATGAAGCGTGCATTACCCCCCACACTTAAAGCAGACATTGTCCTCCATGGCAAAACATATACACGACAGAGAAAAGCAATGCAAGGAAAAGAATAGTGCATATTCAAAGACATGAAGAAAATGAAGCCATAATCATTAATCAGCGTTCATGATCCAGTACAATGTCAAAACAGAATCCCAAAATAATCAAGTAAAATACATTAAGATGGGGGAAAGGGATAAGATATTCTCTGAAGCAAGGCATCTAATTTGTCATCAATGTTATCCATCCTCTGAGCAGTAGAGTCATCCAGCACCTAGAATTTGTCATCAAATCTCTATAAGCGATCATCTAATCTCAGGAACTGATCATTTAATCTCTGGAATCAAGCTGCATGCTCAAATTCCATGCAATCAAGACATGCCAGGATGTCATCATAAGAGGCAGTGATGCTAGTAGATAGGCCTGCTTCTGCTGCAAAATTAGGAGTATACTCTTGGGGTGATGGTGTTGCATCATCCTCCTGGGACTCAGGCGTTGGAGCTCGTCTGGGTAAGACATCTCCATCTGCTCCATCTAAGTATAGTGCACCATTCTGATGGATATACATTTTCATAGCCACCAAAATGGGTCCATCAATAGCACTGGGACCTCTGACAGGAGCCTCCTCCAGCAAATCCAAATAATCAAAGTCGGCAGCAATAACAGAAACATATCCCCAAGCAAAATATGACCAGCTTTAGTGGCCCTGACATGCTGAAACTGGTTACAAAGCCAATACCCCTCATTTATCGGTTCCCCATTGACCATACAGGAAAGGAAAAACAATTCATTCTAATTAAGGGTCCGCTGGCTCTCTCTCTTAGCACAGATAGTGTTAGCAAACCACTTTTGGATATACCTATGTGCAGGACATCGAAGTCTAGAGGCCTTAGAGATTTTGGGATTGTAACGACTAGAATCGGCCACAGTCAATGCAGACCAAACATTTTCTGGATTAAAATCACGGGGCATACAATTGTGCCCCACAGGAAAGACAAATATAGCACTAAACTAGTGAATGTCTAGGGTGTGGAGAGTGCCTAGTAGCTTAAATTTAATCTCACCAGGCCACTCGACTTAGTTAGTCAGAGGGTACAATTTGCACTCAAATGAGGAAATGAATTTGCGAGTTAAATCAACATAGGTAGGCCTACGCAAATTAGCAAACTTGACCCAGTCTATTTTACCCAATAAGGCAAAGACCTCATCATGTAACCCAAAAGCCCTCAAAGTGTCCCCATCCAAAAACCTGGTGGCAACAACGTCTTCTCTATCTAAAGGATTGATAGGTACCTGTGGGCGAATTAGGGCAATTGGTGGTGGTGGAGAGGGTACCTCCTTCCTTTCTTGCATCTTCATGCGCTTCTTTGGAGGCATGTTGAAGGTTGGAGATTGGGAATGGAAGAGAAGAAATGAGAGAAAGGGTATTGGGGATAGGACTGTGTAAGGGATGGGGTGTGGTAATGATGGTAGGTTAGGGTGTGTAGGGGAATGGTTTACGGTGGAGGGATGAGACATGGGTTTAGGAAGAATGGGGAGGTGGAGGAGTGGTGAAATTGGTGAAGGAATGGTGGTAAGTAATGAGAATGGAATGAGAATGGGAGAGGGAAAGGAATGGGGATGGTGGGTACAGGAAATGGGTTGCGGGTTTTGAGGGAATGGTTGAGGTGATGGAGATGATGGGTACGATGGAAGGATGGTGGATGGTTAGGTATTTGACAGAGATGAAGAGGGAAGGATGGTTGATGGTGGTGGAGGTTGTTGAAAAGGAGGAGAAAATGGTGGTAATGGGGAGAAAGGCATGCGGAGGAAGTGGATGAAGGAGTTTGGGGCTTTTGGGGGAAGAAGAAACCCCAAGGGAGGGTGTAAGGGGGATTTGTTATGAAAACACGGGTCGTGTCATTTGACACGGCCCACCCCGTGTACAGTTCTGGAAGAGGGTAGAGGGGCAGAGCACGAGAACACGGGCCGTGTCACTTGACACAGCCTAGACCGTGTTTTTCTTTGGAAGACATATGGTTCCTAGTACCACGACAACATGGGCCATGTCATCTAACACTGTAACACCCCTTTTGAGGATGTCACACATAAAAGAAACTAAAATAAATAGAAATAAAATCTACCCAAGTTGCGGAACATTTGTTAAATATTATTACGGGTTGTAAAATAATTCCTGATAGACAGAAATATGTAATAAAAAGATAATGCGAAAAATTCGAAATAAAAAAAAAAAACATCATCACTAATAATATACATATGGTTAAGTTATAAACCTGTACAAATAATTTACAACTAAGACTACAACTATTTAAACAAAAACAAGAAAGAAAGCAATAAAAGAGTTAATATATACAGTACATACGCCGACGCGCCCAAAAAACATCATGGTTATCTAATCCTCAGATGGATCACTCTCAGCCTGAAAATGATCATCGAGAGATAGATATCCCGGATGTCTCGACACACGGCGATAACGGGATCGCTAGTCGATACGATGCTTATCTCACTAGGCTCGGGGTTTTCAAGCACCCCAATAACGCCTAATGGATAAGGGTAACTCTAAGTGCGTAAATAACGTCGTCGTCATAATCGGATCTCCATCAAACCGATGACGTAGAATCACGGCCATACGTCCCGCATATGTAATGTAAGCACGATCTCCTCGTAAATGCCAAGCCGATCACCTCCATGAAATACCAGCTCTATGAATCCCAAAAATGTCGGGCGTCGCCATCCCACGCAATCAATCCAGAGGATATGGATGATCGGATGGTTCTTGATCGTAAACCGATCGTCGCTTGCTGATCTTCCTCTTCCTCAGGATACACGATCTCAAGAGGTGTTCCTCTTCTTCCTCTTCAAACTCTTTACCGCATAAATAAATAGACAATAGACACATACAATAAAGAGGTAAGACAACATAAAATCATCACAACATGGCCAATAAGAAGACGACAAATAACAACTATACGCTCATACAATACGAAAAAGCTATAACAAGTAATAATAATGGAATAGAGTACATATTAGATATCCTAGTGTTTCGAACATCACGATATAACACAAATAAAGAAAATCACATAGATAAACCAATCTCACAGATAAAATAAGATAAGAAATGGACAACTAACATAAGAATTATCGATAAATATAAATAGAGAAAATGTAAAAACATCCAAGATATTATCAGATAAAGATAAATAGAGAAAATGGAATATTATCCAAGATATAATCAAATACACCAAAACACAACCCTACTCTATGGAGCTAAACCCAAACAGATATCAGAGAGAATGACTTGCAAAATCTATTAGTACCACGGCTGCCCAACCAACTATTACGCGGTCACACGTTGCGTCAATAGCCTACGGCATTGGGAATCCACCATCCAGGCGTAGTATAGTTCACGGTCTCCCGTTGTGGCACTATAGGCAATGTACTACTAGACTTTACAAACCTCGATTAAATATAGTGAATGTCGAGTACATTAGTGTGCTATCGGTTTACCACGGCCCAGCGGAGCTACCAACTGTCCACATGTGGGATCCCGTACACTAAAGTCTCCAAGTTCATTAGAACAATGAACCACACTACGTTTATCGCATCGACAACACGATGTGATTCGTCTCGTCAACCAAAACACCAAAAATTGGTATAAAGACAAAACATAATTCTAAATATATGAAATTACGAAAATGCCCTCAAGATAAAAATATGCCCTCAATGGCAAAAAGCCTGTACGGGTTCACTTTTTCCCGACAGCGAAATAACCTCAAAAGCTTGTACGGGTTCACATTTTCCCGACAACGAAAAATAAAAATAAATACAGTAACGGTCAATCGAGTAGAAATTTTATTGCGTTTTTGAAATCTCATCGTTTTTATAAACGTTTAAAAATCGGGTAAAGATATTTTTCTGTTTTTAAAATCGCGTAGCATTTTTAATACGTTTTCTCAATCGCGTAGGATTTTTAAATCATTTTCTTATTCGAATGCCTTTAAAATTATTGTTTAAACAAACATAAATAGTACTTAGTACATTTAAACTACGTAGAATAATTTTTCATACCGCATACTGTCTTTTAGATATTTTTGCTATCTTATTGGTTCATTTTTACTAAAATTTGACAGTATTTTGTTTAGAATATCATAATAATGGTTTCCTAATTTATCCATAAAATTTCCATTTACCTAATTTTTTAACCATTTCATTTAATTCCTTTTGAAATCTCTAACATGCTTCAAAACCAAAAGTGAGCTATATGTTAGAAAATTTCTTAACATTACTGTATTTCCTTCCTAATGATAAAATTATGAATTTTTTTAACCCTTTAGACTTACTTCTAATCAATTGGTTCCTTCAAACATCATTATAGAAAATTTCTTCTTAACTTGTATTGTTTCTTTTTAATTGAAAAAGGTTTAGAATCAAGTTTTAGAAATCATGATTACCTATAGTGGCATGTTGGCCAAATTTCATAAAACTTTTGCATTTGATTTCCAAAATGTCTTTCATCTTTTAAATCATATCAAATGTATTATATTGTCTAAGTTCATTAAATCATTTTAGAAAATAGTTAACAATAGTCAATTTAATCCTTTAGGCATGTTGGCCCAAAATACTAAGTTTTTACCATTTGATTTCTAAATGCATTTTCTTTGATCAAATCAATTAGAAACTTTCTTGATTCTCCTAGGTTAATTAAGTTACACTTTAGGAAAAATCAAGAGAACATTTTGGTCCTCCAAATTTGTCATTGCCGTGAGCTAGTGGATGTGTTCTTTGGAACACTCATGCAAATTTACACATGTTATTCACATCTTATACTTTATCATACAATTCTAACACATGCATTTATATCTCTAACACATGCAAAATATTTCTAACACATAAAACCTAAATTAAAGCTTGTAGACATGCTTTCAAAAGCTAATAGACATGCAAAATTATTACAATCATCAAACAAGAAAGCTAATAACAATTACCACATAAACTACTAACAACCACAAAATTAACAAATACACACATAATTAACACATGACCACCGAATCCTTATGGATTCTACAAACATCACAAATGGCTCCATCTTCTTACCACCATCAAGAGATGATAAGAATTGTCTTCCTCTTACCTTAAATGAAGACAAAAGCTTGCTTTCACACCTCCTAGGTCACGGTTTTCACCACCAAAAATACCTAGAAATCTCAAACAAAACCTACATGTTACTAACCATGAAAAAGAAGCTAAACCATGGAAAAATCATGGCTTAGAACTTTGAAAAAGAAGAGAGAAAAGAAAAGCATGAAATTTCACCTTCTAGGTAAAACTTTCAAGGTTGGTTTCCAAGCCCTAGATGGAAGAATTTGAAGAAACTCCCAACTACAAAGGTTCTTAGAATAGTGTTTAGGTTAAGGAAACTTGGTTAGAAAAATTTTTGGATGGTTGGATGGTGTAGTTTGTGTCTTGGCCGAATGGAAAGAGAAAAAGAACAACAATGGTGGCTAGGGTTCTTGATGAGAGAGAAGAGGGAAAAGTGATGAAGAAGAAAGTGATTTTGGTCTCCTAAGGCCTCTTGGCCATGAACATCAAGTGGGGTGCAAGGTGGGCACCTTGCTTGGCTTCATCCAAGCCATTGGATGAATCAAAGGCCAAGATCAAGCCTTGGTGAGCAAGCTTGATTCCCATTGGTTGGTTCCCGGTGACTCACATGCCGAGTCACACAACAGATAAATGCTCATTGAGTCACTAGCCGAGTCACTGTTTCGGAAAGTTCTACAAATTACGGTGATTAATTAAGCTACCGATCTAACCGTTTCGCTAATTGTGGGTCCCACAAAATATTTCCTGGTCACTTTGTCACTAAAACATACCGACTAATAAAATAATATTATAATAATATAAAATTATTTTATTTGATGATTAAATCCTAAAAATTAAAAGATTATTTTTAGTCTCATTCAGAATCGGGTTAAGTAAGATCCCCCAATTCTAAATAATAAAATAAGATTTTCCCGGCCCGAAAATATTATTTTCCTGCCTCGGAGCAAATCACACAAAAAGTCCATATAAAATCACAGACAGTATTTTTAGGCATTAAATCAAGAAGAAAACAATTAAAAACAGACAAAAACAGCGAAAACAGTACGTTCGGGACGTAACGGTCATTTTCTCGTTTTTCCCACAACGTAGGTAATCATCCAAAACGTTCAAATAAAATATCCAGCAGTATTATTTAGTGTATATCTTTCGAGAAAAATTAATACAATAGCTCGAGAAAAATTTTTATTTTACCGTCTCGAAACAAACTACGTAAAACGATCAAATAAAATTTGAGCCAAGATATCGTAATTGTTTTCATACAAAAATCGAGAAAGAGAAAAATAGGGACACAACGGTCATTCATACAAAAGCATGAAAAGCAGAAAACAAGACATTCAGAATATTTTCTAAAAATTGGGGCGTTACAACTCTCCCCAACAAATAAAAATTTCGTCCTCGAAATTCGATGTTCATCCAAACAAACGAGGATACTTGATCCTTCATTTTATCTTCTAGTTCCCAAGTAGCTTCACCCGTCATATCATTCCATATGACCTTTACTAGCTCGATCATCTTCCCTCGAAGCTGCTTTACCTTTCTGTCCTCTATCCTGACAGGTAAAGTTTCGTAAGTCAAATTCTCCTTTAACTGCACGTCATCTGGTTGTATAACATGTGTCGGATCCGGTATATACTTCCGTAATCGAGACACATGAAACACGTCATGCAAATTGGATAGAAAAGGCGGCAAAGCAATCGATATGCTACAGACCAATACGTCGGATAATCTGATATGGTCCAATGAATTTAGGAGTAAGCTTCTTAGACTTAATCACTCTTCCGACACCGTCGTGGGAGTAACTCTCAGAAACACATGCTCACCCTCCTCAAACTCAAGAGGTCGTCTTCGTTTATCCGCGTAACTCTTTTGTCTGCTTTGCGCCGTCCTCATCTTCTCTTGTATCATCTTGACTTTATCCGTAGTCTGTTGTACAAGTTCCGGTCCAATACCATACTTTCCCCATCCCGATACCAGCATAGCGGCGTTCGACATCGTCTTCCATACAATGCTTCATAAGGTGCCATTCCGATGCTTGCGTGAAAACTATTGTTGTAGGTGAATTCTATCAAAGATAAAAATTCATCCCAACTTCCCCGTTGTTCCAAAACACAAGCACGCAATAGATCCTCCAAAGATCGTATAGTTCTCTCTGTCTGACCGTCTGCGGATGATACGCCGAACTCGGGCCGTAACTTAGTTCCCATAGCTTCTTGTAGACTTCGCCAAAATCTTGACGTAAACCTCGGATCACGATCGAAATTATACTTGTCGGTACACCATGTAGTCTCGACAATTTCACCGATGTACAATCAAGTTAATCTTTCCAATGAATATTTGATATTAATTGGTAAGAAATGAGCCGATTTCGTAAGTCTATCAACTATAACCCATATTGCATCATGACCTTTCTTTGTCTTCGGCAAACCAGTAACAAAATCCATAGAAATGCTATCCCATTTCCATTCTGGAATCGATAATGGTTGCAACATCCCAGCTGGTCTTTGGTGTTCAACTTTCGACTTTTGACAAACTAGGCAAGTTGACACGCATCTAACCACATCACCCTTCATTCCATGCCACCAGAATAACTTTTTCAAGTCTTGGTACATCTTTGTTATGCCTGGATGCATACTTAATAGACTAGTATGGGCATGTTTCACAATATATTGCCTTAATTCTCGGTTACGAGGAATACAGATTCTACCTCGAAACCTCAAAATTCCATCAGTTCCTTCTTTGAACTCTAGTGTCTCGCCTTGTTTCATTTGCTCCTTTATTCCTTGCAAAAATTTATCGGCATTTTGCTTTTCCCTTATGTCTTCCATCAGCTCGCTCGAGATAGTAACCATGCTAATACAAATCTTCCCCGGTTTCAACTCAACAAATGACCACTCATCTCTAAACTGTTCAATGAGCTCCTTTTCTTTAATCATTAGCGCAGAAACACTAATAATCTTCCTGCTCAAGGCATCGGCCACGACATTCGCCTTACCAGGGTGGTACAAAAGTTGAAAATCGTAATCGTTCAGAAATTCTAACCATCTTCGCTGCCTCATATTCAGCTCCTTCTGGTCGTACAAGTATTTCAAACTCTTGTGATCACTGAAGATGTTGAACGTTGCTCCATAGAGAAAGTGTCTCCATATCTTCAAAGCAAAAACTACCGCAGCCAATTCCAAATCATGCGTAGGATAATTCTTTTCATGAACCTTCAATTGTCGAGAAGCATATGCCACCACGTTCCGATCTTGCATCAACACGCATCCTAGTCCTTGATAAGAAGCGTCACAATACACATCGAAAGATTTCGTCGAACCGGTAGGATCAACACCGGCAGCTTGTTAACCTCTTCTTCAACTCTTGAAAACCGGCTTCACGCTCTTCCGTCCATTCAAAAGCTTGACTTTTCCTCGTCGATTGTGTAAGTGGTCCAGCAATCTTGGAAAAACCTTCGATAAATCTCCGATAATAACCAAGCAAGTCCAACAAAACTTCGAACTTCTCATGTCTTAGGTCTTTCCCACCGTAAAAACAGTCTCCACTTTCGATGGGTCCACCGCAATACCTTCTTTAGAAATTACGTGACCAAGAAATTGAACTTCTTCCAACCAGAACTCACACTTAGCCAATTTCGCATACACCGCTTCTCCTCAAAATCGAAGAACAACACTCGATGTTCAAAGATGCTCTTCCTTCGATTGAGAATAGATCGAATGTCATCGATAAAGACAACGACAAATCTATCTAGATATGGACGAAATATCCTGTTCATATAATCCATAAATATGGCAGGAGCATTCGTCACCCCGAATGGCATTACCTGATACTCATAATGTCCATAACGAGTTCGAAAAGCAGTTTTCGGCACATCTTCCCCTCTTACACGAACGGTGATAACCTGATCGTAGATCTATCTTGGAAAATATCACAGCTCCTCTCAATTGATCCATCAAATCGTCGATTCTTGGAAGCGGATATTTATTTTTGATAGTCACCTTATTTAATTGCCGATAGTCTACACAAAGTCGTGATGTTCCATCCTTCTTCTTAACCAAAAGTACTGGTGCACCCCATGGGGAAACACTAGGTCGTACAAATTCTTTCTCCAACAGTTCCACCAATTGCTTTTTCGGCTCCTCCAACTCTATTGGCGACATACGATATGGTGCATTGAGATAGGACCTGTTCCCGTACTAAATCAATTGAGAACTCGATCTCCCGCTCAGGCAGTAAACCAGGTACATCTTCAGGAAAAACATCCGGAAAATCGTTGACAACAGGAATAGTATTCACATCCTTCTATTCTTAACTTCTAGAGAAAGACATTACCAGATATCCCTGCGCTCCATTTCTCAACAAAGACTTGACCTTAACAGCAGTTAAGAATCCAGACTCTTCTTCCTTAGGAAAAACTATAGTTTTCTTTGCACAATCTATGAGGATATGGTTAGAACATAACCAGTCCATCCCTAAGATTACATCTATCTCAATGAGAGGTAAACAAATCAAATCGACCAAAAACAAACGGCCCTTCACAACAATAGGACAATCCAAACAGATCTTAGAAGTAACTACAGGTTTAGCAGTTGGCGTAGATACATTCAACATAACATTCAGAGAAGACATAGGCAACTTCAACCTTTCTACACAATCATATGCAATAAAGGAATGTGTAGCTCCAGAATCATACAATACAGTCAGAAGATTACCTCCAATGTCTCCTTCTCCCTGAATAAGATCATCAGACTTAGAAATCTCAGATCCCATCATTGTATACACTCGTCCTCCAGATCTCGGTTGAGTACTTCCAGATTTCTACTGATTAGCTTTAACATACCGAACAACAGGTTTTCTCTCCGGCTGTGGACAATCCTTTGATATGTGCCCAGGTTGCTTACAATTGAAACAAACTGTACCTTTAACTGTACACTCGGGAGAAATATGACCTTTCTTCCCGCACTTAAAACATGTTGGCGTAAACGCCACCCTCTGTCCAGCTCCACTACCACTTGCACTTCCACTAACAGATGGTCTTTGAGATTGACTTCTGTTGGCCGGTATACGGCTTACGCTGAAACCGATTTGCATTACTACCTCCACCTCTCTGGAACCTTGTCGGTCCAAAATTCCGATTCCTCTGATCTCTAGATGGCTCCAACTCCGCAAGTCGAGCACAAGCATCCACCAAAGCATGAAACTGAGTCATCCTCAAAGATACCACTCCTCGTTTCAGCTCCACCCTTAAACCTGATTCAAACTTCCTGCATCTCCACACATCATCTTGTCGTGTCTCGAGCATAATCCGAGAATTGAGACAAATTCTCAAATTTTGTGGCATACTCATTCACCGTCATATTCCCCCGTCGCAAACCAAGAAATTCCATCTCCTTGGCATGCCTAGCACTTGCAGAAAATACTTATCCAGAAAAGTATTAGAAAATACTTCCTGTGTGATCTCGGTCCCTTCACTTGCAATACTCGGCGGATTCCTCTCCACCAATGTTCTCAGATCTCCTCTCAAAGCATGAAAACAAGATAAGTTACTTTCTTTTCATCTCGTACATCTCATCCCCTCAAAGATTCTCCCTAAATCTTGCATCCACCGACTCGCTTTCTCCGGATCCACCTCGCCTCTAAATTGTGGCGGATTATGGCGCCTAAATTCAGATAAATTTAGGGCATCACCGTAGCATCTTGTCATTGGGTCGCTCTCAAATTTTTCGAGTAATCACTTCACCATCCGCCGCATAGCCTCAAGAAGAACCAACATCGGGTCCTCATCACGATTTACGTTAGCACGTCCTCTACCTCTACCAGCCATCTTCTTTCTTCAAACATAACAAAACAAAGTTAGATACATCCTTCTAGATATTTCCGAAAGGATATAAATCACAAACATCACAGAGAATCACACAGCACAAACAAAAACAGACCCAACCACAACCCCAAAAGACTCTAACTTGGGCTCTGATACCAACTAATGTAACACCCCTTTTGAGGATGTCACACATAAAAGAAAATAAAATAAATAGAAATAAAATCTACCCAAGTTGCGGAACATTTGTTAAATATTATTACGGGTTGTAAAATAATTCCGATAGACAGTAAATATGTAATAAAAAGATAATGCGAAAAATTCGAAATAAAAAAAAAACATCATCACTAATAATATACATATGGTTAAGTTATAAACTGTACAAATAATTTACAACTAAGACTACAACTATTTAAACAAAAACAAGAAAGAAAGCAATAAAAGAGTTAATATATACGTACATTGCCTGACGCGCCCAAAAAACATCATGGTTATCTAATCCTCAGATGGATCACTCTCAGTCTGAAAATGATCATCGAGAGATAGATATCCCGGATGTCTCGACACACGGCGATAACGGGATCGCGCAGTCGATACGATGCTTATCTCACTAGGCTCAGGGTTTTCAGCACCCCAATAACGCCTAATGGATAAGGGTAACTCTAAGTGCAGAAATAACGTCGTCGTCATAATCGGATCTCCATCAAACTGATGACGTAGAATCACGGTCATACGTCCCGCATATGT
Organism: Ormosia emarginata; assembly: GCA_029884605.1. Classification (NCBI taxonomy): domain Eukaryota; kingdom Viridiplantae; phylum Streptophyta; class Magnoliopsida; order Fabales; family Fabaceae; genus Ormosia; species Ormosia emarginata. The sequence continues at coordinate 7,519,149 of JAQQTP010000079.1, forward strand.
AATGTAAGCACGATCTCCTCGTAAATGCCAAGCCAGATCACCTCCATGAAATACCAGCTCTATGAATCCCAAAAATGCTGGCGTCGCCATCCCACGCAATCAATCCAGAGGATATGGATGATCGGATGGTTCTTGATCGTAAAACTGATCGTCTGCTTGCTGATCTTCCTCTTCCTCAGGATACACGATCTCAAGAGGCTGTTCCTCTTCTTCCTCTTCAAACTCTTTACCGCATAAATAAATAGACAATAGACACATACAATAAAGAGGTAAGACAACATAAAATCATCACAACATGGCCAATAAGAAGACGACAAATAACAACTATACAGTTCATACAATACGAAAAAGCTATAACAGTAATAATAATGGAATAGAGTACATATTAGATATCCTAGTGTTTCAGAACATCACAGATATAACACAAATAAAGAAAATCACATAGATAAACCAATCTCACAGATAAAATAAGATAAGAAATGGACAACTAACATAAGAATTATCAGATAAATATAAATAGAGAAAATGTAAAAACATCCAAGATATTACCAGATAAAGATAAATAGAGAAAATGGAATATTATCCAAGATATAATCAAATACACCAAAACACAACCCTACTCCATGGAGCTAAACCCAAACAGATATCAGAGAGAATGACTTGCAAAATCTATTAGTACCACGGCTGCCCAACCAACTATTACGCGGTCACACGTTGCGTCAATAGCCTACAGACGGGAATCCACCATCCAGGCGTAGTATAGTTCACGGTCTCCGTTGTGGCACTATAGGCAATGTACTACTAGACTTTACAAACCTCGATTAAATATAGTGAATGTCGAGTACATTAGTGTGCTATCGGTTTACCACGGCCCAAACGGAGCTACCAACCGTCCACATGTGGGATCCCGTACACTAAAGTCTCCAAGTTCATTAGAACAATGAACCACACTACGTTTATCGCATCGACAACACGATGTGATTCGTCTCGTCAACCAAAACACCAAAAATTGGTATAAAGACAAAACATAATTCTAAATATATGAAATTACGAAAATGCCCTCAAGATAAAAATATGCCCTCAATGGCAAAAAGCCTGTACGGGTTCACTTTTTCCCGACAGCGAAATAACCTCAAAAGCCTGTACGGGTTCACATTTTCCCGACAGCGAAAAATAAAAATAAATATAGTAACGGTCAATCGAGTAGAAATTTTATTGCGTTTTTGAAATCTCATCGTTTTTATAAACGTTTAAAAATCGGGTAAAGATATTTTTCTGTTTTTAAAATCGCGTAGCATTTTTAATACGTTTTCTCAATCGCGTAGGATTTTTAAATCATTTTCTTATTCGAATGCCTTTAAAATTACTGTTTAAACAAACAGAAATAGTACTTAGTACATTTAAACTACGTAGAATAATTTTTCATACCGCATACATCTTGTCTTTTAGATATTTTTGCTATCTTATTGGTTCATTTTTACTAAAATTTGACAAGATATTTTGTTTAGAATATCATAATAATGGTTTCCTAATTTATCCATAAAATTTCCATTTACCTAATTTTTTAACCATTTCATTTAATTCCTTTTGAAATCTCTAACATGCTTCAAAACCAAAAGTGAGCTATATGTTAGAAAATTTCTTAACATTACTTGTATTTCCTTCCTAATGATAAAATTATGAATTTTTTTAACCCTTTAGACTTACTTCTAATCAATTGGTTCCTTCAAACATCATTATAGAAAATTTCTTCTTAACTTGTATTGTTTCTTTTTAATTGAAAAAGGTTTAGAATCAAGTTTTAGAAATCATGATTACCTATAGTGGCATGTTGGCCAAATTTCATAAAACTTTTGCATTTGATTTCCAAAATGTCTTTCATCTTTTAAATCATATCAAATGTATTATATTGTCTAAGTTCATTAAATCATTTTAGAAAATAGTTAACAATAGTCAATTTAATCCTTTAGGCATGTTGGCCCAAAATACTAAGTTTTTACCATTTGATTTCTAAATGCATTTTCTTTGATCAAATCAATTAGAAACTTTCTTGATTCTCCTAGGTTAATTAAGTTACACTTTAGGAAAAATCAAGAGAACATTTTGGTCCTCCAAATTTGTCATTGCCGTGAGCTAGTGGATGTGTTCTTTGGAACACTCATGCAAATTTACACATGTTATTCACATCTTATACTTTATCATACAATTCTAACACATGCATTTATATCTCTAACACATGCAAAATATTTCTAACACATAAAACCTAAATTAAAGCTTGTAGACATGCTTTCAAAAGCTAATAGACATGCAAAATTATTACAATCATCAAACAAGAAAGCTAATAACAATTACCACATAAACTACTAACAACCACAAAAATTAACAAATACACACATAATTAACACATGACCACCGAATCCTTATGGATTCTACAAACATCACAAATGGCTCCATCTTCTTACCACCATCAAGAGATGATAAGAATTGTCTTCCTCTTACCTTAAATGAAGACAAAAGCTTGCTTTCACACCTCCTAGGTCACGGTTTTCACCACCAAAAATACCTAGAAATCTCAAACAAAACCTACATGTTACTAACCATGAAAAAGAAGCTAAACCATGGAAAAATCATGGCTTAGAACTTTGAAAAAGAAGAGAGAAAAGAAAAGCATGAAATTTCACCTTCTAGGTAAAACTTTCAAGGTTGGTTTCCAAGCCCTAGATGGAAGAATTTGAAGAAACTCCCAACTACAAAGGTTCTTAGAATAGTGTTTAGGTTAAGGAAACTTGGTTAGAAAAATTTTTGGATGGTTGGATGGTGTAGTTTGTGTCTTGGCCGAATGGAAGGAGAAAAAGAACAACAATGGTGGCTAGGGTTCTTGATGAGAGAGAAGAGAGAAAAGTGATGAAGAAGAAAGTGATTTTAGTCTCCTAAGGCCTCTTGGCCGTGAACATCAAGTGGGGTGCAAGGTGGGCACCTTGCTTGGCTTCATCCAAGCCATTGGATGAATCAAAGGCCAAGATCAAGCCTTGGTGAGCAAGCTTGATTCCCATTGGTTGGTTCCCGGTGACTCACATGCTGAGTCACACAGCGTATTAAATGCTCTGCTGAGTCAGCTAGCTGAGTCAGCCTGTTCTGGAAAGTTCTACAGCTTACGGTGATTAATTAAGCTACCGATCTAACCGTTCTGCTAATTGTGGGTCCCGCAAAATATTTCCGGGTCCACTGTCACTAAAACATACTGACTAATAAAATAATATTATAATAATATAAAATTATTTTATTTGACAGTTAAATCCTAAAAATTAAAAGATTATTTTTAGTCTCATTCAGAATCGGGTTAAGTAAGATCCCCCAATTCTAAATAATAAAATAAGATTTTCCCTACCGAAAAATATTATTTTCCGCCTCGAGCAAATCACACAAAAAGTCCATATAAAATCACAGACGGTATTTTCGGGCATTAAATCAAGAAGAAAACAATTAAAAACAGACAAAAACAATAAAACAATACGTTCGGGACGTAACGATCATTTTCCTATTTTTCCCACAACGTAGGTAATCATCCAAAACGTTCAAATAAAATATCCAGCAGTATTATTTAGCTGTATATCTTTCAGAAAAATTAATACAGTAGCTCAGAAAAATTTTTATTTTACCGTCTCGAAACAAACTACGTAAAACGATCAAATAAAATTTGAGCCAATATTATCGTAATTGTTTTCATACAAAAATCGAGAACAGAAAAATAGGGACACAACGGTCATTCATACAAAAGCATGAAAAACAGAAAACAGTACATTCAGAATATTTTCTAAAAATTGGGGCGTTACAAACACGGCCCACCCCGTGTATGCTTTTGACTTGGCAATTCATACTAATTCCCTACAGCATGACCAATTTTCAAAGACTCTCATCCACCCAAACTCTTATAATGACTCTAAACACTTAACACAAAATTAAATCATGCAGTCAATCTTAAATACAACATTACAAAACATAATTATTTGCAAATATTAATAGATTAGCAGGTGATAATCATATATTTTATATATTAATAAACCCTCATTTTTAGTCATTTACACTCTCCATGTACTTAATTGATTAAGCATGGTTATGTTTTGTAAGTTTGGACTCAAATTGGACTTAATTGATTTTTTCAGCACTATTTTGGTCTTACACTGTTTCTGTATTTCAGTCATATCTTGAGTTCTAAATGTCTTATAATTATGTATCTTACGTTGTAGGAAAGATAAGAGAAAGCTCTACAACTTTCATGAAGAGTTCCAGGGAAAAATCAGACATCTAGTGGAGCTAATTGGGCTTGGAAGTCAGAACATGAGTTTGTGACTCTAACCCGAACAATGTGCAGTGATCATTGTATAATTTGAGTTTAAGGAACTGAAATCGGATAACTTAGAGGTCATATTAGGTCTGGAAGTCAAAACAGAGGTGCTGAAACTGGGCCTGAACAGTCTATAGTAATTGGGTTATATCTTGGGCAATAGGACAAATTTTTGGATGATTTTGATGACATTGGAAAGCTGAGATAATTTCCTAGAACTTTCATGAAGACCAATTTGCTTCATTCTGACGTTATCCATGAGTTCATCACTGAATGATTTCAGAGACAAGAAATTTTAATAATTTTCCACTAACAAAAGTTCTTTGGCATTTTTCACTCATCCACCCACTCATCCACTCACTTATTAATCAATTCCCTTGTCATTTTGTATCCCTAATCCTCTATAAAAGGGACCATAGGCAGATCATTTGGGTAATCTTGCCTTAGCTTAGATTATGCTATTATGTTATTTGTTGTAATTTTCTTTTGTTCTAAGTTAAAATTATGTTCATCTTTTTCTTCTACTTTCTTTCTTTCTTCTTGCTCATGGGTAATTAATTCTCATCTTGCTTGGGAGAAGAAGTGAAACTTTTGGTAATAAAATAAGGTTAGATTAATTTCTTTCTTGTGCCTAAATGATATATTATTAAGTGATCATTATATGTGTTGTGTTTTGTTTCTAATCAATTTAGAAACCTTCCTTATATAGTGGAGATCTTGATTTATTGTAGACAAGAGGATTGACACAGTGAATGCTTGAAGGAATCATAATATGATTGTATATATAATTGAATTTTGAATGTTATATTTTTCCATTGGAACTTCCTTTATGTGTAGATTTCAATTGAGTTATAAAGAGAAATAATCTTGCCTCTAATTTATTACAAAGAGTGGATCTCCTAACCCAAGCAAATCTTTTTTCATTTGTGAATAACTTCTATTACTTCTGGTGTTGTGACAAATTTTTTTCTTACCTCAATTATTTTTTCTTCATCAATTCCCTGTGGATCGACCTCGGACTCCCGAGAATTTATTATTTGAGACAACCTGTACTTGGGTTTGCATCCTTTAATCCACATCAGCAGACTAGAAACACACCAAAGTTTACTGTACTACGAAGCTAAGCAGAAAAAACACTAAAGAAACATAAAATAGAAGGGATAAAGAAAGCAAATCTAGTTGGGTTGCCTCCTAATAAGTGCTTGGTTTATTGTCCTCAATCTGACATTGTGACACTCTTTAGTTCTTCTTAATATGGATAGAGAAGAGTCATCTCTTCGACTTTTGCATTCTCTAGATGCTCATGGTAAAGCTTGAGACAGTGTCCATTGACCTTGAATGTCTTTCCAGATGCCTCATTCATGATCTCTACTATACCAAAAGGAAAAATATTGGTTACCACAAATGGTCTAATCTATTTAGAACGTAGTTTACTTAGAAACAATTTGAGTTTGGATTGGTATAACAACGCTCTTTGTCCTTTATTAAAGCTCTTCATGGAGATCATTTGGTCATGGAATGCCTTCGTTTTGGCCTTGTAAATGTAGGTACTCTTAAAGGCCTCATTCCTCAATTCCTCAAACTCTTGTATTTGGAGCTTCCTTTGCTTTCAAGCACCTTCCAAATCCATGTTTACTTGCTTGATGGCCCAATAAGAGCGATGCTCCAGATCCACGGCTAAATGACAGGGCTTCTCGTACACCAACCGAAATGGTGACATGCCAATGGGGGTCTTATATACAGTCCGATAAGCCCACAAAGCATCATCAAGTCTAGTACTCTAATCCTTGTGCGTTGGATTCACTGTTTTTTCAAGGATGGACTTGATTTCTCGATTGGGCACTTCAATCTACCCATTTATCTTTGGATAGTATGGAGTAGAAGTCTGGTGCACCACACTATATTTCTTCAAAAGAGCCTCAAACGTTCTGCTGCAAAATGAGTTTCTTGATCACTAATGATGACCCTTGGAGTTCAAAACCTGGAAAAAATGTTAGATTTCAAAAAATCCATAATAGTTTGAGTCATCAGTTTTAGTGGCCTTAGCTTCCACCCATTTAGACACATAATCAACAGCTAAAAGAATGTATGAGAAATCAAAGGAGGGAGGGAATGGTCCCATGAAGTTAATGCCCCAAACATCAAAGGTTTTCACAAAAAGTGTTGGAGTGTGAGACATTTGATTTCTAGGGCCAATGTTACCTATTCTTTGACAATGGTCACAAGACTTACAAAAGTTATAAGCATCCTTAAAAATTGTAGGCCAATAGAAACCACTGTCAAGTACCTTATTGGTTGTCCTCTTCATGCCAAAGTGTCCTCCACATGCATAGGTGTGCCAAAAAGAGAGTATGTAGTGAGTCTCTGAATCTGGAATGCACCTCCTAATCGCTTGATTTGTACAATGCTTCCAGAGGTAAGGATCATCCTAGATGTAATACTTGCAATCACTCCTCAATTTATCCCATTGTGCTTTATTTAAGCCCTCCGAAAAGTTCTTGGTGGCCAAGTAGTTAGTAATATCAGCATACCAAGGAGTTGTACTCTTGATTTCCAGGATATGCTCATTCGAAAAGCTTTCTTGGACAGGGATCTCTTCTTCCTCAGTCACCAACCTACTCAAATGGTCTGCCACTAAGTTTTTGCTCCCTTTTTTGTCTTTGATCTATAAGTCAAAATCCTAGAGCTATAAAATCCATCAGAGCAATCTAGGCTTTGTTTCCTTCTTCGTAAGCAAGTACTTCAAAGTTGCATGATCATAAAAAACAATTACTTTAGAACCAATTAAATATAATCTGAATTTTTTTAAAACAAAAACCACAGCTAGAAGTTCTTTTTTAGTTGTAGAGTAATTTAGTTTAGCATCATTAAGGGTCCTTGATGCATAGTAAATAGCATAAGGAACCCTACCAACCCGCTGTCCTAGGACAACACCTACAGCGAAGTCACTAGCATCATACATCAATTCAAATGGTAGCTCCCAATTTGGTGGCCTAATGATAGGCGCCATAGGCATTAACTCCTTGAGTTTAGTGAAGGCCTCTATACACTTCTCATCAAAATGGAATGGAGCATCTTTTTACAGTAGTGTGCAAAAGGGCAAAGATATCTTGGAGAAATCCTTGATTAATCTTCGGTAGAAACCTACATAACTAAGAAAAGAACGAATTTCCCGAACACTAGTGGGCAGGGGTAAGGAACACACAAGCTCTACCTTAGCTTTATTAACTTTGATTCCCCTAGCAGAAGTTACATGACCTAACATTATACCCTCTTCCACTATGAAATGACATTTTTTCCAATTCAAAACAAGGTTAATGTCAATGTATCTTTTAAGAACCAATTTTAAATATTCCAAACAATTCTCAAATCCATCCCCAAACATACTAAAATCATCCATGAAGACCTCTATGATGTTCTCTAGATAATCAGAAAATATGCTTACCATACACCTTTGAAAAGTCTCTGGTGCATTGCAAAGTCCAAAAGGCATTCACCTATATGCAAAGGTACCTAAGGGACAAGTGAATGTGGTCTTGTCCTGATCTTCTGAAGCAATGACAATTTGATTATAACCTGAAAATCCATCCAGAAAATAATAGTGAGAATGACCAGTTAATCTCTCTAACATTTGATTAGAAAAAGGCAAGGAAAAATGATCTTTTCTAGTGGCTACATGTAATTTTCTGTAGTCTATACAAACACGCCACCTATTTGTAGTCAAGTGAGAATAGACTCATTTTCAGCATTTCTTACCACAGTGATTCCAGATTTCTTTGGTATTACCTGGACCAGGCTTACCCACTTGCTATCAGAAATGAGGTAGATCACCCCCATACTTAGAGCTTCAATATCTCACTGGTTTAGCTCCCTTCTCCATTAAGATTCTGTGCATGCAAATAGAGGGGCTAATACCCTTGATGTCAGCTATAGTCCAACCAATGGCCGTCTTGTGCTTCTTCAAAACATCCACCAATTTCTCCTCTTGTTCTTAGGTGAGTGACTTAGCAATGATTACTAGAAGTATGTCCTTTTCTCCCAAGAATATATATTTAAGATGATCAGGCAATTCTTTTAGTTCCAAATCTAGTGCCTACACAACAGAAGGTTTAGGTGCATCATTAATAACTAGTAACTCAACATAAGAAACCTCACGTCCTTCTAAAGTGGAAGAGAGCTCATACAAGGCTGCTACTATATCATGGATATCCTTACTCCATGGCTCTCATGCGTCATCCTTCTTATCTTTCTATTCATCTAAGTTATAAGCCAATACAGTATCAAGAACATCAAAATGATTAGACTCAAAAGCTACAGAAATTAAAGAATCAAAAGCATCAAGGGATTCAATAAAACAGGCAGAGTGCACATCACTAGGGTATCTCATAGCCTAAAAAATATTGAATTTGTTTAATTCTCCATCAAATTCCATGGTCAATGTCCCTGAGTGCACATCAATCTTTGTCCGCACAGTCTTTAAGAATGGTCTCTCAAACAAAATAGAAACAAAGTTGAGGGATTTATCTTCCTCTATGTCCAGCATATAGAAGTCTGCTGAAAATCCTAGCTCATTCACTTGCACTAACATATCCTTAACAACACCCTTTGGATATGCATTAGATCTATTTACCAATTGAATAATAACACTAGTTGGCTCCAAAGAACCTAGATGTAATGATGCATAAATAGAATAAGGCATGACATTTATGGATGCACCTAAATCTAGCATGACCCTCTCAAACCTTGTGTTACTAATGGTGCATGGTATAGTGAATATGTCAGGATCCTTACACTTAGTTGGGGGTTTCTTTTTAATCACAACTAAAATATTTGCTCCCACTTGGACCTTGTCATTACCTTTTAACTTTCTTTTGTTAGTGCACAATTCCTTTAAAAACTTGGCATATCTAGACACTTGCTTAATGACATCTAACAAAGGAATATTAATTTCCACTCTCCTAAAGGTCTCTAAGATCTCTTTTTCTACCTCATCTTTCTTATTTTTAACTAATTGACTAGGAAAAAGGGGCCTTAGTGACATACTTAGGAAGGGGTTCAGGAATACTTATCTTAGGGGCCTTAGAGTTTTGCCCATCCTCATCTACCTCCTTAGGCTCTTGAACTTTCTCTTTAGTGACTTGTGGAGAAGATGTATATTCATCTAATGTCTTCCCACTTCGCAATGTGACAACACTAACATTTTCTCTCGGATTCACTTCTGGTTGTGAGGGAAGTTTCCCAGAAAATTGGCTTTAAACCTTATTGATTTCTGTGGCGAACTGCCTCACCTGATTTTACAAGTTACTAATGGTGGCCTTTGTTTCTTATTGAACTGAATATTGTTAGTGGCCATTTGTCTTATTAGTTCCTCTAGTGAAGGCTTAGGTTACCTAGGAGCTTGAGCTTGTTGTTGCCTTTAAGGGAAAGATGCTTGTCTTTGCTGAAATCCTGGAGGTCCATAAGTTAGAGGTTGACTATGGGGCTGCTTTCTGTAACTCAAGTTAAGATGATCTTTCAACCCCAGATTATATGTATTGGAGTAGGGGTTGCAGTTTTTGGAAGGTCCAGAATACCCCTACTGCCTTTGCTTCCTTAATTATGTCCTCTTGTAGAGTAGGACACATATCAGTGGGATGTCCAAAAGAACAACAAATCCTATAAGCATTTACTGGTGCTCTCCCATTATCCATTAACAGCTAAATCATGGCAGTCAACTGAGTCATTTGTTGCTGCAAACTAGTCATTTCTGTCATTTTAACTACTCTCACTCTGGTGTCATTCCGAGTGAAAAATTGTTGAGTGTTCACAGTCATTCTTAAGATCAAGTTTCTATCTTCTTAGAGAGTCTTATCAACCAAAGCTCCTCCACTAGCAGCATCAATCATGTTGCGGTCCATCACTAGCAAACCTCATAGAAGTACTGAATTAGCAGTTGCTCACTAATTTGATGTTGAGGGCAGCTGTCACATAGTCTCTTAAACCTTTCCCAATAATCATGAAGGGATTCCCCATGCCTTCGTTGGATACTACAAATTTCTTTTCAAATGGTGGCGGCCTTTGAGGTAGGGAAGTATCTATCTAGGAAAGCTCGAGCTATGTCTTTCCAAGAATTATGGATCCGGGTAGCAAATAGTATAGCCACTCCTTTACAGAATCTTTCAATGAGAATGGAAAAGCCCTGGGCTTGACTTGTTCTACTGAAATTCCTATAGGCTTCATGCTAAAACAAACCACGTGTATCTCTTTCAAATGCTTGTTAGGGTCCTCCCCAGGTAATCCATTGAAAGATGGTAAAAGATGGATAAAGCCAAATTTCAACACAAATGCCCCTTCATTTTCTGAAATTTCTATGCTCAGAGGTTGTTGGTCTAAGTTTTGAGCACTTAACGTCTTTAGAGTAGACTCTGCCATCACCACTTCTTCAGATGTCTCAGAAGATATCTTAGAACTGGATAAATCTATATAACGGGCAGCTTTGATGTCAGCAGGTGTGAATTGGAAGAGAAATTGAGAATGTAAGCTAACTTGTTCAAAATAATTCCTTAAATTCCTAAATTGCGCATTCACTTCTTCATTAGACATGAACACTTGCAAAATAGTCGGAAAAAAGGAATTAAAGTATTAAAAACAAAAACAAAAACTTAGTGAAAAATAGGAAATAAATTAATTACGTAATTGGACAATTAGTTCCCCAGCAATGGCGTCAAAATTTAGTGTGGTTTGGATTGTGGTTAAAAATTAAGATCAAAATCAGTTGCCAAGTTTCACAAAAAATAAATAAAATCTTACAACCAGTTGTAGTTAGCAAGGGTTGATCCACAACGAACTAATTCAATTAACACTATAAATTGATTCCTAATTTAAACTCTTAAAAATAATAAACAATAAACAATAAAAAGAGGGTTTGTTTGTTAAACTAAAAACAGAAGTTAAATCTAAAGTAATAATAGTAAACACGATTTGAATTACTAATTAAAATATATTGGTTAAGAGATGGAATCCACCACTAGATTTATATGACAATGCTAGCCCACATATCCTTTATCCCAATATGACCAATTATGTTCCTATGCGATTGTGAGATTAATTCTCTATTTTCCTGAAGTTTTGGTTAATTTAGCAATCGCTTAAATCAATCCCTAATCAATAAGTATTTGTAAAGCAACCGCTCTTACACTTATCTAATGATCGCATTATGATTTAGAGAACCAATCACACTAAGATCCAATCACACACCGGGATTGAATTACTTAGATCATATGTTTCACTAGTCCTACCACCGTAACTGCGCATAGTAATCCTAGTTTTACCACTTTCGAAATTGGAAGAAAGTATAAACTCCTTTATACCGAATTAAGATCAGAAAACATATAAATAGAAACATAATTGTATTGACATAAAGAAATATGCTAAATTCACATGATTAAAACTAGGGTTTCATCTTCCCTTAACCAAATAAGAAAATTAGCCACACATGATAAATTCAAACTCAAAAGAATAATAGAAGAAAGACATCATCCAGAATAAAAGAAGAGAAGAAAACTAAGGATTAAACTAGTTTCCAAGGAGTAAGGTTGATTGATCTTCGATTGCTCGAACCCGATTTTCTAATCTTTGATCGAATCTCCCTCTTTCTTATTCTTCGTCTTTCCTTTAGTTCCTTGATGGCTTCCAGTCCATAGATCCCTTTTAGGGACCCTAGGCAATCCTATTTATAGCTTTGGATACCAAGTTCCTTAATTAGATTGAAATCTAATTTCCTAATTCGCAGACACGGGTCGTGTCTTATGACACGACCTACTCCGCGTCTGAGTTTGTCAACGCAATTCCAATAGGATTTGAAAGCGGAGAGGAACATGGGTTACCCCGTGTCTGGGGACATAGGCGTGTTCTTGGGTGTACTCAGAACTAGACTTCTTTTTGTGATGACAGAGAAGTACACAGTATACCCCATGTTTGGGGACATGGGCCATGTTTTTGGTCAGGTCTTGCACAGAATCTTGTGGAAGTACCAGAGAAGGACACGACCCATACGGTGTCTTGGGACACAGGCCGTGTCACTTAATTTCTTCATATTCAACCCTGATTTCTCTTTTCTCGCTTCTAGGGGTGATATTGATCTCCTTAAGTCTTTAGCTCTTTTTTTAAGTGGTTAACAAGCTTGGTTTGAAGCTAATGAACTCACACACTCAAAGATCTCTTGAAAAACACAATTCAATTATGAGTGCTTGTAATCACAGTTAAGCAAAGTTTCACAATAAATATTTGATTAAGCTTTATATCAGAAACTTAGCTAAATGTTAACAATTAAGCACATATGGAGCCCAATTAAATCAAACATAAAGCATTCAAGATATGAAAATAATCGACAGGTCACCTTGCTGCCCCCTCACGCTCTGAGAACCCTAGCCACCTCTCATCCCTAACCTAGTGATAAACACCTTTTTTTAATATATTAGTAATCCCTCATATTTAGTTTCTTGGACCTCTTATATGCTTAATTGATCAATTTTGGTCACATTTTATAAGTTTGAGTTCAAATTGGGCTTAATTATATTTTTCAATATTATTAGGAATTTTACACTATTTCTGTATTTCGGTTATAACTTGAGTTATAGACATCTAAAAATTATGAACTTTACCTTGTAGGAAAGCTGAGCGGAAGCTATACAACTTTGATGAAAAGATCCAAAGTTGAATCGGATGTCTAGTGGGTCATATTGGGTCTGGAAGTCAGAACTGAGGTATTGTCACTGGAACCTAAGCACTGTGCAAAGATTGGGCCGTAACTTAGGTTGTAGGTGTCATTTGGAGCAGAAACCGGTGCCATTTGAAAGCTAAGACATAGATCTTCAATTCTTATGAGATCACTTCTCAAACTATAATGTTTTGATGGTGTTTTTACCCTTTTAAGTCAGCTAATGGGCTTAGAGAGCTGTTAAGAATATTTTATGCATAACTCTCTCATCTTAAGCCCAAATTATACAAATTAGGTATCCAATTAAAGTTAAGAGGAAAATGATTAACCCTAAGTTGCAGTAGTAGTAGTAGCAGCCACCACAAAATAGTTATTGAAGGAGTAGTTGCCACCACGAAATAAGACATCAAATTTTCTCCTACCCACTCTTGCTTGCACTTTCTCTTTCCATCTTTCTTCTTCTCCTTTCATCTTTCTTCTTTTCCTTTCACTCTAGGTTTCCTTCTTTTATGTTTCTTTTCCCTATCATCCTCATGGATGAGAGGGAAGAACCTTTTAATTAATCATAGGGATTAAAACATTCTTGATGTTTAATTTTGAGCTCTTGCGATGAATGTTTACATTCTTATTATTAATCAAATTTATCTCCTCCTTCTTTTGATTCTGCTGCCTCTTCATTGAGTGCTTAACTCAGTGTGGGTGTTCATGCGATGATTGCTTAACTATTACATGTTTATAGAAACTAAACAATGCATCAAAGGCTTCTTGGATGTTGTTTGTTAAGCTTGGTTGAATTCAGGGTTTCCGATTAATGTAAAATTAGATGGGCACTTAATTTATTTAACCTTGATTAATTAAATTCTGGGTGCTTATCTAGTAGAGAATTCTTGGATCATCTTAAGGCTTCTTGATGTGATCTAAGAGTAAGAATCTAATTAGCAATTGAATGGAAGAGACTAAACAATGCATTAAAGGTGTTTAGACCTATTGACATTATACTTAATCATCCATTCTAGCCCAAAACCCACTAAACTTGAGCCATAACTAAACTTAACCCATTAACCACCCATGTCTTATACTATGATCCATTAACCCATCATCCAACTTAATAACCCATTAGTTTTTAAATAAAAGGGAAAACCCTTGTGGTGTGGTTTGGATTGTGGTTAAAAATTAAGATCAAAATCAGTTGCCAAGTTCCACTAAAAATATATAAAACCTTGCAACTAGTTGTAGTTAGCAAGGATTGATCCACAAAGAACTAATTTAATTAACAGTATAAATTGATTCCTAATTTAAACTCTAAAAAATAGTAAACAATAAAAATAAGGTTTTGTTTGTTAAACTAAAAACAGAAATTAAATCTAAAGTAATAACAGTAAACACAATTGAATTACTAATTAAAAGATATTCGTTAAGAGATTGAATCCACTACTAGATTTATATGACAATGCTAGCCCACATATCCTTTATCCAAATATGACCAATTATGTTCCTATGCGATTGTGAGATTAATTCTTTGTTTTCCTTAAGTTTTGGTTAATTTAGCTACCATTTAAATCAATCCCTAATCGGTAGTTATTTGTAAAGCAACCGCTCTTACACTTATCTAATGATCGCATTATGATTTAGAAAACTAATCACATTAAGATCCAATCACACATCGGGATTGAATTACTTAGATCATATATTTTAGTAGTCTTACCATCGCAACCGCGCATAGCAATCCTAGTTTTACCACTTTCGAAATTAGCAAAAAGTATAAAGACCTTTATATCGAATTAAGATTAGAAAACATATGAATAGAAACACAATTGTATTGAAATAAAAAAATATACAGAATACACATGATCAAAACTAGGGTTTCATCTTCCTTTAACCAAATAAGAAAATTAGCCATACATGACAAATTCAAACTCAAAAGAATAATAGAAGAAAGACATCATTCAGAATACAAGAAGAGAAGAAAACTAAAGATCAAACTAGTTTCCAAGGAACGATGTTGGTTGATCTTCGATTGCTCGAACCCGAGTTTCTAAGCTTTGATCGAATCTCCCTTTTTCTTGTTCTTTGTCTTTCCTTCAATTCCTTGACAGCTTCCAGTCTAGAGATCCCTTTTAAGGACCCTAGGCAATCCTATTTATAGCTTTGGATACCCAGTTCCTCAATTAGATTGAAATTTGATTTCTTGATTCGTAGACATGGGCCATGTCTTATGACACGAGCTACTTCTTGTCTGAGTCTGTTAACACAATTCTAATAAGATTTGAAGGCAGAGAGGAACACGGCCTACCTCGTGTCTAGGGACACGGGCCGTGTTCTTGGGTGTACTTAGAATTGGACCTCTTTTTGTGATGATACCATGTCTGGGGACACGAGCTGTGTTGTTTGTCAAGTCCAACACAGAATCTTGTTGAAGTACCAGAGAAGGACATGACCCATCCCGTGTCTTGGGACACGGGTCGTGTCATTTAATTTCTTCATATTCAACCTTGATTTCTTTTTTCTCCTTGCTTCTAGGGGTAATGTTGATCTCCTTGAGTCTTTATCTCTCTCTTTAAGTGGTTAACAAGCTTGGTTTGAAGCTAATGAACTCACACACTCAAAGATCTCCTGAAAAACATAATTCAATTATGAGTGCTTGTAATCACATTTAAGCAAAGTTTCACAATAAACATCCGATTATGCTTTATATCAGAAACTTAGCTAAATGTTAACAATTAAGCATATATGAAGTCCAATTACATCAAACATAAATCATTCAAGATATAAAAATAATCAACAGATCAAATACCCATACATTTAACCTTTTGCACTCCTGGGCAAAAATATAGAATCAAGCACATGCTTCCCAATAAGTATTGAAAGTGCAGAATAATGAGCAAAGACCTACACACCTTAGTCTTTTCAAGGAATCTAAGCAATCAGGAATTTCCTTCCTTGACAATCCAAACCAGCAAGTAAAGCCAATTGAATATCAGGGTTAAATCAACATGATAAATCCTTATTGATATACTCTCTCATTCAAATGTTTTGGGCTTGTGTTTACTCTCAACTTACTCGTGAGAACATGCCCTACCATAAGCTTGGTAAGCCTTTACTTCTCTACCACCTAGGCCACATGCATACAAAGATCAAAAGGTCTTTAATTAGGTTGTAATGGGGTCAAGGTTGAGGTAGGATACACCAAGGATAAACAAAGTTAGACCATACGAAAGAGAAGAGCCAAGGGGAATATATCATTCAATCATTTCAATAAAAACTTCTCAGCATTCTTCAACCTCAAATTCCTTTTTGTATCTTCAAATTTTTTTTACCGTTCTCCACACAACAATCAACTTTTCCTTTTTCTCTTCATTTCTTTCTTTTTCACTTTTGAGTTCTCTTATATATATATATATATATATATATATATATATATATATCTTGCATCACATTGTTAAATCCCCCCCCACACTTGTTCAAATCCAATTTCCAACACAATTATCCAACTCTTCTACTCCCTAAGGTAGGGTAGCAATGGTTTTTCGCTTTTAGGCTTGTATTGAGCTATGATAGAAAGAAAGGAATCAATTAGGCTCAAAGGGGTTAAACAATGGATAAAAATGCAAGGATGACTATTTGGCTAGTAGCTGTTAGAAAGAATTGCCTTTATCATTTCAAATATATGCAGTGGTCATTTGCAGCTTAAAAAAGAGTCAAAACAAGTTCTAAAGAACATATACTCAAGATGGAATCACTCAACAAAGAACTAAGATGGCCTAATTTTAGCTATACACTTCAAGGCCCAAAATCTCACTAGGTTTCAATCTACCATATTTGAATTAACCCTTTCAATTTTTTTCAAAACCTCACAGGACATATTAGAAAGCAAGAAAATCCACTCCTTCAAGCACAAAAACTTTTCAAATTTTATATATATATTTTGGATCTTTTGCTCACCACTCAGATCACTTTAAAACTGATGGGAAAGATATTTACCAGATATACAATGAAGCATGCATTACCCCCCACACTTAAAGAAGACATTGTCCTCAATGGCAAAGCATATACACACCAGAGAAAAGCAATGCAAGGAAAAGAATAGTGCATATTCAAAGACATGAAGAAAATGAAGCCATAATCATTAATCAGCATTCATAATAAAAATATAGCCCCCAAGCAAAATACGGCCAACTTTAGTGGCCCCGACATGTTGAAACTGGTTACGAAGCCAATACCCCCCATTTACCAGTTCCCCATGACCATACAGGAAAGGAAAAACAATTCATTCCTATGTGCAAGACATCGAAGTCTAGAGGCCTTAAAGATTTTGGGATTGTAATGACCAGAATCAGCCACAGTCAAAGCTGACCAAACATTTTATGGATTAAAATCATGGGGCATACAATTGTGCCCCACATGAAAGCCAAATATATTACTGAACTAGTGAATGTCTAAGGTGTGGAGAGTGCCTAGCAGCTTAAATTTAATCTCACTAGGTCACTCGACTTAGTTAGTCAGAAGGTACAATTTGCACTCAAATGTGAAAATGAATTCGTGAGTTAAATCAACATAGGTAGGCCTATGCAAATTAACAAACTCGACCCATTCAATTCTACCCAATAAGGCAAAGACCTCGTCATACAACCCAAAAGCCCTCAAAGTGTCCCCATCCAAAAACCTAGTGGCAATTACGTATTTCCTATCTAAAGGATTTATAGGTACTTGTGGGGGAGATGGGGCACCTGGTGGTGGTGGAGGGGGTACCTCCTTCCTTGCTTGCATCTTCATGCGCTTCTTTGGAGGCATGTTGAAGGTTGGAGATTAGGAATGGAAGGGAAGAAATAGGAGAAAGGGTATTGTAGATAGGGTTATGTAAGGGATAGGGTATGGTAATGGTGGTGGGTTAGGGTGCGCAGAGGAGTGGTTTACGGTGAAGGGATAGGACGTGGGCTTGGGAAGAATAGGGAGGTGGAGGAGTGGTGAAATTAGTGAGGGAATGGTGGTAAGTAATGAGAATGGAATGGGAATAAGAGAAGGAAAGGAATATAGATGGTGGGTACAAGAAAGGGGTTACGGGTTTTGGAATGGTGGAGGTGAGGGAGATGATGGCTATGGTGAAAGGATGGTGGTTGGTTGAGTATTTGACAAAGATGGAGAGGAAGGGATGGTTGATGGTGGTGAAGGTTACTTGAAAGGGAGGAGAAAATGGTGGTAATGAGGGAGAAGGGTTGTGCAGGGAAGTGGATGAAGTGGTTCGGGGCTTTTGGGGGAGGAAGAACCCCTAAGGGAGGGTTTAAGGGAGATCTGTTACGAAAACACGAGTCATGTCATTTGACACGACCAATCTCATGTACTGTTCTGGAAGAGGGTAAGGGGGACAGAGCACGAGAACACGGGCCGTGTCACTTGGCACAACCTAGATCGTGTTCTTCTCTGGAAGACATGGTTCCTAGTACCACGACAACACGGGCCGTGTCTTCTGACATGACCCACCCCGTGTATGCTTTTGACTTGGCAACTCACACTAATTCCCTACAGCATGACCAATTTTCACATCCACCCAAACTCTTTTAATGACTCCAAACACTTAACACAAAATTAAATCATGCAGTCAATCTAAAACACAACATTACAAAACACAAGTATTTACAAATATTAATAGATTAGCAAGCCAGAAACACACCAAAGTTTACTGTACTACAAAGCTAAATAGAAAAAAACACTAAAGAAACATAAAATAGAAGGGATAAAGAAAACAAATCTAGTTGGGTTATCTCCTAATAAGCACTTGGTTTATTGTCCTCAGCCCGTTATTGTGACACTCCTTAGTGTTCTTCATAATATGGATAGAGAAGAGTCATCTCTTCGACTTCTGCATTCTCTGAAAGCTCATAGTAAGGCTTGAGACGGTGTCCATTGACATTGAATGTCTTTCTAGACACCTCATTCATAATCTCCACTGCACCAGAAGAAAAAACATTGGTTACCACAAATGGTCCAATCCATTTAGAACGTAGTTTACCTAGAAACAATTTGAGTTTGGATTAGTATAGCAACACTCTTTGTCCTTTTATTAAAGCTCTTCCTGAAGATCTTTTGGTCATGAAATGCCTTCGTTTTGGCCTTGTAAATGAGGGTACTCTTAAAGGCCTCATTCTTCAATTCCTCCAACTCCTGTATTTGGAGCTTCCTTTACTTTCTAGCACCTTCCAAATCCATGTTTACTTGCTTGATGGCCCAATAAGAGCGATGCTCCAGTTCCACGGCAAAATGACAGGGTTTCCCATACACCAATCGAAATGGTGGTATGCTAATGGGGTCTTATATGCAGTCCGATAAGCCCACAACGCATCATTAAGTCTAGTACTTCAATCCTTGCACTTTGGATTCACTGTTTTTTTCAAAGATGAACTTGATTTCCTTATTGGACAATTTGATCTACCCTTTTATCTGTGGATGGTATGGAGTAGAAGTCTGGTGCACTACACCATATTTCTTGAAAAGAGCCTCAAACATTCTGCTGCAAAAATAAGTTCCTTGATCACTAATGATGACCCTTGGAGTTCCAAACCTGGAAAAAATGTTAGATTTCATAAAATCCGCAATAGTTTTAGAGTCATCAATTTTAGTGGCCTTAGCTTTCACCCATTTAGACATATAATCAATAGCTAAAAGAATGTATGAGAAACCAAAGGATGGAAGGAATGGTCCCATGAAGTCAATGCCCTAAACATCAAAGATTTTCACAAAAATTATCAGAGCTTGAGGCATTTGATTTCTAGGGTACCTGTTCTTTGACAACAGTCACAAGACTTGCAGAAGTTATAAGCATCCTTAAAATCATAAGGGAAAACCCCCGTAGCCCCCTCACCCTCTGAGAACCCTAGCCACCTCTCATCCCTAACCTAGCCGCAGGTCGAACCCCACTCCATCACGTGACCTGCAACTAGTCCTCAGCCCTCTAGCCTTTACAAACCCTAGGGGAAGCACTCAGCAACCCCAAGGACATGAGCGACAACCAATCGGTTCTTCCCCTCCATGGATTCGCTTTAACCTGCAAACCTCCAAGCTTTGTACTTCTGTCCATACCTGCAATCTATCTCTTGTTGTAGCCGTCTCCAACCAAGCACGCAAACCTCAATCTATCACGCAAGTAGGAGAGGCGACCATAATCACCAGATACTGCAGGAGTCAAAAGGGAAGTAGTTGAAGAACAAAAGAAAAAGGTGAAAATGGAAGAAGAAATCAACAGATTTGAAGAAAAATGGGTATGGCAAGAAGCAATCCAATACTACCCCGGTTCCTCTGACTCCATTTTGTGTCTGAATCTGTCTACGTAATAAGTCATGCTTCAAATGGTGTCAATGAGTTTTTTTTCATACAAAAAGAGAGAGGAAGTTACAGAGAGAAAATGAGGGAGGAAGAAAATCAAGAGTTGCAATCGAGGGAAAGGTTCTAGTGATGCAATCTTAAAGAAAGAATTTTCCCATGTATTTTCTAAGAGAAATTTGAGAGAAGTTTTGTAAAATTTTGATAGGGTTTTTCTTGTTTATGCTCTGTATTTTGGGGTAATTATTTGGAACTGAAAGATTGGGAGCAATTGTACACAACCACTTGGAGAGCTCTGTTCGATAATCCCTCGTTTTTTTATTTTTTTTTATTTTTACTTTGTTGTTTTCTACTGAAAGGTTTGAATAGTTGATGATCAATGAAATCTTATTATGATGGACCATGAGTTTTTCTTCCTTTCTACACTTTGTTAGTTTGATTAAGTTTGGCTTTTAGCATGTTAATTTATGTCTTCAGTTAGTATTTGTTTTGATTGCATTTAAGCTATATGATAAAATGCTTGAATTTGTTGTTAATATTAACAACTATGAATGCGTGAGTCTTTGGTATTCTAACATTTGGTTCTTGTGAATGAATGATGGAGTTCATACATTGTTTTGTTTCTGCTATATGGCTTGAACCTATTAGTGATTAAGTTTCGCACCTTGCTCATTCCAAATTCCAGATTTTCTTTCATAAAAGTTGCACATGCATTATTTGATAAAATGCCAATTTGTTGCTTAACTAATGATGAGTATAGGTCTTGTTTGTGTATGCTGGAAAACAATAAGAGCTTGATTGATAGTCTTTTCTATCTTTGCTGCAAAAAATTTTAAAAAAATGATAATGGATGGAGTTGAGGTTTTCTTGTTACTTGAATTCTGAGTTTGTTTTTGACAATGTGTTTCCTTGGCTCTCAAAATTATGTGGTTTCGTTCCTTAAGTATTAATATTGCTTAAGATTCTTAGTAACTTGTTTTACTATTTTAAAAAACCATCATCATAGGTTACTTGTTGAATTCTTTTTTTACAATGTGTTACTAATGCTTGAATAGCTTGGTGTATTCTTCACTGGTTCGCATCCTGTTTGGTGCTAATGTTGAATTATGAATTTTTTGAATTGTACTTCTAAAGTTGAAATCTGGTTTTTAGCTTCATTTTCTAGATGCATATTGTTAATGTGGGATTCAAGAGTCAATTTAGCTTCTTCCTGTGTTGTTAAGTAGTTATAGGTATGGCTGACTGACTGCTAATGAAATGAATGAGTTGTATTGGGCATTAATGCAGCATAATGTATCTTCAAATCAAGTTGCAAGTAATTCAATTTATGGTTTTTTGTTCAGATTTGAAACCACCTCAAATGACAAATATGTTTACCATTTGTGTTTCGTTGCTGTTGTTATTAATGGGGTATTATTTGTGAGCTAGGTGTGGG
The DNA here is from genome assembly GCA_029884605.1 of Ormosia emarginata. Taxonomy (NCBI): domain Eukaryota; kingdom Viridiplantae; phylum Streptophyta; class Magnoliopsida; order Fabales; family Fabaceae; genus Ormosia; species Ormosia emarginata. The sequence goes on from JAQQTP010000079.1 coordinate 7,540,941, forward strand.
TTGATTCTTTGGGTTTCATTTGAAAGAAAGAGCAAAATTCTGTCTTTAAGAGAATTCTTTTTCAATAATTGGATGGATGAGCTAAATTCATTTCAATATGGTTTTCATCATTATGTAGTGCTTTTGTGTGTGAAAGTTGACTTTCTTACATGCCTTAAAATGTTTACTGGCATGAGGATATTGTGTTTTCTTCCATTTAATGACATATAAATGGGTTTAATTTTGCATATAAACAAGAACGGTTAAGTTCATTGCTGGTCTGTTATCTTTGTGGTTAGTTAGATGGAGCTAAGTCAAGTGTGTCTTGTTTTACAATTTAACCCAGGATTTGTTAGGCTAAAGCCAGGTTTAATGGGAAAATGGCTTGGTTCTATTCATTAGCAATATGCTATTAAAATTTAATCTTGTGGCTAATGATGTGTTTGATGGAATTCATAATTTGTTCTACCAAAAATTTTTATGTATGGGCCATTTATTTGTGTTGATGATGAGTGAACTAGATTGATTTTTGAGTCCATGTGGCGTGATGAATAATCTGATAAATAGTGGCTAGCTTCATGACTTTCATTAGCTTAGTGTTTTCTTTTCTTTGAATGGTGAATACCCGAATTTGAAACTATGATTATATCATGAGGTGCAACATCTTAAAGCCTACAAATTGCCTTTGTTAGTTCTTCACGAACACCCAATTTTGTTTGGGTCCAAAAAAAGAAGAAGAAAAAGAAAGGATAAGTGCTTGACGAGCCTGGTGCAATGTTCTTCCTTGGTAGGATAAGTGCTTTACTATGTTTTAAATCTTTTCTTTCTTTTATTAGTTTTTCTTTTAATTTCATATTTTGATAAATGGTCATCCATGCATAAAAAAATAATTAAAAAAATGAATAAACAAAAAACAAAATAATGTTCAGAACAAAAATAATTTAATAAATAAGACTAATTTTTCTTAATTTATATTTCTTTATTTTGCAAGTGAACCCTTTTCTCTTTATGAAAAAAAAGGGATAATTTTTTTTATAGTTATTATATTTGCACAACTGACTTAGGATAACCGTCTCAAGACGAATGCATTTGGGATTCTATGGAATTAAGTTTTCATGCTTTCCTATACATAATCGACTCCCAAATCTAATCTAGTTTTAAAAACTATTTTCTAAAAAAGGTTTTTCAATTTTTCCTAATTTAAATAAAGTTGTTGGCGACTCTTTTTTTTTATTTTAAAATCTTAATTTGTTCGCTGCTCCCATCACGATATCGATCGTGACACACGTGGTTGAGGAGTAGGGGGTGCCGTCCTTTTGGACTTGTAATGCTATGATGAGCCATTTTTGAGTTTCAAAAACTGGGTGTCATGGTGGGTTATTTTGAACGAAATGCCTTGTCTGCGTTGAAACAGTGTACTCTTCCCCTAATGACAGTGGTTAGGTGGTGACATTCCACGCCTATAATCTTTTCGATTTTTGCCCTTTTCTTTGAACCCTTAGTGAGAGGCACTTAATGGGGAGAAATGTTAGGTAGTGAGGTATTGGTGTATGATAGGGGCCTGTCGGTGGGGCTTCTGAGCATCTGACAATGTTAGAAGATTTAAGTGATACTTCAGGGTCTAACTCGAGTGCGTCCTCTGCAAGTATGATATGAAAATGAAGGGCTACACCTGTAGAGCGGGGGAGGACCGTTCCCACGGAAAAGAAGAAGCTTGTCTTTCCTTGCGATGCTAATATATATCTGTGGCTAGACTGGGAGGTTTTGGGTACACCTTCCTATGTGAGGACTATTAGAGATGCCCATGAAAATCATTAATACCTACAGTTGACTGTGGATGGCCTCAGAGACCAAGAGTTCGCGTTTTGGCATCCATTGGAAGAAGAGGGGGTGTGCTCGACCCATACAAAGGGCAAGCGCTTCATGTATATGTATGACACCCTCTTTATGTAGATTGAGGTGATGTTGCTATTTAATGACTTTGAGATAGGCATTCTTAATCACCTGTAGGTGGTGCCTACTTAACTTTATCTGAATGCTTGGGGGTTTGTCTGGGCATTCGAGTTGGTTTGCCGGGTCTTTGGGTAGTTGTACTCAGTCAAGTTTTTCTTTTTCCTTTTCTCTCGTTTAACCACCTTTGGAAGTAACTAAACCAAATGGTGGATTACACTATGCGCGCAAAGTGAATATACGACTTCAAGCCCTATCAAGAGTCCTTCAAAACTTTTAAAAGGACTTCTTTAGGGTAGAAGGAGATCTGAGTAAGACACCATTTTTTATCACCTCGGAAGGTGAGCCCCGCCTTCATTTAGTACCTTCTTTCGAGGATTTGGTCTTGGATTTTTTGATTGATTGGACAAAAGAGGGGGGCCATTTCTTGTAAGGATATCTTAGATGAGCATGCCACTTCTGTAAATGCTGTGTTAGGTACCTTATCTTGTGTATTTATCTTTTGTACTTGCTTTCTTGCATGAACTTGTCTAAGTGTGGTAACAATTCTTTTTGTATGCAGAAAGTATGACTCATATTTCCAAACTTTGGCGCCTAGATGAGATATTGGCGGTAAAAGGTGGTGAAACATTGGGGTCTCGGCCCTTGGTGGTTGCTCAAGGAGTGACTATTACTGTCTCTGCTCTTCTAAGAATTACGACTATTTCTCCTACGACTGGGCAGTCTCTCCTCCTATTCTGTCCTTTGGGGTACAAGACATTGAAACGAACCCTTCTGTTATGCCATTGCAACCCTAAAAAAGCCAAGCAGAGGGTAGTAGGGATGTTAGAGGGAAAAGGCCAGCCATTGAAGTTGTCCTAGAGTGTCCCAAAGTGTTCAAGGCCCCTATTGGCATGGAGTTTGATGGTACTCCTCTTAGACCTCCGCCGGTGTCAGTTTGGCATCATGAGGCTGATCCTTCCAGCTTCATTGATAACCCCTTATATAATCAGACTGAGGTCGAGGCATTAGTTCAACTTGACATGTCAAAGTTCTTCCGTAGGGCTCAATTGCAGGGTTTACGACTTGTCTCTTTTCTTTGGCTTATGGAAGAAAATCAGGGTTCCTCTTGGGATGTTTCTAATTTAAAGGAGAAGCTCAACACCCTCTGAAGTGACAAGCAAAAGCTCAAACTGGATCTGGGCGAGAAAGGCATGCTGCTCGACCTGGTTGTCACGGAGGTGACCAGAAGGATAGGTAGCTCAAGTTGCTATGGACCAAGGTTAATCGATGGACTGCAAATGCTTCTATTATCCCCTCTCTCCATGCTCGAGTTACTGAGATGTAGTCTCTCTAAGTCAAGTCTACCGATACCGATAAGCTTTGGGCACAACTCAGTCAGGTAAAAACTCAGGATGATGAATTGAAGAAGAATTTGGCTTTGTCCGAGGATGCCTTTTCCGTTACCCGGGTTCAGTATACACTTCTAAAAAGGGAGTTTGATTGAACTGTGGATGATTGGTTGGCATCCATAAAAGAGACATTTAAAAATACCCCCAACCAACTTCGCCTCCTTAATCTTGGACTAAACAAGGAGGGAATCAATGCGCTGAAGGAAGTCTGGGATGGCTAGATTATGGACATGGTAACTTCAGAGGCCGTCCTTGGTAATAAAGCGGATCATGAAGTGGAAGGCAGTGAAAGGACAGAGATGATGCTGGATGTTGGCAAAAATGTGGGCGAGGTGATCGTGGTCGAGGGATCAGAACGCCACTTTTTGATATTTCTTTTTATTTTGTTGCCCCTTGTATGGGCTTTTACTTTTGTAATTGGACAAATCCCGATCTTAGGCACCCTTTAATTGAGTAGTTGATAATTTTTGATTATTGCTTTCTTTTTATTACTGAGGTAAGTCTAACACTCCATCCTAGCACTGCCTTCATGCTTATTGAACTTCTGCCTCTATTAGACCGAGATGGGTTAGACACTCAATCTTGGTGTTGGCTTTATACTTAAGTGACTCTGCTTGTGTAGCTCATTAAGGTGGGTCCAACACTCAATCTCAGTGTAAAGGCTTTAGATTTAATGCCTTTTTGAAAGTTTTTGCTCTTCGGTTTGTAGCAGTCTGTGGTAGCTTAGGAACCACTGCTTTGGATTTATTGGGAGTTAAGGTCGTTTTAATGTCTACAGCAGTTTTCAGCTTTTTTCTCCAACTATTTGATGTCCTCGTGGCCAATCATAGGGGTGGAACAATTAATCATGGCCTTGATTGTGTAGCCAATTCACCTCATTTACGGACCAATCAGGATATGTTACTTCTTCTATAAATAGGAAACATTTGTAGTTGGGTTGTCACCTGTTCCTTTTGTCTTCTGGGTATAACTGAGCATGGGTCTTCCCCAGAGAATGGTCCATTTCTTGCTTCTTGTGAGCATATGTAGGGTCGTATCCCCATTTGAGGCCATTTTTTGATTTTTCCTTAAGTTTTCGAAAGTGTTTCCTTTTTGCCTGCATGTTTTGGAGGCCTTTCTTTTCTGGCGTAGTGGCTTAGTGAGGATTGAGTAACTGCCTTGCCCAACCTAATCCAGCCACCTCTTAGCAGCATAAGACCTTTTTCTTCAGGCATGTGTAGTGGTGGGATATGGTTCCGCTTCCACTGGAATGACTTGGGGCTTCTGTGTGTAGTTCCTGTGAGGTGTGGATAGGTTCCACTGCCTTCTTCCTTTGCTCCCCTGATTGCTTCTTTGTCTTGGGTGCACCAGGGTGGCTAGGAAGTGTAGGGCTACGAGACCTATCTTCACTCTGATCAAAGGTGAGGTGGTCGCTTTCATCTTGTGCAACAACTACGATGGTCCGTGTAGGCTGGTACTTAGTCATCACCACCTTTTCATCAGGCTACCTTCTTGGCTATTCTCAAAAGGGCAGTCTTTGTATGAGGGTGTCTCGCTAGTCCTTCTTGAAAGAGAATAAATTCTTTTTTGTAAAGTAGACTAAAATAGACGATGTATGGAATGAGAATGAGACTTGTTTTTCTAAACATTCTGCCTTTCGTTGTATTGTTCAGTTGAATTATAACTGTTTTGTGTAGTTGTTTTCGTAGTTCTGATATTGGTCCAATGCCAAGTCTCAATGTACACTTGTATGGCGAACACTCGTTTCACCAGATCGAGGTGAGTGCAAAAATTGACCTGAGGGGTAAGGTTTGCTTGATTGGTGAACATTCACTTCACCATCCTTGGTGAATATGAAACTCGACCTCGATAGTAGGGCTCATTTGATTTGGATGAAAATTCACTTCACCATGTGAGATGAATACAAAACTTGATCTCATTAGTAGGGTTCGTTTGATTAGATGTGGTAGCCTTGTGGCGTGGAGTCCACTATTCTGGGCTATGGTTAATTATCCTTAACCATTGCAAACCACATCCGTCAGTGGGTAAGGTGAGGGTCGAATGGGCATAGGTTAAGACCCTTGATCGCGTTACTTGACCCCGGAGGCTGTTCAAATGGCTCTCCTTAGTTTGGCCATCTTACTTAGATGTTGGACTAGTTGATCCTTTTCAGACTTTGTATTCCTTGGACCTCGCCATGGCATGGTGACCTTTGGGCTATAACATGTCGGGGTACTCATGGACTTGAGGTCATGACCGAAGTACCATCTTCAAATGATATAGCAGTTGGAAAGAATTTATTCATTGATATCCAAAGATGTTCACACCGTTGAAGTAGTAATTACAGGATATTATGTGATTGTTCGAGTTACTTCAGCGTTGTGGCAACCATCCTCTTAGTTGTCATATCGAGGTTGCGCCCTTTCCTGATTTAGGGCATTAACCTGAGGTGACTGCGGGCTAGGATTCTCATTCTTGGTTGGGGAATGTCTTCTTTGAAAAGAATAAGAGGGACTCCAGGGGTTGTACCTCCATTTCCTGTGGTCGGCCTCTCTCCGGTCATTATTATTGTTTTGGCACACGTATTGGCCCTGATGTCTATCCCGGATAAGGGACTCGATGGCATTTTGGAGGTTGGTATAATCCTTCGTGTTGTGACCATAGTTGTCATGCTAGGCGCAAAACTTAGATATGTCCTTCGGCCTTTTTATTAGGGGAGGCCTTTGTGTTTCTTAGAGCTCGGTGTTCATGACCTCCTACTAGATCTGAGCCCGGGGTGTGTTGAGGGGAGTGTAACTCTCGAACTTCCCCTTGAGATGTAATCTCGAATTCTAGCCCTGTTGATTGGATGGTTCCCTGGGTTTGGGTATGGCATCTTCTCTTTCGAAGCACTTCCTAGCCTGAAGAACATCTTCGGCATTGATGTATTTATCGGCGTGGGCACAGAACTCGTTCATGGTCTTAGGCTCCTTTTTTGCTAGTGAAAAGGAGAAATATCTTGGACGAAGCCCTTCTTTGATATAGAATAGTCTGAGTCTTTCATTCTAGTCTCATATGTTTATGACCTCTTTGTTGAACTAGGATATAAAGTCTTGTAGGGACTCTTCTTTCCCCTGCTTGATCTGGGAGAGACAAGATATGGATTTAGGTTGTACTTTGTTGGTGGTGAAGTGCAGCAAAAATCTTGAGAATAGACCTTCCCAGTTAGCGGTAGACTTTGGGGGCAAGGTGGTGAACCATCTCAGGGCGGCTTTCTTCAATGACAAGGGGAAAGTTCGACACATGAGTGAATCAACTCCCCTAATGAATAAGAGCGTGAAAGTGTAGGCATCCAGGTGTTTCAATGGGTTTAAGGTCTTGTCATAGGATTCAATGTTGTTGGGATATTTGAACTACTTGGGGATCTCGCATGCCATCAGTTCATCTGAGAATGACTGGTTTTGAGAGACCGAGCTTCTAGCTCTAAGCTCCTGCTATCTTGCTTGGGTTCGCCTAACGTCGTGATCGGGATCTATGACCCTTGAATTCTCTGGAAGGCAGTCATCTACATGGAGTTTTTGTCGTCTCCACGATCCCTTTTGGGAGATTGGTTTTCGCCACCCTGGTCCTGGTTGGTTATTCGCACTAGGTTTCAGAGTCTTTCATCTCGACATAGGATTCACTCATCTTGGAGTCTGACCAAGAAGAGTAGTTTTGCCTTGGATAGCTCTTGGTGTTCAATTTCAGTAGGGTGGGATTAAGCTTCATTGTCCATACGGTCACCAAGGCAATGCAGCACTGATATTCACTACCTAGCATCTTCAGACGGTGTCGTTTATGGACCGAGGTGTTGTCGTGCCAAAACTCTCTGGGGGGGATGGGAGAGATTCCCTCTAGTGAAAGAAGTCTGGTGTCTGTCTTGTCTGAGTTCTGGTCGGGATACGACCGATCCAAGAGCACTAAGGACTGATGCCAGACAGCGGTTTGCTGTAGGGGGAGCATGCACGCGGAAGTTCGATTTTGGTTTGTTAGAGTTTGTCTCCTTCTTGTGTTCACCATTGTGGCGGTGGTAGGTAGAGTCTTGAGAGTAGTGTTAGGAGTAGAAATTTATCTTTTCTCATAGATGACATCAATGTTCAGAATTGGGTTCTAGGAGTTACTTGAGAAGGTAAACAATGGTAGACTCCTCTATAGCGCAACTGCAATAGTATGAGGAATAAGGGGGTGAGTACCTGTAAAAGACACTCCGACGTTCAAGTCAGTGGCAGCTCGAAGAGGATAATGGAAAATTAAATTAATGTTATCTTTGTCCTCTTTGTTGAGCCTTTATATAGAGACGTATGAGCGTGTAAAAAATGTATTGTGCTATGCCCCCTCGCAGTACAAGAAATCGTTATTTCATATGATCTATCCCCTCCTTCTGAGTGAAGTGATATCTCTTCTTTTTTGTTTTGGAGGGGATAGGTTTATTGAGCGAGTGACTCTTTGTGCATTGCACGTTTGAGAAATAGCCTGACGGGTCGAGTTGCTCCAGTTTTCTAGACCCATACCTAGTCCAGAACAAATACTACATTTTGTCCTTGCTTGATGCATGCCAAGTTGGCAATTGCTTGTATTTTCCAAAACTTATTTAGTTCCAGATTTTGGAACTCGTTCTAGACAGTGAAAAATCCATTTGTGTTTGTTGTAGAGCTTCTCACGTTCCACAAAATTTGGAGGCATCGAGTTCTTTTTAACCTATCACAGATACAAAACATAGTTTTTACTCTTTTTTTTTTGCAGAACCGTGTATAATATTCTAGCGATCAATTTGAGTTTATTCTTTCTGTGTAGACATTATGTGAATCTGCCTCATGAAGCTAAGAACTTAATCTTTTCCCCTATTAATATGGTATGAAGAAGCAATTTGTACAGTTATAAAGGTAGAGAAAAATTGGCATATTTATATTCACATAGCTTGTACCAGTGACTTTAATGTTAAAAAATATGAACATTAATGAAATCGTTTATCACTTTATCTTTCTCTTAATAGAAACTATGGTGAAAGATGATAATTTCCCTTAGTACTTGAAGAAAAAATAAAGAGAAAAAATATATGGTTTGCTTGGTTGACTTAATCTATTGCAATAAATGCCAAGTGATAGATATATAATGTAATGCATGAAATTTCTCCACTTTTGCTATTAATATCATATTCTACCCAAATAATCTAGCAGAGAAGTTTAGCCAGAAATATTAGTTTTTAACCATATTACAGCCAAATGCATCCCAAGAACAAATAATATAATAGTTTTACTCTTATTTATAGATTTGGAGTATGCAAGTGAGATAAATATCTGTTTAAGGATGTAATTTTAGTTTATATGCACAAAAATTATTGTCACTTTGTAATGGATCACTCTTAATTGTGATAAATTGGTAAGGTTTCTTATTTAATCCTACATATCTTTTTTTTTTGCTTGTATTTTGTTTAGAGAATTCACTTTGGTACCAAAACCTTGAAATTTAGAAGTTATTGGGAAATAAACACAGTAATAGTGAACAGAGAAGGAAGAAGTAATGAACAACTGTTATTAGTATAACATCCTATTTTTATATATGTTAGGCTTGTATAACGTTACAGAGGTAGCTTAATACTTGTTTAACATATTTGCTAAATTTTGTGACGTTTCAAGTTAATTTAGACACTTTGGCGCAATACAGAATGCGCAAAATAACTATTTTAACTTAGAAAAATAGTATTAATATGTAATTAAAGGAAATAAATATTGAATGTTAATTTCTAGGTCACAAATGTGTGGAAGAGGATGTGGTTAAATTTTTAGGGCAAACGGAGTCAGTTTGGTATTTTTAAGGATACTGAGTGAGTATTTAAGTATCGGATCGAGGCACAGCAGATATGAAAAATTATGGAAAGGATGAAACAAGATATTAGATGGATCTTATAATTTATTTTAAGGTTGTTAAAAAGTAGGAAACTTGATTTAGTTAAATCAAAGTGTTTTTAGCAGATACAAAATTAATAAAAGGATAAAATTGCCCTCAATATCATCCTTTAAAAAAGATGAGAATTATCTCATCTTTCTCCCTATCTCTCACGTTGGTTTCAGCAGAAAATAAAAGAAAGAAAACAGGGGAAGAAAGGGGGAAACGGAGGAGGAGGAAATGGTGGAGAAAAAAAGGAAGAAGAACTTGGAGAGTTTGGAGCCTCCATGGCCATCTTCAAGACCTTGAGGTAGGGGTGTTTAACTTCATCTTCTTCCTACTTATCTTCATCTTATTCTTAGTTAATCTTGATGAGGAAAAATAGGTTTTAGTGAGGTTAGTGACGGTTGAAGCTTGATTCTTGTTTCTATAGTTGAAGTGAGTTTGATAATTCTAGTATGTTGGAGATCATGGTTAGAATTGAAAATCACTTAGAATCCATGTTTGAGGATTGAGAAATGATAGGATAATTAATAGAATAAGAAACACGACTATTTTCTACTCCAAAGTTATTGTTCTGCAGTGTTTTATTCGAATACCAAGGTTGGTATTCAAATAAAGCATCACAGAGAGCTCCAGAAAGTGAAATTTCGTGGTTGGTATTCGAATACCACCAAGGGTAATCGAATAGACCCGAAACAGAGAGAAAACTCATTTCTGACAGCCTGTAGTGTTTTTATCATCACTGGAGCTACCGATATCTAAATGAGTTGATTCTAGAGCCATTTGAAATCTAAGACAAAAAGCTTCATGTAGTAAAAATTTCAGAATTATTGAGAAACCCAATTAGTCCCAATTTTGATTTGAAACTGAGCCAAATTCTGCAAAAAAAGCAATCTAGCACCTGTTAAACCAGATTGCATAATTTCTTACTCCGATGTCGTATTTACATGAAACTAGTGTCATTTGAAAGCTAACAAATAAGGCTATATGACTGTTAAATTTCAGAATTATTGAGTTCTTAGTTTGTTCCCAGTTTCATTTCAAAGTCAGGTCATTTTCAGGTAAAATAGAAAATGCCCTGTTTTAGCTTCTGCATAATGTTGCATAACTTTGGGTACATTTATCCAAATGAGATGAGGTTTGTGATATTTGAAAGATATAAGGGAAGGCTATATAACTGTAAAATCTCAGAATTATTGAAGTTAGTATGTGCATTTGGTGCACTAATGAAAAACAGCCTTTTTAGGCAAAAATTGAGGGGTTTTTGATAAAGTTTGGACCCTAGAAACTTTAGTAGCTTCTTTAATAGTTAAAGTTGAATTATGAAAGTGTAGTAGAAACATCAAATAACAAGTTTGAAAACAAAACATGCAAGAGTATTAAAAACTTTTCCTTTCTTCACTTTTTACATAATCATACTTTTCCATATACAAGGGAGAAACAATATCGTAATCATTAAACTTTTCTTAATACATTATCATACATGCTAGTAGAGAGAGACTCATTCAACCTCATCTACCTTCATCATTCCTTTATGTTGCTTCCCAGTATCATGTATATATTTCATTTCAAGCTCAATAAAGGAGCATTTAATTCAAGTTTAACCCATAAAGGAGCAAACATATTTCTACTACACTTATGCTTGGACAAAAAGGCTCCAAGTGGCTTGGACAAAAAGGCTTCAAATTCCAAAGCTATGAATCTTTGGTAGTGCAAGGAACAAAAGGGCGTCTTGCCTACCCAGAAATAATACAAGGAACAAAAGGGCTTCTTGGAACAAAAGGGCTTCCTGGAAATAATCAAACATGTGTTTTCTAAAATAAAATCTTTTAAAAATCATTGTATGAGCATACTTTAGGAATTTCATTAGGCATAATCATATATCACCATGCATTGCGTAAAATTGACAATTGTATGAGCAATTGCCTTGTTTTCTATAATTACAATGATTAAGGACAAGAGTTGGCAAGAATGGCTAGGAATGGTACATGAAGTAGAGTTGTTATTATTCCTGGTATACTTATGAATATATCAGTATATGTTTGTTCAATTGAACTGATATATAATAGTTAAATTATTTTAGTAATTAAATGAACTGTTTGCTTTGGGAAGGGAAAAGACTGAGTTTTAGCTTTTGCCACCTTTCCAAATGATTAAATACAATTTACGTTTTTCCCCAAAGCAGCTGGACTTACCATGATGTTACAATTTCAGATTTACCACTGAGAATTATTAATTCTCGCCCCAATGTAAAGGTTTGTAATCTTAGACATATCAGATAGATTTCTAGTAAAGAGCAAGTTTCCTGAGGTGTAAAATGTCTTGCCCTCTTACTTCTGTAAAGGCTCTATATATATATATTCGTTATATAGCTATTAAACAGGTTGTAAATTACGCTTAAGTTAGAAAGTAACATACTATTCTATTTACTTAATATACGTAGGGTATATTACAGTGAATGGAATTAGGGTGTTACAATTGGCATGGATGTATAGTCGAGAATCATCCTCTGGTCTTTGGAAGTGACCTACTGAAAGATGGTAGGCATATATATTGAGTTATTAATTTGGTCCTGTGTCTTCTTGCTTCATTATTTTGCCTGGTTGGTAATGGAGGTGTCCATGTGATTTTTTTTTGGGGTAAATGGTTTATGTGAATTTTTTGACCAAAAAAATGTGAATTTAATTGACTCTTATTTATTGATTTGGGATTGGTATAATAGTTATTACAAATTCCAATGACCAGCGACTATATTAATACTCTTAATTTAATTTACTCTTATTGTGAGACTATCACTATAGTAACCTATTGTGTCCTTTTTTATGCATTACATGCTACTCATCATTGTGTAGTTTATTTGACTAAACAAATACCATATTTGCCCTTTCTTTTTCTAATATTATTGTACAAATTTTGATGGTTACTTTTAATGTTGTTGCTTATTTGGATCAATTTAGTTATAATTTAATTAACGTATAATGAAATTGGTTAACATAATGTCTTCTCCATTTGAGAGTAATGAAATGATTTCATTTACTGTTGCACCTGTTAATGATGCTAATCAAAGTGCACTAACATTTTCAAGTCAACTTGAAGACAACAATGAAAAAAGTGCACTAATAGATTCAAGTCACCGTGATCAAGAAGATGAGGATGTGTCATTAAGAAGAAGAGGCAGAAAACATAAACTATTTGGAATGATTTTGATGAAGTTGAACTTACTAGAGGTGCGAAGAAAGCTATCTGCAAATATTGTAAACAAAAGCTATCTATTTGTGGGAAGGTATCTAGCACTAGCCATCTTAGGAGACATGTAGAGAGTTGCACTCAAGGGAAGTTATAAATTGGTACACAAAAGAAGCAACAAACTATTCCATTTCAGCCTTAAAGTGGAATAAATCTATTTGTGAGTTCCAATATTAGGTACTTTAATAAGAAGATAAGGGAAATAATTGCCACATTTGTTATGGTCCATGAGCACCCATTTAACTTTGTTGAGGATCAAGTTTGGATATGGGCCTTCCAATATGCAAATTCAGAATTTCAAAAATGTCTCGTAAAATAGTAAAGGTTAATTGTTTAGCAATATATGAAGCAGTGAAGAGAAAATTGAAGGCATTGTTGAAAAGTATGGGTAAGATTAGCTTAACTATGGATATGTGAAAATCAAGTTATCAAGTAGCTGAATATATGATCATCACTAACCATTTCATTGATGCGAGATGGAAACTTCAAAATTAAGAGAATTTTGAGTTTTGTGAAAGTGCTTGCTCTAAGGTGTAGAATTGATGTGACTGATGCAATTTTCAAGTGTTTGAAAGCATATGGGAGTGAAAATAGAGTGTTTTCAATATCTATTGATAATGCTTCTTATAATGACTCATGCCTGAGGAATCTCAAAGACAACTTATCACTAGGCACAAAGTTAGTCCTAGTTGTTGCTTTATTTCATGTTAGATATTGTGCACACATATTAAATATATTGGTGCAAGATGGACTTAGTAGGATTAAGGATGTCATTTTCAATATTCGTTAAAGTGTGAAGTATATCAACTACAATGATGCAAGGTTAAAGGCTTTTTGTGATGTGGTTGAGCAGAAGCAGTTGAAAGAAAGGAAGCTTGTTATTGATTGTCCTACCATATGGAATTCAACATTTCAGATATTGTCTAGCATTTTGAAATTTAAGATTGCCTTTCTGGCTTACAAAGAAAGAGAGCCACATTATGATTATGAACCTTCACATGAGGAATGGGAGAAAGTAGAAAAGGTTTGTCAATTTCTAAAGGTTTTTAATCTTACCACTCATATAATTTTAGGTAGTGAGTATCCTACTGCAAATTTGTATCTTATAGAAGTATGGAGGGTGAAACAAGCAATTGATAATATTGCGGAGGATGGCGATCTCTTCATGATAGAAATGATAGTTCCAATAAAAGTGAACTTTGATAAATATTGGGTGGAATGCACTCTATTGATGGCCATTGCGAGTGTTTTGGATCTTAGGTGCAAATTTCATATTGATGATATTTGTTTTCCTTTGATATATAAGCCTGAAGAAGTTGCCACGAAGAATGTGAACGAGATGCAGACTTCATCATAAGAATTATATAGTGAGTATGTAACTTTGAGTATGGAATAGTCATCCTTTAGTAAAGTGAACACTACTAGTAGCAACTCCGCATCCACGTTTGCGCCAAAATCTTTAGTAATCACTAGATTTGATCAAATCATAAGCCTTATGTGTGAAAAGGAGTAAGTTCCCCCAATGAAATCAAAATTAAATGCTTATTTTGAGGAAGGTGTTTATATTCCTGATGGTGATAATAACTCCTTTAGTGCCTTAGAGTGATTGAGGAATAACAACTTAAAGTATAAAATCTTATCAAAGATGGTTGCTGATATACTAGCCATTTAGATCTTAATAATAGCATCAGAGTCACATTTAATGTTAGAGGAAGATTTATTGATGAATTTCGTTCAAAGTTGAATGAAGAATGTATTGAAGCACTAATATACAGTGGGGATTAGCTTCATAACAAGTATGGATTGAAGAGAAAGGAAAAGGTTCAAGCTTTTTCTTTTGAAAAAGTCATTTTTTTCTTAAGTTTTGTTAATTTGATTGATGTTAAATTATTATATGCTCTAATAACATAATTTATTTTTCTATCTTTAAGGTGTACAAACTTGAAAAGTTCATCTTGAAGATTTGAACTTTTTTACTGGTTGTTGAACTTTTATTGCAACATCTTGGGAGATGTTCATATCTTGTTTGTTGATCTGTAGATTATTTCTATATCTTAAGTTTCTTATGTTTGATCTAATTAGACTTCATATGTGCTTAATTTAACATTTAGCTAAGTTTTTAGATATGAAGCTTAATTGAATCCTTATTGTGAAACTATGTTTAAGTGCGATTATAAGTGCTCATAATTAAATTGTGTTTTTCAGGAGATCTTTGAGTGATAGAGTCCATTAGCGTCAAACCAAGCTTGCTATCCACTTGAGGAGGAAGCTAAAGACTCAAGGAGATCAACATCACCTCTAGAAGCAAGGAGAGAAGATCATATGTGAAGAATCAGGGTTGAACTTGAAGAAATCAAGTGACATGGCCTGTGTCCTCAGACACAGGGGGGGTTGTGTCCTTCTCTGGCACCTCAATTGGACCAAGTTATGATCATGACCGAAGACAATGCTAGTGTTCCCAGACACCGGGGCGGTCGTGTCCCTCTCTGCCTGCTCAATCCTATGAAAATTATGCTAACAGAGCAAGACACGGGTGGGGTCGTGTCATCAGACACGACCCATGTCTGCGGCCCTGAAAGTTAATTACGAATCTAAATGATGAGCTATGGGCCCAAAGGTATAAATAGGATTGCTTAGAATTTCAAAAGGGAGTAGTCTAGACTCTAAGCCGCCAAGCAACTGAAGAGAAATCGAAGAACAAAAAAAAGGGAGATTCGATCAAAGATTGGAGATTCAAGTTTGAACCATCAGAGATCAATCAACTTCGATTATTGAAAACTAGTTTGATCTTCAATTTTCTTTTGCACTTGTATTCTTGACGATGTCTTTCTTTTGTTTTTCTTTTGATTTTGAATTCGCCATGCATGACTAAGTTTCTTATTTGGTTAAGGGAAGATGAAACCCTAGTTTTGATCTTGTGAATCCTACATAGTTCTTTATATCAATACAATTGTGTTTTTATTCATATGTTTTTTATTTTAATTTAGTAAAAAGGTTTTGATACTCTTTGCCATTTTTGAAAGTGGTAAAATTAGGATTGCTATGCACGGTTGCGGTGGTAAGACTAGTGAGACATATGATCTAAGCAATTCAATCCTGGTGTGTGATTGGACCTTAGTGTGATTGGTTTTCTAAATCTTAATGCAATCATTAGGTAGGTATAAGAACGGTTGCTTTATAGCTAACTAGTGATTATGGCTTAATTTGAGCGGTTTCTAAATTAACCAAAATCTAAGGAAAACAGAGAATTAATCTCACAATTGTATAAGAACATAATTGATCATGTTGGGATAAAGGATATATAGGTTAACATTATCATATAAATCTAGTGGTGGATTTTATCACTTAACCAATACCTTTAAATTGGTAATTCAAATCGTGTTTGTTGTTGTTGCTCTATATTCAATTTCTATTCTTAGTTTTAACAAACAAAATCCTCTTTTCCTATTTATTGTTCTTTAGAGTTTAAATTAGGAATCAGTTTATAGTGTTAATCGAATTAGTTCTTTGTGAATCGATCATTGCTAACTACAACTAGTTGCAAAGTTTTTATATTTTTGGTGGGACTTGACAACTAATTTTGATCTTAATTTTATTCACAATTCACACAACACCAAATTTTGGCGTCGTTGCGGGGGAGCTAATTTTTTTATTATGCTATTAATTTGTTTCCTATTTTTCACTCTGTTTTTGTTCTAGTTTTTAATATTTTAATTAATTCTTTCTGACTTTTTGCAGGTGTTTATGTCCATTGAAGGATGTGATGAGAAATTGAGGAATCTGAGGCACTACATTGATTAAGTCAAATCATATCTTCAGTTTCCCTTCCATCCATCTAATTTCCAATTCACACCTGCTGACATTGAAGTTGCCCGCCATATAGATCAATCAAGTTCTGAGACATCTGAAGAGGAGACGATGGCAGAGTCTAAAACCAACAATGACTAGTTTTAGAGTATTTAATGCTTGAAGAAAATAACCCCAATGAATCTTTTTCAATGAGAACTATCAATACAAGTCTTGGGACACTTATTGTAGCCAACTAACACTCGGAAAAACAATTCCCAAGCATTTAATTCGTGAATCATTTCATTTAATCTTTGTGCTCTATTTTTGACAAATACTTGAGATATCTTGAGAGCTTCAATAGAACTTCAATTTATATATATACTCTTTGAGAGAGCTAAATTCATTTCAATCTTTTTGTAAACACTTGAGAAGGTGTAGGATCCCTTAAGAAACTAAGAGGCTTCTACACAAGAGGTAGATGATCCTTGAAGTGTAGGAAGAGCTCAAATATTGTAAAGGGTTTATTAGGCACCTTGTGAAGCTTGATTATAGTGGAAACTCCTGGGTGGATGATCCTAGGGAGTAGGCATAGATCACAAGGGTGATTGAACCAGTATAAATATTTATGTGTAATCTTCTCAACCCTTCTCTCTTTACACTCAAGCTTATTTGTTGCTTTTGTATACTTGTTGCTTGTTCTTCATTCATTCATTCTATTTAAGCTTGTGCATTGTCATAAATCCATTCAACTCAAAGAAAATAACTTTAACAAAAATTAAAAAAGGGGCTTGTTTTCGAAAAGTTTTGAAATATTTAATTCAACCCCTCTCGAGTCTTGAAGCAACTTGATAACAAGTGTTATTAGAGCTAGACTCTTATTTAAAGAGCTTAATAGCTTTAAGAGGAGTCATGTTGTCTTTTTAAAATATTTTACCTGAAGATGTCTCAATTAATAGGCCTCCAACTTTTAATGGTACCGATTATACTTATTGGAAAGAGAGAATGGAAATTTTTATTAAAGCTATTGATCTTGATGTTTAGGATGCCATTAAAAATGGTCCTTTTGTTCCTACCAAGTTTGTTGATGGTAGACAAGTTAAAATTTTAAGAGTTGAATGGACTGATAATGATAAAAAGAGAGTAGAATATAATGCTAGAGCTAAGAACATCATTACTAGTGCTCTAGGGCATGATGAGTACTTTTACATTTCTAATTGCAAA
Source organism: Ormosia emarginata (assembly GCA_029884605.1). Lineage (NCBI taxonomy): Eukaryota > Viridiplantae > Streptophyta > Magnoliopsida > Fabales > Fabaceae > Ormosia > Ormosia emarginata. The sequence continues at coordinate 7,558,403 of JAQQTP010000079.1, forward strand.
ATAGCACAAGAAATATGAGATGATCTTGAAGTCACCCATGAGGGAACTAGTGACATGAAGAAGAATAGAATAAAAACTCTCACACATGAGGATGAATTATTTAGAATGAATTAAGGTGAGAGCATACAAGATATGCAGAAGAGGTTTACTCACATAGTTAAACATTTTGCCTCATTGGAAAAAACCTTTCCAAATGAAGATTTGATTAACAAAGTTTTGAGATGTTTAAGCATAGAGTGGCAACCTAAGGTAATCTCCATTACTGAATCAAGGAACCTTGCCACCATGACTCTTCCAACACTCTTTGGGAAGCTACAAGAGCATGAAATGGAATTACCAAGGTTTCACCAAAATAAAGATGTTGATAGAAAGAAGAAGGGTCTAGCACTCAAGGCCTCCTCATCCGACATTGATGAAATGATGATAAAGGTGAGGTAGATGACTTGGAGATGAATAAAGAGACCTTCAACCTTTTGGTTATAAGATTTGATAGGTTTCTAAATAAGAAAGAAAATGGGAGAAGACCACCCTTCCCTCCAAAGAAGAGCTTTGTAAAGGGTGAAAGCTCTACTCCAACTCCTCCTACTTGCTTTGGGATGTGGAAAACCTTGGCATATGAAGATGGATTACCCTCTAGGCCAAAAGAAGGGAGAAAAATTTGAAAGAAGGCCCAACAAAGAGAGCAAAGGTATAAGAGCATATATTTGCTTGGGATGACAATGACATAACTCCTCGGATGAATCAGAAGATGAAGTAACTAATCTTTATCTCATAGCCAAGGATGATCTTGAGGACCCAAAAAAGTTTGGGTATGTAAAATCAAAATCTGAACATGTTTTGTAAGTGTGCTTGAAAGCCAATAGCTCAAATTGATACCTTGATAGTGGATGCTCTAAAAACATGACGGGTGATGGATCCAAGTTCTCCTTTCTCAATTCTAAGAAGAATGGTCATATCACTTATAGGGACAACAATAAAGGAAAGATTCTTAGAGTTGGAAAAGTTGGTAAGAATCCCTCTACTTTAATTGTAATGTCTTGTATGTAGAAGGACTCAAACATAACTTGCTAAGCATAAGTCAATTGTGTGACAAGGGAAATAGAGTTATCTTTGACTCTAATTGTTGCATAATTGAAGGTAAGGATGACAAGCAAGTTAAGTTTGTAGGTCATAAACTTGATAATATATATATGATTAACCTTGATGATATAACCTGACATGCTAAATGTCTTATGAGTAAAGAGGGTGATTTATGACTATGGCATAGAAGAATTGCCCACATTTATATGGATTACCTAAACAAACTAGTTTCTAAAGAACTGGTAATTGGTCCACCAAAGCTCAATTTTGAGAAAAATAAACTTTGTGATGCATGTCAAAAGGAAAAACAAGTAAAGGTCTCTTTCAAAGCTAAAAATGTTGTTTCTACTACTAGACCTTTACAATTTTTAAACATAGATCTTTTTGGACCATCAAGAACCATGAGCTTGGGGGGTAATTACTATACTTTTGTGTCTGTGGATGATTACTCTGAATATACATGAACTCTATTCTTTACTCCTAATAATGATGCCTTTCATGTATTTAGAGAACTTGTAAAAGTTATTCAAAATGAAAAAAATTATAGCATTGTATCCATAAGAAATGATCATGGTGAGGAATTTGAAAATCAAGAATTTGAAATGTTTTGCAATGAAAATGACATTGAGTATAATTTTTCTGCTCCTAGAACTTCACAACAAAATGGAGTGGTTGAAAGGAAAAATAAAACTTTAGAGGAGTTAGCAAGAACTATGCTCAATGAAACAAACATTCCTAAGTATTTTTGGGTGTATGTTGTAAGTGCCACTTGTTATGTAATGAATAGGGCTTTAATAAGGTCAATTTTAAAGAAAATCCCATATGAACTATACAAATGAAGGAAACCAAACATTTCCCATCTTCATGTCTTTAGATGTAAATGCTTTGTTTTAAACAATGGTAAAGATAACTTAGGCAAGTTTGATGCTAAATTTGATGAAGGAATATTTCTTAGTTATTCTCTTAGTAGTAAATCCTTTAGAATTTACAATAAGAGAACTATGACTATTGAGGAATTAATACATGTTGAATTTGATTAAACTAACCCCATTAGGTTGAGAAATTATGATATTGATGATGTTGTAGAAACTTTGTCCAACACCTACTTAAGAAGCAAAGAAGAAGAGCAAAAGAAAGAAAGTCAAAGAGAGGAAGCACCACCACAACAAGAGGAGCAACAATCAAATGGTCTTCCAAGAAAATAGAGAACTTTAAGGCATCATCCTCTTGACAAGGTTATAAGTGATGTCTCAAAAGGGGTAACTACTAGAAACTCTCTTAAAGATGCATGTAATCACATTACTTTTGTTTCTCAAGTTGAACCTAAAGACATAGATGAGGTCATCAGTGATGAACATTGGATCTTGACTATGCAACAAGCACTACTAAAAATAATGGAAATAGCGATAAAATTTAGCAACAGAAAAAAATTCTGGACTATTAGCGAAGAAAACTGTCACGAATTTTGGTTGTTGGACTTAGCGACGAAATTATTCTGTCTCTAAATATTTTGTGACAAATTCCGTCGCTAAATCACTTTATTTCTAAAAAAATGATTTAATGTATGAAATATATAGCGACAAAAAACTTTCCATCGCTAAGTTTTTTTAAAAAAATGAAGATTTCATCATTGAAAACTAAGAGGCAAGAATCGAACACAGCCCATTCTAATGACTTTCTCACTCCACCTACCACTAAGTCATTCTTGGTTGTTATGTCTATATTTATATATTTTATATTTTTATAATTATATTAATAGTTTTATATCATTGCCTAAATCGTAGCTCATACTCTACTCACTCATTTTCTCAAACCTCACTTTCTCTTCCTTCCTTTCACAAAATCAAATTCCCAAATTGAAGCCCTCCCCTAACCCTAAGCTCTTAGCCCTCTCTTACTCGTTGTTCCTCATTTCTCCTCTCCTCTCTCACGCGTCTCCTTTCTCCGGCCACCGTTCTCTGCTACAGCTACCACCGTTGCAATCATGAAAGCCTCCAGCTTCTTTTAGGTTTTAGTTTTATCTATTTTCCATTATTTCTCTGTCTCTCTCTCTGCTCTGTTGCTGTTAAGATTATCCTTGTGCTCTCACTAAGTTTTCCCTTCTATAACTCATATAAATGTGTTGTTTGAATTATTGGTTAGTTTTATTTAATTTTTTTGGTAAATTGTTTTTGCTTGGGCTTGCTGAAGATTTGATTTTTAGGGTTTGGAGATGCTCTCATGGGGATTGTTATTAGTTAATTAGGGTCTAGTGGGAACAACTGATTTGATTAATATAGACATTCTAATATGCATTTGAAATTGATCAATCTTTTAGGAGCAACCCGTGATCTTTGGGGTAGGATGCACTGATTATTAAGAACTTTTAAGGAGTATGAATCGTTAAATGCCCAATTTACTTCCAATTTCTTTTTTTATAATTTTTTTTGGAAATGAGTATCGCGCATTGAAATTACCTTGCAAAAATTAACAATTGTATATTTTTTTGTGAATTTTTTTGGAGTGGCTTCTTTTTTTGTTCTTCTCAGTGTCCCTATTTCTCATTTGTCTTGTATTTTAGCTTTTTATGTTACTCAGAATAATGCTACCTATCTGAAGATTTATATAAGAAACTGTTGCTATAAAATAGTCTCAATATATTAAGTATTGGTAAAATATTTATTGGATGTTTTATTTATAAAATTATATTAAAAACTGATTTATGAATTTTTCAACTCTATTTTTATTCTCATATCAAACTAACCAGCAAGTTTTCACGGTAAGATTGGTGCCCTTATAAATTTTGTAAGATGCATCTCGATGAGACTTACATGCGATCCATAGGTGCAGATACAATCTAATAGTTTAATTCATCACATAAATCATAGACTAGTTCCACCCAAATTTATCTCGAGTGAAGTATATTTTAAATACCTCAATTATTATTCTCCAATTAATTTAGAACTTTCACCTTTTTTCACTTATCAAGTTTTTTTACGCAAAAACAAAAATTGATACTTTCAGCCTATAGCCATATACTAAGTATTAGCCTTTTCATTGATACTTTCTGGTGATTTGCAATTTTATACTAAGTCAATACCTAAGTTGTAAGTCCATCTGTCATGGAATGAAAAAAATATACCACTCTAAGTCAAGACCTAAGCTCTTAGTCTATATGTCACGTAATGAAGAATATACCTCGAATGTCATTGAAACTTTGAAACTACTTTTTAGCCTCGAGATTATGTTTGCTTTGCAAGCTGCAAAATATGGATAGAAATTGAGAGATAGTATAAAAACAAAAATTAAAAACAATTTACAGGCAACAAAAAGAAAAGATTTACTTGCCCAAAAAAATAATTTATTTGTCCAAACTCTTGGCTAAGTATTTTGAGTTTTCCCTGTTTTGCTAAAACCAAAAGAAAAGATTTCAAACTACAGATTAATATTAAAATATGAGGAAATCACATAAAAAAGTTTAGAAACCTCTACACAAAATAGTTAAAAATAGTCTCAATATATCAAGTTATTCTTAAAGAGAGAAGTATCATATAAAAAAATAAAAATAAAAATAGAAACATACTATTATAATTTAGATGGTAAACTTAAAACACATTTAGAAACAAAGTTCATTCATTTACTACATAGCGAAGAAGGTAAGAATAAAATTCATTTATAGAAATTTCAAATCCATCTTATGCTTCAATGAGAAATTTCTAACTCTCTTTATATATATCAGTTGCTTTTGCTTGGAGAAGATTTTGTCAAATTCCCAAATAATGTATATTGTATGGTTTTACATTCATTTACATATATTCAATTTTTTGAATTTTAGTCTTTTTTTTATGTAGCTTGTGATAGACCAAGTGCAGTTGCTAGACTTAAAGAGGACATTCATCTTTACTCTACTTGGTTTTGTGTTAGTGGGTCCAACATTGCATTTCTGGTAATTCCCTAGAATCTACTTGGATGTTGTTGGAGGCATTAGCAGCAAGAAATGCATCTTTGGCTTGGGATCTGATGCTACTTCTCATGTATCATCTTCCTCTGCATCAGCTGAAGGTTGTTCACAGTCGGAGATGGAAGCGATGAGGAGTCTGGTTGCAAGTCTCAGTACACAGGTGGTGGAGACGAGACACTTAATCGCGGAACAGGAAAACTTAATCAACACAATCTTACAGCGCTTGAATGCATCTACTAGTGGCTCACAAGCAACAGGCAGCGGTCGCGAGGATGAGCTACTTGGTGATGGGGATGAAGATGAAGATGACATGGAAGAGGATGACTATGATCTTTTTCCTCCTGATGTTTGATACATTGTCTTTATTTTGTTTTGATAAAGAAACTGTATAACTTACTTTATATTTATCTTGATCTTTTGAAATATTTTTATTTTGACATTTTAAAATACTTGTGGTATGACATGATAATGATATTTTTAAATTTTTGAAATTTGTTACTTGATTTTGGATTGGATTATTGTATTGTGTTGTATACATGTTTAAATTGTATAATTGAACTATTTAAAAATTTTTAAAAAATAATTTAAAAAATTTAGGTCATCAGCGACGAAAATATTTATGCCGTTAGAAGAAATAGATTTATACTTCTACTTTAGCGACGGAATAATTTCTGTCACAAAAATAATAATATTTTAATTATTAAGAAACTTTGGTCACAGATGTTAGCGACAGAATTTTATTATCTAGCGATGGAAAAATTCGTCGCTATTTAGTCACGGAATTATATTTCCGTCGCTAAGAAAATTTCCACCAAGGATTACGCAACGGAAATATTTTCGTGATAGAGTCCGCCGCTAATCATTATAGCGACAGAATTTAATTGATCAACGATAGAATTTCTCCGTCACTATCTAATTAACTTTTAGTAATGAAGAGCTAAACCAATTTGAAAGAAATTAAGTTTGGAAACTTGTTCCAAGACCCGATGATCATCCTGTTATTAGCACCAAATGGGTATTTAGGAATAAATTTGATAAAATGGGAGTAATAATAAGGAATAAAGCTAGGCTTGTAGTTAAAAGGTATAATCAAGAAAAAGGCATAAATTATGAAGAAACATATGCACCCATAGCTATATTAGATGTCATTAGAATGCTACTTGCATTTGCATACATTATGGATTTATACTTTATCAAATGGATGTTAAAAGTGCCTTTTTAAATGGTTTTATTCAAGAAGAAATGTATATGAAGCAACCTTCTAATTTTGAAAACTATGAATTGCCCAACCATGTTTTTAAGTTGAAAAAGGCTTTGTATGGCTTAAAACAAGCTCCTAAAGCTTGGTATGAAAGGTGATATGAATTTAAAAGATGCAAACCCAAGTGCAGGTTGTCTCAAGTAATAAATTCTCGGGGGTCTGAGGTCGATCCAGAAGGAATTGATGAAGAAAAATTAATTGAGGTAAGAAAAAGATTTGTCACAACACCAAAAGTAATAAAAGTTGTTCACAAATGAAAAAGGATTTGTTAGGGTTAGGAGATCCACTCTTGGTAATAAATTAGAGGCAAGATTATTTCTCTTTATAACTCAATTGAAATCTACACATAAAGGAAGTTCCAATTGAAAAATATAACATTCAAAGTTCAATTATATATGCAATCATATTATGATTCCTTCAATTATCTACTAACAATTGTAAGTGAGCTCAAACATTCATTGTGCCAATCCTCTTGTCTACAATAAATCAAGATCTCCACTATACAAGGAAAGTTTCTAAATTGATTGGAAACAAAATACAACACATATAATTTCTATTTTATAATATATCATTTAAGCACAAGAAATAGAATAATCTTACCTTATTTCATTACCAAGAGCTTCACTTTTTCACCCAAGCAAAATGAAAATTAAGTACTCATAATCAAGAAGAAAGAAAGAGAGTAAAAGAGAAAGATGAACATAACTTCAAATTAGAACAAAAGAAAATTACAACAAAGGAAGACAATATACAAACATGAACATAATTTCTCCTATCCAAGCCTAAAACCAAATTCTCCTAAATGATCATCCAATAGAGCCTTTTATAGAGGATTAGAGATACAAAATGACAAAGGGGCTGATTAATGAGTGGGTGAGGAGTAGGTGGATGAGTGAAAAATGTCAAATGGTGAGTTAGTGAGTAGAAAATTATTGAGATTCTTTGTCTCTGAAATCATTCAGTGCTGATCTTATGGATACCATCAGAATAAAGCAATGTGATCTTCATGAAAGTTGTAGCATTTTGTCTCAATTTTCCAATGCCACCAAAATTATCCAAAAATTCGTCCTACAGCCCAAGATATGATCCAATTACTGCAAACTATTCAGGCTCAATTTCAGCACTTCTGTTTTGACTTCCAGACCCAATATCACCTCTAAGCAGTCCGAATGAGCTCTTATGTTCTTCATGAAAGTTGTAGATATGGTCAAGTATCCAAATTGCAGCCTAAGAAAGTTCCTACAGCCCGAGTTATGCTTTGATTACTGCACATTGTTCAGGTTCTAGTCACAAAACCTATGTTCTGACTTCCAAGCCCATTTAGCTCCACTAGATGTCCATACTTTACCTGAAGCTCTCATGAAAGTTGTAGAGCTCTCTCTTATCTTTTCTACAATGTAAGATACATACTTATAAGACATCTAGAACTTAAGACATGGCCGAAATTCAGAAACATTGTAAGACCAAAATAATGTTAAAAAAATCAATTAAGTCCAATTTGAGTCCAAACTTATAAAACATAACCAGGCTTAATCAATTAAGTACATGGATAGTGTAAATGACTTAAAATGAGGGTTTATTAATGTATAAAATATGTGATTATCAAATTCTCCCATACTTAGCTTTTTGCACTCCTGGGCAAAACACATAAGACCAAATCTAGGAAACAAGGAAAAACGACATAGACTCAAAAGTTAAAAACTTTAAAAGACTTGATTAAGCCAGAAGAGTAACCAGAAATTCAAGGGATCAAAGTATTAATGAGGTAACATTTCTTCACATCTCAAACCAACAAGCAAAGAAACTTCAGTTGAAAAGAATGAATCAAGAATGATAGATCCTCATATAATGCATTCTCAATCTCTTTAGTGTTTAAAAGGTAAGTATTTCACTCTATTCAACCCATAAATAATTGCACTACCATAAGCTTGCTTATTTTCTACTTCTCCACTACTCAAAGCACATGTATACAAAAATCAAGAGGACTTTATTCAAGGTTGTAATAGGGCCATGGTGAAGAAGAGGGGATAATATGGATATAAGAAGATAAATACCAAAGAGAATAAAAGAGCATTATGGTACAGTTAGAGTAGAAAAGATGTCTGAGAACATTCATCATAAAGGACAATGGCCAATATTTGACTAATGTTTTATTTAAGATCAATCCCAAATTGATGAATTGAATTCATTGTTAAGTCTGAACTTTCTCCTTTTCTTTCTGTTGTTTCCAAGCATCCACCTTTATTCTAGACTCTAGTAATCCTTTGATTGCGATGGTGGTCAGTTCCTTTTTTTTATCATTTTGCACACATACCCCTGCACTTGTTCAAGAATAAGGTCAATACTCTCTTATTCCCTAAGGTTGGGTAAAAACATGTTTTTTTTTTAAGGCACGTAATGAGCTAAAAACAAGGAATGATCAAATAAGCTCAAATGGGTTACAGAAGGGATTATAAATAAGGATGACTATTTGGTCAAAGTAACTATTTCAAAATACCTCAATCATATTTATGTATGCATGTGAAAATGTAGCCTAAAAAAGAATCAAAGCAAGTTCTAGAGTAACAATCCCATGAGTGAAAATCACATAAGAAAGAAGAGAATAGTACAAATGTTCAATTCATTCATCAATAGGCTCAAAATCTCACAAGGCATATTTCTATCATTCTCAATCCATCATATCAACGTTCATATCCAAGCTTGTGATTTTTAAGAAAGAAGACAATTTATGCTAAGATCCAAGAATCCATTTGCTACTTCTACACAAAATAATTATTTCCTCAACTAAGATGCATCTCAAGAGTAAACTTACCTCCGAGGCAAAATTTACTCCTTACTCTACTATTCTTAATTGATTTTACTACGAATAGGTTTCTAACAGTCATATCACTAAACATACTTCCCAATTTAGATGCGTCTCAAGAGTAAAATTACTCCTTACTCTACCACCATTCATTAGTTTAGTAAGTCCATGATAATCATATCATACTTCCCAAAAAGAAAAAAAATTGGTCAACTATCCTTCCCCCCAACCAGATCACAACATTGTCCTCAATGTTAAAATATAGATGAGTAAAGGATAGAAGATATTACCTGTTGGAGAAATCTGACACAAATTTAAATAAAAACAAATTACGATAAATAAAATCAAAAGTAAAGGAAAGCTATAAACGAAGTGTCAAATCTGACTTTCTTTTCATCCTGCTTCCCTCACTGCTTCCTGTTGACCAATCTATTTGAGCTATTGTTGGGTCAGGTTTATGAACAAAAGCTTTTCTCTATTTGCAGAAACCATCCCCAAAGAACGACATCGCTTGTTACAATTCCATCGTGCACATTTGTGATTGACTTGTAACCTTTTTGCTCTTCTCATTTTAGAATACGAACTTCTTCCAAGACCTGGCATGTATGAGTCAAATGAAATTGAAGACTCACCTGCTAGTCAGACCTTTGTTTTAATTATCCAGCGTATATCTTCTGGCATATCCTTGTGCATTAACAGTCTCAATCTTTCACATCTAGCTTTGTAGATCTTTGTCAGAGCATTTTGAAGGAGGGAAGAAAAATGATTTCTCAAGTTTGAAAGAATGACATCCATTTTAAAGGAGAAGGATTAAGTTATTTTGGGAAATTGAAAAACAAACCCGACTTGAGAGTCATGGAGTACCGTTATCCGCCACTTAACCGGCAACACAAAGAACTGCAAAAAACAAGGCAACAAAATTAGAATAAATTCTATTCATAACAAGGATCATAAAGAGAGATGAATTCTACCACATCAACTTGGTTTTCCAAGAATGGTTTGAATCTTTGTCCATTGACTTTAAACACATTATCATTCTTAGGATTCTCAATATCTATGGCCCTATAAGGATACACATGTTTGACAACAAAAGGACTACTTCATCTAGATCTTAATTTTCTAGGGAATAGGTGCAGACGAGAATTATAAAGCAGAACTTTTGATCAATTTCAAAAGATTTTCTCAAAATTGTCTTGTCATGAAAAGCTTTTGTTCTAACTTTATAAATCTTTGAGCTTTTATATGCATCATTTCTCAATTCCTCAAGTTCATTTAATTACAATTTGCATATCTTGCAAGCATCATCAATATTTAGATTGAAAGCTTTAATGGTCTCAAAATGCTTTATGTTCCAATTCTACAAGTAAGTGACAAGGTTTTTCATAGACTAACCGATAGGGTGACATGCCCAATGATGTTTTGAAAGCAGTACGGTAAGCCCAAAGTGGATCGTTTAGTCTTAAAGACTAATCTTTACGATTTGGGTTAACCGTTTCTTCTAAAATTTGTTTAATCTCCCTATTTGCTAATTCAATTTATCCACTTGTCTGAAGGTGATAAGGGGTGACAATTTTGTGTATAATACCATATTTCTTCATTAAAGATTCAAATAGTTTATTGTAAAAATGTGTTCCCCCATCACTGATGATAGCTCGAGAGATTCCGAATCGACCAAGACATTTTCTTTTAAAAATTTGAGAACAGTTTTGTGATCATTACATCGGCATGGAATCACCTCAATCTATTTTGAGACATAATCAATTGCAACCAAGATATACCCAAATCTAAATGAGGATGGAAATAGACCCATGAAATCAATTCCCCAACAATAAAAAATTTCAATGACAAGGATAGAGTTCAGAGGCATTATGTTTCTTTCAGAAATGGACCCCAATTTTTGACAATTTTCATAACTTTTGCAAAAGGTATAGCTGTCCTTGAATAAAGTAGGCCAATAAAATCCACACTGCAATATTTTGTAGCTATTTTCTTTGAAGAAAAATGACATCCATATGCTTCTAAGTGACAAAATTTAATGACACTACATACCTCACTATCGAGCACACATCTCCAAAAGATTTAATTAGGTTAATATTTGAAAAAATATGAGTCATCCCAATTAAAATTTTTCACCTCAGTAAAAAATTTCTTTCTGTCTTGGTGTGTCCACTGAGGCGACATCTTTCGTTCTTGTTCTCTAGTAAGAGTTGATGAAATTACTACTGGAAAGTTTTGTTCTTCTCCAAAAAATATGTACTTCTAGCAGGTAATGGCTTTAATTTCAGTGTGGGTACTTCTTCATAGGTATCATTCATGGGTTTTAGCTCTTCGAATCTCGGTTTCCATCCTTTGTATTCTATTTCCTCTGAACAATTAAGCAAATCAAATGAATTAATTAAACAAACTTCTAATGAGTCAGAAGAACTCCCTTTTTGAAGATGATCATCTACAATAACTTCAATCCCTTTAACTTCCTCCTTTTCATCAAAGACTTCTTGTGGTTGCTTGCGCATGTTAAAAATATTGAGTTCTAGTGTCATGTTTCCAAATGTTAGCTTCACCACTCTATTTCTGTAATTTATCAAAGCATTAGATGTTGCTAAAAATAGACGACCTAAAATAACAAGAATTAACTTGCAACTATCGACCATAGGTTCAGTATCCAAGATAATAAAATCCACAGGATATATGAATTTATCAACTTGAACTAACACATCTTCCATTATTCCTCTTGGAATTTTAATTGATCTATTGGCAAGTAGAAGAGTTACAGATGTTAGTTTTAACTCACCCAAATTGAGTTGCTGATAAACTGAATATGGAAGCAAATTAACACTAGCACCAAGATCAAGTAAAGCTTTTTCAATTTTATGTTCTCCAATAATGCATGAAACTGTAAGACAATCAGGGTCTTTATATTTCAACGCATTATTGGTTTGAAGAATGGAGCTTACCTGTTCAGCAAAAAATACTTTCTTTTTTACATTTAGTTTCCTTTTATCAGTGCACAAGTCCTTCAAATATTTGACATAAGAAGGAATCTGTTTGATAACATCTAATAGAGGAATATTGACCTTCACTTGTTTCAAAATTTCAAAAATTTCAGTGTGGTGGTCCAATTTCTTTGGATTCTTTAATACTTGAGGAAATGGGGGTGCAAGTGAGAGTTTGGTATCTTTTTGGTCAACTTCTTTATTTTCTTGAGGAATTGGTTCATCTTCTTTCTCACAAGGTTTGGGAATTTGTTTTGCAACAACATTTCCACTCTAAGAGTTATCATTGACCTGACTTGGTCCATTTGTTAGTTTTTTGAATTCCCCTCATTTAGACTGTACTGACCCTTAGGATTTAATTGAGGTTGAGAAGAAAATTTTCCTTTCTCATGAATGGTGAGTACAGAAGAAAGTTTAGCAAGAATTTCTTTTATATCAATCATGGTTTGATTATTTTGTTTATTAATGGCCTCTTGCTTTTCTATGAATGCATGCATTATTTCTTCAAGGTTTTTCCTATATGGTGGGACATAAGGTACATATTCTTGAGAATTTTGAGAGTCTTGTTGTGCTTGAGGAGGAGGTGGTTACACGAATTGTGACTGATTATTATTCCTCCAGCTAAAGTTCGGGTGATTTCTCCATCCCGGATTGTATGTATCTGAAAAAGAAAAAGTAAATGACTTTTTAAAATTATTCATTATATTTACTTGCTTATGTACAACTTCTTTAAAAACATCAATCTTAGGACATTCATGTGTCAAGTGTCCTAAGTCATCACAAATATCACAAATTTCTTCATTTTACACATATTTGATTTCTTTTGCTTTTCTTAATTCCATGGCTTCAACCTTTTTAGCCAAACTGGCAAACCTAACATTTAGATCTTCCTCTTGACTAAGGTGATATTTTCCTTTATTAGCACTTGTAAGGTTAGATCTAATTGATTTTTTTAGAAGGGTTAGTACTATGCCAAGATTGAAAATTTTCAGCCAACTGGTTTAAATAGTCTAAAGCTTCATCAGGTTTTTTATCAAGAAACTCACCATTGCACATTGTTTCCACAAATTGTTTAGTTTCAGATGTTAAACCTTTATAAAAGAAGCTTATAGTGCGTCATTTTTCAAAACCATGATGTGGACAAGAATTTAACAAATCTTTAAACCGTTCCCAACATTGAAAATATACTTCATTTGAATTTTGGAAAAAATTTTGGATTTGTCTTTTCATAGCATTGGGTTTATGTGTTGGAAAAAAATTCTTTAAGAACTCATCTTGCATTTCTTGTCATGTGCCAATTGATCTGGGTTTCAAAGTGTAAAGCCAAGATTTTACTTTATCTTTTAAAGAAAAAGGAAATAATTTAAGCTTAACAATCTCTTCAGTGCAATTTTGATCATAGAAGGCAATACATACTTCCTCAAATTCTTTCAGATGTAAATACGGGCTTTCAGATTCTAAACCATGGAAATTAGGAAGGTAAGAAATCATACCTGGCTTGAATCTAAAATTATTGGCATTGAGTGGAAAGATAAAACATGATGGACTAGAATTTCGAGGTGGTTACAAATATTCACGCATGGTTCGCAACGATTGATTTTCATGTTCATCATGTACACTTTCATTTTCAGTCATTGTGTCAATTATGTGTGATTGTGATTCAAACAAATCAATATATAAAATACCAGGATTAATTTTAATTAAACGACTAGAATTTAAATTTGTTACCAAGTGGCCTCAAACTCAAGAGGAGGGTGAATTAAGTTTATGAAATATTTTCGCAAATCTTTCGCAAAGCACTTGTTTATCAAATTTTTGTTGAAGCTATTGTTAAATTGAAATGAATAGATAAATGAGATCAAATGAATCACTCACAAATAAACAACCCAAGATAGAAAGTATTCAAGCAAAGCAAGATATCAAACCCAACTCAAGCATATATAATTAAAGCACAAAGTAAAGAGATAAAGTTAAGAAGAACAAACACAAGGATTTATCCTGGTTCAATCACCCTTTGTGACCTATGTCTAATCCTTAAGCAAACCACTCGAGATTTTCTACTAAACTTCAAACTTGAACGGGTCTTAAAAACCTTTACACAATAGAGCACTCACTACACCTTGAGATACTTTATCCTTTGTGCTTGAGTCTCAAAACTAGGATACCTCACCCTTTTCACTAGAGGGATACCTCACCCCCTTTACAACCTTTGAAGGATACCTCACCTTCTTTACAACAAGGGATACCTTACCCTTTATAATCTTTGAGAGATACCTCACACTCTTTTCTCTAGAAGGATACCTCACCCCCTTTATAAAGAATCAAAGTGTTTACAAGATGAAACTCTCACAAGAGTAGATTACACAAATTGAAGCCCTATAATGGTCTTCAAGAATTTCTCAAATATGCATAAAAATATAGCACAAATGATTTAATGGTTATTCACATATTAGAGAGATTGAAAGATGTTTCTCATTTATTGGTTAGCCACAAATGATGCCCCAAGATGTGTATTTATAAGTTTTTAGATCAATAGAGCCGTTGGTTGACTTTTGTGGCAACATTAAATGCCAAGAAAATAGTTGTTGTGCACTGCCAGAATGCTGGTAATCGATTACACACTCTTGGTAGTCGATTACATGGTTGTATGAACGTGTTCTTGGCTTTCTGGGCAGGTTGTAATCGATTACCAGCCTTGTGTAATCGATTACATACCCTCTAACTTTTTGGTAATCGATTACATGGTTTATGTAATCGATTACAAGGTTTTTATTTAGCTTGTAATCGATTACCACACATGTGTAATCAATTACTTTGCACTTTGAACACATTTTTCAAGCCCAATTAAGTCTCCAGGCCATTTTTAACAATGGGGTACTTGGACTAAACAAGATTTACAAATGTTTAACATAATCCAAGATTGAAATCAACATTTCTTTAAAATATAAACTTTGAAAAACAAGTTGATTTATGAGATCTTTGAAAAATCATTTGAATATAATTGAGATACCTTGAGAACATTTCACATTGATGTTCTAAGACCTATATCTAATATACCTCTTTTGATCTTGGTCTTCTTCTTTTGGTCTTGATCTTTTCTTTTGATCTTGATCTTGATCTTGACTTTGTTATCATTAAAAACTCATTTGATATGCTTCAAGACATAAGCATTCACATTCTCTCCCTTTTTGATGATGACAAAATAAATATTGAAAAAAGAGAAATATTTGCATTTTATTCATCAGAGATATAAGCGCAACTCTCCCCCGTAATGTATGCATGAGATAGTATAAATGATTTTCATGTAAAAGCGCAAAGCTCCTTCGTACGAATGCAACATATTTCACTAATCTCTCCCTCGTTGGCATTATCAAAAATAACATAAGCATTCAGCATTGTATAATCATTTCAGCCCAGCAAGATCAATATCAAAGTATAAACAGTTTAGCACATTAATATGTTATACCAATAGCAAATGCATATGAAAAAAAAATTAGGTAGTATTTATCATTTATGCCAATAGAATTCAGAGTCATATACATGAGCAAATGGGGTTAGATAGCATATAAATAAGGAATCATCATGACAAAGCTTGATGGCAGAAAAAAATGGATGTATTTTTGCCTTTTAAAACCCTGTGTAATTGATTACAATGGTTGTGTAATCGATTACGCATGTTCTGGATTCTTGGTAATCGATTACATATGTGATGTAATCGATTACATGTCTTCTGGGATTGTTGTAATCGATTACATTAGAGGTGTAATCGATTACCTGCTTTCTGACTTGGCTTGGAATGCTTGGCAGAGCTTTTGTAATCGATTACAAAGGTCATGTAATCGATTACTAGATTACAAAAACTCAAATTTTGCATGTTAAACAATAAATGACCAATTTTAAACCTTTCAATTTTGTTCCAAAGCATTCCAAATCAATTCCAAACATCATGCAAGCATATAATCTAATCTGATTATGATCCAAAACTCATAATTATGCAAATTTGTTACTTGTACCAAGAATTACATCATTTTGATGGATTGGTGAAGGTTTTGAGCTTCTTGGAGGTCTTTGACATGAGGAAGCACCTGTAAAATAGCTAAAGGGGAACCTCTGACGCTTAAGTCAGTATTGGATTCAAAATTGATTAAATCAAGGTAGTTGTACAGCAAAAAACACCATATTATGCAACAAATTTCAGATTATGCAGCAGGAAAATAGATTATGTAGAAGATTGTGACTTTATACAGCAAGAGTAACAAGTTATGCATCATTTTGCAGAAAATCACATATTATGCAGTAAAATGATGCATTATGCAGAAAAATGCATATAATGGATCAAATTGGTGAATTATGCAGCAAAAATATGCAACATGAGTTTAGATGCATGATTGATCCAATATGCCAAGTTCAAAGATATTTTCATCAAATATGTTATTTCAAACAAGAAGTGAACTTATCTAGCATATTATCACATATAGAGATTTTTCAAGATGTAAGGTTAGAAAAATACTACTTTAAGGCAAGTTAAAGCATATAACAAGTCTTTGCTTATCCAAAGGTTTCAAGTCCAAGCTTCTTGGAGACAAGGAAGAGAACTTGAAGTATTTTCTAATCTTGTGCTTACAGCAGCCACTTTTGAGGTTCCAAATTTAGTTCTTGGCCTTCAAGTACACCTTCAACACATTTCAATTTTTGGCTTTTGGTACCCAAGTTTTCTTGGGTCCTTGTGTGTTAGTTTTTGGCAAAGTGCCTTTGGGAATCCAAACCATTTTAGTTCTAACCTTTGTGTTGATTTTCTTCCTCATATTAAATGTTAATGCACTATGCCCTTTCTTTCCACAATGAAAGCATTTAATGAAGGGACTACTTGAGGTACTTGAGGAAATAAAGAAATTTTTGAGAAACTTTTGTTGATTGTTGGGATTGTACCCTAAACCAGCCTTTTGAAACACACATCTTTGTTTCCCTAGTAACATATTCAAATTATCCCTTCCCAATGTAAATTTTGCAAGTGTATTTTTCAAATCCTCAATTTCATTTTCAAATGCATTACATGATGAGCAAGAAAAGGATGTAAATGCATTATCAAGTGATGAACATGTTATACATGAGGAATTTGCATCAATAAGTCCAAGAGTTTTATTTTCAATTTTAAGTTCCTCAATTTCCTTGTTTAAAATAGAGATTTTGTTTTTAAAAGAGGAAATTGTTTTATTGGATAATGAAACAAGTTTTGCAAGTCTCATAGATTCATGCAATTCTTCAAATGCATCTTGTAATTCATTATAGGAAGGGGAAGAATTTGATTGAAAATTTAAGGATGTTACCTCTTTGTGATCTTCATCTTCCTCTTCTCCTCTAGCCATGAAACATAGATTGGCTTTCTCATTATCCGAGCTATCGGTTGAATCCATGTCATTATCATCCCAAGTTATGTAGGCTCTTCTTTTTTTCTTTTCCTTTGAGGACCTCTTATCATACTTTTTCACTTTCCTTTGATAGATTGGGCACTCCATCTTTATATGACCCAATTCTCCACATTCATAACATTTAGGAGTGGATGAGATTCCTTCCCCTTTGTGATAGACATTCTTTTGGGGAAAGGGAGGTCTTCTTTGAGCTTCATTCTTCTTGAAGAATCTTCCAAATTTCTTTACTAGTAGTCAAGATTCTCTTTACTAATTTCCAAGCCATCTCCATCATCTTCGTCATCATTGTTGATCAAAGAAGAGGTGGTCTTGAGAACAATTCCCTTCTTTTTCTTGTCAAGCTCTTCATTTTAGTTAAGTCTATTCAATTCCAATTCATGTTCTTGAAGCTTGCCAAAAAGTGTGGCTAGTGTCATGGTTGAGAGATTTCTTGACTCCATAATAACCGTCACTTCAGGTTGCCAATTCCTACTCAAACATCTTAACACTTTGTTAATAAGATCTTCATTAGGAAAAGTCTTTCCTAATGAAGCAAGATGATTAGTAATATGTGTGAATCATTTTTGCATTTCTTGAATGCTTTCACCTTAGTTCATTCTAAAAAGTTTATACTCATGAGTGAGAGTATTTATCCTTGATCTTTTTACTTCACTAGTACCCTCATAGGTTACTTGTAAAGTGTCTCATATTTCTTGGGCAAATTTACAATTTGAGACTCTAAAGAACTCATCATACCCCAAAGTTGTGGTAATGATGTTTTTGGCTCTCAAATTATATTAGACCTTCTTTTTATAATCATTCGTCCATTCACTTCTTGGTGTATTAATTTTTACACCATTTACAACTTATATGGGGACAAAAGTACTATTTTCAATAACATCCCACACACCTAAGTCAATAGCTTCAATAAAAATTTTCATTCATTCTTTCCAATAAGCATACCCATCCCCATTGAAAAAGGGAGGTCTATAAAGAGAAGAACTTTTGGAAAAACCATTTGAAACCATCTTTTCTCTTAAAGCGGCTAAGCTCTTTATACAAGAGTCTAACTCTGATACCACTTGTTACCAAGTGGCCTCAAACTCAAGAGGGGGTGTGAATTGAGTTTATGAAATATTTTCGTAAATCTTTCACAAAGCACTTGTTTATCAAATTTTCGTTGAAGTTATTGTTTAATTGAAGTGAATCGATAAATGAGATCAAATGAATCACTCACAAATAAACAACCTAAGATAGAAAGTATTCAAGTAAAACAAGATATCAAACTCAACTCAACATATCTAATTAAAGCACAAAATAAAGAGATGGAGTTGAGAAGAACAAACACAAGGATTTATCCTGGTTCAGTCACCCTTTGTGACCTACATCTAGTCCTCAAGTAAACCACTCGAGATTTTTCACTAAACTTCAAGCTTGAACGAGTGCTTGAAAACCTTTACACAATAGAGCACTCACCACACCTTGGGATACCTCACCCTTTGTGCTTGATGTAACGCCCCTTTTTAACGGAAGGAACGTCACATTGTCAAATGAAACAAAATGCAGAAATTAAATAGTCTAACAATTAAGACCCGGTTTAATTAATTAAAAGTCAAATCGCCTGATACTTTATTACGTGAGAAAAAGGACAGTATATATATATATATATATATATATATATATATATATATATATATATATATATATTTGTTATTAATTTCTTGAAATGTAAGAAAAAGATAAAGAATAAAATAATAAACGGACTTTCCACCTGAATAACATGCATTCATATATATATATATTAATGTTTAAATACAACCACAAATTTAAATACAAGCCTGAATACCTCCAAAAAGCAAAACTATACCTGCCCCAAGGAAAATCATGCATATATAACCATCATGCATATACAAAATATACAGCCCACCAAAAAGTAATACATCAGGCCCCCAAAAATAAAAACACTGGCAGCCATCAGTAGCCACCAGTGACATCAATCCCTCAGATAAGGAGGAACCGAATCATGATCCTCAGCGGGATCCTCCTCATCTGAGGAAACCTCCATTGGAACCACAGAAGCACGGGACGGGGCCCGAGCAGTGGAATCAAAGGAGTCCTCCCGTGGAGTGTAGTAGCGGTCGCCCCACATCTCACGGATGGGCAAGTAAAACTCTAATCATAGGCTGACGTGGCAGGTGAACACAGGGTGCCTCATGTCGTCTCCAGGCTAGGGCAATGGACACGTCTCCCAAGTAGACGCAACGATCAGAGTTCAGGTTGATGTGCCAGCACTCTGGCCCTCCCAGGAAGGTCAGACGCACATTTCCCAGAAATCCTCGCATACGCGTCCCCATCGTCTACAGCAGTAGCTAATCTCTCGCGGGCCAGAAGCCGGGGAAGTCAGGGGCTTCTAACTCGTTGTCGTCGTCTTCGGTAACACAATGTAAATACAGACAACAAATAATGGAAACACAGAAAGAGGTAAGACATCCTACCTCATTACCAATTATAGCATGCTAGAAACAGAACGGCGCCACGCGCCCAAATAGCAATTTAGAAACAACATACTTAAATAATAAGCAGTAATTCCAACGGTAAGCAAATAAACAGTTCCAGGCAGATAATCATCATAATAACAATTAAATCAATTATAGTTGCAGAAAATAAGAATTAATGATGACAGTGTATATCATGATTCACATGTATGCTCTCTCAATTTCTACTCCATGGAGCTAGACTCAATCAGTCGGAGAGAAAGATCAGGAGACATGTCTGCAACTCAGCTGCCGAGGCCAGTGCTATAAATCAATCGTGCACAATCATGGCATTGTACAGACATTCTACACTAGATCACGATATAGGACAATGTCAAGTCCGGATCATCGGTGTGTTTGCATCAGTTTGCCCCACGGGCAAAGGAGCTACCAACTACCCATTGTGGAGGACTCGCACCCCGACGCCCCCAAGGTCACCAATGACCTACACTTGTCTATTCGCACCCGCACTAAGGTGTGTTCAATCTCCTAGGCACCTTGGCCTTACAACAGTCCACAAGGACAATCACAATGTATAAGACACTATGCATGCACATGTATAATCCACAATCTCATACAATTTCATAATATGCCACATTAGGCCAATATAAGCATCAATATATATAAATGGTCACTCATATGGACCCACAACAACATAATATAAATATCAAGTCAATTGATGCGTCATTAGGTTCATTATGAATCCTAACTTAGAGGTTATTCCCCTTTTTAAGGTTTATGCTCAAAATAAATTCTTGTAATCAATTCAACGTTCCAAGGCAATTCTATTTCCTATAACTTATATTTTATTTAAGCTCTTAAGCTTCACTCTCTCACGTTCTTCACTCACTTAGAATTTCCTTAAATCTTATGATAATTTCACACCTAGTTCTTTCAAATTTATAAAGTCTTGATTATGATAGATTCTTCTAATTTATTAATTGTCCATCTCATTACATGGATCTCTAATTACCTAATTATTCGTACTTCTAATTTATCAAAATCACATTCTCACCTAAAATGCCCTAGAGGCCATGGCCTCCTAATGGAACCAATTGCAAATCCTTTCAAGTCATCATCTTGTACACCATTCCCTTAATTCTTTAAATTGTTCACTTGTTAAATTAACTCACCAAAAATCCTAGATTCTTGGCTTCAAAACCGTAGCCACCATAGAAGTTTCAACTTCAAACTTTTCTTCCATTAAATCCCATCTTGTTACTTAATTAATCCTAGTCTTATACTTGTTACACATTAACCACAAATTATCCAATTTTTCCACCCAAAACCATGGCACTCCAAGGAGAGTGTTCAATCATTCTTCATCCATTCTAAATCATTCAATCCATTCCAACATTCCATTATATACAACAAATCAATCCAAGGTCACAATTATCACTAAATCAACACATAAACATAATCAATCATCAAATTCAAGAACAACCCTCATTAGGGTTTTTCCACAAATCATACAATCAAGGTTCCTAGATGCTAAGAGAGGTTGAAGAGGAGTGTCTTCCTCTTACGTAAGTGAAGAAATGAAAAGAACTCCAAGAATCCTCCTTGGAATTTTCAGATTTGGCCACCAAGACCCTAGAAATGGTGACTTTGTTAGAATCAATATTAAGGCTTGAAAAATCAACCATGGATGACCAATAAGAAGACCTCAACCACGAAAATAAGAGAAGAGGGAGAGTGGTCTTGAAACTTACCCAAAATGCTCAAAGTTGGAGCTTGAAGAAGATGATGAAAATGAAGGATTTTCAAGAAACTCCAAGAAGAAAAAGTGTTTAGAATGGTGAGAGGATTTAGGAAATGTAATTAGTTTAATTTTTTGTGAAGATTGAGGGAGAAGAGAGTGGCTGGCCGTGGAGTGCAAGAGAGGAAGAAGAGAAATGTTGAAGAAGAAAGAAGAAGAAGAATGACGAAAATAAGAGAGAAAATGTGTTTTGGTGATAATGAATTAAGTGTAATATTTGGTTAAATGAAATCAATTCATTTTCCCCCTCCCATGTGCTGCTGCCGACGTGAAAGAGAGAGAAGAATGGGTGAGGAATTGGCTTCCAAAGGAAGCTAAAGCATGTGGTCAATGTTTGGGTCAAAGCTTCTTAAGGAAGCTTTGATTATTTAACCATTAAATTTGAATTAAAGTAGATAGATTAGACATAAAGTGGATTTCATTTGGATAATGTGATAGGATTTTTATTACACACTATTATCTAATAGATAATAGTTACAGTTGACAGAAGCTAGTATTTAATTAATCTGACAGATGAATTTTTCGCTGTATTAATTTATTTTATCTATTAAGATTTCTCGAAAATTGTAAAACCTCGTAAACTGTGTCAAGTCTCGGGTTTAGTAAGATCTCCCGTCGACTTATCCATAGTTTAAGGTTCGCAGAGAAAACATCGCGTTTTCCCAGTTCCGTTCAGTGCGCACGCAAAACGAGGAATATACTATAATATTCGACGTTTCCAGAAAATTCCCAAAAAATTCTCAAAAATTGCAAATATTATAAAACGACTATCCGTCATATAAATTCTTAATTTTTGAAGCATTACAGTCGTTTTCACGACTCTGCTCGAGGAATATATTAAAATATTCATCGTTCTCGGATAATTCCGAAACAATTCACATAATTCTCAAATATTGGAAAATGACTATTCGTGGTGAAATAATCAATTTCCAGAGTGTTACACTGGTCTCAGCAATTCTCAGCTCAGTGTGCACGTAAAATGAGGAATATATTAAAATATTCAACGATTCTGGAAAATTATAGAAAAATTCTTAAAAATCAAGAATAATATAAAATAAACATTTATGATCAATTAGATATTTTTCGGGATGTTCCACTTGAGTCTCAAAACTGGGATACCTTACCTTTTTCACTAGAGGGATACCTCACCCCCTTTACAACCTTTGAAGGATATCTCACCTTCTTTATAACAAGGGATAGCTCACCCTTTACAATCTTTGAGAGATACCTCACCCCCTTTACAAAGAATCAAAGTGTTTACAAGATGAAACTCTCACAAGAGTGATTACACAAATTGAAGCCCTATAATGCTCTTTAAGAATTTCTCAAATATGCATAAAAATAGAGCACAAATGATTTAATGGTTATTCACATATTAGAGTGATTGAAAGATGTTTCTCATTTATTGGTTAGCCACAAATGATGCCCCAAGATGTGTATTTATAAGTTTTTAGATCAATAGAGCCGTTGGTTGACTTTTGTGGCAACATTAAATGCCAAGAAAATAGCTGTTGTGCACTGCCAGAATGCTGGTAATTGATTACACACTCTTGGTAGTCGATTACATGGTTGTATGAACGTGTTCTTGGCTTTCTGGGCAGGTTGTAATCGATTACCAGCCTTGTGTAATCGATTACACGCCCTCTAACTTTCTGGTAATCGATTACATGGTTTATGTAATCAATTACAAGGCTTCTATTTAGCTTGTAATCGATTACCACACATGTGTAATCGATTACTTTGCACTTTGAACACATTTTTCTAGTCCAATTAAGTCTCCAAGTCATTTTTAACATTGAGGTACTTGGACTAAACAAGATTTACAAATGTTTAACATAATCCAAGATTGAAATCAACATTTCTTTAATATATGAACTTTGAAAAACAAGTTGATTTATGAGATCTTTGAAAAACCATTTGAATATAATTGAGATACCTTGAGAGCATTTCACATTGATGTTCTAAGACCTATATCTAATATACCTCTTTTGATCTTGGTCTTCTTCTTTTGGTCTTGATCTTTTCTTTTGATCTTGATCTTGACTTTGTTATCATCAAAAACTCATTTTATATGCTTCAAGACATAAGCATTCACAAAATCATGATACCAATTAAGCATAAATAAATAACTTAAAATAGAAAAAATAATGTACAAGTCAGTAGTTTACACTAGCCATTAAATATTAATAAGGATGTAATATAAACCAACCACCTAATAAATATTAACAAGTAAAAAGTTAGATAATTGATAAAGTAAAAAGTTAGATAATTAAAGAGTTATTAATTAGTAAGTTAGAAATTGCAAAAAGTAAAATACGAGAAAATAAAGTGCAAAAAGTAAATTACAGAAAATAAATTTAAAATATGAAAATCGGAGAGAGACAGAGCCCCACCAGAGCCGGCGAAAGAGAAGAGAAAAAGAATAATTATTTCATTACGTTAGAAAACAATAATAAATAACAGAAATTGAAAGTTAGAAAGCGAGAAAATAAAAGTTAGTAAGCAAAAATAAATGACATAAATATAAAAGTTAGAAAGTTAGTATGTTAGCAAGTTAGTAAGTTAGATAGTTAGAAAATTAGAAAGTTAGTAAAGAAACTGAAGGATCGGCAAACCGATCTTTTGCTTCGGTGAGGGAGAAGAGAGAATATATTTTATTAAAAAATGAGAACCTCAATAAATTAAAACTTCAAATCAAGTCCCCGGTAACAGCGCCAAAAACTTGATGCGAATTTAAAGGATGCAAACCCAAGTGCAGGTTGTCTCAAGTAATAAATTCTTGGGAGTCCGAGGTCGATCCACACAGAATTGATGAAGAAAAATTAATTGAGGTAAGAAAAAGATTTGTCACAACACCAAAAGTAATAAAGTTCTTCACAAATGAAAAAAGATTTGCTAGGGTTAGGAGATCCACTCTTGGTAATAAATTAGATGCAAGATTATTTCTCTTTATAACTCAATTGAAATCTACACATAAAGAAAGTTCCAATCGAAAAATATAACATTCAAAGTTCAATTATATATGCAATCATATTATGATTCCTTCAATTATCTACCAACAATTGTAAGTGAGCTCAAGCATTCACTGTGTCAATCCTCTTGTCTACAATAAATCAAGATCTCCACTATACAATGAAGGTTTCTAAATTGATTGAAAATAAAATACAACACGTATAATATTCAATTTATAATTTATCATTTAAGCATAAGAAGTAGAATAATCTTACCTTTTTTCTTTACCAAGAGCTTCACTCTTTCATCCAAGTAAAATGAAAATTAAGTACTCATAATCAAGAAGAAAGAAAGAGAGTAGAAGAGAAAGATGAACATAACTTCAAATTAGAACAAAAGAAAATTACAATAAAGGAAGACAACATACAAACATGAACATAATTTCTCCGAACAAAGCCTAAAACCAAAGTCTCCTTAATGATCAGCCAATGGAGTCTTTTATAGAGGATTGGAGATACAAAATGACAAGGGGGTGATTAATGAGTGGGTGAGGAGTAGGTGGATGAGTGGAAAATGCCAAATGGTGAGTGGAAAATTATTGAGATTCTTTGTCTCGGAAATCATTCAGTACTGATCTCATGGATGCCATCACAATGAAGCAATGTGATCTTCATAAAAATTGTAGCATTTTGTCTTAGCTTTCCAATGCCACCAAAATCATCCAAAAATTCATCCTACAACCTAAGATATGATCTAATTACTGCAGACTATTCAGGCCCAGTTTCAGCACCTCTATTTTGACTTCCAAACCCAATATCACCTCCAAGCTATCTGAATGAGCTCTTATGTTCTTCATGAAAGTTGTAGATATGGGTCTTAATTTCAAGTATCCAAATTTCAGCTCAAGAAAGTTCCTACAGCCCGAGTTATGCTCTGATTATTGCATACTATTCAGGTTCTAATCACAAAACTCGTGTTCTGACTTCCAAGCCCATTTAGCTCCACTAGGTGTCCATACTTTACCTGGAGCTCTTCACGAAAGTTGTATAGCTCTCTCTTATCTTTCATACAAGGTAAGATACATACTTATAAGACATTTAGAACTCAAAATATGGTCGAAATACAGAAATAGTGTAAGACCAAAATAGTGCTAAAAAAATCAATTAAGTCCAATTTGAGTCCAAACTTACAAAATATAACCAGGCTTAATCAATTAAGTACATAGAGAGTGTAAATGACTAAAAATGAGGGTTTATTAATGTATAAAATATGTGATTATCAAAAGGTTAAGCAAGTTTCTTTTAAAAAAAGGTTTCACAAGAGGTAAGGTTGACACAACCCTCTTCATTAAAAACAAAATGCATGGAATTGTCCTTGTGCAAATATTATGAGATGGCAATAATGGGTGAGCTCGACTTCTTCCTTGGACTCCAAATCAAGCAAACAAGGGATGAAAATTTCATAAGCCAAACCAAGTATTACAAGGAGCTGCTCAAGAAATTTGGAATAGACAACACTAAGTATATGGACACACCAATAAGAATTTCTTGTTATTTGGACAAGAATGAAGGAGATAAAGCTGTAGAAATCTCAAAGTATAGATGTATGATTGACTTATTCATTTATCTTACTGCTAGTAGGTCAAATATTATGTTTAGTGTGTGTATGTGTTCTAGATATCAAGCTAATCCTAGAGAATCACACTTAAGTGCAGTAAAAAGAATGAAATATCTTGTTGGCACTTCACAAATGGGATTGTGGTACCCTAAAGGTACCTCTTGTAGTCTAATTGGTTATTCTGATTCTGAATTTGCTGGATGAAAAATGGATAGGAAGAGCACTAATGAGACATGCCACTTGCTCAGAAGCTCTTTAGTTTCTTGGCATAGCAAGAAACAAAATAGTGTGACATTGTCTACTGTTGAAGCTGAGTATATTGTAACTAGAAGTTATTGGCCTCAAATCCTTTGGATGAAGCAACAACTTCTAGATTATGGACTTCAGCTTGATCACATCCCTATTAGATGTGATAACACTAATGTAATCAATTTGTCTAAAAATCTTATCTTGCACTCTAGGACTAAGCACTTTGAAATAAAGCTCCATTTCATAAGAGATCATGTGCAAAAAGGAGATTGCATGCTTGAGTTGTTGAAACTTCTAAATAACTTACTGATATCTTTACTAAACCTTTGCCTAAAGAGACTTTCTTTTATATAAGAAGAGAAGTAGGCATATTAGATCAACTATGCATTTAAATTGGATGAACTTTCTTGTTGCATAATTTTTTGCATAATTTTCTTGCTTTGATTATCTTTTGAATCTTATACTGACTTGAGCATTAGATGTTTCCCTAAATTTGTTTTGCAAATGCCCCCATCTTGACTAAGTCCTATAACTTGCTCAAGGAATTGTCTGCACAATAGTCTGCACAAATGCTAAGTGTGAATTTTGGAAAAATGGTGTGAATCACTTGGAATGGGTTGATCTTTGGAAAAAATGGTGAAAATGCAAGAAAAATGGTTGTTAGATCAAAACAAGTCTCTATAAGAAAGAAAATTAGTTTGCTAGGCTTTTGGTATTGGTGTGAAGAGTTTGAGAACTAGTCTTCTGCTTTTTGAAGTGAAAAAACTATTTTTGGAAGGATGGTAATCAATTACCTAAGCCTGGTAATCGATTACCAAGGCTCTGCCATGAGAAAAATTGCAACTCAGAATAGTGGTAATCGATTACCACCACTTAGTAATCAATTAACAAGTTTCCAAAATGATGGTAATCGATTATCACCCCTTGGTAATTGATTACCACAGGGTTTAAAAAGGTTCCAAACATGTGGGAAGCCATTTTCATGAAGAGCTTCACCTTTTTTCTTTAAAACCCACGCAACCCATCTTACTAATCTCTCATTTTCTCCTAATTTTCTCCACCAAATCACCCTTTTCCACCACCTAATCACTCAAAAACTATTTCTTTTCAAAAACCCCAACCTATTACTCACCAAAAACACCTCAAATCACCCATAAATTCTCCAAACCACGTCACCCACTCTCTCTATAAAAACCCATGCCCTAAAACCCAAATCTTCTATAATCTTCACCATTTTCTGTTGTTTCTCACAACAAATCACCCTCAATAACCTTTCCCATCCTCTTTCCTTCAAAGTTTTCACCAGTTTACTTCCCAAAATGGCAGAATCTTCATGTAGAGCCCAGATGCCAAGAACAAGGGTTACTGTAGGGAAGGCACCCCAAAATCCACAGGAAACCATTCCGGATTTGGACCTCTCCAGTCACTTCAGTAGCTCCAAGCAAGCAGAGAACTTCCGAAAGAAATTTCTACTTCGAAAAATCATACAACCCAAGTATTTGACCACTGCCTTTTCGTCAAATGAGCCTTTACAGTGCTTTAGGTTGTTGGAACACCTTGAGTTCATTAAGTTTCTGAGCATTATGAGAGACATATACCCATATTTAGTTTGTATTTTCTATGCAAATTTGAAATATGGAAATGCAACTTTGATCACTGAAGTGAAGAAAATCAAAATAGTTATTTCTTATGAAATCTATTTTAGGATCACTGGTCTGACTTTTTCTGGTACAAATTTTACTGGGTCTGCTGAGGTTTGGCAGTGATGATTATGAGTATAAAATTGCTCTGAATTCCTTGCTGAGGATTGGCTACAAGTACACGAAGAGGGTTATGGCCAGTGGGCTCACTATGGAAAATCAAGTGTTGCACTATATCTTGGTTAGAGCTTTGATAGCTAGGGGAGGTAATTACTCCTAGGTTCAAACTGATGATGTGCTCACCTTGAGGAACACTAGGAAACCAATCAACTAGGGATACTATATGATTCAGCGCATGCTGAAGGCATAGAAGGAGAATCACCCCATGCCCTATGTTATGATGAAAACAAAGATTTTGGAATTCTTTCATGTTCCTATGTCTGGGGAGGTAAAGGATATGAGCTCTAATGGACCAGAATACATTAATAAGCATACACTACAAAAGTAGAATATGAAGAAGATAGATGACTTGTGGTATTATCTGCATCATGGGGCAAGGAACATACCCCGGGGTGATGAGGAAGATGTTGAGGAAGAAGCACTGCATGTTACTCCAACCGAGACAACTTTGGATCTTCTGCTCTAAGAGATGCAGAGCCTCCAGACTTTTATTGAGAACAAGATAGACAATCTGGAGGAGTAAGCGACCCACATAGATTAAGAGGTCACTACCATGTGAACTATGACGGAGTACGGTCACTTTTGGCAGGTTAGGAGGGCTCCCACCACATCTTGAAAATTATTTTAGTTAGTGGATAGTTTTTTTTAACAAAATGATGTTTTAACCTTGGATAATGTAAATCAAGTTTGAATCTTTGAAAAATCCAAGTGCTCTAATTTAGAAATGTTTACTAAGCTATTTTGGGCTCGAAAATAGGTTCTAGGATGATTGTAATCTCATCTAATGGCTTAGTAATCAATTAACAACTTTTTTGAAAGCTGGTAGTCGATTACCACTTGCCCAAAAAGCCAAAAACACATTTTAAAAGCTTGGTAATTGATTACCATGTGTTAGTAATTGATTACCACGAATTTGAAACTAGCAACGACTAGTTTCAGAACATTTAATGCTTGAAGAAAACAACCCCCGACTGATCTTTTGCAATGAGAGTTATAAATATAAGTCTTGGGACACTTATTGCAGCCAACTAACACTCTGAAAAACAATTCCCAAGCTTTTAATTTGTGAATGATTTCATTCAATCTTTGTGATCTGTTTTTGACAAATACTTGAGATATCTTGAGAGCTTCAATAGAACCTTAAGTTGTATATCTGCTCTTTGAGAGAGCTAAATTCATTTCAATCTTTTTGTAAACACTTGAGAGGATGGAGGATCCCTTGAAAAACTAAGGCTTTTACACAAGAGGTGGATGATTCTTGAAGTATAGGAAGAACTTAAATATTGTAAATGGTTTATTAAGCACCTTGTGAAACTTGATTATAGTAGAAACTCCTGAGTGGATAACCCTAGGGATCAAACATAGAAAACAAGGGTGATTGAACGAGTATAAATCTCTGTTTGTAATATTCTCAACCCTTATCTCTTTACATTCAAGCTTATTTATTACTTTTGCATACTTGTTACTTGTTCTTCCATTCAGTCATTCTATTTAAGCTTGTGTATTGTCATAAATTCATTCAACTCAAAGAAAATAACTTTAACAAAAATTAAAAGGGGCTTGTTTTCGAAAAGTTTTGAAATACTCAATTCACCCTCTACTGAGTCTTTAAGCCACTTTATAACAAGTAATTTGAGGCTTGTGACTTTTTGAATTTTTTAAATTATATTGTTATGTTGTTGGATAATTTGAGGCTAGTTATATTTGTTATAATTTTATATTGTTGAATAATTAGGCTTGTTAGACTTATGTTATTGAATTAGATTTTTAATGTAATGTCTTAAAAATAACACACTTGTTGGCCTATTTAAAGGCCTAGGCTCGTTGACCTATTTTAAGGCATAGGCCTATTAGCCTAGGTAAAGGCATGTTGACCTATTTAAAGGTCTTATTGCAAAGTAAGCCTTTAAATAAGCTTTCAAACTAGGTCTGACTTTTAGAAAGGTCAGGTCAGGCCTTAAAAATAGACCTATTTCAAGCTTATAAGCCAAGCTCAGGCCTTATATTTGGAATACAGGCTAGGCCTGTTTAAGGCAAAGTCTGGACTAGACTGGTTTATTTCAACCCCTATTAACATGTGCTAAAAGTAGCATGGTTGCTGATGGGATATAATTATATTTAAAAGTTTCAAACCCAAGTGTAGGTTGTCTCAAGTAATAAATTCTCGGGAGTCCGAGCTCGATCCACAGGAAATTGATGAAGGAAAACTAATTAATTGAGGTAAAGAGAAGATGTGTTACAAGATTAAATGTGATATAAGTTGTTCACAAATGAAAAGGATTTGCTTGGGTTAGGAGATCCACTCTTGGTAATAAATTAAAAATAAGATTGTTTCGTTTTATAACTCAATTGAAATCATGCATAATGAAGATTTCAATCGGAAGATTTAACATTTAAAGTTCAATCATGTAATCATATTATGGTTCTAATAATTATCTACTAATACTTGTAAATCGTCAAAAGCATCCAATGTGCCAATCCTATTGTCTACAATGGATCAAGATATTCATTATACAAGAAGAGTTTCTAAATTAATTAGAAACAACATACAACACATATTATATTTGCTTAATAATATATCATTTAAGTACAAGAAAGAAATTAATCTAACCTTAATTTATTACCAAGAGCTTCACCTTTTTACCCAAGCAAGATGAAGATTAGTTACACATGAGAAAGAAGAAAAGAAAAAGAAAAAGGAAAAGGAAAAGGAGAACAACAGAACGGAAATTCTCTCTTCCGAACATTTTTACGAACGCTGAACACCTTCCTTCAGAATTCGATTGCCTATTTATGGGCAAATTTGCTACAGGAGCTACAGTGACGCTACGTGATGCTACAATGCTACAGTGATGCTACAGTGCTACAGTGATGCTACGTGATGCTACAGTGCTACAGTGCTGCTACAGTGACGATTGCTCACATCATCCATGACATCATCCATCAAGTATTTTTTTTTTTTACAAATCTTCTATGCAATCACCTCCATTCTTCGATCCTTTGCATTTACCTAACAAAAATACATAGAAACACATAATTACAACACAATTTAAAATACTAAAACTATAACAAAACTCAAGAACAAACTCAATTAAAAAGATTAAAAAGAATGAAAAACACACACAATGAACCATAAAAATTATAAGTTTTGTAGGTTCATCAGTTGCCCACCAAACTTCAAAACAAAAACTTCTAGTTTTGTAACCATAAACAATGTCAACACTGAGGAAGATGGTGAAGCTGGGGAGCCTGATCAATCATACTAAGATCAGTCAGCTATAGATTATGTTCTTACACCAGAATATTATCAAGTCCTCTAAGCTTTATTTCAAAAGGCAGATGTTCATGTTGTTAACCAAAAAACCACACACTCCATCACCCCAGTTCCAAGCAATTTAGCAGGTAATCATGCTATGCTTTTCTGTAATTCTAAACCAAGTCACTGGATTCTAGATTCAAGAGTAACAGACCATGTTTGTTGCTCTTTGAACCTATATACATCCTATAAAAGTATTAAGCCAATCACTGTTAAACTTCCATATGGTAATTGTGTTTTTGCAAATTTTTGTGGTACAATATATTTTTCCACCTCCTTCTTCTTTAATGATGTACTGTTTCTGCATGAGTTCACTTTCAACCTGATTTCCATTACCAAGTTGATTTTTTCATTACAATGTAAACTCACATTTGTTGATAACATGTGTCTCATATAGGATAACCATACCTCAAAGATGATTGGGTCAACTAAGACCAACAATGGATTACATGTGTTGTCATCATCATGTAAACATGATATCTTTGATGTTTCTGTAAATACATTTTTTGTTCCTAGTCTAGATCTCTGGCACTATAGACTAGGCCACCTTTCATCACAAAAACTTAATGTATTATGTAAATAATTTCTATTCATTCCCAAATGCAATAAAATTATGTGTGAAATTTGCCGTTTGGCCAAACAAAGGAATTTGCCTTCTATTTCTAACAATTCTAAATCTTCATCTCCTTTTGCTTTACTGCACATGGACATATGAGGTCTATTATCCATCAAATCCATACATGGCCCCCCAACATTTTCTAACAGTAGTAGATGATTATTCCAAGCACACCTGGACTTTTCTTATGAAACATAAGTTAGAGACTGCTTCTCACATTTAGTCATTTGTATCACTAGTTGAAACACAGTTTGACTACAAAATTAAATGCATTAGATCAAACAATGGTCCAAAATTTTCCTTGTCTAAGTTTTTTCTCCAAAAATGGATCCTTTACCAAATATCTTATATGGAAACTCCACAATAGAATGGAGTGGTGGAAAGGAGGCACCAATAAATTATAAATGTGGCCAGATAACTGATTTTTCAATTTAATATTCCTAAACATTTTTTTGGAACTATGTAGTCTCCCATGCTATTTTTCTTATCAATAGAACACCAAACACTTTTATAAATATACAAACACCTTATGAGGTCTTGCATGGCCAACTTCCATTTCTTATAGATCTTAAAGTGTCTTTTTGCCTCCGCCCTTACTTCTCAGAGGAAGAAATTAGACCCAAGGGTTAGAAAATGTGTTTTTCTTGGCTTCAAGTCTGACACTAAGGGCTATATACTATTTGATGTCAAGACTAGAGAGATCTTTGTTTCGTGGTCTCAAATGCTCCATTTCTTCAAGTAAAGGCTTAGTAAAATTAGCCTTCTGAGGGAAATCTGTCACCATTGATTATTCCAAAACCTAAGGCCCATCAGAATCACTATCATAATCTTTTTCTAGATTCCTGACGACTTTATAATCTTCATAGTCATGGGGCAGCACAAATACAATATTTACTTGGGCATCAGGGTCCTTTGATTTCTCTGACGCTATTGTTTCCTGTAACACCCTGAAAATTCGTATTTTATTTATTTTGGGTGATTCTTAATTATTTTGAATAATCCGACTCGACTTCGTTGATTTTATAATTTTTGTGATTTTTAGGAATTTTTGAAAGTTTTTACGTTTTTTTATTATTTTAATATTATTTTTGGGCTGTATATGAGCCTTCGTATTTTATTTCTTTTTGAAAATCCTTAATGATTTTTAACAATCTGACTTAATTTTCATACGTTTTCTAATATTTGTGATTTTTGTAGATGATTATGAAATTTTTATATTTCTCTGATTATTTTTGGGCTGTTTGTGGGCCCAGGTGGGTCCCGCAAAATGAAAATTTTTTTACGCATAGAAAAATTTGTATTGTTGAGACGGAGACAGAGGATCTTACTAAACTTGAATCCGAAAACGATTTTAAAAAAATTTCTTTTACTGTGTTTTGTACTGTATTTAATTATCGGGTGATAAAAATACAGTAAAAATATTATTCGGAGGGTTATAGTAAATAAAAATAAATAAATATACTGCTTAGTCAACATTGGTGGTTTGAATATCCACCATTGATTTAATCAACAGTAGAGACTTGATCTTGATTTAATCAACGGTTGAGAAACAATTTTAATGAAGAAGCATTGGATAATCACCATTGATTTAATCAATGGTGTGGGAGTAAACTTAGTTAGGAAGCTTTGGATGTTCACCATTGATCTAATCAATGGTGGAGATTTAATCTAGACAAGCTTAATAAGGAAGGCTTTGATATCAACCGTCGATTTAATCAACAGTGTATATTTGATCTTATAAAGTGGCAAAGACCATTTATGACCATTGGATGTAGATTTAATCAAGGGTGGAGATTTGGTCTTATAAAGTGGCAAGGACCATTTATGACCATTGGATGTGGATTTAATCAATGATGGAGATTGGTCCAACTTAATGGCTTGGACTTTCAAGATTGAATCTTAACCATTGATTTAATCTATGGTTGAAATTTGGTCTTATATAATGGCTTGGACTTCAATTGTGACCCTTGGATGGCAACATGGAAGGAGAGATCTTGACCATCCATTTAGTAGCTTCATCTAATGGCTAAGATTAAAGGAGGAAGAAGATCCAATGGTCCAAGTTTATTACTATCACTTGGAAAATTTCTCAATGATTTAGTACCAATTATTTGCTCAAATAATTCACTCTTTTCTCTCTTCACTCTACGGCAATGCATAGGAGGAGGGGGGCCAAAATTCATTTCATGCATTTCTATCTTACTTCATCATCTTTTCTATCATCTTTCTCAAGAAGCAAAAACAAGACAACTCTCCCATCTTCTCTTCTAGCTAAGGTTCGGCCTCCACCCCCCACAACCACCCTTCACTCACCTAAAATTTCATCTAACCATATTTCTTCAACCTAAACACTCTCCTAAACAACTTTCATGTTGAAGGTTTCTTCAAAATCCAACATCTAGTACTTGAAATCTAGGGTTCAAGTTTCTATCATAAAGGGTAAAGTTCTTATCTCTTCACCCAAACTTCAAGTTTTAATTTTCTAAGCCATGTTAGAACCATGGTTTACCTATTTCTACACTTGTTATTGACTTTAACATTTGTTTATGATTTTTAGGAATTTTTCCATGGAGCTCCACGAAATTGGTAGGAAGGAAAACTAAGTGTTTTCACTTTATTCTTTATCTTAACCAAGTCTAAGAAGCCTTTCTTTCACAAAAATCAAAAACTCCATCCTTGTTCTTCAAGAGGAACCATTCGGCCATACCACCCAAAATCACCATCCAATCTCTTTTCATTTCATCCAACCATAGATCTTGAATCTACATGATATTCTAAGCAACTTTCATGTTAGAGACTTTCTCTAAATCATCCATCTTCAAGTACTTTTCCTAAGATCAAGTTTGAAGGGTAAATAGGTGAAGTTCTTGATATTCTTTTCTAGATCTTATATTTAAAGTTCTAAGCCATATTTGATCCATGGTTCCCCTAGTTTAAGCTTAATATACTAATTTATTTGTGTTTGTTTTATGTTTAAGAAACTTTTGTTGGTGGAGATCTTGATCAAAGTGCAAAGCAAGGAGCTTTTTGAGGATCTTCAGGAGGTAAGAGGGAGATCCATCTCACCAACCAAACATGGTGGTGAGAGATGGTTGTGGTATTTGATGGATGGTGAATCCATGTGAGGATTCATATCCATGGTCATGTAATTATTTGTGGGTGTTTATGTGTTTTGAATTATTTGCTTATGCTTGATATGCTTTGCATGGTTTATTTGTGCTTACATGCTTAGTATGATTTATTGTTTTAATTATGGCATGCTTGTGGTATTTATGATGAAATATGTATATGTATGCCATGATTTGATGATGAAAATGAAAACAATTTTGGTTCCAAAGAACCATAGAGGCACACGGCCTCAAGGGTGATTTTTGAGTAAAAAGATTCTAAGTATTTTATTAATCATGAGTTTTAAATGAAAAGAGCAATGAGTTGTTGATTTTAAGGATTTGCAAAGAAAGTAAAAATGAAAAATGAACAAATGATTTGATTTTCAAAGACCAAGTGTTCACGGTTTTTTTTTGAAAGAAAATCTTAATGGTTTTGTTTGTGTAAAACCATATTGACTTAGAAAGAAAAATATTTGGTGGTTTTAATGGCCATGTACCACAGTTTTGAAGGCTTGTAATGCCTTGATTTTATGAAACAAAGTGATTTTCAAAGTAGAAATATAATTTGATTTAGTGCAAGGATTTTGGAAATGGAATTAGAGTGTTTTATCACTTGAGAAATAGAAATTTCGGTTATGAAAGGAAAATAGAGGTTGTAAGGGTTTGAACCTCAATTTATTTTGAAGAGAATTGATTTTAGAATTGATTTGAGAAAAATGGAGAATATAACAGTGATTTGATATTTTCTAACGTGTAACTCATCCTTTGGGTTTTGGAGAGCATTAGTAATTTTTAAAGTTAGAAACATTGATTTAATTCAACGGAATTATGAATTTGTGGAATATATTGTGAAAAGGATTTTCTTGAATAAGAAAATGTGGAAACTAATGTTTTAAATTATATTATTTTGAGGAAAGGATTTATTAAAGGAGAAATGTGAAAAATGATGTTGGAAATGATATTGATTTGTTTGAAAGTCCAAAATAATGTTTGGAATATTGAGAAATATTTTACGTGGTTGTAAAATGGTGAAAAATATTTTACGTAACTTAAAAACGTAATTTTTAAGCTACGCGATTTGAAAGACGTTTAAATATTTCCACGCGATTTGAAAAATGTTGAAATATTTCTACGCAATTTGAAAAGCATTTAAATATTTCTATGCGTTTGAGATATTGTTAAAAAATCACTATGTGATTTTAAAACGAATGGAATACTTTTACGTGATTGAGAAAACGTTGAAAAATCACTACGTGATTGAAAAAGGATATATTTTTACGTGATTTGAGAAACGATGGAAAATCAATACGTTATTTGAAAACGTAACAGAAATGTTGTAAAATTGTGAAAACGTAACAGAAATATTGCGCGATTATGAAAACACGACGAAAGTGTTTTGTGACTATAAAAATGCGATAATATGATTTCGCTATTAAAAATATAGTATGGTTACTGTTGAACCAGTGTATGGACACTGTATGAGAAAATGATGAATTTTGCCTGTGATTGGCATTGATGCATTGAAACATGCATTAGAAATGATGAATTTTACCTGTGATTAGCATTGGTGCCTTGAATACGCATTGGAAAATATGCATTGAGGCATATGATGAATTTGAACAAAATTGCATTGAGATATTCGTGCATTGAATAAAAATTAATAGCTGATGCTATTGTGGCCCTTGTGGTTGAAGAGGGAATGAGAATTGATAGTGAGGTCTATGATGGATCTTGGGAGCGTCGAGGCGCGGCGGTCGACCAGTGGACATTTGTCTGTGGGCTAAGGCTGGACCATGTGCCACTTGGCGATGCAGTTCGTTGCAACGCATTGACGATACCCTACAATAACACGATTCTTTTCAACGACTGGGAGATTGTCTTTGGGCTAAGGCTGACAATTAACCAGAGCATTCTTCTCGAAATTGTGAAAACCTCCATGGAGTAGAACATTGAGTCTACATGCATAACATATGCATCATTATTGAGTATTGGTTATGATAATTGAACTGTTAAATACTTAGATAATAATTGAGGACATTATCGTAAATATTGAATAATTATATCTGTGTGATATAATAATTGAGGAATATTGGATGATGATGATGATAAATAATGTTGATGACATTATTATAACTATTGTTATTTTATACATTATGATGATGATATAATTGTAATTATGGTATGATATATCTGTATAGTGTGCTGTTTGTATTATCTTTGTGCTACCATGTTGGTATTAGCGTAAGTGATCTCACCTCTTTGTTATATTGTTTTGTTGTGCTTTTATTGTTAACATTGTATAGTAGACGGAACAAGTTTCTTAGGCTTGACTGGAGGCAAATATTCTGAGTTCGGTGATAACATTGAGGGGTGACCATTCTGGATTCATCAGTGTACAGATTTAAGGAGGAACAAATATATGATGCATCAAGATAGATACAAGATGACATAAGTATGTTGGGTATTTCTCATTAGTGTTTTACCGTGCTATTAAGTAGGACCCGTCATGGGGTTTGCTATTGTTTAAAATTGAGTTTGTAAGTTTTACATTTCTTGAATAATTGTTAAATATTAAGTGATGTCTGTTATAAGAGTTTTAATCAGTTTAATTCTATTTTTCAGTATTACTTATAAATATCAGAAAGTTTATATTACCGCAAAAAAAAATTTTGAAACTCATATTTTATAACTCAAACTTTTTATGAACTGATTTTCAGATTATAAGTTGGTAGTCGAAAATGTGATGCCCTGAGGAGGGTGTTACATTTCTTTCATGAATTCAGTCAATCCTTCCTCCAGCAAGTCATCAACTTCTATATTAATTTCAACGTCAGATAAATGAGCATCTTCTTTCTCAAGGATTTTTTTTTATCTTTCTTCCCTACATTTTTCAATATTATCAGCTTGTTTGAGTTTCTCATCCTTAGTTTCCTTTTCTGGAGGGAACAATTCTCTAGCTACCTTTTCAGCTTGTTTCTTAGCCACCTTTTTACATTTTAACTCTAATAGGTCTTCATCTATTGCGATAATCTCTAAGGATTTCTCATAGCATTCATCAGTTTTAGCCTTAGCAATTGTCTTTTTCTTCATCAGAGGCACATTTGTCTCTTTCGTGATATTTTTTCCTTTTATGTCAACTTCCAGCTTTTCTCCAGCTAGCTTTCATGCCAAGGCCCTTTCACGTTGTCTACGCCTCTTCTAGGATCTTGACAACTGTTGGTAAGGTGCTTGATATGTAGCTTTAATGAACTGTAATCGTTTCCATTTTCTTCATTCCTCCCTATTGAAGGATACACTGTTTGTGGTGGCAAAAATTCGAACTGCACACGATATCCACCAACATTTTTCTACCATTTTCTAGGGCCTAGGATAGGATTCAGAACCTTGATCTTGGTATTAACAACATTCATAGATGACACGAAGGATCCAAAGTTCACAATCCGTTTGTTTCCAACAACAGACATTGTTCTATCCATTTTATTCTTTGGATAAGATTTAGCCCTAGAGTTGTTGACTAGCTTGCGGCCTCTAGTTTCCACCAACTGACGGTAAGGCCCAACAGAAACAAGCTTTGATTTCTTTTCAGCCTCCTTTTTAGACTTATAAAATAGTCAACAGACAGGGCATATTTTGCCTTTATATCCTTCACTATTTATTCTTCGAAGCAACTGCATCATCGTCTCTTTGAGTCTCAGATACATATGAGCAACTTCAGACAAGTCTAGCATATCAACAAAACCTTGATCCTTTTTGGCAAAAGGATCGTAGTCAATGTGGATCATATTGCATGACACCTCGAGTCCCACAAAGCTGAATGAAAGGTCAAATGGGTTCGAATCGACTTTCATGGTGTGCATGTCCTTTTTCGCAAACTTCAAGCGGCCTTCCTTTAGGCTGCGCTGAATTAAATCCATGAAACGAATTCAATTATTAGTAGAATATCTAAAATCATGGTGAAATTTAAAATATTTCTTATTTTTAATTTCATGTGCAAGAGGAATAACATGATCTCCTGTTAACTTTAATTGATTATCTTTCAATAATGAATCAAATATTTGATTAGCCTTTGTAATGTCAAATGAATATGTTTTTCGACTTACAAAGCCCATTTTCTCTATACCCTTCACCGACTTCAAAGCTTGGAAACTATAAGGAGGCCCATCTTGCAATTCTGCCACCATTGTCCCTTTTTGACTCAAGGCTTCTTCAACCTCTTCCTCACATTGGACCATGTGTATGCTCTATTTTTTATTTTGTCGCTTCAATCTTTTTCTTCTCCTCTTGTAAGTATTCAATTTGTTGAACTTTATTTGCCAAATATGCCATATCGACAAATTGTTGATTGATTTATTTCTTTCTAATGGAGAAATGTAAGTCTGAAGCCGCAATTTTGACTATTTCTAGTTCAGGAATTAGAGTATAACATTAACTCCTTAACTTCCTAAATCTGGCCAGATAATCATTAACGGATTCTTTAGGCATTTGTTTGACATTAAACATTTCTGTCAAACCTACTTTTATTTTGGCTCTAAAAAACTATTCATGGAACATTCTTTCAAGTTGAGCCCAGGAGTGGAGCAACCTTGGAGGTAAGGTTGAATACCATGTGAAGGCATTCTGAGTTAATAAGTTAGGAAATACCTTTATCTTGAGGTATTAATTTGATGCTAAATCCTCACATTTTGTAATGAATATAGCGACATGTTCGACAGATGACTCTCCACCTTCACTAGAAGACTTGGTGAACTTAGGAACTTTATAACTCCTAGGTAATTCTAACTGATTTATTCAATCTGGGAAAGTCAAAACAAACTGTGGATGAAACGCAGGGTCGACATTGAACCTGAACCTGGTTAAGACTTGTTCAACGACCCGATTAACATTTTGGTTTGGGAGGAACAATGATCAACTCGGTTCAAATTGCCTACCTCCTAGTTAGGCATTAATTATACAGTCATTTTTGTCCATATAGCCCTTATGGACATACTGGAACTGATTGTTTGCATCTTGGTTTTGTGTGTCATGAGCATAATTAACTTTACGACCATAAGATTGTTCGTTTTCTGGGCCTCTTAGCACAATATTGAGTCAACCTACTTCTTGAACTAAGGTATTGCAAGTACTATTAGTTGCCTCTATTAACGAGATAAGAACTGTGTTCATCTATTAAGTTAACATATGAACCATATCATGATTGCGCTTATCGATCTGTTGTCTCATAGTAGCCAAAATTTGAACTGTTTGGCTTTGACTTGAGGATGGTGTTGGTGTTCTTCTCGTAATTACTAGAAATATGGGTCTAAGAGGCCAGGTTATGCCTCCTTCGACATCTCTTTGCTAGTCTGCCAGCAAATTCTAGCTACTGGAACTAATATTGATTGAACTAGTGGGTTGTTCATAACATTCATAGCCAAAAGATAACTAGGATTGAAACCATGTTTGGTCTAAGCGCTGAAGTTTCACTAACCATTGGAATTATAGTTGGAGGGGCATATGTGGTAGTGGTTACTGGCAAAGTACTTGAGATGCCAGCAGTCATAGGCTTTTCATACATAGGTACGAATCCAAGATGATAATTATAATTTTGAAGATCCAAACTATCCATATGCCCCCTAGTGTTTTTCCCACTCAACGGTGCAATAATTATAACCGTCGCAGTTGACACCTGTGTTTCCCTGATTTATGGTGCAGTCAGGATTATGGCTATAGGATTTGAATTTGTACTATCGTTTGTGGACATATTGAAGGTTGTAGGACTACTTCTTAGTCGTGGCATAAGATTTAACACCTATGATTTTAACAGATTCCATTAGACGTGCCAATTTGTTTCCATCAAATTTTGACAATCTGATCGACGGTATGATTCTAGAATCTCAATTTGGGAAATGAATCGCTTCCTCCTTTTGGCTCTTTTTTTCACAATGTCTAAATTTGTGAATGCAAATGTCAATTCAATAAAATGCACAAGTCATTAACATATATAAGAAATAATAATTTTGATTTAACTGAAAAGAAGGGGTACAACTTACAGAGTTGTGTGAGTTACAACAACAACAAAATATTGAATGCTAAAATGAACTAAAAACAAAAAGAAAGAAAGAAATTCTAGAAATATAAAGGCGCTTGAGAGATTCTTTTTCTGCTATATGTGTGAGGAGTCGCGAGTGTCAAGCCTCGTTTCCTACTTCAAATTTGCTATTTATACTTCCTTTAGCTTTAATCACTCCTGCTTCCTTTTGAATTTTGAAAATTCTAAGATTTTGGGCACCTTTGCAATAATTAAGCTTTCCTCTCAAGATTAGCCTCCATACTTTTCCCTTTACAACATGTCTTTAGCGGCTATAAGTAGTTCCAGACAGTTTTCTTAGAGTGTCTGGTAGTTGGTGTCCTTTGCTTTGTGGTAGTGGTTACTGACAAAGTACTTGAGATGCCAACAGTTATAAGCATTTTGAACATAGGTACGAAGCCAAGATGATAACTACAATTTTGAAGATCCAAACTACCCATATGCCCCCTAGTGTTTATCCCACTCGACGGTGCAACAATTATAACTGTCACAATTGACACCTGTGTTTCCTAACTTCGGGTGCAGTCGGGATTATGGTTATGGGATCTGAATTTGTATTATTGTTTGTGGACATATTTGAGGTTTTAGTACTACTTTTTAGTCGTGGTATAAGATTTGACACCTATGATTTTAACATATCCCACTAGGCATGCCAATTTGTCTCCGTCAAATTTTGACAATCTAATCGGTGGTGTGATTCTAGAATCTCAATTTGGGAAAAAAAATCGCTTCCTCCTTTAGGCTCTCTTTTTTCACAGTGTTTAAATTTGTGAGTGCAAATCTTAATTCGATGAAATGCACAATATCATTAACATGTATAAGAAATAATAATTTTGATTTAATTGAAAAGAGGGAGTACAACTTACAGAGTTGTAAGAGTTACAACAACAACAAAATAGTGAATACTAAAATGAACTAAAGAACTAAACAAAAAGAAAGAAAATTTTTTTAGAAATATAAAGGCGCTTCAGAGATTCTTTTCCTACTATGTATGTGAGGATTGCTATTTATACTTCCTTTAGCTTTAATCACTCATGCTTCCCTTTGAATTTTGAAAATTCTAAGATTTTGAACGCATTTGCAATAATTAAGCTTTCCTCTCAAGATTAGCCTCCATACTTTTCC
This sequence comes from Ormosia emarginata, assembly GCA_029884605.1. NCBI lineage: Eukaryota > Viridiplantae > Streptophyta > Magnoliopsida > Fabales > Fabaceae > Ormosia > Ormosia emarginata. Next base: position 7,601,053 of record JAQQTP010000079.1, read on the forward strand.
CTTTACAATGTGTCTTTGGCGGTTATGAGTAGTTCTAGACAAATTTCTTGAAGTTTCTAGTAGTTGGCGTCCTTTGCTTTGATTGACATGGACCCAAACTTATATCGACTTCTCTCTTGGTGTCAACTTCGTTTTCTTACGTCGACCTTCTTCCTGATGTTGACTCCTTTCTTTGGTCACATGTTCCTTCTGCTTATTATTCCATTTTTGTGAGTCATTGCTCCCTTTTTTTATGTTACTAAAAATTTCAAAATACCCATAATAAATGGACTGGGTGATATTTTATCTTCAATTTGGGTTGTATTTTGTATTATACGAGTGGTGTAGCCATGATAGTTTTTGAAGCTTTGAGTAGCCTAAAAGCTGATCACTTGTGTTTCAAGATGATGGATTTTGGGTTGGTGAGTTGTTTAAATGTGAACTTTCTGGATTGAAGAAAAATTTGTTTAGAAGTAGATTTTTTGAGTTGAAGAAAATTATATATAAAGGTAAAGGTTCTGTCTGAACAAATTATAAATTAAATATGTACTTATTTCTTTTAAATATATTAATTTTTAGTTATAGTCTCTCTAAATATAATAATTTTTTTTTATTTTAATCTCTCTTTTTTTAATCATTAAATTGTTAATATTCACATCAATTATTTATTTGTCACATAAGATCATGAAAATCACATCATATATCATGTACCAACCACTTAAGGACCCTAACAGTCACATCAACATCCGCGTGTCAAATAATGATAATTTCATATGATGAGATAACAAAATAATTAATTAAAATGACATTTTTTTTAAAGAACTCGTTTAAAAAAATTTAAAAATGAAAAAAAATCGCTATATTTTAAACTAAAAACACATATTTAAGCCCAATAATCAAATAAAATAATGAGATGGGAAAGCGCCAGAAAGTTGGGTGGATTCAGGATCGCATATCGTATCACGTATGGACCACTGATAGCCCGTCTGTTAGGTTAGTAATTTCTCGACCAACCCCTCCTCTGTCTGCCTCGTTGGTTTCTCCAAAATTTCACTTTATCTTCTAATCTCACCCTAAGCATCTCAACCTCATACTCATAGTTCCCTTCCTTACCAAACACAAAGTAGAGAGAGTGAAAGTGTGTCACTGTGTGACTTCTCTTTTCTATCTTTCAAATGGCATGCTCGGCTACCTCTGCTTCTCTCCTCTCTCTAAACCCTAGAGCCCTCTTCTCTCCCAAATCCCCTCCTGCCACTCTCTCCATCCCCAGTTCCCTCAATGCTCTTCCCAAACCCTTACGCTCCATTTCCATCCATCGTCCCTCTCATTCTCGCCGCAGCTTCCTCGTCAGGGCCTCTGTAAGATCTTTCATTACCCATTTTCCTTTTTTTTTTAACAAAACCCTTACTTGCTTGAGTAATTGCTCTTCGGCCCTTGAAGTTGGATTTTGAAAGTTTTGATCTTGAGCTGGATTATCGCTTGTTCTTCATTTCAATGTTGACTGTTATCTGTTTTGTTGCTCTGTGTTTCTGTGTATTTGTCTCTCTGCCAAATAAGATATGTTTTCATATTGAACTGCAATGTTTGGGGCGGTCATTATTCCCTTATTGTGCGATAGTTACATTACGTGGTAAATTTTCTGGACCTTTGCCTGTGATTGAACATGAACTAGGTTGATGATTGTGGGAGGTTTGATGGTTGGATTTCCAGCATTGTCGAGCTTATCAGTAGATATGGTAGTCGATGTTACACTGATGTACAAATTATTGTAATTAGAGCAATAATGCTTTAAAGGATCAGGGTATTCTTGACCCTTAATCTTTGGGGGTTTTAACTTTTAAGCATCAAGTATTGTAATTTCTAGAATAACTCGTAGATTTGCAGTGAGAGTCTTCTTTAATCGTTGGCTGCTGTAACCTCAATGATGAAACTGAAACCCAAGTTTAAGAGCTTAGTTTCTTTCTGATTTGACCTCTGAACTAAAATATTGTTTTACTTTTTTTTTTAACAGAGTGAACTTCCATTAGTTGGAAATATAGCACCAGATTTCGAAGCAGAGGCTGTTTTTGATCAGGAGTTTATCAAGGTAGACCGCCGCCAGCCAAAGCGAATATAACTATGGATTCTTAGCTTGTAAAATGTTGTTTTATCTTGTTATTTCTTATTATATAGCTTTTGGAAGGTTTTGTGCTCTTTGACTGAAGCATCGTCATTCCAGGTCAAACTCTCTGAATACATTGGGAAGAAATATGTTATCCTCTTTTTCTACCCATTGGACTTCACATTTGTTTGTCCAACAGGTTGGCTGACATTGTAGTAAACTATAATCAGGTTGAGATAGTTGTGGATTTACACTTCTTCCTGTAACCCCCTAATGTTTGTTACTTGTCCACAGAAATCACTGCTTTCAGTGACCGGCATGCAGAGTTTGATGCACTAAATACTGAAATATTGGGTGTTTCAGTTGACAGTGTGGTAAGTTGGTTTGGACTGTTATTTTTATTATTATTGTTGACTCAGTTAATGGCACTTGTACATTTTCATATTTTGCTTGATATGACATACTTCTGCCTGCTGTATATTAGCTAGTGAAGAAAATGAAGGATGCACAAAGGATTAGGACCACTTACAGCCTTCATATAGTTTAAGGCTTTAAGGATTGATTTTGTGGGGATAAACTATAATTGAGAGTTCTAGCGTCGTCATATAGTTTAAGGCTTTAAGGATTGATTTTGTGGGGATAACCTATGATTAAGAGTTCTAGCATGCTTGGTAAAATTTAAAACTGCATGCGTACTGTATTTTCATTTGTCTCTGAAACATGCTGCATAGAATAAGAGTATGGTCAGAGGAATTATTTCATAAATAAAGGAACAGGGAAATATCTGGATGGAAACTTCATTCTAACTTGGATAATTGAAATGTGTTTTTGTTGTTCTACAGATGTAATGAGATTCATAATATTCATAAAGCACACATGACCTTTGCATAGACAGTGACAATACACACACATGCAGATGTATGCCCTTGAAAATCAGGGCTCTTTATGTTAGAATCTAACAGATTCTCTGTTTTCTCTTGTACTGTGCCAAATCTTATCTAACAGAACTTCCAGAGTTTGTTTCTTCTTGATTAGTGATGCTTTTATTATTGTTGTAGTTCTCGCACCTTGCTTGGATTCAAACTGATAGAAAGTCAGGTGGCCTTGGCGACTTGAAATATCCTTTGATTTCTGATGTCACCAAATCTATATCAAAATCTTATGGTGTTCTAATTCCTGATCAGGTATGTTCTTATATGGATTTAGTTTGAAAAATTGTTACTTATGTATGGATGGATTCTAAGAAAGAAGCAATTGTCTTTTGTCTGTTGTCTCTTCTCTCTTTAAACAAACATACTAAGGGTATATCATGTTTCTTATGAGGCATGATCTCCTCTTTGTACAACTTGCTAGTTGTCTCTTCTCTCTTTAAACAAACATACTAATGACTTCTTTTTCCTTTCCTTTCAAGCCTTTTCTTTTATGCTCAAGTTTCAATGTTCTCTGGAATGAAATTTAGGATGCTGTCTAGGAAATATCTTTAGTAGGTAGGCATCGATGGACCAATGTTGGCATTGAAACTATTGCTTTGCATTCCACTTTTTTGGACGTGTGTCATAATGATGACAAGTATATCCAATGATTTAGGGGATTGCTTTGAGAGGATTGTTCATTATTGACAAGGAAGGGGTTATCCAGCATTCTACCATTAACAACTTGGCAATTGGTAGAAGTGTTGATGAGACAAAGAGAACACTCCAGGTAATTATACACTTAATTAGGACAACACCAAGATCGAACAATTTTCAGAGTATCACATTTTTATTTTTTTGTTTCTTTTTCATTTCTATAATTTACATAATTTCGATCCCCCCTTTATGCACATTGGTCTTGCAGGCCTTGCAGTATGTGCAGGAGAACCCAGATGAAGTTTGCCCTGCTGGGTGGAAGCCTGGAGAGAAGTCCATGAAACCCGACCCCAAACTTAGCAAAGAGTATTTTGCAGCGGTGTAGCGTGGATAATAGTTAAGAGTAGCAATTGCGCATCTGTATCAATTAGTGGGTTGTAAAAGGGTCTTGTTTTTAATGTAACGTTAGTCCTTTTAAATTTTGAACCTTTGGGTGTGGTAATAAATGCATGCTAGTGTACCTGGATTTTGAAGTTTTCTATGTATCAATTTGCAATTTCTTGAGTTTTGATTATGGTCTCTGTATCTCATGTTCGTGTATGAACAATATCTTCTACCAAGATTGGAGTTCCAGCTCATTATCAACCATTGCAAAATGGGAAAAATGGGAAATTACAGCTTCATTGATAAAATGAAAATCAGAAGATTAAAAAAAAATTGAAGTAAAAGTGAAATGAAAAAAAAAATTCGTCGTAAATTTACTTCAACAAGCTAAGCATAGTCTTTATACCCTTTGATTGTAGGACTAATAAATACCTACTCTTGCCTTGCGTCGTCTTGGTTCCTGAGTAATAAAGTGTAATTTTTATAAAATTGTTTATTTGGTTTATCCATATCCAGCAAGGTGGTTTATCCTTAGCAATTCTGGCAAATGGTGAGGTTTTGGTCCAGAATTTGCGACTGAACATTATCGTCCAATTTTTGCAGAAGCTAACTTATTATTAATAATAAAAAGAGAGTGGTGGTGTGCAGGTTGAAGAAGTGTTCGAGAATGTCACTACCCCAGAAGCGCCTCTGCTATTGACTTTGACATCCATAATGTAACCTCACCGAGACTGTCATCAGCTGCTCTAGGCAGCGCTAGCTACCCTATCCTCAAGTCAACTTTCCAAAAGCCGCCATTAGAGAAAACCAGAATGCTCAATTCTCCACTTCAATCAGTGGACCTAATGACCAGTGCTAAAGGGTGAAAGAGGTTGAAACCTCTAGCAGTCTCTCTTCCAGCTCCACCCCCGCTTAACTAGACAGAAGACAACGTGAAACCGTTTTTGGCTGATGCTCGGGGCGAGTTGGGTCAAATATTTGACACTTCTGTTGGTATCACAGTTATTTGTTTGTTGATGCATATTTGAACACTTTGTGTGTAGTTGGTGATATGGGGTAAAGTAATATAGGATTTGGACCGTATTGGGCTACTTCATATCCAACTTACCTTAAGTTTGGCCTATCTTTACAGATGACCAAACTGGAGAGTTGTGAGTCGTACTAGGCTTACCTGAATCTGACCTATCATATTTCAAACCTACTCTCTCTTAGTCACCTGACTTGAGTGGAATCGGGTTGGTCTGACTCGACTCTGTTTGGGAAATCCCGAGTTCTTCCACCCAACATTAAAGCTTGCCTTACATCCCACGTGTGATTAGTGTGGTCGGATTCGCCACCCTTCTTTAAGATCGCATCCATAACAGTCTAGCAGTCGGGAATCAGGCCTAAAACGGTACCGGTTAGGACCTTGACAATCAGGTGTAACGGACGCCCAATGTTCAAATAGCTTAATTGCTTCACGACAGGAAGGCGTCAGAAGCTTAGCCTCTAGAACTCTACTTAAACCGATAGGCATCCTAAGTGAGGCATGCTTCGCTTTCTACCCTAAATGTAACATCCCGGAAAATCATATTAGGCTTGTAATTAGTTACAAAAGTAATATATTACTTCTTTAGCATGTCAGTCAAGTTTGATGACAAACTGAGTTAATTTAGACACTTTGTTGTGACCCCGAGTGTGAAAAGTCGCCTAAAATGACTCAGAGAATAACATAAATTGCTATTTGAAGGGAAACAAGTTTAGATAATTTGTTTCTAGGTCACACATGAGTTAAGTAAGGTATGGTTAAAGTTTCAGAGTAATCAAAGTTGATTTGGTATTTTTAGGTATACTAGTTGTGCATTTTAATATCGGATTGACCCCCAACAGATATGAAAAAATAGAGAAAGAGTACAACATGATTTTTAATAAATCTTAAGGTTTATTTCGAGTCTGTTGGAGGTTAGAATACTGGATTTAGAGGAATCTAAGTGTTCTTAGCAGTATAGGAATTTTGCTATAAGTAGCAAAGTGCTACTCTCGGCAGATACCAAAAATAGAAGAAAGAAAAGAAAGAAAAAGGAGAGAAGGAGAAGAGAGAAACCGAAGGAAGAAAGTGAGGAAGAAGGAAGGCCAAAGAGAAGAATCAACCACCAAGGAAGAGGAATCAAGTAGATCTTGGCTTCATCTTCAAGACCAAGAGGTAGGAGTTCTTGAGCTCTAACTTTATCTTTTTCCTCATCTTTCCATGTTAGGCCTTTTGAGGTTTAATGTGTCATTTTAAGTTCTAGAGATGTTGTAGGTGTTTTTCTTGTTTGGATGAGTTATAAATGAGGTTTATGACTTGTTCATGCAAGGAATTCGAATCAGAAACAAAAGCTATCCAAGTTAGATCCTAAATACCCAAAGAGGGGTTTAGGTTAAAGTATGAGGGATTTTGATCCATAATCCAAATTAAGAGGTTTAAGTTAGTATTTGATGTTTCTTATGTGTTAAAGAACTGATTAGGAACTTAGAATCACCGAGAGATTGGATAGAAATGACCAAAATCTAAGAGAAAAATCAATGGAACAGTACCACGATTTCTGCATAATTCTACAGAATCTGAGTTCTGCATGTCACGCCGCGGCGTGGACTGAGGTGTGAGCATGCCGGGGCATGGGGCAGTTTTCTCCTCAGAAATTGCACCTAAGAGTTAGGTGCCGCGGCGTGAGACCCTGAAGCTCCAAAATATTGTTTTTGGATGTTTTGAGATCCCTAGTGGATGGAACCATTTGGTTATGCCTAGTAGAGTGTGTTGAGGCACTAGATAGGGTATTTCTTAGATGGAAAAACATAGAGGCATACAAAGAAAGATAAAAGAAAAGTTGTGCATCCATTAGACATGGATTGTCATAGATTAAGAGTTTAGTTTCTTAAGCAACTTAAAGTTGCACAAATGTCACAAGAGAGGTGATAAGAGATTTAAGAAGCAAGATGGAAATAACAAAGTGCCATGGTGCCTAAGTGCCAAGAGTTAAAGCTCAAGGTACCAAGTTGGTAAAAGTTAAGTGCCAAAGACCCTAGTTGGCAAGGGTGACTGCCATAGTGCTTGAAGAGCTCTCAAAGAGTGAAAGCGAGTTAGTAATGCAAAGATAGCAGTGTACTAAGTCTAGTTGGCATTGGTTCAATGTCATAGTGCATGAAATGCTTTCACAGAGAAGAGGTGGAGTTAGTAATGCAAGATGGACTTAGTATGAGATCATGTGGTGGTTATGTTAGAGTTAGGACATAACTCCATATTTACACACACAACACACTTCACATATGCTTGCTAATCCCTAGAGAACAGGTAGTGGAGGCATCCACTTAGTTTTGATGGCGATATCCACCTAGTTAAGGTAGATTACTTGGTGATCTACGAGTGTAGAAGGTCATGTGTTGTGATAATAGACTTCGTTCCTAAAAGTAGGCTATAAGGGGTCACATGTTGTCATGACAGAATTCCTCTATACCTAGGGGTATAGGAGGTCAGGTGTTGTGATAACAGACTTTATTCCTAAAAGTAGGTTATAAGGGGTCACACGTTATCATGGCAGAATTCCTCTGTGCCTAGGGGGAATAACTAAGTATTCATGACATTGCACCAATACTATCATACACTTTTCTTTGAACATAAACATACATCATTCCATCATTGTATTATTTAATATTTTGTTTAGTTTGAATATATTTGTGTGATTGTTGTGTATGTGCTGCTCTGTGCTATCGGTGACAGCTGTATGGGCGGTTGTCTGGCCGATAATTTCAAATGATTGTATGGGCTGTTGTTTGATATCATTGTGATTTCGGTTATCAGAACAGAAGTATAGTTTGCTAAAGAACGTTATATAAAGAGAGAGTTGTAATCGTTTCTTATGCAAGAAGTATTAGTTCAGTAGGGTTTATTCATTATGAATATTTAAACTGCTGGTTTTGGTATACTTATACTAAGAAATGTGATTTCTCACCCTGTTGGTTGCCATGTAAATCTAGGTGGAAGTTCATCCAAAGGCAAGAAGAAGAAGTATGAAGACAAAGATAGTTTTTATACTTTCTAGTTTTAAAGCTTGTATTTATTTACGTACTTTTAGTTGTTTGAAGTTATGTATACAATGAGCCATTTAGTGGCAAGGTTATATGTATAACTTTTACTTTTCCGCAAGGCTCTCTATTATTATTTGTTTAAATGATATGGATTAGTACAATGTTAAGTTAGAAGTAGCATAACTAATATTGTTTATCCAGGTATATTTTGATATACTAGGTTACCGGTATTAGGATGTTACACTAAACACTCTAGCCTACCAGTCTTGCGTTTTCACCTACCTATCTCGGTGCCAACCTAGGTCTCAGGCAATCTTAGTCACTGCCTTTCTCACAGGTTTTTGGCCAACCTTATTAGCCCCTTTGACTTAGGTCATGGTGCTTATCCAGAACATCTGGCGTCCACCATGAAGCAAGGTAAAACTTTCCTACCACATAAATACCCTTCTAGAAAAAGTCATCATGTTCAGCCATGGTAACCACGAAAAGTAACACTAACAATGAAACTGGCAATTAGGAGAATGCCCAACCTATCAATAACCCTAACAATCCAATCCTCCAAACCCTCTTTGATGCAATCCAGGGTCTCCGAGATCAAAATCAACACATAGAGGCTAGAATTGATCAAATTACTCACAAAGAGGCTCGTTGGGAATTACTAGGAGAACTAGAGAATGAAGTGGAGAGCAACGCCGACATAAATGTCAACAGGAATACGTCGCGTCAACCCAACCAGCTTGTTTGAGCTGATAATCCTTTCTCTGAATTTATTATGTCAATCCCCTTGCCAAAAGGATTTTGAATGCTGACCATCGAGTTAGATGATGTAACGACTGATCTTCAGGAGCATTTGACCATGTTTAACTCTATAATGCTTTTGAATGGGGGGACCGACCCTATAAAATGCAGAGCCTTCTCGACCTCCCTTAAGAAGTTAGTGTTATTATGCGTTTTGTCACTTGAGCCCAATTCCATATATGATTTCTCTGAGTTAGCTATTAAATTCCTGACCCATTTCTAAACCAGCAGATTTCATTGAAAGACCTCAACCAATATCATTAATTTGAAGCAAGGAAAGAATGAGTCATTGAAAGAATTCACGAGAAAGTTTAGTGAGGAAGCCATTCAGATTCGAGATCTCAACTTGGTTATGTCATTGCATGCCATAATGGCCGGTCTGAAGCCAGGCCTGTTTGTTGAGTGGTTTGCTAAGCACGCACCAGTCAATTTAGATGACTAGAGGAATAGATCAATGGGTTACATCAATATAGAGGAGATAACGGTGGGAAGAAACTAGTTAAATAAAGAAACACATGACTCTTCTCGGAGTTATTTGGATGATCTGAATATTTCTATTCAACCATATTACCAATCCTGATCTTAATGAGGACGAGGACAAGGTCATTTGAGTAGGAGTCAAAATGGAGACCATAAGGGAGATCATAAATGAGGATATAAAGGAGAGACAAGGGGATATTACAGAACCGATATAACTAAAGATAGGAATAATCTGACCATTGTTTATGAGATGAATCCTAGATATGATGTCTTTACACCTTTGATCACCTGGAGAGATCAAATTTTTAAAGAGATTTATAATACTCGGTTTATCTTACCACCTTACAATGCATGACAGCAAAAACCCGGCTCTAACGTTGACAAAAGCAAGAGATGCGATTACCACAAAGTATATGGACACACTACTTAGGAATGTATTTCTCTCAAGGATAAATTGAACAGCTCATCAGAGAAAGGCATTTGGGCAAGTATGTATATAGAAGAAGGAGCAAGAGCAAAAAGCCTAAAAAGGACAACCAATTGAAAAAAAGGAGCCCAAGTTCGACCGGGAAACGAAAGGCAGTCGCAATGGTGAATGAAGTATCCGATCAAATCAAGGGAGTTATTGACTCCATAGTCAGTGGATTTGCAAGTGGAGGAAGTTCAAACTTCGCCAAAAAATGTCACCTTAGGGTTGTAATACCGGTATGACATTCCTTCCCCTCACAATCTAGGAAAGAAAAACAAGGTCCTATTATTACTTTTTTTTATAAGGATTTTGATAGTTTGGATGAGAATTTGGATGACCTAATGGTGATTTCAGTGGTAGCTGGAAATTATCGAATTAAGAGGGTACTAGTAGACCAGAGAAGCTCTGTAGATATTCTTTACATGTCTACTCTTAGAAGACTTCAAATAACTGAAAAGTGCTTTGAGCCCATTTAATGGAAGCTTGGTCAGATTCTCAGGTGAACAAGTAAACGTCAAAGGTTACATCGAACTTCGAACAATATTTGGATCAGATGAGGGGTTGAAGTCAATCTTGGTTAAATATTTAGTAATTGATTACTTAACCATGTACAATGTAATACTTGGAAGACCATCACTTAATGCCCTCGACATAGTAGTTTCTACACCTTATCTTACAATGAAATTTCCTATCTCAAAAGATCAAGTTGGCATTATGCATGCATATTAAAAAGAAGCTCAAATCTGTTATAATGAGTATCTGAAGTTGAAACCCAAAAATCTTGCTGACCAGCCTTCTGTGACAGATCGAGTACACCATACATATAAGTGTGCTTGTCACGATGTTAATCTTACCAAGCTCGATCCCCGTGGAGAACACCAAGACCGACCTTAGCCTATCGACGAGTTGTCGTCCATCATTCTAGGCCCAAAATCTAACCAAGTAACCCATATAGGAGCTCATCGTTCGTCTGACGTCAAGCTGGAGTTAGAAGCCTTTTTGAGAAAGACCTGTTCGCATGGACTGCTGCGGATATACTTGAAATTGATCTTGACTTTAATTTTCATAAGTTGTCCCTTGATCCAAAAGCCAAGACAGTTGTCCGGAAGAAGAGGAAGCCAGGGAAAGAAAGACAAAAGGTAACCACCCATGAGACTAAGAAACTTTTGGAGGCAGGTTTCATTCAAAAAATATGGTACATCACTTAGTTGTCTAATGTGGTAATGGTAAAGCAATCAAACGGGAAATGGAGGATGTGCACAAATTTTGTTGACTTGAACAAAGCCTACCTGGATGACTCATATCCACTTATGAGCATAGACAGATTGGTTAACGGGCGGCCAAATCATGGACGCCTACTTCGACTACAATCAAATCAGAATGCCTCTCGATGATAAAGATAAGATTGTCTTTATCATTGAATTTGGAAGCTTTTGCTACAGGGAGATGACCTTTGGTTTGAAGAATGCATGAGCGACTTATCAAAGACTTATGAATAAATTGTTCTCAAATCAGATGGGTCGAAACATTGAAGTATACGTAGATGACATAGTTGCGAAGACTCCAGTAGATTGGAATCACTATGAAGACCTGATAGAAATATTCGACCAAATTAGAAAGCATAACATGAGACTTAATCCCGAGAAGTATGTTTTTGGGGTTGAAGGTGGGGAGTTTTTAGGTTTTCTCCTTATCAGTAGGTGAATTGAAGCAAATCTAGATAAGTGTAAAGCGATAATGGATATGAGAAGCCCAACCACACTAAAAGAAGTTCAAAGACTGAAAGGAAAAATAATCGCCTTGTCAAGATTTCTTTCTAGAGTAGCCGACCGAGCTTTGCCTTTCTTTAATGTTTGAAAAACCCAATAACTTCTAGTGGACATAAGAGTGCAAAAAGGCTTTTCAAGAGCTCAAGCATTTCTTATCTTCTCCGCCCATTCTGACTAAACCAAAGCCTGGTGACTACCTTTTTCTTTATATCTCCGTTTCTGACTAAGCAATAAGCTCGGTCTTGGTGAAGGAGGAGGACAAGGAGTAGAGACTGATCTACTTTGTAAGTAGAGTCTTGCAGGGCCCTAAAACCAAGTATCAAAAAATTAAGAAGCTGGCACTCGCCCTAATGACTACATCTCAGAGACTTCAACAGTATTTCCAAAACCACTTGGTCATTATCAGGACCGACCAACCAATTAAGCAGGTTCTCAAAAAGCCAAAATCAGCCTATTAGATGATTGCTTGGTTGGTTGAATTGTCTGAATTTGGAATCCAGTACCAACCTAGGGGACCAATAAAATCACATGTACTATCTAACTTTTTAGTTGAGTTATCCCCACCCCTAGAGCATGAATAATAATACTTGGACTTTGTTTGTTGATAGAGCTTCTAATATAAAAGGAAGTGGGGTAGGGAAAATCCTAGAGGACCGAATGAGTTATTGATCGAACAATCTTTATGCTTCAAATTCAAAGGCCAATAACAATCAGGTTGAATATGAAGCCCTCTTGGCCGATTGAGCCTAGTGGCCAAAATGGGAGCAACTCGACTAGTAGCAAAAGGACTTTTGAGTAGTTTGAGATATTTCACATCCCAAGAGACTATAACACTAGTGTAAACTTGTTGTCCAAGCTGGACAACACAAAAGGACTAGGGAATAATCGATTTGTGATTCAAGAGTTCATGGAGAAACCAAGCATCGAATGTGAAGAAACTTTTATTATAAACAATAATATGAGCTCTTGGATGAATCCTATAGTCAGATATTTAGTACATGGAGAATTGTTGACTAAGGAGAAAAAGGCGAGGAAGCTCAAAAAATTAGCTAGCTACTGTGTCATCATTGGAGAAGAACTTTTCAAAAAGTGATTCTCATTGCATCTCTTGAAATGTGTGATAATCACATATTTTATTCATTAAGAAACCCTTATGTTTAATCATTTACACTCTCCATATTCTTAATTGATTGAGTTTGGTATGATTTTGTGAGTTTGAGCTCAAATTGGTCCTAATTGAATATTTTCAGCATTATTGAGATTTGACACTGTTTCTGTATTTTGGCCATAACTTGAGTTCCTAATATCTGATGAACATGAATTTTACCTTGTAGGAAAGCTAAGAGGAAGCTCTACAACTTTTATGAAGAGATCAAAGTCCGATTCAGATGTCTAAGAGACCTAAGTTTACATGGAAATCAGAATACGGGTTCTGTCAGTAGAATCCGAACAGTGTGCACTCATAAAATCATATCTCAAGATTTAATAATGGAGATGGGCTTAAATTTGGACAGTGGATAGTCAAGATCCAAATAAACAACTTTCATGAAGAACACATTTTGAGAAAAAGAAGTCTAGTAGGTCATTTTGAGCTTGCAAGTCGGAACAGAGGTGCTGAAGTTGGGTTTGAGCAACCTATGGTATTTAGGACATATCTTAGGCTTAAGGAAGCCAAATTGGACGAACCAACTATCCATTTTATAGCCAAGACAAGGATATACAACTTTCATGAAGAACACTTTTCGTGGTTCTGAAGTATAGTGGGTCGTTTTTGGCTTCCAAGTCAGACACGAAATTTTCGTCCTCAACCACCCACTCATCCATCCACTAATCCACTCATCCATCCACTAATCCACTCATCCACTAACTCACCCATTCATCCACTCATACACTAATCCAACCACTTAACCACTCCACCCACTCATCCACTAATCAATCCCTCACCCATTCATGTCCATAATTTCCTACTCACCAAAAGTCCTTTGACATTTTTCACTAATTCAACCACTCAACCATTCCAGTCACTCATCCACTAAACCAATCCACTAAACCAACCCACTAATCCATCCACTCAAACACTCCACTCACTCATCCACTCATCCACCCACTTCCCTTTATCATTTTGTTACCTTAGACTTCTATAAAAGACACCATTTATCATGAACAACATGTAATTCTCCTTAATTTCTCTCATAGTTTCTTCTTGTTTCTTCATAGTTTCTCATAATTTTTGTATATTTTGATGCTCCCCTTCATGGTAATGGAGGGCTAAGCTACTTTGGGTCAATTTAGAACTCTTGAAGAGATTGTGGTTTGGATTCTTGAGACCTTGGTTATGTATTGTATTTGATTTGTAATTGAATTCCTCCTTTCTTCTTTTTCTTCTTCTTGATCTTGAATGCATGAATGGTGATTCTATTTATGTTGATCTGATTGATCTTAGTTTAAGATTGAGATTTGTGATGAAACTTAGAACTGATTGATCTAAACTAATCACATAAATGAAGATTGAGATTTGTGATGAAACTTAGAACTGATTGATTTAAATTAATCACAGAATTGAAAAGGTTAGGTTACTGATTTGTGCCTAAGTTAATTAAATTCGGTACTTGAAATTAACATATATCTTCATGAATGGTGCGATTGCGGATTTGTGTTTATCACTTGTTAATTGAATTCTAGACGATCGTCTAGTATGAATTCTGGATTTGATGCAGAGATCTCGGTTAGATCCAAATTAACAATTCAATTGCGCTTCAAGTGTTCTATGAAGGGTCTATGATTGAATCCACCCAATCTTGGATAGGTTTCTAAATTGACTGCTCTTTAATTGTTATTTCTTCCTTTAATTTTGTTAAGTGCGATCTTAAACTGTCAAACCCCCCTTTTTGCTAACTTTCACTTGATTTGATTAAATTGCATTTATGATCCTTGAGGAGACGATCCGGTGTTGTTCACTATACTACAAGTTTAGGTAATAACTTCGGTTATAATTTTGACTGAGTTCGGCGCTCGTCAATGTGCATACCATGTTTGAACTTAGAGTATTATGTAGGAAGTTCATGAAGGAGTCTATAGAAGTCATCTAGAAGGCCGAGCTCTTTTGGGAAAAGTACTAAAAGCAGGTTTCTACTAGCCAACCATGAAGGCCAACTGTCTTGAATATGTTCAAAAGTGCGAAAAATGCCAAAAGTTTGCCAATTTGTACCAAGCACCGCCCAAGGTGTTACATAGCTCAGAAACCCCATGGCTGTTTTGTAGATAGAGGATCGATCTCTTGGGCTCGTTCCCTATAGCACTAGGTCAACTGAGGTACATCATGGTTACAATTGACTACTTCACTAAATGGAATGAAGTCGAACCCCTCTCTAGCATTACTTCTGAGAAGGTAAAAAAGGTTGTTTGGAAAAACATTGTTTGTCAATTCGGTTTACCATTCATAATTGTATTTGACAAAAGTACACAATTTACTGATATAAAGTTGAGGATTTTGTGAGAAATATAGAATTAAAAAGGCATTTACCTCGGTGGAACATCCTGAAACAAATGGCCTAACAGAAGCAACAAATAAAGTCATCCTGATTGGGTTGAAAAATAGGCTAGACTGAGCTAAAAGACAATGGACTGAAAAGTTTCCTAATGTCCTCTGGGTATATCACACAACTGCACAGTCTTCAATCCAAGAAACCCAATTCAGGCTCATATTTGGGGTCGATGCAATGATACTTGTCGAAGTTAGGGAACTGAGTTTTAGAAGATTGGTTTTCAATGAACAAGACAATACAGAAGGAAGGAAAACCGACCTCGATTTGCTGGAAGAGGAGAAAGAGATAGCTCATATTCGGGAAATAGCCTCCAAGGACAGGGCAGCTCGGAAGTACAATGCAAAAGTCTGAGTACGAAAGTTTAAGGAATGAGACATGGTTTTGTGTAAGGTAGAAGAGTCTAGAGAGCCTGCTGGCGAAGGCAAGTTGGTAGCTAGTTGGGAAGGACGCTACCAAGTTGTCCAAAACATCGGAGATGAAGCGTATAAGATAGTAGACATCACACAAAAGGTTCTCTCCAGGTCTTGGAACGTGGCTTCTGTAACATCCCAAAATTTCCTATCTCTTAAACAGTAATTTTGACAGTTAACAGAATTTTACTGTTTAGTAATTTCTGTGCACTGTAAAATTATTTTGTTTATTCTATCAGCGTATTTGATCGTTTTGAGTGATTTACTCCGTGTTAGGAAAATAATAATTTTCGGACCGAAGAAAATCTTTAAATATTTATTTCTCTTGACTGTTAATTATTTTTAATAATCTGACTTGATTTTCATATGTTTTCTAATATTTGTGATTTTTGTGGATGATTATGAATTTTTTTGACTGTATGTGAGCCAGGTGGTCCTATATGGGCCCAGGTGACCTTATGTGGGCCCATGTGGGTCCCGCAAAGTAAAAATTTTTTTACGCATAGAAAAATTTGTACTGTTTAGACGGAGACAGATGATCTTACTAAACCTGAATCCGGAGACAATTTTAGGAAATTTTCTTGTACTGTGTTTTGTACTGTATTTATTTATCAGATGATAAAAAATACAGTAAATATAATTATTCGTGGGGTTTTAGCAGATAAAAATAGAAATTAAATTGCTTAAGTCAACCTTGGTGGTTTGGATATCCATCATTGATTTAATTAACGATGGAGACTTGATCTTGATTTAATCAACGATAGAGATTTGATCTTAAAAGTGAATAAGATCATTTATAACCATTAGATGGAGATTAAATCAAGGGTAGAGATTTGGTCATATAAAGTGACTATGACCATTTGTAACCATTGGATATATAATTGATTAAGGGTGGAGATTTGGTCTTGTAAAGTAACAAGGACCATTTATGACCATTGGATTTAGATTTAATCAATGGTGAAGATTTAGTCTTAAAAAGTAACAAAGACTAATTATGACCCTTGGATTAAAAGTAAGAAGGAGTAATCTTGACCATTAATTTTGGAGACACATCTAATGGCTAGAATTTAAAGAAGAAAGATCCAATGGCCTAGATTAAGTCTTCTAAATCAAAAGTCTACTTAAATCCTAACCATTGAATTAATCAATGGCTAGAAATGCTCTAGATGGTGGCTAATAATGATGACAATTATTTGATGCTTTAGTCAATTATGTTTCTTTATTGTTTTGTTTGCATTCTTAGAAGACTACTTGGAGGGGGGGACAATTTTTATGGTGCATTGGAAATTAAAGCAACATTTGAAGACCATATTGATCACCTTTGGTCATTATTGATTATAATTCACCTTTGTCTCCTCCAAAAAGCCAAGTCTTCATCAAACTTTTCTCTTCACCTTTTCTCCAAGCATAGCTATGGCCATGCACTCTAAAGGAGGCCAAAGTTGTTGGTTTCTATTATTTGTATCATAATTGTCTTTCTATTCATCATTCTTGAACTTTCCTTCAAGCAAAACTCTTAGAAAAATTTCTCTCCTTCTCCTTCTAGCATGGTTTGGCCAAGACACCCAAAACCACCATCCAATCTCTTTTAATTTCATCCAACCATAGATCTTGAATCTACATGATGTTCTAAGCAACTTTCATGTTGGAGACTTTCTCTAAATCATTCATCTTCAAAGAGTTTTTTCAAGATCAAAGTTATAGGGTATTTATGGTGAAGTGTAAGGAAACTTCATTTCTTCTCTTCTTTTTCATGATCTAAACCATGTTTGATCCATGGTTCCCCTTAATCAAGCTTAGTATACTAGTTTTTTATGTATTTTGTCTTGTATTTGAGAAGCCCTTGGTGGTGAAGGATTTGGAAAAGGAAGCAAAACAAAGAGCTTTTGAGGATCTTCAAGAGGTAAGAGGGAGATCCATCTCACTAACTAAGCATGGTGGTGAGAGATGGTCTTATATTTGATGGATGTTGAATCTATGTGAGGATTCATATCCATGGTTATGTAATAATTTATATGAGTTTATGAACTTTGATTAATTGCCTATGCTTAATATGCTTTGCTTGAGTTTATGATTTTGATGGTATGCTTATATTATATGATAATAATATGACATGCTTTTGATATATATATATATATATATATATATATATATATATATATATATATATATATATATATATATTGTGTATGTATGTGTATGCCATGATGTATTGATGGAAAAGAAATCAATTTTTGGCTCCAAAAGCCAAGGAGAGGGCTACGGTTTTGATGCCCAAAATTAGAGATTCATGTTGAAATTTTTCAAGAACAAGGAAATTGATTTGTTTAATGAAAATTATGAAGTGGAGAAAAAATGAATTTTCTTGGTTCTAAAGGCTATGGGATTTTCGGTCAAGGCACCTCATCATAGGTGTTTATAACTTAAGATTTTCATGAAAGATAAAAAAATTGGATTGATTTGAAGAGTATAGAAAATAAACAAAGGATATGTTTTTTTTTAAGAGAACAAGAACATGGTTTTGAAGGATTTTTATTGATTTATTTTGTGTAAAAAGATCTTAAGTGTTTTTCTAAACATGAGTTTTGAATGAAACGGGCAGACGTTGATTTTAAGGATTTGCAAAGAAAGTGAAAAAGAATTTTGTAAAGAAAGTAAAAATGAATTTGAACAAATGGGTTTGGTTTTATAACCATTGGTATTTCGATTTGAAGACAAAATTTTAATAATTTTGTTTGTGTAAAACCATATCAATTTAGAAGGAAAAATATTTGATGGCTTCAATGGCCAAAGACTCTACGATTTTTGGAGGTTGGAATAATTTTGGTTTTATGAAACAAAGTAATTTTAAAGTGAAAACAAAATGTTTGAACAAAATGTTTTAGTATAAGGATTTGGAATGGGAATCAGAGTGTTTTATCACTTGAGAGAATTATGTAAACGAAAGACAAAGAGAGATTGAAAATGTTTTAACTTCAATTTATTTTAAAGAGAATTGATTTTAAAATTGATTTGAGAAAAATGGAGAATATAATGGTGATTTGAGAATTTATTAACATATAACTTATTTTCAAGTTTTGGAGTACGTTAGGAAAATTTAAGATTTTGAAACATTGATTTACATCAATGGAAAAGTGATTTTGTGAATTATATTCCGAAAAGAATTTCTTGAGTAAAGAACTGTGGGAAAAAGATTTTTTGAGTAAGAAAATATATTAAATAAAGTATAAAGTTATATTATTTTGAGAAAAGTTGAAAAAGAATTTTTGAAGGTTAAGAAATATTTTCTGTAATGAAATTGTGGTGAAAATTATTTGCGTAGCTTAAAAACAATTGGAAATACAGTGAAATATTTCTTCGCGATTTGGAATACGTTAAAATATTACTATGCGATTTGAGAAACGTATATTTTTATGCGATTGAGAAAAACATTAAAAAATTTATACGTGGTTTAAAAGTGCAACAGAAGAGTTGCAATATTTTGAAAACGTAATGGAAATGTTACGAAATTTTGTAAACGTAACAGTAATGTTACGGTAATGTGAAAACGTAATAAAAATGTTTTGGAATTTTAAAAACGTAACAAAAGTGTTACGGTATTTTGAAAAACACAACAGAAGTGTTGTAGAATTGTGAAAACGTAACAGGAATGTTGTACAATTTTGTGAAAACACGACAACAGTATTCTATAACTATGAAAACATGATAAGATGATTTTGTTATTGAAAGATACAGTATGATTTCTGTTGAACCAGTGTCCATGCACTGTTTGTGAAAACGAGTTTTGCTTGTTATTGGCACGTGGTGCATTTTAGATGCATTGAAAATATATATATATATATATATATATATATATATATATATATATATATATATATATATATGTATATATATGTATATATATGTTGAGGTATATGATTTAATTTAACAAACGAATTTGAAAAGAATGGCCCTTGTGGTTGGACTTGACCGATATATTCGTGCATTGTATAAACTATATCTGAGAAATTATGAGATATACCTGTGATTGGTATTATACCTGTGATTGGTATTTGGTGTAATATACATGCATTGGAATGGTCCGATGATGAATGGATATGGCTGATTGCCTAGGAGAAACACACCTCTTGAGTGGGTGCGATATGCGTAGTGTAAGTCACTTGTTGACCTTGGGGGCATCGGGGTGCGGGTTGCCTACACGGATGGTTGGTCGCGCTTCTTCCCGTAGGTTAGACCGATGCAACACCGATGATCCTGACCGAGACACTATTCTTAATCAAGATTTGATAAAGACTGTCGTGTATGTGCTAGATGTGCAAAAAATTGAAATGAGAATTAAAGTACGTGGTCTGAGGCACATGGTACCGGCAGGTCTTTTCGATCATTTTTCCGACCTGAGTTTTAGCTCCATGGAGTAGGAAATCGAGTCTTGTGTACATGCATAATCTGAACATTTATATCGTGTGATATATTAATTGAGGAATATTGGCTATGACAATTGTTTTGAATACTTGGATGATGATGATGATAATCATGTTGATGACATTATTGTGATTATTGTGTGATGATAATAATGTTAATGGTATGATGATGATAGTTGATTAATGTTGAGTGCATTATTGGAATTCTAGTATGATATATCTGTATGATATGTTGTTTGTGTTATCTCTATGCTGCCATGTTGGTACTGGTGTAGGTGATCTCACCTCTTTGTTATCTTGTTTTGTTGTGTCTGTACTGTTGAAATCAAATAATAGAAGGATCGAGTTATCTTAGACATAACGGGCGATGGATACTCTGAGATTGGTGACAACAATAAGGAGTGGACATTCAGGACTCGAAGGTGTGCAGTGTTGACAAAGAACAGATGTAGAACAGATGTCTGATGCAACAAGATGGATACACAACAGAATAAGTATGTTAAGTTTTAACGTTAGTGTTATACCGTGCTATTAAGTAAAACCTGTCATAAGGTTACTACTGTTAGAAAAAAAAAGAGTCTGTTAATTTTATATTTCTCTTTAAATAGTTAAATATTAAGTGGTATTTGTTATATGATTTTAAATTAGTTAAATCTATTTTTTTAGTATTACTTACAAATATCAGTAAGTTTATATTTCAGTAAGAAAGAAATTTTAAAACCCATATTTTCATAACTCAAACTTTGTGCGAACTTCTTTTCAGATTATGAGTCGGGAGTCAGAAATGTGATGCCCTAATGAGGGTGTTACATTAGTTGGTATCAGAGCACGGTTTGAGTCTTTTGGGGTTTGTAGTTAGGTTTATTTTGCTTGTGTTGTGTTCTTTGTGCTATTGTTTTTCGAAAGGAAATAATGTTGTTTATAATGGATATCAGATCCATTGTATTTCGATCCGCACACCTCGAGAAGAAAAAAAAAAGAAATGGCTCGAGATAGTTGTACTTGTGTGAAAGTGGAACATGTTACTAGTAATGCAATTGTAGCTACGGAAGCAACGGGAGCAATGTGGAAAGACGACTGCACGAACAGAGGATCTCTGAACAGCGGAAGCTGGAAGTTGAAGTTCAGGATCTAATGGAAAAGAATCAGTCTTAGAATATAAGACTACGTAATTTTGGAACCCGATATTTTTAAGGATATTTGGAAAGTGATTGATTTCAACGGAAGATATATTTACAACCATTGAGGAAACCAAAGGCATTAACTGATGTGAAAGAAGGTACTTAATGAAGGAATGTACGTCAACAAAACAAACGTTTATTTGAAATGGTTACATCTGGTTTTCATTTTATTTTGATTCGTCCATCTTTGAAGAAAAGAAATGACTCGTGATAGACGTACGCGTGTGGAAGCGAGACATAATGGTGGTGATATGACTGCAACTTTGGAAGTAATACAAACAATGGCTGAAGCAATTATAGGGTAAACTCAAAAGATTGTTCTGCAACAAGAATTGATTGCTTAAGCTAAGATTTTGTTAGAGTTGAATCAGTCTCAAGATGAGAGACCCTGTAACATTAGATCATATTGGTTACGAAAAAGGGAAAATCGTAAGGTCAAGCGATTCCAATAGAAAACGTACTTGCAATCTCCAGGAAGTCAACAACAACAACAATCTTGTGGAGAAAGTACTAGTAATAACAGGTTTAGTTTGACTGTGACATCTGCACCGAAATGTAAGAAGTGTGGTAAGGGACACTTAATGAAAGATTGTACGTTAAGGAAATAATTTATTTTAAGTGCGAGAAGTTTGGAACACAATCTTTGAAAATAGAGTTCCAATGAAAACAAAGTTTTCTATTAGTAAAATCTTGGGTAGTAGGGAAAGTCGTTACTCTGAATGGAATGGGAGTGTTCGGAGCGGAAGATTTAAACAATGAAGATTGTGTCATTGGAGCTAATCCTATAAACCATATTGAATATTTTTGTGAGCAACTTATTCTGTGTGGCATATGATTGATTAGATCAATTATATGTTAAAGTTATTCGTTATCCTCTAATTTGTTTAATTCTATTTCTATTTTTAGCCGATTGAGCTACCCAAGTTATTCAAATTGTTGTTATGGATTAAATCTTTGTGTTAGTTTGATCTGTTGTTCAAAATTTTTATGTAGGTTGATTTGTTTCCTAAACAGATGTGATCTTTGAAAACTCAAAACTTTGTGTTAATTTGATCTGTTTCATAAACAGATATGATCTTTGAAAACGGATTGGTTATTTTTCAACCATATCCTATGAGATTATTTCAGTAAAGTGTTAGTATTCCAGAAAAATTCATTCCAGAAAAATCAGGCAAAATAAAATTCTTTGTTGGATATATCCGGCAACATATCAGATAGTTTTGCTATCTTCTTCTTTTTGACCTTCATAAATATTCTTTCATGTACTGAAATTTGCAAGAAAGGATATTCCTATTTAAAATCTATGTTATAGTAATGCGGTTGAAAGGAGAACTCGGTTATTGAGACGATCCTGTTAAAGAAGCTAAAGCTGGAGAATGAAGTGATACAAGGACAAGGAAATTTTAAGTGATGCGTAACATCAGAGTTTAAGATGTGTACTTGTTCAGAGGAAATGGAAGTTACAAGAGGAAAAGAAAAACTATTCTACGCATGAATGGAGATTGGTAGGTGCTGTGTTTATTTTAGAAGTATGGAGATACTTTCTTTCTGGAGTAACATTTAACATCTTCAGTAATTATAGGAATCTAAGATATCTGTTTGATCAGGAGAAGTGAACAAGAGATAAAGAATTTTCATTAGTTAAAATCGTTGGGAATGACGTAAGGGGTGAAACTACGAGGGAACTGGAAGAAAAGATGGAAGAGACATCTTTGTATTTATTCCGAGGATGTGAAATCATGACTACCAAAATTTCGAGGACGAAATTTCTGTAAAGAGGGGGAGTATTGTAACATCCCAAAATTTCCTATCTCTTAAACAGTAATTTTGACAGTTAACAGAATTTTACTGTTTAGTAATTTCTGTGCACTGTAAAATTATTTTGTTTATTCCATCAGCGTATTTGATCGTTTTGAGTGATTTATTCCGTGTTAGGAAAATAATAATTTTCGGGCTAGAGAAAATATTTAAATATTTATTTCTCTTGACTGTTAATTATTTTTAATAATCTGACTTGATTTTCATATATTTTCTAATATTTATGATTTTTGTGGATGGTTATGAATTTTTTTGACTGAGTGGGCTGGTGTCCTATGTGGGCCTAGGTGACCTTACGTGGGCCCATGTGGGTCCCGCAAAGTCAAAATTTTTCTACGCATAAAAAAAATTGTACTGTTTAGACGGAGACAGGGGATCTTACTAAACCTGAATCCGGATACAGTTTTAGGAAATTTTCTTGTACTGTGTTTTGTATTGTATTTATTTATCAGACAATAAAAAATATAGTAAATATAATTATTCGTGGGGTTTTAGCAGATAAAAATAGAAATTAAATTGCTTAAGTCAACCTTGGTGGTTTGGATATCCACCATTGATTTAATTAATGATGGAGACTTGATCTTGATTTAATCAACGGTAGATATTTGATCTTAAAAGTGAATAAGATCATTTATAACCATTAGATGGAGATTAAATCAAGGGTAGAGATTTGGTCATATAAAATGACTATGACCATTTGTAACCATTGGATATAGAATTGATTAAGGGTGGAGATTTGGTCTTGTAAAGTAACAAGGACCATTTATGACCATTGGATTTAGATTTAATCAATGGTGAAGATTTAGTCTTAAAAAGTGACAAAGACTAATTATGACCCTTGGATTAAAAGTAAGAAGGAGTAATCTTGACCATTAATTTTGGAGACACATCTAATGGCTAGAATTTAAAGGAGAAAGATCCAATGGCCTAGATTAAGTCTTCTAAATCAAAAGTCTACCTAAATCCTAACTATTGAATTAATCAATGGCTAGAAATGCTCTAGATGGTGGCTAATAATGATGACAATTATTTGATGCTTTAGTCAATTATGTTTCTTTATTGTTTTGTTTGCATTCTTAGAAGACTACTTGGAGGGGGGGAAAATTTTTGTGGTGCATTGGAAATTAAAGCAACATTTGAAGACCATATTGATCACCTTTGGTCATTATTGATTATAATTCACCTTTGTCTCCTCCCAAAAGCCAAGTCTTCATCAAACTTTTCTCTTCACCTTTTCTCCAAGCATAGCTACGGCCATGCACTCTAAAGGAGGCCAAAATTGTTGGTTTCTATTATTTGTATCATAATTGTCTTTCTATTCATCATTCTTGAACTTTCCTTCAAGCAAAACTCTTAGAAAAATTTCTCTCCTTCTCCTTCTAGCATGGTTTGGCCAAGACACCCAAAACCACCATCCAATCTCTTTTAATTTCATCCAACCATAGATCTTGAATCTACATGATGTTCTAAGCAACTTTCATGTTGGAGACTTTCTCTAAATCATTCATCTTCAAGGAGTTTCTTCAAGATCAAAGTTATAGGGTATTTATGGTGAAGTGTAAGGAAACTTCATTTCTTCTCTTCTTTTTCATGATCTAAACCATGTTTGATCCATGGTTCCTCTTAATCAAGCTTAGTATACTAATTGTTTATGTATTTTGTCTTGTGAGAAGCCCTTGGTGGTGAAGGACTTGGAAAAAGAAGCAAAACAAAGAGCTTTTGAGGATCTTCAAGAGGTAAGAGGGAGATCCATCTCACCAACTAAGCATGGTGGTGAGAGATGGTCTTATATTTGATGGATGTTGAATCTATGTGAGGATTCATATCCATGGTCATGTAATAATTTATATGAGTTTATGAGCTTTGATTAATTGCCTATGCTTAATATGCTTTGCATGAGTTTATGATTTTGATGGTATGCTTATACTATGCATGATGATAATATGGCATGTTTTTATATATATATATTATATATATATATATATATATATATATATATATATATGTATGTATGTATGTGTATGCCATGATGTATTGATGGAAAAGAAATCGATTTTTGGCTCCAAAAGCCAAGGAGAGGGCTATGATTTTGATGCCCAAAATTAGAGATTCATGTTGAAATTTTTCAAGAACAAGGAAATTGATTTGTTTAATGAAAATTATGAAGTGGAGAAAAAAATGAATTTTCTTGGTTCTAAAGGCTATGGGATTTTCGGTCAAGACACCTCATCATATGTGTTTATAACTTAAGATTTTCATAAAAGATAAAAAAATTGGATTGATTTGAAGAGTATAGAAAATAAACAAAGGATATGTTTTGTTAAGAGAACAAGAACATGGTTTTGAAGGATTTTTATTGATTTATTTTGTGTAAAAAGATCCTAAGTGTTTTTCTAAACATGAGTTTTGAATGAAACGGGCAAATGTTGATTTTAAGGATTTGCAAAGAAAGTGAAAAAGAATTTTGTAAAGAAAGTAAAAATGAATTTGAACAAATGGGTTTGGTTTTAAAACCATTGGTATTTCGGTTTGAAGACAAAATTTTAATGATTTTTTTTGTGTAAAACCATATCAATTTAGAAGGAAAAATATTTGATGGCTTCAATGGACAAAGACTCTACGGTTTTTGGAGGTTGGAATAATTTTGGTTTAATGAAACAAAGTAATTTTAAAGTGGAAACAAAATGTTTGAACAAAATGTTTCAGTATAAGGATTTAGAAAGGGAATCAGAGTGTTTTATCACTTGAGAAAATTTTGTAAACGAAAGACAAAGAGAGGTTGAAAATGTTTTAACTTCAATTTATTTTGAAGAGAATTGATTTTAAAATTGATTTGAGAAAAATGGAGAATATAATGGTGATTTGAGAATTTATTAACGTATAACTTATTTTCAAGTTTTGGAGTACGTTAGGAAAATTTAAGATTTTGAAACATTGATTTACATCAATGGAAAAGTGATTTTGTGAATTATATTCCGAAAAGAATTTCTTGAGTAAAAAATTATGGAAAAAGATTTTCTTGAGTAAGAAAATATATTAAATGAAGTATAAAGTTATATTATTTTGAGAAAAGTTGAAAAAGAATTTTTGAAAGTTAAGAAATATTTTCTGTAATGAAATTGTGGTGAAAATTATTTGCGTGGCTTAAAAACGATTTGAAATACAGTGAAATATTTCTTCGCGATTTGGAATACGTTAAAATATTACTATGCAATTTGAGAAATGTATATTTTTATGCGATTGAGAAAAACGTTAAAAAATTTATACGTGGTTTAAAAGTGCAATAGAAGAGTTGCAGTATTTTGAAAATGTAACAGAAATGTTACGAAATTTTGTAAACGTAACAGTAATGTTACGGTAATGTGAAAACGTAATAAAAATGTTTTAGAATTTTAAAAACATAACAAAAGTGTTACGATATTTTGAAAAACGCAACAGAAGTGTTCTGGAATTGTGAAAATGTAACGGGAATGTTGTGCAATTTTGTGAAAACACGACAACAGTGTTTTATAACTATGAAAACATGATAAGATGATTTTGTTATTGAAAGATACAGTATGATTACTATTGAACCAGTGTCCATACACTGTTTGTGAAAACAACGAGTTTTGCTTGTTATTGCACGTGGTACATTTTAGATGCATTGGAATATATATATATACATATATATATATATATATATATATGTATATATGTGTGTGTTGAGGTATATGATTTAATTTAACAAACAAATTTGAAAAGAATGGCCCTTGTGGTTGGACTTACACTGATATATTCGTGCATTGTATAAACTATATCGAGAAATTATGAGATATACCTGTGATTGGTATTATACCCGTGATTGGTATTTGGTGCATTATACATGCATTGGAATGGTCCGATGAGGACTGGATATGGCTGATTGCCTAGGAGAAACACACCTCTTGAGTGGGTGCGATATGCGTAGTATAAGTCACTTGTTGACCTTGGGGGCATCGGGGTGTGCCTACACGGGTGGTTGGTCGTGTTTCTTCCTGTAGGTTAGACCGATGTAACACACCAATGATCCTGACCGAGTCACTATTCTTAATCAAGATCTGATAAAGATTGTCGTGTATGTGCTAGATGTGCAAAAAATTGAAATGAGAATTAAAGCACGTGGTCTGAGGCATATGGTACCGGCAGGTCTTTTCGATCATTTCTCCGACCTGAGTTTTAGCTCCATGGAGTAGGAAATCGAGTCTTTTATACATGCATAATCTGAACATTTATATCTATGTGATATATTAATTGAGGAATATTGGCTATGACAATTGTTTTGAATACTTGGATGATGATGATGATAATCATATTGATGACATTATTGTGATTATTGTGTGATGATAATAATGTTAATGGTATGATGATGATAATTGATTAATGTTGAGTGCATTATTGAAATTTTGGTATGATATATCTGTATGATATGTTGTTTGTGTTATCTCTGTGCTGCCATGTTGGTACTGGTGTAGGTGATCTCACCTCTTTGTTATCTTGTTTTGTTGTGTATGTACTGTTTAAATCAAATAATAGAAGGATCGAGTTGTCTTAGACATGACGGACGATGGATACTCTGAGATTGGTGACAACAATAAGGAGTGGACATTCAGGACTCGAAGGTGTGCAGTGTTGACAAAGAACAGATGTAGAACAGATGTCTGATGCAACAAGATGGATACACAACAGAATAAGTATGTTAAGTTTTAACGTTAGTGTTATACCGTGCTATTAAGTAGAACCTGTCATAGGGTTACTACTGTTAGAAAAAAAAGAGTCTGTTAATTTTATATTTCTCTTTAAATTGTTAAATATTAAGTGGTGTTTGTTATATGATTTTAAATCAGTTAAATCTATTTTTTTAGTATTACTTACAAATATCAGTAAGTTTATGTTTCAGTAAGAAAGAAATTTTAAAACCCATATTTTCATAACTCAAACTTTGTGCGAACTTCTTTTCAGATTATGAGTCGGGAGTCGGAAATATGATGCCCTAAGGAGGGTGTTACAACTTCTCTTCAAGTTTTTTATAGCTAAGTCAGTTATTATTTCTATTCTTTACATTGGCTTGTATTTGTCTATTTAATGTAACCAATGTACAGGAGCTAGGATGGTGTACTTTTTTTCCTCACTAGGATTTTCCTACTGGGTTTTGCCTTGGAGGTTTTAACGAGGCACATCTTAGCATCCTTAAAGAAAAAAAAGTCAATGTAGTTTTTATCAGAACCATATGCACGTCGCCAATTTCAAGCCTTCCCAATACGTAATTGGCCAAGCTCGAAAATTATGAGGTTATGGTAATTCCTTGATTCCTAAGTATATAATCAGCCAAGCTTGAAAATTCCAAGGTCATGGTAATTCCATGATGCATAATACATGATCAGCTAAGCTAAGAAATTTTGAGGTCATGGTAATTCCATGATGCATAATACATGACCGGACAACCTCGAAAATTCTGAGGTCATGGTAATTCCATGTGCCTAAGTATATGATCAACGAAGCTCAAAAATTCCAAGGTCACGGTAATTCCGTGATGCCAAATACATAATCAGCCAAGTTCGGAAATTCCAAGGTCATGATAATTCCATGATGCCTAAGTATATGATCGACCAAGCTCAAAAATTCCAAGGTCACGGTAATTCCGTGATGCCAAATACATAATCAGCCAAGTTCAGAAATTCCAAGGTCATGATAATTCCATGATGCCTAAGTATATGATCGACCAAGCTCAAAAATTCCAAGGATCGAATAATTGATTACTATATAATAAGTATTTGTCAAACAAGCTCAGAAATATCGAGTTCCAGATAATTAATTACTATAAAATAAGTATTTGCCAAGCTTAGAAAAACTTCAGTCCAAACTCAAAGTTGGGAATCAAATATATGTGAGGAAATTTGAGAAAACATCATGTTTATTGGCAAAATTAAAGTATTAAGGGAATCGTTCTCGTTTATGAGTCAAAAAGCATGGTTTTATAATACTTCCAAAAAATTACTAAGAGTGTATCGTCTTAATACAATCCAAAATACTGAAGTCAACTTCACAAAGATACAACACAAAGCAAAACAAAGATAAATAACTAAACTTCTTGATGAGCAACTTCATCCTGGGGTAGATCTACAATCTGACTATCCATAATTTCTTTGAAAGTGTCGAGTTCTCCAAGGCGATTGTCAAACACTCCTTATGGGTTCAATAGTCTAGCATACTGAAGGATGACTTTATAACTAGCCATCCTCTGCTCGGGCACCTCAAACTTCAATCTTTCTAATTCAACTTTCAAATTTTACACCTCAACCTTCAAAATTGTTTCTCTCTCAAGCGTAGTATTGAGTGTTTGGTCATTCGATGTCTTCTCCTTTTTTGCCTCTTCTTGAAAGTTTAAGAGGCCATCTTCTGCCTTTTTCTTTTATTCTTTCAGTACCTTCACATCCTCTTCAAGACCTTCCACCTTGTCGACCTTTTCTTCTAGGACATCCATCTACTTCTTTAGTTCAGTAGTCTCTGATGTATGACGTTGCTGAACTTTCTCTAATTCAGAACGAAATGACCGACCAATACTCCTTAATTTTTTCTTTGCATCTTCAAGTTCAACCTCGACTAACCTAGTAATGCTCGTTGCACTGGAAGAAACTACACCTCCATCCATTTACATAATCCAACCCCCACCGACATTCTCTTTTCACTCCTTGTTGCTTGGAACCACTATATAGGTGTCCAGGAAGTTTTCAAATGGAAAATTAACCGCCCACAATGAGGAACTATTTGTAGCTATGTCAAAACCATTCAGAGCTTTGAAAGCAGTTCGAATTTTCGAGCTTAGAGAAGAAGTGTCCTGACCTATGGCTCGACGAGATGAAGATGGAAAACCTTTGGCCCCAAATACATTGGTTCGATCTTCTGACTACTGGTCAGCTTCTTCACGAGCACATTTTCTCACCAATGGCTCCGACCGAGTTTCTGAAGAATCTATAGCTTGATGAACGATTTGCAATGGTTCTGGATCCACGTTAGCTGGATTCTCAGAAACAGGGGTGGTCACTTTGTTCTTCAATTTTTTTTTTGTAATTCCTGGGCAAAAATACGACCTGCCATTAATCATGCAAATGCATCAAGTGGTTAACAGTCAAAATAATTTAAGAAGCAAACTGCATTAAATCAAATAAAGACTTATGAAAACATTTAGACAATTCGACCGGGTCATCCCCAAATTTGATGAGCATACTAGTATCCAGAACCCGGGTTGTTCCCAAATAATCAATTTAAGATTGGTCGTTTGAAGGAAAACTTTGGTATTCAACACTTAAAATTGAAGAAGGCTCGCTACACTAATAAAGAGGAAATTTTTCCGCACCAAGCTCATTGAGGTAGAATACAAGATCTGTCTAACAAGAACTAACCTAGAAGAACTTGTTTTTAAAATTCTTATAAGATGAATCAAAGGCCCAAAGAAGCTTCTTACGAGGATGGCCATTATGGGATACCCAACCACCTCTCCGAACACCCTTGCACTGAAAAAATGAAAAGAAGACCCTAACACTCAGCTCCCAACCAAGGAACCTAACCAACACTTCAAAAGCCTAGACAAATACCTAACTGTTTGGATGAAGTTGGGTCAGGGCGATGTTTAGCTTTGATAGAATCGAACATTGAAAATTTGTAAAAGGAAGTCTTAATCCAAGATGGATGAAAAACGTGTCGTACATATTGTTGGTGTATACCTTAGAGGCCAATTTATTTTGATCGTACTTGCTTACATTGTATTATGCTATTTATTTAATACATGAGGCATTTCATTTATTGTATTATTTATAATAAATATAATAAAGTCCTTAGAATAGTAAGTTTAATATCATAGGACATCAAGTGGATGACTTGGTTATGAGATCCTATTGGATAGAATCAGAACACTATTCTTAAATGTCCCTAGTCAAACATTAATGTTAATCAAGACAATAATAATGCATTGAGACTAGTATGTGAGTAGACTGATGGGCACATCTCACGGGTCATGGATATGAGATATCAAGTCTTCACAAGGGTATATATTGCAGTAATGATGTATTGGACTGACCCACCTTGAGAACGCTGCATGGATCGTTACGTGAGTGTCATAAGCGATTCTCAAAGTGACAATGGTGTATGTGGTTCTTTGACCTAAAATCACTATGATTCCTACATGAGGAATTGTATGTTTTAATGCCATCAAACATCATCTGTAACAAGGTAATTATAAAGTTAGTTATTGGATATACCGTGAAACATGCAAAGGGATGTGAGTGATCTAGATGAGATTTGTCCCTCCTACATAACATGAGCGATATTTTCGGGGACCCTGATTGAGTGAGACTACGAAATGCATGACCAAGCTCAAATGAGTAAATACGAGATATTGATCTCATTTATTTTTACTAAGTTTACTCGAGTATCAGGAAACAGAAGATTGAACTATACAAGGGTGACACGTTTTATGACTTATGTTCAATCTAAATATCTTGACAAAGGAAATAAACTATACAAAAACATTGATCATAGAAATGTTATGTCAAATCACTGACATTCTCATTACTTAGATAGCAGCGATGTATTGCTAGATATCACTCACTGCTTATAATATTAAAATAGGATTTTAATATTACTGTCAATGTCATGAGAACCTAGAAGGTCACACATATAGAACCAATTGAATTGGAGCAATAAGAATCTAAGTAGGACTAGGATTCTATTGTGGGCCAGACTCATAACAAATAAGTCCAAGGTAGTCGAGCTAGCCCTACTGCTTCTCTCACTCACATAAGGCAATTACTGTTATAAATAGTACTGCTAAGGGGCTGTAAAAAATATGACATCACGAACCCTAGCCGCACCCTAACAAAAACAGTGAGAGAGAGAGAGTAACAGGTTACTCTTCTCTTCGTAGCTAGCATTGTGCTAGAGACGTGGGACTCCAAGATTGCGGACGTTAGACATTTGTGAGTCTGTTCGTGTAGATAACGTAGAGGCACCGTCGTTGCTGTGGTGCTGGTGATTTGCATTGATCAATTTTTTATATGGATTCAAGAGGTAAACTCGAAAAATCACGAATCATGACCCCCTTGATCGCATGGATCCTTGGTGGGAATTCTCTTTCTACTGTGCTTTTGTTCCTGTAATTCCCAACACATATAAACCCAACCGAGCTCTTCATTTGATCTTGGAGACATATACACTATCTTTTTCTCATTAATGGTCGACAAACAAATCGAGATTTGTCTCTATTCGTGGATAAAATAAGACAAATAAGAACTTTTGCAACATAATCACACTCTCGGTCATATCATAAACTAAATGGTTCTTCTTAACATCAAAATGAACCCATACAAAGGCGTCCCTCAATGCATCAGGCGTAGATACCATTCCTCGGTCTGCCATACCAATAACACCGAAACTTCAGTTGGAATCTACGACACCTACACCGTTCCCATCAAGATCAAATTTTAGATCGCACCCCATAAACATATCACTCCCCATAAACCTAGACCTCATTCTAGAAACACGATCTCCTCCATCCTAATCCCTGATAACAAAGAAACTCCTTCACCCTTAAACCACGCCTGTAGGACTCAGGTGTTTGCAGTGGGAACTCCGCCATAAGCACCACAGAGGCATCACTGCTATCCCCTGAGTTTTCTCCCTCACTCACCATTTTTCCAAACAAAATAATAGCAAAGCCCACTCACCGAAAAAAAATAAAAAACAAAAACAAAAGAAACAATAAAACGCTCGATTCGAAATGAAAGATAAATCCTCCAAGCAAGCTTTAAGTCACAGTACACAAAGAACTTTAGAAAGTAGGAAAAGAGGAAGATGATGAAGGCTTGAGATGATAACGAATAAGCTTGGAGGGAGATAAACTCAAGGATAAAGAAATATAGAACAAAGAAAGAAGGAAAAAAATGAAGGAAGAAGAATAAGAAAGTGGAAGGAGGTTATATCTTCAGCAACTTAAAATGTATCTTAACCACCATCATCCAATGGCTACGAGTAAGGGAATGTGAAAAAATAAAATTAGAGTCGTAGATTCCATCCTACGGAGAGATTTCAAAAGCCATATTGAACTATTATGAAATAACTACTAAACCTGCCACACGAGCATTAGTGATAAAGTGAAAGATATGACCATATCCCAAACCAATCTATGACACGTGGCATATACTCAGTCTCTGTTGTTGAAAGAGCCACAAAATTTTGTTTTTTGCTAGTCCAAGAAACTAAAGAGTTTCCAAGAAACTCACAATAGTCGCTAGTACTCTTTCTATCCACTTTGTCTCCTGCAAAGCCTGCATCATAATATCCAACAAGGTCAAAATGGTTAGTTTTGGGATACCATAATCCAAAAGATTGAGTTCCAAGCAAATACCTAAAAATCCTCTTAATTTCCATTAAGTGGGATTCTTTAGGATTTGATTGAAACCTAGAACATAGTCCTACACTAAAAGATATATCGGGTCTAGATGAAGTTAAATACATTAATGAACCAATCTTACCTCTATACTGTTACCCAAGTGGCTTCTTTACTCAAGATGGGGTGAATTAAGTAGTTAAAAAAAATTCTTTAAAAACTTTTCACAAACACGTTAAGAACAAATTCTGTTGAAGCTATACCAAGAAGATAGAAAAATTATAGCAAATTTATCAAGCCAAATGAAAAATATTTAACAAATATTATAAAATTAAAACGCAAATATAAGAAGTAAGGGTTCAGAAGAGCAAACATTGAGATTTATCCTGGTTCATCCATTAACCACTTGTGACCTACGTCCAGTCCTCGAGAAACCACCCGAGATTTTTCCACTATCAATGCAAGTTCCAATAGGTGCTTGCTATCGTTACAATCCTGAGTACTCTTCACACCCTGAGATACCTCACCTTTGTTCTTGAGCCATGATAGCATAGATACCTTACCCTTTCAAATTTTCTGAGAGATACCTTGTAACGCCCCTTTTTGGGAGGGAACGTCACATTGTCAAACAAGATAAAATACGGAAATTAATAAACAAAGGATTAAGACCCGGTTCATTTTATTTAATTGATGTTTAACCATGTGAGCAAAATTGGCAATATTTTTTTTTATAATAACAATAATGATAATACGGAATGTGGATAAAAGTGACGAATAAAACAATACACAGAATTTGCACCTGAATAGCATACATATATATATATAAAATTTGATACAACTGTTTTGTAGATACAAGCCTGGCCATCACCAAAAAGCAAAACTATACCCACCCTT
Source organism: Ormosia emarginata (assembly GCA_029884605.1). Taxonomy (NCBI): domain Eukaryota; kingdom Viridiplantae; phylum Streptophyta; class Magnoliopsida; order Fabales; family Fabaceae; genus Ormosia; species Ormosia emarginata. Next base: position 7,635,313 of record JAQQTP010000079.1, read on the forward strand.
TGGAAACATGCATATATACCATCATGCATATACAAAATATACAGCCCCACCAAAAGTAAAAATACATCAGGCCCCCAAAAATAAAAACACTGGCAGCCATCAGTAGCCACCAATGATCATCGACCCTTCAGATAAAAAGGGACCGATTCAGGATTCTCAGGAGGACCCTCATCAGGATCTTCCTCATCCGAGGACACTTCCATCGGAACCACAGAAGCACAGGTCGGGGCCCGAGCGGTGGAATCAAAAGAATCCTTCTGTGGGGTGTAATAACGGGCACCCCACATCTCTCTAATGGGCAGGTAAAACTCCAGACGCAAGCTGAGGTGGCAGGTGAGGACAGGTGCCTCATGACGTCTCCAGGCAAGTGCTATCGACACGTCTCCCAAGTACACACAGTGGTCGGAGTTCAGGTTGATGTGCCAGCACTCTGGCCCCCCAAGGAAGGTCAGACGCACATCTCCCAGGAATCCACGCATACGTGCAGACATCGTCGCAGTAGAAGTCAATCTTGTGCAGGCCAGAAGCCGGGGAAGGCAGGATCTTCTGTCTCCTTACCGTCGTCTTCGATCAGTACATGGTACACATGAACAACAAATAAGAGAAGCACATGGAAAGAGGTAAGACATCCTACATCATTACCAGTTATAGCATGCTAGAAACAAAACGGCGCCACGCGCCCAAATAGCAATCCAACACATCATATTCAATTAATGAGCAGTAATCTCAACAGTAAGTAATTAAACAGTTCTAGGCATATAATTATTATAATGACAGTTAGGTCAAGTATAGCTCCCGAAAATAAGAATTAATGATGACAGTGTATATCATGACTCACATGCATGCTTTCCCAAATTCCTACTCCATGGAGCTAGACTCAATCAGTCGGAGAGAAAGATCAGGAGACATGTCGTAAGAACTCCTACGCCGAGGCCGCGTGCTATCAATAATTTTTCCACGTGCACAATCATGGCATTGTACAGACATTCTACACCAGATCACAATATAGGACAGTGTCAAGTCCGGATCGTCGGTGCGTTTACATCGGTTTGCCCCACAGACAGAGGAGCTACCAACTGCCCATTGTGAAGGACCCGCACCCCGACGCCCCCAAGGTCATAACACGACCCACACTTGTTTACTCGCACCCGCACTAAGGTGTGTTCAATCTCCTAGGCAACTTGGCCTTACAATAGTCCACAAGGACATCACAACGCATAAGATACTATGCATGCACATGTATGATCCACAATATCATACAAATTCATAATATGCCACATTAGGCCAACATAAGCATCATTATATAAATGGTCACTCACATGGACCCATAATCACATAATAGAAGTATCAAGCCCATTAATGCATCATTAGGTTCATTATGAATCCTAAATTAAACTTTGTCCCCCTTTCTAAGGTTCATGTTCAAAAATCAATCCTTATAGCCAACTTAATATTCCAAGACAACTCAATTCCCCATAACTTACATTTTATTTGAGCTCTTAGGCCTCACACTCTCATGTTCTTCACTCACCTAGAATCTCCTTAATTCTTATGACACTTTCACTCTTGTTTCTTTGAAAATTTATGAAGTTTTAGCTTTAATAAATTCTTATAATTTCTTAATCATCCTTTTCATTACTTAGGTTTACAATTACCTAATTAATTATGCTTCTAATTCATTAAAATCACATTTTTCACCTAGGAATGCCCTAGAGGTCGTGGCTTCCCCATTAATCCAATTTCAAATCTTTTCAAGTCCTAATCATGTATACCATTTCTTTAATTATTTTAAAGTGTTCTCTTGTCAAATTAACTCACCAAAAACCCTAGATTCTTGGCTCCAAAACCGTAGCCACCATAAGAATTCCAACTTCAAATTTTTCTTCCATTACATTCCATTTCATACCTTGATAATTTAAGTCTTATGCCAATTACAATTTCAACACAAACTCCTCTAATTTTCTAACCTAAAACCGTGGCACTCTTGAAGGGTGTTCAATCAATTTTTCATCCATTTAAATCACTAAATTCATTCCAACATTCCATTATATATAACCAATCAAACCAATAGCATAAATTAATTAAAATCAACACATAACATAATTAATCATTAAAATCAAGAACAACCCTCATTAGGGTTCTTCACAAATCAACACAACCAAGGTTCCTAGATGCTAAAAATGGTTGAAGAGGAGTGTCTTCCTCTTACCTAAGTGAAGAAATCAAAGAACTCTAAGAAAGCTCCTTGGATTTTCGGATTTGGCCACCAAAACCCTAAGAAAATGGTGATTTGTTAGAATCAATATCAAGGCTTGAAAAATCAACCATGGATGACCATTAAAGGAACCAAAATCACGAAATCAAGAGAAGAGGGAGAGTGGTCATGAAACTTACCCAAAATGCTCAAAGTTGGAGCTTGGAGAAAATGGTGAAAATGGAGGATTTTCAAGAAGCTCCAAGAAGAAATGATGCTTAGAATGGTGTAAGGATTCAAGAAATGTATTTAGTTTAAAATTTTGTGAAGATTAGGGAGGGAGAAGGAGAGCTGGCCGTAGCCCTTGTAGAGAGAAGGAAGAGAGAAAGTTTGAAGAAGGAAGAAGAAGAAATGGTAGAGAGAGAAAGTGTTTTGGAAATTAATGTATTTTGTGTAATAAAATGGAGTAAGGAAAATCAAATTTCCCTTGCCTTGGGGCTGCAATCAGCCGTGTGGGGAGAGAGAGAAGAGAGAGGGAAATGGCTTCCAAGAGAAGCTAAGGCACATGGGTCAAAGGTAAGGTCAAAGCTTCTTAAGGAAGCTTTGATTATTTAATCAATAAATTTGAATTAAAGTAGATAGATTTGACATAAAGTAGATTACATTAGGATAATGTGATAGGATTTTTATTACACACTATTATCCAATAGATAATAGTTACGGTTGAGTAAGTCGTATTTAATTAATCGACGGATGAATTTTTCATTTGTATTGATTTAATTGTATCTGTTAAAATTTTTCGAAAATTGTGAAACCTCGTAAACTGTGTCAAGTCTCGGGTTTAGTAAGATCCCCCGTCGACATGTCCATAGTCCAAGGTTCTCAGAGAAAACATCGCGTTTCTCTGGTTCTGCTCGGTGCGCACGCAAAACGAGAAATATATTAAAATATTCGACGGTTCTGGAAAATTCCCAGAAAATTCTAAAAAATTACAAATATTATAAAACGACTATCCGTCATATAAATTTCCAATTTTTAAAGCATTACAGTCATTTTCACGACTCCGCTCAATGTTTTACGCATAGAAGAAGAAATATATTAAAATATTCATCGTTCCCGGATAATTCCGAAAAAATTCACATAAATCACAAATATTTGAAAATGACTATTCATGGTGAAATAATCAATTTCCGGAGTGTTACACTGGTCTCAGCAATTCTCAACCCAGTGTGCACGTAAAACGAGGAATATATTAAGATATTCGTCGTTTCCGAAAAATTTCAGAAAAATTCCTAAAAATCAAGAATATTATAAAATGATGATTTATGATCAAATATGTATTTTTCGGGATGTTACAACACTCCCCTACTAAAAGGAATTTCGTCCTCGAAATTTACATTTCTCAAAATAATTCTGGATGTTGCTCCTTCATCTTATCTTCCAATTCCCAAGTCGCATCACCAGTTGCTTCACTCCAAATCACCTTTACCAATGGAATCTCCTTACCTCGTAGTTGCTTTATCCGTCGATCCTCGATTCTCGCAGGAGACGTTTCATAGGTCAGGTTCTCTTTTAACTGTACTATGTCCGGTGCTATAACATGACTTGGATCAGGTAAATATTTACGAAGTTGTGACACATGGAATACATTATGTATGTTTGAAAGAATAGGGGGTAAGGCTATCTGGTAAGCTACTGGACCTATCCGGCAAAGAATTTGGTAAGGTCCAAGAAATTTTGGAGTGAGTTTTCTAGATTTCAAGGCCCGGCCGACCCCAGTCGTGGGTGTGACTTTCAGGAACACATGCTCACCTTCTTCAAACTCAAGAGGCTTTCTTCTCTTATCCGCATAGCTCTTCTGTCGGCTCTGAGCAGTTCTCATCTTCTCTTGAATCATCTTAACCTTCTCAGTCGTCTGCTGGATAATGTCTGGTCCAATCGTAAGACGCTCGCCGTCTTGGTACCAACATAATGGTGTTCGACACCGTCTTCCATACAGAGCTTCATAGGGTGCCATCCCTATACTCGAATGATAACTGTTATTGTAGGTGAACTCCACCAGTGGTAGAACTTCATCCCAACTTCCAGTCTGTTCCATAGAACAAGCTCTAAGTAGGTCCTCTAGAGATTGGATCGTCCTTTCCGATTGACCATCGGTTTGCGGATGATACGCCGAACTCAGGCGCAATCTCGTTCCCAACGAAGCTTGTAAACTTTGCCAAAACTTTGAGGTAAACCTCAGATCTCTATCGAGACTATACTCGTAGGCACACCATGTCTGACAATTTCCCCAATATACAGTCGGGTCGGCTTTTCCAAACCGTACCTTATGTTAATCGGGAGGAAATGAGCCGATTTTGTAAGTCGATCAACTATTACCCAAATCGAGTCTGTCCCATCCTTGTCCTTGGCAATCCCACAACAAAGTCCATTGCGATCTTTGTCCCACTTCCATTCGGGAATAGACAATGGTTGCAGCAACACCCCTGCAGGTCGCCGATGTTCCACTTTGGCTTTTTGACGGACTAGACAAGTCGATACACATCTAGTGACATCACTCTTTAGTCCATGCCACCGAACAACTTCTTCAAGTCTTGGTACATCTTTGTTATACCGGGGTGCATACTTAGCTTGCTAGTGTGGGCATGATCCACAATATATCGTCTAAGCTCTTGGTCACGAGGAATACAAACTCTACCTTGGAATCTCGAGAATTCCATCTGTTCCTTCTTCGAACTGTTTTCTTGCCTTGTTTCATTTGTTCTCTTATTCCTTGCAAGAATTCATCGGTCTTTGTTTTTCCCGTATGTCTTCCATCAACTCGCTTGAGATGGTAACCATATTCATGCAAATTCTTCCGGGTTCCAACTTAACAAATGACCATACATCTCTAAATTGTTCGATGAGATCTCTTTCCTTAATCATCAAGGCGAAACACTGATAGTCTTTCTACTTAAGGCGTCGACCACAACGTTCGCCTTGCCTGGGTGGTACAACAATGGAAATCATAATCCTTTAAAAACTCCAGCCATCTCCATTTGTCTCATATTCATCTCTTTCGATCGTACAAGTACTTCAAGCTCTTGTGGTCACTTGAAGATGTTGAATGTCGCTCCATAAAGGAAATGTCTCCATATCTTGAGCAAAAACCATGTTTGCCAACTCCAAATCATGAGTCGGGTAATTCTTTTCATGCACTCGCAATCCTGTCGCGAAGCATAGGCTACCACCTTTCGGTGTTGCATAAGAACAGATCCCAAACCTTGATACGAAGCGTCACAGTACACCTCGAACGGTTCATTCGGATCAGGTAACACCAATACAGGTGAGGTAGTCAGCCGTTTCTTCAACTCTTGAAAACTCTGCTCACATCTATCAGTCCATTCGAAAGCTTGATTCTTCTTTGTCAATTGAGTGAGCGGTCCGACAATCTTGGAAAACCCTTTTATGAACCTCCGGTAATATCCGGCTAAACCAACGAAACTACGGACTTCCGTCACTGACTTCGGTTGTTCCCACTGCAGTACTACTTCTACTTTGAATGGATCCACTGCAATTCCTTCTTTTGAGATCACATGACCCAAAAACTTCACCTCATCTAGCCAAAACTCGCACTTCGACAGCTTGGCATACAGTTCCTTTTCCTTCAAAATCGAAGAACTATCTTTGAGATGCTCTCGGCATGATCCTCCTGATTCTGGGAATATATCAGGATGTCATCAATGAAGACGACAACAAACTTATCCAAGTACGGATGAAAGATGTGGTTCATATAGTCCATGAAAATAGCAGGTGCATTTGTCACACCAAACGGCATCACAAGATACTCGTAATGACCGTATCGCGTACGAAAAGCAGTCTTGGGTATATCCTCTGTCTTCACTCTTATCTGATGATACCCAGATCTCAAGTCAATCTTCGAAAATACCGTTGCCCCCTTCAGTTGGTCCATCAAGTCGTCAATTCTCAGGAGAGGATATTTGTTCTTGATTGTCAACTTGTTCAATTGCCTGTAGTCCACACACAATCTTGAGGTACCGTCCTTCTTTCGAACTAGTAACACAGGTGCTCCCCACGGGGACACACTCGGTCTAACGAATTGCTTCTCCAAAAGCTCTTGTAGCTGCTTCTTAAGTTCGGCTAATTCTGTCGGTGACATTCGGTACGGTGCTATAGACACGGGACCAGCTCCCGGTACTAGATCAATAGCAAACTCGATCTCACGTGCCGGTGGTAAACCAGGTACTTCTTCAGGGAAGATCTCAGGAAATTCCTTCACTACCGGAATAGTACTCAAATCAGCCTCACTCTCAACTTTCAAAGAAGATAATAGCATGTACCCCTGAGCTCCTTCTTTCAAGAAAGCTCGTGCTTGGTTGGCCGTCAAGTATCTAGAATTCTCATCCATAGGAAAGACTATGGTCTTACTAGAACAATCTAACAGAACATGGTTGGAAGATAACCAGTCCATCCCTAGGATTATATCTAACTGTGAAAGAGGTAAACAGATCAAATCGACAGAAAAGATTCGACCTTCAACAATCAAAGGACACTTCAAACAGACTTTGGTAGTAACTATCGGTTTATCAGTGGGGGTTGAAACAGTCAATTCAAAAGGTAGTTCAGACACAGGTAAACCAAGTCGTAGCACACAGTCATATGATATGAAAGAATGGGTTGCCCCAGAGTCATACAGTACTTTTAAAAGATTACCTTTTATGGCGCCTTCTCCTTGAATCAAGTCTTCGGATTCATAAGCTTCAGCTCCACTCATAGTATAAACTCGACCTCCGGCTTGCGGTTTCTTGGCTCGGGTTGCATTGGTGAAGGTTCAGCCTTTGCTTGGTTACAATCTCGGACATATGGCTCGGTTTGCCACATACGAAGCAAATGATTCCTTTTATCGTGCGGTCTCTTGTGAGATGATCCTTCCCACACTTCGAGGCATTTGGACGGGTAGGTCGTATTCGACCATTCGGTTCCCAGAGAAGAACCTCCACCCGAACTTCCACCGATTGGTTGTTGACTCCCGTTGGTCGGTTATAGGGCTTCTTCTGAAAGTGGTTTGAACCACTGCCTCCACCTCTTTGGGACCGTACAGGCCCAAAGTTCCTGTTTCTCGCGTCTCTAGCCTGCTCCAAGGCTTCCACTTCACAGCAAGTGTCTAACAGTTCTGAGAACACCTTCATTTTCAAGGTAATCACAGCTTTCTTTACCTCGTACCTCAACCCTTCGGTGAATTTCCAACATTTCCAGGCTTCATCCGTTTGATGCTGGTAATGTGTTGAAAATTTCTCCAAGTTCTCAAACTTGGCTGCGTATTCGCTGACAGTCATGTTCCCCTGTCTCAAGTTGAGGAACTCCATTTCCTTCGCATGCCTTGCATTAGCAGGAAAGTATTTGCCCAAGAATTTCTCCTTGAACAATTCCCAAGTGACCTCTGCTCCTTCGGCTTCTAATGCTCTCTGAGCTCCGTTCCACCAGTCTTCGGCATTGCCGACAAGCATAAAAGTCGCATAATTCACCTTCTTGTCTTCCGCACAATTCATGCCATGAAAGACTTTTTCCAGCTCCTTGATCCATAGATTAGCCTTGTCGGGATCAAATTCTCCCTTGAACTGCGGAGGGTTATGACGACGAAACTCTGCTAAGTTTTGCGCATCGGCAGTCGCCTTAAGCTGTTGAGCAGCTCTTTCTTGTTGTTGAGCAGCGCGTTCATTTTGTTGGGCGATGACTTTAGCCATTCTCTGCATCGCTTCAACAGCAGCTGCCATTTCTCCACCTCTTGCCATCTTGCTTTTCTCTCAATTAGATTACTGAAAACATAAGAAAAGTCAGAGGAATCCACTCAAGACACCCATCACAGAGATTCACACAACACAAACAAGACAGACTCACACTCAAGACCCAAAGAAAACATAAACCGGGGCTCTGATACCAACTTAATGTAACGCCCCTTTTTGGGAGGGAACATCACATTGTCAAACAAGATAAAATGCGGAAATTAATAAACAAACGATTAAGACCCGGTTCATTTTATTTAATTGATGTTTAACCATGTGAGCAAAATTGGCAATATTTTTTTTTTATAATAACAATATTGATAATACGGAATGTGGATAAAAGTGACGAATAAAACAATACACAGAATTTGCACCTGAATAGCATACATATATATATATATAAAATTTGATACAACTGTTTTGTAGATACAAGCCTGGCCATCACCAAAAAGCAAAACTATACCCACCCCAAGGGAAACATGCATATATACCATCATGCATATACAAAATATACTGCCCCACAAAAAATAAAAAAATACATCGGGCCCCAAAATAAAAAACGGCAGCCATCAGTAGCCACCAATGATCATCGACCCCTCAAATAAAAAGGGACCGATTCAGGATTCTCAGGAGGACCCTCATCAGGATCTTCCTCATCCGAGGACACTTCCATCGGAACCACAGAAGCACGGGTCGGGGCCCGAGCGGTGGAATCAAAAGAATCCTCCTGCGGGGTGTAATAACGGGCACCCCACATCTCTCTAATGGGCAGGTAAAACTCCAGACGCAAGCTGAGGTGGCAGGTGAGGACAGGTGCCTCATGACGTCTCCAGGCAAGTGCTATCGACACGTCTCCCAAGTACACGCAGCGGTCGGAGTTCAGGTTGATGTGCCAGCACTCTGGCCCCCAAGGAAGGTCGACGCACATCTCCCAGAATCCACGCATACGTGCGGACATCGTCGCGAGTAGAAGTCAATCTTGTGCAGAGCCGAAGCGGGAAGGCGGGATCTTGTCTCCTTACCGTCGTCTTCGATCAGTACAGGGTTCACATGAACAGCAAATAATAGAAGCACAGGGAAAGAGGTAAGACATCCTACATCATTACCAGTTATAGCATGCTAGAAACAAAACGGCGCCATGCGCCCAAATAGCAATCCAACACATCATATTCAATTAATGAGCAGTAATCTCAACAGTAAGTAATTAAACAGTTCCAGGCATATAATTGTTATAATGAAGTTAGGTTAAGTATAGCTCCCGAAAATAAGAATTAATGATGACAGTGTATATCATGACTCACATGCATGCTTTCCCAAATTCCTACTCCATGGAGCTAGACTCAATCAGTCGGAGAGAAAGATCAGGAGACATGTCATGTACGTAACTCCTGCCGAGGCCGTGCTTATCAATAATTTTTCCACGTGCACAATCATGGCATTGTACGGACATTCTACACCGAGATCACGATATAGGACAGGGTGTCAAGTCCGGATCGTCGGTGCGTTGCATCGGTTTGCCCCACGTACGTGAGGAGCTACCAACCGCCCATTGTGAAGGACCCGCACCCCGACGCCCCCAAGGTCATAACACGACCCACACTTGTCTACTCGCACCCGCACTAAGGTGAGTTCAATCTCCTAGGCAACTTGGCCTTACAACAGTCCACAAGGACATCACAACGCATAAGACACTATGCATGCACATGTATGATCCACAATATCATACAAATTCATAATATGCCACATTAGGCCAACATAAGCATCATTATATAAATGGTCACTCACATGGACCCATAATCACATAATAGAAGTATCAAGCCCATTAATGCATCATTAGGTTCATTATGAATCCTAAATTAAACTTTGTCCCCCTTTCTAAGGTTCATGTTCAAAAATCAATCCTTATAGCCAACTTAATATTCCAAGACAACTCAATTCCCCATAACTTACATTTTATTTGAGCTCTTAGGCCTCACACTCTCATGTTCTTCACTCACCTAGAATCTCCTTAATTCTTATGACACTTTCACTCTTGGTTCTTTGAAAATTTATGAAGTCTTAGCTTTAATAAATTCTTCTAATTTCTTAATCATCCTTTTCATTACTTAGGTTTACAATTACCTAATTAATTATGCTTCCAATTCATTAAAATCACATTTTTCACCTAGGAATGCCCTAGAGGTCGTGGCTTCCCCATTAATCCAATTTCAAATCTTTTCAAGTCCTAATCATGTACACCATTTCTTTAATTATTTTAAAGTGTTCTCTTGTCAAATTAACTCACCCAAAACCCTAGATTCTTGGCTCCAAAACCGTAGCCACCATAAGAATTCCAACTTCAAATTTTTCTTCCATTACATTCCATTTCATACCTTGATAATTTAAGTCTTATGCCAATTACAATTTCAACACAAACTCCTCTAATTTTCTAACCTAAAATCGTGGCACTCTTGAAGGGTGTTCAATCAATTTTTCATCCATTTAAATCACTAAATTCATTCCAACATTCCATTATATATAACCAATCAAACCAATAGCATAAATTAATTAAAATCAACACATAACATAATTAATCATTAAAATCAAGAACAACCCTCATTAGGGTTCTTCACAAATCAACACAACCAAGGTTCCTAGATGCTGAAAATGGTTGAAGAGGAGTGTCTTCCTCTTACCTAAGTGAAGAAATCAAAGAACTCCAAGAAAGCTCCTTGGATTTTCGGATTTGGCCACCAAAACCCTAAGAAAATGGTGATTTGTTAGAATCAATATCAAGGCTTGAAAAATCAACCATGGATGACCATTAAAGGAACCAAAATCACGAAATCAAGAGAAGAGGGAGAGTGGTCATGAAACTTACCCAAAATGCTCAAAGTTGGAGCTTGGAGAAAATGGTGAAAATGGAGGATTTTCAAGAAGCTCCAAGAAGAAATGATGCTTAGAATGGTGTAAGGATTCAAGAAATGTATTTAGTTTAAAATTTTGTGAAGATTAGGGAGGGAGAAGGAGAGCTGGCCGTAGCCCTTGTAGAGAGAAGGAGAGAGAAAGTTTGAAGAAGGAAGAAGAAGAAATGGTAGAGAGAGAAAGTGTTTTGGAAATTAATGTATTTTGTGTAATAAAATGGAGTAAGGAAAATCAAATTTCCCTTGCCTTGGGGCTGCAATCAGCCGTGTGGGGAGAGAGAGAGAGAGAGGGAAATGGCTTCCAAGAGAAGCTAAAGCACATGGGTCAAAGGTAAGGTCAAAACTTCTTAAGGAAGCTTTGATTATTTAATCAATAAATTTGAATTAAAGTAGATAGATTTGACATAAAGTAGATTACATTAGGATAATGTGATAGGATTTTTATTACACACTATTATCCAATAGATAATAGTTACGGTTGAATGATCAAGTATTTAATTAATCGACGGATGAATTTTTATTTGTATTGATTTAATTGTATCGTTAAAATTTCTCGAAAATTATGAAATCTCGTAAACTGTGTCAAGTCTCGGGTTTAGTAAGATCCCCCGTCGACATGTCCATAGTCCAAGGTTCTCAGGGAAAACATCGCGTTTCTCTGGTTACGCTTTCACACAAGCATACGCAAAACGAGGAATATATTAAAATATTCGACGATTCCGAAAAATTCCCAGAAAATTCCCAAAAATTGCAAATATTATAAAACGACTATCCGTCATATAAATTTCCAATTTTTAAAGCATTACAGTCATTTTCACGACTCTGCTCAATGTTCGCGCAAAACGAGAAATATATTAAAATATTCATCGTTCCCGGATAATTCCGAAAAAATTCACATAAATCACAAATATTGGAAAATGACTATTCATGGTGAAATAATCAATTTCCGGAGTGTTACACTGGTCTCAGCAATTCTCAGCCCAGTGTGCACGCAAAACGAAGAATATATTAAGATATTCGTCGTTTCCGAAAAATTCCAGAAAAATTCCTAAAAATCAATAATATTATAAAATGATGATTTATGATCAAATATGTATTTTTCGGGATGTTACATACCTCACCCTCGTTACAATCAATCAATAATGAAACAAGAAGAAACTCTCTCAAAGAGCATGTATTACAACTTGAAGCACTATGAAACTTTCTAAAAAATTATCTCAAATATTTCAAAAAATTGAGCAAAGAGTTGAGAAAGATGAAACTTGGATTAAAAGCAATGTAATAATGTTTCTCAATGTGTGTTATGTGTAAAAGAAAACCTAAGAAGGTTCATATATAGTATTTTAGAGAAAAAGAGTCGTTAGGGCTTTTAATGTAAGTAATAAATGCTCAAGGTGAAACGTTTGTGCATTTCCAACCTTGTTGTAATCGATTACAATAATAATGTAATCAATTACATTGTTCTTAAAACGCATTATGGGTTTTCTGGGCTGTTTGTAATCGATTACAACCTCAATATAATCGATTACATGGTCTCTGCCAGAGATGTAATTGATTATAAGCCTTACGTAATCAATTATGAAGCCTCTAGAAGCATTGTAATTGATTACAAAACTCATGTAATCGATTACATAGCCACTGACTTTTGAAAAATTAGCTCCCGCATGGATGTAATCAATTACCAGGTCATTATAATCGATTACAAGCTTCCGAAGAAGCTATAAATTGATTATTAGACCTAAGATTATGATTACAAACATAATTGAATCCATTTTTAAGCCCATTTAACCATGATAAGCATTGAGATTAAGAAAACTTGGATTTTTAAAGAAATAAGCTTGATTTTCATAATCCAAGGTTTTTAAAAACTATTTGATTTTTGAAAAGCTCTTTTTAAGAAAATAATTGAGATACGAAGAGAGCTTCTTACATTAAGATCCTAAAGCTTAAGAACATGTCAGCTTTGCATCCATTTGTACTTGGTCTTGCATCTATTTGCACTTGGTTATCATCTTAGCTTTGTTATCATCAAAATCTTCTACGAGCTCCAGGACATAAGCATTCACATATACATTTTCTCATCAACCATCTTACTATTTTCATCCTTGTCTAGTTTCATTGATGGATGCATTTCCTAATATCACATCTAATTGAGATAGTGGCAAACAGATTAACTCAATAGAAAAGATTTGACCTTCAACAATCAACGGACAATTCAAACAGACTTTGGTGGTAAGAACAGGTTTAGCAGTGGGAGTGGAGACAGTCAAATCAAAAGGTAAAGAAGATACAGGTAAATCAAGTCTTTTCACACAGTCATAGGAGATAAAAGAATGTGTTGCACTAGAGTCATACAGTACACTTAACAGATTACCTTCAATAAGACCTTCCCCTTGTATAAGATCTTCATATTCGGAGGCCTCAACACCACTCAGGGTGTAAACTCTTCCTCCAACTTGTGGTTTCGTAGTCCGTACAACATTGACAACAGGTTTAGCTTTAGGTTGGTTGCAATCACGAGAAATGTGTCTAGGTTTCCCGCATCTGAAGCAGATGATCCCCTTGATAGTGTAGTCTCTTGTATAGTGCTCCTTCCCGCACTTTAAGCATTTCGGCGCAGATGTTGTTGTTTGACCAGTTTTGCCTAGACTTCCTCCCTATGGTTTTTGCTGTTGATTTCCAAGTGGTCTGGAATATGGCTTCTTCTGATAATAATTAACGTTACTGCTTCCTCCTCTTTGGGACTGAAAAGGCCCAAAGTTTCTGTTTCTTGCATCACGTGCCTGGTCCAAGTCTTCCACCCAGTGACATGTATCGAGTAATTTTGAGAACTGAGTAGTCTTCAAGGTTATGACGGCTCTCTTCACGTCATGTCTCAAACCTTCCTCAAACTTTTGACACTTCCATGTTTCATTTGGTTGGTGTTGAAAATAGGTTGAGAATTTGGACAAACTCTCAAACTTGACAGCATATTCACTCACAGTCATATTGCCTTGCCTCAAGCCATGGAATCTCATCTCCTTAGCATGCCTAGCACTTTCCGGGAAATATTTGTTTAGGAATCTCTCCTTAAACACCTCCTAATTGATCGCTCTATTTTCAACCTCTAATACCCTTTGCTCTCCGGTCCACCAACCCTCTGTGTCCCCAATCAGCATGAACGCAACATACATCACTTTCTTGTCGTTGGCATAGTTCATGCCCGTGAATATCTTTTCCAATTCCTTGATCCACAGTGTAGCCTTCTCATGATCATACTTTCCCTTAAATTATGGAGGATTAGTGCGGCGAAACTCCGCCAGATTCTGGGCATCAGTAGTTGCCTCTAATTGTTGTGCAGTCCTCGCTTGTTGTTGAGTAGTTTGTTGGTTTTGTTGCAGCATAGCTTCAACCATCTTCTGAATTGCTTCGATTGCAGCAGTCATGTCTCCTCGACGAGCCATACCTCCTCTCAAATTAGGCTATACAAAACACAAAGAAAGTCAGATGTATCCTTGCAGAATACCAAACACAGAGAGTCACACAGCACAAACAAGATAGTCCAAAATCACATGACCCAAAAGAAAACCTAAATTGGGGCTCTGATACCAAGATATTGTAGTGCCCCTTTTTTTTAATATCGCGAAGAAGGGACGTCGCACCATAATAAAAAGAAACAAAATAAATTGCGCAAAATAATAATTACTTTGATTAACTTAGACCCAGTTCATTGTTAACACATGATTGAATATTTTGCGTTCTTGGATTACAAGTGATCAAATATCAAATTTATATGTACATTTTTTTTATTAAATAAATGAAATAATGGTAAAAGATAGCAATAATTACGAATGTAGTAAAATTGACACAGTATTGAAATTCATACATTCACATTATATATATAAATTTTATAAGCGTCAGCCGGTTTACTTACATCATGATTTACAAAAAGCAAAATAGATGTACCCACCCAAAGTTATACAAATATACCGCCATCATGTACCGCAAAACGTTAGGCATCCCAAAAAGATAAACAGTTAGCCATCAGTAGCTACCAATAGTATCAGCCCTTACGACTGACGAGGAGGGACCGTAGCCAGGTCCTTCTCGGGGTCCTTATCATCCGACGAAACATCCATCGGAGCGACAGAGCAACGGGCAGAAGCTCGAGCAGTGGAGAGGAAAGAATCCTCTTGAGGGGTATAGAACATATCCGTCCACATATTCCTCATGGGTAGGTGAAATTCCAAAATAACAAAAGTTGAAAAATCAAACATGAGGGCGTCATAACGACCCCAAGATAGAGACACTGTCAGCTCTCCGCGGTAGACACAACGGTCCGTCTCCACATGTAAGTGCTAGCAGTTTGGTCCTCCATGGAAGGTCAGCTTCACGTATCCCAAAAAGCGGCATGGGCACGATAACATCTTCAGCTGCTCTAGTCGTAATGCGGCCAAAAACCCGGAAACTTAAGGGTTTCTTTGTCTTCGTCAAGAAAGTCTTCTCAGAAGTATACAATCCGACAGAAATACAAAAATAGAGAAAATATAGAAAGAGGTGAGACATCTAGCTTTCAGTACTAATAGGGCAACAAGAAAATAAAACATTGCTGGACGCCCACGTATAAATACAGTGATAATTAAAACTAACAGTAAAAGTAAATAACATTAAACAACAGAAGAATTATCAACAGTAAACAAGTCAAATAATTCTTACAGTACTAAGAACATGTATTATTCCACAGTTATAAATGTTCATGCTCAATGAATTATGAGACTGACAGTTCACAATGCAAATGGTACCAAAATTCCTACTCCATGGAGCTAGACATTAACATTTTTTGAAGTGAATGATCAAGGAGTAATGCCAGTATATCGTTAGCCTTAAAAATATAGTGTGCTCATCTCATAAAAATAT
Organism: Ormosia emarginata; assembly: GCA_029884605.1. Lineage (NCBI taxonomy): Eukaryota > Viridiplantae > Streptophyta > Magnoliopsida > Fabales > Fabaceae > Ormosia > Ormosia emarginata. The sequence continues at coordinate 7,651,089 of JAQQTP010000079.1, forward strand.
TGCACAAAATGGCTTATACATGGCACCTCAACAGTTGATCGCGATATAGGACAGCGTCTCAGTTCGGATTGTCGGTGTGTTTGCATCAGTCTATCCCATGGCCCCAGTGGAGCTACCACTGTCTATTGTGAGACACCCGCATCCCGACGCCCCCTTGGCCAACCACTATGACCCTACGCTTAGTCTATTCGCACCTGCACATAGGTGTTATTCAAACTCCTAGGCAACATGGCCTTTCCAACAATGTCCAACGGACAACACATACGCATGACGATATAATGTCCAATCATGTATGTTTATCAATGATGCATTCATCATAAGCATACCACGATGGTATATATATATATATATATAGATATATATATTCATTCTCAAGGTCAATAAATCATATCAATGATCCATTTATCAAAAGTGATACCACAATGGTACATACTCATCAAAGCATTTTTCCCAAGTAATTTGGTTGCATGATCATTCTAAATTTAAGGTTTAAGGTTTGGATTTAGGTCTCATGGGGTTAAGAACTCTATTCCGATCAATTTTGGATCAAAAACTCTTATTTGGAGTCCTGGTAATCGATTATATGACTAACGTAATCGATTACATCTTGCCCAGAAGCTCTGTAATCGATTACATACAGGACGTAATCGATTATGTCTCAACTAGAGGCTATGTAATCGATTACATACAGGGTGCAATCGATTACAACCAACTCAGAAGCTATGTAATTGATTACATACAGGGTGTAATCGATTACAACCAGCCCAGAAACCATTTTTCGCAACTCCAGAAGCACTGTAATCGATTACAAGGGTTATGTAATCGATTACAAGCTCGTTTTATGCAAAAAATCAGAGTTTTTTCACCATTTAAACCCAAATCAAACTAATAAATATCATCAATAGACTCATGGTCATCAAAATACACAATGCAAGTCCATAGATTCATACAAATCAACCATCCACAAAATCATGGAATTTATACAATATAAAAAAGAAAGTAATCCAACATGGTTCCCCCATCAACAACAACACACAAGACATTTCCTTACTACCAAGATTGGTTGAAGAGGATCATCTTCCTCTTACCTATTTGAAGACAACACAATGGTGCTACTCCCTTTTTGCTCTTGATTTTCATTTTCCTCCTTCAAGAAAACACTAGTGTGAGTGATTTCCACAATGTCCACTCAAACCATGGAAAGATGAGTTCTTGGTCACATTGGTGACCAAGAAACACGAGAATGAGAAGAAAATGGAAGAAAGGTGAAGACTTTACCTCAAAGCTCAAAGCTTTAGCTTCAATGGTGGAAAATGAAAGAAGAAGAAGAAGAACCAAAGGATGACCACCAAAGAGAATGGCCTTGGAATGGTGGAAGAGAACAAGGAATATGATTTGTTTAGCAAACCATGGAGATGATCTCCAATAGGTGGGTGTACGGTGGAGAAGGAAGAAGAAGAGAAGAAGAGAAAAGTGAAGAAGGAAAAAGGTGATAAGTGTTTTTGGTGTTTAGAAATATGAGAATGAAGTAATAAAGTGAGAATGTGAGAAAACCAATTTGACTCCCCCAAGGAGTGCTCTGCCGTGGAGAAGAGTGAGGAGGGAAGAGAGAGAAAATGTGTTATTAGGGAAATTTCTAGGAAGCTTCCCTCATTAAGCCCTTGTTTAAATTAATCTTTCTTTTGAAATTAAAGCTAATGGATGTGACACAAAGTAGATTTTTAGATAATGTGATAATGATTTTTAACATATGCTATTATCTAATGGACAATTGTTACAGTTGACAGAAGTCAGTATTAATTGTCCAACGAATAAAATCTACACAGTAATTTATTATTTTATCAGATAAAATTTCTCAAAAAACATGAAACTTCGTAAACCGTGTCCAGCCTCGGGTTTAGTAAGATCTCCCATCGACGTTTCCATAGATCAAGGTTCTCGGAAAAATATCTCATTTTTTCGGCTCCGCTCAGTTTGCATGCAAAACGAGGAATAATATTAAAATATTCTGCATTCTCAGAAAAATCTAGAAAAATTCTCAAAAATTACAAATATTAGAAAATGAATATTTATCATCAAATAAATAAAATTTGGGGTATTACAAACCCTCCACCATTTAAGGGAGAATATGATCCTGAGAAGGCTACTCTGTGGATCAAGGAATTGGAAAAGATATTCACAGGCATGAACTGTGCCAACGACAAGAAGGTGACATATGTTGCTTTTATGCTTGTTGGAGATGTAAAGGATTGGTGGACCAGAGAGCAGAGGTTATTGGAGGTTGAAAATTGAGCAATTAATTAGGAATTGTTCAAAGAGATATTCTTGAATAAATATTTCCCAAAAATTGCCAGAAATGCTAAGGAGATAGAATTTCTTGGTTTACGACAAGGAAATATGACTGTAAGTGAGTATGCTGCTAAATTTGAGAGTTTGTCCAAATTCTCAGCCTACTTTCAACACCAACCGAACAAAGCATAGAAATGTTAAAAGTTCGAGGAAGGCCTAAGACACGATGTGAAGAGGGCGATTATCACTATGAAGATTAACCAGTTTTCTGAGCTACTTGATATGTGTCGCTGGGTGGAAGACTTAGACCAGGCGCGAGACATAAGAAACCGCAACTTTGGACCTTTTCGGTCTCAAAGAGGAGGAAGCAGTAATGCTAACCGTTACCAGAAGAAGACTTATTCCAGACCACCAGGAAATCAGCAACAAAGACCGCAAAGTGGAAGTCTTGGAGGAAGTCCAGGTAGAACTGGTCAAACAATGGTGTAACACACCTAGATCTAACAATCATAGCGCAATTGTCATTACACCATAGTTACTAAATCCAAGCGTGTCACAGATCTAATTACAGTAATTTCAAAATTTAATTATTTCCATTCTGCATAAATAAAAAATAGGAGCCTCGAATGAAATATAACTAGTACCCAACCATTTTATACACAACCACTGAAATAAAAACATATTCCATATATATATATATATATATATATATATATATATATATATATATATATATATATATATATATATATATATATATTATAGTCATCCTTAACACAAACAACTGATAACACAAAGTATAATACTTACATAGTCAAATAGAATACAACGGGAACAAAATACTAAAGGGGAAAAGTAGTAATCCCTGGGATAGGCATTACTAGCAGACAAAGCCGCAACTCCATATGTATGTGACGCTCAGTGTCCCAATCGACACGACAGGCATCAATGCCCCCATGAAGTTACACCCTCGCGTGACCGAAGAGATCTCGTCCAGACGCCGCATCGAAAGTGATGAATCAGCCTAATCTAAGCAGTAAGGGTGTGGTCCCTCATCTTCTTCCTCACGATCTTTTATCAAACATATATATATATAACAGAAATACAAGGATACAAGAAAGAGGTGAGGCATCCTACTTACATTACCAATTATGGCAGTAAAGAAATAGAACAGCGCAGAGCGCCCATATAGCTTTTCAGCACATGTATTCATCAACAATGACAATAGAATGAACAGTAAGAGCAGGACAACGACACGTGGCAGTAAGAATCAACAATAACAGGTAAACATCAATAATGCCCCAAGCAGTCGACAGAGTCTCAAACAATGAACAATTAAAACATTTCAGATAATTATGGCATCAATGTCACAATAATATAATCATCGTATAAAAGAGTGCCCTATGATATGCACACTCACAATGCCGACTCACAATGCCGACTCGTAATGCATGTGCACTTGGTACCAAGATTTTCTATTCCATTTTAAATATAAACGTTCCAGAAGATCTGCTCCCCTCAATGACAGTCTACACTGGACCACGAAGAGAATAATGCTTGTCAGGCGCGTGATGCGTTGCAACAGTTTATCATGGCCAGGGTATAATAAAGTGATAACATTATCATGAAATGAACCACTGCGCCTCATTGTCCTCAATCAGATCCTACCACGGGATGACACTATCTAATCCTCGCTCATTTACCATAAAAAGATTAGTGATTTGTCAGGTGCGTAATGCGTGCAATTGGTATACACCGTGCCTTACGATCCTCAATCAGATCCATCACAGGATCATCACTTATTCAGTTCGCATTCATAGGCTCATATAGCCTTTTAACAGTCATCGACTAAGCAATTTGTTCAATGCATACTGATTCAATGAATAATCACAGGCTCATCTCACCTTTTAATAGTCATAGACTGAGCAAATTGTTCAATATGTTAACTTAATTCATAATCATAGGCTCATCCAGCCCTTTAACAGTCATCGACTGAGCAATTTATTTAATACATGCTGACTCAATGTATGATCCTAGGCTCATCTAGCCTTTTAACAGTCATCGACTGAGCAAATGTCCAATGCATGTTGACTCTATGCACAATCATGTATATTCAACCATAATAACATATATCTCATACATGCCACAATTTGGCCAACTTAAGCATCAACATAATTTTAGTCCCAAACACAGACCCACAATAGTATAGTATTAATTTCTCAATGTCAATACATTATATCAAAAGCATTGTCTCAATGGCATATCATCATTTCTTATCACCAACATATCATATCTCATCAAGTACTTGGTCCCCACATAGGAATTCACAATTGCATCAAACAATTCAATATCAATACATATACGTGTCCATCGTTCCACACATACCACAATTTCTATATTATGGATCCAAAAATTTTATTTTCAAAATCATTTCTCCATTATTGGTTTGGGTACATAATCCTATCACATTCAAGTGAAATAAAATCCTTGAATCTAGGGTTTAAGATTTATGTTTGAGTTACAAGAGATAAGGAACCATGTTTTCATCATTTTCAGCTCAAAATCTTATTTTAGGATCCTGGTAATCGATTACATGCCTCTGGTAATCGATTACATGCCTCTGGTAATCGATTACCAGCTCGACAGAACCTCTGTAATCGATTACATAGCTTCCCAGAAACACGATTGGTAACTCCAGGGACCTGGTAATCGATTACACAGCTCTGGTAATCGATTACTAGCTGGACAGAACCTCCGTAATCGATTACAAACAGTATGTAATTGATTACATGATTCCCAGAATCACGATTTTGTAACTCCAAAGGCTTGGTAATCGATTACAGATGCTATGTAATCGATTACCACACATAATCTTGTAGAAAATAATCTTTAAGCCATCTAACCTCAAACCAAATCAATCCATAACATTCTCAACATCAAATTAACTCAAACATACATCCAAAATCATATAAAGGCAGTCAATGACTCATACAAATCCAACCAAATACACCATTGTGAAAAAGGAAGAAAAATAACATAACAAAGAGGGAAGTCCACTCATGGATCCCTCAATCAACAATAACATGCAAGACATCTCCTTACTACCAAGATTGGAAAAAGAGGATCATCTCCCTCTTACCTTTCGAAGACAACACAAGGATGCTAGCTCCTTTTTGTTCTTGATTTTCGTTTTCCTCCTTTAAGAAAACACTAATGTGAGTGACTTCCACAATATCCACTCAAATCATGGAAAGATGAGTTCTTGATCACATAGGTGACCAAGAAAAATGAAAATGAGAAGAAAATGGAAGAAAGGTGAAGACTTTACCTCAAAAGCTTCAAGCTTTAGCTTCAATGGTGGAAAATGGAAGAAGAAGAAGAACCAAGGGATGACCACCAAAGAGAATGGCCTTGGAATGGTGGAAGAAAACAAAGAATGTGATTTGTTTAGCAAACAATGGAGATGATCTCCAATGTGTGTGGCACCATGGAGAAGGAAGAAGAGGAGAAGAGGAGAAGAGTGCTTGAAGAAAATGAGAAGAGAGAAAATGTTAGGTGTTCTTTTATGTATTTGAAATGAAAGTGAGGTGATAGAAGGGAGAAGCTCTTCTTTGCTTCCCAAAATGGGCTTCAGCCGTAGGGTGAGTGGGGAGGGAAGAGAGAGAAAAGGAAACATGTGTATTATTAGAAAAACATCTAGGAAGCTTCCCTCATGAAGCCCTTAATTAAATAAACCTTTCTTTTGTAATTAAAACTAATGGATGTGAGACAAAGTAGATTTTGGATAATGTGATAAGGTTTTTAATACATGCTATTATTCAATGGACAATTGTTATAGTTGACAGAAGTCAGTATTAATTGTCCAGTAGATAAAAATTACACAGCGATTTATCACTTTGTCAGATAAAATTTTTCAAAAAATGTAAAATCTCATAAATCATGTCCAGCCTCGGGTTTAGTAAGATCGTCGACGTTTCCACAGATCAAGGTTCTCGAGAAAAATATCTCATTTTCTCGGGCCCGCTCCGTTTACACGCGAAATGAAGAATAATATTAAAATATTACACATTCTCAAAAATATCCAAAAAATTTACAAAAATCACAAATATTATAAAACGACTATTTATCATAAAATTATAAATTTTCGGGATGTTACAACACTCCTCTTCAAATAGAAATTTCGTCCTCGAAATTTTAATTCTTTAGAATAAATATTGATGTTGTTTCTCCTTGAAATTTTAATTCCTTAGAATAAATATTGATGTTGTTTCTCCTTCTTATCTGCCAACTTTCACATCGCTCTTCTAGTCACATCAATTCAGATCACCTTTGCCAATGTGATCTCTCTTTATCTTTGTGTTGCTATGCATTCCTATCCTCGATCTTTACAAAAAGCATTTCATAGATCAAGCCCTTTCTAAATTGTACTGTATCCCGTTCGATGACATGGCTGGGTTAGGGATAAGATTCCGCAATCATGTCATGTGGAAGGTATCATAAAGATTTAGAAAGAAAGGATGACGAGATCAGTTGGTAGGTTATCGGACTAATTCGAAGAGAAATTTGATGTAGTCTGAAGAATTTTAGGAGTGATTTTGCTGGCAACTCAGACAAGATGATACACATCTGGTAACATCTCTCTTTATTTCTTACTACTAATACTTCTGTTTTAGATCTTGATATATCTTGGTCACTCTTCTGCTTCTCTTGAATTTCTCCTAACAGATCATCCGAAATAATAACTATGCCCAAACATACCATAGTCGGCGTCATTTCTAATGACAACCACTTGTCCTCGAATGACCCCATTAATCCCTTCTCCCCGACTGCTATAACGAAGGTATTAAGTAACTTCTGGTTCAAAGCATCTGCTATGACCCTTGCTTTTCCAAGATGACACAGAAGCTAGAAGTCATACTTCTTCAAAGTTTCTAGTCACCTTCTCTGTCTCATGTTCAGTTCCCCTTTTATCGAATGGATACTCCAGGTCCTTGTGATTGCTAAAGGTGTTGATCGTAACAAGCGTCTCCACATCCCCAGAGCAGATACAATTGCAACCAACCTCAAGCCATGAGTTGGTTAATTCTCATCATGCACCATCGACTATCTCGAGGCATAAGTCACAACTTCCCAACTTTGCATGAGCACACATCCTAGACTTTAATGCGAAGTATCACAAAGTATTTCAAACGGTTCCCTGAAATTAGGTAGAACCAATACTAGTGAGCATCCGGATATCTCCTCAATCCTTGGAAAACTTTCTTCACCTGTGTTAGTTCGTAGAGGTTTGATTCTCTTCTTGTAAACTACATAAGAGATTCCACTATCTTGGAGGGCTCATCGATGCTCTTTCGATAGAAACCAGGCAACCTTGTAAATTACAGGGGTATTGTAACAGCCTTGTGGGGATGTCACATTTATGAATACAATAAAATAAAATCTTACCCAAGTTATAAAACATTTGATACATAATTAATATGAGTTGTAAAATTTTTCCTTTTATATCTAATAACCTTAAATAAAATAACACAGAACATAAAACAATTATTATCTCACACATAATATACATAAGAGTTTGTCTTAAGTTATACAAATAATTTACAATTACAAATATTTAAACAAAACAATAAAGAGTTAATATATAGTACACAACATAAAATGCCCAAGTGCACATCATAGATCCCTAACCCTCCGAAGGATCACTCTCAGATGAAACCTCAGGTGACAGGAATCCAGGATGTCTCACAGTTCCACGGACAGGAGTCCATGCTATTGACACTATACTGATCTCACTGGGAACACGAAAGAGTCCTCCCCAGTGACGCCTTATATCCAACGACATCTCCAGATGTAAGTACAGAGTAGTAGTAAAAACTGGCACATCATCAAACTCTCCTCGTAGGGACACAGTCAGACGTCCCAAGTAGATCACCGATCCTCGATCCTCTCGCAATCGCCAGGCCTCCGAACCTCCGTGAAACTCAAGTCTCACGAAACCAAGAAATCCCGACAATGCCATACTCACCAGTCAGTCTAAGGGATATGGATGATTAGAAGGCTCGCACTCGTCGAACTGATCATTCGTCTGTTGTTGCTCCTCCTCCTCAGGATACACACAATCTAAAGGTTGTTCCTCTTCCTCAAACTCTTTACAACATAATTAATAATACAAAAACAATACATATAGAGAGGTGAGATAATCATACATCAATACCTGCATGGCCAATAAGAAAACGACAATACAACAGATATCACAGTTTAATACAATAAAGCATACCATAACATCATAAATATTAACACAATTTAACACAAGAATTTAATACAACAGTATCTTATAATATCACAATTAATAATATTAGGATGCATGACACCAATGCAAATGCAGTATGACTCGTTCCTACTCCATGGAACTAGACACATACATCAGAGAGAATGACCCGTAAAGATCTATCAGTACCTCAGGCTGCCCAACCAAACTATTCCATTGTCTAACGTCGTGTTTATAGCCCATAGTCCAATGTCGTGTAGTAGTACACAGTCCAAAATACGTCGTGCACTATAGACATTGTACTAAACAGTCTTTACAAGATCTTGATTAAGTATACTGCGTGTCGAGATCATTAGCGTGTTGCCAGTTACCACGACCCAGAGGAGCGACCAACTGTCCACATGTGGAATACTCCGCACACTAATGCCTCCAAGTCCACACAAGATGAACCACACTATGCTTATCACATCGACAACACGGTGTAATTCGCCTCGTCAATCAATCGCCAATATCAACCAAATTGGCATAACTCAATTCATGAATAAAAATAATAATTGCCAAATTACCCTTAGTCTCAAAATATTATCATATTTATAAAAACACCCTCAATCTAAAAAATTCTAATATATAGTATGTCACCACTTGACAGTACTATATCTCAACATGTCCGGGTCCACCACTTTGGTCCGACAGCAAAACTCACTGTTTCAATTAATCGCATAGAAATTTTATCCCGTTTTCATAATCTCGTCGTTTTTGCAAATGTTTTTAAATCGCGTAAATATATTTTGTTATTTTTAAAATCGCGTAGTATTTTTAAATCTTTTTCTCAATCGCGTAAGATTTTTAAATCATTTTCTTAACCGAAAAGCTTTAAAATCTCTATTTTTAAAACTACGTAAGCTATTTTTCATAACTTTAAACTACGTAGAATATTTTCCTTATGTTATAAGTATATTGTAAAATGTTCTCTTTTATTTGTTTGTTTTTAATAAATTTTGACAACATTTTGTCTATAAAATCTATTAAAATTGTAGGTTCTACGTTTTTCCTTTAAAAATTCTTTTGTTTAGTTTATTATCACAAAATACACTTTGAAAATTTCTATCATACTTTAAAACTCAAAGATAAGTATTTTTCAAGAGTTTGGTTTATTTTTCTTCTATACCATATTTCTAAAAAAATTAGTTTACTTCTTTAAGTCTTAAAAATTCATTGCAAAGGTATTCTTTTTAGGTTAAACATCTAATCTACACTTAGAAAATAAATTTTGGATTGATTATACATTTAGAAGGCATGTTGGCCGAATTTAGCAAAACCTTGGCATTTGATCTTTGGATCAAATTCCATCTTCAAAATCATTTTGGAATTCATTAACTTACCTATTTCCATTAATTCCCTTCCTTAAAAAAAGATTGAGAACATTTTGGTTCTCTTTTCTTTGTTGAAGCCAAAAGCTTCATGGTTGTGTTCTTTGGAACACTCATGCAAACCTTACATATTCACATCCTAATTAAGAATCATGCATATATCAACACATGCAATATATTTTAAAGCTTATAGACATGCATATAAACAATATCAAACACAAATAGGAAAGCATTTAAACAATCAAACAAGTGAATCCTTATGGATTCTTTACATACATACAATCCATTTTCTCATCACCACACTTGGTTGATGAGATTAAATCTCCCTCTTACCTTTAAAGAAGATAAAACCTTCTACTATCCTTTCTAGTTGATTTCGTGGCTCTCTAAGAATCCTAAAAGATCTTAAACAAAAATTTAAAGAGTTATAACTATAGGAGAAAAATACAAACCCTGGATCAATCATGGCTTAGAACCTTAGAAATGAAGTTAGAAATGAAAAATAAGGAGTTTCACCTTGTAAGAAAAATCTCCAAAGAAATTTTCCAAGCTTAAGATGAAAGATTTTGGAAGAACTCTCAACTAGAGATGTTCTTAGAATTGTGTTTAGGTTTGAGAAAGTAGGTTGGATAAAATTTTAGATGGTTGGATGGTGGTGTAGAGTGTTTGGCCGAATGGTCTTCAAAAAGGGCAACAATGGTGAGTTCTTGTTCTTGAAGAGAGAGAAGAGAGATTTTGTGATAGCAAAGATGAAGAATAAAGTGAAATGGTCTCCTAAGCTCTACTAGGTGGTGGAGCTCATCCAAGAGGAGGTGGCCTCTTTGTTTGACCTTCCAAGACCACTTAATAGCCTTAGATGTGATCAAGGGTTGCTATGCAAAGCTTTGCCTCCAAGCTTGTCTTTCATTGGTGCATGAAAACCTAGTCACTAAGTGACTAAGTTCTTCTTAAAGCTTCTTGAAAGCCCTTGGCCGAATGGCCCTAAGGAGACCAAACTAAGTTTGTGATCCATTTGGTCTTCTAGTTACATTTAGGTGCATTTGATTAATTCATTTAGTTACTTGCCTAACTATATAGTTACTTAGGTTAACTAGGTTAGTCTTGATATTTTGAGATCATTGTCTAACTAGAACTTAACTAGATAGCTAACTAGGTTACTTCACTTAGTTACTACATAAACCTTCTATGTTAACTTAGTTAGGTTTTAAGCTAACTTGATTTAACCTTCTAGTTTGATTTCAACAAGTCTAACCACTTTTGTGGACTTATTTTCTATTGGTCCAAACCTTTCAAGCCTACATTGTTGACTTGTTCCTATTGGCTTAGAATTTAGTCTAGCCAGAAACGTTGACTGCTTCACTAAATGCGGGTCCCACAGACTTTTTCGGGTCCATGGTCGTTTTAGAGCAGATTTCTACTATTTTTGAGACAGAGAGAATCTTGTCAGATAAAATAATATTATAATAATATAAAATTATTTTATTACACAGTTAAATCCTAAAAATTAAAAGATTAACAATCATATCACTCGGAATTGGGTTTAGTAAGATCTCCCAGCTCCGAATAATTAAAACAAGATTTCCCTGGCCCGAAAATTATTATTTTTTTGACTCGGAGTAAATCACACAAAACACTCAAATATGAACATGAAACAGTCAAATAAATTTTATAACATATAGAAAAATATAAAACAGTACAATCAGGACAAAATTATCATTTATCCAAAAGTTGGGGTGTTACAAGTATCATGGTCTTCATTCTTTCCTATTGTGAACCTGCTTCAACTTTTGACGGATTCTCAGCAATCCCTTCATTTGAAGTCTTATAACTCAAAATTGAACCTCCTTAGATGAGAATTTGTACTCTGATACTTAGGCATTTACTTCTTTTCCTTCAAAGTCTAGAAAACTAGATCAAAACGTCCAACATGTCTCTCTACGTGTTTGAGAATAGATGAGAATATCATTGATGAAGACAATAATAAATCTGTCCAAGTAAGGATGAAAGATTTGATTCATGCAGTTCATGAATACGACAGGAGCAATTTTCACTCCGAACGGCATTACGAGATACTCATAACACCCAAAGCGCATTCAAAATACCGTTTTGGGAACATCCTCAAATTCCCACGAATTTAATGATGACCCAATGTACATCTATCTTGGAGAGAATAATGACTCCTTCTTTGCTAATCCATCCAATTGTTCATCTTTCTCCGAGGACCCTCATCCTTGATCGTAATCTTGTCTAACTAGTGACGGTCCTTATCTCATCGGGAAGTTCCATTCTTCTTTGAAGTATAGCATTTTGACCATCAAGAGAGAACCCTTTGACTACAAAGGACATTTATATTCTCCTTGCTTTTGTCCTCTAAGGAAGATCATCCTGGAAATATATTCTTAGGCTCATTTCCTTTCAAAGCTTTGACTTTGTTGGTCATCACGAATTCAAAAGCCTTAGCCTCAAGAATCACTAAGGTTTTCATTGGAATGATCTAGCAGAACATAATTAGGAAAATAATTGATCTAGTCCTAGAATCATAAATTCTAGAAGCGTGAACCTAGGTATAAGAATCAACTTAACAAAGAATTCAACCTTAAATAGAAATTGGAAGATTAAAGGAAGAGCTTTAGCATCAATGACAAGTCTTGGTGACGGGTCTTGGTGTAGAAATAAAAGTAGTGGGTCAAGCTAATGAAAACACCAGATGAATCCAAATGATCTATATTGGTGGCAAGGAAAAGGAAGGGTTGCCCGTTGAATATATACACTACAATTAGTTTGGATCGTCATTTGGGGTATAACTTCCATTGTTTAGATCTTCAAATTTAAAGACCTTTGTTCCAAATGGGTATAAATTTTGCCTTTTGCTTGCGATTCCAAACTCTTGCGGATTGGTCAAGACTCGCTATTTGCTTGATTGTAGTTGCGAAACGTGTCTAGGCTTTCCACATTTAAAGCGAGATGATTAAGTGCCATTGTACAATTCCTCGTTAGGTGCTCCTTTCCGCATTTCTTACGCTTTGGTAAAGATGTCGAGGTCCGATTAGATACATCGAGATCCAAGCACTTTCTCCATGATTTTGGATGTTGTTGTTGCTTCCCAAACAATCGAGAACACGGTTTTCGCTCAAACTGATTAACCTTTTTATCATTCTCCTTCGGGATTTTGGAGTCCAAGATTATCCCAAGTCCGACTTTCCTTCAATAGATTTGGGACCTTAAGCTCTAGTTCTCGCTGTTGTGCAGCCCTCAGATTTTGGTGAGTTGTCACATCAACCATCCTCTGCATTTCCTCTGCAGTCGCAATCATGCTCCCATTGTTTGGTCCTGCGCCCACACGCGTACTTCTACCACGAGCCATCGATTTTCTTTGAAAACGGACAAAGACATAACACAACAAAACAAATGTAATTAATTCAAACAACGTCGTCTCCTTTCGGAGATCAAACACACAGAATCACACAATTCAAACAAGACAAATTCGATTCATGGATCCTAACAGTCTCCAACTCGAGCTTCTTCATTTTGTCTCCTATGGCATAACCTCTTGCGAGTCGTCAACTCCTAAACATCTCCTCGAACTAAACTTACACCAATTATTTCTTTCCCCAGAAGATCGGTTTTCCAAAACCTTTTGATCTCCTTACAAAAAGAACTCCTATTTTCCTAGTACAGTATGCCTCGGTGAAGTCATAGTTTCCTATACACACAGAACATTACATATTGAGTAGGCCAGTCCTCAATATCATGCAAGGATAATTTAACTATGAAAGCTACCAACATTCAACCTACGGCAAGCCATGCATTCCTTTCCCATCATCTCAGTCAAGAGACAAGGAAGTGCACAACAGACTAAATTCTAATATGCCTAAACATACCAAGTCCACACCCCAGCTCAACAGGATAAACTACTCTGATACCACCTAATGTAAAGCACCTAGATCTAACAACCGCAGCGCAATCGTCATTACACCACAGTTACTAACTCCAAGTGTGTCACAGTTCCAATTACAATAATTTCAAAATTTAATTATTTCCATTATGCATAAATAGAAAATAGGAGCCTCGAATGAAACATAACTAGTACCCAACCATTTTATACATAACCACTGAAATAAAAACATATTCCATATATATATATTAAAGTCGTCCTTAACACAAATCACTGATAACACAAAGTATAATACTTACATAGTCAAATAGAATACAGCGGGAACAAAATACTAAAGGGAAAAAGTAGTAATCCCTGGGATAGGCACTACTAGTAGACAAAGCCGTAACCCCATATATACGTGACGCTCAGTGTCCTAGTCGACACGATAGGCATCAATGCCCCCACGAAGTTGCACCCTAGCGTGACAGAAGAGATCTCGTCCAGACGTCGCATTGAAAGTGATGAATCAACTCAATCTAAGAAGAAGGGTGTTTTCCCTCATCTTCTTCCTCACGATCTTTTATCAAACATATATATATAACAGAAATACAAGGATACAAGAAAGAGGTGAGACATCCTACTTACATTACCAATTATGGCAAAGTAAAGAAACAGAATGACGGACCAATAGGAAGCGCCCAATAGCTTTTGAAGCACATGTATTCATCAACAATGACAATAGAATGAACAGTAAGAGCAGGACAACGACATATGGCAGTAAGAATCAACAATAACAGGTAAACATCAATAATGCCCCAAGCAGTCTACAGAGTCTCAGATAATGAACAATTAAAACATTTCAGATAATTATAACATCAATGTCACAATAATATAATCATCGTATAAAAGAGTGTCCTATGATATGCAGACTCACAATGCCGACTAACAATGTCGACTCACAATGCCGACTCGCAATGCATGTGCACTTGGTACTAAGATTTTCTATTCCATTTCAAATATGAATGTTGGTGATGCTTAAGAGATAGCCCCCTCAATGACCATTATTACTGGACCATGAAGAGAATAGTGCTTGTCGGGCGCGTGATGCATTGCAAATTTATCATGGCTAGGGGTATAATAAAGTGATAACATCATCACAAAATGAACCCCGCGACCACCTTCCATTAATCAAAGATCCTACCACGAGATCTATACACTATCAATTCTCGCTCATTTACCATAAAAAGATTAGTGATTTGTCGGGCGCGTAATGCATTTTCAAGAGCAAGTTACTTACGGTCCTCATTAGATCCATCACAGGATCATCACTTATTCAGTTCGCATTCATAGGCTCATATAGCCTTTTAACAGTTATCGACTGAGCAATTTGTTCAATGCATACTTATTCAATGAATAATCATAGGCTTATCTCACCTTTTAACAGTCATATACTGAGCAAATTGTTCAATGCGTTAACTCAATTCATAATCATAGGCTCATCCAGCCCTTTAACAGTTATCGACTGAGCAATTTATTTAATACATGCTAACTCAATGCATAATCCTAGGCTTATCTAGCCTTTTGTGGTTGTTCATGTGTTTTGATTAAATGTCCAATGCATGTTGACTCCATGCATAATCATGTATATTCAACCATAATAACATATATCTCATACATGCCACAATTTGGCCAACTTAAGCATCAACATAATTTTAGTCCCAAACACGGACCCAAAATAGTATAGTATTAATTTCTCAATGTCAATACATTATATCAAAAGCATTGCCTCAATGGCATATCATCATTTCTTATCACTAACATATCATATCTCATCAAGTACTTGGTCCCCACATAGGAATTCACAATTGCATCAAACAATTCAATATCAATACATATACATGTCCATCGTTCCACACATACCACAATTTCTATATTATGGATCCAAAAATTTCATATATCAAAATCATTTCTCCATTATTGGTTTGGATATATAATGATCTATCACATTCAAGTGAAATAAAATCCTTGAAGCTAGGGTTTAAGATTTATGTTTGAGTTACAAGAGATAAGGAACCATGTTTTCATCATTTTGAAGAGGATTGAAAATCTTATTTTAGGATCTTGGTAATCGATTACATGCCTGTAATCGATTTAAAATTTACTAACGTAATCAATTACAAGCTGAATGTAATCGATTACATAGCTCTAATAATCGATTACCAGCTGGATAGAACCTCCATAATCGATTACAGACAGTATGTAATCAATTACATGATTCCCAGAATCACGATTTTGTAACTCCAGAGGCTTGGTAATCGATTACAGATGTTGTGTAATTGATTACCATGCATAATCTTGTAGAAAATAATCTTTAAGCCATCTAAACTCAAACCAAATCAATCCATAACATTCTCAACATCAAATTAACTCGAACATACATCCAAAATCACATAAAGGCAGTCAATGACTCATACAAATCCAACCAAATACACCATTGTGAAAAAGGAAAAAAACAACATAATAAAAAATGAACTCCATTTTTCATGGATCCCTCAATCAACAATAACATGCAAGACATCTCCTTACTACCAAGATTAGTTGAAGAGGATCATCTCCCTCTTACCTTTCGAAGACAACACAAGGATGCTAGCTCCTTTTTGTTCTTGATTTTCGTTTTCCTCCTTTAAGAAAACACTAATGTGAGTGACTTCCACAATGTCCACTCAAACCATGGAAAGATGAGTTCTTGATCACATAGGTGACCAAGAAAAATGAAAATGAGAAGAAAATGAAAGAAAGGTGAAGACTTTACCTCAAAAGCTTCAAGTTTTAGCTTCAATGGTGGAAAATGGAAGAAGAAGAAGAACCAAGGGATGACCACCAAAGAGAATGGCCTTGGAATGGTGGAAGGAAACAAAGAATATGATTTGTTTAGCAAACAATGGAGATGATCTCCAATGTGTGTGTGCACCGTGGAGAAGGAAGAAGAGGAGAAGAGGAGAAGAGTGCTTGAAGAAAATAAGAAGAGAGAAAATGTTAGGTGTTCTTTTATATATTTGAAATGGAAGTGAGGTGATAGAAGGGAGAAGCTCTTCTTTGCTTCCCAAAATGGGCTTCAGTCGTAGGGTGAGTAGGGAGGGAAGAGAGAGAAAAGGAAACATGTGTATTATTAGAAAAACTTCTAGAAAGCTTCCCTCATGAAGCCCTTGATTAAATAAACCTTGCTTTTGTAATTAAAGCTAATGGATATGACACAGAATAAATTTTGGATAATGTGATAAGGTTTTTAATACATGTTATTATTTAATGGACAATTGTTATAATTGATAGAAGTCAATATTAATTATGTTGTGAATAAAAATGATTGAGGGCATGATTTAATTTTGTCGATAAAATTTCTCGATAAAAATATGAAACCTCATAAACCGTGTCCAACCTCGGGTTTAGTAAGATCCCCCATCAACGTTTCCACAGATCAAGGTTCTCGGGAAAAATATCTCATTTTCCTGAGCCCGCTCCGTTTGCACGTAAAACGAGAAATAAAATTAAAATATTCCGCGTTCTTAGAAAAATCTAGAAAATTCACAAAAATCACAAATATTATAAAACGACTATTTATATAAAATTATAAATTTTTGGGATGTTACAAATAGTGCCTATGCCAAGATGCATAAAGTGCGGGAAGGAACACTACACGAGGGACTACACTATTAAAGAGTCATTGCTTTCCAAAAGGGAAACTTGGATTTTTCTCGTGATTGCAATCAACCTAAGGCAAAACCTTCTATTAATGTACTAGAATTATGAACCAACGGAGATTAGTATCGGAGGAAGAGTTTACACCATCCGAGTGGTGCTAAAGCCTCTAAATTGAGGAAGATCTTATATAAGAGGAGGTGTCATAGAAGGTAATCTTTTAAGCTGTCTACTAAAACTGGGTGTAACTAGTTTTTCATTTCAAATGACTTTGTGAAAAGACTTAGTTTATATAAATAATTTTGATTTGACTTATTTCAATGTACATGATGTAAACTCGTGTGATGATGTATAATATTTTTATTGTTGCTAAGTTTATTTTTGAATCGAATTTTACAACTCATGATTTTTATCATAACGTCACATTTTATTGCCAGGGGTATGGTCAATTTAGATATAATCTTAGGAATGGATTACATTAGTTATCTACTAACCATGTCCTGTTAGATTGTTCTAGAAAAATCATAGTTTTTCCTTTGGATGTGAATTCTAGATTTTTGACGGCCAACCAAGTGAAAGCTTTCTTGAAAGAAGGAGCTCAGGGATACATGTTGTTGTCTTCTTTGAAAATCGAGAATAAGGTGGATGTGAACACACTCCCAGTGGTTTGAGAATTTCCTGAAGTCTTTTCTGAAGATGTACCTGGTTTACCACCGGAGCGAGAGATCGAGTGTACCATTGACCTTGTACCTGGAGCTGGTCCTATTTCCATAGCACTTTATAGAATGTCGCCAGCAAAGCCAGTTGAGCTCAAGAAGCAATTGGAAGAACTTTTGGAGAAACAGTTTGTTAGACCTAGCGTATCACCGTGGGGAATGCCAGTATTTCTAGTTAAGAAGAAAGACGGTACTTCAAGATTGTGTGTGGATTATCGTCAGTTGAACAAAGTCACAATCAAGAATAAATATCCACTGCCGAGGATAGATGACCTAATGGATCAACTGAAAGGAGCAGCAGTGTTTTCTAAGATCAATTTACGATCGGATTACCATCAAATCAGAGTAAAAGTGGAAGACATTCCTAAAACAGCTTTTTGTACCCGTTATGGACATTACAAGTACCTGGTAATGCCTTTTGGAGTGACAAACGCACCTGTTATTTTCATGGATTATATAAATATAATCTTCCATCCTTATTTGGACAGATTCGTCATTGTCTTCATCAACGATATCTTGATCTATTCGAAAAACCAAGAGGATCATGCTAAACATCTCAGTATAGTTCTTCAAATTTTGAAGGAGAAAGAATTATGTGCCAAGTTATCGAAGTGTGAGTTTTGGTTGAACGAAGTTAAATTTTTGGGCCATGTGATTTTGAAGGAAGGAATTGCTATAGAACCATCAAAGGTTGAAGTTGTTCTACAATGGGAAAGGCCGAAGATAGTGACAAAAATCCGAAGCTTTGTTGGATTAATCAGATATTATCAGAGGTTCATCGAAGGGTTCTCTAAGATTGTCGGACCTCTCACCCAACTCACAAGGAAGAATCAAACTTTTAAATGGACGGATGCTTGCGAAGAAAGTTTTTAAGAGCTGAAAAGGAGACTAATTACTTCACCAGTGTTAATTCTACCTGATCCAAGTGAACCATTCAAAGTGTACTATGGCGCTTCATATCAAGGATTGGGCTGTGTCCTTATGCAAGGCGGAAAAGTAGTAGCTTATGCTTCGAGGCAATTGTGAGTGCATGCGAAGAACTACCCAACGCACAATTTGGAGTTAGCTACTGTGGTGTTTGCTTTGAAGATATGAAGACATTTTCTCTATGGAGCAACATTCAACGTCTTTAGTGATCACAAGAGCTTGAAGTATTTGTATGATAAAAAAGAGTTGAATATGAGACAACGAAGATGGTTAGAATTCTTGAAAGATTATGATTTCCAACTTCAATATCACCCTAGAAAGGCAAATGTTGTGGCCGATGTCTTAAGTAGGAAAACAATCAGCGTTTCTACCATGATGATCAGAGAACATGAATTGATAGAACAATTCATAGACGTATGGTCTTTTGTGGAATTAATGCTAGGAAAAATCTATATGAACATGGTCACTATTTCGAAAGATTTAATGGAAAATATCTGAGAAAAGTAGAAGGTTGACAAGTTCTTATAAGAAGAAAGAAAGGTGATGAAGCAAGGCAGTATATCAACATTAGAGAAAGGAAGCGATAGAATTTTAAGATTCCAAGGTAGGGTCTGTGTGCCTAAGGATGAAGAACTCAAGAAGTATATACTCAAACATGCTCATAAGAGTCAACTGAATATGCATCCTGGAATTACCAAAATGTACCAAGATTTGAAGAAGTTATTTTGGTGGCATGGAATGAAAAGAGATATTGCTAGATGCATATCTTCCTATCTGGTTTGTCAGATAACAAAGATTAAACATCAAAGACTGTCAAGATTGTTGCAACCCTTAATTATTCCTGAATGGAAATGGGATAGTATTGCCATGGACTTTGTTGTCGGATTGCCAAAGACCAGAAGAGGATATGATTCAATATGGGTAATCGTGGATCAACTCACGAAGTTGGCACATTTCTTGCCGATCAACATAAGATATCCATTGGAGAAATTGACTCAGTTGTACATCGATGAAATTGTCAGAGTACATGGTGTGCCTAAAAGTATCATTTCTGATAGAGACCCCAGATTTACGTCAAAATTTTGGCAAAGTCTTCAAGAAGCCATGGGGACAAAGCTAAGTTTGAGTTCTGCATATCACCCTCAGACCGATGGCCAATCAGAAAGGACAATTCAATCGTTGGAAGATTTGCTGAGAGCTTGTGCCATAGAACAGACTGGAAGTTAGGATGAAATTTTATCATTGGTAGAATTTACCTACAACAACAGTTACCATTCAAGTATAGGGATGGCACCCTATGAGGCTCTATATGGACGAAGATGTAGAACGCCTTTATGTTGGTATCAAGACAGAGAGCGACTTACAATTGGACCTGATCTTATTCAGCAGACAACTGAGAAAGTCAAAATGATTTAGGAGAAGATGAGAACAACTCAAAGTCAACAAAAGAGCTATACGGACAAAAGAAGAAAACCTCTTGAATTTGAGGAAGGAGAGCATGTGTTCTTGAAAGTCATGCCTACAACTGGAGTCAGTCGGGTTCTCAAATCTAGAAAGCTCACTCCAAAATTCTTTGGACCTTATCAAATTCTTCGTCGGGTAGGTCCAATTGCTTATCAGATAGCTTTACCACCTTTTCTTTCAAATCTCCACAATGTTCTTCACGTGTCACAACTTCGGAAATACATTCCAAGTCCTGATCATGTCATAGCACCTGATTCAGTACAATTAAAGGAAAACTTGACTTATGAAACAACTCCTGTAAGGATTGAGACTCAGAGGGAAAGACATTTCATTAGTGAAAGTGATCTGGAACGAGACAATTGGAGATGCGACATGGGAACTGAAGGATAAGATAAAGGAGCAATACCCAGAATTATTCTAAGGCATGCAAATTTCGAGGACGAAATTCTTACTTGTTGGGGAGAGTTGTAACACCCCAAAATTTGTTTATTTCATTATAAATATTTATTTTATAATATTTATGATTTTTGAGAATTTTTCTAGATTTTTCTGAGAACACAACATATTTTAATATTATTCCTCATTTTACGTGCAAATAGAGCGGAGACTGGAAAATGAGTTATTTTTTCCGAGAACCTTGATCTGTGGAAACATTGACGGGGGATCTTACTAAACTCGAGACTAGACACGATTTACGAGATTTATATTTTTCAAGAAATTTTATCAGATAAAATAATAACCATTGTGTGAATTTTATTTGTCGGAAAATTAATACTGACTTCCGTCAATTGTAACAATAGTCCATTAGATAATAACATGTATTAGAAACCCTATTACATTATCCTAATGTAATCCACTTTATATCTAATCAAACCCACTTTAATTCAAATATATTATATTTTAATCAAAGCTTCTAAGCTTTGACCACCAAATGACCCATGTACCCTTGGCTTGTTGGGGAAGCCAATTTCCCCCTCCTTCTCTCTCTCAATGCTGCGGCAATGCTAGCCCAAAGGAGGCAAAAATTTGCCTCCACACTTAACCCATTTTTACTCAAAAATATCACATTCCACTTAACATTTTCTCTCTCTTCAAGTTCATCTTCCATTTTTCTCCTCCTTCTCTCTTCTTCCTCTCCCTCACCTCACGATTTGCAGCCCCCAAATGTGACCATATTTTTCATTTTTTCTCTTCATTAACACTATTTCTACACTCCACTCAACCTCATCTACACTTCCTATTTAGAAAGTTTCTTCAAAATCCACCATCAATTCCATTGCCTTCCAAGACTAAGCTTCAAACTTTAAGGTAAAGTTTCCATTTTTTTCCTTTTCTTTTTCTTCATTTTCGTGTTCTATGGTTTCATTGGAGACCAAAGATCCATCTTTTACCAAGCTTGATGTTGAATCTTTGTGGTTGAAATTTCTAGGGTTTTTGGACCCCAAAACCGAAACCATCAAGGAGCAAGTAGGAGTCCATTTTCATGTTCTTCCTTTAGGTAAGAGGGAGATTTACTCACTTCAACCATTATTGGTCGTGAGGAGACCTTGCGTGATTGTTTGATGGAGAAATCCATATTTCTATGCTTACTTTGTTTGATGATTTTGCATGTGTACATGTTCTTAATTGAGATTGATGATTGAATAATGATTTTGAATGCATTGGTGGTGTTGAAATATATAATAATGATAGAATTAATGAATGAAAAATTTTGAGGGTTTACTACCCCATTGGAGGCCACAGTTTTGGCTTGAAATTCTTAGGGTTGGAATTGGTTTGTGTAAGATAAAATTTATGTGATTAATTATAAGATGATTAAGGCATGAAATGAAAATTTTGAGGGTTTCCTACACTAATGTGTGGCCACAGTTTTAGCCTTAGATTTTAAGAAATTGGATTGATTTTGTGTAAAATAAAATTTAAGTCATTAAGTGTCAAGTGATTAATGCATAAAATGGAAAAAAATTGGAACTTTGAAGATCTAGGGAGACCATGGTTTTTAAGGGTTATTTAACCTAAACTTCTCATAATTGACCAAGATCTAAGATGTTGGAAATGTTGGATTCCATAACATGTGATTGTGATAATTGATGAACCATGTATAAATAAATGTTGATGTTGAGAATTGGTTCTATGTTATTGTGAGTCCCTAGGTGGGGCTAAGTACTTGTTAATATGTACTTGATGGATTTATGGCATGTTGGTGTTGAGAAATGAATATATGCCATGATGGTATGCCTTATGATAAATATATCATTGATAACCATACATGATGTACATTACGTCGTCATGCATATGTGTTGTCCGTTAGACATTATTAGAAAGGCGATGTATGCCTAAGAGATTGAATAACACCTATGTGCGGGTGCGAGTAGACTAAGCGTAGGGTCATAGTGGTTGGCCCTGGGGGCGTCGGGGTGCGGGTGTCTCACAATAGACAGTGGTAGCTCCACTGGGGCCATGGGATAGACCGATGTAAACACACCAATGATCCGGACTTAGACACTGTCCTATATCGCGATCAACTGTTGAGGTGCCATGTATAAGCCGTATTGTGCAAATATTTTTATGAGATGAAGCACACTATTTTTAAGGCTAACAAGATACTGGCATGACTTCTTGATCATTCACTCCGAAAATGTTTATGTCTAGCTACATGGAGTAGGATTTTTGGTACCATAATGCATTATGCATTGCCCATTGTCAGTGTCATATTTCATTTAGCATGAGCACTTTTGATTATTGAAATATATGTTCTTACTGTCACTATAATTATCTGGATGATAAACTGTCACTGCCTGAGATTCTGCTGTTATTTCTTCTTTATTACTTAATCGATTATTACTGTTATTTTTAATTATTCTGTTGATGAATATATGTACTGTAATGCTATGTGGGCGTCCAGCGCCGTTCTTTTTTCTTGCTACCATATTGGTAATGATAGTTGGGTGTCTCACCTTTTTTCCTGTGTATTTGCACTTCTATTTTAAATTATGTACTACCGAGATGACGTTCGTGAGGAAGAAAAAGAAGCGCTTGAGTTTCCTAGCTTCTGGCCCGACTACGATTAGTACTGATCGGAGATGTATTCGCGTCCGCGCCGATTTTTGGGGAATGCTAGGATGACCTTTCATGGAGCACCCGATTGCTGGAACATTAACTTGAGCACGGATCGTTGCATCTATCACAAGGAGCTGACTATATCTTTGGCGTGGGGCTACTACGACTCACCTATTTTTTATTTTACTACTTTTGTTCATTTGGAATTTTACCTGCCTATTAGAGATCTGTGGGATGACCTTTACTATACCCCACAAGAGGACTCTTTCCTCTCCATTGCTCGGGCTTCTGCCTGAAATTCGGTTGCTCCGATGGAAATTTCATCAGATGAAGAGGACCCTGAGGAGGACCGGGCTACGGTCCCTTCTCGTCAATCTTAGGGGCTGATACTGTCGGTGGATACTGATGGCTAACCATTTTTCTTTTTGGGGAAGCCTGACATTTTGTCATACTTGATGGGTGTACATTTGTATCATTTCGGGTGGGTACATCTTTTGCTTTTTGTGTAAATCATGATGTAATTAAACAGGCTGATGCATATAATATTATATATGAATTGTGAATGTATGACTTTCAATTCTGTGTTGATTCCATTGTATCTATGATTATTATTATCTCTTTACTGTTATTTTAAAAAAAAGTATACATATTTCAATACTCGAATTACTTTACAACCCAAGGACGCAAATTATTTAATCATGTGTTAAAAATGAACTGGGTCTTAATTAATTGAAGTAATTATTGTTTTCCGCATTTTCGTTTTAATTTCATCATGGTGTGACGTTCCTTCTTCGTGAGACAAGAAAAAGGGGCGTTACACAGGAAGCTATAATAGGCCCAGAATATGAGAAATGGCTTAAGGCTATGAGATTTGAAATGGAATCCATGTATGCCAACCAGGTATGGACTTTGGTTGACCCACCTGAAGGGGTAAAACCCATTGGGTGCAAGTGGGTTTTTAAAAAGAAAACTGATATGGATGGTAACGTGTATACCTTGAAGGCGTGATTGGTGGCTAAAGGTTTAAAGCAAATTCATAGTGTAGACTATGATGAGACTTTTTCTCCAGTTGCGATGCTTAAATCTGTTCAGATCTTACTTACTATTGCAACATACCACGATTATAAAATTTGGCAAATGGATGTCAAAAGTGCTTTCTTTAATGAAAATCTCCTCAAGGATATGTACATGACACAACCTGAGGGTTTTGTCACTCCACAGGATGCTAGAAAGGTGTCAAGTTGCAACGATCTATTTATGGATTGAAGCAAGCTTCCAAAAGCTAGAATCTTCGTTTTGATTATACAATCAAATAGTTTAGTTTCATCAAGAATGAAGAAGAATCTTATGTCTACAAGAAGGTTAGTGAGAGCACAGTTGTCTTTTTGGTGTTGTATGTAGATGACATACTACTCATCGGAAATTACATCCCTACCCTATAGTCTATAAAGACTTGGTTAGGGAAGTACTTTTCTATGAAGGACTTGGGCGAAGCCACCTATATGTTAGGTATTAGGATCTATAGAGATAGATCATAGAGACTGCTTGGCTAAGTCAGAGTACATACATAGACAAAGTGTTAAAACGATTTAACATGTATGAATTCAAGAAAAGACTCTTGCTTATGTCGCATTGTGTAAGCCTATCTAAGGCTCAATCCCCCACCACCCAAGATGAGAGGGATCACATGAGCAAGATTCTATATGCATCTGTAATTGGATCTTTCATGTATGCCATGTTATGTACTCGACCAGATATCTCGTATGGTTTGAGCATGATGTGCAAGTACCAATCTGATCCTGGTGAGAGTCACTGGACTATTGTTAAGAACATCCTTAAGTACTTGAGAAGGACTAAGGATTTGTTCTTGGTATATGGAGCCGAGGAAGAGCTAGTTGTAAAAGGTTACACTGATGCTAGCTTCCAAACCGATAAGGACGACTCTAGATTGCAATTAGGTTACGTTTTTTGCCTGAATGGTGGGGCTATGAGCTGGAAGAGTTCAAAGCATGAGAGAGTCACTAATTCTACCACCAAGGTTGAGTATATTGCGGCCTCCAATGTAGCAAAGGAGGCTGTTTGGATCGGGAAGTTCATTTCTGAACTTGGCATTATTCCTAGCATTGTGGATCCAGTGGACCTCTATTGTGACAATAATGGAGCCATTGCACAAGCTAAGGAGCCTAGATCTCACCAGCAATCCAAACATATACTTAGGCGCTTTCATCTCATTCGAGAGATCATCGATAGAGAGATGTGAAGATATGCAGAGTACCAACAAATGATAACATTGTTAATCCACTGACGAAGCCTCTTGTACAACAAAAACATGAGGGTCATACTAAGTCTTTAGGCATTAGACGTATGCCTGATTGGCTCTAGTGCAAATAGGAGATTGTTGGTGTATGCCCTAAAGGCCGATACTTTTTTTCTATATTTGCATACATTGTATTATGCTATTTTTAATATATGAGGTATTTCATTTATTGTGTTCTTTTTTATAAACATAATAAAGTCCTTAGAATAGTAAGTTTGATGTTGTAGGACATCAAGTGGATGACCTGATTGTGAGATCCTATTGGATAAAATACTATTCTTAAATATCCCTGGTCAAGTATTATTGTTAATTAGGACAACAATAATGCATTAAGACTAGTATGTGCATAGACTGATGGCCACATCTCACGGGTCATAGATATGAGATATCAAGTCTTCATATGGGTACATAATAGAGTAATAATATATTAGATAGACCCAGTATGAGAACGCTACATAGATCATTACATGAGTGTCATAAGTGATTCTCATAGTGATAATGGTGTCCATGGTCCTTTGACCTGAAATCACTACGATTCCTACATGAGGAGTTATGTGTTTTAATGCCATCAAACGTCATATGTAATAAGGTGATTATAAAGTCAGTTATTGGACATACCTTTAATCATACAGAGGGATGTGAGTGATTTAGATGAGATTTGTCCCTCCTATAACAGGAGAGATATCTTCGAGACCCCTGATTGAGTGAGACTATGAAAAACATGGCCATGCTCAAATGAGTTGATATGAGATATCAATCTCATTTGTTGTTATTAAGTCTACTCGGGTATCAGGAAATAACGGATTGAACTATACAAGGTTGATGCATTCCATGCCTTGTGTTCAATCGAGATATCTAGACAAAGGGACTAAACTACACGGAAACATTTGTTGCAGAAAGGTTATGTCAGATCACTGATATTCTCATTACTTGGGTGGTAGCGATGTGTTGCTAGATACCGCTCACTACTTGTAATATTAAAATGGGATTTTAATATTACTGCCAATGTTATGAGAACCTGCAGGGTTGCACATATAAAGCAGACTAAATTGGAGTAATTAGGATCCAAGTTGGACTTGGATTCAATTATGGGCCGAACTCAAAACAGATGAGTCTAGGATTGCATAACTTACCTTGTTGTTTCTCTCACTCACTTAAGGCAGATAGCTATTATAAATAGCACTGCTAAGGGGCTGTCAATGCTTGCATTAGAAACCCTGGCTGCACTTGACAGAAAAATTGAGTGAGAGAGTGACAGGTTTTTTCTATTTTCTTCGTAGCTAGCACTGTGTGAGAGAGGCGTAACTCCTTTTTTGTGGTTCGTGAGTCTATTTGTGTGGATACCACATTGACATCGTCATTGTTACAATGTTGGCGATTCATGCCACTTGTTTTGATTACGCTTCAAGAGGTAAACAATTTTAAAAACTCGAATTATGGCTTTTTCGCATGGATCCTTGGTCGGAATTCTATTTTTCGCTGCGTGATGTATCCGCAATTCCCAACATATCTCATATCGACTTATTTGAGTATGGTCATGCATTTCGCAGTCTCACTCAATCAGGGGGCTCGAAGATATCGCTCCTGTTATGTAGGAGGGACAAATCTCATCTAGGTCACTCATATCCCTCTATATGATTCGCAGTATGTCCAATAACCGACTTTATAATCACCTTATTACAGATGACGTTTGACGGCATTAAAACACACAACTTCTCATGTGGGGATCGTAGTGATTTCAAGTCAAAGGACCATACACCATTGTTGTAACATCCTCTCTCGGGCATTACATTTAAAACTAAAACTTATAAAACTTACCCAAATTGTAAAAGATTTAATACTGTATTATACGATTTTCAAAATCTCTTTTTGCGGATAACTTAACAAAATAAAAGAACACAAATTAAAATAACTTAATAATATACATCATGTACATCAGACTTTAGTATTTCAAAACATATATACAAACTTTTTAAAATAAGATAAATTGTTTCAACATAAAAGACCTAATGAGAAGAATTCTCTGCTGGATCTTCCTCTGACTCTTCAGATGACAAAAACCCTGAGTGGCGTATAGTCCTCTGAACAGGTGTTCGAGCAGAAGATACCACTGAATCCTCTCTAGGGGTATAGAAACGATCACCCCACAAATCTCTCATAAGTAAATACAACTCTAAATGCACCTAAGTAGTAAACGAAAAAAGTAGTAACTCCATGGTAGTTCCTACTTCCCATCAGGGTCACCTCCTCGATATATCTAATACGCTCTGCCTCTAGGTTGACATGCCAAGCATTCGCACCCCCATGAAACTGCACACTAACATGGCCAAGAAAACTTGGTCTCGACATCATTATTAATCCTCAGAAAAATTAACACGCAAACAAAATGGACAGAATGGAAGCGATTCTTCTTCGTCTTCCCCGCCATCTTTACCAAGCATAAACAATAAAACAGAACAATATAATAAAGAGGTGAGAACCCCTACATCAATACCAACATGGCAGTACAAAAACAGAAATGACAGTAACGTCATACAAATACAGAGATAACAAGTATATACATTGTACCAACTAACAAATAATTAACAGATATATAACATAACAATAAATCAATTGATTATGCACATGCACTATGGACAAGTTCCTAATCCATGGAGCTAAACACAAATTTTCGGAGAGAATGATCAAGGAGACATGTCTGTATATCGTTAGCCGCAACAAAGTGCTATCACAAATATAGCATACGCCTTATGACTTATACAAGACATTCTTCACAAGATCGGGAACAGAATAGTGCTTGGTCGAGATCGTCAATGCGGTGCTCAGTCATCACAACTCAGTGGAGCTACCAATTGTCCACTTGTGGGATACCCGCACCTCGACGCCTCCAAGATCAACAAGTGACCCACATTACGCAATTCGTACCTGTACTTAGGTGTAATTCAACTCCTAAACATACAATCTTAACAAAAATAGTCTTTACGACTGTCAATGCATGAATAATGATTCATTACACATATAAAATGTCAAAGATATGGTTTTCACACAAACAGATCATTACTAACCAAAAAACCATATACTGACATATTCGGGTCCAATACGTCGGCCCGACAGCAAACTAATGTTCCTCTCAGTTGCATAGCATTTTTATCGCGTTTCCACAATCACATAACATTTTTGTTACGTTTTTAAATTGCGTAAATATTTTCTAATATTTTCGCAATCGCGTAGAAATTTTTAAACATTTTCAAAATCACATAGCTCAAAAATTACTATTTTTGAAACATGTAAGGTTTTAATACCATTTTTCAATCGCGTAAATATTTTTCAGACTTTCTGCACTTAATTTTGAAACACTTCAAATTTAATATAAAATTTAATCTTATTTCCAATATGTTTCTTGCTAAACTCCTTTGGAAAAATAATTTCTAACATTATTTCCAAAATCTACATTATATTAATTTAATAAACCTTTTTCTTTTATTTTACTAAAAATCCATTTAAGTGAAATATTTTGAGTTTCCAATTTACTTCCTAACTTTATTTTACACATTATTGCCGAAAATTGCTTGTTAAGCAATAATAAAATCTTTGTTTATTTCCTTTTTCCATTTACCTTCACTAAACATTCTTAAATGAACTACTCAAAATTTTTCATCATCTTTAAAAATCATTTCCTTTGTTATGATTCAAAAACCAATTCCTTTTCAATAATAAAAATTTGTTCACTTTCTTCTTTAATTTGTAAAACCCTAATTCATGTTTATGTTACAAAATCAACTAAGTCTACCATTAATAACATGATTTTTGCCTCAACTACCCTAATTTGTGCTTAATGACCATGAGTCATGTTGGCCTTTGGAGCCAAAAATTTTCATCCTTCTCACGTGATTTAAATCATAAAACATATCACAATCATCATAATTCTATTCTAACAAGTTCATGCATAATATCAAAGCAATAAAAACATATAAAGCACATAAATACAAGGAAATAAATTTATACAAACAAGTGAATAAATCCTTATGAATTTTTCACCAACAAATTTCCTTTCTCACCACCATGAGTGGTTGATGAGGTTAATCTCCCTCTTACCTTAGATGATGCTCCAAAAGCTTCTTGTAGGTCTCCTTTAGGGTTGTTTTTCACCACCACCAAATTGCTCTTGAAGCAAAATAAACACACAAGTATTAATATCTAAGGCTTAACTAAGATGACCATGGATCCAAGTCATGGTTTAGAACTTTAAAATGGATAGAAACATGAAGATTAAAGAACTTCACCTTAAGAGCTTCAAACTTGAGCTTGAAGAACAAGATAGTAAATGGATGAACTAGGTTATGGTTTCAACACAAAAGTGTCTTAGAATGGCTTGTGGATTAAAGATATAAGATTAGATTGAATTATAGAAGATTCGATGTGTAAAATGGGCTCTTGGCTGTGAGCTATGGAAGAGAAAAGTGAGAGAGATTTTTGGTGTAACATTCCGAAAAATACATATTTGGTCATAAATCATAGTTTTATAATATTATTGATTTTTAAGAATTTTTCTGGAATTTTTCGGAAACGACGAATATTTTAATATATTTCTCGTTTTTTGCGTGCTTGGTACTTGAGAATTTCTGAGACCAGTGTAACACTCCGGAAATTGATTATTTCACCATGAATAGTCATTTCCTAATATTTGTGACTTATGAGAATTTTCCTGGAATTTTTCGGAAACGACGAATATTTTAATATATTCCTCGTTTTATTTGAAACTGAAAGCTTTGAAGAGTCGTGAAAACGACTGTAGCGCTTCAAAAATTGGGAAATTATATGACGAGTGGTCGTTTTATAATATTTGCAATTTTTGAGAATTTTCTGGGAATTTTCCGGAACCGTCGAATATTTTAATATATTCCTCGTTTTGCGTGCGCGCTGAGCAGAATCAGAGAAACGCGATGTTTTCTCTGAGAACCTTGGACTATGGATAAGTCGACGGGGGATCTTACTAAACCCGAGGCTTGACACAGTTTACGAGGTTTCACAATTTTCGAGAAATCTTAACAGTTACATTTAAATCAATACAGCGAAAAATTCATCTGTCAGATTAATTAAATACTGACTCCTGTCGACTGTAACTATTATCCATTGGATAATAGTGTGTAATAAAAATACTATCACATTATCCTAATGTAATCTACCTTATGTCTAATCAAATCACTTTAATTCAAATTTAATAGTTAAATATTCAAGCTTCCTTAAGAAGCTTTGACCCCAAGCTTTGACCACAAGTGTAGCTTCCAAAGGTAGCCAATTTTTGTCACCCATTTCTCTCTCTCATTTACGTATCTGCAGCCCACTCAAGAGAAATAATTGATTCTAATATCCTAATATCACATCTAAAGGCATTATCACCAAAAGCACCATTTTCTTCTCCTTTTTACGTTTCTTCTTCTTCTTTCTCTCTTCAACCTTTTCTTTCTTCCTCTTCCAGCCACCACACGTCCAGCCACCCTCCAAAGACTCCAACATTCATAAAAATTCACATCAATCATATTTTCTTAATCTCCTACTCCTTCTCATCATCTTTTGTGCTTGGAGTTTTCAAGAAAGCTTCCATCTTCAACCATTTCTCAAGCTTTGAAGGTGAGCTCCCATGGCTGAAAAATTTCAGACTTCCACTCCATTTTCGTTTCTGGTTTTCCTCTTGATTTAATGGTCATTTTCTTCTTCTTTTTCACATTATTACATTGTTCTAACTTGGACCACGTTTTCTAGGGTTTTTTGAGCTTCAAATCTGAAAATCAAGAGTGCTCTTGGAATTTTTCTTGGTTCTTCATCTTGGTAAGAGGAAGATTAATCCTCCTCAACCTCTTTAGCAACTAGGAATCTTGTATTTGATTTTTGGAAGAAAAACCACATGGTGGTTGTTCTTGAAATTGCTTGAAATTGATTTCTTGAATGTTACCTTAATTTAGCTTTGAGTAGTTGATTGAGTGGTTAATTATTCATGTAATTTTGTGATTGAAATCCATGTTGCTTCTTTGGAAATTCTAAGTTCTTTGGAACCCCTGAATGTGTCACGGTTTGGGGCTGTTTTTGGGCTGGAAAATGAATGGAAATGATGCTTAAATTTTGATCAATGCAAGGCTAATTAAATCAAGTAGTTAAGGTTGATTCAAGTGGACAAAATTCTGGTTGTTGGACCTTGGTGAGTGCCACGGTTTTGGGCTGTTCTTAAGAGCAGAATTTGGTTAACATTGTGTCAAGAATAATGCTAGGCAAACTAAGTAAAGGAAGACTAAACTAGTGAGAAGAAAATTTGTAACCTAGGACCCTATGGAGTGCCACGGTTTTGAGGGCTTGAATGAGGGGAAAAGATAACAATTTGGGATGTCAAGACTTGAATTAATCAAGTAACCAAACATAGATTAAAGTAGTAGGAAACTTGCAACAATAATTTTTATGATGGTTTGTGGTTAAGACTTAGGAGATAAGCTAAATTTGGAAGGTAATCATAAGAATCAAACAACTTGGATTAAAATAACAAGCAAATGGACTTAATGAAGTGAACATGAATTATTTGAAACCTTGGGAAGGCCACGGCCTCTAGGTGAAAATTCGGGTTAAGATTCCATAACCCATTACTCAGATTACAAGTAATCAAAGAATACAAGAGATTAAGAATTTCATAAACCTTAATGAACCAATGAGATAATTTTCATAAGACTTGGAGATTTTAGAAATCCATAATGGACCTAAAATATGTTCCTTGAATTATAAATTGATATTATGTTGATATTGGGTTCTTTTTGGATGTAAATTTGCTTATTGCACTCTCTTGATCAAATGTGGTATATTATGAATTTGTATGAGATTGTGGATCATACATGAGCATGCATAGTATCTTATGCATTGTGATGTCCTTGTGGACTGTTGTAAGGCCAAGTTGCCCAGGAGATTGAACACACCTTAGTGCGGGTGCGAGTGGACAAGTGTGGGTTTTGTTATGACCTTGGGGGCGTCGGGGTACGGGTCCTCCACAATGGGTAGTTGGTAGCTCCTTGCCCGTGGGGCAAACCGATGCAAACGCACCGACGATCCGGACTTGACACTGTCCTATATCGTGATCTAGTGTAGAATGTCTTTGCAATGCCATGATTGTGCACGAGAAAATTTATTGATAGCACTGGCCTCGGCAGCCGAGTCACAGACATGTCTCCTGATCTTTCTCTCCGACTGTTTGAGTCTAGCTCCATGGAGTAGGAAATTGAATATTGTGTCCATGCATCGTGGAATATTCGTCATCGAAAATTATGGTTTACACGATAATCGAATTTACTCGCCTGGATGTTATGAATTATTCATTACCTTTATTAATGATTGCCTGACTGGTTATCTGTTTTAAAAGCTTATTTATTGCCTTTACATGCTACGTGGGCGTTATGCGCCGTTCGGTTCTTGGTTGCTGTATTGGTATTGATGGTAGGATGTCTTACCTTTTTTCCTGTGCTTCTATTATTTGCTGCTTATGTGCACCCTGTACTGATCGAAGACGACGGTGAAGAGACAGAAGAGCCTGCCTTCCCCGGCTTCTGGCCTACACAGGATTGACTTCTACTGCGACGATGTCTGCATGTATGCGCGGATTCTTGGGAGATGTGCGTCTGACCTTCCTTGGGGGGGCCAGAGTGCTGGCACATCAACCTGAACTCCGACCGCTGCGTGTATGTGGGAGACGTGTCAATAGCACTTGCCTGGAGACGTCATGAGGCTCCTGTCCTCACTTGCTACCTCAGCTTACGCCTGGAGTTTTACCTGCCTATCAGGGAGATGTGGGGTTCCCGTTATTACACTCCGCAGGAGGATTCGTTTGATTCCACCGCTCGGGCTCCGTCCCGCGCCTCTGTGGATCCTGATGAGGGTCCTCCTGAGGATCCTGAATCGGTCCCTTTTTATCTGAGGGGTCGATGATCATTGGTGGCTACTGATGGCTGCCAGTATTTTTGTTTTGGGGGCCTGATGTATTTTCTTTTTGGTTGGGCGGTATATTTTGTATATGTATGTTTCCCTTCGGGTGGGTATAGTTTTGCTTTTTGATGATGGTCAGACTTGTATTTATGAAACAGTTGTATTAAATTCTATATATATATATATGCATACTATTCAGTGCAGATTTACGTGTATTGTTTTATTCATTCCTTTTATTCACATTCCGCATTATCGTATAAAATATATATATATATATATATATATATATATATATATATATATATATATATATATATATATAGCCAAGTTTGCTCACATGGCTAAACATTAATTAATTAAAATGAACAGGGTCTTAATCGTTGTTTATTTAATTTCCGCATTTTACTTTATTTGACAATGTGACGTTCCCTCCCAGAAAGGGGCGTTACATTTGGTGTGTAGTTTTCTTGGTTACTTGAGAGAATGATAGAAAGATGAAGAAATGAACTAAGTGTAGACTTTTGGCGTCCAAATGATGCATGGCCGTAGCTTCCTCATGGGTGAGTCACCAAGGAATTAGTCACATGGTGAGTGAGTCATCTAATGAGTCATTGTGTGAGTCATAGCCACCATAGAAGACTAGGTCTCCATTGGTCCATCCTTGTGAGTCATAAGGTGATTCACTAGGTGAGTCACAAAGGAATGCTCTAGAAAAGATGATTAGCCTAAGGCTAGTGTCATCCAACATAGATTTTTACCAGAAGCTATTACCCAATGGACAAAAGCTACTGCGTATTAATCAGTGGTTATTATCCAATGGACAATAAAACACACTTAGATTTTATTGGTCAAATAAAATCTTAGAAAATTAAAATTTCATAAATTGTGTCCGACCTGACATCAAACACACAGAGAGTTCAAAAATAATAACAAAAAAATCAAAATAAATTAAACAACTCACAAAATAATTAAAACTGTATATTACTGAACAATGAGAAAATTCGGGGCGTTACAACTCTCCCCTTCTAAAAAGAATTTCATCCTCAAATTTATTACATCTTAGAATAAATGTGGATACTGCTCCTTCATCTTATCCTCTAATTCCCACGTTGTATCTCCAGTCACTTCGTTCCAGACTACTTTTAGCAACAAAATCTCTTTTCCTCTGAGTTATTTCACTCTCATATCCTCGATCTTAATAGGAAGTGTTTCATAGGTCAAATTCTCTTTCAATTGTACTGTATCTGGTTTTATGACATGGGTTGGATCAGAAACATACTTTCGCAATTGCAACACATGAAAGACATTATGAAGGTTAGACAGAAAAGGTGGTAAAGCTATTTGGTAAGCTACTGGACCTATCCGACGAAGAATTTGATATGGTCCAATGAATTTGGGAATGAGTTTTCTAGATTTAATAACTCGTCTGACCCTAGTCGTGGGTGTAACTCTCAAAAACATATGTTCTCCTTCCTCAAACTCAAGAGGCTTCCTTCACTTATCAGCATAGCTTTTCTGTCGACTCTAAGTTATCCGCATCTTTTCTTGAATCATCTTAACTTTTTTTGTCGTTTGTTGCACAAGCTCAGGTCCTAACATCAAACTTTCTCCATCTTGATACCAACATAAAGGTGTTCTACATTGTTGTCCATACAAAGCTTCATAGGGTGTTATCCCTATGCTTGAGTGAAAACTACTGTTGTAAGTGAATTCTATCAAAGGTAAGAATTCATCCCAACTTCTAGTTTGTTCCAAAACATAAGCCCTTAAATGACTGAATCGTCCTCTTAGATTGACCATTGATTTGTGGATGATAAGTAGAACTTAGACGAAGTTTTATCACCATCGCTTCTTGTAGACTCTACCAAAACCTTGAAGTAAACCTTGGGTCTTTATCTGATATAATACTAGATGGTACACTGTTAAGTCTTACAATTTCATTGATATACACATGAGTTAATCTTCCCATTGAATACCTAATGTTAATTGGCAAGAAGTGTGCAGACTTCGTAAGCCGATCAACAATCACCCAAATAGAATCATGACCCTTCCTAGTCTTTGGTAGTCCAACCACAAAATCCATTGCAATACTATCCCATTTCCATTTTGGAATAGTCAGGGGTTGTAACATTCCTAAAGGCTTCTGATGCTTAACTTTAGCTTTCTAACATACTAAACAAGATGCCATATACTTAGCAACATCTCTTTTCATCCCTTGCCACGAATACAATCACTTCAGATCCTGGTACATCTTGGTCATTCTAGGGTGCATACTCAACTTGCTCATATGGGATTCATCAAGAATCAATCTTCTAAGCTCTGGATCATTAGGTATACAAATTCTATCTCCGAACCTTAGGATCCCATCGAGTCCTTCCTTAAATTCTGACATAGTACCTTGTTTTACTAGCTCCTTCTCGTTCTATAAATATTGATAACTTCCCTACTTCTCTCGAATTTCTTCTATCAAACCACTCGAGATAGTAACCATATTCAAGCACATCCTTCCCGATGTCAATTCCACTGACAACCACATATCTCTGAATTATTCTATTAATTCAGTTTCCTTGACCATCATAGTAGAAACATTAAGTATCTTCCTACTCAAGGCATTTGCTACAACGTTTGCCTTTCCAAGATGGCACTGGAGTTGAAAATCATAGTATTTCAAAAACTCTAACCATCGTCTCTACCTCATGTTCAACTCCTTTTGATTAAACAGATACTTTAGACTCTTGTGATCATTGTAAACATTGAATGTTGCCCCATACAAAAAAGGCCTCCAGATCTTCAATACAAATACCACGGCAGCTAACTCCAAATCATGCGTAGGGTAATTCCTCTCATGCACTTTGTAACACCCTCTTTAGGATGTCACATTTATGATTAATTATAGTAAAACTTTACCCAAGTTATAAATCATTTATTAACATATAATAATATAAGTTGTAAAAATTTTCTTTTTGTACATTATATCATTAAATAAAATAAACAGAACATGAAATAAAACAAACTACAAAATACACACCATAATTATACATATGATTTTGTTTTTAAAGATATAAATAATTACACACTACAAACTGTTTAATAAAGCAGTAAACAATTTGACTCATAACAAACCATAAATTAGCCCAAGTACATAACTAGAAGTTCTAATACTTCGAAGGATCCTCCAAAAGATCCTCCTCTGGGAGATCATCGGAAGTCATAAACCTTGGATGTCGTGTAGCCCTACGAACAAGAGTTCGTGCGGTCAACACACTACTAAGCTCACTAGGACCATGGAAATGACCACCCCAATAACGCTTAATAGACAAGGGTAACTCTAAATGTACATAAACAGTCATAAAAAACATAGTGATTCCATCATATTCCCTACTGAGGGACACAATCAAACGTCCTACATAAACCACAGTCTCCTTATCCGCGTGTAGACACCAGGCTTCAGAACCTCCATGAAACTCTAGTTTCCCGAATTCCAGAAAACTCGGTAGTGCCATAACGCATCAAAATCAATCCAAACGATAAGGATGATCTAAGAGGCTCGCCCTCTTCGCACTGATCACTAAACTGTTATTCCTTCTCATACTGACAACCCAAGGGTTGCTCCTCTTCTCCTTCCTCAAAGTCTTTACCGAACATAAATAATAATACAGAAATGCATACAAAGAGGTGAGACAATCTACATCACTACCAGCATGGCTGTATAGAAAACGACAGTACATACAGATATAGCATTTAATACATCAGATCATATTATCACATCATACATAATATCTCAAATCAATATAATTATCACATCATGATGCAGACCAAATATGCATATGTACACAGACTCCTTCCTACTCCATGGAGCTAACCACAATTTTCAGAGAGAATGAACTAGGAGATTTGTTCATAGCTCCGACTACCCCAGCTAAGTACTACACAGTCTAAGCATCGTGTACATCAAGCATTATACTGGACAGTCTATGCTAGATCGTGATTAAGAATAGTGCTTTGTCGAGATCGCTAGTGCGTTGCTCGGTACCACGGCCTAGAGGAGCTACCAACTATCCACACGTGGAATTCTCCGCACACCAACGCCTTCAAGTTCACTCAATGAACAACACTATGTGTATCGCACCCGCACTACGGTGTAATTCATCTCTTAGGTAACTTGCCAATATCAATCAAATTGACATGTTTCTCTATGCATGGTGCATAAGCCAAAATACACATATCACAATAATGTTATTTTTCACAACCACACGCCATCACTTGGCAGCACCATATTTCAACATAACCGGGTCCATCACTTTAACCCAACAGCAAATTGTTGTTATTCTTAATCGCGTAAATATTTTATCGTATTTTCACAATTGCGCAACCTTTTTCTAACATTTTCAAATCGTGTAGATATTTTTTGATGTTTTTGCAATCACGTGGCATTTTTAAATCATTTTCTCAATCGCATAACGTTTTTAAATCATTTTCTTAATCACGTAGTTTAAAAATCATTATTTTAAATACGCGTAGAGTTTTTCTAATATTTTTCAACTGCGTAAAATATTTCTTTACTTTCTAAATTAAATTTTAAAACTTTCTCCATTATATATTTGTTTTTAGCTTTATTTACAACATTTCTTCTTGAAAATCTTTTAAGTAGTATTTTCTACTGTTTCATTTAAAAACTACCCTTCTTGGATTTAACCAATATTTACAGCTCAAAACTTGCTAATGCGCTTCAAAACCCAAAGGGTGAGCTATACATTAGTACTTTTCAAGTATTTATTTTATTTCTCATCCTTACTTAATTCCTCTAATTAACCTCTAAAATAAATTCACTTCATTTTGTTATCTAAAATTCATTGAATTAAGTCCTCATTAATTTACATAATTCCATGCTTAGGAAATAATTTTGGATCAAAAACACCATGAGTAGGCATGTTGGCCGAAAATCATCATATGCTTTATAAAATCATATTTAATTATTTTCCATCATCTAATCTCTTGTAAAAAATCTTAATCCAATTTATTATTATTAAATCACTTAATCCATGATTAGAAAAATATTTTAGAACATCTTGGTTCTCTTGGTGATGTTGAGGCTGTGAGCCTCATGGCTTCTTTGGAACCCTCATGCAATTCCTTTTCATGTTATTCACATCCTACTACATTCAATAACTATCATGCCTTCATACACGCATATTAAGACATATAATCAAAGCTATAGACATGCTTGCATCAAACATCATCACAAATAGGAAAAGCTTTAAGCAATTAAGTGAATGAATCCTTATGGATTCTTCACCACAAACAAATTCATCTTCTCACCACCAATACATGGTTGATGAGATTAAATCTCTCTCTTACCTAAGGGAAGACAAACTCTTCTTGGACTTCCTCCTAGGGATTTCGTGTAGCTTTCAAGAGAATCCTAACAAACTTAAACAAATTACAAAATCATAAACTAAGCTTTGAAAAAGGAAAACCATGGATCAATCATGACTTAGGACTTCAAGAATCAATTTAGAAACAAGAAACAAGGATTTTTACCTTGTATAGAAGAAACTTCAAGCTTGTTTTCCAAGCACTAAATGGATGATTTTGAAGAAACTTATAACATGAAAAGTGTTTAGAATGGTGTTTAGGTTTAAGAAGTGGAGTTGGATGAAATTATAGAAGAGTAGAAGTATGGATAGGGTGTAGAGGCCGTGAGCTTCAAAAACAAGGAAGCATGGAGTTTCTTATGTTCTTGGGAGTGAGAGAATAGAGAGAATAGACTTTGGCGATGGAAATGATAAAGATGAAATGAATTATTCTCCTAATCCTCTAGTACTTGGCCGTGTGAGTGTAAGGATAGGAAGGTAAGATTTTTGTTTGATATTTTTACTAAGTAGATAACTATGGAAGCTAGATATTTATACAAGAGATAAACTTGAACAAAATTGGTGTCTTGAACCTTCCTTGGAAGCCATTTGGCTGTGGAGCTCAATGGAACACCAAACCAAGTTTTGGTTCATTTAGGTATCTAGTTAAGCTTAAGCTAACCTAGTTTCTAATTCCTTTACTTCTAATGAAATCAAGCTAACCTAGTTAGATCTCCTAGTTACTTAGGTGTGACTAATAAGCTTCTAGAATACACTAGAAAAACTTGTAACAAGAATCCCTAAGGAATAACAAATTAAGTTTCATTCCATTTAGTTACTACATAGAATATAGGCTAACTTAGTTAGGTTTTATAGTTACTAATCTAACTAGTCCAACCACTAATATTGACCACATTCTATTGGCTTAGAAATTCAAGCCACTAACATTGACTGATTTCTACTGGTTCACCAAGTTGTGAGTTACAAAGACTTTTTCGGTTCCTATTGTCCAATGGACAGAAGCTACTGCTTTTAATTCAGTAGGTACTGTCCAACAAATAATAAAATAATATTAAAATATCAAATATTTTTATTTCATAGATAAATTTTAAAAATTAAAAGATTGATACACGTATCACTCGGAATTGAGTTTAGTAAGATCCCCCAGCTCCGAATAATCAGATAAAGATTTTTCCCGGCCCAAAAATTATTATTTTCCTGACCCAGAGTAAATCACACACAATGATCAAATACAGTCATGAAATAGTCAAAATAAATTTACAGCACACA
Organism: Ormosia emarginata; assembly: GCA_029884605.1. Lineage (NCBI taxonomy): Eukaryota > Viridiplantae > Streptophyta > Magnoliopsida > Fabales > Fabaceae > Ormosia > Ormosia emarginata. The sequence goes on from JAQQTP010000079.1 coordinate 7,691,673, forward strand.
GAAATCACAAAATAGTACAATTCAGACAATATCATAAATTAGCAAATTTTGGGGTGTTACACACTTTCAACTGTCTTGAAGCATATGCTACCACTTTTCTATGTTATATGAGCACACATCCTAAACCTTGATATGAAGCATCACAATACACCTCGAAAGATTCATTGGAATCAGGTAAAATCAATACTGGCAAAGTAGTCAACCTTCTCTTTAACTCTTAGAAATTTTCCTCGCATGTATCAGTCCATGTAAAAACTTGATTCTTCTGCGTAAGCTGGGTGAGAGGTCCTGCGATCTTAGAAAAACCTTCAATAAATCTTCGATAGTAACCGGCTAAACCCATGAAACTGTGGATCTCTATTACGGTCTTCGGCCTTTCCCATTGTAGAACTATTTCAACTTTTGATGGATCCACCGCAATTCCTTCCCTGGAAATCACGTGAACCAAAAATTGAACTTCTTCCAACCAGAACTCACACTTAGACAGCTTGGCGTATAAATTTTTCTCCTTCAGAATCTGAAGAACCACACTAAGATGTTCAACATGTTCCTCCTGACTTCGAGAATAGATTAGAATGTCGTCAATAAAGATAATGACAAATCTGTCTAGGAAAGGATGAAAGATCCTATTCATGTAATCCATGAATACAGCAGGAGCATTCGTTACTCTGAACGGCATCACAAGATACTCATAATGCCCATAACGTGTTCGAAAGCTGTCTTAGGAACATCCTCCATTTTCACATGAATCTGATGATAACCAAATAGTAGATCAATCTTGGAAAACACAGTAGCTCCTTTCAGTTGATCCATCAAGTCATCTATCCTCGAAAGCGGATACTTATTATTGATTGTGACCTTATTCAACTGATGATAATCTACACACAAATGAGAAGTTTCATCCTTCTTCTTAACCAATAGCACTGGCGCTCCCCACGGTGATATACTTGGTCTTACAAACTGCTTCTCCAATAGTTCCACCAGCTACTTTTTGAGTTCAACTTACTCTGATGGCTACATCTGATATGGTGTCATTGATATAGGACTCGATCCTGGTACAAGATCAATAGAAAAATCTATTTCTCTTTCTGGCGATAGTCCAAGTATATCATCAGGAAAAAAAACTTAGGAAACTCATTGACTACAGAAACAGCATTCATATTCTTCTCACTCTTGACCTCCAAAAAAGATAATAACATGTATCATTGAGCTCCTTCCCTCAAGTAAACTTCAACTTAGTTGGCCGTTAAAAATCTAGAATTCTCAATCTTAAGAAAATTTAAGGTCTTATTAGAACAGTCTAATAAGATATGATTAGAAGATAACTAATCCATTCCAAAGATTACGTTTATTTGAGAAAGAGGTAAACAAATCAAATCAACAAAAAAAGTTTGATCTTTAACAGAAACAGGACAATTTAAGCAAACTTATGTAGTAACAATAGGCTTAGCAATAGGTGTAGAAATGATCAAATCAAAAGGTAATGAAGACACAGATAATCCTAATCGATCCACACAATCATAGGAAATAAAAGAATGGGTTACTTCTGAATCATACAGTACAGTTAAAATATTACCTTCTATGGCACATACCCCCATGATCAGATCTTCAGATTGGGAGGCCTCCGGTCTACTCATTATGTAAACTCGTCTTCCAGCTTGAGCTCTTGCAGCACGTACATTGTTCACTGAAGGCTCTGTCTTTGGTTGATTATAATCGTTTGAAATATGCCCTGGCTTTCTGCATCTAAAATAGATAATCCCCTTAATCGTGCAATCCTTCGTTAAGTTATCCTTTCCACACTTAAAGCATTTTGACGAAGATGCCATGGTCTGACCAAATGTATTGCCACTTGAACCTCCTCCAGATGATTGTTGTTGAGATTGATTCCTCAGCGATCTCGAGTACGGCTTTTGTTGAAAATGACCGACATTGCTATTTCTTCCCCTTTGGAACCATGAAGGTCCAAAATTACGATTTCTTATGTCTTGGGATTGGTCCAACTCTTCAATCCAATGACATTTGTCCAGCAAGTCTGGGAACTACTCTATCCCCAGAGGTAACACCACTAGCTTTAAATTGTGTCTCAAACCTCCTTCAAACTTCCAGCATTTCCACTCCTCATCAGGCTGTAGTTAGAAATACCTTAAAAACTTAGACAGACTTTCGAACTTAGCAGCATATTCACTGACAGTCATTCCTCATTGTTTCAAACCATGGAATTCCATTTCTTTAGCATGCCTCGTATTTGCTGGAAAGTACTTCTCCAGGAACTTGTTGTTAAAGACTTCCCATGTGATCATTCTCCCTTCAACTTCTAGCAACTGTTGAGCTCTGCCCACCAGTCCTCGCCATCTCCGACAAGCATAAAGGTAGTATAGGTTACCTTCCTCTCATCGGTACACCTTACGCCACGGTGCAAGCAGTAGAAAATGGATTCTGTAGAATCCAGGTACTGTTCCATTAGAACAAATCATATATTTTGGCTATTCCAATTCAGTTTCTAGGTTATTTAAGGTCCCTAACAAGTTCACTAACACATAGGAATCAATAATCACTAATAAAAACCTCTAAAAAGATTCCAAGGACAAATCACTCAACCAAGACCTAACTTTCTCACTTTTAGCATCAAAGGTTCAAATTACAAGTTCTAAGTTTCTAACTCAAACTCATTTCATGAACAAGCCACGAACACCATTGAAACTCATCTAAGCAAGAAAAACATTTTATACAACTCTAAATTTCAAAATGACCTATTATGCATCTCATATGCATAAGTGGTGAAGATGGAAGAAAAGAAGTTGCAAGAATACCAAAAACCCTACCTCTTGTCTCAAAGATGTTGAAGATGATGAAGCCTTGGTTTTCCCTTTCTTTTTCCTTTCCTCCTTTTCCTCTTTCATTGCTTAGTCATTCTTTTTGTCTCCTTTGACGACCGCAACCGTGAGAGAAGTGAGAGAAATGAAAAAATATCTCATATTGACGCCTTAAAAAGGCCTAGGCAGCAAGTGGTGCAACCGTGAGTGACTTTGGTCACTTAAGTGGCTAACTGATAAATCTCGATCTGTTAAGAACGCTTAGATTTCTCTAAACCAGGTTTTCTTACTTCCAACAAGATTCAAATAAATCTCTAATTCATCAAAATTCTTGTTTTACCATTTCCACATTTTTCCATATCAGCTGCTAGTCAAACCGATATTAAAATAAATAACCAGTATACTTAAAAATACCAAACTAGCTTTCATTATCCTCAGATTTTAACTGTAGCATAGTTCACATATTCGTGACCTAAAAATAAAGTTTCCACACTTATTTCCATTGACTAAGCAGTTTAAGCCATTTCTGGGGCTAATAATAGATGTTTCTCGTACATAATGTTACAACAAGGTGACCAAACGTGCTCAGAAAGCCATAATATCCAACAAACATGTTAAGCAAGTATTAGGCTACCTCTGTAATCATTTACAAATCTAACATGATTATCTAGGGTGTTACAGATACCTTGCATATGATGGTTGGAGTTGAAATCAAGCCTAGGATGAGTCCATCACCCCTTTCCCCAAGCTACACCACAATTCTTCACCCAAGCCATTATATTCACGAGCTCTATGAAGCAAGGTAAGGGTTCCTAATGCTCAATCTTCTTTTTTCCTTGTTGATCGATGCTTGTTGGGAGATAAGAAGGAAGTTAGTGACTTCCTTGGCCATGGAAAGGCTATGTGTCGTGGCCTTGGTGTTGTTAGAAGGCTACGGTGTAGTTGTTCTTGATTAGGAAGGGGTTTTAAGGTGAGGGATGAAGGTTGAAGAGGAGTTGCCACTGCCTATGGGTAGCCAAACATGGTGGATATGGAGGTGGTGACCTCGATTGAGCACCACATGGGCATGTTGATGAGGGTTTCAAGTTATGTTGGGTTTAATTGAGTTTTGGGTGGTGGTGGCTGCCACCAGGTGTAACGCCTCTAAATTCAATAACAACGACACAACCGTCATTATGCCACAGTCATTAATTTTAGGTGTGCTATAGTTCAACAACAAGTTTCCAAATTTAAACATTGTGCATATATAGAAAATACGAGTCTCAATATGAAATACATTTATATTTACTCGAATCCAAAACATAACATCAGCTTAAATGAAGATACATCTCCGACATCCATGCATAAAATGATCAACGTACAATAATTTATTGCATACCTTTTCATACAATCATTGATAACATGATTTCTTCACAATTCAATGTCACAAAGGGCTCAATCCACATTAATCAATTCTTGGTCCCATATATGGACCCACCAAAACACATCATCAAGTTTTCAAGAATAACATATAATTGTTACAATTCAACCCAAAGTTACATTTCCATTTCAAGACTTTTATCACTAAGCCTCGCTAGAGGCATTCTCTTGTAATTCTCATTCAATCTTTATTTCTCTTAATTAGTCAAGTTCTTTACTTTAATTAATTATGCTTACTTAGGAAATTATTCCAAGATTCACTAAACCTCACACACTCTTGTTCTTTCCTTAAGTCCAAACTCACCCTAGGTCATCAAGTGACTTTCTTTGTCGCATTCTTTCCATATTATGAATCCGTATTATTTTTATGTCACCTAATCACCTAAGCTTTAGCTTAGTACACAATTTCTAGCCAACAAGGCCCTTGAGGCCATGACCTCCCAATGGCATGAATCCAACCAATTTTTCCACCACATTGTTAGTTACTTCCATTTAATTACCTAAGTTTCCAAGGTTAGTCACAATTTTTAAGTCTTGAATCCCAAAAATACCTTAGAGGCCGTGAGTCTCCCAAAAAGGGGTAAGAACCCACAGTTTTCCATTACATTAATTTTCTTTTTAACTCTTAATTACCTAAGTTCTAATTTTTACAAAATTAAATCTTGATCAACCAAAAACATTGCCTCTTGGTCGTGAATCCGTAGGGGCAAAGAACCCTAAAATCATTGGATTCAATATTCATTTTCTTATTCCATCATTCTAATTCCTCAATCAAATTATTTTCAACCTAAACTCCTAAGTTCCAATACTCCACAATTTTTAGTTATTTGTTCCCCATTTTACCACCACTTGGCCGAAACCCCCACCAAAGGTCTCTAGACCCAAAATTTCCACAAACTCATCAAGTGATTACTTGAGTTCCATTTTAGTACAAGTTTTGATCTCAAATCCTCATTTTAGACCACAAGGTCGTGAGCCACACCTCAAAGGGAAGCAAAGTCCTTGTCTTTTCTTACATGTTTTCACGAATACAATTATCACAAATTATCAATATTACACAATAGCAATCATACAACAATAACATCATACAACACATAGTCACTATCCATCAAAATCAAACAATAAAGTGAAGAGATCCACACATGGATCCTCTACTTTTCAAACCAAGATTTTCATCCCTCACCACCATGAGTGGTTTATGTGGATATTCTCCCTCTTACCTATGGAAGACAACTCAAGAAAGCAAACCTCTTGGTCCTCTCCTTGAAATTTCGTCCAAAATCTCCAAGAAACTCTAGGATGTTAAAACTTGTAGAATCAACAACCAAAGGTTGAAAAGATGAATCATTGGTCAACCTGTGACCAAGGATCATGAAAATGAGAAGAAAAGGAAGAAAGTTGAGAACTTTACCTTAAAGCTTCAAGCTTTGGCTTCAATGGTAGAAAATGGAAAAAGGAAGAACTAGTGAATGACCACCAAAGAAAAGAACCTTAGAATAATGGAAGGAAGCTAGAAAAGTGATTGATTGAAATTTTTGTGATGGTGGAGGTGGAGAGTGGTGTGGTGCCATGGAGGGAGAGGAAGAGAAGAAAAGAGAATGGCTTGAAGAAAAATGAGAGAAGAGAGAAAGTGGAGAGAGCAAGTGTCTTGGAAACTTTTGAAAGTAAGAATGAAGGTGATAAAAGGGAAAAGCAATTTTGGCCCCCCAAAATTGTACCAACCATGGAACAAGAGAGATAGAGGGGGGAAAGAGAGGGAAATGTAATATTTGGGAAATTTCTAGGAAGTGTCCTTAAGAAGCTTTTTGATTAAATTAATCATTCTTTTGAAATAAAGTTGATGAATGTGATATAAAGTGGATTTTCTTTAGATAAGGTGATAAGATTTCTACTACAAGTTATTACCCAATGGATAAATGATATAGTTAGCAAAATCAGTATTTATTGTCCAATAGCTAATAAAGTGTACAACGATTTTATTTATCGAATAGAATCTCAAAAAATGTAAAATTTCATAAATTGTGTCCAGTGTCGGATTGAGTAAGATCCCCCAATACCGCTTTCACAATTCAAGGTTCTCAGAGAAAATATCTCATTTCCATGGCTTCGCTCAGTGCGCATGCAAAACGAGAAATAATATTAAAATATTTCACGTTCTCAGAAAAATTCAAAAAAAATTACAAAAATCACAAATATTAGAAAATGATTATTTATGATAAAATAAGCAATTTTCAGGGTGTTACAAATCTCCCCTTCAAATAGAAATTTCGTCCTCGAAGTTTGTCATACCTAAGCTTCGGGTCATTAGGTACACGGACTCTGCCTTTGAACCTCAGGATTTCGTTAAGTCTTTCCTCAACTATTAACACGACGTCTTACTTTATCAGCTCCTTCTTATTTTGCGAAAATTTTCCACCTTACTATTTTCCCTCGAATTTCTTCCACTGACTCACTTGAAATAGTAACCATATTCAAGCAAATCTTTTCCGGTGCTAACTCCGCTGACAACAACATTTCCCTGAGTTTACTTTACACCTCCCTTTTTATCGAGCAGATACTTCAGACTTTCATGATCACTGTTGATGTTGAATGTTGCTCCATATTGAAAATATCTCTAGATCTTCATGTAAACACAACGGCGGCTAACTTCAAATTTGTGTAGGGTGGTTCTTCTTATGTACTCTCAATTCCCTTGAAGCATACGTTACTAGGCTTTCTATCCCGCATAGCACACATTTTAAATCTTAATGTGAAGTATCACAACATACTTCAAAAGGTCCGTTGGGGTCTGGTAAAATCAACACTAGCGAAGTAGTTGCATGTCTCTTCATCCCTTGAGAACTTCCTTCATACACGTCGGTCTATAAGATAACTTGATTCTTTCTTGTAACTGAGAGAGTGATCTCGCTATCTTGGAGAACCCTTCGATGCTTCTTTGATAAAAACCAACTAGCCTCGCAAACTACTAGGGTATTACGGTCTTCAGTCTTTCTCGATGAAGAACTACTTCAGCCTTCGACGGATCCACATCAATTCCTTCCTTTGAAATCTCATGACCCAAAAGTTTAACCTCCTCCAACCAAAACTTGCACTTTGACCACTTAGTGTACAACTTCTCTTCCTTCAGGATCTGGAGAACTATATCGAGGTGTTCAACATGTTCCTCTTATTTTTGAGAACAGATCAGAATGTCATCGATAATGACAACGACATATATATCTAGATGAGGACGAAAGATCTGATTCATATAGTCCATGAATACGACAGGAGCTTTTGTTACACCGAACGACATTTCAAGATATTCCTAATGCCCATAGCGTGTCCGAAATGCTGTTTTGGAAACAACCTCTACTTTCTCGCGAATTTGACAATAACCAGATCGTAGATCAATCTTGGAGAACACAACGGCTCCCTTTAGCCAATCCACCGATTCATCCATCTCTTCCGAGGATACTCATCCTTAATCGTAGTCTCGTTCTGTAACATCCCGAAATTTAATAATTTCATGACAAATAATCTTTTTATAATATTTGGGAATTATGGGAATTTTTTGAATTTTTCTGAGAATACGAAATATTTAAATATTATTTCTCATTTTACGTGCAAACTGAGCGGGCCCAAAAAAATGAGATATTTTTCCCTAGAACCTTGATCTGTGGAAACGTCGATGGGAGATCTTACTAAACCCGAGGCTAGACACGATTTACGAGATTTTACGCTTTTCGAGAAATTTCATCTGACAGGATGAAAAATCACTGTGTAAAATTTTATCCGCTGGATAATTAATACTGACTTCTATCAACTGTAACAATTGTCCGTTGGATAATAACATGTATTAGAAACCCTATCACCTTATCTTAATGCAATCCACTTTATGTCAAATTAAATCTACTTTAATTCAAATTTGGTGTACTTTAACCAAAGCTTCTTTGAGAAGCTTTGACCACCAAATGACTAAGATGCCTTTGGCTTGTTAGAGAAGTCATTCCCTTCTCTCTCTCCCCTCTCATTGTCGTGGCTTGTTGGTGCCCAAGGGGAAGCAATTTTGCTTCCTACACTTAACCAATCTACCCCAAAATATCTCATTTCAACCTAACACTTTCTCTCTCTAGTTTCACCTTCAAACTTTTTCTCCTCCTTCTCTCTTCTTCTCCCTTCTTCACTACGAAAATTCAGCCACCATTACTAACCATTTCTCTTCATTTTTCTCTTTATAAACTCCATTTCTACACTCCTCTCAACCTCCTCTACACTTCCTATTTGAGGGGTTTTCTTCAAAAACCAACTTTTTCCTCTATTGTTATCCAAGACAAAGCTGTAAGCTTTAAGGTAAAGGTTGCATTTTTCTTCCTTCTTTTCTTCGTTTTCGTGTTCCATGGCCTCTTTGGTGACCATGGATCTATTCTTTTTCAACCTATGATGTTAATTCCTTGTCTTGAAATTTCTAGGATTTTGAAGCCTCTTGGTGACCATGGTTCTCCTTTTAAGAGGGAGATTTTCACTTCAACCATTATATGTTAGATTTGTGTGTTCTGATGGAGAAATCCATCTTTGTATTTACTTTGTTGGGTGATTTTTTGGAAGTATTCTGAGATTGATACTTGTATAATGATCTTGAAATATTGGATATATTGAAAATTTGATCATGTTAGGGTTGTTAAATGGAAAATTTGGAGTTTCCTACCCTAATATGAGGCCCATTTTGACTAGGATTTTGTATGAATTGGTTTTTTCTAATAAAATTAGGTCAAAAAGAGAGATTACTCACTTCAACCATTTATTGGTGGCGAGTTGGAGATCCATTTATTGGTGGTGAGGAGACTTTTGTGTATTATTGATGGAGAAATCCATTTTTGTGTGCTTACTTTGTTTGGTGATTTTACATGTTTATGTATCTCTAATTGAAATTGATGCTTGTATAATGATCTTGAATGCATTGGATGTATTGAAAATGCTTGATTATGTTAGGGTTGTTAAATGGAAAATTTGGAGTTTCCTACCCTAAGGTGAGGCTACGGTTTTGGCTTGGATTATGAGGGATGGAGATTAATGTGTGTAAAATGGGACTTATGTGACTAGGTATGGAAGGAGTTGAGCATGAAATAAAATTTAGAGAGTCTTTTACCTTCTTCAGGGCCCACGGTTTTGACCCAAAATAATAACATTTTGGATTAAATTAGTGAGTAATAAAACTTATGTAAATGGGACATTAAGGAATTGATGATCATAATGGAATTGATTATGAAAAATTTAGGTTTTCCTAACACCTATGGAGGTCACGGTTTTGATAAGAACTTAGGGATGTAAATTGATTTGGACTAAGAATTAAGTGAAGCTTAAATGGTTAAGTATTGAATGATAATGGTAGATGTAATGAAAGGAAAAATTTGGGAGTTCACCACACTAATAAGGGGCCACAATTTTGGCCTTAGGCTTTAAGAGATTGGATTAATTTTGTGTGAAATGAGATTTGTGTAAATTGTTACTAAATGATTAATGCATAAAATGGAGGGAAATTGGAACCTTGAAGGCTTTGAGAGGCCATGGTTTTTAGAGTAAAATTTGTGTACAAAGGATGCCTTGATGCATCTTTGGTAATTAAGGACTTAGAAAAGTATGTGATCTATAATGAGATAAAAGGAATTAATTGAGTAGTAACTCTTAAGAGAATTACGGATTTTAAGGGTTATTTAACCTAAGAATTTTCATAATTAATCAAGACATAAGACATTGGAAATGTTGGATTTCATAATATGACATTATGATAATTGATGGACCATAAACAGATATTGATGTTAAGAAATGGTTAGACATTGTTGTAGGTCCCTATATGGGGCTAAGTAGTTGTTGATGAGATTATGACATGTTGACATTGAGGATGATTATGTATCATTGTGGTATTGCTTTTGATAAATGTATCATTGATATGATTTATTGACCTTGAGAATGAATATATATGCCATTGTGGTATGCTTAGGATGAATGCATCATTGATAAACATACATGATTGGACATTGTGTCGTCATGCATATGTGTTGTCCGTTGGACATTGTTGTAAAGGCCATGTTGCCTAGGAGTTGAATAACACCTATGTGCAGGTGTGAATAGACTAGCATAGGGTCATTGTGGTTGGCCCTGGGGACATCGGGGTGCGGGTTTCTCACAATGGACAGTGGTAGCTCCGCTGAGTCTGTGGGATAGACCGATGCAAGCGCATCGATGATCCAGACCGAGATGCTGTCCTATATCATGATCAACTATTGAGGTGCCATGTATGAGCTATTTTGCACAAATATTTTTATGAGATGAGCACACTATTTTAAGGTCGACGGTATACTGGCATTACTCCTTGATCATTCACTCTGAAAATGTTTATGTCTAGCTCCATGGAGTAAGATTTTGGTACCCTAATGCATTGTGCACTGTTCATTGTTGGTCTCATAATTTGTTGAGCATGAACACTTGTGACTGTGAAAATATCTATTTTATTTCTGTAATAATTATCTGGATATTATGCTGATTGCTTGGGATATTATTGTGACCTGCCTGTGTTATTGATTCTTACTATTTGCTTATAATTGTACAACTTTACTATAAATTTTACTGTTATTGTTAATGAATATATGACTGTGTTGCTATGTGGGCGCTCTGCGCCATGTTGTCTTCTTACTGCTATAATGGTAATGAAAGTTGGGTGTCTCACCTCTTTACTATATTACTCTGTTTTATGTGGTATTGGATAAAGACAGTGAAGAGCGCGAATTGAGTTCGATTAGTTAGGTTTTAAGGATCGACTTCTATTTCCTTGTGATGACATCTGCACAGCCTCCTCTATTACGCATGTGGATACAGTTTCATAGTGGCTTGGAAGCCTGGCATTTTGACCGTGAAGTGGAGCGTGTTACTTACATTGGGGATGTGACCCTAGTTCAGTGCGGTAATGAACCTGGAGCTGGTATGAACATATCTTATGTTCCTATACGTGTGGAGTTCCCTATACCCATTGGGGAGATGTGGGATAACCGTCGCCTCTTCCCTAGAGAGGTTTCGGTTATAACGCATGTTCGTACTCCCGTCCATCTGGAAGTGTCGCAAGGGCGAATATTACCTGTCGGGAATACCGAAGAAGATTAGGTGCAAGACCATTCCATTCATGTGTTAGACTTTGGGGAAGACCAAACTTTTATTTGGCAGTTATGTTATGTTATATAAAACCTATATTTTATATTGTTGTACGTCAATTTATATAAGGATGATGGATGTATACTTTGTACTAAGCTAATGTGATATTTTATGTTGCGGGTCAATATAATTATATTTCATATCGTGGCTCGTACTTTCTATTTATGCACAATAGAAATAAATAAATATCTCATTTTTTTATATACTGGATTTTGAAACTGTGACACACCTGGACTTAATGACTGTGGCATAATGAGGATTTTGCTGTGGTGGCTAAATCTAGGTGCGTTACTCGTTCAACCGGTGATAATTCATACATCACCGAGAAGTTTTATTCTTCTCCATAACTGACAGCACTATGGCTCATCATGAGAAACTCATTGACTAAAAGAGTGACATTCACATTCCCTTTACCTTTGTCCTCCACAAAAGATAACATGTATCCTTGGATTCCTTTTCCCCACCAAGTTCTAATTTTGTTGGCCATTACGAATTCAAAAATCTTAGTTTCAAGAAACACTAAGGTTTTCATTGAAATGATTTAGCAGGATATAATTAGAAAATAAACAATCTATTCCTAAAATCGCATCTAGTCGAGAATAGGGTAAATAATTCAAATCAATAGAAAAGATTTGGTCTTTAACACCAATAGGATAGTTTGAGCAATTGGATAGTAACAATAAGTTTAGTAGTAGGAGCATAAATGAACAAGTCAAAAGGTAACGAAGTCATTAATAATGCTAATCAATCCACACAGTCATAAGCCGTAAAGAAATGGGTTGCCCCCCCTTGAGTTATACAGCATAGTCAAGGGATCGCCTCTGTGGCATAATCTTCCGTGGTCAAACGTTCAGGTTGGGAGACTTGCACTCCATTCCTCGTGTAGACTTTCTCTCTAGCTTGGGGTCTTGAAGCACGTACATCACTAACAGAAGACTTCATCTTTGGTGCAACACAGTGTCTAGACAAGTGTCTGAGCTTTCCGCACTTGTAACAGACTACCCCCTTGATCTTACACTCCTTTGTTGAGTGATTCTTTCCACATTTCTTACATCTTGGTAAAAATGCCTACGTTTGGCTAGATCTGTTGCCACTAGTACTTCCTCCACATGTTTGTTGTTGTTGTTGCTTCCTCAATGTTTATGAATATGATTTCTGTTTAAACTGCTTAGCATTTCTATTATTCCTTATTTGGAACCTACGTAGTCCAAAGTTACCCCAAAGTCGACTTTCCTCTAACAGATTTTGAACCTCAACTTCCAATTCCTATTGTTGCGCGGCTCTCTGAATCTGTTGTGCTGTTACGTTAGTCACTTCTTGCACTACATCTGCCACTGTGGTCATATGAACATCATCGCGTTCTATACCCACACTTGCACGTCTACCACGAGTCATTAACTTTCTTCGAAGGTGGACAAAACATGACATAACAAAAGCAAACGTAATTATTTCAAACAGTATTGTCTCCTTTCAGAAACCAAACACAAAGAATCACACAGTCCAAACAAGATAGGTCCAACCCACGAATCCTAACAGACTCCAACTCGAGCTCCTTCATTCTACCTTCTATGGCGTAACCTCTTGCAAGTCTTCAACTCCCAAATAGCTCCTCAGACCAAACTTACATCAGTTATTCTTTTCCCTAAGAGATCGGCTCTCCAAAACCTCTTGGACTCCTTACTAAAGAACTCCTATCCTCCTAGTACGCCTAGGTGAAGTTATAGTTTTCTGTCCACACAGAACACTTCATATTGAGTAGGTCAGTCCTCAATATTATGTAATTGTGTAACAGTAGCTACTAACATTCAACCTATGGCAAGCCATGCATTCCTTTCCTATCATCTCAATCAAGAGACAAGGAAGTACACAACATACAAGAACTCTAACATGCCTAAACATAGCAAGTTCATACCCTGGCTCAACAGGATGAACTACTTTGATACCACCTAGTGTAACTCCCCTAAGTTCAATAACTGCGACACAACTGTCATTATGCCACAATCATTAATTTTAGGTGCACTACAGTTCAACAAAAAGTTTCCAAATTTAAACATTGTGCATATATAGAAAATACAAGCCTCAATAAGAAATACATTTATATTTACTCGAATCCAAAACATAACATCAGCTTAAATAAAAATACATCTCTGAAATCCATGCTTAAAAGTAACATACAATAATGTTAAACATAAGTTTACATAGAGTAACTACCATATGAAAGTTCGACCTCTCCCAAAGTCAAACACCTGAAGAGAGGGGTCCTGCACTTGATCCTCCCCTGGGTCTCCAACAGATGAGCCTCCCCTATGAGACCCGTCATGATGGATAGAAGCCTAAATAGGCAATACAACTAAAACCCCTCTAGGAAAGAGATGGCGATTATCCCACAACTATAACACCCTTGTGGGGATATCACATTTATGATGCAATAAAATAAAAATAAATAAAACATTACCCAAGTTATAAAACATTTGATACATAATTAATATGAGTTGAAATTTTTCCTTTTTATACATAATAACGTTAAATAAAATAACACGGAATATAAATAAAACAAACTATTATTACACTCCATAATATACATATAATTTTTTTTTAAGTTGTACAAATAATTTACAACTACAAATATTTAATAAAGCAGTAAAAAGTTAATATAATACAAACCATAGACATGCCCAAGTGCACATCAAAGATTTCTAACCCTCCGAAGGATCACTCTTAGAGGAAACCTCGGGTGATAGAAATCCAGGATGTCTCACAGCTCTACGGATAGGAGTCCGTGCTATTGACACTATACTGATCTCACTAGGTGTACGAAAAAGACCTCCCCAATGACGTCTCAGCTCTAAAGGCATCTCTAAATGTAAATATAAAGTAGTAATAAAAACAGGCTCCGCATCAAACTCTCCACACAGGGACACAGTCAGACGTCCCAAGTAGATCATTGTTCCTCGATTCTCGTGCAGTCACCAGGCCTTTGAGTCTCAATGAAACTCAAGTCTCACGAAACCAAGAAATCCAGACAACGCCATGATCACAAGATCAGTCTAAATGGTATTGGTGGTCCAACGGCTCGCCGTCCTCGCACTGCTCACTTGGCTGATAGTCCTCAGGATATTGAATCTCAAGAGGTTGTTCCTCTTCCTCCTCCTCAAACTCTTTACAGAATACAACAATAATACAAAAACACATACAAATAAAGAGGTGAGACGACCTACATCATTACCAGCATGGCAAATAAGAAAACGACAATACAACAGATATCACAGTTTAATACAATAATGCATAATACAGTATCATGAAAACAATAGCTCAATTTAACATAATAATACATACCACAATATCATAAATAATAATACAATTCAACATGTCATACACAATATTCACAAATAATAACGTTATGATGCATGCTACAATGCAAATGCATATGACTCATTTCCTACTCCATGGAGCTAGACACAGACATCAGAGAGAATGACCTGGAAGAACTATCAGCACCTCAGGCTGCCCAACCAAACTATTGCACTGTCCAACGTTGTGTCTATAGCCCACAGTCCAAAACGTCATGTAGTAGCACACAGTCCAAATACGTCTTGTACTACAGGCATTGTACTAAACAGTCTTCCCAAGATCTTGATTAAGAATAGTGCATGTCGAGATCATTAGTGTATTGCCAATTACCACGGCCCAGAGGAGCAACCAATTGTCCACATGTGAAATACTTCGCACACTAACGCCTCCAAGTCTAATCAATGAACCACACTACACTTATCACACCGACAATACGGTATAATTCGTCTCGTCAATCAATCGCCAATTTCCAACCAATTGACAAGACTCTCAATGCATGAATATAATTATAAAAATACCCTTGGCCTCAAAATGTTACCATATTTACAAAAATGCCCTCAATCTCAATAATCCCAAATATAGTACGTCTCCACTTGACAGTACCATATCACAACATGTCAGGGTCCACCACTTTGGCCTGATAGCAAAACTCACTGTTCCAATTAATAGCGTAGAAATTTTATCGCATTTTCATAATCGCATCACTTTTCCAAACGTTTTTAAATCGCGTAAATATATTTCACTGTTTTTAAAATCGCGTAGTATTTTTAAATCGTTTTCTCAATCGGGTAAAATTTTTAAATCGTTTTCTTAACCATAAAGCTTAAAAATCATTATTTTAAAATTGCGTAAGCTATTTTTAATACTTTTAAACTACGTAGAATATTTTTCTTACGTTATAAATATTTTGTGAAACTTTTTCCTTTATTCGCCCATTTTTAGTAAATTTTGACAGCATTTTGTCTATAAAATCTATTAAAATATATTTTCTATGTTTTCCTTTAAAAATTCCTTTGTTTAGTTTATAACTACAAAATACACTTTGAAAATTACCATTATACTTTAAAATTTAAAGGTAAGTATTTTTCAAGAGTTTTGTTTATTTCTTTTTGACACCATATTTCCAATAAAAATTTGTTTACTTCTTTAAATCTTGAAAATCCATTGCAAATGTATTCTTTTTAGGTTAAACAACTAGCCTACACTTAGAAAACAAATTTTGAATTATTTACACATTAAAAAGGCATGTTGGCCGAATTTAATAAAATCTTTGCACTTGATCTTTGGATCATTTTCCATCTTCAAAATCATTTTGAAATTCATTAATTTACCTAATTCCATTAAATCTTTCCTTTAGAAAATGGTTGAGAACATTTTGGTTCTCTTTTTCTTGAAGAAGCCGAAAGCCTCTTTTGTGTTCTTTGGAACACTCATGCAATCCTTACATGTTATTCACATCCTATATTAATAATCATGCATTTATATACACATGCAATATATTCTAAAGCTATAAACATATATACAAACCAAATCAAACACAAATAAGGAAAGCATTTAAACAACCAAACAAGTGAATCCTTATGGATTCTTCACACACATACAATCCATTTTCTCATCACCACACAAGGTTGATGAGATCAAATCTCCCTCTTACCTTAAAGGAAGACAACTCCTTCTAACTTTTCCTAGTTGATTTCGTGTGGTCCTCCAAAGAAACCTAACATGCTCAAATAAATTTTTAAGAGTTATAACTGTAGGAGAAAAATACAAATCATGGATCAATCATAGCTTAGAACCTAAGAAATGAAATTAGAAGTAAGAAACAAGAAGTTTCACCTTGTAGGAAAAATCTCCAAAGTGATTTTCCAAGCTTAAAATGAAAGATTTCGGAAGAACTTTCAACTAGAGATGTTCTTAGAATGTTATTTGGGTTTGAGAAATAAGGTTAGAGAAAATTTTAGATGAGTATAGGTGTAGGAAGTGGTGTTGGCCGAATGGCTCAAAGAAGAAAGGCTATGGACTTGGTGTTCTTGAAGAAAGAAAAGTGAGATTTTGAGTGATAGTAAGAAATGAGAATGAAGAGAAAAATGGTCTCCTTTTCCTATGCATGGCTGTAAGGCTCCTTCAAAGGAGGTGGCCTCCTTTGTTGACTCCTCCAAGACCACTTAACCACCTTTGATGTGATCAAGGGTGGAGAACAAAGGCTTTGGCTCCAAGCTTGTCTCCAATTGGTTTAGAAAAACCTAGTCATCCAATGACTAAGCTTTCTTGATGCTTCTTGAAAGCTCTAGCCGAATTGCTCCAAGGAGGGAGTAACTAAGTTTGTGTTCACTTATAAAATCTAGTTACATTTAGGTGCATTTAGTTAGTTTGTTTAGTTACTTGCCTAACTATATAGTTACTTAGGTTAACTAGGTTAGTCTTGATATTTTTAGAACATCATCTAACTAAAACCTAAGTAGATAGCTAACTAGGTTTACTTCATTTAGTTACTAAACAAGCTTCCTATGTTAACTTAGTTAAGTTTAAGCTAACTTGGTTAAGCTTTCTAGTTTGATCTTAACAAGTCCAACCACCTTTGTGGACTTGATTTCTATTGATTTAGAACTTTCAAGCCTACATTGTTGACTTGTTCCCATTGGCTTAGAATTTAGCCTAGCCAGAAACGTTGACTGGTTTGCTAAATGCGGGTCCCACAGACTTTTCCGGGTCCATGGTCATTTTGGAGCAACTTTCTACAAATAAATTTAAAATTTTTTGAGATAGTAGAGTCCTGTCAAATAAAATAATATTATAATAATATAAAATTATTTTATTGCACAGTCAAATTCTAAAAATTAAAAGATTAATATTCATATCACTCGGAATTGGGTTTAGTAAGATCCCCCAGCTCCGAATAATTAAAATAAGATTTTCCCAGCTCGAAAATTATTATTTTCTTGACTCGGAGTAAATCACACAAAATAGTTAAATAAAATCACGAAACAGTCAAATCAATTTTATATCATACAAAAAAATATAAAACAGTACAATTGGGACAAAATAGTTATTTCTCTAAAGATTGGGGTGTTACAACAACTCCCCAATGGGTATAGGGAACTTCACATGCATAAAAGTACGAAGGCTGCTTGTGACAGCCCAAAGATAAGTACCACTCTAAATTAGGGTCACCTCCCCTATATACACAAAAAGCTCCGCATCTCGGCCAGTATGCCAAGCATCAATGCCTCCGTGAAACTGTATCCACATGCGACTGAAGAAAGCTTATCCAGATGCCATCGCAAAGAGACAAAAGTCGACCCTTAATTAAACTAAGCGAATCCAACTCGCTCTCTTCACAGTCTTTATCCAAACATAAGCATAAAAAAGAGTAATATAACAAAGAGGTGAGAACTCCTATACCAATACCATCATGGCAGTAAAGAGACATAACGGTGCAAGATGCCTATATAGTACCTAAGTTTCCAAGGTTACTATAATTTTAAGTCTTGAATCCCAAAAATCCTTAGAGGTCAAAGTGAGTGCTAAAAAGGGGTACGGCTTTTCCATTACATTAACACTTTGTTTTAACTCTTAATTACCTAAGTTCCAATTTTGCAAAAAATCAACCAAAGACTATTCTCGTCGTGAATCCCAGTGCGCAGAACCCTAAAATCATCGATGACCAAATCATTTTCATAGCAGGAATAATAATCAGCATCAAGATTCAAATAGAAAACAACTTAACCAATTTAGGCAGCTATAACATCAATAAATCAATTGTCCCATCAGCATATGAATAAATAAATAACCTTCGACGGATCCACATCAATTCCTTCCTTTGAAATCTCATGACCCAAAAGTTTAACCTCCTCTAACCAAAACTTGCACTTTGACCACTTAGTGTACAACTTCTCTTCCTTTAGGATTTGGAGAACTATTCTGAGGTGTTCAGCATGTTCCTCCTATTTTTAAGAACAGATCAGAATGTCATCGATAATGACAACGACATATCTGTCTAAATGAGGACGAAAGATCTGAATCATGTAGTCCATGAATACGACAGGAGCATTTGTTACTCCGAATGGCATTTCAAGATATTCCTAATGCCCATAGCGCGTCTGAAATGCTGTTTTGGAAACAACCTCTACTTTCACGCGAATTTGACAATCACTAGATCATAGATCAATCTTGGAGAAAACAACGGCTCCCTTTATCTAATCCACTGATTCATCCATTTATTCCGAGGATGCTCATCCCTGATCATAGTCTCGTTCAACTGGTGATAATCTATACATCACCGAGAAGTTTTATTCTTCTCCTTAACTGACAGTACTGTGGCTTATCATGAGAAACTCATTGACTACAAGAGTGACATTCATATTCCCCTTACCTTTGTCCTCCACAAAAGATAACATGTATCCTTGGATTCCTTTTCCCCACCAAGTTCCAACTTTGTTGGTTGTTACGAATTCAAAAATCTTAGTTTCAAGAAACATTAAGGTTTTCATTGGAACGATTTAGCAAGATATAATTAAAAACTAACCAATTTATTCCTAAAATCGCATCTAGTCGAGAATAGGGTAAACAATTCGAATGAACAAAAAAGATTTGGTCTTTAACACCAATATGATAGTTTATTGATAGAAAGGTTTTTGTTTATCCTTGGATTCAAGTAACAAGTTCACCAAGTTCTAACTTTCGATAATTCAGATACATTGTTAAATGAGTCAAAAATCTTAGTTTCAAGAAATCATGTAGTCCAGGTTTTCATCGAATGAAATAATTCCAAAGCATATTCCTACGATTATTTCCAAAATGATAATTTAAAAACCTCTAGCACCAATTTGACAATTCACCAGATCATAGAAATCGCGAAATCTAGCAATTGGATAGTAATAATTGGTTTAGTAGTAGGAACAGAAATGAACAAGTCAAAAGGTAACGAAGTCACTGATAACCCTAATCAATTCATACAGTCATAAGCCGTAAAGAAATGGGTTGCCCCCCTTGAGTTATGCAGTATAGTCAAGGGATCGCCATCGTGGTACAATCTTCCTTGGTCAAACCTTCAGGTCGGCATACTTTCGCTCTATTCCTCGTGTAGACTTTCTCTCCAGCTTGGGGTCTTGAAGCACGTACATCACTAACAGAAGACTTCATCTTTGGTGGAGCACAGTGTTTAAAAAAGTGTCTAAGCTTTCCTCACTTGAAACAGACAACCCCATTGATCTTACACTCCCTCGTTGAGTGGTTCTTTCCACACTTCTTAGATCTTGGTTAAAATGCCAAGGTCTGACTGGATCTGTTGCCACTAGTACTTCATCAACAAATTTGTTGTTGTTGTTGCTTCCTCAATATTCGTGAATATAATTTCTGTTTAAACTACTTAACCTTTCCATTATTCTTCTTTTGCAACCTAGGGAGTCCAAAGTTACCCCAAAGTCGACATTCCTCCAACAGATTTTGAACCTCGACTTCCAATTCCTGTTGCTGCGTGGCTCTCTAATTTGGTTGTATTGTTATGTTAGTCACTTCCTGCACTACTTCAGCCTCTGTGGTCATATGACCATCGTCACATTCCGTACCCACACATGCACGTCTACCACGAGTCATTGACTTTTTTCGAAGGCAGACAAAACATGACACAACAAAAGCAAACATAATTATTTCAAATAGCATTGTCTCCTTTCGAAAACCAAGCACAAAGAATCACACATTCCAAACAAGATAGGTCCAACCCATGAATCCTAACAGACTCGAACTCGAGCTCCTTCATTCTGCCTTCTATGGCATAACCTTTTGCAAGTCTTCAATTCCCAAATAGCTCCTCAGACCAAACTTACATCAGTTATTCTTTTCCCTAAGAGATCAGCTCTCCAAAACCTCTTGGACTCCTTACTAAAGAACTCCTATCCTCCTAGTACGCCTAGGTGAAGTCATAGTTTCCTGTCCACACAGAACATTTCATATTGAGTAGGCCAGTCCTCAATATCATGTAACTGTGCAATAGTAGCTACTAACATTCAACCTATGGCAAACCATGCATTCCTTTCCCATCATCTCAATCAAGAGACAAGGAAGTACACAACATACAAGAACTCTAACATTACTAAACATAGCAAGTCCATGCCCTAACTCAACAGGATGAACTGCTCTAATACCACGTAGTGTAACGCCCCTAAATTCAATAATCACTACACAATCGTCATTATGCCACAGTCACTAATTTTAGGTGTGCTACAGTGCAACAACAAGTTTCCAAATTTAAACATTGTGCATATATAGAAAATACAAGCCTCGATATGAAATACATCTATATTTACTTGAATCTAAAACATAACATCAGCTTAAATAAAGATACATCTCTAAAATCCATGCATAAAAGTAACATACAATAATGTTAAAATAAGTTTACATAGAGTAACTACCATATGAAAGTTCGACCTCTCCCAAAGTCATATCGAGATTCAACCGGTGATAATCCATACATCATCGAGAAGTTTTATTCTTCTCCTTAACCGACAGCACTGTGGCTCATCATGAGAAACTTATTGACTACAAGAGTGACATTCATATTCCCCTTGCCTTTGTCCTCCACAAAAGATAGCATGTATCCTTGGATTCCTTTTCCCTACTAAGTTCCAACTTTTTTGGCTGTTACGAATTCAAAAATCTTAGTTTCAAGAAACACTAAGGTTTTCATTGGAACGATTTAGCAGGATAGAATTAAAAAATAACCAATCTATTCCTAAAATCACATCTAGTCGAGAATAGGGTAAACAATTCGAATGAACAAAAAAGATTTGGTATTAAACACCAATAGGATAGTTTGAGTAACTGGATAGTAACAATAGGTTTAATAGTAGGAGTAGAAATGAACAAGTCAAAAGGTAACGAAGTCACTGATAACCCTAATCAATCCATACAGTCATAAGCCATAAAGAAATGGGTTACCCCCCTTGAGTTATACAGCATAGTCAAGGGATCGCCATTGTGGCACAATCTTCCTTGGTCAAACCTTCAGGTTGGGAGACTTTCACTCCATTCCTCGTGTAGACTTTCTCTCCAGCTTGGGGCCTTGAAGAACATACATCACTAACAGAAGACTTCATCTTTGGTGGAGCACAGAGTCTAGAAAAGTGTCTAAGCTTTTCGCACTTGAAACAAACTACCCCATAGATCTTACACTCCCTCGTTGAGTGGTTCTTTCCACACTTCTTACATCTTGGTTAAAATGCCAAGGTCTGGCTGGATCTGTTTCCACTAGTACTTCCTCCACATGTTTGTTGTTGTTGTTGCTTCCTCAATGTTCGTCAATATGATTTCTATTTAAATTACTTAACCTTTCCATTATTCCTCTTTTGGAACCTAGGGAGTCCAAAGTTACACCAAAGTCAACTTTCCTCTAACAGATTCTGAACCTCGACTTCCAATTCATGTTGCTGTGTAGCTTTCTGATTCTGTTGTATTGTTACGTTAGTCACTTCCTGCACTACTTCTGCCACTATGGTCATATGACCATCGTCGCATTCCGTACCTACACATGCATGTCTACCACGAGTCATTGACTTTTTTCGAAGGCGGACAAAACATGACACAACAAAAGTAAATGTAATTATTTCAAATAACATTATCCCCTTTCGAAAACCAAACATAAAGAATCACATAGTCCAAACAAGATAGGTCCAACCCACGAATCCTAATAGACTCGAACTCAAGCTCCTTCATTCTACCTTCTATGGCGTAACCTCTTGCAAGTCTTCAATTTCTAAATAGTTCCTCAGACCAAACTTACATCAGTTATTCTTTTCCCTAAGAGATCGGCTCTCCAAAACCTCTTGGACTCCTTACTAAAGAACTCCTATCCTCCTAGTATGTCTAGGTGAAGTCATAGTTTCCTGTCCACACAGAACATTTCATATTGAGTAGGCCAGTCCTCAATATCATGTAACTGTATAACAGTAGCTACTAACATTCAATCTATAGCAATCCATGCATTCCTTTCCCATCATCTTTATCAAGAGACAAGGAAGTACACAACATGCAAGAACTCTAATATGCCTAAACATAGCAAGTCCATACCCCGGCTCAACAAGATGAACTGCTCTAATACCACTTAGTGTAATGCCCCTAAATTCAATAACTGCGACACAACTGTCATTATGCTACAGTCATTAATTTTAGGTGTGCTACAGTTCAACAACAAGTTTCCAAATTTAAACATTGTGCATATAAAGAAAATACAAGCCTCGATATGAAATACATTTATATTTACTCGAATCCAAAACATAACATCAACTTAAATGAAGATACATCTCTGAAATCCATGCATAAATGTAACATACAATAATGTTAAACATAAGTTTACATAGAGTAACTACCATATGAAAGTTTGACCATTCCCAAAGTCAAACGCCTGAAGAGAGGGGTCCTGTACTTGATCCTCCCCCGGGTCTCCAACAGATGAGCCTCCCCCATGAGACCCGTCATGATAGATAGAAGCCTAAATAAGCGAAACAACTGAAACCTCTCTAGGAAAGAGATGGCGATCATCCCACAACTCCCCAATGGGTATAGGAAACTCCACATGCATAAAAGTACGAAGGGTGCTAGTGACAGCCCCAAGATAAGTACCACTCTGAATTAGGGTCACCTCCCCTATATACACAAAAAGCTTCGTATCTCGGTCGGTACGCCAGGCATCAATGCCCCCGTGGAATTGTATCCACATGTGACTGCAGAAAGCTTGTCCAGATGCCATCGCAAAGAGACAAAAGTTGACCCTCAATTAAACTAAGCGAATCCAACTCGCTCTCTTCACAGTCTTTATCCAAACATAAGCATAAAATAGAGAAATATAACAAAGAGGTGATAACTCCTACACCAATACCATCATGGCAGTAAAGAGACAAAATGGCGCAAGACACCCACATAATATAGCAGGAATAATAATCAACATCAAGATTCAAATAGTAAACAACTTAGCCAATTCAGGCAGCTATAACATCAATAAATCAATTGTTCCATCAGCATATGAAGAACTAAATAGATAGATGCTAAATGATATGTTGACTCACTATGCACGTGCACATGGTACCAAAATCTAACATTCGGTTCTACAATTCCTACTCCATGGAGCTAATACACAATTTCAAAGGTGAACGTTCCAGAAGATCTGCCCCCCCCACTCAATGACAGTCTATGCCGGACTTCGAAGAGAATAGTGCTTGTCGGGCTCGTAATGCGTTGCAACGGTTTATCATGGCCAGGGGTATATAATGTGATAGCATAACCACCAAATGAATCACTGCAGCTTATGGTCCCCCAAGATCCTTCCATTGGATCACACTACTCAATTCTCGTTCATTCATAGGCTCAAACAACCTTTTAATAGTCATCGACTGAGCAATTATTCAATGCATGTTAACTCAATGCATAACTCAAGCCATCATTGTACTGTTCCCAATGATATTAAAACAACCGCCTATATAATTGTCTAATGCCATTAGTATCAAGGATATTACATAACCGCCCATATAATTACATAATAACATTGATCCACCCAGGTCCAGCACATCTGCACAATAACAAACAGTGTATAATGTTCAATGTATAATAATGTTCAATGTATAATAATGTTCAACGTACAATAATTTATTGCATACCATTTCATACAATCATCGATAACATGATTTCTTCACAATTCAATGCCATGAAGGGCTCAATCCACATTAATCAATTCTTGGTCCCACATATGGACCCACCGAAACACATCATCAAGTTTTCAAGAATAACATATAGTTGTTACAATTCAACCCAAAGTTACATTTTCATTTCAAGACTTTTATCACAAAGCCTTGCTAGAGGAATTCTCTTGTAATTCTCATTCAATCTTTATTTCTCTTAATTAGTCAAGTTCTTTACTTTAATTAATTATGCTTGCTTAGGAAATTATTCCAAGGTTCACTAAACCTCACACACTCTTGTTCTTTCCTTAAGTCCAAACTCAGCCTAGGTCATCAAGTGACTTTCTTTCTTGCATTCTTTCTATATTATGAATCTATATTATTTTTATGTTACCTAATCACCTAAGCCTTAGCTTAGTACATAATTTCTAGCCAACAAGGCCCTTGAGGCCATGACCTCCCAATGGCATGAATCCAACCAATTTTTCCACCATATTGTTAGTTACTTCCATTTAATTACCTAAGTTTCCAAGGTTAGTCACAATTTTTAAGTCTTGAATCCCAAAAATACCTTAGAGGCCGTGAGTCTCCCAAAAAGGGGTAAGAACCCATGGTTTTCCATTACATTAATTTTCTTTTTAACTCTTAATTACCTAAGTTCCAATTTTTACAAAATTAAATCTTGATCAACCAAAAACTTGGCCTCTTGGCCGTGAATCCATAGGGGCAGAGAACCCTAAAATCATTGGATTCAATATTCTTTTTCTTATTCCATCATTCTAATTCCTCAATCAATTCATTTTCAACCTAAACTCCTAAGTTCCAATACTCCACAATTTTTAGTTATTTGTTCCCTATTTTACCACCACTTGGCCAAAACCCCGACCAAAGGTCTCTAGACCCATAATTTCCACTAACTCATCAAGTGATTACTTGAGTTCCATTTTAGTACAAGGTTTGATCTCAAATCCTCATTTTAGACCACAAGGTCGTGAGCCACACCTCAAAGGGAAGCAAAGTCCTTGTCTTTTCTTACATGTTTTCAAGTATACAAATATCACAAATTATCAATATCACACAATAGCAATCATACAACAATAACATCATACAACACATAGTCTCAATCCATCAAAATCAAACAATAAAGTGAAGAGATCCACACATGGATCCTCCACTTTTCAAACCAAGATTTTCATCCCTCACCATCATGAGTGGCTGATGAGGATATTCTCCCTCTTACCTATAGAAAACAACTCAAGAAAGCAAGCCATTTGGTCCTCTCCTTGAAATTTCGTCCAAAATCTCCAAGAAACGCTAAGATGATCAAACTTGTAGAATCAATAACCAAAGGTTGAAAAGATGAATCCTTGGTCACAAGGGTGACCAAGGATCACGAAAATTAGAAGAAAAGGAAGAAAGTTGAGAACTTTGCCTCAAAGCTTCAAGCTTTGGCTTCAATGGTAGAAAATGGAAAAAGGAAGAAGTAGTGCATGACCACCAAAGAAAAGAACCTTAGAATAATGGATGGAAGCTAGAAAAGTGATTGATTGAAATTTTTGTGATGGTGGAGGTGGAGAGTGATGTGGTGCCGTGGAGGGAGAGGAAGAGAAGAAAAGAGAATGGCTTGAAGAAAAATGAGAGAAGAGAGAAAGTGGAGAGAGAAAGTGTCTTGGAAATTTTTAAAAGTAAGAATCAAGGTGATAAAAGGGAGAAGCAATTTTGGCTCCCCAAAATTGTACCAACCATGGAATAAGAGAGAGAGAGGGGGGGAAAGAGAGGGAAACGTAATATTTGGGAAATTTATAGGAAGTTTTCTTAAGAAGCTTTTTGAATAAATTAATCATTTTTTTGAAATAAAGTTGATGGATGTAACACAAAGTAGATTTCCTTTTGATAAGGTGATAAGATTTCTACTATAAGCTATTACCCAATGGACAAATGATACAGTTAGCAAAACCCGTATTTATTGTCCAATGGCTAATAAAGCGTACAATGATTTTATTTATTGGATAGAATCTCGAAAAATATGAAATCTCGTAAATCGTATCCGGTGTCGGGTTGAGTAAGATCCCCTAATACCGCTTTCACAATTCATGGGTCTCAGAGAAAATATCTCATTTCTCCAGTTCCGCTCAGTGCGTACGTAAAATGAAAAATAATATTCAAATATTCCACGTTCTCATAAAAATCCATAAAAATTTACAAAAATCACAAATATTAGAAAATGATTATTTATGATAAAATAAATAATTTTCGGGGTGTTACAATTCTTCCCTTCAAATAAAAATTTCGTCATCGAAATTTGTCATACCTAAGGTTCGGGTCATTAGGTACACGGACTCTGCCTTTGAACCTCATGATTTCGTTAAGTCCCTCCTCAACTGTTAAAACAATGTCTTACTTTATCAGCTCCTTCTAATTTTGCAAAAAATTTCCACCTTACTATTTTCCCTCGAATTTCTTCCACTGACTCACTTGAAATAGTAACCACATTAAAGCAAATCTTTTCCGGTGCTAACTCCGCTGACAACTACATGTCCATGAGTTTACTTTACACCTCCTTTTTTATCGAATAGATACTTCAGACTTTCATGATCTCTGTTGATGTTGAATGTTGCTCCATATTGAAAATGCCTCTAGATCTTCATTTAAACACAACGGCGGCTAACTTCAAATTTGTGTAAGGTGGTTCTTCTTATGTACTCTCAATTGCCTTGAAGCATACGTTACTACCCCTTCTATCCCGCATAACTCACGTTTTAAATCTTAATGTGAAGTATCACAACATACTTCAAAAGGTCCATTAGGGTCTGGTAAAATCAACACTAGCAAAGTAGTTGTAAGTTTCTTTATCCCTTTAGAACTTCCTTCATACACGTCGATCCATATGATAACTTGATTCTTTCTTGTAACTGAGAGAATGATCTCGCTATCATGGAGAACCCTTCGATGCTTCTTCGATAAAAACCAACTAGCCTCACAAACTACTAGGGTATTACGGTCTTCAATCTTTCTCGATGAAGAACTACTTCAGCCTTCGACGGATCCACATTAATTCCTTCTTTTGAAATCTCATGACCCAAAAGTTTAACCTCCTCCAACCAAAACTTGCACTTTGACCACTTAGTGTACAACTTCTCTTCCTTCAGGACCTAGAGAATTATTCCGAGGTATTCAGCATGTTCCTCATATTTTTGAGAACAGATCAGAATGTGATCAATAATGACAATGACATATTTGTCTAAATGAGGACAAAAGATTTGAATCATGTAGTCTATGAATTTTACAGGAGCATTTGTTACTCCGAATGGCATTTCAAGATATTCCTAATGCCCATAGCACGTCTGAAATGCTGTTTTGGAAACAACCTCTACTTTCATGCTAATTAGACAATAATCAAATCGTAGATCAATCTTGGAGAAAACAACGGCTCCCTTTAGCCAATCCACCGATTCATCCATCTCTTCCGAGGATACTCATCCTTGATCATAATCACGTTCAACCGGTGTTAATCCATACATCACTGAGAAGTTTTATTCTTCTCCTTAATTGACAACACTATGGCTCATCATGAGAAACTCATTGACTACAAGAGTGACATTTATATTCCCCTTACCTTTGTCCTCCACAAAAGATAACATGTATCCTTAGATTCCTTTTCCCCACCAAGTTCCAACTTTGTTGGCCATTACGAATTCAAAAATCTTAGTTTCAAGAAACACTAAGGTTTTCATTAGAACAATTTAGTAGGATATAATTAAAAAATGACCAATCTATTCCTAAAATCGCATCTAGTTGAGAATAGGGTAAACAATTCGAATCAACAAAAAAGATTTGGTCTTTAACACCAATAGGATAGTTTGAGCAACTGGATAGTAACAATAGGTTTAGTAGTAGGAGCAGAAATAAACAAGTCAAAAGGTAACGAAGTCACTGATAACCCTAATCAATCCATACAATGATAAGCCATAAAGAAATGGGTTGCCCCCCTTGAGTTATGCAGCATAGTCAAGGGATCGCCATCATGGCACAATCTTCCTTGGTCAAACCTTTAGGTTGGGAGACTTTTGCTCCATTCCTCGTGTAGACTTTCTCTCCAGCTTGGGGTCTTGAAGCACGTACATCACTAACAGAAGACTTCATCTTTGGTGGAGCACAGTGTCTAGAAAAGTGTCTAAGCTTTCCGCACTTAAAACAGAGTACCCCATTGATCTTACACTCCCTCGTTGAGTGGTTCTTTCCACACTTCTTACATCTTGGTTAAAATGCCAAGTTCTAGCTGGATCTGTTGCCACTAGTACTTCCTCCACATATTTGTTGTTGTTGTTGCTTCCTCAATGTTCGTGAATATGATTTCTGTTTAAACTGCTTAACCTTTCCATTATTCCTCTTTTGGAACCTAGGGAGTCCAAAGTTACCCCAAAGTCGACTTTCCTCCAACAGATTCTGAACCTCGACTTCCAATTCCTGTTGTTGTGCGGCTCTCTGATTTTGTTGTATTGTTATGTTAGTCACTTCCTGCACTATTTCTGCCACTGTGGTAATATGACCATCGTCGCGTTCTGTACCCTCACATGCACGTCTATCACGAGTCATTGTCTTTTTTTAAGGGGGACAAAACATGACACAATAAAATCAAATGTAATTATTTCAAACAGCATTGTCTCCTTTCGAAAACTAAACACAAAGAATCATACAATCCAAACAAGATAGTCCAACCCACGAATCCTAACAGACTCGAACTTAAGCTCCTTCATTCTGCCTTCTATTGTAACATCCCAAAAATCAATAAATTTGTTATAAATAGTCATTTTATAATATTTATTATTTTTGAGCATTTTTCTGGATTTTTATGAGAACGTAGAATATTTTAATAGTATTCCTCATTTTACGTGCGCGCTGAGCGAAGCAGAAAAATGAAATATTTTTCCAGAGAACCTTGAACTGTGGAAACATCAACGGGGGATCTTACTAAACCTGAGACTAGACACGGTTTACGAGATTTTACGTTTTTTGAGAAATTTCATCTGACAGGATAAAAAATCGCTATGTAAAATTTTATCCACTGGATAATTAATACTGACTTCTGTCAACTGTAACAATTATCCAGTGGATAATAACATGTATTAGAAACTCTATCATTTTATCTTAATTCAATTCACTTTATGTCAAATCAAATCCACTTTAATTCAAATAAGTGTACTTTCATCAAAGCTTCTTTGAGAAGCTTTGACTACCAAAAGACCAAGCTACCCTTGGCTTGTTGGGGAAGCTAATTTCTCCCCCCTTTACCCTCTCAATGCCGCGGCTAAGCTAGCCCTTGGGAGGCAAAATTTAGCTCCACACTTAATGCATCATCACCCAAAATATCTCATTTCAACCTAACACTTTCTCTCTCCAGCTTTTCTCTTCCATTTTTTCTCCTCATTCTCTCTTCTTCTCCTTTCTTCTCTACGAAAATACAGCCACCATTAGAGACCATTCTCTTCACTTTTCTCTTCATAAACACCATTTTTATACTCCCCTCAACCTCCTTTACACTTCCTATTTGAAGGGTTTTCCTCAAAAACTAACTTTTTCCTCCATTGCCATCCAAGACAAAGTTTCAAGCTTTAAGGTAAAGGTTGCATTTTTCTTCCTTCTTTTCTTCATTTTCGTGTTCCATGGTCTCTTTGGTGACCATGGATCTCTTCTTTTTCAACCTATGATGTTGATTCCTTGTCTTGAAATTTCTAGGGTTTTGGAAGCTCAAAACCGAAATCTTCAAGAAGCAAGTAGGAGCCCATTTTCGTGTTCTTCCTTTAGGTAAGAGGGAGATTTACTCACTTCAACCATTATTGGTGGTGAGGAGACTCTTGTGTGGTTGTTGATGGAGAAATCCATCTTTGTATGTTTACTTTGTTGGGTGATTTTTCATGTTTAAGTATTCTTAATTGAGATTGATACTTGTATAATGATCTTGAATATATTGGATATGTTGAAAATGCTTGATCATGTTAGGATTGTTAAATGGAAAATTTGGAGTTTCCTACCCTAATATGAGGCTACAGTTTTGACTAGGATTTTGACGTATGAATTGGTTTTTGTACACTAATAAAATTAGAGCTGTCAAAAAGGCCCAGCCCACCCCCATCAAGCCCTAGCCCACATGGGCTAGGGCCAAAAAGCCCACAACACAAAAAAGCCTGTAGGGCCAAAAGCCCATAGGGCCAAGTAGGGTTACGGTTGGCCCACGGGCTGATCCACTAATTAAAAAAAAAATTATTAATGGGCTGGTCCACAGACTCCATAATACAATTTTTTAACTCCTAGACATTGAAACAAACAAAAATATATAAAAAAAATCAGAATAAGCAAATCAAGTCAAGATAGGTAATTATAAAACACACAACATAGTAAATTATTAATTAATAAATGATTAACAACTCATGTCAAACACATAAGATTACCATAGTGATTCCCTGCAAACAAAGCTCACTTATGATTCAGAACAAAATAAATCAGATTGTATTAAGTAAAGCTTGTATATATTGCTTTATAGCAAGGTATCTTTGAATAGCTCACTTATTGCTTGTATTCCAATAGTTGGCATAAAGGCGAAAATTAAAATAAACTGGCTATAAATTCAACAAGCAAACAGGAACTTACTTATGAAGAAAAAGAAATGCACCACAAAGCATAAATGTGCCTGTAACAAGAATCCCTCCAACAACTACCAAGTCAATGACCATGGGAAAACATCATTCTTGTGAAACTTTAATGGGACACAACCCATCAATAATTTAAATACCCAGAAGAAAAAAAAAAGAATAGCTCAATGAATTCAACTTACAAGTATACAGGACACTGCATCCCAAGTATGAAAAATACTGCAAAAAGTTTTCACAAAATTAACACAAGCAAATGAGATTATATTTTGGTAAACCTTCAGCGTAAAGGCAAGAAACCCAAAAGATAAAACAAGAAACAAACGTACAGAAGCCGAGCAATGCAAGGAAGAGCATAACATCAACAACAATAATAAGAGACAATCTCCTACATAGCATAACAGATTATTTTAAAAATCTGGTTTTAATTCTAAAGGTGCTTCCATGCTTTTCTCATTGCAGGCAGTGTTGAGGGCATTATATGCATAATTTGCTGACAGGCCTTTGAAAGAAATTCCACATATAGAGGTAATCTATGAATTCATATCTAGCTGAACTATGTCGCCTTTTATCATTTTTGTTCTTACTAGATGAGTGCATATGAAACATGGAGTTGATGCTTAGGCCTGATTGAATTGGTGGCAAATATTTGAAGAACAAACTGAATTATAGTTGTTTCTAGTTATATTAAATGGAACGGAGATTCCTTACATTGATATACTTAAAATATTTTGTTGTAAACAAATTTTTGTGAGGTTCATCATTTTATTTGAAGAGCTCATTAGTTTTGGTGAATGATAAATATGGAGAAGATATTTAATGTTCATTAAATATTGAACAAGAAGACAGAAGAAATTATTAAAGTTAAAAAAAAATTATGCATTATGTTATATTTTTTTTCTAAAAATCCAATTGAATCTTACAATTTTTTTAATTTTAAATATTGAAAAAGAAGACAGAAGAAAAAGTAACCCTTAGGGTAAGTTGTAATTCTACCTTTTGGTTGGTTTCATTGCTCTTGTTCAACCCAAAGATAGAGAGACAGAGACAGAGACAGAGAATGGTGAAGGCAAGTGAAATGGAGGGCATTGAAGTACATGAAGCAATGTAGGATGCACTGAATTGTACTTTGGCCAGCGTTGAACAACTTCAAACCCAGTTGCCCCGATTCCTCTCTCTTTCCGACCCTCCACTCCTCTCCCAAATGCCACCTCTTCAACGTGCTCACACCCTTTTCTGCCTCGCCAAAATCACTTCCACCCTCTTCTCATGTATGCAAATAAAAGCACCCCAAAACCATTCTCCCTTCCACACTATTTGGAGATAAGGTTCAAACTTTGAACGGCAGCACCACCAATGGGGGCTGACCCATCTTTAGCCCGACCCTAACCCACTTACAGGTAGGGCTCCATGGGTTAAGGGTCAAAAGGCCCTATTAATAAGTGGGCTAATAAAATAAATGGCCCTGCGTAAGATTTAGTGGGTTGTCCCATGGGCTTCAGCCCAAATTGACAGCTCTAAATAAAATGAAGCTTATATAATTAAAGGTTGAATGATAATGTTGGGAATTAATGGATGGAGATTTTTGAGGGTTTCCTAACCTAATGTGAGGCTATGGTTTTGGCTTGGAATTTAGGGAAATAGGAATGATTTTATGTGAACTAAAATTTGATTGATTATATATCAAGAAATTAGTGCATAAAAAGAAAATAAATTGAAACTTGGAAGACTTGAGAGGTCACGGTTTTTGTGAGAAAAATTGGAGTTCAAAAGATGCTTTAGTATATCCTTGGAATTTAAGAATTTAGAGACAAACATAATTTATAATGAGATGGGAGAATTAAGTTAGACGATAACACTTATGAGGCCTCGGCCTTGGCTTGAAATCTCTAAGGTTGGAATTGAATTGTGTAAGACAAAATCTATGTGATTAGTTATGAAATGAGTAAGATATGAAATGGAAATTTTGGGGGTTTCCCACCCTAATGTGAGGCCACGGTTTGACTTGAACCTTGAGAAAGTGAATTGATCCCATGTGAAATAAAAGCTAAGTAATTAGGTATCAAGAGACTAGTGCAAAAATGGAAGGAAATTTAGTACCTTGAAGGCTTGTGAGGCCACGGTTTTAAGGGATATTTAACCTAAGGAATTTCATAATTGATCAAGACTTAAGTTATTGGAAACGTTAGACCCTTAATGGGGAATGGTGATAAATGATGGACCGTAAACATACATTGACGTTGGGAAGTGTTTCTATATTGTCGTAAGACCCTAAGTGGGACTAGGTATTTGTTGATGAATTTCTTGAAGAGATTACGATATATTGACATTGAGAAAGATTATATACCATTGTGGTATTGCATATGATAAATGTATCGTTGATATGATTTATTGACATTGAGAATGTATACATATGCCACTATGGTATGCTTATGATGAATGCATCATTAAAAACCATACATGATTGGACATTGCGTCGTCATACATACGTATTGTCCATTGGACATTGTTGTAAAGGCAGTGTATGCCTAGGAGTTGAATAACACCTATGTGCGAGTACGACTAGACTAAGCCTGGGGTCATAGTGGTTGGCCCTGGGGGCGTCGGGGTGCGGGTGCCTCACATGGACAGTTATGAGCTCCTCTGTGTCGTGGGGTAGACCGATGCAAACACATCGACGATCCGGACTGAGACGCTATCCTATATCACGATCAACTGTTGAGGTGCCATGTATAAGCCATTGTTGCGCAAATATTTTTATGAGATGAAGCACACTATTTTTAAGGCTAACGATATACTGGCATTACTCCTTGATCATTCACTCCGAAAATGTTGATGTCTAGCTCCATGGAGTAGGATTTTGGTACCATAATGCATTATGCATTATTCATTGTCGGTCTCATAAATTGTTGAGCATTAACACTTGTGACTATGAAAATATATGTTTTATTTCTATAATAATTATCTAGATATTTTGCTGATTGTTTGAAATATCATTGCTTATAATTGTACTACTTTGCTATAAATTCTACTATTACTGTTAATGAATATATGGACCGTGTTGCTATGTGGGCGCTCTGCGTCGTGTTTTCTTCTTACTGCTATAATGGTAATGAAAGTTGGGTATCTCACCTCTTTACTATATTACCCTGTTTTATGTTGTATTGAATAAAGACAGTGAAGAGCACGAATTTTAGTCCGATTAGTTAGGTTTTAAGGATCGACTTCTGTTTCCTCGTGATGGCATCTGCACAACCTCTTCTGTTATGCACGTGGATACAGTTTCATAGTGGCTTGGAAGCCTGGCATTTTGACCACGAAGCGGAGCATGTTACTTACATTGGGGAGGTGACCCTAGTTCAGTGCGGTAATGAACCTGGAGCTGGTACGAACATAACTTATGTTCCTATACGTGTAGAGTTCCCTATGCCCATTGGGGAGATGTGGGATAACTGTCGCCTCTTCCCTAAAGTGGTTTCGGTTATAACGCATGTTCGTGCTCCTATCCATTTGGAAGTGTCGCAAGGGCGAATATTCCCTATCGAAAACACTGAAAAAGATCAGGTGCAGGACCATTCCTTTCATGTGTTAGACTTCGGGGAAGGTCGAACTTTTATATGGTAGTTATATTATGCTAGGTAAAACTTATTATTTATATTGTCGTACGTTAATTTGTGTAAGGATGATGGATGTGTACTCTGTATTAAACTAATGTTGTATTTTGTTGCGAGACAATATAATTATATTTCATATCGTGACTCATATTTTCTATTTATGCATAATGGAAATAACTCTAATTATTTTATAAATCTAAATTTGAAAATATTGGATATTTGACACTGTGACATGCCTAGACCTAGTGATTGTGGTATAATGACGATTGTGCTGCAGTGGCTAGATCTAGGTGCATTACACTAAGGTGGTATTAGAGCAGTTCATCCTGTTGAGTCGGGGTATGGACTTGCTATGTTTAGGCATATTAGAATTTTGCATGTTGTGCACTTCCTTGTCTCTTGATTGAGATGATGGGAAAGGAATGCATGGCTTGCCATAGGTTGATTGTTAGTAGCTACTGTTATATAGTTGCATGATATTAAGGATTGGCCTACTCAATATGTAATGTTCTGTGCGTATAAGAAACTATGACTTCACCTAGGCGTACTGTATTAGGAAAATAGGAATTATTTTTTTTTGTAAGGAGATCAAAAGGTTTTGGGGAATCGATCTTCTGGAGAAAGAAATGACTGGTGTAAGTTTGGTTTGAGAAGCTATTTAGGGGTTGACGACTTACAAGAGATTATGCCATGGAAGGCAGAACGAAGAGGCTCAAGTTGGAGACTGTTAGGATTCGTGGATTTGATTTGTCTTGTTTGAATTGTGTGACTCTGTGTGTTTAGTTTTCGAGATGAGACAATGTTATTTGAAATAATTGTGTTTGTTTTGTTGTGTTATGTGTTGTCCATCTTTGAAGAAAGTCAATGGCTCACAATAAACATACGAGAGCAATGGCTCATGATAGGCATACATATGTGAGCGCAGGACGAGACAATGAAAGCTTGGCTACGACTGCAGAAAAAAGACAAAGGATAGCTGATGTGACAACTCACCAAGATCAGAGGACCGCACAACAGCGAGAACTAGAGGTTACGGTCCCAAATCTGTTGAAGGAAAGTCAGACTTAGGATAACCTTGGACTGCCTAAATCCCAAAGGAGGAGTAATAGAAAGGCTAATCCATTCAAGCGGAAACCATACTCCCGATTGTCAGGAAAGCGACAGCCGCATCCAACTCATGGGGAAAGTGCTAGTGGCAGTGGATCGAATCAGACCCCGACATCTTTACCAAAATGTAAGAAAAATGGAAAGAACCACTCAATAAAGGGATGAAAGACCGAGAGAATGTTCTGTCTCAAGTGCGGGAAGGAGCACCTAACGAGGGACTACACAATTGTAGGAATCATCTGTTTTAAATGTGGAAAGCCTGGACACATTTCTCGCAACTACAACCAAGCGAAGGCAGGTTCTTCAGTCAATGCTGCAAGGGCTATGAAACCGTAAGCAAAAGGCAGAATTTATACCCTGGGTGGTGCTGAGGACTCTAAATTTGAAGATCTAAACAAGAAAAATTATGCCTCAAGTGACGATCCCGTAATTGTGCTGTACAATTCTGGGGGCAACCCCTCCTTTTACGATTTGTAACTGTATAGATCATTTGGATTCATCTGTGCTTTCAATTAGCTTGGACTTAGTTACTTTTATTTCTATTACCAAGACTTGTCATTGACACTCAAGTTTGTTTAATCTATCCTATTTCCATTAAAGGTTGAATCCTTTACTAACTTGACTTGTATACCTAAGTTCACGCTTATTAGAATTTATGATTTTAGGACTAGATCGATTATTTTCCTAATTATATTCTACTAGATCATTTCAAGGAGAACCTTAGAGTATGTTTGGATAAGGTATTTTGAAATTTTAAGGTATTTAAAATTTAAAGAATTTTAATTGCATCAATTCAATCCCCTTCATTTGTAAAATATTTTGTTTGGATAAAACAATTAAATTCTCTTGAATTTCAAATTCCTTGTTTGGATAAAGCAATTCAATTGCCTTCATTTGAAAAATCTATTTTTAAGATATTTTTATAAAATTAATATTTTAATACAAAATTTTACAAAATAAAATAAATATTATATAACGTTTTTTTTTTATTGTAAGTAAAAATAAAAATAAATAAAATAAAATAAATTAAAAAAAATAAAAAATCTACATAAAATGAAAAGATTCATATACCATTTTTATAAAATGAAAAGATTAATATACCATTTTTATAAATTCTCAATAAAATGAACTTCCTTAGCAACCGTTTACAATACTTGCTTCATAGTGGGTCTGTGCTAAGTTTTATAAATTAATAAATCACACAATCTAATTGCAATATAAACAAAATAAGATGATATGAACTTAAATATAACACCATCTAATATAAATTAGACTAGGCAAAAAAAAATAGTAACAAATATTGAAAAAGCACCTCAAAACTAAGCCTAGCAGAATCAATATAATTATGATATAAATTGAACACCATGTAAGAAACAAAATAGAGACTGAATCTGCAATTTAATATCTCAACTAATGGTGTTTTTAAATATGTAATTCCACATATATAACTAGTAACAGATATTTAAATCACACTAATAAATTTCCAACTCCACATCTAATAACTACTAACAAAGATTGAAATTACACAAAGTAATATCAACTCTCAGCATGTTTTCAACTTATTCTTGTTGAAACGAGTAGATAATTCTTGAGCTGCAGCGTTGTATGTCACTGTTTTTCAAGCTTCATCGCTCTTGTTGTCCAAATTCCTTTGATCTCTAAGTACATCAACTAGTACGTGTTCCATCTCTAAATTCCATACAAAGTAACTTCTTGTATCCTCTTTCTTATCCTCAATGTTGCTTTCTGTTATCTTTCTTTTTCATTTTGTCTTGCCTCTTCCTTTGGATGACTCCATAATAATTACAAAACCAGAAAATGCACAACCTGACCACAATCATAACATAATTAAGAGGCTCAGTTATAAGTTACTATCTAAACAACTAGTTTTTTTTTTCAGCTAGGTACACAAAAACTTCAGTGATTATTTTCCTCCTAAAACAAAAGGAAAAACCAAAGATAAGAGAATAGGCAGAAAGAAGATGACATCCAGGTCCAATATCAAAACAAATATTCAATTATTCACAATAACAAAACATGGTCTAACAAGTCATGGATTAAGTCACTCATTCTATCTTCTACTCCCCCACAAATTTGATATCACCCATTCTGTGGGGACTTCTAATCGAGTGGCAACTGCATCAATAATCCTCTAATTTTCCTACACTTAATAAGAAGTGTATGTAACCTTTGTCTCTTTAAGCAAGATATTACCATGTGTGCTATGCAATTCCCAAGTTAACACAAATGATATTCTATTTTAATCATAAATAAACTAATCTCATCACTTAGTAAATTGATAAAGTGCAAAAGCTATACAAACCAATGTTTGAAAAACTATACTAAACATCAAACTAGAAAGGACAATATCATTTACAGGCATTTGTTTTAGCACAGAAGCAAAGAACTACAGCTACAACATAAAAGTTTCACTAGGATAGTGAATGAAAACAAAAATAACCCAGGCAAAACCAAGGTTACAAAAGCATTGAAAATGCACAAAAAAATAGAAAACTACACCACCCCTACAAATGTACTGAAAATCACAAAAACAATCACATAAGTACAGCATGAGCTTACCAAAGAGATGATATAAATCAAGCAAGAACCAAATGCAATAGCTGCCATACACAAAACCAAAAAGAAGATTCAAAACGAAAATCCAAGAAACATATTGGCCACTTACAAAAGAATCACAATATATGCGCAAACTAATGAGATAAGTCCTAAGATCTATTTTTTATGAAAAAAAAGGACAAATATCAACTAGCTTTCACCCCATCATATACTGAATATTAGAAGAAATTCAGAGTGGTCCTTATCCAATTTATATCCAAGACCAACTGAATACTGCAAAATGCAAGTATAGTTGTATAGTTGCATAATCCTAATCCTGATCAATAACAAATCAAACATCAGCCTTATGACAACATTTACTAAGAACATGAACTTGTATAGTTGGCTCAAACTAATGGATAGGAACTAGGTGCAAGAGTACAATAACTACAAAACAAAACTTGATGGCTTTAAGGAGCTCACATTATGAAAGATACAACTTAATTAATAAAGTGACAAAACTGTAGTACAATTTTCTTTGTGCTCCTAGTTTAATCTAATCATAAATCATTGATTGTTAAGCATTTAAAAATCAAAGAGGTCAAAAAGAGAGTCATGGCAGGTTGCATGAAAGTGGTCACAACAAACACAAGTGTCAATGCAAGAGAGGCAGAAACTTTACTGATTTTTGAATCCTAAAACTGCCAAATGAATGTGCGACAACAACAAAAAAAACACAACAAAGAAGGAGAGCTACTTAACACAAACACAGAACTCATTTTAACCAAACAGAAGTTCACACATTTTATCAAACAGGTTGTAGGCAAGTATGCAGATACATC
Organism: Ormosia emarginata; assembly: GCA_029884605.1. NCBI lineage: Eukaryota > Viridiplantae > Streptophyta > Magnoliopsida > Fabales > Fabaceae > Ormosia > Ormosia emarginata. The sequence goes on from JAQQTP010000079.1 coordinate 7,730,875, forward strand.
ATTTAACATGATTATACATACTCAAATCACTAGACCACACAAGATTACGTCTTTAACCCCAATTTATAATGAAAGCAAAAATAACAAAATTTACCCTCAAATCACCTCTGAAAGCAGAGTAAGAACTGATAAAGATGGTTCTAGCTCCCTCATCCCACATACTTGAGTACCTTTCAGATTACTTTCCACTCAACCAAATGTAGTGGACAAACAAGAGAACAAAAATCACTAAAATCCAAAACGAAAATATATATAAGATTCAGGTTTTCACATATACTTGGAATCAACACAATCAACAATAGATCTACGTATATATTCTATTATTTGGAAAGTAAATATTAAATTAAATTAACATAATCTATTCAAAAAACTAAAATTGGAAAGAGAGAAATTGGGTGCGTAGAAGAGAATCACTGACATTTGAACCATTTCAAATCTTCAATTTCCATTTCATCTTCTCTCTTTGACTTTGATTTTTTAGAGTAATTAGTTTCAATTCCATAACCCAGAAAAAGCAATAGATGGTCAACACTTTCGATTCAAACATCAATGAAGTCAATCTATCTAATCCATACGGTGATAGCCAGGAGGACATGTTCTCTGTCGACGAATCCTTCGGTGGAGACTATACGGTGCTGTTGGACAAGACCAAGAAGAAGAAGAGAGAGTGAGAGTGAGAAGCCATAGCTCCTGCAGGTTTGAAAGCTTCTACCAAAGGACTTGAGAGATGATAGCAGAAGAGAGAGTGAGAGAAGTAATGGTAGAAGAGAAAGAGAAGAGCTTCAGGACCGGAGTGAGTAAATCCCTGGGTTAAGAGATGAGGAAATTTGAAAATTCCACCTATGTTGAAAGAATTTGAAATTCCTTATTTTGGGCAACAAATTACCCGAATAAAATTCTCTGAAAATTTAAAAATCCTTTTATTATTTATCCAAACAATGCATTTTCACGTGTGGCATTTTAAATCCTCAAAAAAATTACATTCCACCTTCAAAATGCTTCATCCAAACACTAAGTTAGTGATTCCCGAAACTAAGACTGTTGAATTCATAACGGCCTACAAAGTTGAAGCCTTGTGAGGGAAAAGAGCCTGAGAATACATGTTAATGTCTTCCTTGGAGGACAAAAGAAAAGGGAATATGACTGTTGATGCGTGCAGATGTAGTGATTAAAATTAAGATAAAAATCAGTTGTCAGGCCCACCAGAAAATAAAAACCTTACAACTAGTTGTAGTTAGTAAGGGTCGATCCACAGAGAACCAATTCAATTAACACTATTAAACAATTCCCAATTTAGACTCTGATTAACAATAAACAGTAAAAGGGGGGTTTTGGAGTTTTGATGAACAATGAACAGCTTCAAAGATAACAATAAACAAACTGAAATCAACAATATAAGAAAATTGGTTAAGAGATTGAATCCACCACTAGATTTATATGATAATGTAAATCCACATATCCTTTTTATTCCAACATGCTCAATTATGTTTTTATGCAATTGTGATATTAAATCTCTGTTTTCCTTACGTGTTGGCCAATTTAGCAACCGCTCAAATCAACTCTTAATCACTGATTAGTCATAAAGCAACTGCTCTTACAACTATCCAACAATTGCATTAAGATTTAGAAAACCAATTACACTAAGGTCTAATCACACACCGGGATTAAATTACTTAGAACATATATTTCTCTAGATCTAATACCGCAACCGCGCATAATAAACTCAGATCTACCACTTTTATAACTGGCAAATAGCACAAAAATAATTATACCCACATGAACATCATACATCCCACTAGATCTACTACCGCAACCGCGCATAATAAACCTAGATCTACTACTTTGAAAGTAGGAACAAGTACAAAAATCTTCATACCAACAATAGATTGAGAAATATATGAATAAAAACATAAGCGTGTTGAAATAATCAAATATGCAAAGTTTACAACATTAATACTAGCGGTTTCATCACCCCCTTAACCAAGGGAGGTTTAGTTACACATAGCTAGAAAGAAATCACAAGAAAAACTATGAAGAAACAAGAAGAAACTATGAAGAAACAAGAAACTAAGAGAGAAAATGAAGGAGAGTTACACCTTGTTCATGATAAATGGTGCCTTTTATAGAAGTCTAAGGTAACAAAATGACAAAGGGAAGTGGGTGGATGAGTGGGTGAGTGAGTGGAGTGTTTGAGTGGATGGATTAGTGGGTTGGTTTAGTGGATTGGTTTAGTGGATGAGTGAGTGGAATGGTGGAGTGGTTGAATTAGTGAAAAATGCCAAAGGACTTTTGGTGAGTGGGAAATTATGGACATGAATGGGTGAGTGGATGGATTAGTGGATGAGTGGGTGGAGTGGTTAAGTGGTTGGATTAGTGTATGAGTGGATGAATGGGTGAGTTAGTGGATGAGTGGATGAGTGGATGAGTGGATTAGTGGATGGATGAGTGGATTAGTGGATGGATGAGTGGGTGGTTGAGGACGAAAATTTCGTGTCTGACTTGGAAGCCAAAAACGACCCACTATACTTCAGAAACACGAAAAGTGTTCTTCATGAAAGTTGTAGATCCTTGTCTTGGCTATAAAATGGATAGCTGGTTCGTCCAATTTGGCTTCCTTAAGCCCAAGATATGTCTCAAATACCGTAGGTTGCTCAAACCCAACTTCAGCACCTCTGTTCCGACTTGCAAGCTCAAAATGACCTACTAGACTTCTTTTTCTGAAAATGTGTTCTTCATGAAAGTTGTTTATTTGGATCTTGACTATCCACTGTCCAAATTTCAGCCTATCTCCATTATTACATCTTGAGATATGATTTTATGAGTGCACACTGTTCGGATTCTACTGACAGAACCCGTATTCTGACTTCCATGTAAACTTAGGTCCCTTAGACATCTGAATCGGACTTCGAGCTCTTCATCAAAGTTGTAGAGCTTCCTCTTAGCTTTCCTACAAGATAAAATTCATGATTTTCAGATATCAGGAACTCAAGTTATGATCAAAATACAGAAACAGTGTAAAATCTCAATAATGCTGAAAATATTCAATTAGGACCAATTTGAGCTCAAACTCACAAAATCATGTCAAACTCAATCAATTAAGAATATGGAGAGTGTAAATGACTAAATATAAGGGTTTCTTAATGAATAAAATATGTGTTTATCAACTGTCACTATTGTAGTCAGTAAGTTTCTCGTGATAAACTACAGTGCTGTCAGTTAAGGAGAAGAATGGAACATCTCAGTGAGATGAGGACCGTGGCCAATTGAACAAGATTACGATCAAGGACGAGTATCCTCGGAAGAAGATGAACGATTCGATGAATCAGTGAGAAGGGAGTCGTTGTTTTCTCCAAGATAGATACATGTTCTGATCATCGTAAATTCATGGGAATTTGAGGATGTTCCCAAAACGGTATTTCAAACGCACTATGGGCTTTATGGGTATCTCGTGATGCCGTTCGAAGTAACAGATGCTCCTGTTGTATTCATGGATAACATGAGTGTATATTTTGTCCTTACCTAGAATAGAATTGTCGTTGTCATTAATGATGACATTTTGATCTATTCTCAAAGATATGGAGAGACACATTGGACATCTCGGTATAGTTTCCCTGACTTTAAAGGATAGAAAGTAAATGCCAAAGTATCAAAGCACAAACTCTCGTTTGAGGAGGTTCAGTTTTGGATCATGAAATTATGAATGAAGGAATTGTTGTGGATTCACAAAAGATTGAAGCAGTTCTTCAAAAGGAAAGACCGGAGATCATAAAGGAGATTCATAGCTAGTAGGATTAGTTAGTTGTTATCAAAGGAGTATCGATGGATTCTCCAAGATAGTAGGACATCTTACTCAGCTTACAAGAAGAGAATCAAAACTTTTATGGAATAACACACGTGAAGAAAGTTTTCCCAGGATTGAGGAAACATTCGAATACTCGCTAGTTTTGGTCCTACCTGATCCCGATGAGACATTTGAAGTGTTTTGTGATACTTCACATCAAGGTCTAGGATGTGTATTCATGCAAAGTTAGGAAGTTGTGACTTATGCCTCGAGGTAGTTGAAGGTGCATTGTGTAACGCCCCAATTTTTAGAAAATATTCTGAATGTACTGTTTTCTGTTTTTCATGCTTTTGTATGAATGACCGCTGTATCCCTATTTTTCTGTTCTCGATTTCTGTATGAAAACAATTACGATAATACAGGTTCAAATTTTATTTGATCGTTTTACGTAATTTGTTTAGAGACGAAAAATAAAAATTTTTTCGAGCTTTCTTGTATTAATTTTTCTCGAAAGATATACTGACTAAATAATCTGCTTTGGATATTTTATTTGAACATTTTGGACGATTACCTACGTTGTGGGAAAAAACGAGAAAATGACCGTTACGTCCCGAACGTCTTGTTTTTTTATTTTTTTGTCGTTTTTAATTGTTTTCTTCTTGATTTAATGCACGAAAATACATGTCTGTGAATTTTTATGGACTTTTTGTGTGATTTGCTCGAGGCGGGAAAATAATATTTTTCGGGCCGGGGGAAATCTTATTTTATTATTTAGAATTGGGGGATCTTACTTAACCCGATTCTGAATGAGACTAAAAATAATCTTTTAATTTTTAGGATTTAACTGTCAAATAAAATAATTTTATATTATTATAATATTATTTTATTAGTCAGTATGTTTTAGTGACAGTGGACCCGGAAATATTTTGCGGGACCCACAATTAGCGAAACAGTTAGATCGGTAGCTTAATTAATCACCGTAAGTGTAGAACTTTCCGAGAAACAGTGACTCGACTAGTGACTCAATGAGCATTTATTACTTTGTGTGACTAAGCAAGGTGAGTCACCATGAGCAACCAATAGAATTAAAGCTTGTTAAGCAAGATTTGATCTTGACCTTTGATGTGTTCAATGGCTTGGATGAAGCCAAATCCATGCACATCCTTACACATGAAGGCTACGGCCATTTGGAGAGAGAAAGCCAAAAATCACCTTCCATCTTCATCACTTTTCTCTCTTCTCTCTCATCAAAAACCCTAGCCACCATTGTTGTCCATTTTCTTCACCATATTCGGCCAAGCTAGTTTCCTAACACTCCAACCATCCAAAAATTTTTCTAACCAAGTTTCCTTAACCTAAACACCATTCTAAGAACCTTTGTAGTTGGAAGTTTCTTCAAATTCTTCCATCTAGGGCTTGGAAACCAACCTTGAAAGTTTTACCTAGAAGGTGAAATTTCATGCTTTTCTTTTCTCTCTTCTTTTTCAAAGTTCTAAGCCATGATTTTTTCATGGTTTAGCTTCTTTTTCATGGTTAGTAACATGTAGGTTTTGTTTGAGATTTTTAGGTGTTTGGTGGAGTGAAAACCGTGACCTAGGAGGTGAGAAAGCAAGCTTTTTGTCTTCATTTAAGGTAAGAGGAAGACAATTCTTATCATCCCTTGATGGTGGTAAGAAGATGGATTGTTTGTAGAATCCATAAGGATTCGGTTGTGGTGTGTTTATTGATGTGTATTTGTTAATTTTTGTGGTTGCTAGTAGCTTAAGTGTTATGTGTTAGTAGCTTTCTTGTTTGGTAATTGTAATAATTTTGCATGTCTAATAGCTTTTGATTGTATGTCTATAAGCTTTAAATTAGGTTTTATGTGTTAGAAATATTTTGCATGTGTTAGAAATATTTTGCATGTGTTAGAGATATAAATGCATGTGTTAGAATTGTATGATAAGATTTAGGATGTGAATAACATGTGTAAATTTGCATGAGTGTTCCAAAGAACACATTCCTTAGCTCACGGCAATGCCAAAATGTGAGGACCAAAATGTTCTCTTCATTTTTCCTAAAGTGCAACTTAATTGATTAGGAGAAATAAGAAGGTTTTAAATGGTTTTGATCAAAGAAAAGGAATTTATAAATCAAATGGTAAAGGTTTAGTACATTTTGGGCCAACATGCCTAAAAGATTTATTTGATTCAAAATCATTGCTTTATAACATGATTTAATGAATTTAGATAAGATAATACCTTTGACATGATTTAGAAATCAAATGAAAAAGTTTTACAAAATTCGGCCAACATGCCACTATAGGTACTTATGATTTCTAAAAATTGATTTCAAACCTTTTTCAATCAAAAAGAGACAATACAAGTTAACAAGAAATTTTCTATAATGATTTTGAAGAAACAAATTGAGTAGAATTAAGTTTAAAGGATTAAAACTAGTGATTTTATCATTAGGAAATAAAATACAGAAATTTTGAGAAATTTTCTAACATATAGCTCACTTTAGGTTTTGAAGCATGTTAGAGATTTCAAAAGAGAATTAAATGATATGGATAAAAAAAATTAGGTAAATAGAAAATTTTATAGAAAATTTAGAAAACCACTATTATAAGTTTATAAACAAAATACTGTCAATTTTTAGTAAAAATGAATCTATAAGATAGTAAAAATATCCTAATGACAAGATGCGGTATGAAAAACTATTCTACGTAGTTTAAAAGTACTCAAGACTATTTCTATCTGTTTAAACAATAATTTTAAAGGCATTCGAATAAGAAAATGATTTAAAAATCCTACGCGATTGAGAAAACGTATTAAAAATGCTACGCGATTTTAAAAACAGAAAAATATCTTTACCCGATTTTTATACGTTTGTAAAAACGACGAGATTTCAAAAACGCGATAAAATTTCTACGCGATTGACCGTAACCATATTTATTTTTTTTGTCGGGAAAAAGTGAACCCGCATGAGGCTTTTGAAAATCTATATCTTGTCGGGAAAATGTGAACCCGTCTGAGCTTTTGAAAATCTATTTCTTGTCGGGAAAATGTGAACCCGCATGTGTTTTTGAGAATTATTTTCTTTGTCGGGAAAATGTGAACCCGCATGTGCTTTCCATCTATTTTTTTATGTGTGCCATGTATTTGGTGGATTGGTTGACGAGACGAATCACATCGTGGTGTCGATGCGATAAACGTAGTGTGGTTCATTGTTCTAATGAACTTGGAGACTTTAGTGTACGGGATCCCACATGTGGACGGTTAGCACTCCATTTGGGCCGTGGTAAACCGATAGCGCACTATGGTACTCAACATACACTATATTTAATCGAGATTGGTGGAATCTAGTAGTACATTTGCCCGTAGTGACACAACGTGAGACCGTGAACTACACCACGCCTGGATTGATGGATTCTTGTGTCGTGGGGCTATAGACGCAACGTGTGACCGCGGAATAGTTGGTGGGGCAGCCGTGGTACTATTAGATTTTGCGAATCATTCCTCTCTCTGATACTTGTGTTTTCTTTAGCTCCATGGAGTAGGATTTTGTTATATTATTTATCTCTATGTCTATTTGTTTCCATCTTATCTATTTATTTTTATCTCGTATTTTATTTATTGATTTTATCTCGTTCTTGTTATTATTAATTATTATATCTTATCTGTTTATTTATAATTCTTAATTTATCTGTGAGGTTTTATCTGTGAAGTGACATATTGTGATGGTACCAAAATTTTACTTCAATTAATTATTATAATTGTTAAAGCTTTATGTATTGCATGGATTGTACGTATATATTGTTTGTCATCTTTTTATTGGCCATGTTGTGATGATTTTATGTTGTCTTACCTCTTTGTTATATGTATTTTTCTGTTTATTTATTTTACGCGGTAAAGACTTCGAGGAAGAGGAACAGCCTCTTGAGATCGTGTATCCTGAAGAGGAGGAAGATCGGCAAGCAGACGACCGGTTGACGATCAGAACCATCCGATCATCCATATCCTCTGGATTGATTGTGAGGATGGCGACGCCGGATTTTTGGGATTCATAGAGTGGTATTTCATTGAGGTGCTCGGCTTGGCATCTACGAGGAGACCGTGACTCTGTGACGTATGCAGGACGTGTGACCGTGATCCTACGTCATCGTTTTGATGATGAGCCTGTCATGACGACGACGTTATTTCTGCACTTAGAGTTGCCCTTATCCATTAGGCGTTATTGGGGTGCTGAAAACCCTGAGCCTAGTGAGATAAGCATCGTATCGACTGCGCGATCCCGTTATCGCCGTGTGTCGAGGCATCCGGGATATTTATCCCCTGATGATCATTTTCAGGCTGATAGTGATCCATCAGAGGATTAGATAACCATGATGTTTTTTTTTTGGGCGCGTCAGCGTATGTCTGTATATATTAACTCTTTTATTGCTTTCTTTACTGTTTTTGTTTAAATATTTATAGTCTTAGTTGTAAATTATTTGTACACCTTATAACTTAACCATATGTATATTATCAGTGATGATGTTTTTTTTTATTTCGTATTTTCCGCATTATCTTTTTATATCATATTTCTGTCTATCAGGAATTATTTTACAACCCGTAATAATATTTAACAAATATTTCACAACTTGGGTAGATTTTATTTCTATTTCTTTTATTTTCTTTTATGTGTGACATCCTCCAAAGGGGTGTTACATTAGTTGGTATCGAGCCCAAGTTAGAGTCTTTTGGTGTTGTGGTTGGGTCTGTTTTTTTGGTTGTCTTTGTGTGATTCTCTGTGATCTTTGTGATTTATATCCTTTTAAATATCTAGAAGGATGTATCTAACTTTGTTTTGTTATGTTTGAAGAAAAAAGATGGCTGGTAGAGGTAGAGGACGTGCTAACGTAAATCGTGAGGAGGACCCGATGTTGGTTCTTCTTTGAAGCTATGCGGCAAATGGTGAAGTGATTACTCAAACAAAATTTGAGAATGACCAACAAAGAAGATGCTACGGTGATGCCCTAAATTTATCTGAATTTAGGCGCCATAATCCGCCACAATTTAGAGGCGAGGTGGATCCGGAGAAAGCGAGTCAGTGGATGCAAGATTTAGAAAGAATCTTTGAGGGGATGAGATGTACAGATGAAAAGAAAGTAACTTATCTTTGTTTTCATCTTTGAGAGGAGATGCAGAACATTGGTGGAGAGGAGTCCGCCGAATGTTGCAAGCTGAAGGGACTGAGATCACCTGGGAAGTGTTTTCTAATACTTTTCTGGATAAGTATTTTCCTGCGAGTGCTAGGCATGCCAAGGAGATGGAATTTCTTGGGTTGCGACAGGGAAATATGACAGTGAATGAATACGCTACAAGATTTGAAAGTCTGTCTCAATTTTCGGATTATGCTCAAAATCGACAAGATGAGGTATGGAAATGTCGGAAGTTTGAGTCTGGATTGAGAGTAGAATTGAAGCGGGGAGTGATATCTCTGAGGATAAATCAATTTCATGCTTTGGTTGACGCATGTGCGCGACTTGAGGAGCTTGAACCGTCGCGAGATCAAAGGAGTCAGAACTTTGGGCCGACAAGGTTTCAAAGAGGTGGAAGTAGCAATACAAATCGGTTTCTGCGTAAGCCGTATGCTAGACCACAAGGAAGTCAGACTCAGCGACCGCCAGTTGGAGGGAGTGTACCTAGTGGAGGAGCGGGACGAGAGTGGTGTTTACACCGACGTGTTTTAAGTGCGGTAAGAAGGGCCATCTATCTCCGATTTGTACAATCGGGGAACCGTCTCGTTTTAACCGTGGATGACACTGGGCATATGTCGAAGGATTGTACTCGACGCAGAAGAAACACCGTTGTTCGTCATGTTAGAACTAATCGGCAAAAATCTGGAAATACTCAACCAAAATGCGGAGGGCGAGTGTACACAATGATGGGATCGAAGTTTCCCAATCGATGACCTTATTCAAGGAGAAGGAGACATCGGAGGTAACCTTTCGACCGTATTGTATGACTCGGGTGCTACACACTCGTTTATTGCCTATGATTGTGTGGAAAGACCGAAGTTGCCTATGTCTTCTCGAATGTTAAGTTGAGTGTATCTACGCCTAACCGCTAAACCCGTAGTTACTTCTAAGATCTGTTTGGATTGTCCTATTGTTGTGAAGGGCCGTTTGTTTTTGGTCAATTTGATTTGTTTGCCTCTTATTGAGATAGATGTAATCTTAGGGATGGATTTGGTTATGTTCTAACCATATCCTTATAGATTGTGCAAAGAAAACTATAGTTTTTCCTAAGGAAGAAGAGTCCGGATTCTTAAGCTATCTTGTTAAGGTCAAGTCTTTGTTGAGAGATGGAGCGCAGGATATCGGTATTGTCTTCTCTAGAAGTTAAGAATGAGAAGGATGTGAATACTATTCCTGTTGTCAACGATTTTCCGGATGTTTTTCCTGACGATGTACCTGGTTTACCTTTGAGCGGGAGATCGAATTCTCAATTGATTTAGTACCGGGAACAGGTCCTATCTCAATTGCACCATACCGTATGTCGCCAGTAGAGTTGGAGGAGCTGAAGAAGCAATTGGTGGAACTGTTGGAGAAAGAATTTGTACGACCTAGCATTTCCCCATGGGGTGCACCTGTACTTTTGGTCAAGAAGAAGGATGGAACGTCACGACTTTGTGTGGACTATCGGCAATTGAACAAGGTGACTATCAAGAATAAATATCCGCTTCCAAGAATCGACGATTTGATGGATCAATTGAGAGGAGCTGTGATATTTTCCAAGATTGATTTGCGATCAGGTTATCACCAGATTCGGGTAAGAGGGGAAGATGTGCCGAAGACTGCTTTTCGAACTCGTTATGGACATTATGAGTATCAAGTAATGCCGTTCGGGGTGACAAATGCTCCTGCCATATTTATGGATTATATGAACAGGATATTTCGTCCATATTTAGACAGATTTGTTGTTGTCTTTATCGATGACATTCTGATCTATTCTCGATCGAAGGAAGAGCATGTTGAACATCTGAAAGTTGTTCTTCAGATTTTGAGGGAGAAGCAGTTGTATGCGAAGTTGGCTAAGTGTGAATTCTGGTTGGAAGAAGTCCAATTTCTTGGTCACGTAATTTCTAGAGAAGGTATTGCGGTGGACCCATCGAAAGTGGAGACTGTTTTTTCTGATGGGAGAGACTAAGACAAGAATGAAGTTCGAAGTTTTGTTGGACTTTCTTGGTTATTATCGGAGATTTATCGAAGGTTTTTCCAAGATTGCTTTGGACCACTTACACAATCGACGAGGAAAAGTCAAGCTTTTGAATGGACGGCAGAGCGTGAAGCCAGTTTTCAAGAGTTGAAGAAGAGGTTAACAACTGCACCGGTGTTGATCCTACCAGATTCGACGAAATCTTTCGATGTGTATTGTGACGCTTCTTATCAAGGATTAGGATGCGTGTTGATGCAAGACCGGAATGTGGTGGCATATGCTTCTCGACAATTGAAGGTTCATGAAAAGAATTATCCTACACATGATTTGGAATTGGCTGCGGTAGTTTTTGCTTTGAAGATATGGAGGCATTTTCTCTATGGAGCAACGTTCAACATCTTCAGTGATCACAAGAGTTTGAAGTACTTGTACGACCAGAAGGAGCTGAATATGAGGCAGCGAAGATGGTTAGAATTTCTGAACGACTACGATTTTCAACTTTTGTACCACCCTGGTAAGGCGAATGTCGTAGCCGATGCCTTGAGTAGAAAGATTATCAGTGTTTCTGCTCTAATGATTAAAGAGAAAGAGCTCATTGAATAGTTTAGAGATGAGTGGTCATTTGTTGAGTTGAAACCGGGGAAGATCTGTATTAGCATGGTTACTATCTCAAGCGAGCTGATGGAAGATATAAGGGAAAAGCAAAATGCCGATAAATTTTTACAAGGAATAAGGGAGCAGATGAAGCAAAATGAGGCGGTAGAGTTCAAAGAAGGAACTGATGGAATTCTGAGGTTTCGGGGTAGAATCTGTATTCCTCGTGACCGAGAACTGAGGCGATATATTGTGGAACATGCCCATACTAGTCTATTAAGTATGCATCCAGGTATAACAAAGATGTACCAAGACTTGAAGAAGTTATTCTGGTGGCATGGAATGAAGGGTGATGTGGTTAGATGCGTGTTAACTTGCCTAGTTTGTCAAAAATCGAAAGTTGAACACCAAAGGCCAGCTGGGATGTTGCAACCATTATCGATCCCAGAATGGAAATGGGACAGCATTTCTATGAATTTCGTTACTGGTTTGCCAAAGACAAGGAGAGGTCATGATTCGATATGGGTTATAGTCGATAGACTTACGAAATCGGCTCATTTCTTACCAATCAATATTAAATATTCTTTGGAAAGATTAACCCAGTTGTACATCAGCGAGATTGTCAGATTACATGGAGTGCCTACATGTATAGTTTCTGACAGAGATCCAAGGTTTACGTCAAGATTTTGGCGAAGTCTGCAAGAAGCTATGGGAACCAAGTTACGGTTAAGTTCAGCCTATCATCCACAGACAGATGGTCAGACAGAGAGAACTATACAGTCTTTGGAAGATTTGTTACGGGCTTGTGTTTTGGAACAACGGGGAAGTTGGGATGAATTTTTATCTTTGATAGAATTCACCTACAACAATAGTTTTCACGCAAGCATCGGAATGGCACCTTATGAAGCATTATACGGAAGACGATGTCGAACGCCGCTATGTTGGTATCAAGATGGGGAGAGTATAACTGTTGGACCGGAACTTGTACAACAGACTACGGATAAAGTCAAGATGATACAAGAGAAGATGAGGACGGCACAAAGCAGACAGAAGAGTTATGCGGACAAACGAAGACGATCTCTTGAATTTAAGGAGGGTGAGCATGTATTTCTAAGAGTTACTCCTACGACGGGTGTCGGAAGAGTAATCAAGTCGAAGAAGCTTACTCCTAAATTCATTGGACCATATCAGATTATCAGACGTATAGGTCCTGTAGCATATCAAATTGCTTTGCCGCCTTTTCTATCCAATTTGCATGACGTGTTTCATGTGTCTCAGTTACGGAAGTATATACCAGATCCGACACATGTTCTGACCGGATGACGTGCAATTAAAGGAGAATTTGACTTTACGAAACTTTACCCGTCGGGATAGAGACGAGAAAGGTAAAGAACTTCGAGGAAAGATGATTGAGCTAGTGAAAATCATATGGAATGATGTGACGGGTGAGGCTACTTGGGAACTAGAAGATAAAATGAAGGATCAGTATCCTCATTTGTTTGAATGAACATCGAATTTCGAGGACGAAATTTTTATTTGTTGGGGAGAGTTGTAACGCCCCAATTTTTAGAAAATATTCGAATGTACTTGTTTTCTGTTTTTCATGCTTTTGTATGAATGACCGTTGTATCCCTATTTTTCTTTCTCGATTTACGTATGAAAACAATTACGATAATACTGAGTTCAAATTTTATTTGATCGTTTTACGTAATTTGTTTCGAGACGATAAAATAAAAATTTTTTCGAGCTCTTGTATTAATTTTTCTCGAAAGATATACATGACTAAATAATACTGCTGGATATTTTATTTGAACGTTTTGGACGATTACCTACGTTGTGGAAAAAAAGCGGAAAATGACCGTTACGTCCGAACGAACGTACGTCTTGTTTTTATTTGTTTTGTCTGTTTTTAATTGTTTTCTTCTTGATTTAATGCCCGAAAATACGTCTGTGAATTTTTATGGACTTTTTGTGTGATTTGCTCAGGCAGGAAAATAATATTTTTCGGCCTTTGGGAAATCTTATTTTATTATTTAGAATTGGGGGATCTTACTTAACCCGATTCTGAATGAGACTAAAAATAATCTTTTAATTTTTAGGATTTAACTGTCAAATAAAATAATTTTATATTATTATAATATTATTTTATTAGTCAGTATGTTTTAGTGACAGTGGACCCGGAAATATTTTGCGGGACCCACAATTAGCAGAACGGTTAGATCGGTAGCTTAATTAATCACCGTAAGCTGTAGAACTTTCCAACAGTGACTCAAATTACTCGATCAAGAACAGAGCATTTATTACACTGTGTGACTAAGCAAGGTGAGTCACCATGAGCAACCAATAGAATTAAAGCTTGTTAAGCAAGATTTGATCTTGACCTTTGATGTGTTCAATGGCTTGGATGAAGCCAAATCCATGCACATCCTTACACATGAAGGCTACGGCCATTTGGAGAGAGAAAGCCAAAAATCACCTTCCATCTTCATCACTTTTCTCTCTTCTCTCTCATCAAAAACCCTAGCCACCATTGTTGTCCATTTTCTTCACCATATTCGGCCAAGCTAGTTTCCTAACACTCCAACCATCCAAAAATTTTTCTAACCAAGTTTCCTTAACCTAAACACCATTCTAAGAACCTTTGTAGTTGGAAGTTTCTTCAAATTCTTCCATCTAGGGCTTGGAAACCAACCTTGAAAGTTTTACCTAGAAGGTGAAATTTCATGCTTTTCTTTTCTCTCTTCTTTTTCAAAGTTCTAAGCCATGATTTTTTCATGGTTTAGCTTCTTTTTCATGGTTAGTAACATGTAGGTTTTGTTTGAGATTTTTAGGTGTTTGGTGGAGTGAAAACCGTGACCTAGGAGGTGAGAAAGCAAGCTTTTTGTCTTCATTTAAGGTAAGAGGAAGACAATTCTTATCATCCCTTGATGGTGGTAAGAAGATGGATTGTTTGTAGAATCCATAAGGATTCGGTTGTGGTGTGTTTATTGATGTGTATTTGTTAATTTTTGTGGTTGCTAGTAGCTTAAGTGTTATGTATTAGTAGCTTTCTTGTTTGGTAATTGTAATAATTTTGCATGTCTAATAGCTTTTGATTGTATGTCTATAAGCTTTAAATTAGGTTTTATGTGTTAGAAATATTTTGCATGTGTTAGAAATATTTTGCATGTGTTAGAGATATAAATGCATGTGTTAGAATTGTATGATAAGATTTAGGATGTGAATAACATGTGTAAATTTGCATGAGTGTTCCAAAGAACACATTCCTTAGCTCACGGCAATGCCAAAATGTGAGGACCAAAATGTTCTCTTCATTTTTCCTAAAGTGCAACTTAATTGATTAGGAGAAATAAGAAGGTTTTAAATGGTTTTGATCAAAGAAAAGGAATTTATAAATCAAATGGTAAAGGTTTAGTACATTTTGGGCCAACATGCCTAAAAGATTTATTTGATTCAAAATCATTGCTTTATAACATGATTTAATGAATTTAGATAAGATAATACCTTTGACATGATTTAGAAATCAAATGAAAAAGTTTTACAAAATTCGCCAACATGCCACTATAGGTACTTATGATTTCTAAAAATTGATTTCAAACCTTTTTCAATCAAAAAGAGACAATACAAGTTAACAAGAAATTTTCTATAATGATTTTGAAGAAACAAATTGAGTAGAATTAAGTTTAAAGGATTAAAACTAGTGATTTTATCATTAGGAAATAAAATACAGAAATTTTGAGAAATTTTCTAACATATAGCTCACTTTAGGTTTTGAAGCATGTTAGAGATTTCAAAAGAGAATTAAATGATATGGATAAAAAAAATTAGGTAAATAGAAAATTTTATAGAAAATTTAGAAAACCACTATTATAAGTTTATAAACAAAATACTGTCAATTTTTAGTAAAAATGAATCTATAAGATAGTAAAAATATCCTAATGACAGTATGCGGTATGAAAAACTATTCTACGTAGTTTAAAAGTACTCAGTACTATTTCTATCTGTTTAAACAGTAATTTTAAAGGCATTCGAATAAGAAAATGATTTAAAAATCCTACGCGATTGAGAAAACGTATTAAAAATGCTACGCGATTTTAAAAACAGAAAAATATCTTTACCCGATTTTTATACGTTTGTAAAAACGACGAGATTTCAAAAACGCGATAAAATTTCTACGCGATTGACCGTAACCATATTTATTTTTATTTGTCGGGAAAAAGTGAACCCGCATGTGCTTTTGAAAATCTATATCTTTGTCGGGAAAATGTGAACCCGCATGTGCTTTTGAAAATCTATTTCTTGTCGGGAAAATGTGAACCCGCATGGGTTTTTGAGAATTATTTCTTTGTCGGGAAAATGTGAACCCGCATCAGGCTTTCCATCTATTTTTTTTATGTGTGCCATGTATTTGGTGGATTGGTTGACGAGACGAATCACATCGTGGTGTCGATGCGATAAACGTAGTGTGGTTCATTGTTCTAATGAACTTGGAGACTTTAGTGTACGGGATCCCACATGTGGACGGTTAGCGCCTCCGGGCCGTGGTAAACCGATAGCGCACTATGGTACTCAACATACACTATATTTAATCGAGATTGGTGGAATCTAGTAGTACATTTGCCTCGTAGTGACACAACGTGAGACCGTGAACTACACCACGCCCGGATTGATGGATTCTGTGTCGTGGGGCTATAGACGCAACGTGTGACCGCGGAATAGTTGGTGGGGCAGCCGTGGTACTATTAGATTTTGCGAATCATTCCTCTCTCGATACTTGTGTTTTCTTTAGCTCCATGGAGTAGGATTTTGTTATATTATTTATCTCTATGTCTATTTGTTTCCATCTTATCTATTTATTTTTATCTCGTATTTTATTTATTGATTTTATCTGGTTACTGTTATTATTAATTATTATATCTTATCTGTTTATTTATAATTCTTAATTTATCTGTGAGGTTTTATCTGTGAAGTGACATATTGTGATGGTACCAAAATTTTACTTCAATTAATTATTATAATTGTTAAAGCTTTATGTATTGCATGGACTGTACGTATATATTGTTTGTCATCTTTTTATTGGCCATGTTGTGATGATTTTATGTTGTCTTACCTCTTTGTTATATGTATTTTCTGTTTATTTATTTTACGCGGTAAAGACTTCGAGGAAGAGGAACAGCCTCTTGAGATCGTGTATCCTGAAGAGGAGGAAGATCGGCAAGCAGACGACCAGTTTGACGATCAGGAACCATCCGATCATCCATATCCTCTGGATTGATTGTGAGGGATGGCGACGCCAGGATTTTTGGGATTCATAGAGCTGGTATTTCATGGAGGTGCTCTGGCTTGGCATCTACGAGGAGACCGTGACTCTGTGACGTATGCAGGACGTGTGTGACCGTGATCCTACGTCATCGTTTTGATGATGAGCCTGTCATGACGACGACGTTATTTCTGCACTTAGAGTTGCCTTTATCCATTAGGCGTTATTGGGGTGCTGAAAACCCTGAGCCTAGTGAGATAAGCATCGTATCGACTGCGCGATCCCGTTATCGCCGTGTGTCGAGGCATCCGGGATATTTATCCCACGATGATCATTTTCAGTGATAGTGATCCATCGAAGATTAGATAACCATGATGTTTTTTTTTTGGACGCGCGTCCGTATGTACGTATATATTAACTCTTTTATTGCTTTCTTTCTTGTTTTTGTTTAAATATTTGTAGTCTTAGTTGTAAATTATTTGTACACCTTATAACTTAACCATATGTATATTATCAGTGATGATGTTTTTTTTTATTTCGTATTTTTCGCAATAACTTTTTATATCATATTTCTGTCTATCAGGAATTATTTTACAACCCGTAATAATATTTAACAAATATTTCACAACTTGGGTAGATTTTATTTCTATTTCTTTTATTTTCTTTTATGTGTGACATCCTCCAAAGGGGTGTTACACATTGAGAATTAGCCAACTCTCGATTTGGTGTTAGCTGCAGTTAAAAATCACTCTGAGAACATAGAGACACTTTCTGTGTGGGGCAATGTTCAACGCATTTAGAAATCGCAAAGGCCTGAAGTATACATTCGATAATAAGGGACTAAACATGAGACAGAGAAGGTAATTAGAATTTTTTTAAAGGAATATGACGTCTAGCTTCAGTGTCATCTTGTCTGAATTTCCAATAGACTTACTCCAAGATTCTACGTACTATATTAAATTTCTTTTCGAATTGGTCCAGTAGCCTAACAACCAATTTTGTCATCCTTTCTTTCTAAATATTCATGATATCTTCCACATGACATAATTGCAAAAATGTATCCCCGATCTAGCTAGGTCATCAAACTAAACACGGTACAATTCAGAGAGAGTCTGATATATGAAATGCTTCCTGTGAAGATTGAGGATAGGAGAGCAAAGCAACACGAAGGCAGGGAGATCACATTCACAAGAGTAATCTGAATTAACGCGACGAGGAATGCAACATGAATGTTAGAAGATAAGATAAAAAAATAACATTCATGTTTATTCTAAGGAATGAAAATTTCGAGGACGAAATTTCTATTTGAAGGGGAGAGTTATAACATCCCGAAAATTAATAAATTTGTTATAAATAGTCATTTTATAATATTTGTGATTTTTTGGAATTTTTTTGGATTTTTCTGAGAACGTGAAATATTTTAATATTATTTCTCATTTTACGTGCACGCTGAGTGAAGCCGGAAAAATAAGATATTTTTCCTGAGAACCTTGAACTGTGAAAACATCGATGGGGAATCTTACTAAACCTGAGACCAGACATGATTTACGAGATTTTACATTTTTCGAGAAATTTCATCTCACATGATGAAAAATTGCTGTATAAAATTTTATCCGCTGGATAATTAATACTAACTTCTGTCAACTGTAACAATTGTCCATTGGATAATAGCATGTATTAGAAACCCTATTACCTTATCCTAATACAATCCACTTTATGTCAAATCAAATCCACTTTCATTCAAATAAGTGTACTTTCATCAAAGCTTCTTTAAGAAGCTTTGACTACCAAAAGACTAAGCTACCCTTGGCTTATTGGGGAAGCTAATTTCTCCCCTCTTTACCCTCTCAATGCCGCGGCTAAGCTAGCCCATGGGAGGCAAAATTTGTCTCCACACTTAATGCATCATCATCCAAAATATCTCATTTCAACCTAACACTTTCTCTCTCTAGCTTTTCTCTTCCATTTTTTCTCCTCCTTCTCTCTTCTTCTCCCTTCTTCTCTACGAAAATCCAGCCACCATTAAAGACCATTCTCTTCACTTTTCTCTTTATAAACACCATTTTTATACTCCCCTCAACCTCCTTTACACTTCCTATTTGAAGGGTTTTCCTCAAAAATCAACTTTTTCTCCATTGCCATCCAAGACAAAACTTCAAGCTTTAAGGTAAAGGTTGCATTTTTCTTCCTTCTTTTCTTCATTTTCGTGTTCCATGGTCTCTTTGGTGACCATGGATCTCTTCTTTTTCAACCTATGATGTTGATTCCTTGTCTTGAAATTTCTAGGGTTTTGGAAGCTCAAAACTGAAATCTTCAAGAAGCAAGTAGGAGCCCATTTTCGTGTTCTTCCATTACTTAAGTGTAATAATTAGTGGACATAAGGTCCACCAAGCACTCATCATTATGCCACACTAATAATGGAGAAAGCTTAATGAATGGCCATTATGAAGCCACTAATTGTGGCTGAAATTTTAGAAGATTTTAGACCACATCTTGGTCATGGAATTTAGCTATAAATAGCCATGCTTAAGGCCTTACCAAGACACACCAAAAACTCCAAGCTCTAGGAGTTCTCTCTTCTTAATATTTCTCTTCATTTTCTTATTCTAAAGTGAGAGAAAGTTCTAATAGTTAAAGAAAATTTTGGGTTTCAGAGAGGCTTGAGTTAGAGTGATTTTGGGTGTAATTGAGTGCTGGGAACTGAGTGAAACACTGAGTGAGCTTGTAATAATCCTCCTTTGTCATAGTGGAATTTTTCTCGTTGCTCTTCGACCGTGGACGTAGGCAAATAGCCGAACCACGTTAATTCTCGGTGTCATTTTCTCTATTATTTTTTCTCTAAATGGGCCTTTCGCTGCAACAGTAAGAGAGAGATTTACTCACTTCAACCATTATTGGTGGTGAGGAGACTGTTGTGTGGTTGTTGATGAAGAAATCCATCTTTGTATGTTTACTTTGTTGGGTGAATTTTCATGTTTAAGTATTCTTAATTAAGATTGGTACTTGTATAATGATCTTGAATGTATTGGATATGTTGAAAATGCTTGATCATGTTAGGGTTGTTAAATGGAAAATTTGGAGTCTCCTACCCTAATATGAGGCTACGGTTTTGACTAGGATTTTGAGGTATGAATTGGTTTTTGTACACTAATAAAATGAAGCTTATGTAATTAAAGGTTGAATGATAATGTTGGGAATTAATGGATGGAGATTTTTGAGGGTTTCTTAACCTAATGTGAGGCTACGATTTTGGCTTGGAATTTAGGGAAATAGGAATGATTTTGTGTGAACTAAAATTTGAGTGATTATATATCAAGAAATTAGTGCATAAAAAGGAAATAAATTGAAACTTGGAAGACTTGAGAGGTCACGGTTTTTGTGAGAAAAATTGGAGTTCAAAAGATGCTTTAGTATATCCTTGGAATTTAAGAATTTAGAGACAAACATAATCTATAATGAGATGGGAGAATTAAGTTGGATGATAACACTTATGAGGCCTCAGTCTTGGCTTCAAATCTTTAAGGTTGGAATTGAATTGTGTAAGACGGAATCTAAGTGATTAGTTATGAAATGAGTAAGACATGAAATGGAAATTTTAGGGGTTTCCCACCTTAATGTAAGGCCACGGTTTGGCTTGAACCCTAAGAAAGTGAATTGATCCCATGTCAAATAAAAGCTAAGTAATTAGGTATCAAGAGACTAGTGCATAAAATGGAAGGAAATTTAGTACCTTGAAGGCTTGTGAGGCCACGATTTTAAGGGTTATTTAACCTAAGGAATTTCATAATTGATCAAGACTTAAGTTATTGGAAACGTTAGACCCTTAATGGGGAATGGTGATAAATGATGAACCGTAAACATACATTGACATTGGGAAGTGGTTCTATATTGTCGTAAGACCCTAAGTGGGACTAGGTATTTGTTGATGAATTTCTTAAAGAGATTATGATATATTGACATTGAGAATGATTATATACCATTGTGGTATTGCATAGGATAAATGTATCATTGATATGATTTATTGACATTGAGAATGTATATATATGCCATTGTGGTATGCTTATGATGAATGCATCATTGATAAACATACATGATTGGACATTGCATCGTCATGCATATGTGTTGTCCGTTGGACATTGTTGTAAAGGCGGTGTATGCCTAGGAGTTGAATAACACCTATGTGCGGGTGCGAATAGACTAAGCGTGGGGTCATAGTGGTTGGCCCTGGGGGCATCGGGTTGTGGGTGCCTCACATGGACAGTTATGAGCTTGTCGTGGGGTAGACCGATGCAAACACACCGACTATCCAAACTGAGACGCTATCCTATATCGGGATCAACTGTTGAGGTGCCATGTATAAGCCATTATTGCATAAATATTTTTATGAGATGAAGCACACTATTTTTAAGGCTAACGATATATTGGCATTACTCCTTGATCATTCACTCTGAAAATATTGATGTCTAGCTCCATGGAGTAGGATTTTGGTACCATAATGCATTATGCACTGTTCATTGTCGGTCTCATAAATTGTTGAGCATGAACACTTGTGACTATGAAAATATATGTTTTATTTCTGTAATAATTATCTAGATATTTTGCTGATTGTTTGAAATATCATTGCTTATAATTGTACTACTTTGCTATAAATTCTACTATTACTGTTAATGAATATGTGGACTATGTTGCTATGTGGGCGCTCTGCATCATGTTGTCTTCTTACTACTATAATGGTAATGAAAGTTGGGTGTCTCACATCTTTACTGTATTACCCTGTTTTATGTTGTATTGAATAAAGACAGTGAAGAGCGCGAATTTGAGTCTGATTAGTTAGGTTTTAAGGATCGACTTCTGTTTCCTCATGATGGCATCTGCACAACCTCTTCTATTACGCACGTGGATACAGTTTCATAGTGGCTAGGAAGCCTAGCATTTTGACTCCAAAGCGGAGCGTGTTAGTTACATTGGGGAGGTGACCCTAGTTCAGTGCGGTAATGAACCTGGAGCTGGTACGAATATATTTTATATTCCTATACGTGTGGAGTTTCCTACACCCATTGGGGAGATGTGGGATAACTACCGCCTCTTCCCTAGAGAGGTTTCAGTTATAACGCATGTTCGTGCTCTCATGCATCTAGAAGTGTTGCAAGGACGAATATTCCCTATCGGAAACACTGAAAAAGATCAGGTGCAGGACCATTCCTTTCATGTGTTAGACTTCGGGGAAGGTCGAACTTTTATATGGTAGTTATATTATGCTATGTAAAACCTATAATTTATATTGTTGTACATTAATTTGTGTAAGGATGATGGATATGTACTCTGTATTAAACTAATGTTGTATTTTGTGTTGCGAGACAATATAATTATATTTCATATCGTGGCTCGTATTTTCTATTTATGCATAATGGAAATAACTCTAAGTATTTTATAAATCTAAATTTGAAAATATTGGATATTTGACACTGTGACACGCCTGGACCTAGTGACTGTGGTATAATGATGATTGTGCTGTGGTGGCTAGATCTAGGTGCGTTACACTAAGGAGGTATCAGAGCAGTTCATCCTATTGAGTCGGGGTATGGACTTGCTATGTTTAGGCATATTAGAATTTTACATGTTGTACACTTCCTTGTCTCTTGATTGAGATGATGGGAAAGGAATGCATGGCTTGCCATAGGTTGATTGTTAGTAACTACTGTTATACAGTTGCATGATATTAAGGATTGGCTTACTCAATATGTAATGTTCTGTGCGTATAAGAAACTATGACTTCACCTAGGCGTACTGCACTAGGAAAATAGGAATTTTTTTTTTGGTAAGGAGATCAAAAGGTTTTGGGGAACGAATCTTCTGGAGAAAGAAATGATTGGTGTAAGTTTGGTTTGAGAAGCTATTTGGGGGTTGACGACTAACAAGAGATTATGCCATGGAAGGCAAAACGAAGAGGCTCGAGTTGGAGACTGTTAGGATTCGTGGATTTGACTTGTCTTGTTTGAATTGTGTGACTATGTGTGTTTGGTTTCCGAGATGAGACAATGTTGTTTGAAATAATTACGTTTGTTTTGTTGTGTTATGTGTTGTCCATCTTTAAAGAAAGTCAATGGCTCACAGTAGACATACAAGGGCAATGGCTCGTGATAGGCGTACATATGTGAGCACAGGACGAGACAATAAAAGCTTGGTTGTGACTGCGGAAGAAAGACAAAGGATAGTTGATGTGACAACTCACCAAGATCAGAGGACTGCACAGCAGCGAGAACTGGAGGTTACGGTCCCAAATTTGTTGAAGGAAAGTCGTTGGACTTGGGATAACCTTGGATTGCCTAAATCCCAAAGGAGGAGTAATAGAAAAGCTAATCCATTCAAGCGGAAACCATACTCCCAATTATCAGGAAAACGACTGTCGCATCCAACTCATAAGGAAAATGTT
Organism: Ormosia emarginata; assembly: GCA_029884605.1. Taxonomy (NCBI): domain Eukaryota; kingdom Viridiplantae; phylum Streptophyta; class Magnoliopsida; order Fabales; family Fabaceae; genus Ormosia; species Ormosia emarginata. The sequence continues at coordinate 7,754,127 of JAQQTP010000079.1, forward strand.
AGTGGCAGTGGATCAAATCAGACCCCGACATCTTTACCAAAATGTAAGAAATGTGGAAAGAACCACTCAACAAAGGGATGTAAGACCAAGAGAATGTCCTGTCTCAAGTGCGGGAATAAGCACCTAACGAGGGACTGCACAATTGTAGGAATCATCTGTTTTAAACGTGGAAAGCATGGACACGTTTCCCGCAACTACAACCAAGCAAAGGCAGGTTCTTCAGTCAATGCTGCAAGGGCTGTGAAACCGCAAGCAAAAGGCAGAATTTATACCCTGGGTGGTGCTGAGGACTCTAACTTTGAAGATCTAAACAACGGAAATTATGCCTCAAGTGACGATCCCGTAATTGTGTTGTACAATTCTGGGGGCAACGCCTCCTTTTACGATTTGTAACTGTATAGATCATTTGGATTCATAACAACCCACAAAGTTGAAGCCTTGTGAGGGAAAGGAGCTTGAGAATACATGTTAATGTCTTCCTTTGAGGACAAAAGAAAAGGGAATATGACTGTCACTATTGTAGTCAGTAAGTTTCTCATGATGAACTATAGTGCTGTCAGTTAAGGAGAAGAATGGAACATCTCAGTGAGATAAGGACCGTGGCCAATTGAACAAGATTATGAGGAAACATTCGAATACTCGCTAGTTTTGGTCCTACCTAATCCCGATGAGACATTTGAAGTGTTTTGTGATGCTTCACATTAAGGTCTAGGATGTGTATTCATGCAAAGTTAGGAAGTTGTGACTTATGTCTCGAGGTAGTTGAGGGTGCATTGAGAATTGCCCAACTCTCGATTTGGTGTTAGCTGCAGTTAAAAATCACTCTGAGAACATGGAGACGCTTTCTGTGTGGGGCAATGTTCAACACCTTTAGAAATCACAAAGGCCTGAAGTATACATTCAATAAAAAGGGACTGAACATGAGACAGAGAAGGTGATTAGAATTTTTTTGAAGGAGTATGACGTCTAGCTTCAATATCGTCTTATCTAAATTTCCAATAAACTTACTCCAAGATTCTATGGACTGTATTAAATTTTTTTCGAATTGGTCCGGTAGCCTAACAACCAATTTTGTCATCCTTTCTTTCTAAATCCTCATGATATCTTCCACATGACATAATTGCAAAAAAGTATCCCCGATCTAGCCAGGTCATCAAACTAAACATGGTACAATTCAGAGAGAGTTTGATATATGAAATGCTTCCTGCGAAGATTGAGAATAGGAGAGCAAAGCAACACAGAGGCAAGGAGATCACATTGGCAAGAGTAATCTGAATTAAGGCGACGAGGAACACAACGTGAATGTTAGAAGATAAGATAAAAAAACAACATTCATGTTTATTCTAAGGAATGAAAATTTCGAAGGCGAAATTTCTATTTGAAGGGGAGAGTTGTAACATCCCGAAAATTAATCAATTTGTTATAAATAGTCATTTTATAATATTTGTGATTTTTTGGAATTTTTTTAGATTTTTTTGAGAACGCGAAATATTTTAATATTATTCCTCGTTTTACATGCACGCTGAGCAAAGCCGGGAAAATGAGATATTTTTCCTGAGAACCTTGAACTGTAGAAACGTCAACGGGAGATCTTACTAAACCTGAGACCAGATACGATTTACAAGGTTTTATGTTTTTCGAGAAATTTCATCTGACAGGATAAAAAATCACTGTGTAAAATTTTATCCGCTGGATAATTAATGCTGACTTCTGTCAACTGTAACAATTGTCCATTGGATAATAGCATGTATTAGAAACCCTATCACTTTATCCTAATGTAATCCGCTTTATGTCGAATCAAATCCACTTTAATTCAAATAAGTGTACTTTCATCAAAGCTTCTTTGAGAAGCTTTGACTACCAAAAGACTAAGCTACCCTTGGCTTGTTGGGGAAGCTAATTTCTCCCCCTTTACCCTCTCAATGCCGTGCCTAAGCAAGCCCATGGGAGGCAAAATTTGCCTCCACACTTAATGCATCATCATCCAAAATATCTCATTTCAACCTAACACTTTCTCTCTCTAGCTTTTCTCTTCCATTTTTTCTCCTCCTTCTCTCTTCTTCTCCCTTCTTCTCTACGAAAATCCAGCCACCATTAGAGACCATTCTCTTCACTTTTCTCTTCATAAACACCATTTCTATACTCCCCTCAACCTCTTTTACACTTCCTATTTGAAGGGTTTTCCTCAGAAACTAACTTTTTCTTCCATTGCCATCCAAGACAAAGCTTCAAGCTTTAAGGTAAAGGTTGCATTTTTCTTCCTTCTTTTGTTCATTTTCGTGTTCCATGGTTTCTTTGGTGACCATGGATCTCTTCTTTTTCAACATATGATGTTGATTCCTTGTCTTGAAATTTCTAGGGTTTTGGATGCTCAAAATCGAAATCTTCAAGAAGCAAGTAGGAGCCCATTTTCGTGTTCTTCCATTAGGTAAGAGGGAGATTTACTCACTTTGTAACACCTTAATATAGATATCTAGATATATCTTAGATAGACAGAGATATATATAGATAACCAGTACTAGAGACGTCACTTCTATGCTACATATTAACATAAATCTATAATCACAACTGAGTAATTATAGAAAGCCTTAAGAGATTACAGAAAACTTAAACCTCATACATATATATATATATACAAACTTAGTCGCATAAGGGCTTATTGTAATACATATAACATAAAACTTACAGAACAAATATAACTGATTACATAAGTTCTGTCTACTTAAAGCAATAAAAAACTACTTTAGTCTTCATGCTTTATCTTCTTACCCTTAGCAGGGTCTGTACCATAGTACCTGTGCCTGATCCTGCATCTATTCCTGCATATGGATTTACATGGAATAACAACTGGGGTGAGAATAAACATTCTCAGTAAAAGCAATTCCAATAGCATCTAACTATAACATTGTATATAACAATTATATAACAGATGCTATAATTCTAACTTAGGAGGTTCCTCCTCTTTTCTCATATCTGCACATTTTCTTATAGTGTGATATCAATTGATAGCCTACACACTGTTAATATATACAACGCCCATACAGCTGTAAATGCCAACAGTGATGGACAATGCCCATACAACTGTCCGTGAATGCAATGAGAATGATATGTAATATGAATATGCCTAAGGAAATCCTAAGAGTATGTGGATGAAATGCAAATACAGGGTTTTGTTTTGAAATACATGTAAAAGTTTATTTTAAAAACAAGGAAGTTTACTAGGAACTAGTCAGTATATCATCCAGTAGTAATTAGAGGAAAAGCTCATCCTTGCATTACACATATCCTAGCACGCTGAGAAATTCGGGCTTCATCCTTGCTCAAAGAGGGTCTTTGGATTTTCCACTTATCTCCTTTGGCCTTGGCACTATCGAGACATTAGGGTTATGTCCTTCTCAAAAGTCCTTCGGACACCCATCTATCTCTTTTTGCCTCCATGAATGAACATCAAAGGATACTCACCAAGATCGATACTACTTGACCAATTCATAGACTTACATATGTACTTATATACTTAGTTCCTTTACGATCTAAGCATATTCTCCTAGGAACTTTGCCTTCTTATGTTTACCCTTTGTAATGAGGAGATTCTGCAACCTCATATTACATGTAACCTTAGCATTTAGTTAGAAATACTTGTCCCCTTAGGAACTTCTCTGATTTCTTACCCTCTTAGCTAAATGACCTCACGCCATATAATGTTACATTCTTAGGTAAACATTACCAAACCATTTCTCATACTTGTACCTAAACTCCACCTCATCACTCATATCTCTTAAGTGATTTCTAATGCAACCCTATGTTGCTGAGGTGTTAGGTACTTACCTATGGCAAACCACTAATCTTGGTTGCACTAAGGTTCTTACTCTTCACATACATACTAGATTAACTAACTAGTGTGTGAAAAGCTTAGTATTATGTTTAACTCTTACATAAACATCATCTTACTCTCTTATAGACTCAACTCATCCTAGTGAAAGAGTCTATCTTAACTAATGCCTCATCCACCCTTGCTTAAGGAAATAAATGAGCATTTCTCTAAAACTTTACATAATTAACTCAACTTTAATTAAAGTGAGTAATTCATGCATCTAAATAAGTATAACATACTTATTCTGGTTGTATCTAGCTTTCCCTTCTATCACACTTCTGGTAGTATCCTATACTACACTTGTGTGCTTAAGGTTCCAGATACCTCTTTAATTATTCCAAACTCATGGAATGCTTAAGAACTTAACTTCCATACTTTCATTAGTATCTAAGGAAGTAAATTCCCTTTATCTTGTACTTCTAACTCATCTTTACTAATACATGAGTTATTGCACATTTCTGCTATACCTTATGATTATGACATCTTCTTAGTCACAATTCATCTTATTGTGTATTTAGCAATGCACAAAGTCTCACTTAACTAGAGACTTAGTACCTAAACATTCCCTCCTTGGAACTAATACACAATCTTGTCTCCACTCAAGTAAATCTAATGCAAGAGTGATTCTTACTTGCAACTCTTTGTTGCCTAAGGTTCTAGGTACCTTCCTAAGGTAATCCACTATTCTTGGATATCCTAAGGTTCATACCTTTCTCATTCTTTACTAGTGTGAATACTATTATGCATACTAGTACACTTGTCTTCATTACACCATCTCATCACATCTTAAGTGATATCTAATGCAACACTAAGTTGTCCAAGGTGCTACTAGCTTTCTCTCATATCTTTCCAATGCCACAAACCTTGCCTCATTTGGCTAAATATAGCCAAAGTTATGCGACATTTTGTATAAGCCAAAATAGGTTATTCTATGATTTACCCGATTTTGACCTGACTTTAAATTATAACTGGGAACAATCCATAAGTGGGAAAATTCTAAAATTTTACAAGCAAGAAGCCTTACATCTTAGCTTCAAAATTCCACTGGTTCCATGTTGATACGACATCGGAGCAAGAAATTATGCAATCTGGTTTACTAGCTGCCAGAATGCCTTTTTTCTGTAGAATCTGCCTTAGATTCAAACAAAAACTGATATTGATTAGCTTTCTCAATAATTCTGAAATTTTCACCACATGAATCCCTATGTCTTAGCTTTCAAATGGCTCTGGAATCAGATCATTCCGATTTCTACAGCTCAAGTTATGCAACAAATAATACAGACTGTCTGAATGTTGCCCTGTCCACACCTAGGCTTGGTTTTACCACGCCTAGGCATGGTGCTCTCTGTCTTGCAGGGCTGAAAACTGATCAACCCATGCCTAGGCTTGGAAATATCATGCCTAGGCATGACCATTCTACAAAAAATTCTGCAAAATGCGTTTTCTGCATAATTGGTTGGAAAACCAATTTCCAATCTCTCAATCATGGATTCTAAATGATTTCTAACACTAATCTAGGCCCTTAAACTTGTTGTAACTCTTTTACAACCTATGAATTCTCTTAGGGCATAGATCTAGGTTCAAATCACATAACTCCAAACCATTTCCTAATTCTCCATTCATTAACCAAAATGGTTTGTCTTAGGCCATAAATGACCATCTAGCATTATCTTGGCTTAAACTATCCTAACCTAGTCCTTGGAATCAAGAACCAAGCTAAGAACATGGATTTGGCTATTCAAACCCCTATTTCTATTCAAAAACCCCAAACTATATTCAAAGATAATCAAAGAGGGAGCAATGAATAGAAATCCCCTTACCTCTTGATTGGATGAAGATCTTGAAACTTGATCCTTGATCTTCTTCCTCTCCTTCTTCCCCTTTCTCCTTCTTCTTCTCCTTTTTCTCCATTTTCTTTCTTTTCTTTCTCTCTTTTTCGGTTCTTTGCTGAAGGAAAAGAGAGAAATAGGGGGTGGGACATGGAGGGAATTAAGGAAAAAGATTAACTTAAGTTCTACACTGAAACTTATATCTGTTAAGGACACCCGAATTATACTAATTCAAGTTTTTCAGTTTCCAACAACTTTAGAATAAATCATACGATTCATCTAAATTGTTGTTTTACCATTTTCATGATTTTTTATATCTGCTGCTAGTCATTCGATATTAAAACGCACAACCAGTACGCCTAAAAATACCAAACTGACTCTGATTCTCTTGAAACTTTTACCACGTCTTACTTGGCTTATTTGTGACCTAGAAATAAACTCTCTATGTTTATTTCCTTTAACTTAGCAACTTATGCTATTATCTGTGACATTTTAAGCTATTTTTCAACTTCTGTGTTACAACTAAGTGCCTAAATGAACTCAGTTTGTCACAAAACTTTACTGACATGCTAAACAAGTCAAATGCTACCTTTGGTAAAAATTTACCAGTCTAACATGTGTTTAAGGGTATTACACACTTTAACCATTATTGGTGGGGAGGAGACTTTTGTGTTGTTGTTGATGAAGAAATCCATCTTTGTATGTTTACTTTGTTAGGTGATTTTTCATGTTTAAGTATTCTTAATTAAGATTGATACTTGCTTAATGATCTTGAATGTATTGGATATGTTGAAAATACTTGATCATGTTAGGGTTGTTAAATGGAAAATTTGGAGTTTCCTACCCTAATATGAGGCTACGGTTTTGACTAGGATTTTGAGGTATGAATTGGTTTTTGTACACTAATAAAATGAAGCTTATGTAATTAAAGGTTGAATGGTAATGTTGGGAATTAATGGATGGAGATTTTTTAGGGTTTCCTAACCTAATGTGAGGCTACGGTTTTGGTTTGGAATTTAGGGAAATCGGAATGATTTTGTGTGAACTAACATTTGAGTGATTATATATCAAGAAATTAGTGCATAAAAAAGAAATAAATTGAAACTTGGAAGACTTGAGAGGTCATGATTTTTGTGAGAAAAATTGGAGTTCAAAAAATGCTTTAGTATATCCTTGGAATTTAAGAATTTAGAGACAAACATGATCTATAATGAGATGGGAGAATTAAGTTGGACGATAACACTTATGAGGCCTCGGTCTTGGCTTGAAATCTCTAAGGTTGGAATTGAATCGTGTAAGAAGGAATCTATGTGATTAGTTATGAAATGAGTAAGACATGAAATGGAAATTTTGGGGGTTTCCCACCCTAATGTGAGGCCACAGTTTGGCTTGAACCTTGAGAAAGTGAATTGATCCCACGTGAAATAAAAGCTAAGTACTTAGGTATTAAGAGACTAGTACATAAAATGGAAGGAAATTTAGTACCTTGAAGGCTTGTGAGACCACGGTTTTAAGGGTTATTTAACCTAAGGAATTTCATAATTGATCAAGACTTAAGTTATTGGAAACGTTGGACCTTCAATGGGGAATGGTGATAAATGATCGACCGTAAACATACATTGACATTGGGAAGTGGTTCTATATTGTCGTAAGACCCTAAGTGGGACTAGGTATTTATTGATGAATTTCTTGAATAGATTATGATGTATTGACATTGAGAATGATTATATACCATTGTGGTATTGCATATGATAAATGTATCGTTGATATGATTTATTGACATTGAGAATATATATATATGCCATTGTGGTATGCTTATGATGAATGCATCATTGATAAACATACATGATTGGACATTGCATCGTCATGCATATGTGTTGTCCGTTGGACATTGTTGTAAAGGCGGTGTATGCCTAGGAGTTGAATAACACCTATGTGCGGGTACGAATAGACTAAGTGTGGGGTCATAATGGTTGGCCCTGGCGGCGTCGGGGTGCGGGTGCCTCACATGGACAGTTATGAGCTCCTCTGTGCCGTGGGGTAGACCGATGCAAACACACCGACGATCCGGACTGAGACGCTATCCTATATCGCGATCAACTGTTGAGGTGCCATGTATAAGCCATTTTTGTGCAAATATTTTTATGAGATGAAGCACACTATTTTTAAGGCTAACAAATATACTGGCATTACTCTTTGATCATTCACTCCGAAAATGTTGATGTCTAGCTCCATGGAGTAGGATTTTGGTACCATAATGCATTATGCACTGTTTATTGTCAGTTTCATAAATTGTTGAGCATGAACACTTGTCACTGTGAAAATATTTGTTTTATTTCTGTAATAATTCTCTGGATATTTTGTTGATTGTTTGAAATATCATTGCTTATAATTGTACTACTTTGCTATAAATTCTACTATTACTGTTAATGAATATATGGACTGTGTTGCTATGTAGGCGCTCTGCGCTGTGTTGTCTTCTTACTGCTATAATGGTAATGAAAGTTAGATGTCTCACCTCTTTACTGTATTACCTTGTTTTATGTTGTATTGAATAAAGACAGTGAAGAGCGCGAATTTGAGTCCGATTAGTTAGGTTTTAAGGATCGACTTCTGTTTCCTTGTGATAGCATATGCACAACCTTTTCTGTTACGCATGTGGATACAGTTTCATAGTGGCTTGGAACCCTGGCATTTTGACCGCGAAGCAGAGCGTGTTACTTACATTGGGGAGGTGACCCTAGTTCAGTGCAGTAATGAACCTGGAGCTGGTACGAACATATCTTATGTTCCTATACGTGTAGAGTTCCCTATACCCATTGGGGAGATGTGGGATAACCGCCACCTCTTCCCTTGAGAGGTTTCAATTATAACACATGTTCATGCTCCTATCCATCTGGAAGTGTTGCAAGGGCAAATATTCCCTATCGAAGACACTGAAGAAGATTAGGTGCAGGGCCACTCCTTACATGTGTTAAGCTTCGGGGAAGGTCGAACTTTTATATGGTTGTTATATTATACTATGTAAAACCTATAATTTATATTGTTGTATGTTAATGTGTGTAAGGATGATGGATGTGTACCCTGTATTAAACTAATGTTGTATTTGTGTTGCGAGACAATATAATTATATTTCATATCGTGGCTCGTATTTTCTATTTATGCATAATGGAAATAACTCTAATTATTTTATAAATCTAAATTTGAAAATATTGGATATTTGACATTGTGACACGCTTGGACCTAGTGATTGTGGTATAATGACGATTGTGTTGCGGTGGCTAGATCTAGGTGCGTTACATCTATGGCGTAACCTCTTGCAAGTCTTCAATTCCCAAACAGCTCCTTAGACCAAACTTACATCAGTTATTCTTTTCCCTAAGAGATCGGCTCTCCAAAACCTCTTGGACTCCTTACTAAAGAACTCCTATTCTCCTAGTACGCCTAAGTGAAGTCATAGTTTCCTGTCCACATAGAACATTTCATATTGAATAGGCCAATCCTCAATATCATGTAACTGTGTAACAATAGCTACTAACATTCAACCTATGGCAAGCCATGCATTCCTTTCTCATCATCTCAATTAAGAGACAAGGAAGTATACAACATGCAAGAACTCTAACATGCCTAAACATAGCAAGTCCACACCCTGACACAACAGGATGAACTGCTCTAATACCACGTAGTGTAACACCCCTAAATTCAATAACCATGACACAACCATCATTATGCCACAGTCATTAATTTTAGGTGTGTTACAGTTCAACAACAAGTTTCCAAATTTAAACATTGTGCATATATAGAAAATACGAGTCTCGATATGAAATACATTTATATTTACTCGAATCCAAAACATAACATCAGCTTAAATGAAGATACATCTCTAAAATCCATGCATAAAAGTAACATACAATAATGTTAAACATAAGTTTACATAGAGTAACTACTATATGAAAGTTCGACCTCTCCCAAAGTCAAACACCTGAAGAGAGAGGTCCTGCACTTGATCCTCCCCCAGGTCTCCAACAGATGAGTCTCCCCCATGAGACCCGTCATGATGGATAGAAGCCTAAATAGGTGATACAATCGAAACCTCTCTAGGAAAGAGATGGCAATCAATCCACAACTCCCCAATGGGTATAGGAAATTCCACATGCATAAAAGTACGAAGGGTGCTCGTGACAGCCCCAGGATAAGTACCACTCTGAATTAGAGTCACCTCCCCTACACAAAAAGCTCTGCATCTCGGTCGGTATGCCAGGCATCAATATAAAAGTCCAGATGCCATCGCAAAGAGACAAAAGTTGACCCTTAATAAAACTAAGCGAATCCAACTCGCTCTCTTCACAGTTTTTATCCAAACATAAGTATAAAATTGTATAATATAACAAAGAGGTGAGAACTCCTACACCAATGCCATCATGGCAGTAAAGTGATATAACGGTGCAAGGCGCCCACATAGCATAGCAGGAATAATAATCATCATCAAGATTCAAATAGTAAACAACTTAACTAATGCAGGAAGCTATAACATCAATAAATCAATTGTTCCATCAGCATATGAATAAATAAATAAATAAATAAATAGATGCCAAATGACATATTGACTCACTATACACGTGCACATGGTACCAAAATCCAACATTCGGTTCTACAATTCGTACTCTATGGAGCTAATACACAATTTCAAAGGTGAACACTCCAGAAGATCTGCCCCTCCCCCACTCAATGACAGTCTACGTTGGACTGCGAAGAGAATAGTGCTTATCGGGCTCGTAATGCGTTGTAACGATTTATCATGGCCAGGGGTATATAATGTGATTGCATAACCACCAAATAAATCACCGCGCCTTACGGTTCCCCAAGATCCTTCCATTGGATCACACTACTCAATTCTCGTTCATTCATAGGCTCAAACAGCCTTTTAACAGTCATCGACTGAGCAATTATTCAATGCATGTTGACTCAATGCATAAATCAAGCCATCATTGTATTGTTCCCAATGATATTATAACAACCGCCCATACAATTGTATAATGCCATTAGTATCAAGGATATTACATAACCGGCCATACAATTATATAATAACATTGATACACCCAGGTCCAACACATCAGCACAATAACAAAGAGTGTATAATGTTCAATGTATGATAATGTTCAACGTACAATAATTTATTGCATACCATTTTATACAATCATCGATAACATGATTTCTTCACAATTCAATGCCACGAAGGGCTCAATCCACATTAATTAATTCTTGGTCCCACATATGGACCCACCGAAACACATCATCAAGTTTTCAAGAATAACATATAGTTGTTACAATTCAACCCAAAGTTACATTTCCATTTCAAGACTTTTATCACTAAGTCTCGCTAGAGGAATTCTCTTGTAATTCTCATTCAATCTTTATTTCTCTTAGTTAGCCAAGTTCTTTACTTTAATTAATTATGCTTACTTAGGAAATTATTCCAAGGTTCACTAAACCTCACACACTCTTGTTCTTTCCTTAAGTCCAAACTCACCCTAGGTCATCATGTGACTTTCTTTCTTGCATTCTTTCCATATTATGAATCTGTATTATTTTTATGTTACCTAATCACCTAAGCTTTAGCTTGATACATAATTTCTAGCCAACAAGGCCCTTGAGGCCGTGACCTCCCAATGGCATGAATCCAACCAAATTTTCCACCACATTGTTAGTTACTTCCATTTAATTACCTAAGTTTCCAATGTTACTCACAATTTTAAGTCTTGAATCCCAAAAATACCTTGGAGGTTGTGAGTCTCCCAAAAAGGGGTAAGAACCCACGGTTTTCCATTACATTAATTTTCTTTTTAACTTTTAATTACCTAAGTTACAACATTTACAAAATTAAATCTTGATCAACTAAAAAAATGGCCTCTTGGTCGTGAATCCATACGGGCAGAGAACCCTAAAATCATTGGATTCAATATTCATTTTCTTGTTCTATCATTCTAATTCCTCAATCAATTCATTGTCAACTTAAACTCCTAAGTTCCAATACTCCACAATTTTTAGTTATTTGTTCCCCATTTTACCACCACTTGGCCGAAACCCCCACCAAAGGGCTCTAGACCCAAAATTTCCACCAACTCATCAAGTGATTACTTGAGTTCCATTTTAGTACAAGGTTTGATCTCAAATCCTCAATTTAGACCACAAGGCCGTGAACCACACCTCAAAGGGAAGCAAAGTCTTTGTCTTTTCTTACATGTTTTCAAGCATACAAATATCACACAATAGCAATCATACAACAATAACATCATACAACACATAGTCACAATCCATCAAAATCAAACAATAAACTGAAGAGATCCACACATTGATCCTCCGCTTTTCAAACCAAGATTTTCATCCCTCAGCACCATGAGTGGTTGATGAGAATATTCTCCCGCTTACCTATGGAAAAGCAAGCCTCTTAGTCCTCTCCTTGAAATTTTGTCCAAAATCTTCAGGAAACCTTACATTGATCAAACTTGTAGAATCAACAACCAAAAGTTGAAAAGATGAATCCTTGGCCACACGGGTGATCAAGGATCAGGAAAATGAGAAGAAAAAGGAAGAAAGTTGAGAACTTTACCTCAAAGCTTCAAGCTTTGGCTTCAATGGTAGAAAATGGAAAAAGGAAGAACTAGTGAATGACCACCAAAGAAAAGAACCTTAGAATAATGGAAGGAAGCTAGAAAAGTGATTGATTGAAATTTTTTTGATGGTGGAGGTGGAGAGTGGTGTGGTGCCATGGAGGGAGAGGAAGAGAAGAAAAGAGAATGGCTTGAAGAAAAATAAGAGAAGAGAGAAAGTGGAGAGAGCAAGTGTCTTGGAAAGTTTTGAAAGTAGGAATGAAGGTGATAAAAGGGAGAAGCAATTTTGGCTCCCCAAAATTGTACCAACCGTGGAACAAGAGAGAGAGGGGGGAAAGAGAGGGAAACGTTATATTTGAGAAATTTCTTGGAAGTTTCCTTAAGAAGCTTTTTGATTAAATTAATCATTATTTTGAAATAAAGTTAATGGATGTGACATAAAGTAGATTTCCTTTAGATAAGGTGATAAGATTTCTATTACAAGCTATTACCCAATGGACAAATGATACAGTTAGCAAAACCAGTATTTATTGTTCAATGGCTAATAAAGCGTACAGTGATTTTATTTATCGAATAGAATCCCGAAAAATGTAAAATCTCGTAAATCGTGTCTGGTGTCGGGTTGAGTAAGATCCCTCAATACCGCTTTCACAATTCATGGTTCTCAAAGAAAATATCTCATTTCTCCAGTTCTGCTCAGTGCGCACGTAAAATGAGAAATAATATTAAAATATTTCACGTTCTCAGAAAAATCCATAAAAATTGACAAAAATCATAAATATTAGAAAATGATTATTTATGATAAAATAAGCAATTTTCGGGGTGTTACTACACTCCCCTTCAAATAGAAATTTCGTCCTCGAAATTTGTCATACCTAAGCTTCGGGTCATTAGGTACACGAACTCTGCTTTTGAACCTCAGGATTTCGTTAAGTCCTTCCTCAACTATTAACACAATGTCTTACTTTATCAACTCCTTCTTATTTCGTGAAAATTTTCCACCTTACTATTTTCCCTTGAATTTCTTCCATTGACTCACTTGAAATAGTAACCACATTAAAGCAAATCTTTTCCGGTGCTAACTCCGCTGACAACCACATGTCCCTGAGTTTACTTTACACCTCTCTTTTTATCGAGCAGATACTTCAAACTTTTATGATCACTATCGATGTTGAATGATGCTCCATATTGAAGATGCCTCTAGATCTTCATGCAAACACAACGGCGGCTAACTTAAATTTGTGTTGGGCAGTTCTTCTTATGTACTCTCAATTACCTTGAAGCATATGTTACAACCCTTTCTATCCCGCATAGCACACATTTTAAATCTTAATGTGAAGTATCATAACATAGTTCAAAAGGTCCGTTGGGGTTTGGTAAAATCAACACTAGCGAAGTAGTTGCACGTCTCTTCATCCCTTGAGAACTTCTTTCATATGCGTCGGTCCATAAGATAACTTGATTCTTTCTTGTAACTGAGTGAGTGATCTCGCTATCTTGGAGAACACTTCGATGCTTCTTCGATAAAAACCAACTAGCCTAGCAAACTACTAGGGTATTACGGTCTTCAGTCTTTCCCATGGAAGAACTACTTCAACCTTCGACGGATCCACATCAATTCCTTCCTTTGAAATCTCATGACCCAAAAGTTTAACCTCCTCTAACCAAAACTTGCACTTTGACCACTTAGTGTACAACTTCTCTTCCTTTAGGATCTAGAGAACTATTCTGAGGTGGTCAGCATGTTTCTCCTGTTTTTTAGAACAGATCAGAATGTCATCGATAATGACAACGACATATCTGTCTAAATGAGGACGAAAGATCTGAATCATGTAGTCCATGAATACGACAGGAGCATTTGTTACTCTGAACAGCATTACAAGATATTCCTAATGCCATAGCGCGTCCGAAATGTTGTTTTGGAAACAACCTCTACTTTCACGCGAATTTGACAATAATTAGATCGTAGAACAATCTTGGAGAAAATAACGGCTCCCTTTAGCCAATCCACCGATTCATCCATCTCATCCGAGGAAACTCATCCTTGATCATAGTCTCGTTCAACCGGTGATAATCCATACATCATCGAGAAGTTCTATTCTTCTCCTTAACTGACAGCACTGTGGCTTATCATGAGAAACTCATTAACTACAAGAGTGACATTCATATTCCCCTTACCTTTGTCCTCCACAAAAGATAACATGTATCCTTGGATTCCTTTTCCCCACCAAGTTCCAATTTTGTTGGCCGTTACGAATTCAAAATCTTAGTTTCAAGAAACACTAAGGTTTTCATTGGAACGATTTAGCAGGAAATAATTAGAAAATAACCAATCTATTCCTAAAATCGCATCTAGTCGAGAATGAGGTAAACAATTCGAATCAACAGAAAAGATTTGGTCTTTAACACCAATAGGATAGTTTGAGCAACTGGATAGTAACAATAGACTTAGTAGTAGGAGCAGAAATGAACAAGTCAAAAGGTAACGAAGTCACTGATAACCTTAATCAATCACCACAATCATAAGTCGCAAAGAAATGGGTTGCCCCCAGAATTATTCAGCACAGTCAAGGGATCATCTCTTGTGGCATAATCTCCATTGTTTAGATCTTCAGCTTGGGAAACTTCTGTTCCACCCAAGGTATAAATTTTCCCTTCAGCTTGAGGTCTTGAAGCACTTATATCACTAACATAAGACTTCATCTTTGGTGGAGCACAATATCTAGAAAAGTGTCCAAGCTTCACGCATTTGAAACAGACTACTCCCTTGATCTTACACTCCCTTGTTGAGTGGTTCTTTCCACACTTGTTACATATTGCTAAAAATGTCAAGGTTTGGCTGGATCTATTGCCACTAGTACTTCCTCCACGTGTTTGTTGTTGTTGTTGCTTCCTTAATGTTCATGAATATGATTTCTGTTTAAACTGCTTAACCTTTCTATTATTCCTCCTCTGGAACCTAGGCAGTCTAAAGTTACCCCAAAGTCGACTTTCCTCCAACGGATTCTGAACCTCAACTTCCAATTCCTATTGCTGCGCAGCTCTCTAATTCTGTTGTGCGGTTACGTTAGTCACTTCCTGCACTACTTCTTCCACTATGGTCATATGACTATTTTCGTGTTCTGTACCCACACATGCACGTCTACCACGAGTCATTGACTTTCTTTGAGGACAGACAAAACATGACACAACAAAAGTAAACATAGTTATTTCAAACAGCATTGTCTCCTTTCGGAAACCAAACACAAAGAATCACATAGTCTAAACAAGATAGGTCTAACCCATAAATTCTAACAGACTCCAACTCGAGCTCCTTCATTCTGCCTTCTATGGCGTAACCTCTTGCAAGTCTTCAATTCCTAAATAGCTCCTCAGACTAAACTTACATCAGTTATTCTTTTCCCTAAGAGATCGGCTCTCCAAAACTTCTTGGACTCCTTACTAAGGAACTCCTATCCTCCTAGTACGCCTAGGTGAAGTCATAGTTTCTTGTCTACACAGAACATTTTATATTGAGTAGGTCAGTCCTTAATATCATGTAACTGTGTAACAGTAACTACTAACATTCAACCTATGGCAAGGCATGCATTCCTTTCCCATCATCTAAATCAAGAGACAAGGAAGTACACAACATGCAAGAACTCTAACATGCCTAAACATAGCAAGTCCATACCTCGGATCAATAGGATGAACTGCTCTGAAACCACCTAGTGTAACGGCCCTAAATTCAATAACCGCGACACAACCGTCATTATGCCATAGTCATTAATTTTAGGTGTGCTACAATTCAACAACAAGTTTTCAAATTTAAATATTATGCATATATAGAAAATACGAGCCTCAATATGAAATACTTTTATATTTACTCGAATCCAAAACATAACATCAGCTTAAATGAATATACATCTTTGAAATCCATGCATAAAAGTAACATACAATAATGTTAAACATAAGTTTACATAGAGTAACTACTATATGAAAGTTCAACCTCTCCTAAAGTCAAACACCTAAAGAGAGGGGTCCTGCACTTGATCCTTCCCCGGGTCTCCAACAAATGAGCCTCCCCCATGAGACTACTCATGATAGATAGAAGACTGAATAGGCGATACAACCGAAACTTCTCTAGGAAAGAGATGGTGATCATCCTATAATTGGCTAGCTACCATTGATAGTTGTTTTGATGATAACAAACATGATGAAGATAACAATGGTGAGACCAAGTCCAAGATGCTCAAGATTAGCTCTAGGACTTAGAATCTTTTGTACGAAGCCTTCCTGGATATCTTATTGATTTTGCATGAAAAGATGAAAATGGTTTTTAAATTAAATATCCCAAATTCAAATCATGGTTTTGAAAGCCTTTAAAAGTGTTGAAAGTTGTTTTTCAACAGCGGTATTCGAATACCATTTAGAGGTATTCGAATAACATCCTTCTAAACCGTTTTTACACTGCTTTTAAAACAGAGGTATTCGAATACCCTTGTAGGTATTCAAATAACTTTCTTCTAAACAGTTTTTAAAATATGTTTAAAATAGAGGTATTCAAATACTCCTTTATGGTATTCGAATAACTTGTCTTTAAACTATTTTTTATAAGAAATGAAATTAGTGGTATTCGAATACCCCATAATGGTATTCGAATAACCCACGAGGCTCCGTTTTAGATTTTGAAAATGACAGCCAACGTCTTTGCATTTAATATGGCTTTAATGGCACCCAATGGCTCTTTTCTTCATTAATCTATAAATAAAGACCTTGGATCTCTTCTGAAATATGGCCAAAACTATTTGAATTATTTGTTGCTTGTGTTAAAAACGTGATTCACTATTTTCTTATTTTCTGTGCTCTTTTTGCCAAAACTTTGAGATATCCTAAGAGAGCTTCTTAGCGCTTCAAATTGTGATTATTTACTCTTTGTGAGAGTTTCTCTTTGTCTATATTCTAGTTCTTTGTAAAAGGGTGAGGTATCCCTTAGTGAAATTGTGAGGGTGAGGTATCCCTCAGAAAAAGAGTGAGGTATCTCTTGTTATAAAGAAGGTGAGGTATCTTTCAAAGGGGGTGAGGTATCCCTCTAGTAAATAGGTGAGGTATCCCTGTTATGTAAAGGTTGCAAGCCCCTGTTTTAAGCTTGTATTGAATAGTAAAAAATCTTGAACTGTGTTTCGGGGACTGGACGTAGGTCACAAGTGGTTGGTGGTCGAACTAGGATAAATATCATGCCTGCTTTTCTTCTCTTTATCTCTTTATTTATTACAATTTATTTATTGTTGTTTAATTATTTATTTTCTATTCTTAAGGCATTTAATCATCTTTATATTTTCAATATACTGCTTTGAGAAATTTGTGTTAAAAAGGGTTTGCGAAAAAGTTTTAATTACTCAATTCACCCCCCTCTTGAGTACTGAAGCCACTTGGGTAACACATCCCACAATTTCCCAACGGGTATAGGGAACTCCACATGCATAAAAGTACGAAGGGTGCTCGTGATAGCCCCAGGATAAGTACCACTCTGAATTAGGGTCACATCCCCTATATACACAAAAAGCTCTGCATCTTGGTCGATATGCCAAGCATCAATGCCCCCGTGGAACTGTATCCACATGCGACTGAAGAAAGCTTGTCCAGATGCCATCGCAAAGAGACAAAAGTCGATCCTTAATTAAACTAAGCGAATCCAACTCGTTCTCTTCAAAGTCTTTATCCAAACATAAGCATAAAACATAGTAATATAACAAAGAGGTGAGAACTTCTACACCAATACCATCATGGCAGTAAAGAGACATAACGGCGCAAGACGCCCACATAGCATAGCAGGAATAATAATCAACATCAAGATGTAAATAGTAAACAACTTAACCCATTCAGGCAGCTATAACATCAATAAATCAATAGTTCCATCAGCATATGAATGAATAAATAAATAGATGTCAAATGATATGTTGACTCACAATGCACGTGCACATGGTACCAAAATCCAACATTCGATACTACAATTCCTACTCCCTAGAGCTAATACACAATTTTAGAGGTGAACGTTCCAGAAGATCTGCCCCCATCAATGACAGTCTACGCCGGACCGCGAAGAGAATAATGCTTGTTGGGCTCGTAATACGTTGCAACGGTTTATCATGGCTAGGGGTATATAATGTGATAGCATAATCCCCAAATGAACCACCGCGCCTTACGGTCCCCCAAGATCCTTCCATTGGATCACACTACTCAATTCTCATTCATTCATAGGCTCAAACAGCCTTTTAACAGTCATCGACTGAGCAATTATTCAATTCATGTTGATTCAATGCATAACTTAAGCCATCATTTTACTGTTCCCAATGATATTAAAACAACTGCCTATACAAATGTCTAATGCCATTAGTATCAATGATATTACATAACCGCCCATACAATTACATAATAACACTGGTCCACCTGGGTCTAGCACATCGGCACAATAACAAATAGTGTATAATGTTCAATGTATGATAATATTTAACGTACAATAATTCATTGCATACCATTTCATATAATCATCAATAACATAATTTCTTCACAATTCAATGCCATGAAGGGCTTAATCCACATTAATCAATTCTTGGTCCCACATATGGACCCACCAAAACACATCATCAAGTTTTCCAGGAATTCTCTTGTAATTTTCATTCAATCTTTATTTCTCTTAATTAGCCAAGTTCCTTACTTTAATTAATTATGCATACTTAGGAAATTATTCCAAGGTTCACTAACCTCACACACACTTGTT
Organism: Ormosia emarginata; assembly: GCA_029884605.1. Lineage (NCBI taxonomy): Eukaryota > Viridiplantae > Streptophyta > Magnoliopsida > Fabales > Fabaceae > Ormosia > Ormosia emarginata. The sequence goes on from JAQQTP010000079.1 coordinate 7,773,198, forward strand.
CTTTCCTTAAGTCCGAACTCACCCTAGGTCATCAAGTGACTTTCTTTCTTGCATTATTTCCATATTATGAATCTGTATTATTTTTATGTTACCTAATCACCTAAGCTTTAGCTTGATACACAATTTCTAGCCAACAAGGCCCTTGAGGCCGTGACCTCCCAATGGCACGAATCCAACCAATTTTTCCATCACATTATTTGTTACTTCCATTTAATTACCTAAGTTTCCAATGTTACTCACAATTTTAAGTCTTGAATCTCAAAAATACCTTAGAGGTCGTGAGTCTCCCAAAAAGGGGTAAGAACCCACAGTTTTCCATTACATTAATTTTCTTTTTAACTCTTAATTACCTAAGTTCCAATTTTTACAAAATTAAATCTTGATCAACAAAAAATATGGCCTCTTGGTCGTGAATCCATAGGGGTAGAGAACCCTAAAATCATTGGATTCAATATTCATTTTCTTATTCTATCATTCTAATTCCTCAATCAATTCATTTTCAACCTAAACTCCTAAGTTCCAATACTCCACAATTTTTAGTTATTTGTTCCCCATTTTACCACCACTTGGCCGAAACCCCCACCAAAGGTCTATAGACCCAAAATTTCCACCAACTCATCAAGTGATTACTTGAGTTCCATTTTAGTACAAGGTTTGATCTCAAATCCTCATTTTAGACCACAAGGCCATGAACCACACCTCAAAGGGAAGCAAAGTCTTTGTCTTTTCTTACATGTTTTCAAGCATACAAATATCACACAATAGCAATCATACAACAATAACATCATACAACACATAGTCACAATCCATCAAAATCAAACAATAAACTGAAGAGATCCACACATGGATCCTCTACTTTTCAAACCAAGATTTTCGTCCCTTACCACCATGAGTGGTTGATGTGGATATTCTTCCTCTTACCTATGGAAGACAACTCAAGAAAGCAAGCCTCTTAGTCCTCTCCTTGAAATTTTGTCCAAAATCTCCAAGAAACCCTACGTTGATCAAACTTGTAGAATCAACAACCAAAGGTTGAAAAGATGAATCCTTGGTCACCCTTGTGAGCAAGGATCAGGAAAATAAGAAGAAAAAGGAAGAAAGTTGAGAACTTTACCTCAAAGCTTCAAGCTTTGGCTTCAATGGTAGAAAATGGAAAAAGGAAGAACTAGTGAATGACCACCAAAGAAAAGAACCTTAGAATAATGGAAGGAAGCTAGAAAAGTGATTGATTGAAATTTTTTGATGGTGGAGGTGGAGAGTGGTGTGGTGCCATGGAGGGAGAGGAAGAGAAGAAAAGAGAATGGCTTGAAGAAAAATGAGAGAAGAGAGAAAGTGGAGAGAGAAAGTGTCTTGGAAAGTTTTGAAAGTAGGAATGAAGGTGATAAAAGGGAGAAGCAATTTTGGCTCCCCAAAATTGTACCAACCGTGGAACAAGAGAGAGAGGGGGAAAGAGAGGGAAATGTAATATTTGGGAAATTTATAGGAAGTTTTCTTAAGAAGCTTTTTGATTAAATTAATCATTTTTTAAAAATAAAGTTGATGGATGTGACATAAAGTAAATTTTCTTTAGATAAAGTGATAAGATTTCTACTATAAGCTATTATCCAATGGACAAATGATTCAGTTAGCAAAATCAGTATTTATTGTCCAACGGCTAATAAAGCATACAATGATTTTATTTATCGAATAGAATCTCAAAAACCGTGAAACTTTGTAAATCGTGTCCGATGTCGGGTTGATAAGGCTTTCACAGTTCAAGGTTCTCAGAGAAAATATCTCATTTCTCCGGCTCTGCTTAGTGTGCACGTAAAATGAGGAATAATATTAAAATATTTCACATTCTCAGAAAAATCTAAAAAAATTTATAAAAATCACAAATATTAAAAAATGAGTATTTATGATAAAATAAGCAATTTTTGGGGTATTCAGTAAAGTAAAGTTAATGGTGGCATGTGATTAGTAGTCTTAGTTGTGAAGGTTTGGTGGCGGTGGCCTTAGCTTAGTTAAGATGGGCTTTAGGTGATGGAGGCCATGACTAGGCCTAGTGGTCGTTGGCCTTGGATTGGCTTTGAGTTAGGGTGACCTGAGTTGCACTCGATTACGGCTAACCCTAAGACGAGGTATTTTGATTTTGATACCTTTAAAGGTTAATGACATGTCTAGTAAAGTAAAGTATTGCATAATGAACTTAGGATTATTGAGAAATGGGTATCAAGTTGATCCTTTTGGTTATGACCTCGTAAGCGTTATATGACAATGATAATGCAAATTTATGAGTTAAGCAAGTCTTTGACTGTGCAGGTTATGAACTCAACAAGTTTTTGAGCCTGTGCATGAGATTGTATGTCGATGACTGTAACTACTTTAAATGTTTATATATACCATGTATTGGTTGTTGCATTGTTATGATGAATTGAGAATTGTTGATAATGGCATATGATGCTCTGAGTAGTTGTTATTATTATGAGCTAAGAAATGGTGTGCATTATGCAACTGTTCATGAAAGTATGTTTTCCTAATAAGAGAGTAAGGTTACCTTGCCATAAAGAGTAAGGTTTACCTTATCATAAAGAGCAAGGAAGTGAATTCACCTTACTAGGGATAGATTTTGTATAGCTCGTACGACTACTGAAACAAACTATATTATGGAAGCAGATCATCTCTCTTAGAGGACAAAGGAGGCCCCATATGAAAGAGAAAGAAAAGGGAATAGAAGAAAAGTTGTTTGAACAGTCAGACTCATAAGCATTGCATTCATGTTGCATAAGAAACTATTTTATTACTTATGTAGTAAATTTTATGATTATATGAAGACTAGCATAAAAAGGAACCTCTGCCTTGTGATAAATAAATCATAAGATCTTCAACTTATAATTGTTATCTATATTCAGTCTGAGGCAACTAAATTTATTATGATGACATGATTCATGTAGTTTACTGAGAATCCTTACAATTCTCTCCCCTATTATTTTTTGAGATATTTCTAGAGATTGACCATGCCACTTCTTAATATTTTCTTTGAGTTTGTGGAGGGGGAGTGTGTGTCCTCCTTCGAGGCCAACACCTATTCCTTCCTAGGTTTGGTCTGTGTCCATATTATGCATACTTCGAGTGTATCCAATGATGGATTTGGTGGGTTTATTATTTAGAGCTGGATGGTAGCTAGTAGGATTGACTGATAGACATCTGTAGATCCTATTTTGGTTATATATATGTTTGAGCTTATGTTGATGTATCTGGATAGTGATGTCTATCTTTTCTGGCTATGTATGTATTTTGCCAGTTTGACTACTGACATTGCTGGATGACTGTATCATAGGCAATGAGGCCTATATTTATGTTTTGAAACTATATGTATGACTCTAATAAATAATGTATAATGGAAAGCCCAAAGGGTTGGTATCCTTGATATATGTGTGTCTCCATATATGTGTAATGATGCTAGAGTTAGAGTTCTAATATTAAGGACTCAATCTAAGATAGTAGAAATGCTCTTTTGAATTGATTTCAATGGATGCTTATCATGGACTTTCGGCCTAGCTCACCCTGAGAGCTAAAGAACTTAAAGATAAATGAAGTTAAAAGCCTAGGTAATCCAATGAACCATTTAAAAGAAGATCAAATAAAGTTGAAATAAAATATGGTTAAAATAAGTAAGGAATGTAAGTAAATTGGTAATGGGATTTAGTAAATAATATGTGGTGAACTTTATCCTATTTGGTTTGCCTTGATGAGCGTAAGGTGAACTATATAGGGTAGAGGTGTCATATGGACCCATTTTGTCCACTTTTTTACCTTGGTTTTAATTTTCTCCCTACCTCTTTATTTTTAATTACATGGCTTGGAGAGATAGAAAGGAATATTCCTTCTCCATTTTCTTGTGACATCACCCTTATAACTTCATCCTTATCTCCTCCAAAGGTTTCTACATTCTTATGCCACCTACACCCTATTTTTGGCAGCAAATTCGAAGATTAGAGGCAGGGTTTTTATATAAATAGCCAATGAATGAAGGAAGAGAGGTTTCTTTGGCTGCTGTATTTTAAAATACTCTTTTGGTTGCTAATTTAGGGGAGGTTTTCTGTAAAGAGTTTTTGAGTGAGAAGCAGAGATTGAAGGAGCAAAATAGCAGGAGTATGGAACCATTATAGAAGAAAAGAAGAAAATGCACTTAAGAACCTTGGAAATAAAATTGTGTAAATGGGTCACGGCCCACGAGTTTATCCGTTTAACTCACAACAAACGCGGGTTAAGACTAAACATTTTACGAGTTCGTTTAAATGTAGACCTACTAGTCTGAACCGTTTAACCCGTGTTTGCAGACCAACCTACTTAACATTCATTAAAAAAAAAAAACACTTAGCCTTAATTATGTTTTCCGGCAAGCTAAGTAGCTGGCCCAAGCGTCAACAGCCTAAATGCATTATTATGGTCCAAAACTAAAAGAAAGAAGACCATCCCAAAAACTGAAAAGATTTAAAAGAACAAATATCAAAGAAAATCCTTTATCCGAGTTATCATTCCCTAGCTCTCCGCAATATCCCTAACTTTCGTCTCTCTCCCTCACTTCTCTGATTCTCAATCTCTATCCCCAAATCGAAAGCAAAACAAAAGCACTCGTAATTGCATGTTTTGGTTTGGTTTTGCAATGTGCAAAACTGCAAAGCCAAAATCTAGTTCCGTTGATGGCAACAATGATGCAAAGATGGCTGACCAAGCTTCATTCTTTCGCCATTGTTGTTGCCGTCACCATCGTCGTCGCTGCTATCCGCTGCTGATCTGTGCTTTGCTGCCATTGCCGGTGGTTGTCGTCCACTGTGTGGGTGTGTTTTAGGTGTTGATACTTGATTGTTGAATGTGTTCTATGTGGGTCACCGCTATGTGCTTTGGGTGTTGCCATGAAGGTTGTTTCAGCTATTGAAAATCAAAAAAGAAGAAAAACAAAAACACGTAGTTGGTCTGTGGACCAACCGGCAAACCCGAGGGTTAATGTGTTGCAGACTGCCTTTTGACTAGCCCGTTTAAAATGTAGGCCAACCCAGTCTGGCCCCTTTATGATTGGTCCCTCACGGACTGGGACAGTGTGAATCGGGTTGGCTTGTATTCTCACATCTAATTGGAAACCAAGTGGGTGCCTTTACCTTCGCTCATGAATGTGTCTCTTTAGCAACTGTCTGGGTATTGTTTGGGCTTGAATGATGTCTACTCTGAATGATCAATGGGTATTTTGTGGTTGATATTGTTGTTATTTGACATGAGTAGTTTCCTTAATGTAAGTGTGTGAACCATTTTGAAGACTTCGTATTTTGAATTTAGGAATTAGTGAATATATGTGAACGTAATGCTCTGTGTTTCTAAAGATTGCTACCATATTTCCTGTTCATTTTCTGTAAAATGATTATTAGATATATACATTCATTTGTCCTTAATACATTCATGGAACCACTGTCACTTGTACTCATCATTGACATTCATGCTCATAAGTCATACCTAAAACTTCTGCCTTCCTGCACCTCACACCCCACTACCACACACCGCCACCACCATACACCATCACTTCCCTACACCCGCGGATCACCCACACAGCCTAACAATTCACAATATACTCCTACTCCATTACATCACCTACACACCTGCACATTACAAAGGCCTAAGAACTTACATTTCACTCTTCTTGTTCATCATACATACTTATCTTTGCATTGCCACACACCTTGCCCTCAATCTGCACAACCTAATCAAAACCATCATTATAGAACCTGTAACATCCCGAAAATTAATAATTTTATGACAAATAATCGTTTTTATAATATTTGTGATTTTTTGAAATTTTTTTGGATTTTTCTAAGAACGTGAAATATTTTAATATTATTTCTCGTTTTACGTATACACTGAGCGAAGCCGAGTAAATGAAATATTTTTTCTGAGAATCTTGAACTGTGAAAACGTCGACGGGAGATCTTACTAAACCAGATATCAGACATGATTTACGAGGTTTCACATTTTTCGAGAAATTTCATCTGACAGGATGAAAAGTTGCTGTGTAAAATTTTATCTGCTAGATAATTAATACTGACTTCTGTCAACTATAACAATTGTCCATTGGATAATAGCATGTATTAGAAATCCTATCACCTTATCCTAATGTAATCCACTTTATGTCAAATCAAATCCACTTTAATTCAAATTAGTGTACTTTTATCAAGAAGCTTCTTTGAGAAGCTTTAGACCCAAATGACCAAGCTACCCTTGGCTTGTTGGGAAAGCCAAAAATTCTCTCCCTCTCTCCCTCCATAGCCGCGACAATGATTGCCCTTGGGAGGCAAAAATTTTGCCTCCTCACTAATACACATCACTCAAAATATCTCTCACTTTTCACAACATTTTCTCTCTCTAGCTTTTCTCTTCCATTTCTCTCCATCTTCTCTCTTCTTCCTCTTCTTCCCTACAAAAATTCAGCCACCATTAGGAACCATTTCTCTTCACTTTTCTCTCCATTAACTCCATTTCTACACTCCTCTCAACCTCCTCTACATTTCCTATTTGAAGGGTTTTCCTCAAAAACTAACTTTTTCCTCCATTGTCATCCAAGACAAAGTTTCAAGCTTTAAGGTAAAGGTTGCATTATTCTTCCTTCTTTTCTTCATTTTCGTGTTCCATTGTCTCTTTGGTGACCATTAATCTCTTCTTTTTCAACCTATGATGTTGATTCCTTGTCTTGAAATTTTTAGGGTTTTGGGAAGCTCAAAACTGAATCTCCAAGGAGAAAGTAAGAGCCCATTTTCGTGTTCTTCCTTTAGGTAAGAGGGATATTTTCTCACTTCAACCATTATTGGTGATGAGGAGACTCTTGTGTGGTTGTTGATGGAGAAATTCATGTTTGTATGTTTACTTTGTTGGGTGATTTTTCATGTTTAAGTATTCTTAATTGAGATTGATACTTGTATAATGATCTTGAATGTATTAGATATGTTGAAAATGCTTGATCATGTTAGGGTTGTTAAATAGAAAATTTAGAGTTTCCTACCCTAATATAAGGCTACAGTTTTGACTAGCATTTTGATGTATGAATTGGTTTTTGTACACAAATAAAATGAAGCTTATGTAATTAAAGGTTGAATGATAATGTTGGAAATTAATGGATGGAGATTTTTGAGGGTTTCCTAACCTAAAGTGAGGCTATGGTTTTGGCTTGGAATGTAGGGAAATAGGAATGATTTTGTATGAACTAAAATTTGAGTGATTATATATCAAGAAATTAGTGCATAAAAAGGAAATAAATTGAAACTTTAAAGACTTGAGAGGTCACGGTTTTTGTGAGAAAAATTGGAGTTCAAATGATGCTTTGGTGTATCCTTGGGATTTAAGAATTTAGAGACAAACATAATCTATAATGAGATGGGAGAATTAAATTGAATGATAACACTTATGAGGCCTCGGTCTTGGCTTGAAATCTCAAAGGTTGGAATTGAATCGTGTAAGACGAAATTTATGTGATTAGTTATGAAATGAGTAAGACATAAAATGGATATTTTGGGGGTTTCCCACCCTAATGCGAGGCTATGGTTTGGCTTGAACCTTAAGAAAATGAATTGATTCTATGTGGAATAAAAGCTAAGTAATTAAGTATCAGGAGACTAGTGCATAAAATGGAAGGAAATTTAGAACCTTGAACGCTTGTGAGGCCACGGTTTTAAGGGTTATTTAACCTAAGGAATTTTATAATTGATCAAGACTTAAGTTATTGGAAACGTTGGACCCTTAATGGGGAATGGTGATAAATGATGGACCGTAAACATAAATTAATGTTGAGAAGTGGTTCTATATTTTTGTAATACCCTATGTGGGGCTAAGTATTTGTTGATGAATTTCTTGAAGAGATGTTGACATATTGACATTGAGAATGATTATATACCATTGTGGTATTGCCTATGATAAATGTATCATTGATATGATTTATTGACATTGAGAATGAATATATATGTCATTGTGGTATGCTTATGATGAATGCATCATTGATAAACATACATGATTAGACATTGTGTCGTCATGCTATGTGTTGTCCGTTGGACATTGTTGTAAAGGCGGTGTATGCCTAGGAGTTGAATAACACCTATGTGCAGGTGCGAATAGACTAAGCGTAGGGTCATAGTGGTTGGTCCTGGGGGCGTCAGGGTGCGGGTGCTTCACATGGACAGTTATTAGCTCCTCTGTGCTGTAGGGTAGACCGATGCAAACACACCGACGATCCGGACCAAGACGCTGTCCTATATCGCGATCAACTGTTGAGGTGCCATGTATAAGCCATTATTGCCAAATATTTTCATGAGATGAAGCACATTGTTTTTAAGGCTAACGATATACTGGCATTACTCCTTGATCATTCACTCCGAAAATGTTGATGTCTAGCTCCATGGAGTAGGATTTTGGTACCATGATGCATTGTGCACTGTTCATTGTCGGTCTCATAAATTGTTGAGGATGAACACTTGTGACTGTGAAAATATTTGTTTTATTTCTGTAATAATTATCTGGATATTATGCTGATTGCTTGAGATATCATTGCTTATGATTGTACTATGCTATAAATTTTACTATTACTGTTAATGAATATGTGGACTGTGTTGCTATGTGGGCGCTTTGCGCCATGTTATCTTCTTACTGCTATAATGGTAATGAAAGTTGGGTGTCTCACCTCTTTACTGTATTACCCTGTTTTATGTTGTATTGAATAAAGACAGTGAAGAGCGCGAATTAAGTCCGATTAGTTAGGTCTTAAGGATCGTCTTCTGTTTCCTTGTGATGGCATATGCACAACCTCTTCTGTTACGTACGTGGATACAGTTTCATAGTAGCTTGGAAGCCTGGCATTTTGACCGGGAAGCGGAGCGTGCTACTTATATCGGGGATGTGACCCTAGTTCAGTGCGGTGATGAACCTGGAGCTGGTACGAACATATCTTATGTTCCTATATGTGTGGAGTTCCCTATACCCATTGGGGAGATGTGGGATAACCGCCGCCTCTTTCCTAGAGAGGTTTCAGTTATAACGCATGTTCATGCTCCCATCTATCTGGATGTGTCGCAAGGGCGAGTATTCTCTATCGGAAACACTGAAGAAGATTAGGTGCAGGACCATTCCTTACATGTGTTAGACTTCGGGGAAACTCGAACTTTTATATGGTAATTATGTTATGCTATGTAAAACCTATAATTTATATTGTTGTATGTTAATTTATGTAAGGATGATGGATGTGTATTCTGTATTAAGCTAATGTTGTATTTTGTGTTGCGAGACAATATAATTATATTTCATATCGTGGCTCATATTTTTTTTATTTATGCATAATGGAAACATCTTTTAAATTCGAAAATACTGTTTTGAGACTGTGACACGCCTGGACCTAGTGACTGTGGTATAATGACGATTGTGCTGCAGTGGCTAGATCTAGGTGCATTATAAAACCCATACAAAGCCCTCACATTCTTCTTCATTTGAGCCTCAAATTAGAACCAAATCATCGAAACCTTGTATCAAAATTGCACCCTTGACATAAAATAAAGGTCCAATTCCTAGCAGCAGCCAATGTTGAGAAATGGAACCATGCACCTCTTCACCATAACCACGTGCAAACAAACAACAGCACCAGCACCTCAATATGAGTGCAAATCATCCCCATTATTGCTTCCAAACTATGCAAGACTGTAAGACCCATTCAAACATCTTCGAAGAAGAGCCACCATGCAAGCTCCATCTTTTGCTTTGCCAATGAACCAAATAGCCAATGCGAACCTCACCTCCATCACAAACACAACAAACACATAATGTAAATTCCAAGCAGTAGCTTCGCCAGTGACCCAATGCAAAGCTAGCATGCACTTTTTTGCCCTTACGCCATCAACCGTGGTCATCCAGATTCACCACTAGTCCCTCACGTCCTTGCTGTTGTTGTAACATCCCGAAAATTAATAATTTCATGACAAATAATTATTTTATAATATTTATAAATTATGAAAAAAAATTTGGATTTTTCTGAGAACACAAAATATTTTAATATTATTTTTTGTTTTACGTGCACGCTGAGCAGAGCCGGTAAAATAAGATATTTTTTCCGAGAACCTTGAACTGTGGAAACGTCGACGGGGGATCTTACTAAATTCGAGGCTAGACACAGTTTATGAGGTTTTACATTTTTTGAGAAATTTCATCTAACAGGATGAAAAATCACTGTGTAAAATTTTATCTGCTAGACAATTAATATTGACTTCTGTCAACTGTAACAATTGTTCATTAGATAATAGTATGTATTAGAAAATCCTATCATCTTATCCTAATGCAATCCACTTTATGTCAAATCAAATCCACTTTAATTCAAATTGGTGTACTTTCATCAAAGCTTCTTTGAGAAGCTTTGATCACCAAATGACTAAGATGCCCTTGGCTTGTTAGAGAAGTCATTCCCTCCCCTCTCTCTTGTGTGTGTGCTGCGGCTTTGGAGCCCATTTTGGGGGGCCTAGGCTTGATTTTACTTCTCATTTTACTACTCAAAAAGTCTAACACACCAAAAAGCTACTAACTTTTCACTTCATTCTCTCTTCACCATTTTCTCTTTTCTTCTTCCTCTCCTCCGTTTCCTCTCCACGGCTGCAACCATCTTGGGAGACCATTTTCACTTTCTTATTTTACTACCACCATTTCTACTCTTCTCTTCCCATTCCAAACCTTTTCTCTTTAGAGATTTTCTTCAAAATCCAACCTTTCCTCCATTGTCATCCAAGACAAAGCTTCAAGCTTTAAGGTAAAGGTTGCATTTTTCTTCCACCTTTTCCTCATTTTTGTGTTCCATGGTCTCTTTGGTGACCATGGATCTCTTCTTTTTCAACCTATGATGTTGATTCCTTGTCTTGAAATTTCTAGGGTTTTGGAAGCTCAAAACCGAAATCTTCAAGAAGCAAGTAGGAACCCATTTTCGTGTTCTTCCTTAAGGTAAGAGGGAGATTACTCACTTCAACCATTATTGGTGGTGAGGGGACCTTTGTGTGTTTGTTGATGGAGAAATTCATCTTTGTATGCTTACTTTGTTTTGGTGATTTTACATGTTTATGTATTCTAAATTGAGATTGGTGTTTGAATAATGATCTTGAATGTATTGGATATGTTAGAAATGCTTGATCATGTTAGGGTTGTTAAATGGAAAATTTGGAGTTTCCTACCGTAATATGAGGCTATGGTTTTGACTAGGATTTTGAGGTATGAATTGGTTTTTGTACACAAATAAAATGAAGCCTATATAATTAAAGGTTGAATGATAATGTTAGAAATTAATGGATGGAGATTTTTTAGGGTTTCCTAACCTAAGGTAAGGCTATGGTTTTGGCTTGGATTATGAGGGTTGGAGATTAATGTGTATAAAATGGAACTTATGTGATTAGGTATGGAATGAGTTGAGCATGAAATAAAATTTGGAGAGTATTTTACCTTCTTGAGTGGCCACAGTTTTGACCTAAAATAGTAAGGGTTTGGATTAAATTGGTGAGTAATAAAACTTATGTAATTGGACATTAAAGAATTGATAATCATAATGGAATTGATGAATGAAAAATCTAGGTTTTCCTAACACCTATGGAGGTCACGGTTTTGATAAGAACTTAGGGATGTAAATTTGATTTGGAATAAGAATCAAGTGAAGCTTAAGTGGTTGAGTATTGAATGGTAATGTTAGATGTAATGAAAGGAAAGATTTGGAATTTAACCACACTAATGAGGAGCCACGGTTTTGGCTTTAGGTTTCAAGAGGTTGGATTAAATTTGTGGGAAGTGTGTTTTGTGTTAATTGGTATTAAATGACTAATACAAAAAAAAAGGGATGGAAGGAAATTTAGAACCTTGAAGACTTGTGAGGCCACAGTTTTGAGGGCTATTGAACCTAATAATTGTCATAATTGATCAAGACATAAAATATTGGAAAGATTGAATTCCATAATATGAAATGATGATATGCCATTGTGATATGCTTATGATAAATGTATCATTGATATGATTTATTGACATTGAGAATGACTATATATGCCATTGTGGTATGCTTATGATGAATACATCATTGATAAACATACATGATTGGACATTGTGTCATCATGTATATGTGTTATTCGTTGGACATTATTGTAAAGGCGGTGTATGCCTAGGAGTTGAATAAAACCTATGTGTGGGTGCGAATAGACTAAGCGTAGGGTCATAGTGGTTGGTCTTGGGGACGTCAGGGTGCGGGTTCCTCACATGGATAGTTATGAGCTCCTCTGTGTTGTGGGGTAGACCGATGAAAACACACTGACGATCCGGACTAAGACGCTGTCTTATATCGCGATCAACTGTTGAGGTACCATGTATAAGCCATTAATGCGCAAAATATTTTTATGAGATGAAACACACTATTTTTAAGGCTAACGATATACTGGCATTACTCCTTGATCATTCTCTCCGAAAGGTTGATGTCTAGCTCCATGGAGTAGGATTTGTAGTACCATAATGCATTGCACACTGTTCATTGTCGATCTCATAATTTGTTGATCATGAACACTTGTGACTGTGAAAATATATGTTTCATTTCTGTAATAATTGTCTAGATATTGTGCTAATTGCTGGGGATATTATTGTGACCTGTCTGTGTTATTGATTCTTACTATTTGCTTATAATTGTACTACTTTACTATAAATTTTACTGTTACTGTTAATGAGTATATGACTGTGTTGCTATGTGGGCGCTCTGCACTTTGTTATCTTCTTACTACTATAATGGTAATGAAAGTTGGGTGTCTCACCTCTTTCCTGTATTCCTGTATTTCAGTTTTACATTTATATTTGATAAAAGATTATAGGAAGGAAGAAGACGAGGGACCACACCCTTACTGATTGGATTGGGCTGATTCACTACTTTCAATATGGCGTCGGGACGAGATTTCTTTGGTTACATATGGGTGCAACTTCATAGGGGCATTGATGTCTGACGTGTTGATTGGAACTCCAAGCGTCGTATATATATGGGGTTGCGGCTTTGTTTGCTAGTAGTACCTATCCCAGGGTTACTACTTTTCCCTTTTGTACTTTTGTACCCGTTACCTTTTATTTGAATATGTAAGTACTATATTTTGTGTTATTAGTACTTTGTGTTAAAGACAAAAAAAAAATTATTATATATGGAGTATATGTATAATGAAGTATTTATGCATAATGGAAATATCTCTAATTATCTTATGTCCGTGACACACCCGGACCTTAAGATGGTTGTATAATGAATGGTTGGGTACTATATAATATTTGAACAACGGAATTCAAGTATGAAAGATGAAAGAAAATGATAATCCAAGCATTCGAGAAGCTTGGTTCTCTCCACTATTCCTTACCCATGTCGTACCCTCCTCGTATTTTCTTTTATTTATGCATAATGGAAATATCTCTAATTATCTTATAAATCTAAATTTGAAAATGTTGCCTTTTGGGCCTCAACATGACCGTGCCACACTTCCCTTCACATATACCTTAGTAATATTGAGTAGTATAATGATGATTGTCTTTGCGATGTGAAACAATATCATAGATCTGGGTGCATTTTTTTTGGTGTTGTTGTGCAAGGCATGTTGTGCATTATTCCACCATAATAGATAATGCACTTGGTTTGTATCCCAAACTAAACTAACCCGACCAAATTTCGGTTGTGATAGAAACTGGGTCAGAGAAGCAATCACGCACACAAATGTGACTGAATATGCCTTGTATATTACTCTGATATCAACTAATATCAGGTTTAGGGAATTGAACAACGAAATTCAAGTATGAAAGATGAAAGAAAATGATAATCCAAACTTATTACATAAGAGAAGCTAAAAACTATTCTAGTCTTCCTTTATCTGGCAATTCATCTCGTACCCTTTATCTTCTTCCTTACCCTCGGATTTACATGGAATCTAGGGTGAGAATTAACATTCTCCTCTAACATTGTATATAACAAATATATATAACAAAAGCTATACTTCTAACTTAGGAGTTTCCCCTCTATTTTCATAACTTAGATCCTCTATTCTCATAACTTAGGAGTTGCCTCCCTTTTCACGTTCCCTGTACATCCCGGTGAGACAATGCCCATACAACTGTCCGTAAATGCAATGCTAATGATATGTAATGAATATGCCTAAGGAATCCTAAGTGCATGTGAATGAAATGCAAATGCGAGATTTAGAATTTTAGTCGGTATATCATCTAGTGGTAAATAGAGGAATTACATCATTCCCATGCTTGCCCACTTGACTAATTCATAGACTTTCGTACATACTTATATACTTAGTTCCTCTCGAGCTAAGCATATTCTAGTCTTCTTATGTTTACCTGTAACCTCATACTATATGTAACCTTAGCACTTGGTTAGGAATACTTGCTTAGGAAGCTTCTCGATCCACCTCCACATTCTGAATGACCTCACGGTAAGTATAACGTTACATTCTCGGGTAAACATTACTAAATATGTCTCTTTACTTGAATATCACTTAGCCTATTGGGCCGGATTTCCAACATCTCCTTAGGCCTTGGCACATCGAGACATCGGGGTTATCAAAGTCCTTCGGACACCCATCTATCTCCTTTTTGTCTTCATGATTAACATCAAAGGATACTCACTAGATCGATCCACTTGACTAATTCATAGACTTCCCTTCATATATACCTTAGTAATATCTAGGGCTTGTTACTAACAATACTTAACCCCCTATAGAACTTTCATCTTGTCCTCTCGAATGACCTACGTCATAAACAATATCATATTTTGTTCTTGTTTTGCATGCATTTTTAGTGCATTTTAGGCATAGGTTTAGTTGGCGAACCCTTTTTATTTGTCCTTTTTTCATCTTCCACTAGCTTAACTCTCTAGTGTGTGAATAATTGTTATGTTTTTCTTACATAAACACCATCTTACTCTTTTCATAGACTCAACTCATCCTAGTGAAAGAGTCTTTCTTAATAATGGTCTTGAAATGGCATTTTAGAAACTTGCATAATTAACGATTGAAGTTGGAGCTTTTCTATCACACTTTACGGTAGTAGCGTATAGCAAACTTGTGGGCTAACATACTTAAAACTCACTTCCATGCTTTACTTGCATCTAAGGAAGTATCTTCTCTTTATCTTGTACTTCTAACTCATCTTAACTTATACTTGAGTTGTTGTACATTTCTGTTTCTACTTTCTGCGATGACATCTTCTTAGTCATAATTCCTCTTCTTGTGTATTTAATAATGTACTAAGTCTCACTTAACTTGAGACTAAGTACCTAAACGTCCTTTCCCAGCCATGGATCTAAGCTTCTAAGGTACCTTCCTAAGGTAATCCATCATTCTTGGATTTCCTAAGTTCATACCTATTCTCATCATTCTCATTAAGTTACATTGTAACTGCAGCTTAAAACAAACCTTGCCTGGCACCTCAGAGCTTAAAAGCCTATGCTTTCTCATACTTTGAGCTGATACTATTATTCATCTACTAGATTACACTATCTCTATTGCACTATCACATCTTAAGTGATATCGGTTGCAACATTAAGTTGCCTAAAGTGCAATATATCATTACTTAAAGCAAACCTTTCCTTTAGGATGCTTAAAAGCCTATGCTTTCTCATAATGGATAGATATTTTCCACTTGAAAATATCCCATCTTGTGTAACACACTTAGGAAACATGTCTTAATGATTCCCTTAACTATGGCACCTCAAAGCATCCAAAAACATCATTTTGGAGCTTCGGGATCTCATGCCGCGGAATGCCCTTCTCTCTGCTGGGCTAATTTTTAACCTCACGCCGCGGCATGCTTCCTCCACGCCGCGGCATTCCGGCGAAAACTCTCGCGGATCGGCGTGACTATCTCCACGCGCGGCGTGATCGAGACATATTTTTAAGTTTTATTTTTATTGATCATTTTTATGGATTGAGACAATCCAAATTCTAAGTAAAACCCCTAATATTCTTTAACATTTAGGAACATCAATTACTCTCTTAAATCTCTTAATTTGGATTATGGCTAGAAGGGTTTCTTTAATTTGGTTTTGAAGGAGGTCTTCTTTCTTAAGTTGATGTTATAGACAAGTCATAAATGACCCAAGGAACACTTCTATCAAACTCTTTAACTCTAGAACTCAAATTAGCATATTATGATTATGCATACATAGAGAATAGAGATGAATAAAAGTTCTAAACCCTACCTTTGAAGATGTTCTTGAATTTGGATCTTTCTTCCCTTCTTTTCCCTTCTCTCTCCTTTCTCTCTTTTCTTCTAGTTTTTTTTATTTCTAGAGAACCAAATATAGGGGAAGGGACGATGAATTACCCTTTGGATACATCATGCTAATGATGCTTCCAACAACCTTAGAATAAATCATGATTCATCTAAGTTGTTGTTTCTCTTTCTTTATCTAGGGATCCGGCATTAAAAGCACTGACTTTGTTGCCTAAAAATATTGAAACTTTTACCACATCTTATTTGGCTTATTTGTGACCTCACTCTCTATGTTTATTTCTCTTAACTACAACAACTTATTATCGAGTATTATGAATTCTTTCTTTGGTTCAATCCATTGTCACAAAACTTGTGACATGCTAAACAAGTTAAATGCTACCTTTCGTAACCATTTACCAGTCTAACATGTACTTAAGGGTATTACAAAGCAGCTGCGTGAAGAAGCAAAAGAAAATTTCCGAGAGTTTCCACGGCTAACAGGTGGAATTCACATATTTTTAAGTAGGGTATTTAATGTTCTGAATACAATATTAGGGTTTCAATTTGGTTTTGAAGGAGGCACCTTGGGAGGCTCTTGATCTTCATCTTTCTCCTCTCTTCTCTCTTTGATTACGGGTTTAGATGTTCTTGAATTTGGTTTCTTGTTTTTTCTTCTCCATGTCTGAGTAGTTTTTTTTATTTCTAGGATTTGGCGATGCCCTTTGATACATTGATGATGATTAATTGACTTTGTTTATCCCTTTTATTAATCATGAATGTTCTTTGGTTCAATCCTTATTGCGTTTATTCATGTGAATTTACTGGTCACATATTTGCATCTCATAGATATCTAGGGACATACTAAGAGGTGAACCTAGGTGTTGGAACCATAAGAATTGAACTTAAGGTCTAAATCACGAGAGTAGATTTAACTTTTCGAGGATTTAATGAATTACCATAAAGCGTAATGGGTTCAATTTAAATTCAATTACCACGAGTGTAGGAATTGGTTTAATTGGGCACGGTTGTTGTCTCTTGAGAAAGAACATTAACTAACTTAGGGGAATTGACCTTCAATTGAATTTCAATTTTAATAAAAAGGGTTGTCAATTAGGATTTGTCTTGTATCATTGTGGTTACCCCCAATCCTAAAAGCTTTCTTGAATTTGAAAACCTTTCCTAACAACTTTCTGTTTTTTATCTCAACTTTGCACTTTAATATTTATCTATTTAATTGCTTGGTTACTACGTTCTTATCACTCAACAATTATATTCCCTTTGTTTAATTTAATTGAATTAATTAAGTAATTAGTATTCATAAACATAGTCCATGTGGATTCGATCTTTTTATTACTTGACGACAAAATCGTATACTTGCGGATTTTACACACTAAGTTTTTGGCGTCATTGCCGTGGACTGTGTTTTTCTTGAATATCAGTTTAATTTTAATTTGATTATTTTAAACTTTTTTACTACTTTCTTGTTTTCTCTTTGACTCTCTGCAGATAATTTCTCTTGTTTATGCGAAGTACTAGACGTTCCGGGACTCTTATTGAAGCAGATCCTGAAATTGAAAGAACTTTTCGTAGAAGGAGAAGACAACGAGAGCAAAGAGCGAGAGAAATACTTGAACCAACACCTATTATGGCTGAACCTATGGACAATAAACCGCTAAAAGAGTATGCAGCCCCAAATGTTCGGGGCTTGCGAGAAGGCCAAGCCCTGCAAGAAGGGACCAAAGAAGCAGAATGATAAATGTATCACGCAACGTGCATTTAAGCTTGGGTATAAAGTTCTTGTTGATAACTCGCTTCTACGTTTCTATCCTAGTAAGTTATGGTCAAAATGGTCAGGACCATATGAGATTATTCGGGTCTTATCCTACGGTGTGCTTGAGGTGAAGAAAGAAGGCAATGAGCCATTTATGATCAATGGCCAAAGAGTGAAACACCTTAAAGAAGGAGTGGGGACTGAGGACTACTCTATTGACATCACCTGAGCACAAAAACCAGACCAGAGTCGAGCTAATAACTTTAAAAGAGCGCTTCTTGGGAGGCAACCCAAGTTTATTTGTTTTTCCTTTTTATTTCTTCTTTTCCTTTTGATTTTTGTGTGTTTGCTCTTTATCTCATGGATCTTGTCTAGGTTTGACCCTTTTTGAAGCTCAAATTAGTAGGAGTGTGAAGTCAGAACGTTCCACATCCAGGCCATAGAAAATTCCATGGCCATGGATTGAAGATTAGAAGAAAAATATAAAAGTCAGAGAGATCCACAGCCTGGCTATGGATCCAACCATGACCGTGGAATTCATGGAGGCCTTAAAAAAAAAAGGAAGTCAGCACCCTTTCCCACTACCGCAGTGAGTTCTTTTCTTTTATTCCTTCTCTAGTTATAGATTTTTACATTGGGGACAATGTAAGTTCTAAGCTTGGGGAGGTATTTTCATTTTCATTTTCATTGTAGATCATTAGTTTCATGCATTCTCATGTCTTATATTGCATTGCATCTTCTTATTGCATTTTCACACCATCATATCTCTTGGCTTTTTGGTTGAACTTTGTGCCCCTCTCTTTTGAGGATTTTGAGATGGTATTGATTTGGAACCCAATTTGTTGATTCTTGCGGTAGGCAATATGCATTGTTTTAATTGATAGTGGAGGTGATTTCTTGATAGTTGATAATTAGTATATGTTCTCTGAATTTGTGCTTCTCATTGATTTTTGCACCTCTAAATGTGAGTTTTGAGCCTATGGCATTTATGCACTATATGATTTTTGCTCCCATTCTTTGTGTTGAGTGATCATTCCTCATTGATTTTATGCTCTAGAACTTGATTTGAAATCATTTTGAGACAAAATTTTTGTTTGCATGCTTGAATGTGATTAAGGCATCTTAGGTATTTTTCTGGCCTTCTGAAATTATTACACTTTCATCCACTAGTTGCCCATTTTGAGCCTATTGCATAATTATTTTTTGATGCCTATAATGATACACTGTCGGTTATCATTTAGAATATTAAATGGAGCATATTGGGTTTGAAAGTTGTGTTGGGAATCATATGTTATTGAGCCTTCTCTTTCTCAAATTTTTTTTTTAAACAAAAAATAGAAAATAAAAGAAAATCGTAAGGTGAAAGCTTGAAAAAGAAGAGAAAGAGAGGAAAGAAAAGAAAGGAAGAAAATGCTTGGAGATGTGGAGTTATTGATTGAAAAATGCCTTTGCTCCATTTATGTTCTATTGGGTTTCTTGTGCTTATTAAAAATTTTGTTAGCCCCTTGTGCATACCTACCTTTCTCTACCCTACCTAACATCATTCCTTTGGCCCTATTACAACCCTTGAAAGACCTTTTGATTTTTGCATGCATGCTGATTATTAGTAAAAATTTGGTTTCTTATCAAGCTTATGGAAGTGCAGTTTCTTTGAGGAATCTTGAGTGCATTGTCTTCACCCTTAAACACTTTGAGTGTGGTTAGTAGAGTGAACCTAATTCAGTGAGGATGCATGATTTCTAAGAACTTAGCCTCTAATTGGACTTAATTTTGATTACCTCTCTAATTATTGGTTTGCCTTTGTCTATTGCTTGGTTGGATGTTTTCTCGGGTTCCTCATTCATTATTGTCTTTTGATCCCACTTCTTGGTTTGGCATTAGTTATTGCTTAGGGATAAGCAAAATCTTAAGCTTGGGGGGATTTGATGTGTGTGAAATAACATCATATTTTGTTCTTGTTTTGCATGCATTTTTAGGCATTTTAATTTCCCTTTTTATTTGTTTTTCCCCTTAGTTCGGATAACTGTAGTGTTTTTAGTGTTATTGTGTAGGATTGGTGCTGAATTGGTCTTGAAATGGTTAGAAAGCTTGCACGATTGAAGTTGGAGCTTTACGGATAGCAAATTGGGACAAAAAACTTACTCCACGGAGTTCCACAGCCTGCCTGTGGAATTCCCCACGGCCATGGATCGAGCAGCTGTGTGAAGAAGCAAAAGAAAATTTTCAGAGAGTTCCACGGCCTGGCCGTGGAACTCAAATAGCAAGATCCACGGCCAGCCCGTGCAATGATCCACGACCATGGATCACAGTATGAGACAGATTTTAAAGTTTTGTTTTTATTTCTTTTTATGGGTTAAGACCAAAGAAAACCCCTAGGGTATTTATAGATGTTCTGAATACAATATTAGGGTTCCAATTTGGTTTTGAAGGAGACACCTTGGGAGGCTTTTGATTTTCATCTTTCTCCTCTCTTCTCTCTTTGATTACGGGTTTGGATGTTCTTGAATTTGATTTCTTATTTCTTCTTCTCCATGTCTGAGTAGTTTCTTTTATTTCTAGGATTGGGCAATGCCCTTTGATACATTGATGATGATTAATTGATTTTGTTTACCCCTATTATTAATTTTGAATGTTCTTTGATTCAATCCTTATTGTGCTTATTCATGTGAATTTGTTGGCCACATATTTGCATCTCATAGATATCTAGGGATGTACTAAGAGGTGAACCTAGGTGTTGGAACCATAAGAATTGAACTTAAGGTCTAAATCATGAGAGTAAGTTTAACTTTTCGAGGATTTAATGAATTACCATAAAGCATAATGGGTTCAATTTAAATTCAATTACCACGAGAGTAGGAATTGGTTTAATTAGGCACGGTTCTTGTCTTTTGAGAAAGAACATTAACTAATTTAGGGGAATTCACCTTCAATTGAATTTCAATTTTAATAAAAAGGGTTGTCAATTAGGATTTGTCTTGTATCATTGTGGTTACCCCCAATCCTGAAAGTTTTCTTGAATTTGAAAACCTTTCCTAACAACTTTCTGTTTTTGATCTTAACTTTGCACTTTGATATTTATCTATTTAATTGCTTGGTTACTATGTTCTTATCACTCAACAATTATATTTCTTTTATTTAATTGAATTGAATTAATTAATTAATTGGTATTCATAAACATAGTTCCTGTGGATTCGATTTTTTTATTACTTGACGATGAAACCGTACACTTGCGGATTTCACACACCATCCTTAAGGTGAAACTCAGGGAAATGATGTTGAATGATGGTGGATGATTCCCAGGAGCTCTCAAATGCAGGAAGGGCCTGCCACTGAATAAGTACTTTGAGATTCCCTGCAGGAGTAACTCGCTGGTCCAAGACTACGAAAGGGTGCACCTGCAACTCCCATTCTTCTGACAGGCATGGAGGTAATGGCTGACTGAGAGCTGGTGCCACAACGAATTTCTTCAATAGTGAGACATGGAATATGGGATGAATTTTAGCCCCAAGTGGTAACTTCAGCTTGTACGCAACTGCGCCAACCCTTTCCAAGATCTCATATGGGTCGTAGTATCTGGGACTTAGCTTTTCATTAATCCGCTTCGCTAGTGATTTCAGGTGATAAGGCTGAATCTTCAAGTAGACAAAGTCCCCAGGTTGGTAGCACACCTCCCTTCTATGTTTATCAGCCTAAACTTTCATCTTGTTTTGGGCTTGAACTAGGTTGTTCTTGAGTTCATCTAACATATGGTTGCGTTCGAGCATCAATTTGTTAACTTCTTCAACAGTAGAGGCATCAGTAGTGCCTCACAGCAGGGTGAGAAGATCCCTGCCATAGAGGGCCTTGAATGGGGATACCTTTGTGGCGATGTTGCAATTAGTATTATACCAATATTCTGCCCAACTCAACCAGTGGGGCCACTGTTTAGGCTTGGTACCAGTAAGGCATCGCAAGTAGGTCTCAAGACAACGATTCACTACTTCGGTCTGGCCGTCTGATTGGGGATGGCATACTGAACTGAAACACAACTTAGTGCCTGAGTGTTTGAACCATTCCTCCAAAAGTGACTGATAAAAATCTAATCCCTATCAGAAACGATAGATGTTGGGAGCCCATGTAACTTTGCAACCTCCTTAGCAAATATCTCAGCCACATCCTTGGCAGTATAAGGATGGCTTAAGGCCACAAAGTGAACATATTTGGTGAAGCGGTCGATAACCACCATGATTGTGTCAACCCCCTAGGCCTTTGGAATCCGCTAATGAAGTCCATTGAGACATCCGACCAAACTTGTGTTGGAACGGGTAAGGGTTATAGCAACCCCGCAAGGGACAGTGCTTGGTACTTGTTCTTTTGGTAAATGTCATAAGCATAGATATATTGTTGGATATCTCTTCTCATACCCTCCCAATATAGTAACCCGGATATCGTTTTGTAGGTCCTGAAAAATCTAGAGTGGCCTCCTATGGATGAATAATGGAACTCCTTAAGGACAAGAGTAACTTTGGGTGATGTCTTGGGTATAACCAACCTGCCTTTGTACAACAACCTTCCTCCTTGAAGCTGGTAGTCCGAGTGACTCACCAAATCTTATAGAATTCCTCTGAATTTTTCATCTGCCTGTAGCTCTTCTACTAAGTTCTCCCATTCTGATAATTGCACAGTGGATAAGGCTGAGTATAACATTTTCCTGGACAGAGCATCAGCTACCTTATTCTCACTTCCCAGTTTATAGTATATCTCAAAGTCAAAACCTATCAGTTTTGCAGTCCACTTCTACTGCTCCTTACCTAGCAACCTCTGTTCTTGTAAAACTTTCAGGCTCCTTTGATCTGTTTTGATGATAAAATGCCCCCCATTAGGTAATGACGCCATTTTTGAACAGCAAACACAATGGCCATCAATTCCTTCTCATAAGTTGATTTATTTTGAGCCCAGTCTGATATCCCTTGACTGATGAATGCTATTAGTTTCCCTTCTTGTATCAATACAGCCCCAATTCCTCTCCCTAATGCATCTGTCTCTACAGTGAAAGTCTTAGTAAAATCTGGAGTTGCAAGAACTGGTAGTGTAGTCATAGCCTTCTTCAAAGCCTCAAAAGCTTCCTGAGCTTCGCTCTCCCAACTAAACCCATCCTTCTTGAGTTACTGAGTGAGAGGTCGAGCTATTTTGCCATAATCCCTAACGAATTTCCTGTAATATCCTGTCAACCCAAGGAATCCCCTCAAGCTCTTCACATCTACGGGGGTTGGCCAATTTATCATAGCCTCCACCTTCTGAGGGTTAGCCTCCACTCTTGATGCTGAGATAATGTGACCAAGATATTCTAGTTGTCGTTGCCCGAAGCTGCACTTTTTTTTATTAACAAATAACTGATGCTCTCTTAGCAACTGTAGGACTCTTCTCACATGCTCCAAGTGAGTTTGCTGGTCCTTACTATAAATCAAAATATCATCAAAGAATACTAATGCAAACTTCCTTAAAAAAGGTTTCAACATCTCATCATAAGTGCCTGAAATGTTGAAGGTGCATTGGACAACCTAAAAGGCATCACAAGGAACTCATAGTGTCCTTCATGAGTCCTAAAGGCGATTTTTGGGATGTTTGACTCCCTCATCCTGATCTGGTGATATACAGACTTCAAATCTAATTTCGAAAACACCATAGCTCCCCCCAATTCATCCAGTAATTCATCGATAGCAAGAATAGGGAATTTATCAGGTACAGTTACCTTATTCAAAGCTCTATAGTCTACACAAAATCGCCACCCATCATCTTTCTTTCGGACCAATATCACGGGGCTAGAGTAGGGGTTGTTGCTTGGCCTGATAATCCCAGCTAATAGCATATCTTCCACTATCTTCTTTATCTCATTCTTCTGATAATGAGGGTACCTATAGGGTCTTACATTTGGAATTTGAGCTCCTTCTTTTAGGACAATTGCATGATCTTGTCTCCTGGTTGGGGGTAGATCCTAGGGTTCTTGAAATAAGTCTGTATACTCATCCAACACAGCCTCCAGTTCAGAGTCAACAACACTGCAGGGTTACTGATCAGTGGATAGCAACTTATATTCAATGTAGAACCCCTCTCCTTCATCTTGTAAGGCCTTGTAGATGGCCTTCAAAGATGTTGCAGCTCTGGACAATGCTGGTTCGCCCCTCAAGACTACCTCATCACCTGCTACCTCCATTTTCAAGATGAGGTCTTTGAAGTTTGCTTTAATTTCCCCCAGCCCTTCCAGCCAATCTACTCCCAGCACCACATCAGCTCCCCCTAACTCAAATAAGAAGAAGTCCTGGTTAACTCGAATGCCCTGCAACTGGAGAATCAAATGCTTACAAATCCCCCTACACCTGACCTTATGGCCATCTCCCACCTCCACCCAATATGCAGGGGTGTTAGTCACAGGTATATTTAGCTCTTGGACCATTGCCCTTGCTATGAAGTTATTGGAGGCCCCATAATCTACCAGCACCACTACCTCCCTCTCTTCGATCTATCCCCAAAGCTTGAGAGACTTTTTGGAAGTCATTCCCATCATGCTATGGATTGACAACTACAGTGCTTTTTCTTCTAAAGGCCCTTGTTCCACCTGCACTTCTTCATCTTGGACCTCTTCCTCAGTTTCTTCCCCCTCTACTACCATCAAATGGAATTGCTTGAATCTGCACACATGTTGGGGGCTAAATTTCTCATCACATCTGAAACAAAGAGCCTTCCTCATTTTCTCTTGTAATTCTGCATTGGACAGCCTTGTATATCCTCCTCCCACACGGTTGTTGCTGGACCCGTCACTTGGTCTAGCCCCTGGAGTTGTTTTACTGCTGTTATTGGCCCTAGAGAACCCATTATTAGCACTTGAGTTACCTTTCCCCTGCTCAGTACTGAAACTTGTCCCTCCTCCCATGCCCAAGTTGTTTGATCTGAACGATAAAGTCCCCTTAGGTTGAGCCCCTGCTCTGGTCCCTCCTCTTAGGCCTTCTTTATCCGTAGCCCAATTTTGTTCCTCAATTAACTGGGCTTGGTCCATCAAGTCAACCAACGAATCATATATATACAGCTTCAATTCCGCCTTTATCTCCTCCCTCAGCCCATTCAACCATATTCCTCTTAGGATCTCCTCGTCAGTCTGTCAAAGGGGACCAGCTACCATCTCAAACACCTCTCTGAACTCATTAACTGATCCTTCCTGACGTAAGCCTAGGAGCACTTCGTACGGATTGTGGGCCATGGTTGGTTGGAACCTCTTGATCATTGCCACTCAGAACGCCGGCCATGAGGCCTCTGGTGTTCTCCTATCCCACCACTGAAACCAATTCAGTGCTTGACCCTCCAGCACCACCATGACTGCCCGTAACCTCTCCCTTTCCTCCATTCTGTTCACGTAAAAGTAATGCTCGACCCTGTTGAGCCAACCATAAGCATCATCGCCTTTGAACACAGGAAGCTCCATGTTCCTCCATCGTTCGTCAACCTCTGCCTGGGTCTGTCGCTGGCTCCCATTGAGGTTCCCTCCGCCTCCTTCTCCCTCTGATTTGTCTTGCGTCTGTCTTTCTCTATCACCCTGATTTAGATTATGAATCAGGCATAACAACTCCTTCTGCCTCTCTTCACTCCTCTGCATCTGTGTTTCCTGCATTTGTCGCCAGCCTTTGAACCCTTTCTCAAGAGCTTCCAATCTCGCCTCCATTCTCGTGCTCACCATTCACAACTCCTAGGTTCAGGAGCTCTGATACCAGTTGATAGAAACTGGATCAGAGAAGCAATCACACACACAAATGTCACTGAATATCCCTCGTATATTACTCTAATATCAACTGATATCAGGTTTACGAAATTGAACAACGGAATACAAGTATAAAAGATGAAAGAAAATGATAATCCAAGCATTCGAGAGGCTTGGTTCTCTCCACTATTCCTTACCCACTTCTTCCTTACCCTCCTCTATTCCCTCTCTTCTGTTTATATTGCACAAAGGAGATCCTAATTAATTCCCTCACGTTCCCCATCCTGAGTTGTTCCCCATCCTGAGCTGCCAGCATGGCAATTAGTTACAGGAATCACATCATTCCCACACTTGCCCACACTTGAGCCTATTTGAGCCTCAACATGTTCACAGCCCACCCCCCTTCTCCTCACATATAGTAATATTGGGCTTACTAACAGGTTGGTTCAATTTAGGTCATCAAATCTAAAAAAACCTTTCTCAACAAATAACAAGAACTTCAAATAAAAGGGGCGGGCAATAACTGACCTCACTGTCCAATGTGCCCTAAATTAGAAACATATATCAAACTATTAATTCTATCCACGCAATGTACAATAAATATATATTTCTTATTTATAATGATATATTTGAATTAAATGTGTTTTTGATAAATTGAATATTTGTTGTTATGTTCACTTTGTATATATTATTATGTTTATTATAAAGTCACTATTTAATCATTTAGAAAAGATTAATGTAAAACACAATTAGTATGTCGAAATTACAAATTAGACAAAAGAGCAAAATAACAATTAAATGATAAATTGAGCAACAATTATAACTAAATAATATCATTTAAAATCCTATAAAATGGACAACAATACTATTCATTATAGTTGTTCTATTCATTATAATAGTTCTAGAGCTCATTAACTAACCACTTTATTTTGTTTCAACCTTCAACGTTTAGCGAATCTAAAAAAATAATTAATAAATCAACTACAGTAATACAGAATAGATACATTTTTTTTTTGTATAGACAAAATAGACACATTTGATTAAAAGTGTGAAGGGTATGTATATAATTAATTTTGGAAATTTTAATGTGACTCAATCTGAAATAAAAAATATATCAGTAAGACTAATCAATATAAGACAAGATAGATTAGACAAATTTGTTCATTTAATGTAAATAAATATTTTAATTATCAATTAAATTTTTTGACTACTTGATTACCCATAACATTAGAGATTGATATAAATTAAATCCTACATTACAACAATATGTGTTGATCATATATACAACATGCAATTCATAAAATTCTTTAAAAAGAATAGAGAAGAGATGAAAAATAAAATGAACCTGATCAAATTTTGAGATTAATAAAGTAGAAGAGATGGGAAAACAAAGTATAGATCAAGTAGTGGAAACCTAAGTTTTAAAATAATGGATCAACAAAGTAGCAACAACATTGAAGGTTGCACATTGTTCTAAAAGATGGAGACGGCACAACGTCATTAAAGAAAGAGTCGTTAAAAAAGGAATGACAGATGCCTAGTGACAAAGAATGAGATAATGGGGAAACCCACCAAATGTTTTCTTTTTTTTTTATTTTATTGGAGAAAATCATCAAATGATTATTTTTATATAAAAGGATTTATCTTATTTAATTTAATTCAAAGATCTCCTTGAGTGGTTATTGACGAAGATTACCATAAATTAATAAAAAAAAATATTGTATATCCTTAGAGCAACAATAATGCATGCTGATAAATGATCTCCACGGTTGATTCAAGTTATATTCACATAAATTTTAAATAAAATAATTTAAATTAATTGTAGAGATCATCTATTAGCATATATTTATTATTGTTCTAAGAGCATGTAATAATTTCTCTAAATTAATAGATATGCATAGGATTTTGAAAAATAATTAAAATCTTATTTAGTGGGAAGAGATTACCACAAAATAATTAATAGATATATGCGTATGATTTTGAAAAACAATAAAAATCTTACTTAGTGGAAACATAAGTAACATGAATTAAAAATTATAGATATTTTAAAAGTGATAAATTACATATTAAAATAAAGAAATAAAGAAATCTAAAAAATTGTGCCATTACTAAATTGCCCTCAACTTGGATAGGAAAAGTTGCCCCTAAGGCAACATCAGAGTCAACTACTTTTATATATAATGATGATTAGAAACATCAATAAATCAATATTATTATAAAGCAAAATTTTATGGAAGCTTAACATATTATAAAGCAAATTCTTATTTAACAAAATACAAAATCCAAATGAAAAGAAACCTTATGATTCCTCAAGCATAGTTTACTTGATTGGGATATATACTTGTAAATTCTTAGTAGAGACCATTCCTGCCTCCCCATAAAAAATAGAAAAATAGAAAAATTGGTTCCCTCACTCCTTCCCTCCTCGTGCCCCCTTGTAAGAATATTTTTTGCTGAACTCTAATGGAATATATGCTTGCAAGTTCTTAGTGGAGATTCAACACCCCGATAGAATAAGAACAAAATTTAAGTTTATTTTTTTTATGTTTATTATATTCATTTCATCAATTAAGTTATGATATGTGTATATTTTTAAAAAAATAAAAAAATATTAATAAACATATATCATAACTTAATTAATAATAATAAATGTAATTAATATAAAAAAATAAATTTAAGTTTTGTCCATAGAATAGTCTATTTCCTTTTTCCTTCCTCCCAAGGCTTTCATAGTAAGAATCTCGTAGGCCTTACCCCAATGGTGAAGCTTGCCCTAGTCCCACTAGGGCCAACTACCCTAAAGAATATAACTCAATGATTATAAAGCATAGGATTATACTAAAATTTGAAAACTAAGGGCAATATCTATATAAAATTATACTAAAAATTCATTTCTTAATAATTTTACTCTTATTTTTAAAAAATATACTAAAATGAGTCCTGATACAAAATTTATATCTCTTTTTGCAATCATTATTGTGTACCCTCAATGATCTGATGAAAAGTTTATTAATGACATTTTATATGTCAAATTATATTAAAAATAAATCTTTTATTTTTTATCCCCATTATCAAGGGCATACCAAACTTATCCCTACCGCTATGTTTGGATGACAGGTAAAGAAGAGAACGGAAATGAAATGAGGAGAATGAAAATAATTTTGTGTTTAGAAGTTTTAAAATATATGGGAACAGAACGAAATATATGGGGAATCATTCCCTTCCTCTTCCCCTCAAATGCTCAATTTTTGTTCCCTCCAAAATTGAGATAGAATGGGGAGAACATATTTCCGTTCCGTTCCGTTAATGAATCTTCCAAATAAAGAGGGGAGGAACTATGTTCCATTCCATTCCATTCCTTTTCGATTCATCCCCACCTATTCCGTTCCGTTTCGTTAATGAAAAAACATCTAAATACAGGGTAACGGTAAATCCTACCCTAAACAAAAAAAAATATCTTGTGTTGATAGACATTGTAATGACAAATAAAAAAACTTACCAAACAAAAAAAATGGTCAATAATAATATTGCCAAATGATACTCAATATTATTAAGGAAAAATTAATGTCAAAAACTATTAAGGAGTAATATTTAATTTAAATGGACAAAAAAAAAAAATTATTAAGAAAGATCATTTAAGTTTTAAATAAAAGAGAATGACCATTTAATTTTATTTAATGGTTAAAATTACTTTTAATGAAATATTAGTCACTCAAGAATAACAATTGATCACTCAATAAAAAATAATAATCATTCACAAATTTATTTCACATAAAACTTAAAAATCTGAAATGATTAGCCTCTTAGAAATTACTAATGACTATTTAATAAGAGATAATAACTATTGGATAAATTTCTTTCAAATTTCTTGTATCTTTATATATTGAACTGATGACCACATTGTCTGGAAGCTATTCAAGCCTACTTTTAAATGAATTTGGATGCTCATTTCACCCTATTGACTTCTTCGCATCTTTCACGAACAAAATGGTGGTTGCACTTCTGCTCTCACTAACACAACCTGAAACATAAAGATATACAAATTCTTATTGTATGATTGAATCACAATACAATTAGAAGAAATTTCTTATTAAACAAAAGAGTGGAGTAAAAGGTGACCTCAAACAATGTATTAATAAGTAATTTGTCCAATTCTTTGATGCCATTGTTTTCCAATCGAAGTGACTGGAAAGAGAAAAAGACAACTTCAAAATTTAGGACGAAGATAACCTCCTACACCAACCCATTACAGGAATTGATGACAAATAGCATAAAAAAAATAAGACAAATAGCAGAGAAAAGAAAAACTTTTATTCGAAACACCACCAATTTTGAGAAAAAAATGAAAAGTGCAAACTCCTTTTAATGGAGTCTGAGAATAGCAATAGACCTCTTGGCAGAAACCATTGAGAATTAGTTCATCTAAACTAAACGAGTTCCAACAAAAGTAATCTTTTATGGCATCTAATACGAACCTGCACCAAATAGAGACTGAATGGCGGTTAACAAAGTTGCTGCAATTAATGGTGCAAAGGACGAAGGCAGAGACAGAGTGATGGAGATAATGATGCAGATACCAAGTAAACAAGTGGTTTTATTTGGTGGAAGAAATGACAGAAGAGGGTTACTAATATCCTAAGAACTGTAACTTATGAGTGGAAAGGCTTAGAGAGTTTCAAAAGTAATTAAGAAAGCTTTATAGGTAATTGAAAACAATTTAAAACTATGAGAACATAAAATACATGATTTAAAAAATACAGATATAACATAAAAAAAGAGGAATATTACTTATAAGAAATTTAAAACATTTAAATTGGTTAAGGGAGATAATAAATGAATTTCAATTAAAAATATTCATAAAAAAATAAAAAAATGTTATTACGAAAATAGCCTTAATTTGGGTGAGAAAAATTGCCCCTAAGGCAACCTTAAACTGTTCAACTTTTATATATAAAAGATGAGTTTAATTAGTTTGCATTATCACTGTAAAAGAGTTTTACATTGATATTCACAAATGTCTTTACAAATCAATATTTATTGTTATATCTTTTTTTAATAATTAAAATACAAATACAAATATCAAAATATATATGAATATCAGTATTAAACTCTTTAAATTGATAGTGCTTATTTAGTCAAAAAAAAAATTGATAGTGCTTACTAATTTAATTCTTAAAATGTAAAGTATTGCTAAATATCACGAAATAATTTTCATGAAATTATGAAAGTACATCCTTTCACAATTGCATTTATTTAGCATACTATGACGTTATTAAGAAATTAAATGTTTACATCACATGCGCATGAAAACTCAAAACCAATCGATGGCTGAAATCATCTGTGAAGGATTTTGTTTGGTAGTATTAAGCATTACGCTAAAATATATTCACGTAATGTATTCATTCCTATGTGTAAATATGAAAAAAAAATATTAAAAATTTAATTTTTAAAATGATTATGATTGCTTTTATGTTATTAGAATCTTTGATATAATATATATATATTAGAATCAATATATATATATATATATATATATATATATATATATTGATTCTAATAATATACATTATATAATATATATTTCAGTAAATTTTATTTCATGTAAAATTTTTAGTCCAATATAAAAAGGATGTTTAAATATTTGAACATTACCATATATGAACAAAAAATTATTAATTTAAAAAACTAAACGGAAAACTCTCATAAATTTAAATTTCCTTCATTAACTTCTTTTAAAATTAAATGTTTAACTTACTATTTTAATAATATAAATAATCAACCAATTTATTTTATCAAGACTTCATATAAATACAAACTATATTCCAATAATTTTATAAATAATAGTGCTGACAAATTTATTTTATTCAAAGACACGTAAACCAATACAATTATTGATAAACTAATAATACAATTATTAATAAATGTAGAATTCTCATTCGCATATAATTTAAACATAATCATTATCAGCTCAAGCTGTAATAATCTTCATATCACAACAATTTAACTCAATTGATAGAAAAAAAAACCCACCTGAATTTTAATTGGACAATACTTACTACATTAAAAGGTTATTGATTTTTAATCATAATAATATATAAGAAAGGAAGCACGAAAATCTCTTCAAACCATACAACTCAGACAATCTACCATTAAAATCTTTCAAAGCTCACTTCAAATTACTTGTTATCATCATTAAATATTTGTAGATGGACCTTCAAACATAGCACTAAGT
Source organism: Ormosia emarginata (assembly GCA_029884605.1). NCBI lineage: Eukaryota > Viridiplantae > Streptophyta > Magnoliopsida > Fabales > Fabaceae > Ormosia > Ormosia emarginata. The sequence goes on from JAQQTP010000079.1 coordinate 7,805,184, forward strand.
AAGATCACTTGCAACAAATTAAACTATATTTTAAAGAAAGAATAACAAAACCTTAACTAATAGAACACTTAAATATTTGATTTTTTACATAAATCTGAAACATGCTATTATTACATCTCTGACATTCCTTGTAGAACATCTCAACCAATGAAAATAAATGAAGCTAAAATTTATAAAATTTAGTAAAAAAATTAGCCCATAAAAACTGAAAACAAAAAAGAAGCTAAAGTAGGTCATATACATGTCAATTGGTCTAAAGCCATTCTTAAATTACTTTGATTCTAATGTCCAAAAACTCTCATTAGAAGGAAAACAGGAAATTGTGGGAAAAAAAAATTTCAGAACAAAAATGGCTTTATCAATCAAAACTCTCATTAACAGAATATAACAAAAATCAAAACTTTATTCTTTGACTTTTCCTTTTAGGTATATCATTCATTCACATCTCTCTCCTTTTTCAAGAACAAACTTTGAAGACAATAATCTAAAAGGAAATTAGAGAAGATATTTAATGTGGCAAAATTTGATACAATTTTAAATATTCCTCTTCCTACGACCATTATCATTATCCTCTGGAAATGTGAATCGAGATACTAATGTTTAAACTAATTCTTAGGATAAGTATTAGATAAGAAAAACAATCCATCAAAACTATTGCTTAAATTTAAATGGTATTGGTAAACCATATACAAAATCTACGTAAGTTAAAAAAAAAAAAAGCTATAGATATTGAAAAAAAAAATTAACAGCTTGCTGCGTATTATGTGCAGGAAATGTCACATTCTTGTCTCTCACATGTTGTAAGCACAAAACTACGACCTAATCAACGCCTAAGCCTAACTATATGTTCTTGAGAGACTAATCAATGTTGCACCCCATGCATTATGTTATTGACTGATTAATCCATGATATATATAACCCTTTTAAATGAAAGCATCAATAACACCCCTTATCCTAGCAAACTCCTTATTCTGTCTATCTTATACCCCGAAGAGGAATCAAGTCAGTGTTTAAAGTAATGCCCATGTGGATTAAATGTCTTATGTGACGAACATGTAACTTATCTTATTAGTTTAATAAGTAATTAAATTGAGTTAATATATTAAATTCTTATTAGGTAAAAGAGAAATGATAACTTTGCAATTGTAGTAATTGTTAACTTGATAAAAGTTAGGGTATTTAAGAAATAGTTTCTGCGTAAAACTCAAGATTCTGTTCTTAGTAGTATAAAGGGTTTCTTTTTTCCCTACTATCATTAAAGTAGAAGAAGAGAGTAAAGAAATGTAAAGAAATAGAAAGTGAATTCTGAAATTTTTTTAACACTCTTAAATATAATTTGTTCTTTATTCATAGATAAAAGTTATTGTCTTCATATTTTCTTATTTGTGTGAATCATAAATTCTAAAATCATTATATTTAATGATAATTTTTTATATTAAGATTTTTAAAAAAATTATAATTAACATGTAATATCAAAGTAAGACAGTAAAATATATGATTCTCTATTGATAATAATTATTTTTTCTAATTAAGTATCAACTCTAATTATGAAAATTAAAAGTTTTTTATTATGTTATTTTTCTATAATGTGTAAATTAATTTTATAACATACTATTGATTCTAATAGTAAGCTCAATCTGATAGGGAGAATTCAATGTGCATAAGGAAGCAACTTTTGGAATTGTTTCAACGTAAATCAACGTAAAACAAAGGAAAGCAAAAGTGTCGAAAATAATCACTCTAATATTTTTATCATAAATAATGTATATATTTTTTATATATTTCATTTAATATTATTTATTATATTTTTTTTTTTTTTATTTTTTTTTCTTAATTATACACTTTTAAAAAAAAAATATGTATAATATACACATTTTTAAAAGATGTGTAGAATGATTTTTTTTCAAAAAGAAAGTTGTTTTCTTAAAGTATTTGATTTGACGTGCTTTTTCGTCTTTTATGTGAACATGTATTATTCATAAGTCAACAGGTCTGTTTCGGCATTTTAGTCTTTCGTAGATCAAGAACGATGACTTTCGTAGCATTAACTTAATGTATATTAGCATGGTTGAATTTGGAGTTTTTTTTTTTTAAGAATAAAGATCATTTTTATTTTTTTTAGGGGTGTAACATTATTGATATTTTTTTAAAAGATATTAATTAAGTGAGAGAAAATAATTAAAAAATATGTATGGTAAATAATATTAAGAGGAGTCTAAAAAATAATATGAGAAAAAAGTAATAAAAAATCAGAGTTATTTTTTTAATGATATTATGTATATTATTTAATTTTTATGTATAATGTTATTAATTTGAGATGATATTATGTAAGATTTGTTAATCATTAAAGTAATCAAATCTTTAAGTTGATTTAATTCTAAATTGTATGAAAGTTAATTTTTTTAATTACTCAAAGAATAAATATTATAAATGACATGATGACTATTTGTATATAGGTAAATTGACATTGTTATAAGACATTTATAGATAATCCAAAGGTTGATTAGCTGTCTGTATAATAATTAAACATGATTATTGGTAGTGTAAGTTGTAACATCTTAATATTGAAATCCTAATATATCTGACTTATACCTAGATAAACAGTATTAGTTATGCTACTTCTAACTTATTCATTAAACTAATCCATAACATTTACATAAACAAATCATTATGGAGAGCCTTGTGGAACAATATCCACTTATATACATAACTTGTCATATTTGACATAAGGTAAAACTAATGCATACATCTTTTTATTTTACAACTTTAAGCTCATATACATGAAAATATAAAATCTATCTACTCAACATAAAGATAATTATGTTAATCTTCATTCTTCGTCTTCTGCTTGTACTTGGAGCTTCAACCTAGATTTACATGGAACACAGGGAGTGAGAATTTTACAATTCTCAATATAAGTGTACAAATACCAGCAGTCTATAACAACATACAACCCTTAAATATCTGAAATGAAACTATAACTGAAAAAAAATAAGCTATTACTCATTACTCAGTCATAACTTCATTAATAAATTTTTACTGGTCGTCGAATCGTTATTCAATACTCTAGGAACATACATATTCTCTCTCTATTAATGTTCCCAATCTAACCATAACTCTGAACTAATTCACATTTAAAAGATAAGATAGTTACCCATACAATTATCATCGGAAGGTAACAATCAATGATATTGAACCACCGCTCATACAATGGTACAATAACATTGAGCCAAACAACACATATACATAGAAGCACAAATCACAAATCCATAATACAATCATTTATCAAGTCAAGCAATGCAATGATGTTATGATATATAATTATACTCAAACATTGGTATATGATGGGGTGAATGCAATGTCATGAGATGTCATGAAACTTGACTATTCCTCTTTATGGTAGGGAGGGAATATGTAATCTCCTGTAACCTACCATTTCTCTATGTGGATACAATGTCATGAATGTCATGAATATCATTACTCCTTGTAGTAGGGAGGGAATATGTTACCTTCTTAATCCACTTTCTGAATATCATAATAACTTAAACATACTTGAACCTCTCATTCTTATCATTTCTTAAGTCATAACTAGGTAACTCTTAGTTACTTACTTACTAATTTTCATCATATAAGGATCTAACACCTTTTTTTATCACGTCATCCAAACTTAACATTAGCCAAAAAGAAAATAAAACATAGTTTACAAACCATTCAACCTCAAATTATCCCAAGCAAACCTAAGCACCTCTATATTTACCTCGAAAAGGATAATTTTCAAAATTTCATAAGAGGTGCATCCTAACTTTAAACATTATGAAATTTTATAGGCATATAGTCTCACATGTTAGCTTTCAAATGGCTCTAGAATCAACTCATTTCTATATCGATAGCTTGAGTTATGATAAAAACACTACAGGCTGTTAGAAATAAGTTTTCTCTCTGTTTCGAGTCTATTCAAATAACCCTGGTATTATTCGAATAACACCCACAAAATTTCACTTTCTGAAACTCTCTATGATGCTTTTTCGAATAGCAACCTTGCTATTCGAATAAGGCACTGCAAAATAGCAATCCTGAAGCAGAAAACACTCATATTTCCTATTCCATTAAATCCTAAACTAGATCAAATCCTCAACTCATGGATTCTAGGTGATTTCCAATCATAACTAAGGGTCCTAATCACATAGCAACCTTCATATGAACTCCTAACTCATCTAGCATAAATTATAGCCAATAATCACAACTCAAATACCCATTTCTCAATCTTCATCACAAGAAGTTTCATGGACACTCCTTGTATTCCAACTGTCCACCATGCCTAGTCTTGCACAAATGCAATCATACTTCAAGTTTCTAATGAATTCATCTAACTCAAACTTTAAGAAACTCATTCAATCCCATTTTTCTATCCCAAATCCATAAATCTCTTATATGAAGAAAGCAATAGAAGATGAAGAACTACATAGTAAACACCCCTACCTTGGTTGATCCCTTGGTCTTTGATCTTTCCTTGCTCTTCCTCTCCTCTTCTTCTTTTCTTTCGTTTCTGCCTCTGCCAAACCATGAGGAAGAGGAGAAAGATGAGAAACTCTTATCTTTTTAAAAGATGCCATTAGGGGCATTTTAGTCATTTCACAAAACACATATTTCCTAAGAATACTTAGATCTCATTATTTCAAGCTTTCTAACCTCCTTAGGTATTAGAATAAATCCTAAGATTCATCTAATTACCAAACTCTTCATTTCCATAAATTTTCATATCTGGACCAAGTCCATTCGGTATTAAAACATTTACTCGGTGTGCTTAAAAATACCAAACGAATTCAGTTTACCTTCAAACTTTAACTACAATATTCTTATCTCATTTATGACTTGGAAATAAATTATCCATTTTATTTCCCTTAACTTAACCTTTAAAACTATTTTATGAGTCATTTTAGGTCACTTTTCACATTCTATGTTGCAGCAAAGTATCTAAACTAACTCAGTTTGCCATGAAACTTCACAAACATGTCAAGCAAGTATTGAGTTATCTCCATAACTTTATACAAGTCTGACATGTTCTCGAGGATGTTACATAAGTACACTATTAGTTTTATTTATATATCAAAAGATAATAAATATTTCTAGTTAGTGCATATATTATTGTCAAATAATGTTAAATTAGTTAGCATTATTATGTTTGTTGTTGTATGTTGATGTATCACCTAAAGGAGAACATTGATATACATTAAATGTTTAAGTGATTTGTTGTCTGAATCTGTTTAGTATTTTAATTTATGAGTCAAAGTATTAATGTTAGACATGTGATTATTGTAGTATTTGTCCCCATTTCTTTTAAATTTGTTTGCTTCGTCTGTTCCAATCTTTAATGGGTTGAACTTATCTTATTGGAGTGAACAAGTCCAATTTCACCTTGGTATAATGGACCTTGATTTGGCACTCCAAGTTGAGAAACCCACTGCTATTACTACTGCTAGTAGCAATGAAGAGAATATCCATTATAAGGCTTGGGAAAGGTCAAAACTGAAAATGCTAAAGAATTCATGAGTTTTGTGAAAGAGCGTTCTCAAACGACTAACAAGTCTCTTGTTGGGACATTAATGTGTACTTTAACCACCATGAAATTTGATGGTTCTTGTACTATACATGAGCACGTCATTAAAATGACAAACGTTATAACAAGACTTAATTCATTAGGAATGAAAGTGAATGAAAATTTTCTTGTGTAGTTCATTCTGAACTCATTACCGCTTGAGTATGGTCCATTCCAAATGAACTATAATATCATGAAAGACAAATGGAATGTGCATGAATAGCACAATATGTTAGTTTATGAGGAAACCAGACTTAAGAATTAAGAAAATCACTCCATCTATTATGTGAACCATCAATGAGCTAGAAAGAAAGCTGAAAAGAAATATGGAAAAGGAAAACGACCATTAGAGATTGATGAGTCCTTTGTCAAAATCCAAAAGAAAGAGTCACACAATAATAGATGTCATTTCTATGAGAAATCTGGACACTTCCAAAAGGATTGCCCAAGGCGTAAGGCTTCGTTTGGAAAGAAAGGTAGTAAGCTTAATGCTTATGTATGTTTCAAATCAAACTTAACTGAAGTTCCTCATAATACTTGGTGAATTGATTCTAGATGTACAACTCATGTTTCTAATACAATGTAAGGATTCCTTACAATCCAAACCATAAGCCTAAATGAAAAGTTTGTCTTCATGGGGAATAAAGTAAAGGTTCCAATGGAAGGTGTCATGACTTACCGTTTAATCCTAAACACTAGACATCATTTAGATTTATTTGAAACTTTTTATGTACCTAGTATCTCTAGGAATTTAGTTTCTTTGTCTAAACTTCATGTTGTTGGATACTCTTTTAGGTTTAGTAATGAATGTTTTAGTTTGTATAAGCATACATATATGATTGGTTCTAGTATACTTTGTGATCATTTATATAAATTGAATCTTGATAATTTATATGTTGAAACTCTTATGACCTTGCACCATAATGTTGACACTAAATGTAGTTTAGTGAACGAACATTCTGCTTACTTGTGGCATAAACATTTGGGTCACATTTCCAAAGAAAGAATGGAAAGGTTGGTAAAGAATGACATTCTTTCAAATTTAGATTTCATTGACCTTAATATTTGTATGGATTGCGTTAAGGGAAAACAAACAAAGCACAAAGAAAGTGCCACAAGAAGCACTCAGCTTCTTGAAATTGTACACACTGATATATATGAACCCTTTGATGTCAATTCTTTCGGTAAAGAAAATCACTTTATCACTTTTATTGACTATTATTCATCTTACGGATAAGTCTATTTACTACATAAGAAATCTCAAGCAATGAATGTCTTAGAAATTTATGTAAATGAAATTGAAAGACAATTGAATAAAAAGGTAAAAATCGTAAGGTCAGATAGAGATGGTGAGTATTATGGAAGATTTGATGAAATTGGACAACACCCAGTATCATGGAAACCTTGAACGTTACAAGGCACATCTTGTTGCCAAAGGTTTTACTCAAAAGGATAACACTGACTATATGGAAACATTTTCCCTAGTTTCCAAGAAAGATTCTTTTAGAATTATCGTGACATTAATAATTCATTATGATCTAGAGCTACATCAAATGGATGTAAAACTCATTTTTCTAAATGGGAATTTAGATGAATATGTTTATATGGATCAACCAATGGGGTTTTCAATTGATGGGAAAGAACACATAGTGTGTTAACTTAAGAAATCAATATATGAACTTAAGCAAGCTTCCCAGTAATGGTATCTCAAGTTCAATGATAATATTGTATCCTTCAGATTTAAGGAAAATACTATTAATCGGTGTATATATCTAAAGGTCGGTAAGAGTAAGTTTATCTTTTTGACTCTGTATATTGATGACATCTTTCTTGCAACTAATGATCGTGATTTATTAAATGAGACTAAGAAGTTTCTCTCTAATAATTTTGAAATAAAAGATATAGGAAAGACAAGCTATGTGATTGTAATAGAAATATTCTGTGACAGATCACAAAGATTGTTATGTTTGTCTTAAAAAGTATATATCAATAAAGTTTTAAAGAGATGTAGAATGAAAGATGAATTTGTGGGATACTTTGAGGTCATAGTTCAGGCTAAGTGGTTGTAGAATTTTATTTTAGGACTTGGAGTAGTTGACAGTATTGTCAGGCCGTTAAAAAAATATTATGATAATTTCACATTTGTCTTTTTTTCTATAAATGACAAGTATTCTAAAGGTGGAAAACATATGGAATTGAAATACTTTATCGTTAAAGAAGAAGTTCAGAAACATAGAGTGTCAATATAGTACATTAGCACTGACTTTGTGATTGTTGACCCTTTGACAAAAGGGTTACTGCCCAAAATATTTAGTGGACATGTTGAAAGTATTAGCATTGTTGCCAAGTAGGCATTATTGTAAATTATGTTAATGTTTATGTTTTATATACTTTGACTTTCTGATCTCATGAATGAATATGTTTCTGTCTTACCTATTTTCTAAGTTTGTATACATGATTAAATATGAATAATGATAACAGATTCTATCTTTAATAAATACATTATTGTTAGACTAATTATGTGCTTCCCAATTATAGGTAATGTCAAGGAGGAGACTAATTCTGTAGTACCTGCACTACAAAAAAAAATCAAATTGTGGCGGTTAAAAAAACATTGTGGGGGTTATAACCGCCACTAAGTTCTGGTCATGGCAGTTTGTTTACTGCCACAATTTACACTATCGCGAGGTTAATTTATGGCGGTTAAGACCAATCGCGGGAATAACCACCTCTAATTGATTATTTAGTGGTGGTTAGAACCGCCACTAACGAATAAAATGTTTGGCGATTCCTTTTTAGTTTGTGGCGGTTTGTAATTGCCACCATTTTATTTTTAAATTGTTTGAATTTTCTTTCTTTTTTTTATTCTGATTGTTTTTCTTTCTTCAATTAGCCTTAATTTTACTACTTTAAGTTTTTTTTCCTCTGTTACATTGTTTCTAAGTTTTTAATCACTCTCGCAAACTAATTTTTTTATATACAAAACAAGGAAGCAGATAAATACATTAGGTTATCTAAATTTGATGATGATATTCTGTTAGTAAAATTAGTTTTTTTTTCTTTCACAAAAAAAAAAGTGGAAAAATGTGTGATAAAGTTTCACATTAATTGGATAGTTATATGAAGGACTTGTAATATTGTTTACTTGTTAAAAGCATATACATATCTAGTCCCTAAGAGAAGAACTGGACATTAGACTAAGTAGAAGTACCCAAGTGAATAAGTAGCACAAACCACGCATTTGTGCAATGAGCACAGAGTGAACTATTCTTTTGCTTTTTACTAAAGAATACTGTGTGTTCACTACTTTTAACGACATACGCTAATTTTTTTAAAAGGCTTCTCTTAATGGAAGAAGCTTTGCAGATAAGTTCAGAGTTTTATTAATAAAAACACATGAAAATAAGCATAACGATATAAAACAAAGTCAACAAACTTCTTATTTCTGAGCAAGTATTATACAAATTCATTTATGATTAAGTATATATCAACATTATAAGAGAATTGACTCATTACCACAACCAAAATAGAACATATATCATAGAGGCTATGCCTCAGACTTTTAGGAAGTGTCATTAGAATAAGAGCTTGTAGGGTATCCAATACCATGGCGATTACTAGGAAACACCATGAACACCGCACTAGCAACTGCCCCAATAACTAAGGGCAGCACCTACAGCAAAAGCTTCTCATCTGACTCAAAGGCTAGGTAGAAGCATTGCACAGTGTTGGTGTCATGCTGTCAAAGTATATATAGTGGAGTCGATTAATCTATTGGGGAAAATAAATGCATTGAAAAAGTGAATGCTACTGACTTATATATTCAGTTTCTGCTGCATAAGTAATTTTCTATACATGTTTGTTAAATACCAATTTAGGGGGTTTGTAACAGAACACTTCCCTCTTTTGCTTTTTTTTATGGTCATTTACAATTTTAACCCTCAACATTAAATTTGTAACTCACTCCATTCCATTGACTACCATTGTGACTTCCAAACAATGGAGATGAACATCCTCCAACTAAACAGACTGGGAAGTAGGAACAGGAAAAGGCTTAAAAGGCAAGCTCGTTTGCTGCCTAACCCCTTAAGCGACCAACACAATGAAAAATATAGTGTTTGAAGTGTCACTTCATCTCCCAACAATCATCAATCAATTGCATAAATTATGAAGGTTCCTTGCAGGCATCTCCAATAGTGATAAGTGATAACCTAAGCAAAATCAAAGTTTTCAACACATCTTGGAAACCCATGTCCAGAGTAAGTTGAAGGCCATGATCACAACACTCTACACATCAGACACAGGTATATAAGTTTAAAGCTAAATATTATAAAGAACTTTCTATAAGAACTTTATTTTTCTTGTTATAAGGTTCTGATTTGTAAAGCAAAATAGAGGATAAAGAGCAAGAATAGGAAAAAGCAAGGGTTTTGTGGCTAATGTTTTTTTTTAGATTTACTGCATTACTTTCAAATTTATACAAGTGCAGCATAATTACAAAGACAGCTTCTGATACAATCAAAATGCTAAAAACAAGGATCACCACAAAAGCTAGAAATATCTCAAATAAACTTAACTATTGCAGACAGTCTAAAGTGATTGTTTTGACTCAAAAAGACAAACATCCTTAACTTCAGCAGGCCAAATCACCTAGCTAACACTTATAACTTTTTTAAACAGAGAAGGAGAAGAAAACCACACCTTGGTGATGAATTGAAAGACTGAGAGCAAAATGAGAAATTCCCTATATAGAGAAATAAAAAAGGATAAAAAAAAGAGACATTGTTAGAATTGGAATGCCTAAAACAAACAACTTGTGAGCAAAGCTTATATAGTCAAAACAGAGAGCAAGTGTAACATCCTAATATTGAAATCCTAGTATATCTGACATATATCTGGATAAACAGTATTAGCTACGCTACTTCTAACTTATTCATTAAACTAATCTATAACATTTATATAAATAAATCATTACGGAGAGCCTTGTGGAATAATATCCACTTATATACATAACTTGTCATATTTGACATAAGGTAAAACTAATGCATACATCTTTTTATATTACAACTTTAAACTCATATACAAGAAAATATAAAGTCTATCTATTCAACGTAAAGATAAATATGCTAATCTTCATTCTTCGTCTACTGCTTGTCCTTGGAGCTTCAACCTGAATTTACATGGAACACACGGGGTGAGAATTTTACAATTTTCAGTATAAGTTTACCAATACCAACAGTCGTATAACAATATACAACCCTTAAATATTTGAAATGAAACTATAACTGGAAAAAAATCAAGCTATTACTTATTACTTAGTCATAAATTCATAAATAAATCTTTACTGGTCGTTGAATTGCTATTCAATACACTAGGAACATATACATTCTCTCTCTATGTAATGTTTCCAATCTAACCATAACTATGAACTAATTCACCTTTAAAAGATAAGGTAATTGCGCATACAACTGTCATCAGAAGGTAACAATCAATGATATTGAATCACCGCCCATATAATGGTACAATAACATTGAGTCAAATAACACATACACATAGAAGCACAAATCACAAATCCATAAATAAAATTAGTTATCAAGTAGAGCAATGCAATGATGTTATGATGTATGTTATGATGTATGATTATGCTCAAACATAGGTATATATGATGTGGTAAATGCAATGTCATGAGATGTCATGAAACTTGACTATTCCTCTTTATGGTAGGGAGGAAATATGTAACCTCATGTAACCTACCATTTCTCTCTGTGGATACAATGTCGTGAATGTCATGAATATCATTACTCCTTGTAGTGGGGATGGAATTTGTTACCTCCTTAATCCACTTTTTGAATGTCATAATAACTTAAACATACTTGAACCTCTCATTCTTATCATTTCTTAAGTCATAACTAGGTAACTCTTGGTTACTTACTTACTAATTTCCATCATATAAGGATCTAACACCCTTTTTATCACATCATCCTAACTTAACATTAGCCAAAAAGAAAATAAAACATAGTTCACAAACCATTCAACATCAAAGTATCCCAAGCACCTCTATATTTGCCTCAAAAAGGATAATTTTCAAAATTTCACCAGAGATACATCCTAACTTCAAACATTATGAAATTTTATAAGCATATAGCCTCATATGTTAGCTTTCAAATGGCTCTGGAATCAACTTATTTTGATACCAGTAGCCCGAGTTATGATAAAAACGCTACAGGCTGTCAAAAATAAGTTTTCTCTCTGTTTTAGGTCTATTCGAATAACCCTGGTGTTATTCAAATAACACCCACGAAATTTCACTTTCTGAAGCTCTCTATGATGCTTTATTCGAATAGTAACCTTGCTATTTGAATAAGGCACTGCAAAACAGTAATCCTGGAGTAGAAAACACCCATATTTCCTATTCCATTAAATCCTAAACTAGATCCAATCCTCAACTCATGGATTCTAGGTGATTTCCAATCATAAGTAAGGTTCCTAATCACATAGCAACCTTCATATGAACTCCTAACTCATCTATCATGAATTATAGCCAATAATCACAACTCAAATGCCCATTTCTCAATCTCCATCACAAGAAGTTTCATGGACACTCCTAGGATTCCAACTATCCACTATGCCTAGACTAGCTCAAATGCAATCATACTTCAAGTTTCTAATGAATTCATCTAACTCAAACTTTAAGAAACTCATTCAATCCCATTTTTCTAGCCCAAATCCATAAATCTCATACATGAAGAAAAGAATAGAAGATGAAGAACTAGCTAGTAAACACCCCTACCTTAGTTGATCCCTTGGTATTTGATCTTTCCTTGCTCTTCCTCTCCTCTTCTTCTCTTCTTTCATTTCTGCCTTTGCCAAACCGTGAGGGAGAGAAGAATGATGAGAAACTTTCATCTTTTTAAAAAGATGCCATTAGGGGCATTTTAGTCATTTCACAAAACTCATATCTCCTAGGAATACTTGGATCTCATTTTTTCAAGCTTTCTAACCTCCTTAGTTATTAGAATAAATCCTAAGATTCATCTAATTATCAAACTCTTCATCTCCATAAATTTTCATATCTGCACCAAGTCCATTCGATATTAAAACATTTATTCGGTATGCTTAAAAATACAAAACGAACTCAGTTTACCTTCATACTTTAACTACAACATTCTTATCTCATTTATGACTTAGAAATAAATTATCCATATTTATTTCCCTTAACTTAACCTGTAAAACTATTTTTTGATTCATTTTAGTCCACTTTCCACACTCTGTGTTTCGGCAAAGTGTCTAAATTAACTCAGTTTTCCATGAAACTTCACAGGCATGTCAAGTAAGTATTGAGTTACCTCTATAACTGATTGCGGGATTTAAGGATGCAAACCCAAGTGCAGGTTGTCTGAAGTAATAAATTTCTCGGGAATCCGAGGTCGATCCACAGGGAATTGATGAAGAAAAAATTAATTGAGGTAAGAAAATGATTTGTCACAACACCAAAAGTAATAGAAGAAGTTCACAAATGAATTTAAGAGCTTGCTTGGGTTAGGAGATCTACTTTTGGTAATAAATTAAAAGTAAGATTATTTCTCTTTTTAACTCAACTGAAATCCACACACAACGGAGGTTCCAATCGAAAAATATAACATTCAAAGTTCAATTCTATATGTAATCATATTATGATTCCTTTAATTATCTACCAACATTTATAAATGAGTTCAAGCATTCACTGTGTCAATCCTATTGTCTACAATAAATCAAGATCTCTATTAACAAAGAAGGTTTCTAAATTGATTGGAAACAAAATACAACACATATAGTGTCCATTTACTAATATATCATTTAAGTACAAGAAATAGAATAATCTAACCTTATTTCATTACCAAGAGCTTTACTCTTTCACCCAAGCAAGATGAAGATTTAGTTACTCATAGATAATAAGAAAGAAAGAGAGAAGAAGAGAAAGATGAACATAGTTTCACTTTAGAACAAGAGAAAATTACAACAAAGTAAAACAACGAACAAGCATAACTACAAAACTTGTAAAAACTAAGCCTAATACCAAGTGCTCCAAATGGTCAGCCAATGGTGCCTTTTATAGAGGATTAGGGATACAAAATGACAAGGGGGCTGATTAGGGGTAGGTGGATGAGTGGATGAATGAGTGGAAAATGCCAAATGGTGAGGATAAGAGTGAAAAATCATTGAGATTTCTTGTCTACAAAATCATTCATTGCTTAAGTCATTGATTTTGTCATTTTTAAGCCAAGTGGTCTTCATGAAAGTTCTAGGAAATTGTTTAAGCTTTCCAATGGCTCTAAAATCACCCAAAAATTCATCATACAGCCTAAGATATAACCCAATTACTACAGACTATTCAGGCCCAGTTTCAACACCTCTGTTTTGACTTTCAGACCCATTATCACCATTAAGGAGCCCGAATCAAGTTTTGTATTCAACATGAAAGTTTTAGATCCGGGTCTTAACTTTCAAATGTCCAAATTTCAGCCTAAGATAATTCTTGCAGCCCGAGTTATGCTCTGATTACTATACACTGTTCAGGTTTCAGACACAAAACTCGTGTTCTGTCTTCCAAGCCTAATTAGCTCCACTAGATGTCTGATTGAGACTTTGAGTTCTCATCAAAGTTGTAGAGCTCTCTCTTATCTTTTCTACAAGGTAAAATTCATAATTATCAGACATTTAGAACTCAAGATATGGCCGAAATACGGAGACAGTATAAGACCCAAATAATGCTGAAAAAAATCAATTAAGTCCAATTTGAGTCCAAACTTACAAAACATAACTAGGCTTAATCAATTAAGTACATGGAGAGTGTAAATAACTAAAAATGAGAGTTTATTAATGTATAAAATATATGATTATTAAATCCACCCACACTTAGCTTTTTGCACTCCTGGGCAAAACACAAAAGACCAAAGTTAGGAGACAAATAAAAATAACACAGACTCAAAAGCTAAAAATTCTAAAAGACTCGATGAAGCAAGAAGAGCAACAAGAAATTCAAGGGATCAAAGCATTAATGAGGTAACATTTCTTCACATCTCAAACCAACAAGCAAGGAATCTTCAGTTGAATTGAATGAATTACGAATGATAAATCCTCATAGAATTTCACTCTCAATCTCTCAAGTGTTTAAAAGGTAAGTATTTCACTCTATTCAACTCATGAACAATTGCACTACCATAAGCTTGCTTATCTTCTACTTCTCCGCTACTCACAACACATGCATACAAAAATCAAGAGGACTTTATTCAAGGTTGTGATGGGGTCATGGTAAAGGAGAGGGGATAATATGGATATGAAAAGATAAATACCAAAGAGAATAAAAGAGCATTATGGTACAGTTAGAGTGGAGAAAATGTTTGAGAACATTCATCATAAAGGACAATCACCAATATTTGACTAATGTTTTGTTGAAGATCAATCCCAAATTGGTGAATTGAATTCATTGTTAGACTTGAACATTCTCCTTTTCTTCTTGTTGTTTCCAAGCATCCACCTTTATTCTGATAATCCTTTGATTGCAACGGTGTCAATTTTTTTTTTACACACACACCCCCACACTTGTTCAAGAATAAGGTCAATGCTCTCTTATTTCCTAAGGTTGGGTAAAAACATTTTTTTTTCTCTTTTTTTTTTGAAGGATGAAATGAGCTTAAAACAAGGAATGGTCAAACAAGTTCAAAGGGATTACACAATGGAAAATATACAAGGATGGCTATTTGGTCAAAGTAGCTATTTCAAAATGCCTCAATCATATTAATGTATGCATGTGAAAATGTAGCCTAAAAAAGAATCAAAGCAAGTTCTAGAGTAACAATTCCATGAGTAAAAATCACACAAGAAAGAAGAGAATGGTACAGATATTCAATCCATTCATCAATAGGCTCAAAATCTCACAAGGCATGTTTCTATCATTCTCAATCCATCATATCAACATTCATATCCAAGCATGTGAAATTTAAGAAAGAAGATAATTTATTCAATCATCCTATGATTCCTGAATTTCAATTGCTTCAAAGGATGTGAGAGTGCATTCACTTGAATCTTTCAAAGGAAATCAAAAGACAAAAACTTTGTTACTTCCACAAATCAATACTAATTACTTACTACCTAAAAACTCCTTACTCTGCCACCAATTAAGATGCGTCTCAAGAGTAAAAAATTATTTCCAAAATTTACTCTTTACTCTGCCATCACTAATTAGTTTTACTACGAATAGGTTTCTGACAGTCATATCACTAAACACACTTCCCAATTTAAATGCGTCTCAGAAGTAAAATTACTCCTTACTCTGCCATCACTAATTGATTTAGTAAGTCCATGATAATCATATCATACTTCCCAAACAAAATAAAAAAAAAAATTTTTTGGGTCAACTATCCTTCCCCCCCAACTAGATCACAACATTGTCCTCAATGTTAAAATATAGATGAGTAAAGGATAGAAGATATTACCTGTTGGAGAAATCTGACACAAATTTAAACAAAAACAAAGTATGATAAATCCAAAGTAAAGGAAAGCTATAAACGACGTGTCAAATCTTGCTCCTTTTTCATCCTGTTTCCCTCACTGCTTCCTGCTGACCAATCTATCTGAGCTATGGCTAGATCAGGATCAAAGGTAATTTTTTTTTGTATTTTTTTTTTGACTTCAAGAAAACCATCAGGGTAAAGAAGTCTAGAAACCCCTGAAGGACCCTGCTCAAAGGATCGTCTGTCCAAAACCAAAATACAGCAAAATCATACAAAGATAAAAGAAATATAATAGCAAATGATGACATACTTGTATGTACAGCTTTCATGGCGCATCTTTATACTGCGCGTCATGAGTGCAGTAGTGACATATCTTTATACTGCATGTCACCAGTGCAGTAGACACTCACGAACTTTTTTAAGGACCAGCGTGCAAAGGTCCACCCGAGTCAATGATGGGTCAGCCAAAGGCTGGGGCTCCACAACTAATTAAAGCCATGGTACTCCTTTCGGATCGCCCTTGTTCAGACTCTTTTTTTTTTTTTTTTTTTCATTTTTTTTTATTTTTTTTCATTTTTTCCATTTTTTTTATTTTTTTTTAAAAAACATGAAGAAGAAGATAATATGTACAGATTGTTGTGGATATGGCTCACATCTACCTCTGGCTTTACGTCTAGTAACGGCTTAAACGCCTTCTATGAGTCGAGGATAAGCTTCCAATCCAATTTTCTTATAAATTGGCAAACAGGGTCTTTAAGAGTCAGATTCTCAAGACTGCAGCGTTTTTCTTCATTCTTGAAGAGATTCCACAAATTAAGAATTTCACGTTGCATCAATCCATAAGAATGCGTCTCAAGAGTCAATAAGATATCATCTAATGACTCCTTACTCAGTCCATTCTTAATGAAGAATCTGTTTGCGAAAACTATCCCCAAAGAACGACATTGCTTGTTACAATTCCATCGTCTACATTTGTAACGGACTTGTATCCTTTTTGCTCTTCTCCTTTTAGAATACGAACTTCTTCCAAGACCTGGCATGTATAAGTCAAATGAAATTGAAGACTCACCTGCTAGTCGGACCTTTGCTTCAATTATCCAGCGTACATCTTCTGGCATACCTTTGTGCATTAACAGTCTCAATCTTTCACATCAAACTTTGTAAATTTTTTTTAGAGCATTTTGAGGGAGAAAAGGAAAATGTTTTCTCAGGTTTGAAAGAATGACATCCATTTTAAGGGAGAAGAAGGATTCAGTTATTTTGGGAAACTGAAAAATAAACCGACTCGAGAGTCACGGAGTACCGTATCCGCCACTTAACCGGCAACACAAAGAACTCATCAACTTGGTTTTTTCAGAAATGGTTTGAGCCTTTGTCCATTAACTTTAAACACATTACCATTCCTAGGATTCACAATATCTACGGCCCCATGAGGATACACATGTTTGACAACAAAAGGACCACTCCAGCTAGATCTCAATTTTCTAGGGAATAGGTGCAGGCGAGAATCATAAAGCAGAACTTTTTGACCAATTTCAAAAGATTTTGCTCAAAATTGTCTTGATTGTGGATTTTATTGGATTTGTCTTTTGACAATTTTTATAACTTTTGCAAAAAGTATAGCAGCCCTTAAATAAAGTGGGCCAATAAAATCTGCACTGCAAGATTTTTGCAACTATTTTCTTTGAAGACAAGTGTCATCCACATGCTTCTGAGTGACAAAATTTAATGACACTACCTACCTCACTGTCGGGCACGCATCTCTAAAAAATTTGGTCAGGACAATGTTTGAATAAGTATGGGTCATCCCAATAAAAGTTTTTCACCTCTGTTAAAAATTTCTTCCTATCTTGGTGCGTCCATTGAGGTGACATCTTTCCTTCTTGTTCTTCAGTAAGAGACGAGGAAATTACCACAGGAAAACTTTGCTTTTCTCCCAAAAATGTGTACTTCAACCCAGCAGGTAATGGCTTTAGTTCCAGTGTGGGTACTTCTTCATGGGCATTATCATTCATGGGTTTTAGCTCTTCGAATTTTGGCTTTCTTCCTTTGTATTCTATTTCCTCTGTACAATCAAGCAAATTAAATGAATTAATTAAACAAACTTCTAATGGGTCAGAAGAACTCCCTTTTTGAAGATGATCATCTATAATGGCTTCAATTCCTTCAACTTCCTCATTTTCATCAAGGACTTCCTGTGGTTGCTTGCACATGTTAAAAACATTAAGATCCAGTGTCATGTTTCCAAATGTTAGCTTCACCACTCCATTTCTGATATTTATCAAAGCATTAGATGTTGCTAAAAATGGACGACCTAAAATAACAGGAATTGACTTGCAATTATCAACCAGAGGTTCAGTATCCAAGACAATGAAATCCACAGGATATATGAATTTATCAACTTGAACCAACACATCTTCCACTATTCCTCTTGGAATTTTAATTGATCTATCTGCAAGTAGAAGAGTTACAGAAGTTAGTTTTAACTCACCTAAGTTTAGTTCCTGATAAACTGAATATGGAAGCAAATTGACACTAGCACCAAGATCAAGTAAAGCTTTTTCAATTTTATGTTCTCCAATAATGCATGAAACTGTAGGACAACCAGGGTCTTTATATTTCAACGCATTATTATTTTGAAGAATAAAGCTTACCTGTTCTGCCAAAAATGCTTTCTTTTTCACATTTAATTTCCTTTTAACAGTGCACAAGTCCTTCAAATATTTGGCATAAGAAGGAATCTGTTTGATAGCATCTAACAGAGGAATATTAATTTTCACTTGTTTCAAAATTTCAAAAATTCCAGTGTTATGGTCCAATTTCTTTGGATTTTTCAATGCTTGAGGAAATGGGGGTGAAGGCGAGAGTTTGTTCTCCTTTGGGTCAACTTCTTCATTTTCTTGGGGAATTGGCTCATTTTCTTTCTCACAAGATTCGAGGATTTGTTTTTCAACAACCTTTCCACTCCTAAGAGTTATCATTGACTAGACTTGGTCCATTTGTTAGTTTTCTGAACTCCCCTCATTTAGACTGTACTGACCCTTGGGATTTGGTTGAGGTTGAGAAGGAAATTTTCCTTTCTCATGAATGATGAGTGTAGAAGAAAGTTTAGCAAGAGTGTCTTTTATGTCATTCATGGTTTGATTATTTTGTTTATTAATGGTCTCTTGCTTTTCTATGAATGCATGCAGTGTTTCTTCAAGGTTTTTCCTATATGGTGGGACATAAGGTGCATATCCTTGAGAATTTTGAGAGTCCTGTTGTGCCTGAGGAGGTGGTGGTTGCACAAATTGTGACTGATTATTATTCCTCCAGCTGAAATTCTGGTGATTTCTCCATCCCGGATTGTATGTATATGAAAAAGAAGAAGTCAATGGCTTGTTAAAATTATTCATTGTATTTACTTGCTCATGTACAACTTCTTTAAAAACAGGAATGTTAGGACATTCATGTGTTGAGTGTCCAAAGTCATCACAAATACCACAAATTTCTTCATTTTGCACAGATTTAATTTCTTTTGCTTTTCTTAATTCCATGGCTTCAACCTTTCTAACCAAATTGGCAAATCTAGCATTTAGATCTTCCTCTTGACTAAGGTGATATTTTCCTTTATTAGCACTTGCAAGATTAGATCTAATTGAATTTTCAGAAGTGTTAGTACCATGCCAAGATTGAGAATTTTCAGCCAACTGGTTCAAATAATCTAAAGCTTCATCAGGTTCTTTATCAAGAAACTCACCATTGCACATCGTTTCCACAAATTATTTAGTTTCAGGAGTTAAACCTTCATAAAAGAAGCTTATAATGTGCCATTTTTCAAAATCATGATATGGGCAAGAATTTAACAAGTCTTTAAATCGTTCCCAACATTGAAAATATGCTTCATTTGAATTTTGGGAAAAATTTTGGATTTGTCTTTTCATAGCATTGGTTTTATGTGTTGGAAAAAATTTCTTTAAGAACTCACCTTGCATTTCTTGCCATGTGCCAATTGATCTTGGTTTCAAAGTGTTAAGCCAAGATTTTGCATTATCTTTTAAATAAAAAGGAAACAATTTAAGCTTAACAATCTCTTCAGTGCAATTTTGATCATTGAAGACAATAAATACTTCCTCAAATTCTTTCAGATGTAAATATGGACTTTCAGATTCTAAACCATGAAAATTAGGAAGTAAAGAAATCATACCTTATTTGAATCTAAAATTATTGGCATTAAGTGGAAAGATAAAACATGATGGACTAGAATTTCGAGGTGGTTGCAAATATTCATGCATGGTTCGCAACGGTTGATTTTTTGGTTCATCATGTACACTTTCATTATCAGCCATTGTGTCAATTGTGTGTGATTATGATTCAAACAAGTCAATATATAAAGTACCGTAATTAATTTTAACTAAACGAATTTAATTTAAATCACAATACCAATTAAGCATAAATGCATAAATAACTAAAAATAAATAAACAAAAAATAATGTACAAGCTGGCGGTGCCACCCACCATTAAATATTAACAGGGATGTGGTATAAACCAACCACCCAAAAATAAAAATAAAAATAAAGGGCAGAAAGTAAATTTAAATATGAAAACCGGAGAGTGACAGAGCCCCACAGAGCCGGCGAAAGAGAAGAGAAGAAGAATTATTGTTTCATTAAGTTAGATTGCAGAAAAATAAATAACAGAAAAGTAAAAGGGAGAGTTTCCCCCACTAAGTTAGTGCGTAAAATAAAAGGGAGAGTTACCCTCACTGACGAAAAAAAAATATGGCAAAAATAAATAAATAAAATTAAAAAAACAAAAATAAATGACATAAATATAAAAGTTAGAAAGTTAGTATGTTAGCAAGTTGGTAAGTTACAGTTAGATAGTTAGAAAGTTAGAGAGTTAGTAAAAGAACAGAAGGATCGGCAAGCCGATCTTTTGCTCCAGTAAGGGAGAAGAGAGAATAGATTTTATTAAAGAAAATGAACCTCAATAAATCAAAACTTCAAATCAAGTCCCCGGCAACGGCGCCAAAAACTTGACTGCGGGATTTAAGGATACAAACCCAAGTGCAGGTTGTCTCAAGTAATAAATTTCTCGGGAGTCCAAGGTCGATCCATAGGGAATTGATGAAGAAAAAATTAATTGAGGTAAGAAAATGATTTGTCACAACACCAAAAGTAATAGAAGAAGTTCACAAATGAATTTAAAAGCTTGCTTGGGTTAGGAGATCTACTCTTGGTAATAAATTAAAAGTAAGATTATTTCTCTTTTTAACTCAACTGAAATCCACACACAACGGAGGTTCCAATCGAAAAATATAACATTCAAAGTTCAATTCTATATGTAATCATATTATGATTCCTTTAATTATCTACCAACATTTGTAAATGAGTTCAAGCATTCACTGTGCCAATCCTATTGTCTACAATAAATCAAGATCTCCATTAACAAAGAAGGTTTCTAAATTGATTGAAAACAAAATACAACACATATAAAGTGTGTTTGAAATGTAAAAAAATGGGAAATGATTTGATTTATAAATCAAATTTAATTAAATTTTGTGTTTGGAATGTTTAAAAATGAGAAATGATTTGGTTTCTAAAATCTCATGGATTTCATTCCTTTTGTTTTGGAAATTCTATCAATTTTGATAGGATTTGTTAGAATTTGATTTGATTTAAAATAAATAGACTATTTTACCCTTAGTAACTACCTCTAACAACCTTTCATAAGGGTTAAAATGTAAAATAATAAAATCAAATCAAATCAATTCTCATTTTAATGAATTTCAAACACAAAATTTGATTTCTAAATCAATTCAAATCCTTTTTTTTAAAAAAAAGTTCCAAACACAATTTGATTTTTAAATCAATTCAATTCAATTCAATTCAAATCAAATCAAATTATTTCTCATTTTTATTCATTCCAAACACAACCATCGTGTCCATTTACTAATATATCATTTAAGTACAAGAAATAGAATAATCTAACCTTATTTCATTACCAAGAGCTTTACTCTTTCACCCAAGCAAGATGAAGATTTAGTTACTCATAGATAAGAAGAAAGAAAGAGAGATGAAGAGAAAGATGAACATAGTTTCACTTTAGAACAAGAGAAAATTTCAACAAAGTAAAACAACAAACAAGCATAACCACAAAAACTTGTAAAAACTAAGCCTAACACCAAGTGCTCCAAATGGTCAGCCAATGGTGCCTTTTATAGAGGATTAGGGATACAAAATGACAAGGGGGCTGATTAGGGGTAGGTGGATGAGTGGATGAATGAGTGGAAAATGCCAAATGGTGAGGATAAGAGTGAAAAATCATTGAGATTTCTTGTCTCCGAAATCATTCATTGCTTAAGTCATTGATTCTGTCATTTTCAAGCCAAGTGGTCTTCATGAAAGTTCTAGGAAATTGTTTAAGCTTTCCAATGGCTCTAGAATCACCCAAAAATTCATCCTACAGCCCAAGATATAACCCAATTACTACAGACTGTTCAGGCCCAGTTTCAGCACCTCTGTTTTGACTTTCAGACCCAATATCACCATTAAGGAGCCCGAATCAAGTTTTGTATTCAACATGAAAGTTTTAGATCTGGGTCTTAACTTTCAAATGTCCAAATTTCAGCCCAAGATAATTCTTGCAGCCCGAGTTATGCTCTGATTACTATACACTGTTCAGGTTTCAGACACAAAACTCGTGTTCTGTCTTCCAAGCCCAATTAGCTCCACTAGATGTCTGATTGAGACTTTGAGCTCTCATCAAAGTTGTAGAGCTCTCTCTTATCTTTCCTACAAGGTAAAATTCATAATTATCAGACATTTAGAACTCAAGATATGGCCGAAATACAGAGACAGTATAAGACCCAAATAATGCTGAAAAAATCAATTAAGTCTAATTTGAGTCCAAACTTACAAAACATAACTAGGCTTAATCAATTAAGTACATGGAGAGTGTAAATAACTAAAAATGAGGGTTTATTAATGTATAAAATATATGATTATCAATAACCTTATACAAGCCTGACATATTCTCAGGGATGTTACATTTCTCCCCTTCTTTTTAAAATTTTGTCCCCAAAATTTGGTTTTCCTACTCTAAGTAGTCTCAACCAAATCTTAGAGAAACAAAATTTTGCACTTACCACTTCCTAAACTTGTGGATTATGCTATCTCCTTGGGCTTACAAACTGATTATTCTCCCTGGCACTATGAATCTGGTTTCCAACTTTACTTCTTCAATTTTGCTTCTTCTCTTTGCGGACACTTCCCTATGTAATGTTTTAACTGCTCACATTTGTAGTATACTAATTGTTCCACTGGATATGGTTTGATACAATAGTCCCTTCCACATTTAGAGCATTGAGGCTCCCTTAACACTTTCTAAACTCAATCCTCTTCTTCTTGGATAACATCAGCTTTCAAAACACTCTTCTTGCTTCTCTTGTACTTGCCTCGATGACCGAAGTTGATTGGCTCCCTGCACCTCTAGTACTCTAGTTGTAATAGTTATCTGATTCCTTGTTATATTTGTTGTGATCGTTGTCTGTTCCCTTGTTACATTGGTTATTGCCATCACTACTCCAACTTCACTTACTATATCCTTGTCTTCTCGGATACGCCTTGGTGGTGCTATAGTTTTCCGTTCACACAGAACATTCCATATTGAGATGGCCAGTCTCAATATCATGTAACTATGCAATAATAGTTAAGAACAACCCACCATAAGGCTAGTCATGCAATCCAAAACAAACAACTCACAGAAAAGACAAGGATTGCACAACTCCTGCAAAACTTCCTATTAAAACTCCTAATCTTTCCTAAGCCTAGTCAGTCCATACCCCGGCTCATAGGATGAACTGCTCTAATACCATAATGTAACATCCTAATACTGAAATCTTAGTATATCTGACATATACCTGGATAAACAGTATTAGCTATGCTACTTTTAACTTATTCATTAAACTAATCCATAACATTTATATAAATAAATCATTATGGAGAGCCTTGTGGAACAATATCCACTTAAATACATAACTTGTCATATTTGACTTAAGGTAAAACTAATGCATACATCTTTTTATTTTACAACTTTAAACTCATATACATGAAAATATAAAATATAGCTACTCAACATAAAGATAACTATGCTAATCTTCATTCTTCGTCTTCTGCTTGTCCTTGGAGCTTCAACCTGGATTTACATGGAACACATAGGGTGAGAATTTTTACAATTCTCAATATAAGTGTACTAATACCAGCAGTCACATAACAACATATAACCCTTAAATATCTTAAATGAATTTGTAACTGAAAAAAAATTCAAGCTATTACTCATTACTCAGTCATAACTTCATAAATAAATCTTTACTGACTGTCGAATCGTTATTCAATACTCTAGAAACATACACATTCTCTCTCTATGTAATGTTCCCAATCTAACTATAACTCTGAACTAATTCATCTTTTAAAGATAAGGCAATTGCCTATACAACTGTCATCAGAAGGTAATAATCAATGATATTGAACCACCGCCCATACAATGGTACAATAACATTGAGCCAAACAATACATACACATAGAAGCACAAATCACAAATCTATAAATACAATCAGTTATCAAGTCAAGCAATGCAATGATGTTATGATGTATGATTATATTCAAACATGGGTATACGATAGGGTAAATGCAATGTCATAAGATGTCATGAAACTTGACTATTCCTCTTTATGGTAGAGAGGGAATATGTAACCTCCTGTAACCTACCATTTCTCTCTATGGATACAATGTCATGAATGCCATGAATATCATTACTCTTTGTAGTGGGGAAGAAATTTGTTACCTCCTTAACCCACTTTCTGAATGTCATAATAACTTAAATATACTTGAACCTCTCATTCTTATCATTTCTTAAATCATAACTAGGTAACTCTTGGTTACTTACTTACTAATTTCCATCATATAAGGATCTAACACCCTTTTTTATCACATCATCCTAGCTTAACATTAGCCAAAAAGAAAATAAAACATAGTTCATAAACCATTCAACCTCAAATTATCCCAAGCAAACCCAAGCACCTCTATATTTGCCTCAAAAAGGATAATTTTCAAAATTTCACCAGAGGTGCATCATAACTTCAAACATTATGAAATTTTATAGGCATATAGCCTCACATGTTAGCTTTCAAATGGCTTTGGAATTAACTCATTTCGATATTGGTAGATCAAGTTATGATAAAAATGCTACAGGCTGTCAGAAATAAGTTTTCTCTTTGTTTCGGGTTTATTCGAATAACCCTGGTGTTATTTGAATAACACCCACGAAATTTCACTTTCTGAAGCTCTCTGTGATGCTTTATTCGAATAGCAACCTTGCCATTTGAATAAGACACTGCAAAACAACAATCCTAGAGTAGAAAACACCTATATTTCCTATTCCATTAAATCCTAAACTAGATCCAATCCTCAACTCATGGATTCTAGGTGATTTTCAATTATAACTAAGGTTCCTAATCACATAGCAACCTTCATATGAACTCCTAACTCTTCTAGCATGAATTATAACCAATAATCACAACTCAAATACCTGTTTCTCAATCTCCATCACAAGAAGTTTCATGGACACTCCTAGGATTCCAACTATCCACTATGCCTAGACTAGCTCAAATACAATCATACTTCAAGTTTCTAATGAATTCATCTAACTCAAACTTTAAGAAACTCATTCAATCCTATTTTTCTATCCCGAATCCATAAATCTCATACATGAAGAAAGGAATAGAAGATGAAGAACTAGATAGTAAACATCCCTACCTTGGTTGATCCCTTGGTCTTTGATCTTTCCTTGCTCTTCCTTTCATTTTCTTATCTTCTTCTCTTCTTTCGTTTCTGCCTCTGCCAAACCGTGAGGGAGAGGAGAAAGATGAGAAACTTTCATCTTTTTAAACGATACCATTACAGGCATTTTAGTCATTTTACAAAACTCATATCTCCTAGGAATACTTGGATATCATTATTTCAAGCTTTCTAACCTCCTTAGGCATTAGAATAAATCTTAAGATTCATCTAATTACCAAACTCTTCATTTTCATAAATTTTCATATCTGCACCAAGTCCATTCGGTATTAAAATATTTACTCGGTGTGCTTAAAAATACCAAATGAACTTAGTTTACCTTCAAACTTTAACTACAACATTCTTATCTCATTTATGACTTAGAAATAAATTATCCATATTTATTTCCCTTAATTTAACCTTTAAAACTATTTTCTGAATCATTTTAGGCCACTTTACATATTCTGTGTTGTGGTAAAGTGCCTAAACTAACTCAGTTTGTCATGAAACTTCACAGGCATATCAATCAAGTATTAAGTTACCTCTATAACCTTATATAAGCCTGACATATTCTCGGGAATTTTACAACAAACATGGAAGCCAAGTGCACCCACATACCAATAGAACACTAACAACCCATCACATAACTGATGGATGAAAAACCCAATGCTGGGAAAAGTTCCTATAGTTGTTATAGATTAACTTTTTAAAATGAAAAAATAATAGAAAAAATATTTTTTAGCGGAAGAAAATCAATCACAATTTTCCACTAGATATATATGAAGAATGTATACAATAAGAAAGACAACCAATGTTTATTAAGCTTTAACCACACTTGCTTTAACCACCACACATGCTTTACGCTTTGATCACAAGGAAATTCCATAATCTCTAAAAAAGATATAAAATGGCGCTTAATTTGACTATGTAAACTAAAGTAGAAAATGATTCTTGAATTTGATTATGATGACTTACCAAAAGTTGATTAAAAAAGAAAACTCATTGAGAAATCAATTATTCATAAATCTATGATTTAGAGAGATTGTGTTTATTTAGTGCAGCACATTAACCTCTAAATTATTGTGTGAAACTAAAACCTTCAACCAAATTAAATCCAATAATCTTCAGCATTAGTAAAAAGAGTTTGATGTGTGGTGACCAATGAGCATATATCATTGATCAGCTATTGCAATATTCATTCTTTTGAACTCATAATTTCTCACTATAGTAAACATTCTCATACAAAGCAACCTAAACCTGTTAGAAGTAAAGGAAAAGAAGAAAAAAGAAGAACATATAAATATTAAAAGGAAAAAAAAAGAAAAAGAAAAAGAAGAGCTAACATCCCTAGGGTTTTCATTTGATGATAAAGAGAACAAATTAGTACTTATCCATCCTCGAAGCTCTTCGTGTTAGGATAATTATGGAGCTACCGAGTTGGTTGAAACTTGGTCTTGGAGATTAATGAAATTGAAGAACCAAAAACCATAAGCTTCAAAAGAGATCAGAAAAATTCTATAATGGATTTCTAGTATTGGAAGAAGAGCTAAAACCAGAAAGATTTGTCCAACCGGCAATAGTACTCAAATATTGCTTACTACCTGGATTATTCATTCCCAAAAACATGCTTTACTCTTTGTTCACAAGGAAATTCTAGAATCTCTAAAAAAAACTATAAAATGGAGCTTAATCTTCAACAACAACTTTAATCTTCAGCAACAACCCACCGCCAAACACCCTAATGACCTTAGAACCCATACCCAGAACAACAAGCCCATCACCCAACCACCATCCTGCTACCCCCAAAACAACCTTAGACCAAAGTCACTAAACCAAATACCTAAATCAACCCCTACACACCACCAACAACCCTCTGCAACATAGCTACAATTTTGGGCGATCTTAAAATCTCTATTTGTGCCCCCTACCATTTTGTCATTGAAACTCAAAATCACTATAGCGAACCACAAAAACAAAATCAACCATAAAAAAATAGGATAATTGAAAATTTTCATATAATAGGATTCAATTAATTCCAAATAAAGAAACCCTTCCTAAATAAGTCAAGGCGAACTTTTGTAGTAGGTTGAAGAGTGGAGGTGTCACTATTGCTGAGCCCACCGGGGGCATTGAGGCTTTAAGGCGTGGAGGTGTCGTTGTTGCTGTTGAGACCACTGGAGGCGTTGAGAAGTTTGATGGGAATGGGATTGGAATACAAAGGCGTGGAGGTGCTATTGCTAGTACGTTGTTGAGTTTGATGGGAATGGGAATACAAAGGCATAGAGGTGCATTGAGGTGTAGGTCGCAGATAAGAAAGAGAGGGAAAAGGAAATTGAGGAATAGAATGGGAATTTGTTAGTGGTGGGAATGGAAACAAACTAGAGCCAAAACTGTACATTTTGGTAAAGCCTCAATGCCATAATATTTTTTTTAACATAATTTCCACAAAATGAATCCAAACCACCACAAAAAGCTACAGATTGTGGTTTATAAAATCGCCATACAAACTGCCACTAAGTGATTAATTGTGGCAGTTAACTGTAATCGCCACAAATTACACTACAAGAAATTTCAGATTTAGAGACGGAAAAATTCCGTCTCTAAAAGGCCAAAATTCCGTCTCTAAAAATTTAGAGACGGAATCAGAGACGGAAATTCATCCGTCGGTAAAAGTGGCGTCGCTGATAGTTTAGAGACGGATTTTTTATTTAGAGACGGAATGTTTCCGTCTCTAAATCAGAGACGGAAACCATTTTCCGTCTCTAAATTAGAGACGGAACTAAATTTCCGTCTCTGACTTAGAGACGGAAATCATTTTCCGTCTCTGATTTAGAGACGGAATGTTTCCGTCTCTAAATTAGAGACGGAAAATTATTTCCGTCTCTGATTTAGAGACGGACAATTTCCGTCTCTAAATTAACAATGAAAATATAAAAATAAACCTAATCACAAATTTAAGTCATCATAATTTGCATCATCGTCATCCTCATTATGGTCATCCTCTTCTCTAGGTGCAGGATGGGATGGCTCACGCTGTGAAGTTGCAGGTGATGGCATTCTAAATTGAGTACCCACAAAAAGAGTCCTAAACCTCTCCTCCCATTGATCCATTTTCTGCCTCATCATGTTCGTTCTTGTTCCATCTTCTTTTGTTCTTGTTCCATCTTCTCGTCTCATCATGTCTTGCTCAATATTTTTTGATGGAGCTCATCGATTAAAGCCTGAATTTTAGCCGCATTGCAATAATCTCTGTTGGCGATACTCCATCAATGGAAGAGGTGAAGGAGTGGAGGAAGATCCAATAACATTAGTTGCTTGTGAACCCAATCCGTAGATACGCCCTTTCTTGTTGGGACCTCCAACAACATCCAAGTAAATACTGTTAGCAGAATCTTGACTGCTGCTACCTTCACCATTCTGAGATTGCAACTCAGTCATCCGCCTTTCATACTCTTCCTAAAAAGTAGTTATAAGACACTTGTACTTGAAACTTGATGTAACTTAAATGCTAAGTTATGCTTACCGCAATCTTTGTTGCTTCTGCATTGATATACTCTTTCTCGAATTATCCTTGGCTCGGTGCAGCCGCTTGTAGACCTCAAAAAAGCTTGGCTCCCTGGACATCTGATTTGCCTGAAAATATAAAAGTATAAGTCATCCGCTTGTAAACTAATTCAATGTAAATCATAGATTGTTAACTTAAAGAATTACAGTACATCAACGAAATAAAGCAAGTGCTATGCACAAATTAGACATCTGAACTAGAAAGTTTTAAGCAGCAATTTACATTTATAATTAACAAACAAAATAAAAGAAAAAAATAATAAATAAAGCTGAAACTGAAAAAACACTACAAAAAACTGACCAATTATCATTGATAATAAATTAAGTTCATGCATCAATGCACTAATTTTGCGGTAGAATAGATAAATCAACATGTTTAACGATCGTAGTCAATCAAATGAAATAAAATTTATTATTTTCTTATAAGAAGCAATAGTTGATCCAGAAGATATGAAGCAGCTAATTGACAATAACAATAGTAAAAACTCATAAAAACAAGCTAAAACAAGACTCACTAAGCAGTAAGCAAAGCAATATATATCATGTAAATATGGTTAACCATATTAACAACATGCCTCAGCCTCAACTAGCGTAAAGTCATAAATTTAAAATTCATTACACATATTGTTAAATTTAAATACCCAACACAAATCCACTACAAGCAAGACCAGCCATGCACAATCCAGAATTTAAGACTTGTACTGCAAGTCTGCAACTTAACCAGTTTATTGATACATGCACTGAAAAGACAACTTTGTCTTTAAATGATAAAGTGAATTGTAAACCTCTTGTGTCAAAACATGACTGTGTAAAGCGGGTAAATTTTATACTGCTATGGCAGCCAACTCAACATAAGAGAATCAGGTAATTTATAGAGGCAACAAGTGGCCAAAAAACAATGGAAATAATACCATGACTTAACAGCTATCGCATAACAAGATACAAAATACACGATTAAAAACATTACTCACAATGAAAGGATAATTGTACATCAATAACAGCCAGAACTCACAGATCAAAATTTGTCAATACCAATATCTCTCATATACCATAGTTATTTAAGACAGATCATGAGCAAGATTGAAAAGAGGCTTAAAGCATATTTAAGATCTATTCCATATTTCAAATCCAAAATCCAACAGATGAGGAGCATTTTCACATGATTATTTCTCTTGGTTTTGCTGCTATTATTCATAAACATGAAACAAGATTCCACCAAAAAATAGTTCAGGCATTTTGTTAACCAGCCAACATACAATCAAGACAAACAAGGTGGACTACATATGTGCATGAGGCCAAGCTTAGAAACCAAACATTGAAATAGTCATGGAGCTAGTCGTTTAGTTAGAATGTCTGCTACTTGTGCTTTAGATGAAACAAGCAGCAAATGGACAACACCAGCATGCTTTTTTTTCTGTAATAGTATTACAAATCTTTCACTAAAGAGGATATTTAATTCAGCTCTAAATCAAGACCATATATATTTAAACCAAAAACACATTAAATTTTACTTAAAAGAACAATGAACAAGAATGAACACCTAAACATTAACCAGCCACCTTATACTCAGATCAAGTGTGTCCCTGGGCAAAGCAAACTATAAAAACTCACAGCAAGAAACAACAAATTAATCTTTTGTATAAGCATGTTATACATATAACAGATAAGACAACAAAAACATTTCCCCCTTTTCCCATCTCAAATATCCAATGCAAATTGAACTCCCCACTAGATGCATAATTGAAACAAGCTCAACAAC
This sequence comes from Ormosia emarginata, assembly GCA_029884605.1. NCBI lineage: Eukaryota > Viridiplantae > Streptophyta > Magnoliopsida > Fabales > Fabaceae > Ormosia > Ormosia emarginata. The sequence continues at coordinate 7,836,414 of JAQQTP010000079.1, forward strand.
ATCTATTGCCTCATCTTCCCCTTCCTTTTAGGTTGCTGAAGCTCCACAACATCTACAGTTTCACTCAAAATTTCATCACTCATTTTTATTTAGTATAGTATATAGATCTAACATCACTCACCATTCTCCTACAGTGCTCTGTTGCAGATATGGATCCTCCGCTATGCACATTGAGACCTTCTTTCGATTGTCTATTTCGACTGTTTCTCATAGACATTGTTTGCCAAGCTGGATCACTCCATTTAGCCCACAACCGCTCCCTAGCATTTGGATGAATCCATTCACCCTTATTCTTTCTATCACGTACCTTGAATAGATTATTTGCTAGTGCACCGGATCCCTTAGTTTCAAATATCCTTCTGATCATATCATTGTCTTCAGGTAACCACTTGTATTTTGCCTACATTGATGATAATATTAATTAATGAAATACAATATTTTTAAATTAATAACAGATTAATAACAAGACTTAAAAGGATATTACCCCAAAATCTTTAAACCACAACTCACGCATAAGATTGTCTGTGTCACTTGTCCAACTTGTCCAAGGCTCTTCATATTTCTTTTTGAAGATGAAAGTTATATCACGAGTTGTTCCAACGTCCGGGTAAAACACGTAAGTCAAACACTTTGTATTTATATGTGTGTGTATATATATATATATATATATATATATATATATATATATATATCTATATAACTATTATTTTTGAATTAATGTTCACAATTATAATAACTTACTCTTGTTTGTTGGCTGGCTTGATCCAAATTCGTCCATCTACATCCTTTCTCCCCCACCTGATGTGTTGTGGAATAGACGATTCAGCCACAGTGTGTAGAGGTGCAGATGAACTCATCGAAGGGTCACCAACTACATGTAAATTTGCAACTGAGGAGGGTGTAGGCCCAGCCTGGAAATGGGGAGATGGGGTATGTGAAGATGGAATATGTGCAAGCCCGATCTGGGATTGGGGAGATGGAATAGATGTAGGTCCAATCTGGGAATGAGGAGATGGGGCATGTGAAGATGAAATAGGTGCAAGCCCAATCTGGGAATAGGTAGATGGGATAAATGTAGGTTCAGTGTGAGAATGGACAGATGAGGTAGATCCAGGCCCGGTGTGAGATTGTGGAGATGGGGTATGTGTATGTGGAGATGTGGTATGTGTAGGCCCAGTGTGAGACTGTGGAGATGGGGTATGTGTAGGCGTAGTCTGAGAGGTATCCCTCCCTCTCCCTCTCCCTCTCCCTCTCCCTCTAACTACCATCTATATGCAAAGGGTAATGATAAAATTCAATTAGGTACAATTAAATTAACATATAAAATTAGTTCAAAACTATTAAAAGTCATGAATACATAACACATGATTACATGAATACAGGACATGGATACATAACACATGATTTCATTAATAAATTAGTACACATTATTAATAGGTCATGAATAGATAACACATGATTTCATTAATAATTTCATTAAAAAACATGACAAAATCTAGTCAGAATATTCTTCTTCTTCTTCTTCTTCTTCTTATTTCTTCTTCTTCTTCTTCTTCTTCTTCTTCTTCTTCTTCTTCTTCTTCTTCTTCTTCTTCTTCTTCTTCTTCTTCTTCTTCTTCCTCCTCCTCCTCCTCCTCCTCCTCCCCCTCCCGCTCTTCTTCTTCTCCTACTTCAACATCTTCATCTACTTCTTCCAAATCAAATTGGTTCAAGGTTGGACCGTGTAATTCCTCTACTGGACCAGCTATATCAACAAGACTTTGTTCAAGATCATCGTTTGCAACTATCATAGGCATTTGCAAGACTGACTCATCTTGGTATGGATCATCTATTTCAGGTCTTTTTGTCTCTAAAGTTTGAATTATGCTGCGTGCCTTAGTTTTAACCACAACCAACCACCCTAGTTGCCCTTCAGATACTGTGCGTAATACACTTGCTCTGCTTGTTGTGCAAAAATAAATGGATCATAATTCTTATATCTTTTAGATGCTCTAATGTCAACAATTCCATAATTATCTATCTTTGTCCCTTGATTTGGTGTGGGATCAAACCAATCACATTTGAATAGGACTAGCATCTTTAATGGCCACCCAGTATATTGTATTTCAACAATATCAATTAAAACCCGTAATAATCATTCTCCATTGTGTCATTCTCGCCACCCCGAACACATACACCACAATTTGTTGTACCCATCCATTGACCATGATCTTTTGTATTGAATTTGTAGCCGTTTATAGAATATGTTTGCCACGTGTTTACTTTGTTTGAGGGCCCCCATGCCAAACTCCTCAAAAGGTCATCTTCAATGTTGTTGCTAAACACCTATATCACAAATGGGGGAGTTAATTGGTTTTACCTAAACAAGTTATGAGGGAATTAACAATGAAATTAGTAGATGATATTTAGCATACATGTTCTTTAAACCATGTGGGAAATGTTGTGGAGATTTGTTTGTCCACTTGTTGGTCATTTAGTCCAAGTTCTCGTAGCAAATCTGCATATATGCTGAATTGAAATCACAAATTAAATCACTTCGTGATTTAGTTATGATACGTGAAATCAAAAGAACTTATAAGCTTACTTCAAAAAAGGCTCCACCTCAGGACAATTTAGAAGAACATATAAGTGTGCAACCTTCATTTCCTCTCTTGTAAGATGCAAGATTTACGTTTTCCAATGGGACGACCGGAAAATTAAAAATAGAAAACGGTGGATTGATTGAACAACCTTCACCTCCATCATCATTCCGTGAAACTCTTGTCCTTCTAGATGGAATAGTGGGTGGATAGTAGTAAGATGCAAAAGTAGAGGTCTCCTCCACTAAATAAGCTTCACAAATGGAACCTTCGACTGCAGCGGAATTGTTGACCTTATCTTTTAAGGTACGTATAAACCTATTAATTGAGAACGTTAGCGTAAAAAATACCTTATGAGGAATTAATTGAAAAGAACAAAGGTAGATAGGTGACTCAACCTTTCAAAGGGATACATCCATCGATATTGTACGGGACCACCGACCCTTGCTTCATAGGGCAAATGAATTGGAATGTGCTCCATCGAATCAAAGAAACTCGGAGGAAATATTTGTTCCAGTTTACATAAAATTATTGGAATGTTTTGCTCCATCTCCTGCAATTTACCCTTTCTCAGCAATGGCGAAGTTAATTCTCTGAAGAATTGGTGAACTCGTAAGTGCATTCCAAATAGGCTTCGGTAATGCCTTGAATGCAATTGGAAGCAACCTTTGCATGAACACATGGCAATCATGACTCTTCATACCAAACAACTTTGCTTCCCTCATGTCAACGCATCTAGCCAAATTGGAGGCATACCCATCCGGTAGCTTCAATTGTTTAACCCATTCGCACACTGACTAATCGTTGTTGCTTAGTCAATGTGTATTGCGCTTTGGGTTTTTTTAGCTTTCCACCTCCACCATCCCTGTGACTCTAGATCCTTTCGTCTACAATATTCTCGCAAGTCCAATCTAGCGTTAAAATTGTCTTTCGTCTTGCCCTTAGTATCCATAACTGTGTATAAGATATTAAGAAACACATTTCTCTCAATATGCATGACATCCAAATTATGCGGGAGAAGATTTGTTTTCCAATAAGGCAGTTCCCAAAAGATGCTTCGTTTTGTCCAGTTGTGAAAAATACCATACCCTGGTTGACTTTCTCCTACTTCTTCAGTTATGCTTGGTATATGTCTTACCCTATCCCACACTTCTTCGCCAGTCAACCTTCGTGGGGGTAACGAAGTCTCAACAAGTCTCTTTCTAAAAGCATTTTTATTCCTTCTATAGCAATGGTCATGTGGCAAGAATTGACGGTGACAATCAAAAAATGATGTCTTTCGGCTATGTTTAAGTGTAAAAGCTTTTGAGTTCTCCATACAAATTGGACAAGCAAGTTTTCCCATTATCATCCAACCTGATAACATCCCATATGCAGGGAAATCATTAATCGTCCACATCAAACAAGCCTTCATGACAAAGTTTTGTTGTCGTGAGACATCATAGGTCACGACACCAGTATTCCACAACAATTTCAGTTCATCTATAAGCGGCTGCAAGTACACATCAATTCTACTTTTTGGATTGGAAGGGCCTGGAATTATGATTGTTAAGAACATGAACTCTCTTCTCATGCACATCCATGGAGGCAGATTGTAAGGAGTAACGATTACTGGCCAACATGAATAAGTCCTACCTGTTTTGTCAAATGGAGCGAATCCATCAGCACATAACCCTAGCCTCACATTTCGGGGGTCTTCTGCAAATTCAGGATATGTTTCATCAAAATATTTCCAGGCTTCTCCATCAGATGGGTGAGACAAAGATCCCGTATCTCGCTCATTCTCACGATGCCATCTCATTTGCGCCGCCGTTTGCATTGAGGAATAAAGTCTTTGTAGCCTTGGGATAAGTGGGAAATACCACATTTTTTTCTGAGAAATTTCTTTGACCTTACCGCTTCTACTGATTCTTCTATAACGGTCTTCGCCACAAAATCTACAACTACGAAGATTGTCATATGGAGGACGATAAAGCAAACATCCATTTGGACAACAAGAAATCTTTTTGCAACCTAGCCCTAATCGTTCCACTGCTTTCTTTGCACGATAGAAGTTTTTAGGCATTCGGTTATCATTTGGCAATGCATTCCTCATAAAATCCACCCATTGATTAAAACAAGTCTCGGAAATATTGAAGTCAGATTTAATACTTAGAGCTTCACATGCACGCTGACAATTGAGTAATTGTCACAACCATCATACAAGGGAGCTTGTGCAGCTGACAACATTTCAAAAAATCTTTTTGCTTCTGGGTTAGGATCTTCCCTTATTTGTTCAGCATAACCAAACCCTTGTTGCTCAATGTAATTGCCAATAGAAGGTCCAGCAGCATCCATTACCATCTGCTCATACCTATTGAAGTCTTCCCTTACCCCACTACTTCCATAATATGAGTTATCTGCAACCACTGGGGGAATGGGAGGCCTTGGTTCATCATGGTTAGTCCAAAGAAGTAGTAATCACTCATAAACCCCTTCATACACAGGTGTGCCTTGACTTCGTCAACAACGTGATACACCATACATTTACATTTTTACATGGACACCTCAACTTTCCTATTGCTTTAAACGATCTTGTGCACAAACAAACTCAATAAACTCATTAACACCCGCCATGAATTCATCTGTAACTCTTCTCTTGTCAGGACCCACCCTATTATCCATCCACTTTCGATTCTCAGGAACTTCCATTCTGTTTATAATTTACAAAAAAATAGAACTCATTGTCATGAAAATACACAAGTCCAATACTATTCAAGGGAGATCCATGATTAATTGGTATAAATCATGATTAATTTTAAGTGTAATTAAGGTTTATGGTAGCTACTTTGTTTCCTCCTTTCCCTTATTTGAGGTAGTGTTTCTATTTATGTTCGTCTGTGATCATAAGTAGAAATTTATACTGTAAGTGAACTATACAGAACAAAGATATAAACTAATGAACATAACAGTAAAGAGACTCATTTGTGGGTTTTTATGATTAAAATATGACACTCCATTTACTTGAGCTTGATTTATGAGGTTTGTGAATGTATTTGATATTTTAAATCTCTAAATCTCTTTCCTTTATAACTTTGATTTCTTGCACAAAAATATTCAAAGAGGAAATGAAGGAGACAGAATTATCATTTATGTACAGACAAAAATATGTGTCTGTGTGTGTATAGAGAGAGAAATCAAGCATACTCACATATTCAGAAGAGATGAACTTTTCTGAGTAGGGAGAGTGCCACTAAGTTTGTTATTTCCAAGAAACCTGGAATTGGATAAAAACAAAATATCCTTTAAACCATGTACGAAAGCATATCAGGAAATCAATGTATAATTACTTAGGAATGCAATATTACAAGTAAGAGAGCGAACTCAAATTGAAAATTGATCCTAGAATCTGTCCTGTGATATTGTTGAAGCTTAAATCCCTGCAAGAACCAGCATGAATATATATTTATCTGGCTATGGGACAGAACACAATTATAAGACTAGATAATTGTTTTCTTTTTTGCAAACAAAGAAAAATAAAAGATCAATTACCCTCTCTGTACGACAAATAAGCTGAAAAAGTTGAATCTTTCTACCACATAAAAATGAAAATATTGAAAGTAAAAAGGATAAACAGAAGTTAAAATAGCAAGTTTACACTGAGCCAATTATGAACATATTGAGCTCTGATCAGAAATCAGTCAGCTTATAAATATTTAATTAATTCATTTTGAAAGCAATAGTACTTTAAAGTTAAGGGATCCCTTATATAGCTAACCAGTAACCAAGTTGGAGACATACTGTGGAATATCAACGAGAAAATTCTATAATTTGTTGATTTCTAGCAAATAAATTTTATCTAATAGATAGCTCATTTGCATCTAAAGTGTAACACAAACAAGTGATACTCACAGCTGGGTCAAGTTTTGAAATTCTCCAATGACGGATGGAATTGAACCAGAAATATTGTTATTCCTCAGTTCTCTGCAACAATTGTAACCAAATTGTAACATTACTTCTGCAAAGAAAAGGACAAGTAAAGAATTCTATCTACTTGGCGGACTGAGTCATTAGTATGGTTGTGTCCTTACAAGATAGTCAATGACTTCATATTCCTTACAAATGCCTACTTGGAGATGTTGTCAAGTCAATACTTAAGCAGTTTTCAATGATGAATAGATTCAAAAGAAAAGCCCTTAGGGCTGATATACTTCACACTGTTGCACGATTTTGTGTTGTTGAGAGATCTCTTTGTGACAAATTAATGGGGGCTCTAATACCTAGCCTATTTATAAATGGTTTGGAGATGATTCTAGGAATTTATTTGGATTGAGAATAATACCTTGCTGTAACAAACTCTCTCCCTGTTTTCTCTTATTATGTATCTATTGTCATGATTTTTTTTTTTAATAATTGTTTGCTTCATTTGTGCTCTCAAAAGACATGTTGTCCAGATTTCTAGTCAGCGAGAGGCTGAATTATATGAGGAATTGAGGAGAGCTAAAGCTGATACTTAAGAGCTAAGGGCGGGCTTGTTGGACAAGGAATCTCAGTTGCTGAGTATGTCAGAGGAGAATGAGGGGCTCAATTCCAGGATCAAAACTTGCATGTACAACTAAAGCTAGCTACTGGCATAATGGCTTTAACCTATATAAAGGTTCCTCCCCTCTCCTAATATCCAAATTCAGAAATACTAACATATACACGAACCACAATACAATTTGCATGATGATGAAAGAAGACAGCTTAGCTGCACACTAACATATAACTCTTCACAACTATATCTATGTTTCAGAAATACTAGTACAGGCTATACATTAAAATTCAGCATACAATCGTTGGTGCATGCTAAGTGCTAACTAGTACCTAATAGATGATCACATATACAAATCCAAACCTACAAACTCAGACATAACAGTTTATATTCCTGAAGGTTGGTGGGTACCAGCATCTTCAAATCTATAACTTACATTATAACCTCAAATGAATATGCCCTTTATTATTGGCTTTGTGTCACTCCTCTAGTCACTATGGGGAAAATATTGCAGATCTGCAATGACAAATTGCCCATTATTTCAGATGGTAATTGGTAAAAAAATAATTGTGTACTACGTTATACATAGATGGTAATTGGTACAGCATTTCAGTGGATTAGGATATTTGCCTTAATAGGTAAATACTGGTCAAATACATAGAACACTCAGTTCATATCATGAATTAAAGAATATTTATGTTCTTTAGCACGTTGATTGAAAGACCATAATTAGCTTAGGAAGAGTAAAAAAATGTGGGGGGAGAGGGTACAATAATACCAAGGGAAATATAACACATCAGTATTTACCTTGAGTGTTCTCAAATTCTCTGAACTTAGCAGCAACCTTCTGAAGCACAGAAATTGGAAGTCCTGAAATAGGATTAATTCGTTTTATTAAAATACAAATTGGTTAAAAATGATATAACACATTAAAAGATATAGTTTAGCATATTCATAGCAAACAGTGTAGCCAGCATAACATGCATATTTTAACAGTTTGGAAGGGATGAAACAGATAAAACAACAAAGAATGGTTATATTAACTATCACAAAAACGTTGAGGTCAATAAGAACAAACATATTATTATGACTACCAATATTAGAATGGTTGTCAAATCAGCTCATTAATTTATTTAAATGAAGCAAGATGTGTGTTAGGACTGAGTCAGCTCATTATTTAAATACAGGCCACCACCCAGAAGAAACAGACCTTCCAGCAGAATTACAAGGCACCACAGGGAGTTACAAACCTCACAAAATTCTGGCCAGCCGCATAGTTACTCAATATGGCACATAAATTGAGGACAAGGTTGTTTTTGAGAGAGGAGGTATTGTTAGGACTGAGTCGAACAAAATTGTTTTTGGTGTTATAAATTCCCAACTTCAAGTGTACAGAGTCCCTCTTCCACTTTTCTTCTTCTTTCTTATTATCAAACTTTTTAGATATTTGATATATAGTGTTGAGAATGATTTCAGGAAGCACTCTGAATATAATAAGCCTTTACAGGTTTATTATAGGAAAAAAAAAAGAAACAAATAATTAACTAAAAAAGGGATAAGGGATATTATTGTAATTGTGTGCGTAGTTAGTTAGGATTCTGTTATAGCTTGTTATTGAGTGATCAGGAGCTTAGGCAGAATGTATGCCTTTAAATAGACCTCTTTGTTATTGAAAGGTCAGCTTTTGAATATTTTCGAGTGACTGGAAATTCCGGTGGGAAAAGGAGAGTGCTCTTTTTGGGGTAAAGTTGTTTACCTTGGTTTCTTTGTATTCTTGATCCATTCATCAATAAAGAGGAATTCTTCAAGATAATTGTTCTTTTGTCAGAAAGAGTTTTTCTTTGTTAGGAATTCAAGTTTCTAATATCAGAATTCAGGTTCCTAACAAGTTGGTCCGACCTGCCGGATCTCAAAGAATCACCATGGAGCATCGAGTTGGAGCTTTGGAGAAAGCCGTGGGGAGCATGGAGAGAGGCTGGCGAGAGATGAAGACAGATATCGACTTCATCAAAGATTTGTTGTTACAAATGAACAACAAGAAAACAACATCCATAGAGGGTGATCATTCGGTGAACAAGAACGAAAAATCTTTGGAGGAAAGGGAGGAAACCAGCGGAGATGAGGAAGATGAGGATAGCCCTCTTCGTTCTTGGTTCAAGAAAGTGGAATTACCCACTTTCGAAGGACATGACCCCCTAGGATGGCTGGCCAGGGCTGAAAAGTTCTTTGAAGTGCAGCAAGTTAAACCTTCTGAGAAGTTACGGCTAGTATTCATCAGCATGGAGGGAAATGCGGTGCACTGGTTTCAATATTGGCGTCAACAATCCAAGAACCAATCTTGGAGAGATTTTTCAGACGCTCTGATGAGAAGGTTTGGAGGAAAAGGGAGAGGGACGGTGTACGAACGATTGGCTTCTCTAAGGCAGACTGGAGGAGTAGAAGAGTACGTTCAAGAATTTGAGATTCAGGTGGCTCAAGCTAAACCGAGTGCAGGGGATCAAGTGTTGGGGTATTTCTTGGCTGGGCTGCGACCAGATATCATTTGAAGCATTTGAGGCAAGTGCTGACCCGATTATTAGAACATTCTTTCTTTGCCAACCAAAAGAAGTGCACTTTTGGAAAAACCAAGATAGGGTACCTTGGTCATATTATCTCTAAGGATGGAGTATCAATGGATCCCCAAAAGATTGAAGCTATTCTACAATGGCCATTACCCAAGACACTAAAAGCTTTGAGAGGATTTTTTGGACTCACTGGATACTACAGAAGATTCATTAGCCATTATGGACTGATAGCTCGACCTCTAACTGATTTACTGAAGAAGGGAATTTTAAATGGAATAGTACAAGCACTGAAGCTTTCACCCAGTTACAGAGGCAATCACCACCGCCCCCTGTGTTGTCAATGCCGATTTTTCAAAAAAAATTTCCATAGAATGTCATGCATCAGGAAAGGGAGTAGGGGCTGTGTTAACTCAAGAAAAAAGGCCTATTGCCTATTTTAGCAAGGCTTTGGCTGATTCCACACTTTCTAAATCAGACTATGAAAAGGAATTAATGGCTTTGGTTCTAGCAATACAACATTGGAGACCTTATCTCTTAGGTCAGAAATTCACTGTATTTACTGATCAAAAGAGTTTAAGGTACCTTTTGGAGCAAAGGATAACCACTCAGAAAAGAAAATGCAAAAAGAGTTGGTGATTGACACTTCACAAGTACACATATAAAATAAAATGCAAAAATTCAAGTCATTATATACAGCAGAAAAGAAAGGAAATGGAAAGGAGCAAAATAAAAATCTTCAAAACTCACATTACCAACATAGATTGATCGAGAATCCACTTCCTCCTTTTCAGCCTGACTTGCGAGATGAACCAGATAAATCTTCAAATCAAAATAAAAAAAAATATCATTTAACAGAAAGATATTAATATTATCATTAAATGCCTCAAATGTACAAATAATATTTAAAATCCAGCATTAGAAATGAAAAGTATGATAGGTAACTAGAGCAGAATTAAAGGTAAATATAGAACAACCTGAATTATATCTCCTCTACTGCAGATCGATATCGAGAAAATACCGATAATAGTGGGGCTAAAATGTTAGGATAGATGAACAAGAATAGAAAAATACAGATAGCTCGAGGCAATTTCAAGAGTGCCTGATTCTCTCCCTTCCTAAACCTTACTCTTACATTGTCCTCTCTCTTCTCTATATAACCCTATTCCTTTCCCCCAATCAAGCACCCCGCCACTTAGGCGTTAGTTACCGAAGCCACAATGTGTCCCATATCTTTGCCTTGGGGCTCAGATCCCTACTTCTTCTAAAGCTCTTCCTAAAATAGCCCTTCAACAAGTGGTGGAGGTCTATCAAAGTATCTTAACAATCACATATGGCTCATAATTCAAAAATGATGGCAGGCATCGTGCACTATTTGAAATGGACAAGAGACCAATATGTTTAATTTAACAACACAAGATTTATGAATAGTGAAGTCATTTTACATCAAGTAGACAAATATCTAAACTATTGTGCCAAAACATTTATTACATCTTCCCTTCTCACCCCCCGACCCCATTTTCTCTTGCTCTCTCTCCAATCTCCATTACCTGCAACTGCTAATGGGACTTATTGTCCACCTAAATGATTGTATCAACCCATTAATTGCTTCTTCCTTCCATGCCCTCCACCCCCCGGGGGTTCTCATATGTAATACAGTAATAGTCGCCACATTGACCTGGATTCATGGTATGCAAGGGACCAAGTTTACTTCATAATTTCTCCTAAAGAAGTTCTATCTTAACCAACTTAAAAATAGGGTTAAAGTACCATAGACACGTGGCCCAATGAAGTGTTTATAATAATTTAATTATTTTTTAGCCAAGTAAGATAGAAACTAGAAAGTGACAAAAGTTTAGAACAAGTTCAGTTACATGAGTTTTTGCAATAAAAAAATTCATCTAAACATAGTAAAATATATCAAGTGTTTTTTCTTTAAAAAAAAAAAAGAAAGCGTGCAAACTCCAAAGTAGCACAAAGTCAAGAAGAGGCTAATGACAAGTCCACTAAACTAAGATCCTTAACATGTGGCGTAATATTTTACAGGCTAGGCTTGCTGCAGTGCAAAAATGAGAGAAGAAGACCAACCTCATTAGCATTTATGTTACTTTCGGTGCCACTTTGCCGATACCGCCATACAACGAGGGAAAATGGTCATTTAGCTTTCCCTCGGCTACTTCTTTGTGCTGCTTGCAACACTGCTTTGCTTTCCCAACGGTGGGATCAAGGCCATACTCTATGTTCACCTGCATTACAACAATTCAACAACTCCACCAATTGAGCAATTCAATCAAAATTTATAACGAAATACTTATTAATTAGTTAGAAAAATTTTATTTTTCTATGTTCACCTGCATCTACAATTTTATTTCCTACGCTCACATATTCTCTATTTTCATGCTCGGCTTTAAAATTAAAAGTGGCAAAATGTTAAAAAGAAATGTAAGAAATGGAAGCAGATAGGGTCAGTTGCAAGCTCATAGAGGAAAATTAGGCAAAAAGTTAAAAAAAAATCAAGAAATGTGGTTACGGAGGAGGATATGGTGAGAGAGGTGAAGCACATAAGGTCAATTGCAAGCTCATGATTTCTAGGTTATCAAATGCAATACAGTATGAAATGGAAGAAAGAAATAAAGGAAGAAAGAAATGTACCTGTATCTAGCCACTACCAAGCTCGCCGCTTCTGTTTGTCTCGTACGCCCAAACGAGTTACCGCAATGGAGATTGGAGATCGAGAGAGAGATCGAGGGTTGAGAGGTACGAGAGAGACGAGCGAGACGTTAGAGACACGAGAGATAACAAAAGCTCAGACAATAGAGACACGAGAGAGACGAGCGAGACGTTAGAGACACGAGAGATAACAGAAGCTCAGAAAAATTGGGGCTTGAGAGACACGAGAGAACGTCGTGGAAGATGGTTGGGGAATTAGGGCTTCAGTGAAAAGAAAATACATTTAGGGGAATTAGGGCTTCTAAAATTGGCTTATTATTTTGCAGAGAAACTTAGAGACGGAAACATATCCGTCTCTATCTTTAAAAAAATTATTTGATATTAGAGACGGCAAAACATCCGTCTCTAAATGTGTTTCATATTTTAAATTATTTATTTAACTGAATGGAGACGGAATTAGAGACGGAAAATTCTGAGACGGACAAATTCCATCTCTAAATTCCGTCTCTAAATAGATTTGACTTTGATTTGACCATATAGAGACGGAATTAGAGACGGAATTTAGAGATGGAATTTGTCCGTCTCTGAATTCTGTCTCTAATTTTTAAATTTTTATTTTCCTCTCTAAATCGTTAAATCCGTCTCTGTTTCCGTCTCTATTAGAGACGGACTTTTTCCGTCTCTATTAGAGACAGACTTTTTCCGTCTCTAATTTCCGTCTCTAAATCGAACTTTTCTAGTAGTGTTAACCGCCACAATTTGACCTTTTTTTGTAGTGATGAAAGGGACTATGTCAATTAAATGATATACGAAAGTTATGACTCATGTTAATTTTTATTCTTGGTCATGATGAATGATGTATCAGATAAGCCTATATTTTATAGTCCTATACCGGATAAATTGTGGTGATTTGTTTATGTTTATTAATGAATTTTAGATGGATCCTTATCGTTATCTTCATTTTTGTAGATTGAATAGGATTTATCACATTTGGAGTAAAAGCAGACAAAGACATCACGTTTTTGAAGCAAAAAAAATCATTTTGGCTTAGACAGGGCGCTGTGAGCGATTGAGGAGTTAGACAGAGCCCTGTGAGTGAATAAGGAGATAGCCAGGGTCGTGTCTAACTTGGAAAACACTTATGTCTATTTTTTTTAGGAGAGACATGACTGTGTCTCTATGTCACACGGTCATGTCTCTCTTCTATGTTAAAGTTACGTTGTTTTTTTAAGCTCACACGGTCGTGTCGAGCTTAGACACAGCCGTGTGAGGTCTCCTGAGCGTAAAAATGGTATTTTCACCCCAAATATTATAAATAGAAGCAAACTCCTAAACCTAAAGGAGACTTTTTGGCAGACACTTTGGCTACAGCAGACTTTGAGAGGCACAAGGGAGTTCTGTTTTCTCTTAACCAAGGATTGGAGGGTACGATTTTGAAGACAAGTGTAAGAGTAATTAAAGTTCAACTATTGAAGACGTCCTTCTTTATCTTTGGTTCTTGTTCATCCATGGTTGTCTCTTTAACTTTTGTTCTTGTTTGTGCTACATTCACTACAAAAAAACTGATGTTTAGCCACGGTTTTAACTGTGACTAGTATCTTAAAAACTGTGGCTAACTAAATTTACCCACGGTTATCCGAATTGTGGCTAAATAAGGCGTGGCTAATGTATTTGCCACAATTTTAAGGATTGTGGCAACATTTCGTTACCCACGGTTAAATAAACTGATCGGTTAAAAAAATTAGCTATGGTTAAATTGAGGCTAATTGGACGGAAGGGTTATATTAAAAAAACTTGTTTGCCATGATTAAACCGTGGCTAATTTTTTTATTTTTATTTTTTTGAATTTTGCTTCCCTATCATTTGTTACAGAATGGGGGAAAACCCATCATTTGTTAACACAAAAATTAACCATGATGTCAGGTCTCAGTTATCGAATAGGGAAACCTCAACCATAGGGTAAACAACAGTCACTCATATTCCAATCATACACTACCAAAAATAAGGGTTTTAGCCATGGTTTAAATAACTCACTTTTGCTACGAAGTTGGGCCAATGTAGCAAAGTTGCATGCCACTCTGATCTCCCTCCTTTTTCTTTTTCATCTCCCTTCTTATTATTATTAAGCATTTGAGGTTTTTCTGTTTGTTTCTTTTTTCATCTCCCCCAACGCACCGAAACCACGTCTTCGCCCATCTCTCTCTCTTGCCCCTCTCATTGTGTCCCAGCCATCGAAACCTCACACCGTCTTTATCTTCGTTCTCCAATCAGTCGTCACCATAGCTGCTACTGCCTATAATCGTTCCTTGTTCAGGTATGAACTAGTATGGTTTAATCAGGGGAAAACTCATTTGCTGTAATGTTTCTCCATTTTTCCATTTGTAAAATTTCTTCTCTTACTTTTGACTATGTTTACAAAGAGCTCATTGGAAGCTTTCTTCCATTTTCCATTTTTGCAAAATTTTGTTCTTTTCTAACAAGGTCAAAGTATATTAAGTATCGCACTGTTTAAAGTATTTGGCTGCCACTGTAGCAGCAACACCCCTCAAACCCCTATTACCAAGCTATGGCATCGCAACCCACAAAACCCACTCCACTTACGGGGTCGAATTTAACCATGGTTGTTGCTGCTATTGCTGCGACTTGGATGTCACGTGGGGTTAACATGACGGGTCTAGGAAGCATGTCAGCTATTTCTGGGACGTTAAGAATGGTTGATTGGACTTTAATGCTCAAGGCTGCAACATCGTGGGCTCGAGTTGCCATCTCTGGGGTTGCAAAGGTACCGAGCCCGATGTGTGATTTCTTGGGTGGCTCGCGAATTTCAGACACCCATTTGCCCTAATTGCGCTTTCGGACATCGTGGTAGACCGAGTGCTTGCTGTAGTCTCTGGGTCTCTTGGGCCTGCTCTATTTTTGGGTCTATATTTTGTGGGGTTTGGGAGAGTTTGAGAGAGAGTTTGGGTGGGAATGTGATGACTTAGTTGAGAGTGAAGAAGATGTGGAGGAGTTGCTAGTGCTAGCAATTTCAAAAGAAGAGGTATCCAACTGATGTAGGAATTGGTATATGCATTAGCCTGAGTGCTCTTGCTCATGTTTTTGTTTCTATTTATATATGTATGCATATTTTTGTGTCTATATACTCTCTATATTTATAAACAAACATACATTGTGCACACACATACACCTATAGGAATTTTATATATAGATATTTTTTGTTTATACTATGTAAGCATAATTATTTTATCAATTAGTCAATCTTGTATTTTGATAACATAAATATTTTTTTGGGTTGAAGTCTAGAGAGTTGGAGATTCATTTTCTTTCTGTTTTAATGTATTATGTTTGACTATAAAGTATTCCAAAGTTCCATATTTTTCGTCAATATCTTGTTATAAAGGTAGTGTAGTTGTTATAACTCTTGTTTTAAACCTCCCTCACAATTACCTGTCTCCCCAATCTCATGTACCTATATATCAAAAAAATCTCTTCCAATTTGAGTAATGTTACTTATGCATACAGATTACTCACGTACTACTTTGTAAGCCACTCGTAATTACAGGACCCCACTTGAACTTTTCTGAACAGCTCATGTTATGCACTCACCCTTATATATATATACAACAATCATTGCTCTTACAACTTGTTAAGGCATACTTTATGAAGTGGGTTTCTCATACTGTCATGTATGCTAGAATTGCATGTTTTAGATGTATAAATTGTACTGTGAATAATGTATCCTTTAAAGAGTTTTCATCTTGATATCCTATCCATTAATTTGGATTTTCATTAGTAATGTAAATATTTATAAATATTTCTAGATATTTGGTTGGCTTACATTGTTAATCTCACTTCTTTCAACCATGAACCCTCTAAACAATAGTTGTTGAAGCACTCAACGAAATTTATTACTGTTGGACAAAAGATGGATAGGGAGTAGTGCTCTATATTTGTTCATATATTATTGGTTGAAAGGTCAAACATACAAGGATGTTCTATTAGGAAGCATGCCATATTGCTATGAAGGTGGGTGTAGTATATAAGTCTACCCTGTAGAAGTTAAAAAATTGAAAAAAAAGGTGGTTGCCTAATTATCACCTTGCAGAGATGATTTTTGCATCGACTTGTCCTGCGAGATACAAGTCTATTATGTTCTGGAACTCTTACTACTTTTTTGTATCTTGGAGGCACTTTTTAAAAACCATTGGGTATGTCAGGGCCATGCCTTTTAGGTGTATATATCAGTGTATCAATGCTAGTTGAGATTCTTGGCATCTTTCCCATATGTTGTGGATATTGACCTTTCTCCTGTACTAACCTGACATCAATATTAGGACTTCAATAAGCCAATTGTTTTTCTAATAGGGTGTTTTTATAACTAATGATATTGCTATCAGTTCAAGTGTTCTTTCTGTTAATCTTCTGGTGATGATGTTCTTTAATGTATACCTAAATTGGTTTCACCAGATTTAGATTGGATACTCTGCATATTCTAATTTGTATTTGAATTGAAGGTGAGACCCTACATCATCTTTACTCATCAAGAGAAAGATGATGCATCACATTTATAATAATATTTTTTTGGACAAGTCTCTCTAAATAAGATTGAGAGGGATATCATTCAAGCAACAATCATGTACGCATTATATAAAAGTTCTACACTCTGACATTTCATTGATCAAGAGGAAGTTTAGCTCTGTTTATTTTCTTTATGACCACATGCTTTAAGAATGTGTGGTATATGTTTGTTATTCCTTTGAAATCCTACTGAAAGTTGTGTTTGTTTTTTCTCTTTTTATTTGTTTTATATTTTTTTTCTTCTTATGATTATGCGGTAAGCTAACAAAGAAACTTGTATTGACACAATCTAGACTTGATTATAGTATGGAAATTATGGGATGAAAGTGGAAATATTTCAATGTTTATTAGGGATAAATAACTCATGGTAAGAACTATGCTGGTTGGTACTAGGAATATTTTATGCTTTTTCTGCATAATTTTGGTTATAGGTGATTAACTTTTCCTTTTGAAAATATGAACTTGAATATCATCTAGTGCAGTTTTCTTTTGTCATATGTAATATGTTTAAACTTTGAAAAATATAATTAAACTTGTTAAAAAAAACTGTTCATATTGAAGGTTTGGGGCTAAATACTAAAATGTGTAAGGAGTTACGCTTTTTAGTGTCATTTCTTTAATTCGTTATGTTATACGTGTGTGATAGACACTTTTATTTTAGTCAAAGCACAACTATGATGAGCAAAAGGTTTTGGTAAAAACAAGAATGAAGGTGATTACTCTTTGTAGGAAACAATTTCACTTTGTCCATGTCTTAGAAAAGTTGATATATAATTATTATCATATTTGAAAATTATAGGCACGATGTTTACAAAACACAAGAAATCGGAAGAAACTTAAAGTCTCGCATACCGGTGGTAGTAAAAGCAATGCAAGGAGAGCTTTCGAAATGGTAAGTTGCTTTGTGTTTGGTTTCTATTTAGGGAATTGCCTTATTGTAGCAAATTAAGTGCGCCACATGTGACACTTATTTGTTAGTTCTTACATTTTATTAATAATGTTAGGAGTGAAAATTGGGAAGGCCTATATGTCGAAGTGAGGCTATTTTGTCTACTTTACTGAAAAAGGATGCAAATTATGTGAAAGATGAAGGAAAGAAATTGGTTGTAAGTAAATTATCTTTGTTTAATTTTTCATTTTGCATGTTAAATGATTAAATGCTACTTCAGCGTTATTCTAGTGCATGTGTCTTTTGCCTTTTCAAGCTATGATATTGGATGACTTTTTCTTCAATTGAATGCACTACATCCTGGCTTATTTGTATCAAGATCCACCTCATGCTTCCTTGACATATCTATGGCATCTACACTCAAAATTGCACACAGATACAAGTAATGAATGTCTAGAATGTTCATTATCATAGAGAATAAGAAATTCTTTAATATTTATGTGAATGTCATATTTATGTGAATTGAAAGAGTTTCTCCTATGTGAATCTGCAAAGTATAGAACCCTCATATGCATTTCTTGTTGTTAAACTCTTGTATGAGATAAAGTGGTCTTCTTAGTTCTTATCTTGTATTAGTGAAACTAAAAAATAAAAGAGAAACAAAACTTGATGGACTGTAGATAATAAGACAACTCATGCAGAAATAATGTGGCCTGTGGAACAATGATATGCTTTCTTACATTGATTAAGTCTTTCGTTTTAGTTTTGTATATTATAACACTTTCTTTCATCTGCTTGCTTGTGGAACAAACTCTCTTTAAATGCATTAGGAAATGTCGAGGAGGCTAGGACACAATGTGTATTCATGGCTTTCACCTAATAATCTTAATCATTTAGGTTGAAAATTTCTTCTACATACTCACCCTGCTTTATACTACAAAAATAAAAAATCTCCAAACTATGACATAAAATATTGTTTGCTACCAAATTGTTCACAAAACTGCAACCCAAAATTGTGACCAATGACCGTATAAATTTAGTTCTTGATGTTAGCCCAAGATTTGACAGTACTCCTTCTTAGCACAGCCTACTCAGGTCTTATTGAGATCACTGTCTACCATGTGCTGATTATTGTGTGTGTGTGTGTGATCTTTCCTAATATAGAACTAGCATAAAGAACCACCACTTGTAACACCCTGAAATTTGCTATTTTACAGTAATAATAGAATTATACTATTTTGTAATTTCTGTGAGCTGTAAAATTATGTTGACAGTTCTATTATTGTATTTGATTGTTTTGTGTGATTTACTCTGGGATAGGAAAATAATAATTTTTTGGCCGAGGAAAACCTTTACGTATTTATTCAGAACTGGGGGATTTTACTAAACCCAATTCCGAGAGATGTGTGACATAATCTTTTAATTTTTAGAATTTATTTATGGAATGAAAATATTTTATATTTTTATTATTATTTTATTATCTAGTGGACGATACCTACTGACTTATGAGCAGTAGCCTCTGTCCAGTGGACAATAGGAACCGGTAAAGTCTTGAGACTTACTGATAATGAACCAATAGGAACAAAGTCCACGTTTCTGACTTGAAAATTTCTAAACCAATAGAAACTAGTCAACATTATTGGCTAGGACTTTATAAACCAATAGGATGTAGTCCATTTTGATGGTTGGACTAGTTACTTAGAAACTAGAAAACCTATCTAAGTTAGCTTAAATCTAACTAGGTTATTCTAAGAAGCTTAGGGAGTAACAAAATGGAAGCAAACTTAGTTAGCTAGTCTTTGATGCCTAGTTACAAGAATGTTCTACCATGTCCTAGAATTGATGACTATTTTCAATGTAACTAGATACTTAGCAAAGTAACTAAATAGTTAGTTAATGAACTAAGTAAACTAACTAGATTCACTTGAAACTAACTAAGAAACCAATTGAACCAAAAACTTGGTTTGCATCTCCTTGGAGTCGCACGGCCACTTGGTGGTTCTAGGACCTTCAAGAGCAAGCTTGGTGGTTAAGGCTTGAAACCTCCACCCTAGATACAATCTAAGGTTATTAGGAAGTCTTGGAGAGTCAAAGAAAGTGGCCACCTCCTTTGGTGAGTTCCACGACCATCACTAAAGGGAAACCAAGTGTTTTCACTTCATTCTTCATCTTAACTAAGTCTAAGAAGCCTATTCTCTCTAATCTTTCTCATACGAAAATCAAAAACTCCATTGTTGTTCTTTGGAGAGCTCTCAGCAGCCACACCATTAACCAACTTCTACTCACCTATATTTTTATCCAATATCATTTCCTAAACCTAAACTATATTCTAAACAACTTTCTTGTTGTGAGTTTCTTCTAAATCATCCTTCTTGAGCTTGGAAAACAAGCTTGAAGTTTCTATTCAAAGAGGTAAAGACTTTGTTTTTGACTCAAAGTATGATTCTTATTTTCTCTAAGCCATGAATGATCCATGGTTCTTCTTGTTCAAAGCTTAGTTTGTAATTTGTGCTTTGTTTAAGCTTGATAGGATTTTTTTGGAGCCACACAAAATCCCTAGGAGTAGGATCCAAGAAGAGTTTGATCTTCCTTAAGGTAAGAGGGAGATTTATCTCACCAACCAAGTATGGTGGTGAGAGGTGAAATTGTTTATGATGGATGGTGGATCCATGTGAGGGTTCATATCCATGGTTGTGTAACTTATTTGTGGAAGTTTATGTGTTTTGATTTAATTGTTTATGCTTTGTATGCTTTGCATGATTTATTGTTTTGTTTATGGTATGCTATGATAGTTGTGAACAAGGAAAATAATTTTGGTTCTAATGACCAAAAGGCTCATGACCTCAACACCTCAAAATAAGTGTTTCCAAATTACGATTTTCATGAATGATAAAATTGAATGATTAGAAGGAAAATGAAAAGAAAAGATATGATGGTTCCAATGACCATGTAGTTATAATTTTTGAGGGTTTGAAATAGTTTTACTTCATGAAAAATTATGATTTCGAAATAAAAAGTTAATTGATTAAGTACAAGAAATTAATAAAAGGATTTAAGAAATGGAAGAGAAGTACTTTGTCACTTGAGAGATGAAGATTTCGTTTATAAAAGAAAAAGAGAAGTTGAAAGTGTTTGAACCTCAACTTATCTTAAAGAGAACTGACTTTTAGAATTGATTTGAGAATTATGGAGAATACGTTGGTGACTTAAAATTTACTAATATATAGCTCACTCATTGAGTTTTTTAGCGTGTTAGAAAATTTTAAGTGAGGAATTATGGAAAAGTAAAGTAAGAGATGGTATAAATTTTTAGAAAGGCCAAAATGAGGTTTAGAAGGTTGAGAAATATTTTACGTAGTAGAAAAATGGTGAAAAATGCTTTTTGTAACTTAAAAACAGGATTTTTAAGTTACGTGATTTCAAAAACGTTGAAAAATCACTATGCGATTTGGAAAATGTTTAAATATTTTTACGCGATTGAGAAAATGTTAGAAAATCAATACGCGATTTAAAATGCAGTAAAATGTTTATGCGATTGAAAATATAGTAAAGATACTATTAGGCCAGTGTATGGACCCTGTATATGAAATTATGAATTTGAACTGAGAATAGTTTGTATGCATTGAACATGCATTGGAAAAAGTCCGATGGACTACGTTAAGGCTAATTGCCTGGGAGAGACTTACACTTCTTGAGTGGGTGCGATATACGTAGTGTAACACCCCAAATTTTATTTATTTTATGATAAATATTCATTTTCTAATATTTGTGATTTTTGAAAAATTTTCTGGATTTTTCTGAGAATGTAAAATATTTTAATATTATTCTTCATTTTGCGTGCAAACTGAGCTGAGCCGGGAAAACGAGATATTTTTCTCGAGAACCTTGATCTGTGGAAATGTCGATGGGAGATCTTACTAAACCCAAGGTCGGACATGATTTACGAGATTTTACGTTTTTTGAGAAATTTTAATAGGTAAAATAATAAATCGTTGTGTAAAATTTTATCTGTCGTACAATTAATACTGACTTCTATCAACTGTAACAATTGTCCATTGGAAAATAACATATATTAAAAACCTTGTCACATTATCCCGATGTAATCTATTTTAAGTCTAATTAAACTTACTTTAATTCAAGTTTAATGTATTTTAATCAAAGCTTCTTTGAGAAGCTTTGACTACCAAATGACCAAGCATGCCCTTGGAGAAGCCTCTCCACCCCTCTCTCCTCTCTCCATTGCCGCGGCTACCTTCACCCAAGGGAGGCAAAAATTTTGCCTCCACACTTAAACATTTTACCCAAAATATCTCATTTCTATCATAACACTTTCTCTCTCTAACTTCTTCTTCATGTTCTCTCTTCCTTCTCTCTTCTTCTCCCCTCTCCATATGAAATTGCAGCCCCATCTCCAACCCTTTTTCTTCACTTTTCTCTTCATCAAGATCATTTCCATACTCGCCTTAACCTCCTCTACCTTTTCTATTTAGAGATTTTCTTCAAAATCCAACCTTTCCTCCATTGTCTTCCAAGACAAAGCTTCAAGCTTTAACGTAAAGTTTTCATTTTTCTTCTTCTTTCTCTTCATTTTTGTGCTCCATGGTCTCTTTGATGACCATAGACCTCTTCTTTTTCAACCCTTGATGTTGATGTCTTGAAATTCCTAGGGTTTTGGAAGCCCAAAACCAAAACCTTCAAGGAGTAAGAAGGAGATCATTTTTGTGTTCTTCCATTAGATAACATGGAGATTACTCACTTCAACCATTTTTGGTGGTGAGGGAACCTTTGTATGCTTACTTTGTTTTGGTGATTTTGCATGTTATGTATTCTTGAAATTGGATTTATTCTTGATTGATGATCTTGAATGTATTGGATATGTTGAAAATGCTTGATCATGTTAGGGTTGTTAAATGAAAAATTTGGAGTTTCCTACCCTAATGTGATGCCACGGTTTTGACTAGGATTTAGGGATATAAATTAGTTTTTGTACACAATACAACAAACCTTATGTGATTAAATGTTGAATGATAACATTAATATTAATGACTGGAAAATTTTAAGGGTTTAATACCCCAAAGTGAGGCCACGGTTTTGACTTGAACTTTGAGGGATTGGATTAGTTTGGTGTGTACTAAAATTTAAGTGATTAAATGTCAAAAGACTAATGCATAAAATGTAAAGAAATTGGAACCTTGATGACCTATTGAGGCCATGGTCTTTAGAGAAAAATTTGGACTTAAATGATGCCTTGATGCTTCTTTGGAGATCAAGAATATAGAGACTTGCATAATCCATAATCAAGTGGAAGAAATAAATTGAGTAATGACTCTTGAGAGTGCCACGGTTTTGAAGGATTATTTACCCTAAAATTTTCATAATTGACCAAAGCTTAAGACTTTGAAAATGAGGATCCATAATGTGGACTTGAGATAATTGATGAACCCTAAAAATATATTGATGTGGGGAATTGATTCTATGTTATTATGGACCCCTATGTGGGCTAAGTACTTGTTGACTGTGTAATTAAGGAAATTATGATATATTGATGTTGAGAAATGAATATATATACCATTGTGGTATGCTTATGATGAATGCATCATTGATAAACATATATGATGTACATTGTGTCGTTATGCATATGTGTTATCCGTTGGACATTGTGGTAAAGACTATGTATGCCTAGGAGTTTGAATAACACCTATGTGCGGGTGCGAATAGACTAAGCGTAGGGTCATAGTGGTTGACCCTAGGGGCGCGGGGTGCAAGTGTCTCACAATAGACAGTGGTAGCTCCACTAAGGTTGTGGGATAAATAGATGCAAACACATCGACGATCCGGACTGAGACGTTGTCCTATATCGCGATCAACTGTTGAGGTGCCATGTATAAGCCATATTGCGTAACTATTTTTATGTGATGAGCACACTATTTTTAAAGGCTAACGAGATACTGGCATTACTCCTTAATCATTCACTCCGAAGATGTTTATGTCTAGCTCCATAGAGTAGAAAATTTCGGTACCATTAAGCATGAGCATTTATAATTGTGGAAAGTGCTTGTTATTATTATTGCAATAATTATTTGACTGCTTGGACTGTTGAATGTTAGAAATGTTAATGCTATCTGCCTATTGTTGATGATAATTACTGTTATTTATTGTTGTTCTGCTCTTACTGTTAATTTTAATCATTATTGTAATTGATGTATGAACTGTGTTATATGTGGGCGTCCAGCACCATTTCATTTTCTCGCTGCCATTTTGGTATTGAAAGCTGGGTATCTCACCTCTTTCTATATTTTTTGTATTTTCTATATTTCTGTCGGACTGTGTACTTCTGAGAAGACGTTCGTGAGGAAGAGAAGGAAACACCTGAGTTTCCAGGATTCTGGCCACATTATGACTAGAGCTGCTGAGGATGTCATCGCGCCCACGCTGCTTTTTGGGGTACGTGAAGTTGACCTTTCATGGAGGACCCAATTGCTAGCATCTACACGTGCAGACGGACTGATGCGTGTACTGTGGGGAGCTGACGGTGTCATTAGCTTGGGGCCACTATGACATTCCTGTTTTTGAGTTTTCTGCTTTTGTTATTTTAGAATTTTACCTACCCGTGAGGGATATATGGACTGATATTTTCTAGACCCCTCAAGAGGATTCTTTCCTTTCCACTGCTTGGGCTTCTGCCCGAAATTCGGTCACTCCGATGGAAATCTCATCAAATGAAGAAGATCCTGAGGAAGACCCAGCTACGATTCCTTCTCGTCAGTCTTAGGGGCTGATACTATAGGTGGCTACTGATGGCTAACCGTTTATCTTTTTGGGGAAGCCTGACATTTTGCTAATATGGGTGTAAATTTGTAACTATCTTGGGTGGGTAAAGCCTTTACTTTTTGTATATTTTGTGATGTAACTAAAACAGGCTGATGCATATAATATATATATATTGTGGATGTATAACTTCTAATTCTGTCTCAATTCTGTTGTATTGATAATTATTATTATCTCCTTACCGGTATATAATCTCTTCTTTGTTATTTACTGTAAAAAAAATGCTTACAGATGTTTCAATACTCGACTATTTTATTATTCAAGAATACAAACTATTTAATCTTGTGTTAATAATGAATCGGGACTTAATTAATCACTATAACTACTATTTTCTGCAATTTATGTCGTTTCTTCTTTTGTATTATGGTGTGACGTTCCTGCTTCGTGACGTTAAGAAAAAGGGGCGTTACACTGTCTTGGTATCAGAGCCCCGGTTTAAGTTTTCTTTTCGGTCTTGTGATTTTGGACTGTCTTGTTTGTGCTGTGTGATTCTCTGTGTTTGGTATCCTACAAGGATACGTCTAATTTTCTCTATGTTTTGTATAGCTTGATTTAAGGAGAATTATGGCTCGTCGAGAAGACATGACTATTGCAATTGAGGCAATTCAGAAGATGGCTGACGCTATGCTGCAACAAAACTAGCAAACAGCTTAACAGCAAGCGAGGACTGCACAAAAATTGGAAGCTACTGCTGATGCCTAGAATCTAGTAGAGTTTCATCGTACTAACCCTCCACAATTTAAGGGAGAGTATGATCCTGAGAAAGCTACTCTGTGGATCAAGGAATTGGAAAAGATCTTCACAGGTATGAACTGTGCCAACGACAAGAAAATGACTTATGCTACGTTCATGCTGATTGAGGACGCAGAGGATTGGTGGATCGAAGAGCAAAGGTTATTGGAGGATGAGAATCAAGCAATCAATTGGGAATTATTTAAGGAGAGATTCTTGAATAAGTATTTCTTGGAAAGTGTTAGGCATGCTAAGGAGATGCAATTTCTTAGCTTAAGGCATGGCAATATGACTGTGAGTGAATATGCTGCCAAGTTTGAGAGTTTATCCAAATTCTCAACCTACTTTCAATATCAACCAAATGAAGCATTGAAATGTCAGAAGTTTGAGGAAGGTCTGAGAAACGACATGAAGAGAGCTGTCATTACATTGAAGATTACTCAGTTCTCAGAACTACTTGATACGTGTCGCTGGGCGGAAGACTTGGACCAGGCACGTGATGCAAGAAACAGAAACTTTGGGCCTTTTCAGTCCCAAAGAGGAGGGAGCAGTAACGCTAACCGTTACCAGAAGAAGCCTTATTCCAGACCACCTAGAAATCAACAACAAAGGCCACAAGGTGGAAGTCCTGGAGGAAGTCCGGGCAGATTTGGTCAAACAACGGCATCTCTGCCGAGATGCATGAAGTGTGGGAAGGAGCACTATACGAGAGATTGCACTATTAAAGGAGTTATCTGCTTCAGATGCAGGAAACTTGGACACGTTTCTCGTGATTGTAATCAACCTAAGGCGGAACCTTCCGTCAATGCTGCTAGAACTGCTAAATCGCAGGCTGGAGGTCAGGTTTACACTTTGAGTGGTGCTGAAGCCTCCGAATCTGAGGGTCTTATACAAAGGGAAGGTCTCATAGAAGGTAATATTTTAACTGTACTGTATGACTCAGGTGCAACACATTCTTTCATTTCCTATGACTGTCAAGACTTGGTTTACCTGTGTCTTCTTTACCTTTTGATTTGATTGTTTTAACTCCTATTGCTAAACCTGTTCTTACTACCAAAGTCTGTTTGAATTGTCCATTAATTGTTGAAGGTCGAATCTTTTCTGTTGATTTGATTTGTTTGCCACTATCTCAATTAGATGTGATCTTAGGAATGGATTAGTTATCTTCTAACCATGTCCTATTAGATTGTTCTAGAAAAACCATAGTTTTCCCTTTGGATGAGAATTCTAGATTTTTTACGACCAACCAAGTGAAAGCTTTCTTGAAATAAGGAGCTCGAGGATACATGTTGTAACATCCTAAAAATTCTGTATCTCTTAACCAGTAATTTTGACAGTTAACAGAATTTTACTGTTTAGTAATTTCTGGATACTGTAAAATTATTTTAATTATTCCTTCAGTATATTTGATCATTTTGAGTGATTTACTCCGTGTCAGGAAAATAAAAATTTTCGGGTCGGGGAAAACTTTACGTAATTTAATTTTTACCATTAGGTTTTAATTATTTTACGTAATCTGATTTGATATTTGTGCGTTTTCTAATATTTGTGATTTTTGTGGATGATTATGAAATTTTTTTATTGTTTGTGGGCCTAGGGGGTGTATGTGAGCCCAGGTGGCCATACGTGGGCCTAGGTGGGTCCCGCAAAGTGAAAATTTTTCTACGCATAGAAAAATTTGTACTGTTCAGACGGAGACAGGGGATCTTACTAAACCTGAATCCAGAAACAATTTTAGAAAATTTCTTGTACTGTGTTTAATTATCAGGTGATAAAAATACAGTAAAAATATTATTTGTAGGGTTATAGCAGATAAAAATAAAAATTATACTGCGCAGTCAACAAAGAGGGCTTGACTTGATTTGTACCCTTGGATGAGAATACTTAGTTTGAATATTAACCATTGATTTAATCAACGGTTAAGAAACAAACTTAATAAAGAAGCATTGGATAATCACCATTGATTTAATCAATAATGTGAGAATAAGCTTAGTAAGGAAGGCTTTGATATCAACCGTCGATTTAATCAACAGTGTAGAATTGGTCATATAAAGTGGCTATGACCATTTATAACCATTGGATTTAGAATTGATCAAGGGTGGAGAATTGGTCTTGCAAAGTAGCTAGGACCATTTGTGACCATTGGATTTGAATCTAATCAACGGTGGAGATGGATCAATTATGACCATTGGATTTGGATTTAATCAATGGTGGAGATTTGGTCTTCTAAAATGGCTATGACTAATTATGACCCTTGGATTAAAAGTAAGAAGGAGTAATCTTGACCCTTCATTTTTGGAGATGCATCTAATGCCTAAGATTTCAAGGAGAAAAATCTAATGGCCTAGATTAAGTCCTCTAAATCAAAAGTCTACCTAAATCCTAACCATTGAATTAATCAATGGCTAGAAATGCTTCAAATGGTAGCTAATTATAATGGTCATTTATTGAATGCACAAGGAGAAGTATGCATGGAGGGGGGAGGGACAGTTTTGTGAAGTATTTTAGAGCTAAAAAAAACTTTATGTCATTATTAAGTGGTCTTAGTCAATTATGTATCATTGTTGAATTATTTGCACTCTTTGAAGAAGCATGGAGGGGGGACGGTTTTTGTGGTGAATTTAGAAGCTAAAGCAAATTTTGAAGACAATAATTTGTCACTTTGGTCATTATTGACCATACTTCATCATTCTTGAACTTTCCTTCAAGCAAAACTCTTAGAAAAATTTCTCTCCTTCTCCTTCTCTAAGCTCACGGCCAAGGCACCATAATCTACCCTCCATCACTCAAAAATTTCATCCAATCTAGTTTCTTGAATCCTTACCTCATTCTAAGAACATCTCTAGTTATGAGTTTTCTCTAAATCATTCATCTTGAGTTTCCAATCTAAGCTTCAAGATTCTACCAAAAATGGTAAAGTTCATATTCCTTCTTCTAATCTTTTAGTTTTGATTTTCTAAGCCATGTTTGAACCATGGTTTACCTATTCTTTTACTTGTTATTGATTGTAATATTTGTTTATGATTTTTTTAGGGATTTTCCATGGAAATACATGAAATTGGTGGAAGGAAAACTAAGTGTTTTCACTTCATGTTTTGTCTTAACCAAGTCTAAGAAACCTTTCTCTCACAAAAATAAAAAATTCCAACCTTGTTCTTCAAGAATAACCATTCGGCCATACCATCCAAAATCACCATCCAAGCTCTTTTAATTTCATCCAACCATAGATCTTGAATCTACATGATATTCTAAGCAACTTTCATGTTTGAGACTTTCTCTAAATCATTCATCTTCATGGACTTTCTTCAAGATCAAAGTTATAGAGTATTTATGGTGAAGTGTAAGGAAACTTCATTTCTTCTCTCTTTTTCATGATCTAAACCATGTTTGATCCATGGTTCCTCTTAATCAAGCTTAGTATACTAATTTTTATGTATTTTGTTTTGTATTTGAGAAGCCCTTGGTGGTGAAGGACTTGGAAAAAGAAGCAAAATAAAGAGCTTTTGAGGATCTTCAAGAGGTAAGAGGGAGATCCACCTCACCAACCAAGTATGGTGGTGAGAGATGGTCTTATATTTGATGGATGGTGAATCCATGTGAGGATTCATATCCATGGTCATGTAATTATTTGTGGGTGTTTATGTGTTTGATTTATTTGTTCATGCTTTGTAGGATTTGCATGATTTATTGCTTTTGATTATGGCATGCTTATGGTAGCTTATGGTATATATGATGAAATATGTATGTGTATATATGCCATGATGTGATGATGGAAAGGAAATCAATTTTTGGCTCCAATGGCCAAAGGAAGGTGCTACGGTTTTGATGCCCTTGATTAGAGTTTATGTTGAAATTTTTCAAGAACAAGGGAATTGATTTTTGGGTCCCTAGAACATGGTAAATTTCAGCCAAGACACCTCTAAATAGGTGTTCACAAATTAATATTTTCATGAAGGATGAAAATGGATGATTTGAAGAGTATGGAAAATAAACGAAGGGTTTGTTTTTCAAGAGAACAAGAACACGATTTTTCAGGAATTTTTATTGATTTATTTTGTGTACAAAGATCCTAAGTATTTTTCTAAATATGAGTTTTAGACAAAATGGGCAATGTTATTTCTAAGTGTTTATTAAACTTGATTTTCGAAAAACGAAACGGGCAAACGTTGATTTTAAGGATTTGCAAAGAAAGTGAAAAAGGATTTGCAAAGAAAGTGAAAAAGGATTTGTAAAGAAAGTAAAAATGAATTTGAGCAAATGGGTTTAGTTTTTATAACCATCGGTATTTCGGTTTTGAAAACAAAGATTTTAATGGTTTTGTTTGTGTGAAAACAGAAATGATAAATAATTGAGTTAGAAGTAAAAAATGTTTGATGGCTTCAATGGCCAAATACCCTACAGTTTTGAAAAACTGGTTATGCCTAAATTTTTATGGAACAAAATGATATTTTATAAAACGAAGTGTTTTGTTACTTAAAAGATTTGACAGTTTTCAATGAACACGTTCACGATTTTTGTTAAAGAATTTTTAATGATTTTGTTTGTGTAAAACCATATCAATTTAGAAGGAAAAATATTTGATGATTTCAATAGTCATGTCCACGTTTTTTAGGGCTTGTAATGCCTTGATTTTTATGAGCAAAGTGATTTTCAAAGTGGAAATGTAACTTGATTTAATACAAGAATTTGGAAAGAGAATTAGAACGTTTTGATCACTTGAGAAATCGAGTTTTGTAAACGAAAAACAAGGAAAAGTTAAAAATGTTTTTGAACTTCAATTTATTTTGAAGAAGGTTGTGTTTGGAAATGATTTGGGAAAAATGAAGAATATAATGGTGTTTTGAAAATTTACTAACGTATAACTGATTTTCGAGTTTTGGAGTACGTTAGGAAATTTTTAAAGTTTGAAACATTGATTTAAATCAAGGGAAAAGTGATTTTGTGGGTTATATTTGAAAAAGAATTTCTTGAGTAAAAAAATGTGGAAAAAGATTTTCTTGAGTAAGAAAATGTGAAAAATGAAATACAAAGTCATATTATTTTGAGAAAGGTTGAAAAGGAATTTTTGAAGATTAAGAAATATTTGCTGTAATGAAATGGTGATGAAAAATATTTTACGTATCTTAAAAACGTGATTTTTAAGCTACGCAAATTGAAAAATGTGTTGAAAATGATATTGATTTATTTAAGTCCAAAATAATATTTGGAATATTGAGAAATATTTTACGTGATTGTAAAATGTTAAAAAATATTTTACATATCTTAAAAACGATTTGAAATACAGTAAAATATTTTTACTCGATTTGAAATACGTTGAAATATTTTTACACGATTTTAATTATGTTTAAATATTTTACGTGATTTGAACTACTGTTAAAAAATCACTACGTGATTGAAAAGTAATGAAATATTTTTACGTGATTGTGAAAATGGCGGAAAACTGCTATGAGATTTAGAAAGTGTTTTAAATATTTTTGAGAATAATGGAAAATGATTTACGCGACTTAAAAGAATGATTTTTAAGTTACGTGATTTTGAAACCGTGGAAAAATACTATATTGAAAAATGTATATTTTGAGAAACGTATATTTTTACGCGATTGAGAAAAATGTTGAAAAATTAGTACGTGATTTAAAAGTGCAATAGAAGAGTCATAAAGATTTTGAAAATGTAATGAAATGTTACAAAATTTTGTAAACGTAACAGTAGTGTTACGGTATTGTGAAAACATAATAAAAACGTTTTGGAATTTAAAAAACGTAACAAAAGTGTTACGATATTTTGAAAATGCAACAGAAGTGTTGTGGAATTGTAAAAACGTAATGGGAATGTTGCGCAATTTTGTGAAAACACAACGAAAGTGTTTTATAACTATGAAAATGTGATAACATGATTTTCGCTGTTGCAAGTACAGTATGAATACTGTTGAACCAGTGTATGGACACTATATGAGAAAATGACGAGTTTTGCCTGTGATTGGTATTTGGTGCATTTTATATGCATTGGAAAGATATACCTGTGATTGACATTGGTGCATTATACATGCATTGGAAAAATATGCATTGAGGCATATGATTACATTAAACAAATGAAATTGAAAAGATTTTGCCCTTGTGGTTGGACTTGCACTGATATATTCGTGCATTGTATAAAGTATAGCTAATAAGCTATTTTGGCCCTTGTGGTTGAAGAGGGAATGAGAATTGATAGTGAGGTCTATGATGGATCTTGGGGGCGTCAAGGCGCGGCGGTCGACCAGTGGATATTTGTCTGTGGGCTAAGGCTGGACCATATGCCACTTGGCGATGCAGTCTGTTGCAACGCATTGATGATACCCGACAAGAACACGATTCTTTTCAACGACTGGGAGATTGTCTGTGGGCTTAGGCTGGGCAATTAACCAGAGCATTCTTCTCGAAATTGTGAAAACCTCCATGGAGTTGTTTTTGAAAAATTGAGTCTATGTGCGCATGCATGAATCTGAGCATTTATATCTGTATGATATATTAATTGAGGAATATTGGTTATGACAATTGTTTTGAATACTTGGATGATGATGATGATAATTAGACAATGTTGAAGACATTATCGTAATTGTTGTTTATGATAACTGGATTGATATATGATTGGATGATGATAGTTGATTAATATTGAATATATTATTAGAAGTCTGGTATGATATCCCTGTATGATATTGCTGTTTGTGTTATCTCTGTGCTGCCATGTTGGTATTGGTGTAGGTGATCTCACCTCTTTGTTATGTTGTCTTGTTGTATCTGTATTGTTAAAATTAAACAGTAGAAGGAATGAGTTGTCTTAGACATACCGGGAGGTAGATATTCTGAGTTCGGAGACAACATCAGAGAATGACTATTCCAGAGTCGATAGCGTACAGTGTTGACAAGGAACAGATGTCTGATGCATCAAGAGGAATACAAAAAGAAATAAGTATGTTAAGTTTTCTCATTAGTGTTGTACCGTGCTATTAAGTAGGACCCGTCATAGGGTTTGCTACTGTTAAAAAAAAAGAGTCTGTTAGTTTTATATTTCTCTTTAAGTTGTTAAATATTAATTGATGTCAATATTATATACTAAATATATTTTCAGTAATACTTATGGATTTCAATAAGATTATGTTTCAGCAAGAAAGAAATTTTAAAACCCATTTTTTTTCTAACTCAAACTTTGTGCGAACTTCTTTTCAGATTATGAGTCGAGAGTCAGACATGTGATACCCTAGGGAGGGTGTTACACATGTTGTTGTCTTCTTTGAAAGCTGAGAATGAGGTTGATATGGACGCAATTTCAGTGGTTCGAGAATTTCCTGAAGTTTTTTCTGAAGATGTACCTGGTTTACCACCGGAGCGGGAGATCGAATTTGCCATTGATCTTGTACCTGGAGCTGGTTCTATTTCTATAGCGCCTTATCAACTGTCGCCTGCAGAGCTAGTTGAGCTCAAGAAGCAATTGGAAGAGCTTTTGGAGAAGTAATTCGTGAGACCCAGTGTATCACCTTGAGGAGCACCGGTATTGCTAGTTAAGAAGAAAGACGGTACTTCGAGATTATGCGTGGATTATCATCAGTTAAACAAGGTCACGATCAAGAACAAGTATCCATTGCTGAGAATAGACGACCTGATGGATCAGTTAACGGGAGCTGTTGTGTTTTCTAAGATCAATTTGCGATCGGGTTACCACCAGATCAGAGTTAAAGTGGAAGACTTTCCTAAAATAGCTTTTCATACTCGTTATGGACACTACGAGTACCTGGTGATACCTTTTGGTGTGACTAATGCGCCTGCTATTTTCATGGATTATATGAATAGAATCTTTCGCCCTTATTTGGAAAGATTTGTCGTTATTTTCATCGATGATATCTTGATCTATTCGAAGAATTAGGAGGATCATGCTGAGCATCTCAGTATAGTTCTTCAGACTTTGAAGGAGAAAGAGCTGTATGCCAAGTTGTCAAAGTGTGAGTTTTGGTTGGATGAAGTTAAATTCTTGGGCCATGTGATTTCAAGGGAAGGAATTGTTGTAGATCCATCGAAGGTAGAAGCTGTTCTTCAATGGGAAAGACCGAAGACGGTGACCGAAATCCAAAGCTTTGTTGGATTAGCAGGCTACTACCGGAGGTTCATTGAAGGATTCTCTAAGATTGTTGGACCTCTCACTCAACTCACAAGGAAGAATCAAGCTTTTGAATGGATGGATGCTTGTGAAGAGAGTTTTCAAGAATTGAAAATGAGACTAACTACTTCACCAGTGTTAGTTCTACCTGATCCGAGTGAACCATTCGAGGTGTACTGTGACGCTTCGTACCAAGGATTGGGCTGTGTCCTTATGCAAGGTGGAAAAGTGGTGGCTTATGCCTCAAGACAATTACGAGTGCATGAGAAGAATTATCCAACACATGATTTGGAGTTAGCTGCTATTGTATTTGCTTTGAAGATATGGAGACATTATCTCTATGGAGCAACGGTCAACATCTTCAGTGATCATAAGAGCTTAAAGTATTTGTAAGATAAAAAAGAGTTGAACATGAGGCAACGAAGATGGTTAGAATTCCTGAAAGACTATGATTTCCAAATTCAGTATCACCCTGGGAAGACGAAAGTTGTGGCCGATGCCTTGAGTAGGAAAACGATCAGTGTATCTGCCATGATGATCAGAGAAAAAGATTTAATAGAGCAATTCAGAGACATATGGTCTTTTGTGGAACTAATGCCAGGAAAATCTGCATGAACGTGGTCACTATCTCTAGTGATTTAATGGATGATATTTGAGAGAAGCAGAAGATTGACAAGTTCTTGCAAGAGGAAAGAGAGCTGATGAAGCAAGGTGGCATGTCAACATTAGAAGAAGGAAGCGATGGAATGTTAAGATTCCAAGGTAGAGTTTGTGTGCCTAAAGATGAAGAGCTCATGAAGTATATTCTTGAACATGCTCATACTAGCAAGTTGAGTATGCATCCTGGAATGACCAAAATGTATCAAGACTTGAAGAAATTATTTTTGTGGCATGGGATGAAAAGAGATATTGCTAGATGCGTATCTTCTTGTTTAGTTTGCTACAAAACAAAGATCAAGCATCAAAGACCATCTGGAATGCTATAACCCTTGACTATTCCCGAATGGAAGTGGGATAGTATTGCCATAGATTTTATCATCGGACTGCCAAGAACAAGAAAGGGATATGATTCAATATGGGTAATTGTGAATCGACTTACAAAGTCAGCGCATTTCTTACTGATCAATATAAAATATTCGTTGGAGAAGTTGACTCAGCTGTATATTGGTGAAATTGTCAGACTACATGGTGTGTCTACAAGTATCATTTCTGACAAAGACCCGAGATTTACATCGAAATTTTGACAAAGTCTTCAAGAAGCAATGGGGACAAAGCTATGATTGAGTTCTACATACCATCCTCAGACAGATGGCTAATCAAAAAGAACAATTCAATCATTGGAAGATTTGTTGAGAGCTTGTGCCATAGAGCAGACTGGAAGTTGGGACAAAATTTTACCGTTGGTAGAATTTACCTACAATAACAGTTACCATTCGAGCATAGAGATGGCACCCTATATGGCTCTGTATGGACGAAGATGCCGAACACCCTTATGTTGGTATCAAGATGGAGAGTGACTTACGGTCAGACCTGATCTTATTCAACAGATAACTGAGAAGGTTAAAATGATTCAGGAAAAGATGAAAACGACCCAGAGTCGACAAAAGAGCTATGCGGATAGAAGAAGAAAACCACTTGAATTTGAGGAAGGAGAGCATGTGTTCTTGAAAGTCACGCCTACGACTGGGGTCTGTCGGGTTCTCAAATCTAGAAAGCTCACTCCAAAATTCCTTGAACCTTATCAAATTCTTCGTCAGATAGGTCCTGTTGCTTACCAAATAGCTTTACCACCTTTTCTTTCAAATCCTCATAATGTCTTTCATGTGTCACAACTTCGAAAATACATTCCGAGTCCTGATCATGTCATAGCACCCGATTCAGTATAATTAAAGGAAAACATGACTTATGAAACAACTCCTGTAAGGATTGAGGATAAGAGAACGAAGTAACTTAGAGGGAAAGACATTTCATTGGTGAAAGTAATCTGGAACGAGACAACTGGAGATGCAACATGGGAACTAGAGGACAAGATGAAAGAGTAATACCCAGAACTATTTTAAGGTATAAAAATTTCAATGACAAAATTCTTATTTGTTGGGGAGAGTTGTAACACCCCAAATTTTATTTATTTTATGATAAATATTCATTTTCTAATGTTTGTGATTTTTGAAAATTTTTCTGGATTTTTTTACAATGCAGAATATTTTAATATTATTCCTCATTTTACGTGCAAACTGAGCGAAGTGGGGAAAATGAGATATTTTTCCCGTGAACCTTGATCTGTGGAAACGTCGACGGGGGATCTTACTAAACCCAAGGTCAGACACGGTTTACGAAATTTTATGTTTTTTGAAAAATTTTAACAGGTAAAATAATAAATCGTTGTGTAAAATTTTATTCGCCGGACAATTAATACTGACTTCTGTCAACTATAACAATTGTCCATTAGATAATAACATGTATTAAAAACCCTATCACATTATCCCAATGTAATCTATTTTAAGTCTAATCAAATTTACTTTAATTCAAGTTTAATGTATTTTAACCAAAGCTTCTTTGAGAAGCTTTGACTACTAAATGACTAAGCATGCCCTTGGCTTGTTGGAGAAGCCTCTCCACCCCTCTCTCTTTTCTCCATTGCTGCGGCTACCTTCACCCAAGGGAGGCAAAAATTTTGCCTCCACACTTAAACATTTTACCCAAAATATCTCATTTCTATCATAACACTTTCTCTCTCTAACTTCTTCTTCTTCATTTTCTCTCTTCCTTCTCTCTTCTTCTCCCCTCTCCATACGAAATTGCAGCCCCATCTCCAACCCTTTTTCTTCACTTTTCTCTTCATCAAGACCATTTCCATACTCACCTCAACCTCCTCTACCTTTTCTATTTAGAGATTTTCTTCAAAATCCAACCTTTCCTCCATTGTCTTCCAAGACAAAGCTTCAAGCTTTAAGGTAAAGTTTTCATTTTTCTTCTTCTTTCTCTTTATTTTCATGCTCCATGGTCTCTTTGATGACCATAGACCTCTTCGTTTTCAACCCTTGATGTTGATTCATTGTCTTGAAATTCCTAGGGTCTTGGAAACCCAAAACTGAAACCTTCAAGGAGCAAGAAGGAGATCATTTTTGTATTCTTCCTTTAGGTAAGAGGGAGATTACTCACTTCAACCATTTTTGGTGGTGAGGGAACCTTTGTATACTTACTTTGTTTTAGTGATTTTGCATGTTATGTATTCTTGAAATTGGATTTATGCTTGATTGATGATCTTGAATGTATTAGATGTGTTGAAAATGCTTGATCATGTTAGGGTTGTTAAATGAAAAATTTGGAGTTTCCTACCCTAATGTGATGCCACGATTTTGACTAGGATTTAGGGATATAAATTGGTTTTTGTACACAATACAATGAAGCTTATGTGATTAAATGTTGAATGATAACATTAATATTAATGAAAAATTTTAAGGGTTTGATACCCCAAAGAGAGGCCACGGTTTTAACTTGAATTTTGAGGGATTGGATTGGTTTGGTGTGCACTAAAATTTAATTGATTAAATGTCAAAAGACTAATGCATAAAATGTAAAGAAATTGGAACCTTGATGACCTAGTGAGGCCACGGTTTTTAGAGAAAAATTTGGACTTAAATGATGCCTTGATGCATCTTTGGAGATCAAGAATATAGAGACTTGCATAATCCATAATCAAGTAGAAGAATTAAATTGAGTAATGACTCTTGAGAGTGCCACGGTTTTGAAGGATTATTTACCCTAAAATTTTCATAATTGACCAAAGCTTAAGACTTTGAAAATGAGGATCCATAATATGGACTTGAGATAATTGATGAACCCTAAAAATATATTGATGTGGGGAATTGATTCTATGTTATTGTGGACCCCTATGTGGGCTAAGTACTTGTTGACTGTGTACTTAAGGAAATTATGATATATTGATGTTGAGAAATGAATATATATGCCATTGTGGTATGCTTATGATGAATGCATCATTGATAAACATGTATGATGTACATTGTGTCGTCATGCATATGTGTTGTCCGTTGGACATTGTGGTAAAGGCTATGTATGCCTAGGAGTTTGAATAACACCTATGTGCAGGTGCGAATAGACTAAGCGTAGGGTCATAGTGGTTGGCCCTGGGGGCATCAGAGTGCAGGTGTCTCACAATAGACAGTGGTAGCTCCACTGGGGCCGTGGGATAGATAGATGCAAACACACCGACGATCTGGATTGAGACGTTGTCCTATATCTCGATCAACTGTTGGGGTACCATGTATAAGCCATATTGTGTAACTATTTTTATGTGATGAGCACACTATTTTTAAAGGCTAACAAGATATTGGCATTACTCCTTGATCATTCACTCCGAAAATGTTTATGTCTAGCTCCATGGAGTAGGAAATTTTGGTACCATTTACATTGTGAACTGTCAGTCTCATAATTCATTAAGCATGAGCATTTATAATTGTGGAAAGTATCTATTATTATTATTGCAATAATTATTTGACTGCTTGAACTGTTGAATGTTAGAAATATTAATGCTATCTGCCTGTTGTTGATGATAATTATTGTTATTTATTGTTGTTCTGCTCCTACTGTTAATTTTAATCAATACTGTAATTGACGTATGAACTATGTTATATGTGGGCGTCCAGTACCGTTTCGTTTTCTCGCTGCCATTTTGGTACTGAAAGCTGGGTGTCTCACCTTTTTTTGTATTTTCTGTATTTCTGTCGGACTGTGTACTTCTGAGAAGACGTTCGTGAGGAAGAGAAGGAAACACCTGAGTTTCCAGGATTCTGGCCACATTACAACTAGAGCTGTTGAGGATGTCGTCGCACCCACACCGCTTTTTGGGGTACGTGAAGTTGACCTTTCATGGAGGACCCAATTACTGGCATCTACATGTGCAGATGGACCGATGCGTGTACCGTGGGGAGCTGACGGTGTCATTAGCTTGGGGCCGCTACGACATTTCTGTTTTTGAGTTTTCTGTTTTTGTTATTTTAGAATTTTACCTACCCGTGAGGGATATGTGGACTGATATATTCTATACCCCTCAAGAGGATTCTTTCCTCTCCACTGCTCGGGCTTCTGCCTGAAATTCGATCGCTCCGATAGCAATCTCATCGGATGAAGAGGACCCTGAGGAGGACCCGATTGCGGTCCCTTCTCGTCAGTCTTAGGGGCTGATACTATAGATGGCTACTGATGGCTAACCGTTTATCTTTTTGTAGAAGCCTGACGTTTTGCTAATATGGGTGTAAATTTGTAACTATCTTGGGTGGGTAAAGCCTTTATTTTTGTATATTTTGTGATGTAACTAAAACAGTGATGTATATATATATATATATATATATATATATATATATATATATATATATATATATATATATTGTGGATGTATACCTTCTAATTTTGTCTCAATTCTGTTGTATTGATAATTATTATTATCTCCTTACCATCATATCATATCTTCTTTGTTATTTACTGTAAAAAAAAATGCTTACAGATGTTTTAATACTCGACTATTTTATTATCCAAGAATACAAACTATTTAATCTTTTGTTAATAACTGGGACTTAATTAATCACTATAACTACTATTTTCTGCAATTTATTTTGTTTCTTCTTTTGTATTATGGTGTGACATTCCTTCTTCGCAACGTTAAGAAAAAGGGGCATTACACGTAGTGTAAGTCACTTGTTGACCTTGGGGGCGTCAGGGTATGGATTGTCCACAATAGGCAGTTGGTAGCTCTTCTGTACCGTGTATTAGACCGATGCAACACACCGATGATCCGGACCGAGACACTATTCTTAATCAAGATTTGTTAAAGATTGTCGTGTATATGCTAGATGTGCAAACACTTATGAGAATGGTGGCACGTGATCTAAGGCATTTGGTACAAACAGATCTTTTGGATTAATCTCTCCAACCTGAGTTTAGCTCCATGGAGTAGGAAAATGAGTCAGTGAGCATATGCATAACTTGGACATGTTTGAATATTTAATGATATAGTATCTGTCAAACATTGATGAATGTTGAATAGAATGATTATGTTATTGATTATTATATTTGTATCATTGAATGATATATCTGTATGATGTATTGTCTGTGTTATCTCTGTGTTATCATGTTGGTATTAGCATAGGTAATCTCACCTCTTTATATGCCTATTCTTGTATTGTATTTATATTTGGTAAAGATGTTGAGCAAGGTACTGAGCAAGAAGGCGAAGAAAAACAGATTCCTACTGAGGAAACTGAGTTCTGATTAGATGGTAACTAGATCGAGTTTCTTTGGATATGTCAGACTTT
This sequence comes from Ormosia emarginata, assembly GCA_029884605.1. Taxonomy (NCBI): domain Eukaryota; kingdom Viridiplantae; phylum Streptophyta; class Magnoliopsida; order Fabales; family Fabaceae; genus Ormosia; species Ormosia emarginata. The sequence goes on from JAQQTP010000079.1 coordinate 7,876,226, forward strand.
AGTTTCATGGAGGAGCTGGTGTGTGGCGTGTTAGTCCCAATGAGGAGGAACTTATCTATCAGGGACATCTAACAGTGAATATGAGTGGGATCGTTCCCAAAGATCCTTTCTTTTCTGTTACTATATATATACATTTAGAATTTCCTTTATCTATTCGGCAATATTGAGGCGGTCGTTACCATGTCCCAACTGAGATCAGCATTGTATCGTCTACTCGGACACTAGTCCACAGGGCGACACATCAAATTGGGTTCCTACCTTCTGAGGGATCCGAGGCTGATGCCGAGAGGACCCGTCTGAGGGTTTTGCTGTCTAGATGTACTTGGGCAAGTATGGTAATGTATAAATGTTTAAATACTTTTGAGAACTGGTCTGTATATAAATAAATTTGACAGTACTTATGTAATGTATATGCTGTAAATTATTTGTGATGATGTTTAATGTTTTCATTTTCTGCTAAGTTTATCTTATAGATATTCAAAAAAATTTATAACTCGTATTTTATTAAGTAATATTATTTTTAACTTGGGAAGTAATTTGGTATTAAGTAATATAAAATGTGATACCCTACGGTGGGTGTTACACCACCTATCCTTACCCTAGTCAACCAAAAATACAAAGCAAATACTTAAAATTTAAACCAAACTAAAATGTTGGATATAGAGAAAATTGGTTAATAAAAAATGATTAATCAAGTCAAAAAAATTGATTAACCAAAATTTATTCAATTAATAAAGTATTAACTAGTTATTTGACCTAAATTATCATTCACCACTTCCTCCTAATCCAACGTCATGCCATGCCTGGTCCTGACATTTCAAGAATTTTCTCAAGAAAAAAAGTTCAAGTAAGAACATCATTTGATTAGTATGTTCTATACACTTCAGCTTGTACGAGCGCCATCTCTAAACATGAATGAAACTGAAAAGCTAATTAAAAAATTTGAGGAAGAAAATTGTTTCAACTGGATGAAGCAACAGAACTTCAAAGGAAAATGGAAGGGGCCAGCAACTACATTTATAAACAATGCACAATTTATGTGAAACAATAGTTCACTTTTATTCTATTGCTTTAAGATAAAAGCACTTGACTTGCTTCTAGACTAGTTGAATGTAATCTGGCAGTTTTGAATTCAGTTGTTTGGAATTTTTTTAAAAAAAAATTTGACTTCATTATTGATGGTTTGGTATGTAAAATTGCTTGGTGGTGGGCATATATTTCTTCAATTTCTTCAAATTTGGAGCATGAAGAATCAAAATATTTCTTTTAACTGCTATAAATCAAAGGTTCTTGTCTAGCTAGTTTTATGGCATGTGAGACCAATATGATCTGATATTAATGAATAGCACCAAGGACTATTCTAGATGATTAAATTGATTTTATGAATACCACTGTATTGGCTGGGTCTCCGGCTACTGTTCAAACCATATGATGTACAAATAACAACTTCTAATTAAGCTTTAAATAGTAGAACAAAATAACAACTTCTAATTCTGTTGTGCTATCTTATTTTTACTTGTAAGACAAAATATCAAACCACCTACCTGAAGATCAAGAGTGTGATGCTACTGTAGGGGTTCCATCAAAGATATTAGCTCATCCAATGATGCAATTGGAAAAGTCTATGGAGATGAGCTTCAAAGTCGTGTGCGTGGTTTAGGCACTAGCATTTGCCCCTCTATTGCTTTTGAAAAGCCTAGACATTCCATTGGTTATGTGAATTTTGGTGGTTCTAGTAGTAATGTATCCCAACAATGTGTTGAAGACTTGGTGAAGCATATAGAAACTTTGGAAGAGAAGCTGACTGGATATGAAGAAAGCAAGGAACAACTTGCACAAACTCAAAGTCAATTGACAACTCTTCACAATTTTTTACAGGATAAGTTTAGTACTGAGTTACCTACTTGATGTTTCACCTTTTAGTCATGTTTACTTAGAATATTCTTGAACAAATTTTAGTATTCTATTTTGCATTTTGATTTAACAATAGGAGTTATGGAAGTGATTATGAATATTAAATGTTTTAGCCCTTTTGCTTTTGCTATGATTTGATATATATATATATATATATATATATATATATATATATATATATATATATATATATATATATTTGACTAACTATTATTAGCTAATGTTTTTGTTTTGAATATTACATTTAACTTTCTAAATATGTCTTGATATCAAGAGAATTATGAAAAATATCAAGAAATTATTTAAATAATAATAATAATAATAATAATAATAATAATAATAATAATAATAACAACAACAACAACAACAATAATAATAATAATAACCACGGTTTAACCGTGGCTAATTTCAAACTGAAAAGCCATTATTAAAATTTGCCACGGTGTAACCATAACTAATTTCAAACTGGAAAACCATCGCTAAATTAGCCACGCTTAAACCGTGGCTAATTGTAATATGAAAACAATCATTAAATTATCCATAGTTATAACCGTAGTTATCTTTGAATTTTTTTCATTTTTCTATTATGATTAGCAACGGTTACAACCGTGGCTAATTAGGGATGTAACCGTAGCTAAATTAATGTTACCACAGTTAGTATAACCATGGCTAAATTTGGAGCGACGCCATGATTATTACTTTTTTTTTGTAGTGATACTAGGCCTCTCAATTGATAGATCCCATGCCAGAAGTGTACCACGTCGATCGCCAACCAAAATCCATTCCAGAGTTGGATGAAATGCAAATGCACCAGCACCATTAAGCTTTATAGTATTGTCAACTGAATAAGAAACAAAATATAAATATTAAGGATATGACTTAAAAGAGAAATATAAATCATATCAACAAGAACAGAATGTGTGGAGAATCATCTCACGTTGTAGTGTGTAATGAACATCATAAGTGTGAGTCTTATATGCTCAAATCAAACCTTCTGCATAAGCAACATACTAGGACAGAAAAGCAACGAAGTCAAGAAGGACAGGGTTGAAGTATCATTAGAAGAAAGACAAAAGACTAGATCTTTCTTGCAGCAGATCATAACATGATCCACCCAAAAAATAGAATTATGATATGAAGCATATCAAACACATTACTAGTGATGTTATTTCTTGAACAACATTTGGAAGTAATTATGATAAAGGAAGAAGAATATTTCAACTTCAAAAAGAACAAGTAGAACTTACAATGAAAATTATAATGAAAATTTTCATCCCTTGACGGAGGTAAGGCTACTTGGAATATTAGATATGCATGATGAATAAAACAGGATCAAGCTTATTAAATTAGTTTTATTAAATTGAAGCAAGCTTCCTATAAATTTCATACAGGAACCAAGTAAATATTATTTATCATTGTGAATCTAAGAAAATTATTTTACAGAATTCCCAATTTACCAAATAGCAAAAATTGTGGTTGTAAGATGTGGTATACTGGTATCTCAATTGCAACTTGCAATAATAAAGTTCTAGCAGAAAACCATGTTAAGTATTGACAGAACAACCACTCAGTGATCAATTGATATGGGAAAAGGCAATTGACACCCATACTTTGTATTCCCACTTCATAAAAGCCAACTCAAAGGAAGTTCATTCTATTCAAATAAAATTTCAATATCACATTATGTATGTTTGAAACTCTGAATCAGAATCTTGTTGAGTTCCCCATCCCTAATTTCACATCAATCACTCCATTGAAACAATTATTCCATATAATCTATCAGTTGTATGGGATTGTTCCTCCAATCTACAAACCTAAGAGTATTTATTTATTTATTGGTCAAACTGAAAATAAGTCATACAGTGTCAACCACCTTATATAGATCATACTGGAAGAAAAAAAACTAGAATGACTAATTGACTCAGATGATAAATAAGTTGGACTTAACCTTATTGATAGTATACTGTTGCATCTTATGTCTTGTTTTGTTATTGTTTATTAGTTGAGATCAAAAGGAAAAGAAATGAGAAAGAAAATTGCATGTGCCCTGAATCTTGAATATGGTTGTTGAGTTTTTAAGTCTAGTTAGCTACATTTTCAAAATTTAAAGCTTAAATAACTCTACCAAGTTGCCTCTTTGCAATTTAAGTTGGCTTATGTTTCACCAGAGTCAAGAGTGGTTGGTGTTGGAGATTTAGTTGACCATCCCAAGAAAAATATGCCAACAATGTTATCACAAACCCCTTCTAACAACAAAAAAGACAAATATTTCAACGGATTGTAAAATCTAAAGGATGCAACTTGTCTCCTAAATTTAATGAGAACTTAGATTTGTATCCTAAATGCTGAAGAAATTTAGCTTTTGTGTTTAATTTTTGCTCTCAATAGAGGAAAGAGTTAAAAGTGGTAAATTTTGTTTAAGTGCTATTAGTTGAGGAATTAATAAATAGCAATGGAGCAGGAAATATCCAACATGTTTAATTATAGGAATAAAAACATATTGATGAAAGTAACCAAGCTCACAAATTTAAACACTCAAAGAAACTTACCTATAGAGCCAATGGAATTATAAATGCTATTCCTCTGAGTCAATGGTCTAATTTTCCTGGAATAAGACCCAGCAATTAGGTTGGTAGATAAATTCCCAGAATTACCTATCAACAAATAATGCATAACAACTGAACAAAAAGAAATATGACAAAGGATGCTTAATTAGTAGTAGTATTACGATTATCCTCTACCGAATCACTTTGATTATAATGAAACCAAATAATACACATCCTTTCAAAACTGCAAACAACTAAGATTATTACAAACCCCAAAACCAAAAATAAGGATTCCTAACCATTATCAAGGCATGACATTTTAACGCTGCGATTTAGTTTTCATAGCCACTGCATCACTGTCACACACTCACTCAAACACACATCATCACAAACACCAAATCACCAAGCTCACTCAAATCCAACACCATCAAATCATCAATAAACCCAAAACTAGAAAACCAAAATAGAGAACAAACTCAAAACTCAAAAATACAACCGAAATGTCCATCATAAAACAAAAAACAAAAAGAAATTTAAATAATAAAAAGCATAATAGAGGAGAAGGAAAGGGGAAGAGTGTTACACTGGCATGGTGGCAAAGTGGAGGTGCGGTTAGAGTTGCAGCGACACGGTGGTGACGAGATCTGAGTGTAGGTGGCTAGATCTAAGCTTAGCGGTGTAAGACGAGCGAGCAACGATGCCGGAGAGCAAGACCAGTAGCACCGGAGGAGAAACGCAGTGCTGGCGTTGCGGCGTGTTGCAGTAGCGCCAAAGAGAGGTTGCAAGGAGAGAGAGAGGTCGCAGTGTGGGTTTTAGAGACTCAAGTTCAATTCTTCGATGGCTTGAAGTTGTGGGAAAAAAGTGTGGGAGATAGGAAAAAAAGGAGGGAGAAGAGAAAAGCATGGCACGCATTATGATGATCCAGTTTTTCATTTGTTTAGCCACGGTTATTGAAACCGAAGCAAAAAAATTGTGGCTAAACACCGAATTTTTTGTAGTGATTAGCCATAAGCGGCTAAATTCCTCTTTCTAGGATTAGGAGGCAACTCTCTATTTTTCTATGTTGAATTATTAATTATATTCTTTGTTAGTGGAAGATTATTGTTCTTAATTCATTCTTAGTATGCTTAATGCTTGTGTATGTTACCGGTTATATTTACATGATCTTAGGTTTTAGGTAAATGATCGAAAGATGAAATCTAATTACTAGATAATCTAAGAATTGAACTTAGAAATTGAGACCTAGACATAGGTTTAAATCCTTCGAGGAGCAAACGATTGTTATAAAACTTAATGGGTTAGAACTTGGATTAATTGCCATAAGAATGAGATTGATGAAGTTTTAGCACGTTTTTAGTGCCAAGAAATTGGTCTTTAAATAATTTAGGATAAATCGCCTTCAAGAATATAATTGAACATTAGTAATGATAAGATTACAATTTATCATAGGAGGTAATGTGGTAAATTCCTAGTCCTATGCCTTTAAATCTTGGTTGAATCTCATCTTTTCTAAATTTATTTGCTTATTTTATTGCTTTAATTTGTGTCTTGATTTTAATTGAGCTTTCGCTATTGTTTATTGCCGCTTAAATAATCAAAATCGTTGTAAGAGTTAGTAATCAATCGATCCTCGTGAGAATGATCTTTATTTTACTACTTGTACGATCCGTGCGCTTGCAAAAAATTTCACAATGGTATCCAATATAAAAAAAAGTTTGACTATATATATGAATTCATATTATGTTTTGACAAACTTATCAAAATATAAAAAAGGTAATGTTATATGAGCCAAATGGGAGAATGTTGGATTAAATGCATTATGTGATGAGCATGTTGTAACATCCTAATAGTTTAATATAGATATATCCTAGATAGAACAAGATATATAAAGATAAAAGGACTAGAGATGTCACTTCTATACTACATACTACTATATATCTATAATCACAACTGAGTAATTATAGAAAGCCTTGAGAGATTTTTGCGGAAAAACTTAAACTCATACATATATATATACAAACTTAGCCACTCACGAGGCTTATTGTAATACATATAACATAAAACTTAATGAACAAACATAAACTTATTACATAAGTTCTCTAACACTACTTAAAGGAATATAAAACTATTCTAGTCTTCATGCTTTATCTTCTCATATTTTGTGAAAGGTTTGCATCTTATCTTTAATCGAGCCTTTTCTATATTAAAATTCTTAAAAAAAAAGCTACAAATTACCAACCGCATCCGAACCTCGCGGTGGATTTACATGGAATAGCAATCGGGGTGAGAATTAACATTCTCAAAGATGGTACAAAAAGCAATTCCAATACCAGTTCTCTATAACATTGTATATAACAAAATATATAACAAATGCTATAATTCTAACTTAGGAGCTTCCCCCTCTATTTTCATAACTTGGGAGTTTCCTCCTCTATTCTCATAACTTAGGAGTTTCGCCTCCTCAAATTCTCATAACTTAGGAGTTGCCTCCTCTTTTCTCATAACTTAAACACTTTCTAATCAGTGTGATAACAATCAAGACTCTTCCTGCAAACACACAATGCTAATATATACAAAATCAATAATATACATCCGTATATTTCATAAAAATCAATAAGGAGGTACAATGCCCATACAACTCGGAGTAAATGCAATGCTAATGATATGTAATGAATATGCCTAAGGAATCCTAAGTGCATGTGAATGAAATGCAAATGCAGAGTTTTGATTTGGAGCGAAGGAATTTGCTAGGAACTAGTCAAGTATATCATCTAGTGGTAAAAGAGGAAACCTCATCCTCACCTTACACGTATCCTGGCTCATTGAGAAATTCGGGCTTCATCCTTGCTCAAGAGCGTCTCGGATTTCCCACTTATCTCCTTAGGCCTTGGCACATCGAGACATAAGGGTTATGTCCTTCTCAAAGTCCTTCGGACACCCATCTATCTCCTTTTTGCCTTCATGATTAACATCAAAGGATACTCACTAGATCGATCCTACTTGAACACTAATTCATAGACTTTCGTACATACTTATATACTTAGTTCCTCTCGAGCTAAGCATATTCTAGTCTTCTTATGTTTACAACCCTTGTGATGACGAGAAATCAACCTCATACTATATGTAACCTTAGCACTTGGTTAGGAATACTTGTTCCCTTAGGAACTTCTAACGATCCTTACCTCCCTGGGTGAATGACCTCACGTCATATAACGTTACATTCTCGTGTAAACATTACTAAACTATGTCTCTTACTTGTACCTAAACTTCACCTCATCACTCCCTTCTCTTAAGTGATCTCTAATGCAACCTTACGTTTGAGGTGTTAGGTACTTACCTTTGGCGAACCACTAATCTTGGTTGCCCTAAGGTCCTTTCTCTTCATCTTCACACTAGCTTAACTCTCTAGTGTGTGAAGAGCTAAAGTGTTATGTTTATCTCTTACATAAACACCATCTTACTCTTTTCTATAGACTCAACTCATCCTAGTGAAAGAGTCTATCTTAACTAATGCCTCATCTAACCTTGCTTTAAGGAACCGAGAGCATTTCTCTAAAACTTTGCATAATTAACTCCACTTTGTCTAAAGAGAGTAGTTCATGCATCTAACTTTCCTTTTCTATCACACTTTACGAAGTAGTAGCGTATACTACACTATGTGTGCTAACATACTTATTCTAAACTCAACTTCCATGCTTTACTTGCATCTAAGGAAGTATCTTCTCTTTATCTTGTACTTCTAACTCATCTTAACTTATACTTGAGTTGTTGTACATTTCTGTTCTACTTTTCGCTTATGACATCTTCTTAGTCATAATTCCTCTTCTTGTGTATTTAACAATGTACTAAGTCTCACTTAACTTGAGACTAAGTACCTAAACCCCCCTAAAAGCACGTGGAACTCATACACAATCTTATCTCCACTCATGTAATCTAACTCTAGAGTGGCTCTTACTTGTTCCATTTGATTGCGGCTAAACTAACTCTTTGTTGCCTAAGCTTCTAGGTACCTTCCTAAGGTAATCCACTATTCTTGGATTTCCTAAGGTTCATACCTTTCTCATCATTCTCTACTAGAGTGAATACTATTATTCATCTCTATTGCACTATCTCATCACATCTTAAGTGATATCGGTTGCAACATTAAGTTGCCTAAAGTGCAATATCATTACTTAAAGCAAACCTTTCCTTTAGGATGCTTAAAAGCCTATGCTTTCTCATACTTGATGGATAGATATTTTCCACTTGAAAATATCCCATCTTGTCTCTTAACACACTTAGGAAACATGTCTTAATGATTCCCTTAACTATGGCACCTCAAAGCATCCAAAAACATCATTTTGGAGCTTCAGATCTCATGCCGCTAAACTAAACCATGGAAAGCAGATGCCGCGGCTACCTTCTCTCGAGGGCTACCTGGGCTAATTTTTAACCTCACGTCGCGGCATGTTTCCTCCACGACCCCGCGGCATTCCGGCGAAAAATCACCGCGGTTGGGTACTGACTATCTCCACGACCCTAAGTTCCGCCAAGCTTTTCATAACGCCAGTCCAAGGTGGTTCTTAGTCGTGAAGTTCAGTCGCGCGGGCCCGCTTACAACATCATCATTGGTGATCATTCTAAATGCCCTTGATTCCAAGCCATCTCAATCCAAATTCTAAGTAATTCTAAGTCCCTAATCAGTTCTTTAACATTTAGGAACATCAATTACTCTCTTAAATCTCTTAATTTGGATTATGGCTAAAATTCTCCATTCTTTAACTTAAGGCTCACTTTGTGATTCCAGGGTCTTCTTTCTTAAGTTGATGTTATAGACAAGTCATAAATGACCCAAGGAACACTTCTATGCAAGCCAAACTCTTCTAACATCTCTAAAACTCAAATTAGCATATTATGTATCTATATGCATACATAGAGAATAGAGATGAATAAAAGCTCTAAACCCCTACCTCTTGAAGATTGAAGCCTTGAATCTTGAAGCTTGATCTTGATCTTCCTCTTCCCTTCTTCTTCCCTTCTCTCCTCTCCCCTTTCTCTCTTTTCTTCTCTGGTTTTCGGTTTTCTTCTTGAAAGGCCGAGGAGAACCAAATATAAAGGGGAAGGGACTTAGTGCGGGAATTACGGGAAAAGATTAAGCACGTGAAACTTCCATCGTGGTCTTATGGATACCCGAATCATGCTAATTGAGTTTACCTGCTTCCAACAACCTTAGAATAAATCATAAGATTCATCTAAGTTGTTGTTTCTCTTTCTCATTATTTTCTATATCTGCTAGGGATCAATCGGCATTAAAAGCACAACACGGAGTATGCCTAAAAATACCAAAGGCGACTCGATTCTCTTGAAACTTTTATCACATCTTATTTGGCTTATTTGTGACCTAGAAATAAACTCTACATGTTTATTTCTCTTAACTTAGCAACTTATGCTATTATCTGAGTCATTTTAAGCCATTTTACAACTTTTATGTTGCAACTAAGTGCCTAAATGAACTCAGATTGTCACAAAACTTGACTGACATGCTAAACAAGTTAAATGCTACCTTTCGTAACCATTTACCAGTCTAACATGTACTTAAGGGTATTACACATGTGACTTATCTTATTAGTTTAATAAGTAATTAAATTAAGTTAATGAACAAACTCTTATTGGGAAAAAAGGAAAAAGTAGTTTTGCAATTATAATAACTGTCAGCTTGATGAAAGTTAACAATATTTAAGAAATAATTTTTGCATAAAACTTAAGGTCCTGTTTCTGATTGTAAAAGATTTCTTCTTCACTCACAATCATTAAAGTAGTTGAAGAGAGTAAAGAAAGACTAATGAATAGAAAATAAATTTTAAAATCTCTCTAACACTCTTGGAATATAATTCGCTCTTTAGTCATGAATAAATGTTAGTGTTTTCATTTTTTTTATTTGTGTGAATCATGAATTCTAAAATTCTTATATTTAATCGAAATTTTCTATATTAAAATTCTTAAAAAAAAAGCTACAAATTACCAACCCCTTAAAACCCCGGTGGAAGTTTAGCAACGTTACACCAATCTAGCATTACACCAATCTAACAAAGATGGTACAAAAAACACATAAAATTAGCAAATCGAAATAGTCACCACTTTGAAAAATAAAAATTAAAAAACTAATCCAGAGATTTAAGGATCCACATGGTTAGGATAAGCAAGGATAACTACACATCGTAAATACTTCATGAATCACATTAAAATCTTAAGAACATTTTCGCCTTCATTTTCCCAAATTGCCACTGTCATATCTTGCAGAATTGGCATGGGAAGCACAAAGAACCCCACGTAGTCAATGTGATCCCTATTCAAGTTCACTCTTCCTGCAAGACCAACAACAATAATAAAAGAATACAAAATCAATAATATAAAATTCTATATATTTCATAAAAATCAATAAGGAGGTAGCAACCACACAAGGAGGAGGAAACCACCGTCCACGTGTCCTTCCGGGCACCCTCTAGTTCTACATCAGAACATTGGCACCGACTGTGGGAATCTGTAAACTTCTAACCCCACCCATTTATGGTAAACACAAGACGAAATTCAAGGAGAGACATTATGCAAACTTCTACTAACCACAGACAGGTTTATGCTACGCAATACCCTCCCTACTCCATCCTACCACCTACCGTTGGAACCGCTGCCATGAGAAACCAGGCACCCAATTCGGAGTACTAGTGCTAGGGACAGTCATATAAGAGTCCCAACCCCTCGCGTAGGATTTCGTTAAGGGATAGGCTTAGAATCCAAGGCCAAAGGGGAAACCCCAACACCTAAAAACATAGAATCCAAGTGCGTCAGCGCTTGGGAACACCAAACGACGATGCTGGCAACTGAGGATCTCACTCTGAGCATGGGAGGTAGTCCCATATATCCCAACGTCAATTTCAAGACATGCTACAACAACACATAGCCATACTGAACGAGCAATATCAGAGACTGGAAGACATATAGAGGGCCATGCATGAAAACCAGCCCAGGTCGAACCATATTGACGGAGGATGTAACGAGGAGAACAACCAAAAGAGGGGTCATGCTGAAGCCACGGTATCCAACGTTGGGAACAACAACTCGAACCGCGGCATCCAAAAACACCCTTTCTCTGACCAATTGATAGAGTACCGAGTCCCAAGGAACTTCAAGTTCCCCGCCAACCTGGAGATCTATGATGGAACCACGGACCCCCAGGAACACGTAAATGCCTTTAAGCAATCTATGTGCTTCCACGGTCGATCCATGGAGTTGCTATGTCGTGTTTTCCTCCTCTCCCTCAAAAAAGGAGCCCTTAAATGGTTCTCCGGTCTACCACGTAAATCCGTAGTAGACTGGTCAGACCTAAAATAATGGTTCCTGCTCTAATACACCACCAGTAAGGAGCAGCCCAAGTCCATCGAATCCCTGGCCAAGATCCGACAGGGGCAAGATGAGCCCCTCCGCGATTACGTAAGACAGTTCATGGCGGCATGTACCAACGTAGAAAGCTTTGAAGACAAGATCGCCCTTCACTATGCCAGAAGTGGTCTTCGTGTGGGGTCCGAGTTCTTTGCGTCCCTCGTAAAGAAGAAGCCTGAGAACCTAGGTGAATTCCAGAGATGGTCCTAAAAGTACGTTAACCTGGAGGAAGCAACAGAGGACCAGAGGAGATATGATAAAGATGAGCGCACTCATCAAAAGCCCAATCATGATTCCTCACGGTCCCGGCGTCCTAAAGGTAGTCCACCACGAAGAAGGTTTTTTGACTATAACCCCCTAAAGACCCTATGAAAAACGATCTTGAGGGAGATGATGCAGACTGAATTCCAGAATATCCGAAGACCGCCCCCCATTAAAAAGCACAAGCAAAAAGACCACTCCAAACATTGCGTGTGGCATAAAGGTTTATGACCACGACACTGAAGACTGCTATCAACTGCGCAACGCCATTGAGTTCCTGATCAAGGCTGGACGATTGCAGCAATACATCCTCTGTGCCCAAAATGATGAGCATCGCGGCAAGCGCTGAGAGGATAAGCGACGGAGTCCATCTCCTCCCCATAGGAGGAGAAACTGAAGTCTGAGGGGAAGATCCCGGACACCACCCTACCGGAATGACAATGACCGGCAGGGGAGGAATAGGGACTCCTCACCCAATGATAACAACGATCGTCGTCTCGAACCAAATAGAACGATCAATACCATTGCTGGAGGATTCGCTGGAGGAGGGCCGTCAAACGACACACGAAAGAAAGCATTAAGAATGTCGGTCTTCAGCGTCTCCCATTCTGAATCTAAACCTAACACCATGGAAAGAAAGACGCCATGCATTACCTTTTCGGACAAGGACTACGACGGAATCATCTAGGATCATGATGATCCCTTCGTGATCTCTGGGGTCATTTCCAATGCCGAGGTCTACTGAATTTTCATGAATCAAGGAAGCTCAGTAGATATTATGTTCCTGAACCTCTACCAGAAGTTAGAACTCCTGCAGTCGGACTTGACCCCTTATGACGGGGAACTCACAGGGTTCACGGGTGAGAAGATCACCCCGGTTGGGTACTACGAAACCCATTTGACCCTAAGTTCCTCCAAGCTTTTCATAACAGTCAAGGTGAAGTTCTTAGTCGTAGACTGCCCTTCGGCTTACAACATCATCATTGGTCGTCCTTCCCTAAATGCCCTTGGTGCCGTAGTATCCACCACCCACCTTGTCATGAAATTCCCCAATAAACACAACGAGGTGGTCACTGTCAAGGGCGACTAAGTTGCCGCCAGGAAATGCTACAACGAAAGTCTGAAAATCTGCAGGGCCCCGAAAAGAGGAAAGTCTGTCAATCCTGGCCCAGTCCTGGATCAGGTTAACATACTAATGACCGAGTTGGATGCTAGAGATGAACTTCGCAGCATCAGACCCCAGCCAGAGGGTGACCTGCAGGCTCTCCAACTTGGAGCCAAGCTAGATTAGATCAGCAAGATCGGAGCTCATTTAGAAGAAGACGAAAAACAACAATTGATTGAGCTGTTGTTAAAGAACAAGGACTTGTTTGCCTGGACGTCACCCAACATGCCAGGACTCGACCCCTCATTTATCTGCCACCACTTGTCTATTAGCAAGGATATGAAGCCGGTCGCTCAGAAAAAGAGGAAGGTCGATCTTGAAAGGCAACAGGTCATCGAGGAGCAGGTAAAAGAATTACTTAGTTGCGGGTTCATTAGGGAAATTGCTTATAGCACGTGGCTGTCCAACGTGGTCTTAGTGAAAAAAACCCAACATGTAGTGGAGAATGTGTGTGGATTACACAGATTTGAACAAAACCTGCCCAAAAGATCCATATCCACTTCCCAATGTGGACCAATTGGTTGACAGCTCTTCAGGCTTCAAGTGGCTATCATTCATGGATGCCTACTTCAGGTACAATCAGATTCCGATGTACCCTGGAGATGAAGAAAAGACCGCCTTCATCACCGGAAAGGCGAGCTACTGCTATAGGGTTATGCCTTTCGGACTGAAAAATGCAGGAGCCACCTATCAAAGATTGACGAACAAAGTTTTCAAGAACCAAGTGGGGAAAATGCTAGAAGTCTACATTGATGACATGATAGTAAAGACCTCACAGGGCGGATCACATACGGCGGATCTTGATGAAGTTTTTGCACAAGTCCGGAAGCACAATATGAGACTGAACCCAGAGAAGTGCGCCTTTGGGGTCCATGCCGAAAATTTTTTGGGGTTCATGCTAACCCACCGCGGAATTGAAGCCAATCCTGAAAAGTGTCAAGCTATACTCGACATGATAAGTCCCCGATGTGTCAAGGAGGTGCAACAGCTGATAGGAAGGGTAGTAGCCCTCACACGGTTCCTCTCCAAAGCAGCTTATAAGTCTCTTCCTCTATTCGAACTACTCAAAAAGGGAAGAAGTTTTGAATAGAATCCAGAGTGTGAGGACGCCTTTTCATCCTTGAAGAGCACGGAGGATAGCCATTTGAAACTCTGAGAACAGAAGACGGAGCCCTAGCTTCACAAAAAGGGGCTCATACAGAAACATGAAATGTGAGTCTGCCTCCTGAGTGGAGCACACCCTCTCATTCCACTCAAGGCACATAACCAGGAACTTTTTATCCCATTTCTTCTTGTCCATCAAGTGAATATAATTTATCGTCTCCCTGAGAACAGCCTCAGACGAAAAGTTGGAAAGATGTTTCCAGACATCATGACCTACCCACGGATATACCAACCCCGGACCACGACGGATCCGAATTTGGTCAATCTCAGCCAGAGTGAGATCCTCAGAAGATGACACTCTAGACCTAGCCCCTCCTTTGCCTTTCGCCATGAAAACCCTGAGAACATCGAAAGAAGCCAATAAGTAATTGTCAGAATCATCCAAACAAAAGATTTAGACACAGAGACAACGTACCCGTGTACCGACTTCCTTTCCCTCCAAAATTTCAAATTTCAGAAGGACACCTCCGCCGTACGCGGCGCGGCAAAGACAGAGTTCCTAGGGGAAAAGGAGAAACTCAAAGGCACAACAGGAATAAGAAGTACACTCTATTCTACTACCTAGTGCTAGTAACCAGAAAAAGAAAAAACACCAAGGGGGTAAGAAAAGAAGTTACCTTGAATAAGCGTTGAGAGTTGTTGGGAAATAGGTGGAAAATGCCCTGAAACTCTTACGAATCACCTCTCTTCAGCGCGAAGCTCTCTGAAGACTACTCAGAAATGGAAAAAAGTGAGAAATGAATCACTAACCCCCATTTATGAAGACTAAAACGGTTAGGGGGCATTTTCGTCATCACAATCCAATTCTAAAAAATGTGCTCATCATGGCACGCAAGGCTCTAGGCACGTCCATCCGTTAAAGACGCACAACGTGACCTTCGCAGTTACAAAAGCAGTTGAAAAGACATTTGCGCAGATGGCAAGGATAGTTGCACAACAATTCAAATGCCACGCGGTTTGAAAGGTTTAAGTCAGGGTATTCACTCTGGACCTCGGCATAAACTGGGGTAAACCTTTCGGTTTTAGAGTCCCCATTCGGACGACAGCAACCAAACAAGAATCAACCCTCCCCGGTGCAAATACCCCAGGCTAGGCATTTAGAACTTGTCACTTTGCCTTTTCAAGCCAAAGCACCAAGTTGGGGGCATGATGACGTTACGCCGGAGTAAGCATTGGACCCACCCCAGCCAAGTATGAAAGATCATGGATAGACTAGAAGAGAGGGAAAAGAGTTTTTACTTATAATTCTTATTCTCATTCCATACATCATCTTACATTAGAAAGAGATGGAAAATACAGTATAGAGACATAAAAACGTTAAAGAAAAGAAAGACATCGAAAGCATCCCGGGCCATGTCGCATTCATATTTCTTCCGCGGTATGGAGAGTCGTTGCCACCACCACGACTCCTTCTTGAAAAAGTGGATTGACTTTGAAGAATCTCGTCAAACTGGCATTAGGAGCCAGGACGCCAAATCTTCTGCATTGCCTCCACCAATAAAGGCCGGGATGCATTCTCTTTCGATGGACGGGGCGCAACCTTTCATGAAGGAGATCGTTCCACCGAAGTCTTAGCAGGTCTCACGATTCTCCCAAAGGCGCTTCAAAGCACAGAGCAACTTCAGTAGTTCCTCCTGCTTACCCGGGCAAGGAGAGTGAATGCCCCAGCTCTGAAGAACCCCATCTAACACAGACGGCGACTCAAGCCTCCCCAGCGCGGCAAATATCAAACAAGCAACCAGGGTACGCTGGGTGTAACACCCATCGTAGGGTACCACATTTATGTTACTTAATTACCCAAAGACCCTTAAGATCATAAAAAGTGATGTTATGATAAAAATACGAATTGTAAAATTTTTTTTTTCTTCTTTGATGACAATAAAATAAACTTAGCGAAAATTAAAAATATTATACATCATCACACATAATTTACATCATTATACATTACATACATACTGTCAGGATTATTTATATTACAGACCATGTTCTCAAAGTAATTAAACATAATTTAAGACTCAACATATTGCCCAAGTCTGACTAAACAGCAGAACCCTCAGATGAGTCCTCCTTAGATTCTAGGGAGGGTGTTACAAATCCGATATTACGTGAAGCTCTACGGACAGGTGTCCGCGCAGACGACACGATACTTATCGCACTAAGAGTACGGTCGTAAGCTCCCCAGTACTGCCTAATGGATAGTGGAAACTCTAACTGTACATAAATATTGACACTAAAGTAGGGGTTCCCTTGATAAAGCCTACTGTAAGTAATGTTCAGGTCCCCTATATAAAATATACACTGTCGATCCAAATGGACATGTCACGCCTCCGAACCTCTACGAAATTGTAAAGTCACGTATCCTAGAAAGCTAGGCATCTCCATCTTCTCAAAATTTTGCGTTCCCAGACGTGAGAAGTAGTTCTTCTTCTCCTTCTTGTACTATTTCTTTCTCAACGTCTTCAGCCAATTATAAATACAATATACAAATATACATACAAAGAGGTGAGATCACCTACGCCAATACCAACATGGTAGCATAGAGATAACATAATAGCAAGCTATATAAATACAGCATATTACAAGTATGGCATCAACATATTATCAATCAAAATTAATATTTAATAATTACAGGAAATACCAACTATACTAAGCAGATATTTTAAAAAGTATAATTGTCATAATCAATATTTCACAACTATTATATCTCACAGATGTAAGCATTTATGTTAATGCATGAACATAGAGACTCGATTTCCTACTCCATGGAGCTAAACTCAGGTAAGAGAAATTGATCGAAAAGATCTACCGGTACCACGTGCCTCAGACCAAGTGCTATAATTATATCTTGCACATCTAGCACATACACGACAGTCTTTATCAGATCTCGATTAAGAATAGTGTCTCGGTCCGGATCATCGGTATGTTGCATCGGTCTAACCCACGGTACAGAAGAGCTACCAACTGCCCATTGTGAGCAACCCGCACCCCGATGCCCCCAAGGTCAACGAGTGACCTACACTACGCGTATCGCACCTACTCAAGAGGTGTGCGTTTCTCTTGGGCAATTAGCCATATACAGTCCATCGGATCATTTTCAATGCATATGTAATGCACCAATTACCAACCAAAGGTAAATCACATAATTTCTCATACCAGGTTCAAATATTATTTTACATTCGTATATTAACGCCAATTACAGACAAACTTTTCAATTTCTTGTACAGTATTCATATATTGATTTTAACTGTAAAGTTTACTGTATCATTAACAGCAAAATCACATTACCATGTTTTTCTCATTCGTAAAATATTTTTGTCACGTTTTCACGGTCACGTAATATTTTATTACGTAAACAATGATTTGTAATATTTCTGTTACGTTTAAAAATTCGCGTAACAATTTTCTACTGTATTAAAATGCGTAAAAATATTCTTTTATTTTTAAATCGCCTAGCGATATTTTTCTACAACATTTCGATCGTGTAAAATATTTAAACGCTTTAAAAATCGCGTAGAAACATTTTAATGTTTTTCAAATCGCGTAACTTAAAAATTACGTTTTTGAGTTACGTAAATCGTTTTTCACCGTTTTTACCCTTCGTAAAATATTTCTTAACTTTAAAAATATTATTTTGGACTTTTCTTACAATAATATAATTTCTTACTTTATTTTCTTCCTATTCTTAGTCAAAAATTCTTTTCCGTAATATATTTTCTCAAAATTACTTTTTATTGATTTAATCTTATAAAATCACCTTTAATTGATTTAATCACTGTTTCTAACTTTAAATTTCCTAACATTTTCCAAAACTCAATAAATAAATTCTACGTTAGTAAATTTAAGTTACAAACGTTTTCTTTTATATTTCTAAATTACTTCAAAAAAATTAATTCTCTTTAAAATAATTTGAAGTTCAATACTTCCAATCTCCTTTTTCTTTTATTCATGAAAATTTCATTTCATGTAATTGATAACACTTTAATTCCTTTTCCAAAATCCTTATTTGAAAATTCTTGTATTTTATAACATCAAAACATTTTTTCTAAATTATCAAAACCTTATATATGGCCATTGAAACCATGAAATATTTTTCTTCTAACTTAAATAAATTTCATTCTTGTTTCTACACAAAATAAATTCATGAAAACTCCACTCCAAAAACTGTGTGCATCCTTTTTACAAAACAAACCTTTTTGTTTCTTTTCTTTACTTCTCAAATCATTCAATTTTATCATTTATAAAAATATATTTTTTGTGAATACCAATTTGGTTGATGTCTTAACCGAAATTTGCTTTAGTTCAGGAATTAAAATTAACTCCATAGTTCTTGAAAAATTTCAATAAAAACCTTAGTCTTGGAAGTTCAAAACCGTGACCTCCTCCATGGCCTTTGGAGCCAAAATTTTGCTTATTTCAACATACATCCATCATAATATATTCAACATATATCATCATGCAGATTATAAGCATACCATATAAACAAATAAAAATCATACTAAGCATGCATACACAAGTAAATCATGCAAAGCACATCAAACATAGGCAAAAATAATCAAAGCACATAACACACATAAATTATTACATGACCATGGATAGGAATCCTCACATGGATTCACCATCCATCAAATATAAAACCATCTCTCACCACTATGCTTGGTTGGTGAGATGAATCTCCCTCTTATCTCTTGAAGAACCACCAAAAAGCTTGTTGATTTGTGTTTTGAACAAGATCTCCACCAACACAAGTTCTTAAACATGAAACAAATACAAGAAAATTAGTATATCAAGCTTGAATAAGAAGAACCATGGATCAAACATGGTTTAGAACATGAAAAAGAAAAGAATAAATGAAGTTTTCTTACACTTCACTAACAAAAACTCTAGAACTTGATCTTAGTAAAAGTCCCTCAAGATGGAAGATTTAGAGAAAGTCTTCAACATGAAAGTTGTTTAGAATGAGGTAAAGATTTAAGAAACTAGGTTGTATGAAATTAAAGAGTGATGGAGGAGAAAATTGGAGTGCTTGGCCGAATGGTCTTCATTTGGGAGAGAGAATAGAGTTTGCTTGGGTTTGTTTCTTGAAACTTAAGTGAAAAAGTGAAGAAGTGATAATATGAAGTGTAGAAATGAATTTTCTTGGTCTTCAAAGGGATGCATTGTCGTAGCATGCATTGGAGAGAATGGAAAGTGAAGTTTGACAAACATGATCATTAATGATCAATAGGAAATGGTCTTGACACTTGGCTTGTCTTCATTCTTTTTTTCTTTGGCCTAAAAAGCCTACACTAAGTTGTCTCCCTTCATCCTTGCTTCTTCAAACCATCCCTCCCCCCTCTTCATGACTCTAAATGTGACAAATTTCATAACTATCACTTTAAGCCATCCTAACCATTGATTAAAAGAATGGTTTGGATTTAAATTAGCTACTAGGTTTAGGTTATAGATAGAAGACTTCATTTGAGCCATTAGATCATTTTTGGCTTGTAATCCTAACCATTGAATGTGTCTCCAAAATGAAGGGTCAAGATTACACCTTCAAACTTTACATCCAAGGGTCCAAAATGGTTGTAGTCATTTTTGATGACCAATTTTCTACCATTGATCTAAATCCAAATCAAATGGTCATTAATGATCCATTCTCCACCATTGATTAAGTCTACATCCAAGGGTTAATAATGGTCATAGCCATTTATAAGATTAAATTTCTACCCTTGATTTAATTTCCATCCAACGGTTATAATTGATCCTATTCACTGTTAAGATCAAATTTCCACCGTTGATTAAATCAAGATTAAATCTCCAACGGTAATTAAATCGATGGTGGATATCCAAACCACCAATATATACTTAACAGTATAGAATTTTATTTTTTATCTATTATAACCTCATGGAAGAATATATCTACTGTATTTTTACCATTCGATAATTAAATACAGTAAAAAAATTTGCTAAAACTGTTTCCGGATTCAGGTTTAGTAAGATCCCCTGTCTCCGTCTAAACAGTACAAATTTTTCTATACGTAGAAAAATTTTCACTTTGTGGGACCTACTTGGGCCCACGTATGGCCACCTGGGCCCACATACACCTCGTGGGGCCCATGAACAATAAAAATTTCAAAATCACACATAAAATCACAAAAATTAGAAAACTCACAAATATCAAATCAAATTACATAAATTAATTAAGACTAAACAGTAAAAATTAACTTACGTAAATTTTTCCAGCCTAAAAATTATTATTTTCCTGACACGGAGCAAATTACTCAAAACGATCAAATATACAGATGGAATATTCAAAATAATTTGACAGTACACAGAAATCACTAAATAGTAGGATTCTGTTAACTGTCAAAATTACTGTTTGATAAATAGAAAGTTTGGGGTGTTACACTGGGAAAGTAAGTCGTCCTCTGTAATAACACTATGAAAGTAAGCTGCCCTTTAAAAAGGGACATCCACAGAATGGCCAAAACAACTTCAAGCATTTTGGAAAAAATAGGAATATGACTTTCGCAGTAGGTAGAACCCTTTCAGGACATGAATGAAAGGCAAAGAGAGCCATGAAGGAAGAAGTCACTCAAAGTGAGGTTGCAGAAGAATGCAACAGAAGAAATGGTCAAACTCTAGATGAAAATGCTCCCCTTTTATAGGAGAAGCGAGGCACTCCGATTGGACCCAGGAACAACGTACCCATCGCATAAGGTTAGCTACCCTTAAATGCTCCTCGATTCTGATTGGGCGAAGAGGAAGTGTGCTATTAGGAAACATCAGAAAATTGATGGGTTTTTTAATGCCCAATAAAGTCAGAACAAGCTATTTCCCAAGGAAACTCAGCGTTTCTACAAAGCACGAAAAAAGACAAAAAACCATGCGTAACCAGGCACAGGGGCAAGACGAACCCCGAATGACGGGATGGCGGTATACGCCAACCCCGGGGGTACCCCCAGACAATGGATGTCGGCTTCTATGGATTCCTACAACGTAACAGATCCTCGTCCTCGGTCTAAATATCTTGACACTTAATTATTCCACTTAAGCACCAAGCTGGGAGTAACTATTCTGGACCATGGTCCGGGATGCCACCCTTAAAGGCTAAATCCAACATACCTGCCACCAGGATCTGGATTGTATACCTCAGCAAGACGTCTGTACATGAGTACTAGTCGTACTCCTCAACCAACACTCCATAGGTCTGCACATGGCCTGATTACTATCTATGGTGACCTTTACAGTGTGGGGATTATGACTACCTATTACAGTGGTTGGCCACTAATGTGACAGGTCCGAGATTTCAGGGATTTGCTTGAATGATCGTGGGAGGGAGGCACCCTCTGCCAAGGCTTTACCCGAACGATCGTGGGAGGAGGCACACCCTCCCCCATTAGGCAACGATCTCCACATGCCTACACTCGGTAACGAATGCTCAAAGACTCTGCGCATGCACTATAAGTATCAGGAAAACACCACTCTAACGAGGTAACAATAATTCATATGGTGTATCTTTTTAGTGTCTGATCTAACTTGAGCGTTGGAGTCCCTTTGCATGTACCCAACCCCCCTGTTCGAGACTCTCAAAGGCAGCAACCACACAAGGAGGAGGAAACCACCGTCTACGTATCCTTCCGGGCACACTCTGGTTCTTCATCAAAACACAACCAAAATAAATTAATCAATGTATTTTTGCTTGCTTAAAAAATAAAACAAAGAAAATCAAATACTTGTTCATTGCCAGATCCCCTCAATTTCTATGATTGCAAAGAAATTGTTAAAGAAAACAGAGCGAGTATGAGGACCAGATAAGCAAGCAAAGAGTTAAGGATCGTGTCCAAAGATTTTGAGAAATTTAAACTTCAAAGTACTGAAACAAAGCTGACCTTCTTCTAGGTGAGCACACACCTCCGCCAATATGTTACAAGAATAATTAAAGGGGGACGAGCATCAGGAATGCCAGCTCAGAGTGAATCAGTTATAGGCAAAAGACAGGTGGTGCACGATCCATATATGCAGGGAGTAAGAAGGGGAGCAAGGTTGAAAACAGTTAGCACCAAGTGGAAGGATTACGTGATGGGATGAAAAGAATTTAAGGGGAGAGAGAGTGAAATGGGGTATGAGAGTTGTATGTGAATTTCTGTTATCCTTCTCCCTGATCACCTCTTCTTTCCTTTTGTTAACACTTTCCTCCATTTCTGTAGCTAGTTATTGGCATTCCTCTTATTTCCTTGTTGGAAGTTTACATGATTTTTCAGTTATAATAAAAATTCAGAGAAGTATTATTCAAAATTGTTACTTGTCAGTTTTATTTAGAATCAGTTCCTTACACAATATCGCGGTAGGCATACAGAGATTTAAAAATCAAGGATCGAAGAAGCTCTTCCTGTTTCACCACTTCGAAAAGTAGGATCGTATGCTCTTCATATCTGCCCAGATCATGGATGGTTGGAATTGTCTAGATTTCTCGAATTGGCTTTTTATTACATAAATGAAAGTGCTTCAACAGGTTTGCATTGCCCATGAACCCTTTCTAAACCTAGCGGAAAAGAAAGTGCTACTACGACAGCAGCTCCATGGTGTCAAGTTTAATGAATTCACAATCTTTCACAACCTTCACCAGGATTAAATGAGAAAGAAGAAAAGTGTTCATGAGTATTTGAAACCAAAATGACAAACTGATTTACCAGAAGAAAGAATAGAAAAAAAATTAGCAGCCCAAATTTTTGCCCAAATTCACCTATCCAAGAAACAGATTCACCAGAAGAAAGAATAGAAATGACCAACCTTGAGAACCAATTTCCTATCTTCCCTTTCATAATTCAAATTGGCAACCCACAATGGATAGAATAATCGCAGAAGAAAAATGGCGACAAAAAGAAGAGAAGAAAATAGTAAGATGATGAAAAAGAGACATGTCTGGGATAAAAAATGATTTTGGGATGGGATATAAGCTTTGAAAAAGGAAGAAGGAAAAGATAAGGATTTGGGGAAGGAAAATGTGATTAAAAAAAGCCTCTAAAAAAATGAAGGAAAACGAAGCTAAATCCAAATCTAAAAAATTAAAATAAATGAAATAGATTAGAATACATATTTTTAACACAATAAAATTTGGCTCCAATTTTTTCCGTTCAACCCTTTACTCTAATTCTTTTAATCACTATCTATTTATCCATTAACTCAATTAAATAGAGTTAAAAATAATAAATAAAAAATAATTAAAAGATTTGAATAAAAGAGATGAAAAGAAGAGAGATGAAAGATCACCTTGTAACATCATTGACTATATATATATATGAAAACTTTTATCTTATCGGTCACTCTGTTAGACTTAATTGTCATCAATAGGTTATTAAAATTAAAATAGAGGAATATTTATGGGTTGTTTATGATTTATTAGGAAATTTATTATTTAAAATAATTTAATTATTTTTGGTAGATTTCGAAAGTCATTTTTGGAAATCAAATTTTATTAAATAATTTTCATGAAAGCACAATATTTTACTAAAGAGTTATATAGGAACTTTAAAGCATTAAAAAATTGTATATTGAGAATATAAATTGCAGAAAATAATTTTTTTATATAAAACTAAAATAAGAAATATTACTAAAATGACTTTAGTTTAACAGGGAAAATAAAAAAACCTTAAATCTTAAGACAATTTAAAGTATTCTTTTTTTTTATATATAAAAGATACTCATCAATCAAATACTCGATAATCCCAACTTAGCAACCAAACAAAGATTGAGTAAACAAAAACCAAATATAAATAAATTAGAAAAAATAAATCCCCATAGATAGAGAAAATACACGAATCGTGGAGTAGAAGTATGGATAACAAAACAGGAGAAGCACAAACCGCAGAACCTATGAAGCACGGACACGTCAATTATGAAGCGTATTTGCGTGTCAGATATGTGTCCGTGTCAGACATATGAAGACATCCGTACAACACACGCGTCATGTGTGTCTGAATATGTCCGATTAAAAAGATTATTTTTTTTAATTTAGATACATTTTGGACATGCTCGAACACTTATCGGATACGTTCAGACACTTCTCAGACACACTTGGACACGATTAAGGTATGACTTGAACACGATCCATTAATATTTAAAAAAAATTAGTTTTTATGACTAACGTTTAATGGCAAGAATAAAGCTGGCAGAACCCACTCAAAGGGAAACCGACAATCAGGGCATGAATGACGTTCAAGTGAGAGTAAGCTCACTAAACCTTATTTTCACATACCTGAGAAAAAGTATTTTAAGTTTTTTCTTTTCACACGTAACTATTAGACTTTTAAGTTTTATCTTTTCACACACCACTATTTTAAATCACTCATTCTACCTCTACTCAGTATCGAGTTGTTCAATATTGCATTTCATTTGTTTTTTTTATAATAATTTCATTCAAGATTATATTTTGTGAATTTGATAATTGCCTCACACTAATATTCCCTCTAGTTATTATTTTTATGCATGAAGCAAAGTATTATGATTTACTTATACATGATTAGATTTTAATTTTTATTAGGAGTAAATTAGTTTAGGAGATTTTTTAGAATACGCGCAATAGAAATTATGTTTCATATTTTTTTTTAGGAGAGACTTACAAGGTAACAAATATTGACACATATGATACATATATTAAAATATTATAAATTTTTAAGTTTATAGAAATGATATAATGAATTATGAATTTTTTTTCTTAAATTTTCTAAAAATTTATATATATATATATATATATATATATATATATATATATATATTTATCGATTTTAAATTATACAAAATATATCAGATCTTCTATAATTTTTTAATTTAAGTATATTTTCTCTTATATATCTAGTTTATCATCTTTTTATTCTTAAAAATCTTTTCTTTTGTGTTTGAAAAATCTTTTCTTTTATGTTTTTGAGTTTTTGTTTCTCAAAATGTTGTACAAATGTTTTCACAAGACAGAACAGAGGAAGCATGGCAATGGAATAGAGGGAGCATGATGGCGTAACAGCACAAGCACGAAGGCGCAAAGGTAGAAGCACAAACGAACAAAAATAGCACAAAGGGAAACACGACAACTAGCCCAAGGGCAGGATGGCTTGGTTCTCTCAGTCTTTGAATAACAAGTGAGAGTGAAGGCTAAGGCTCGCCTAAACCTAAAAGACGTCAACCAAAATGATGCATAGAACAGTACCTGAGAAAAAGTAATTTGGGTCTATAGATAAGTTGTTCGGTTCTTGGATTAAAATTTTTTGAATTCAAAAATAAAATTAATGAGAGATTCTTATACAAATTTAAAATATTTAATTACATACATAAATTAATTAATATTTAATATTTTTATAAATTTTTATGTCATATAATTAAAAATATAAAAATTTATAAAAATATTAAATACTAATTAATCTGATATATCTAATTTAAGTGTTTTAAATTTAAACAAAAATCTCTCCACATCAGAGTACACTCCAACCTCAAGGAAAATATTTTCCTTGTAAACCTTTGTTTCTCGCTTTGCTCCTGTTTTGTAAAGAACTTCTCAAGTTCGAGATTGTACTGTTCAATATTGCACTTGTAAGATAGGTATTGTGTGTTTTTTATAATAATTTCAATAAAAGATCTATTTCTGTTCAAGATTATATTTTGTGAATTTGATAATTGTTTTATAATACTTATTATCTCCTTCAATTAAACCATAATCTTTCGCATACTAACATTGTTAGATAGCTCAAAGGTACTATCACAACAATATGTCAACCTAGTCTTGTCTCAAATGCTTGTGCTGACAATACTTTGAAGCCCGCAAAGTATTATTGACAAGGATTTAGAACAAGATTAGGTCCACATATTATATTGTAGTAATATTTGTGAGCTAACTAACTTTTATTCTTTTTGCACTTTTGAGTTGTCAGTCGATAAATATTAGTGATTTTAATTCCAGAACAATCATCCTCATTTTAGGGGAGTGTATGCAGATATAAAGCATCTTCTTGTTCATGGTCATATTCTCTTGCTTTTAACATAGTACTTTGTAATTTTTTTTAAATTATTATTATGAAGAAGTAATTGCCAATTTTGCCATTAAGTTTGATTTTAATACTGAAAACCAAGTTGACATTATAGCATTTGTTGAGCAAGATAAATATTTCTATCACACAACGCAATAATAGATTTTTTACTTAACAATTCTGAATTATATGTACAAAAGGAAATAGTAGAGTATTATAAAACAATTACCAAGTGCATAAAATATAAGTTTATTGAGCATAAATAGATCTTTTATAAAATTATAAGAAAAGATACACTATACAAACTTATAAGTACAATATTGAAATTGAGAATATTTTTACTAGGACCAGAACTATAAGTTTTTCTTTAGGGTGCAAATGATTTACATATTTAATATTTTTATAATGTTTTCACTGTAGCTATAACTAAAAGGATTAAGCACTTTTTTTCATTTAAGGGGGTCAGCTACCCCCTACAACGTAGGTCCACCCTTAACCTTTACAAAGAAGGGCGCAGTGCAAAGCAAAGATTTATAAGCAAAATACTTATTAGGGGCAACAGTTATATATATATATATATATATATATAGAATAATTTAGAATGTGGCGGGATATGGCGGGGGTAATTAAATAATTAGATCAATAAGTTGTAAACTAAATATATTTAGATTTTATGAATTATTTTTAATGACACGCAATAAACAATTTATACATGATAATGAGTTACGAGTTAACTGTGTAAAGTTTTGTTGGGTTTAGAATAGTCCAACCGTTTTTTTTTTTTTGGAAAGTGGAGTATCCTATAACCTTTTTCTTATGTGAAAAATATTTCTTTCACTACTAGCATCAACATCCAAGATATCAACAAAAGGTGACTCCTCAAGCCAGATCTTAATATCACAATTACCTACCAAAATTCGCAAGAGAGTCTGCCACTACATTATATTACGTCTTAATGTAGCCACACTCAAATCTATAAAATCAAGAAGCATGCATAAAAATATTTTGTAGAATAGTTCTATTCTAGGAGAGATCTCCCCCTCCCTCCTTATTGCAATCCAGGCGTGTAGCTATGCATATTACCCTCCTCTAATTTTCTTTTTTGAATTGTCTTCACTTTACATGTATTTATTTAAAAAAAAAAACAAATTCTTGAACTTGGCCCCCTCTTCAATGGTGCTATTTCTTTTTGCCTACCCCAACTAAAATGATTTAAGTCCATCCCTATTGCAATCGTAGGAAGCCTTAGGATATCCTAACCATGATTTGTTAGACTTTGATTATCTATACATAAATAGTTGGATTCTATGAATGTCTGAATATTTTGCCAAACATAACTGTTTCAAATGATGCTATATTTGACTCCAATAGATTAGTATTTTTACCTATTCTTTATGTTTAAATCTTTTTTAAAGGTTTTGATTGAAATTACTTTGACATAATTTGTTTTTGTTTTTGTGTCTTTTTGAAGAATTGTACCCAATCATTTAGGTTCACATTAATTAAGTTTATAAAAAATTAACTTGTCAACAGGTGTGTTTGAAATTTTATTGAAAATATTTGAAACTTTTTGAGTAAAATATCATGAGTTTGCAACAGGTGTAATAACAAATTTTAAATGAATTATGTATAAAATAAATTAATTATATTAATATAATTAACAAATTATATGAGTTTGCGAGTCTCTCTCTAAGTGCTAGGGTTGTCGTGCAGCCAAGAATTCCGTGCAGCAACGCTAAGATCTTAGATGAGAAAGTGAGTCATGTGAGTTTTCTTCCCTTCTTTGTGTAAGGGAGTAAGTGGTGTAGAACGTTTGGTTCTAGTGGGAGGGTGACTTCATGGTGGATGAGTTATCCGTATGGTGTAGGAACTAGGAAGTTATCACTTTCTGGGGAGGAAACTGCACCGATTTGCTAACAAAACCAGGCTTCTAGAAGTTCATCTAACCAAAAAAAAACACAGGCTGATGGGAAAAATAATCTTTATGTGCTCTTTCAACATGGTAGCTTTGGGCAGAATGATGGAGAAGATTTGGATTGGGCAGAATAATGGAGAGGATTTGGAAGCTGGTAAAGGGATTTGAATTTCGATGCATGGGGGAAAATCTGATCTTGTTTGAGTTTGACCACATACCACGATTAAACCTTGAAAGGCTGTCCATGGAGTTTTGACAAATATCTATTGGTGTAGTATAATTCAATGGTAATCTTCAACCCTCTGACATTTCTTTCAACAGGTGTCCTTTTTTATTTCGAGTTTTAGACCTTCCTTTGAGTGCGTTCACGAGACAAACATGGTTGCAGATTGGAGAACTGATGGACAGATGTTTCATGGTGGATTTTGATGATAGGAATAAAAGTGCCATTATGGGGCTCAGAATTAAGGTGAATCTCAACATCACAAAGCCTCTTCGAAGAGGAGTCATTTTCCAAGTATCACCGATTTTGAATATCAGTGGTTTTTCGTAAAATATTCGAAATTGGCAAATTTTTGCTATGGGTGTGGCTTACCGGGTCATTAAGTGGATGACTGTGAGAATAAGGAAGTGGAGGCTATGTCTAAATATCTTTTTGGGAACTGGTTGCGATGGGCGCCAGGAGGTGATGGCTAAGGCCAGAAATTAATCTCTAAAGATATTTCTATCTCGCTAAGCAGTAGTGAAGGCTTGAGGGGAACAAAAGCCTTGACAGAAGCTACCAACCCAGATAAGCATAGTCAAAATGGCAGAGATATTGATGAGGATGCGGAAACGGAGATAGAAACAATCAAGGAATTACCTGTAACCTGTGATAGTACCAATAGATAGGACCAGGAAGCCAAGAACCCACCTCTACAAGCTGGTGGCTCGATGAAGGCAAGAAAGAAATGGAAGAAGATGGCCTGAACCATTCCACAAACAAAAGGTAAAGGTCTGGAGTACAGTTTGAATATAAACACCAAGAGGAGATTAGAGGTTCTGCTAGAGGGGGAGGGAGACATGGATATTGATATGGGTCCTGAGCCATAGAAGTTTTCCAAAGAATAGGTGCAAGAACTGGTCAAATCATTAGAGATAATGGCAGAGGTTGCAGCAACGCAACCCTACAAGAACAATGAAAACATTAGTTTGGAACTGTCGTGGTCTCGGGAACACATTTAATTGAGGCAAGTTCAAAGGGTATGGTATGGGTGTTGGTGGGCAGGAACGTAGAGGTGGAGTCGATTTTCTTGGCATGATGAGGTTAATGTGACTATTCAGTCCTATTGTAACTAGATGATAGACAAGAAAATTAAAACACAGGGTGATGATGTTGATTGGAGATTCACGACATTCTATAGGGATGCATTGGTGTCGGATAGGCCTCACTCATGGACCTTGTTAAAGCCCCTACAAATAGATGGGTTGCTAGGGGGATGTCGACGAGATAATAGATCAATTAGGAAAAACGGGTGTTCCTAGAGAAGAATGGCAAATCAATGGATTCAAGGAACCTATAAATCATTGTGGGTTATCTGACTTGGGGTTCACAGGTTACAGGTTCACATGGAATAATGAAAGAAAAGGAAAAGATAATGTGCAGGTTAGACTTGGCAGATTCCTTGCAAATTTTGATTGGTTGTTAAAATTCCCGGATGCTAAAGTTCACCACATTGTCTTTTTCCATTATGATCATTTGCCCATTATGATTGATTTGGATGGGGATAAGGAACAAAGCGATGGGAATAAAAGGAAAAGACTGTTCCAACTTGAAAAATATGGACAAGAGGACCCTTGTTGTGAAAGGCTTATAGCAGAAGGTTAGTAGTCTTGGTAGGAATCGACTGTCAAAAAAATTAAAAATGTTTAGCTACTTGGAATTGGACTACTTTTGGCAACATTAATAGGTAGATCAAGATCATACAATCAAATATCCAAGAGTTGATGGTAAAATCGCAGAATGAGTAGAATGTGTCCAAACTAAAAGAGGCAAGGGAAGAGCTGAATGAAGTGTTGCATAGGGAGGAAATAATGTGGATATAAAGGTCTAGGGTGCAATGGCTTTAGGAAGGAGACTTGAACACAAAATTCATTCATGGGAGAGCATCAGCGCGTAAAAGGAAGAATAAAATTTTGAAGTTGAAGGATGCTAATGATGTTTGGCAGCGGGGTGCTCAAGCCATAGAGGTTATGATCAGTAGCTATTTTTTAAACCTCTTTTCCCCTTCGGCGCCTTCCAGGATGATGAAGCTTTGGCAAGTAACTTTAATTTGCTAAATGAAGACATGATTTCTTTTTTAGCAATGCCTTTAACACGGCTTGAGGTTAAGGAAGCAAGCTCAACTTCAAATGGGGCCGACTAATTAAGGAACCTGGGTCGAATGGGATGCCTGCTTTATTTTTCCAAAAATATTTACGCATAGTGGGTGGAGAAATTACTAATGTTGTGCTTAGAGTTTTAAATGAAAGGGAGGTTAATAATGTTGTGGATGAAACTTTTATTATGGTCTTCCCAAATATCAATAATCCAGAGAAAATGACTCAGTTCAGACCTATCTCTTTATGTAATGTGCTTTATAAAATCATTAGTAAGACTCTTGCCAACAGATTGAAAGTTGTTCTTCCTTCATTAATATCAAAATCTGAAAGTGTTTTTGTTCAAAATAAATATATCACAAATAATGTCTTCATAGCATATGAGCTTATTCATGCTCTAAGGAACAAGAGATCTGGGAAGGAGGGTATCTTGCAATGAATTGGATATAAGTAAAGCTTATAACAAGGTTGAATGGCCTTTCTTGGAGGCTGTCATGCGAAGAGTGGGCTTCCCAGATAGATGGGTTGATCTTATTATGAGTTATGTCTCTGCAGCATCACACTCGATATTGATTAATGGTATTCCAAGATTGATATTTCGACCTTAGAGAGGCCTTCTGCAAGGGGATCCTCTCTCCCCATATATGTTTGTTTTGAGTGCTGAGGCCTTGTCTTTTCTATTGTACCAAGCAAAGGTTAGACAACAATTTGTGGGGCTTAGAGTTTGCAAGTCAATCCAATGGTCTCCCATCTTTTCTTTCATATGATAGCATTATCTTCTCCAAAGCTACCATGGAGATTGTACGGTAATGAAGGAGATCTTGGAATTGTATGGATGTGCATCAGGGCAATGTATTAATCTGGACAAATCTACGATCCTCTTTAGTCTAAATGTTCTGAAATGTAAGAGAATTGATTTGATAGATCTGTTGAGTATTGCTTTTAATAAAAAAAATACTTGGGGCTTCCTTCTTTGATTGGATGAAGGTCTAAAAACAATTCCTTTCAATCATTGAAGGATAGGGTTTGGAAAAGAATTCAAGAATGGAAGGAGAAACTTCTTTCTGCAGGTGGTAAGGACATTCTTATCCAGGCGGTGGCACAAGCAATCCCAACATACTCTCTTGAGTTGCTTCAAGATCCCACTCTCTCTTTGCTATGATCTTGAGCAACTAATGAGCAAATTCTGGTGAGGTGATCAGACAGATGCCAAAAAAATTCATTGGCTCAATTGGGAAAGGTTATGTTGGACTGAAGGGTGCGGTGGGTTGGGATTCATAGATTTACGTACTTTCAACATGGCTATGCTTGCAAAACAGGGATGGCGTATCCTTAGTCATCCGGACTCTCTAATGATACACATCTTGAAAGCTAGATACTTCCCTCATAGGAATTTCCTAGAGGCTCAAATGGGAACCAATCCATCATATGCCGAGGAGTATTATGGTGGGTAGGAAAGTGTTGGATGTAACACCCTCCCTAGGGCATCACATTTCCGACTCCCGACTCATAATCTAAAAATAAGTTCACACAAGCTTTGAGTTATAAAAATATTGGTTTAAAAAAAACTTCTTTCTTTACTGACACGTAAATTTACTGAAAATATTAGGTAATCATATTTCAATTACTCATTATCCAATAATGACACATAATTTAAAGAGAAATATAAATTGACATGACTCTTTTGTTCTTTCTTTTTCCACAAGTAAGAAACCCATTACTGGTCCTACTTAATAAAGACGCGATGTAACACTAACAATGAAAACTTAACATACTTGTTCCTTCTCCTGTATCAAACTTGATACATCAGAACTCTACTCCTTGTCAACATGCTCCCCATCGAGTCATGAATGTCCACTCCTTATTGTTGTCCCCAATCTCAGAGTGTCCATCGGAATGTCCATCTTGAAGCATCAGACATTTGTTCTATGTCTGTTCCTTGTCCTCAAACATCTTTTCCATTTCAACACTGTCGGCAAGGTCATTCTCCGATGTTGTCTCCAAACGTAGAGGTATTTGTCACCCGCTATGTCTAAGACAACTCGTTCCTTCTACTGTATAATTTTAATAATACAGACATAGCAAAAACAACATAACAAAGAGGTGAGATCACCTACACCAAGCATTCTCAACATACAGTAAAGACAAAGATAACACAAACAACAATATCATACAGAGTTATCATAATTACAATCATGCCATCATCATTATGGTTATTACACAGATACAATATTAAAAATCATGCTATCAACATTAATCAACTATCATCATCCAATCAAATATCAATTCAATTATCATAAACAACAATTATGATAATGCCTTTAGCATTATCATCATCATCATCCAAGTATTCAAAACAATTGTCATAGCCAATATTCCTCAATTAATATATATCACTGAGATATAAATGTTCAGTTTATGCATGTACACAAGACTCGATTTCCTACTCCATGGAGCTAAAACTCAAGTCGGAGAAATGATCGAAAAGAATGTCATTTGCACCTCATGCCGAGACCACGTGCTATAATCCTCATTTTGATTTTTGCACATCTAGCATATACACGACAGTCTTTATCGATCTTGATTAAGAATAGTGTCTCGGTCGGGATCATCGGTGTGTCGCGTCGGTCTAACCTACGGTTCTGACAGAGCGACTCACTTGTCCATTGTAGGCAACCCGCACCCCGATGCCCCCAAGGTCAACCAGTGACCTACACTACGCATATCGCACCTGCTCAAGAGGTGTGTTTCTCCTAGGCAATCAACCATATCTAGTCCTCATCGGACCATTCCAATGCATGTATAATACATCAAATACCAATCACAGGTATAATACTAATCACAGGCTTTAACAGTAATTATACTGTATTTTCAACAGCAAAAATCATGTTATCACATTTTCATAGTTATAAAACACTTTCGTCGTGTTTTTCACAAAATTGCGCAACATTTCCGTCTCATTTTCAAAATTCAAAACGTTTCTGTTACGTTTTCACAATTTCAAAACGTTTCTAATTATGTTTTCACAATATCGTAACACTATGTTACGTTTACAAAATTTCGTAACATTTATGTTACGTTTTCAAAATACTACAACTCTCTTGTTGCATTTTTAAATCACATATTAAATTTTTTTATCTCAATCGCGTAAAAATATACGTTTACCAAATCCCATAATATTTTATTTTTTTCTCATTTGTTTCAAAATCGCGTAACTTAAAAATCATCCTTTTAAGTCGCGTAAATCATTTTCTTTCATTTTTAAAATATTTAAAATACTTTTCAAATCACATAATGATTTTTCGCTATTTTCACAATCACGTAAAAAATAATTCATCACTTTTAAATCACATAGTGGTTTTTTAACAATAGTTCAAATTACGTAAAATATTTAAATATAATTCAAATCGAGTAAAAATATTTCAACGTATTTAAAATCGCATAGAAATATTTTTCCATATCACGTAACTTAAAAATCACGTTTTTAAGATACGTAAATAATTTTTCATCTCATTTCATTACTGAGAAAATATTTCTTGACCTTTAAAAATTCCTTTTCAACTTTACCCAAAATAATATAACTTTATACTTCATTTAATATATTTTCTTACTCAAGAAAATCTTTTTCCACAGTTCTTTACTTAAGAAATCACTTTCCAAAATATATTCCACAAATTCACAATTCCATTGAATTAAATCAATGTTTCAAAACTAAACATTTTCTAACGTATTTCAAAACTTGAAAATAAGTTATACGTTAGTAAATTCTTAAATCACCATTATATTTTTCATTTTTCTCAAATCAATTCTAAAATCAATTTTCTTCAAAATAAATTGAAGTTTAAATATTTTCAACCTTTCTTTATTTTTCCGTTTATGAAAATTTCTATTTTTTTCAATTAATAAAACACTCTAATTTCCTTTCTAAAATCCTTGTATTCACTCAAGATATATTTTTTTTCTTTGAAAATTTGCTTTGTTCATAAAACCAAGGCATTATAAGCCTTAAAATAAACGTGGACATGACTATTGAAAATTATCAAAACATTTTTTTTTTCTTCTAAATTGATATGGTTTTACACAAACAAAACCATTAAAATTTTATTTTCAAAACCGAAATACCAATGGTCATAAAACCAAACCCATTTGTTCAAATTCATTTATACTTTCTTTACAAATTTTTTTTCACTTTCTTTGCAAATCCTTTTTCACTTTCTTTGCAAATCCTTAAAATCATCATTGCTATTTTCATTTAAATCTCATGTTTAGTAAAATACTTAGGAACTTTGTACACAAAATAAATCAATAAAAATTCCTCAAAACCGTGTTCTTGTTCTCTTGAAAAACAAACTCTTTATTTATTTTCCATACTCATCAAATCAATCCAATTTTTATTCTTCCATAAAAATATTAATTTGTACACACCTATGTTGAGGTGTCTTGACCAAAATTCATTAAGTTCTAGGGATCAAAAATTAATTCCCTTGTTCTTGAAAATTTTCAACATAAACTCTAATTATGAGTGTCAAAACCGTGACCACTCTTCCTTGGCCATTGGAGCCAAAAATCAATTTCCTTTCCACCATCAAGTCATGGCATATACATATATATTTCATCATAAATAATATAAGCATACCATCAAAGCCATAAAAACATGTATAGCATATCAAGCATATCATCAAAGCTATAAAATCATGCAAAGCATATCAAGCATAGAAAATTAATCAAAGCTCATAAACACCCACAAATTAATTACATGACCATGGATATGAATCCTCACATGGATTCCATATCCTTCAAATAAAATAGCATCTCTCACCACCATGCTTGGTTGGTGAGATGGATCTCCCTCTTACCTCTTGAAGATCCTCCAAAGCTTCTTGATTTGTTTCTTTTTTTCCAAGTCCTTCACCACCAAGGGCTTCTCAAATACAAAACAAAACACAAGTTAATTAACATATCAAGCTTGATTAAGAGGAACCATGGATCAAACATGGTTTATATCATGAAAAAGAGAGAAGAAAATGAAGTTTCCTTATACTTCACCTCAAAAACCCAATAACTTTGATCTTGAAGAAAGTCCATGAAGATGAATGATTTAGAGGAAATCTCCAACATGCAAGTTGCTTAGAATATCATGGAGATTCAAGATCTAAGGTTGGATGAAATTAAAAGAGTTTGGATGGTGATTTTAGGTAGTATGACCGAATGATATCTCTTGAAGAACAAAGATGAAATTTTTGATTTTTGATAGAAACTTGAAGCTTGAATTTGAAGATCAAGATGAATGATTTTGGAAAAACTCATAACTAGAGATGTTCTTAGAATGGTGTTTAGGTTTAGAAAGTCAAGTTGGATGAAATTAAAAGTGATGGAAGGTGCTTCTTGGAGAGCTTGGCCGAATGGTGTTATTTTGGGAGAGAAATGGAGCTTTCTTTGGTTTTGCTTCTTGAAACTTGAAAGAAAAGGTGAGGATGTAATAATAGAAAGCATGAAAATGAATTCTTTGGTCTTCTTTAGAGTGAATGACCGTAGCCTTACTTGGAGAGAAAGGAGAGAATAATTTGCTAAGTCTTGCTTTTGGAAAATGATGAAGATTGATCAAGATAGGTCTTAATAATCTTCAAATTTTTCTTTGGCCTACAAAATTTACTCAAAAATGTCTCCTTCTTCTTTGTTTTCTTCAAAACCATGCCCCCTCCAAATGACTTTCTAAGGAAGCAAACAAATAAATCATAATCAAGGATGATGTATTGGTGATCTTGACATGTAATAATGGTCATCAAAGTCATCTTTGGCTTCCAAAAGCATGCAAAAACCGCCCCCTCCTTGAATTATGCATGCCACCTTTTTCAAGTCATTATTTGAAGCCTTTCTAGTCATTGATTAATTCAATTGTTAGGATTTAGGTAGATTTTTAATTTTAGAAGACTAAATCTAGCCATTAGATTTTTCTCCTTTAAATTCTAACCATTAGATGTGTCTCCAAAATTAATGGTTAAGATTACTCCTTCAAACTTTTAATCCAAGGGTTCTAATTAGTCTTTGCTACTTTAGAAGACCAAATTTCCATCATTGATTAATTTTTCATCCAATGGTCATAAATGGTCTTTGTTACTTTTTAAGATTAAATCTCCACCCTTGATTTAATCTAAATCCAATGGTTATAAATGGTCTTTGTCACTTTTCAAGACCAATTCTACACCTTTGATTACATCTATGGTTGATATCAAAGCCTTCCTAACTAAGCTTATTCTCACACCATTGATCAAATCAATGGTTATTATCCAAGGCTTCTTTATTAAGTTTGTTTCTTAACCTTTGATTAAATCAATGGTTAATATTCAAACTAAGTATTCTCATCCAAGGGTATAAATTAAGTCAAGCTCTCTTTGTTGACTACGCAGTATAATATTTATTCTTGTATCTTACAAATAATAATTTTATTGTATTTTCATCATCCGATAATTAAATATAGTATAAAATACAGTACAAGAAATTTTCTAAAACTGTTTCCGGATTCGGGTTTAGTAAGATCCCCTGTCTCGTCTAAACAACGTACAAATTTTTCTATGCGTAGAAAAATTTTCACTTTGTGGGACTCACCTGGGCCCACGTATGGCCACCTGGGCCCACATACCCCTTGCGGGACCCACAGACAGGAAAAATTTCAAAATCATCCATAAAATCACAAAAATTATAAAATGCACAAATATCAAATCAGATTACGTAAAATAATTACCTAACGGTAAAAATTAAATTACGTAAAGTTTTCCCCGGCCCAAAAATTTTTATTTTCCTGACACGGAGTAAATCACTCAAAACGATCAAATACACTGACGAAATAATCAAATTAATTTTACGGCGCTCAGAAATCACTAAACAGTGAAATTCTGTTAACTGTCAAAATTACTGATTAAGAGATTGGAAATTTTGGGGTGTTACATTGGAAATAAGTATTGTGAACACAATTTTGACCGGATTTTAAAAAAAATAAAATAAAATAAAATGAAAAAACTAAAAAAAGAAAAAAAATTGCTACTTGATGTATTTTTGGAAGAAAACAAATTTCTTTTTCCTTGGTCTGCTCATTTTTCTTTTTTGGGCCACGCATTATGCATTCCAGCACTGTTGCACAGCTCACACTCACTCATTCTGTTCTCACTTGTTGCACACACAGACAATATTCACTTTACTTTTTCATAAAATCATATCAAACAGCACATAAGAGAGGATTCGTTAGTCGGAATTTGCTTTCTTTCTCTCACGTATAAGCTGGCAGCACTTTCATAAAAGCAGGGGGGAATTTTTCAATTGGAGACAGAGAGAGTTAAAGCATCATATGAAAAAAAAATTAGAATAGAGAGGGGAACGAGAATTTTGAAAGAAGATTGGGAAAGTTCTCTCTAATCTTCATACAGAGAAAACTAACGAAAAAAAAACAAAACTTCTTGCTACTATTCATCTTCTTCAACCTCCCATCACAACTCAGCATCTTCTCCAATCTTCAATTTCAAACCACCACCCCACAACCTCCACAGCCACCCACAATCTCCAACAAGCCATCTCTCCTGCCCACTATTGTTCCAGATCCGTGGAGCATCCCGCGAGTCGCACCCCAAGCCCGCGGTTCGAGCTCCACCACCGCACTAGAGACCACCGTGCCAGACCACCAGACAGCACCGCTCTTGCTCGTCCTCCATCGAGTTCCAACTCGAAACCCAACCAAATCCGTCGAAGCTCCAACTTGTCCTCACGTCGAAGCCATACCAGGACCCTACTTCGCGCGCGACCGTAGAGCCAGATTTGCGTTGTAGCACCACAACGAGCAGCCTCCGTCACCGGAGCTCCACCCCGCACCCCGATCCAGCGAACCACCGTACCGTAGAACCCGACCAAACGCCAGAACCCAGCCGTCCGCTCCGATCCACCACGCACCAGGCCGAAAACCGCGGCACCCAGTTGAACCGTCAGCCGCACCGAGTGCTGCTTCGCCGTCGGCACTCCACCGAGCTACTACCCGATCAGCCTTCATCTTCTTCCCCATTTGTTTTCCTAAAACTTTTCAAAAAAAAAAAAAGGAAACAGACCCTTTGGTTTTCATTTTCGTAAGCTCCCTATTTGGATTTTTTGTTTTGTTTTGTTTTGTTTTTATTTTATTTTAATTTCTATTAGTTTATTTTTTTTTATTTTTTTAGAAGAAGTGGGCTTAAAAATATAAGGTTGTTGGGCCCTAAAAAACTAAATAGAAAGAGAAAACAAAAAGAGTAAATGATAAAAGTAAAACAATTTCAATATTCTTTTAAAATCAAAAAATAAATAGAATTAACTGAGTTGTGACAGCTTGTTAATTCTATTTTTTGTAATCATCTAAGTTGTGGTAACTTGGTGATTCAAAAATTTATTTCAAATGATTTTTTTTAAAAATCAAATAATTGAAATATTTTTATTAAAAGAGTAAAAAATGAGATTAACTGAGTTGCGACAGCTTGTTAATCTTATAATTCTTGTAACCATCTGAATTATGACAACTTGATGATTAAAAGAATATATATATATATATATATAAAATTACAAAAGTGAAAAATATAAAATAATTAAAATATTTTTTAATAAAAATAGGATTAAGCGAGTTGTGTAAACTTGTTAAATCCTATGACTTTTGTAATCATCTGAGTTACGACAACTTGATGATTTTAAAAAAAAAAAAAAGATAAGATTACAAAAGTGAAAAATATAAAATAATTGAAATATTTTTTAGTGTAAAAGGGATAAACTAAGTTGATTGTTACTCAAGTGGCTTCCAATACTCAAGAGGGGGGTGAATTGAGTATTTAAAAAACTTTTTCGCAAATCTTTTTTAACACGAATTTCTCGAAGCAATGAATTGAATATATAAAGATGATGAAATGCCTTAAGAACAGTAAATAAACAATTAAGCAATAATAAATAAATTGTAATAAATAAAGAGATAAAGAGAAGAAAAGCAGACACGATATTTATCCTGGTTCAACCACCAACCACTTGTGGCCTATGTCCAGTCCCCGAAACACAGTTTGAGATTTTTTACTATTCAATACAAGCTTAAAATAGGTGCTTGCAACCTTTACACAACAGGGATACCTCACCCTATTTACTAGAGGGATACCTCACCCCCTTTGAAGGATACCTCACCTTCTTTACAACAAGGGATACCTCAGCCTTTTACTGAGGGATACCTCACCCTCACAAATTCACTAAGGGATACCTCACCCTTTTTCAAAGAAGCAGAAAATAGATGAAATAGAAAACTCCCACAAAGAGTAAATAATACAAATTGAAGTGCTAATGGAGCTCTCACAGAAATATCTCAAAGTTTTAATCGAAAGTAGAGTGTAGAAAATAATTTCACAAGATAGAGCAAGTAGAAAATAATTCAGAGTGTCAGGCAATTTTAGAGAGGACCCAAGGCTTTTATTTATAAAGAAAATTTCAAAGAAACAGCCGTTGGGGATAATAAATGCTTAATATTTCAAAAACTTGATTCCATATCAGAGTTCGTAGAACCCGTGTTTATTCGAATAAGTGAGTCCTTTATTCGAATAACACAGTTTATGACACTTCCTAAAAAGCCAGCTGATATGGGTCATTCGAATGACTTTAAGTCTATTCGAATAACTCTTTTAACAAGCAATTCTGGAAAACTGAGTTTATTCGAATAACTACTGAGTTATTCGAATAACTCTTTTGAGAGAAGCCTTTCTGGAGGTTCTGTTATTCGAATAAACAGTGGTTTATTCGAATATTCTTTTAAGACAAACAAAAGCTTTGAAGAGTTATTATTCAAATAGCAATTTAGAAAACAGAAGAAATCTGAAAGATATTATTCGAATAGCAGGATCATTATTCGAATAAGGCTGTTTAAAAAAGCAGAAGCTCGTGGAAATGTTTCTTCAAATAGAATAATCTTTGTTTGAATAAAACAATAGAAACTGATTTATTTCAAAAACACTTAATTATACCAAACTTATTTTTCTTTCAAAACTGAGAGATATTAGACTAAGCTCCGTACAAAAAGATCCTAAGTCCTAAAGCTATTCTTATGCGATCTTGGACTTGGTCTTTCTATCATCTTCATTTTAGTCTTCACGTTTGTTATCATCAAAACAAAATTCTCAAAGGCATATGTCCAATTACATTCTCCCCCTTTTTGATGATGACAAACTAACATTTGAGAAAAGAATTAGTTCATATAAAATGGAATTCACAAAGAGGTATAAAAGCTTACTCCCTTCTTTAAATATAAGAGGTAATGTATATCAGAGATGTGCACAGCAGCTCCCCCTTACTTTTGGAATCTAATTTTCATTTTTGTCTTACTGGACTTTTACTTTTTTTTCCCCTGACTTTTCTCAAACAAAGAATTCAAGCTTTTTCTCCCCCTTTTGTCATGATAAAAAAGATGGGGCAAGATAAAGCATAAAGCTAAATAGAGTATATTCCATTCCAACAAAATATTTTTATTATAGCATACCAAAATAGCAACAGAGTATAATTTTATAAATTTAGCAAGATAAACACAATATTCATCACATTAGCAAGGATATATTCATTCATTAATCAACTAATTGCATTATCATCAAAATAGTCATTACATTTACCAAGAGAATTACTTATATTTGATCCCACTTGTTATCAAAATGTAAAACATTTACCACTTATTATCAATTTCTTATAAATCTGCCATATATCAAGAGAATCATAGATATTAAACATTTTACTTTGATGAAATATGCTATAGAGATCAGAGCATTGTATAGAATTAACTTTATTTACCCTATATGCAATGACAATATTAGCAAGTTAATATCTAATTTGGCACATTGTCAATGCTAAGCATACTACTCATGTAAGAAAAAAAATATTTAGTCATTTAAGATCAATTTATCAACAAGTATCTTACAATTTATAGCATATAAAATACCATAATAGCTTGGGAATA
Organism: Ormosia emarginata; assembly: GCA_029884605.1. Classification (NCBI taxonomy): domain Eukaryota; kingdom Viridiplantae; phylum Streptophyta; class Magnoliopsida; order Fabales; family Fabaceae; genus Ormosia; species Ormosia emarginata. The sequence goes on from JAQQTP010000079.1 coordinate 7,917,945, forward strand.
TAGATACTTATTGAGTTAGGAAGAGAGATGCTTCTTTGTAATATTCTTCGTTTATTGGTCCTTTAAATTTGAGCTTTCTTTCATTGAGTATTACATTTCATTGTACTTGAAGAAAGTCTCCTCATGTCTTCTTCATTCATTTCCCTCAAGTTGAATAATTTTCATTTAAATGTGTGCTTGAGGTAGTTATCATCCTACAATAAAATTTAAAGAACTTTCCTTGGTATCCATTAATTTTTGGATCCATAGAGGTTAGCCAAACTCATAAGCTAAGAAGCGTTCAAAACAATGAGCCAAAGCAGCAAATGAGTTCACAAAAAAAATTTCATTTTATTGATTAATTTAGCCAAGAACAAATACCACTTGTTTGTTATAAAAAAAATAATAGCCAATTACATTTGATTAAGAATTTGCATTACAAAGAATTTTAAAAAAAATTCTTATGAAAATAAAGGGGCAAGAGCAAGCTAAAAAAAATGCATTTAAGTGCATCATGTGATTTTCATTTAAGGCATAAAATATAGGCTCAAAAGAAATAAGATGTATTTCATCAAAAGCATTTCATTCATAGAGTCAAATTTGGCCAATTACATTTAGTTAAGCATTCAATAAAAAAAGAGCATAGATGATATATATATATATATATATATATATATATATATATATATATATATATATATATATATATATATAACAAGGTAACTTAAACGTCAGTAACCAGTTTCCAGACGTTTATTCGAATAACGACTGAGCTATTCGAATAGATTAGTTTATAAAACATGAAATATGCAAGGCTGAAATATGTTTATTCGAATACCCATAAGGTTATTCGAATAGACTTATCAAAAAAGCATTAGACAGCACGTTCAAAGGCTATAGTATTCGAATAACTACTGAGTTATTCGAATAGAACAGATATCAAATAAAAGGACTGTGGTTGCTGGGCTCAGATTATTCGAATAAATTGAGTGGTATTCGAATAGAACTGATGTGCAACATATAGATATGAGCAACAGATTGAGTTTTATTCGGATAACCATAGGTTTATTCGAATAAACCTATCAGAAATATATTACTAAGCATGTTCAAAGATGGAAATTAAGAAAGAAAAACATACCCAAAGATAGTGTACTTACAGAATACATTATGGGATATTTTTATCAAAGATTACAAGTCCAAACTTCATGAAAACAAGGAGGAGAGCTTGGAATTCTTTCCGATCTTGTGCTTGTACTAGTCATTTTCAAAATGCCAAAGTTAGCTCTTAGTCTTCAAGTACACCCCTACAATACATTTTAATTTTTGGTACCCAAATCTTTTTGGGTCCTTGTATGTTAGTTATGGGTATTGTACCCTTTGGGACCTAAACCATTTTTGTTCCAACCTTTGTATTAATATTTTTCCTTGTATTGCAAGTTGATGCATTGTGACCCTTCTTCCTACAATAAAAACATTTAATAAATGAGCTACTAGAAGTACTTGAATAAACAAAAAAAAAATTATAAGATTTATGCTGATTTTTCGGGTTATAATCAATTCCAGCTTTTTCAAAAACAACCCTTTGTTTTCCTAATATGATATTTAAGTTATCTCTTCCGAGAGTGAATTTAGCAAGAGTGTTCTTTAAATCTTCAATTTCTTTTTCAAGCAAGTGACATGAAGAACAAGATGAAGAAGTAGAAGCATGTGAGGAATGAGATGAGCATGCATCGATAATTCCCAAAGTTTCATTTTTAATTTTTAATTCTTCAATCTCTTTATTTAAAATAAGAATTTGATTTTCTAGAGAAGAGATTATTTTCTTAGATGAAGAAATTAATTTTGTGAGCCTTATTGATTCGTCATGCAATTCTTTGAAAGCATCTTGTAATTCATCATAAGAATGAGATAACTCACAATTAGAAATTACCTCAATGTCGTTTTCTTGTTCTTCTTCTCCTTTGGCCATAAAACATAGATGGGCTTCCTCGTTATCTGAACTATCAGTTGAGTCCATGTCATTGTCGTTCCATGCTATGTAAACTCTTCTTTCTTTGGAGGATTTCTTTTCAAATTTCTTTGGGGAAAAAGGCGGTCTTCTTTGAGTTCCCTTTTTCCTGAGAAAGTTACCAAATTTTCTTAACAAAAGATTGAGATTTTGTTCATTTAGCTCAACATTGTCCACGTCATCTCCATCATCTTCATCTTCATTATTGATAGTGGAGGTGGTGGCTTTAAGTGTGATCCCTTTCTTCTTCTTATCGTGTTCCTCACTTTGGTTAAGTCTGTTGAGTTCTAATTCGTGCTCTTGAAGTTTGCCAAATAAGGTAGCTAACGTCATTGTTGATAAGTCTCTTGATTCTGATATAGCTGTTACCTTAGGCTGTCAAATCCTGCTCAAACATCTCAACACTTTGTTAATTAAATCTTCGTTAGAAAATTTTTTTCCTAATGATGCAAGATGATTTACAATGTGGGTGAACCTCTTTTGCATTTATTGAATGCTTTCTCCTTGGTTCATTGTAAATAATTCATATTCACAAGTAAGAGAATTTATTCTTGATCTCTTTACTTCACTAGTACCCTTATGGGTAACTTGTAAAGTGTCCCACATATCTTTAGCAGTTTTACAATTTAAAATTCTGAAAAATTCATCATACCCCAAAGTAGTGGTAATGATGTTTTTGGCTATCAAGTTATATTGAACTTTTCTTTTATCATCTTTAGACCAATCATTTCTAGGTGTCTCGGTTTTTACACCATCAATAACCCGCGTAGGTATAAATACGCCGTTTTCGATAGCATCCCACACATCTAGATCAATAGCCTCGATAAAGATTTTCATTCTTTCCTTCCAATATGCATAACCATCCCCATTGAAAAAGGGTGGTCGATTTATGGAAGTTGTTTCTGAAAAACCATTTGATGAAGCCATGTACTCTTGAAGCGACTAAGCTCTTTATACAAGAGTCTAGCTCTGATACCACTTGTTACCCAAGTGGCTTCCAATACTCAAGAGGGGGTGAATTGAGTATTTAAAAAACTTTTTCGCAAATCCTTTTTAACACGAATTTCTCGAAGCAATGAATTGAATATATAAAGATGATGAAATGCCTTAAGAACAGTAAATAAACAATTAAGCAATAATAAATAAATTACAATAAATAAAGAGATAAGAAGAAGAAAAGCAGACACAATATTTATCCTGGTTCGACCACAAACCACTTGTGGCCTAAGTCCAGTCCCCGAAATACAGTTCGAGATTTTTTACTATTCAATACAAGCTTAAATAGGTGCTTGCAACCTTTATACAACAGTGATTCCTCATCCTATTTACTAGAGGGATACCTCACTCCCTTTGAATGATACCTCACATTCTTTACAACAAGGGATACCTCATCCTTTTATTGAGGGATACCTCACCCTCACAAATTCACTAAGGGATACCTCACCCTTTTTCAAAGAAGCAAAAAATAGATAAAATAGAAAACTCTCACAAAGAGTAAATAATACAAATTGAAGTGCTAATGGAGCTCTCACAGAAATATCTCAAAGTTTTAATCGAAAGTAGAGCGTAGAAAATAATTTCATAAGATAGAGCAAGTAGAAAATAATTTAGAGTGTCAGACAATTTTAGAGAGGACCCAAGGCTTCTATTTATAAAGAAAATTTCAAAGAAACAGCCGTTGGGGATAATAAATGCTTAATATTTCAAAAACTTGATTCCATATCAGAGTTCGTAGAACCCGTGTTTATTCAAATAAGTGAGTCCTTTATTCGAATAACACAGTTTATGACACTTCCTAAAAAGCCAGCTGATATGGGTCATTCGAATGGCTTTAAGTCTATTCGAATAACTCTTTTAACAAGCAGTTCTGGAAAACTGAGTTTATTCAAATAACTACTGAGTTATTCGAATAACTCTTTTGAGAGAAGCCTTTCTGGAGGTCCTGTTATTCGAATAAACAGTGGTTTATTCGAATATTCTTTTAAGACAAACAAAAGCTTTGAAGAGCTATTATTCGAATAGCAGTTTGGAAAACAGAAGAAATGTGAAAGATATTATTCGAATAACAAGATCATTATTCGAATAAGGCTGTTTAAAAAAGTAGAAGCTCATGGAAATGTTTATTCAAATAGAATAATCTTTGTTTGAATAAAACAATAGAAACTGATTTATTTCAAAAACACTTGATTATACCAAACTTATTTTTCTTTCAAAACTGAGAGATATTAGAGTGAGCTCCGTACAAAAAGATCCTAAGTCATAAAGCTAATCTTATGCGATCTTGGACTTGGTCTTTCTATCATCTTCATTTTAGTCTTCACGTTTGTTATCATCAAAACAAAATCCTCAAATCCAATTACAGTGACAACTTCTTGATCCTATAAATTTTGTAATCATCTGAGCTGCGACAACTTAATAATTTTTTTAAAAAAATAACTAACCTATAATTATTTTATATAGAACTACGTGACTTTGAGTTCCTCTTTGCACCTAAGGATACGTAGGAGCAGAACTTTTATTCTGTCAAGCCAAATTTTAAATTTTCACAAAATTATTTGTTTTGTTTAGTTTTTTTTTAATAAAAGGGGTAAAACAAATATATTATGAGATTACTAAGTTTTGCATAACTAATTTAAGGTACCGTCTCATGACAGGTGTGATAGGAGTGTTGTGCGATTAAGTTTTCACTCTTCCCTAGACATAACCGACTCCCGAATCTGATCTGGTTTCAAAGATTATTTTCTAAGAAAGGTTTTCTATTTTTTCTTAATTTAAATAAAGTTGGTGGCGACTCCTATTAATTTATTTTGTCTCGTCGCTCCCGCCACGATCCCGGTTTCGACAGATGGTGACTCCACTAGGGAATGTTGAGAGCCAAGCCTATATAAGTTTGTTGTGAAAAATTTTGTAATTTTTGTATATTTGTTTTACCCTTTTTTCTTTTAATTATTTTAATTATTTTTGTTATTAAAACCTTAGGATAGAGAATTTCTCTTAGAATTTTTGTTTGTTTTTGTTTTTGTTTTGCAGGATGCTGGTAGTCTTTAGGATAATGAAGGTTTGTATGCTCCCTACACCCATTACACCTACACATTTATCTCACACGTTCGAGTGGGGCCCTATATCCGAGTCTAAGTGAAGCCTAAGTTAAGAAGAAGTTGTGTAATGATAGCCATTTTGGATGTACATCCTATTTGGTTATTGGGAAAACCTCATCTAGAGTACGCCTTTTTCACGAGTCTCCCACACCTAGTGGTTTACCCACTATTTCGTGGTTAACATTTTGAAATTGGACTTGGCTCTAGAGACCTTTAGAATAGAAGAATGACCCAATGAAAGTTTTCACGATTTCAGTAAAGACCCGTAGATCCTTAAGATAGAAATTCCCAAGTTAAGGAAATCCCATTAGGACACAAATGGAGCGTACCTTTCGTTATCTTTTGACTTATCTGTAAGCCTTGTGAGTTGTTTAGTCCCTTAAGGTGATGAACTATACTGGTATCCCTCTTGATAAAATAAAATTAAAAAAAAAAGGTTTTTCCCCAAAAAAAAGAGAATCACTCTTAAAGGACCAATGACTCACTCATTATTAAATTGTAAAATCATTTTTTTTAAAACCATGCATTGATAATTCTTCATCCCCAGGTTTATTGGAGAACCATTTGAAATTCAGTGCCTAAGGACTAGCGGTGAGTATCTTTGATTAAAAGTGGAAAGTGTCATGGGATCAGATCACAAGGAGGCGATTTTGAAAAAGACCCTGCAACTTAAGGCCAAGAAAGTGGATACAGAGAGCCTAGTGGGTCTGGGTCGAATGCTAAAAAAGACATAGCGTTTGACCTTCACCGCGAGATATGGGAAAGTTTTGAATCTATTAGAAGTGGACGTGCAAACAGAAGCTATCACTGCACTAGCCTAATATTATGATCCACCATTACGTTGTTTCACATTTCAAGATTTTTAGTTAGCCCCCACATTAGAGGAGTTTGAGCAGATCTTGGGCTTACCTTTGGAAAAGGAAAAGCCATACCTATATATAGGTCACTATGCATCTATGTCAGCCATAGAAGATGTCTTAAAAGTTCATGTGAAAGATTTGGAGAAGGCAAAACAAAAGAAGAAAGGATCAGAGGGGTTACTGAGGAAATATTTAGAAGAACACATGCATTACCTGGACAAGGTTAAAGACTGGAGTACTTTTTCATATGTGTTAGCCCTCACCATTTATGGCATCATTCTCTTCCCGAGTAATGAAGACTTGGTAGATCTTGCAGCAATTGATGTCTTCCTGGCTCGAAGAAATGATGCCGCAAATCCTGTACCAGCCATTCTGGCCCATGTTTACCATACTTTGAATTTCTGCCATGAAAAGAAGGGTAAGAGGATCTTATGTTGTGTACCGATGCTATTCGTATAGCTCGCGACTCATATGTTCAAAGGAGGCTACGAAAAAGCTTGTCCTATTATAGATCTCAAGATGATCAAGTTGAAGACTATGAATGGTCGAGAATAGGCTAAGGAATTGGCCAGGCTTGAGGAGAGAAAGATCGTATGGTACTAACAGCGGAAAGAAGGGCAAACAGTGGTCTATCAGTGTGAAGGCTTTCCTAATGTTCCTCTTATGGGTACGCGGGGATGCATTAACTACAATCTTGCCTTGGCATTGCGACAACTCGACTATCCCATGATGAGACCACCCTCGGAATTGGAGACCATTCCTTTTATTTACGATATGCAGATGGAGTGTACTAAGACACTTAGGAGAGTGCGAGACGTCTGGAAGAAAGTTGTCAGAAAAAGTAGAGAGTTGGGAGTCAGAAGCTGTGGGGCCAAAGAAAGTTATTGGCAATGGGTCAAGAATCGGGCTTAGAAAGTCAAGTTACCCTTCAAAATCTCAGCAACCTCTATAGTCAGTAAATCTTTGCCTCTAGTCCCAATAGAAGATGAAGAAATAAGGGAAGAGTTGGCAGAAGCCAATGAAGAAAAAAGAAAATTAGAAGCAGAGTTAGAAAAGACTCGCTAAACATGTGCAGTCTTAAATGTGAAAATTCTGAAAAGGATCATGCTCTTTAAAGAGCTAACAGGAGGCAAAAGACAGAACGAGATCATATGTCAAGGATCAGAAGGTGTTTAGAGGCTGCGAACAAGGAATTGGGACTCCGGGGGAAAGAAAGAGATAAGGCTCTCACTGAAAATCAACAACTTAGAGAGTTGCTTGCAGCACAGAATGATGCCCTTCATTAAGTGGATAGTATGAGGCAACAAATGAAAATGATGTCAGCAAGATATGAAGACATGATTGAGAGGTTGCGCACTGTCGAGATTGCAGTGTATGAAGCAGCTTTGCGATAGGGACAAGAGGACTTGCAGAGGATGATAAATCAAATAAGGCAACAAGAACAAGACATCAATGAATGGAAAGAAGAAGCCCACTTTTGGAGGGATCGCTTTGTGAAACTAACACACCTAGTCGACATGGCGATCGCAGACATTCCATATTACTTAAAGATGGCAAATAAGATAGTCGATCCATTTAAGACTCTGACAGAGATTAATGATTTCATTGAATATTGTAAGAGTCTTATTGAACAAATGAAGCAAATGATCAAGATGCATTCGATTGAGAATGATTAAGCAATGATGTAATATGGTGAAATGATGTTGATTGAATAAAGTATGCCTTTTTGTTTCTCTGATCCCATGCTTACTTAAGACCGATACTTTTGAACGTGACGTTCTAAGAATTGGTCGTGACAAGGAAGATCAAAGATACTCACTCAAGTGCATCCGGCACAAACTAATAATGGTCTTCTAACAAATTAATAAAAATCATGTTTGTTTATAATAAATTTGTACCTTAATTGTTCACAAGAAATTTAGAACCATTGCGTGACCAAGGAAAGAAGATGCCAATCAAACCCGTGTTCACAACACAAGGGCTCAAACAAAACTGCTTGCAGCGATGGCAGCTGAAAATGAGGGCAGGAATCTAAGTATGGAAGTAGATGAAGTGAAAGGAAGGATGGATGAGATGACAGGGTCTCAGAGAAGAATAGAGGAAATGTTGCTAGCCATGAGGGAGACCATAACCTTGATAGGGGCAACTGGAGGTGCAACTGGGGCACATTTGCGCCTACCAAATATCACTTCCGTGAGGACAAACCCCAGGGTCACTACTGAGATACCTGTTGTAGGAGGAATCTCAAACATTGCATCAGTAGTAATTCCTATCGGTGAAGGATATTATTCATTGGAAGGTGCTCGAAATGAGATTCATGGTAATGCCGAGTTCACATGGGAGCCACCATATATGTATATTCCGATGCTCGCAGGATTTCCTGCTGGTACTGGACATGCAACCGTGCAAAATGACAAGATGAAAAAAGAGTGGATGGAAAAGATGGAGGAACAAATTAAGGCAATCAAGGGCCCCAGTGCTTATGGACCTCTCAGGATAGATGAACTGTGTCCTACCACGAATGTCATAATCCCCAGAGACTTTAAGATTCCTGACTTTGCAAAGTATGATGGAAGTGGCAACCCCCGGTTTCATTTGATTAGTTATGGGACCAAGATGGCTATTTGGTCCAAGGATGATAAGTTCCTCATTAGCTTTTTCCATGAGAGTCTCACAGGTCCCGCTTTAGAATAGTATCTTCAACTAGACCGCTCTAAGGTTTTGCGTTGGACAGAGTTGGTTGATCTATTCATGGACCAATATAAATTCAACCTGGATGCAACACCAACCTAGGAACAATTAAGCTTGATGCAGAAAGGAATTGAGGAATGTAACGCCCCTTTTTGGGAGGGAACGTTACATTGTCAAATAAAATAAAATGCGGAAATTGAATAAACAAACGATTAAGACCCGGTTCATTTTATTTAATTGATGTTTAACCATGTGAGCAAAATTGACAATATTTTTTTTTATATAATAATAATAATGATAATACGGAATGTGGATAAAAGTGATGAATAAAACAATACATTTAATTTGCACTGAATAGCATACATATATATATATATATATATATATATATATATATATATATATATATATATATATATATATATATATATATATATATATAATTTGATACAACTGTTTTGTAGATACAAGCCTGGCCATCACCAAAAAGCAAAACTATACCCACCCCAAGGGAAACATGCATATATACCATCATGCATATACAAAATATACAGCCCACCAAAAATAAAAATACATCAGGCCCCCAAAAATAAAAACACTGGCAGCCATCAGTAGCCACCAATGATCATCGACCCCTCAGATAAAAAGGGACCGATTCAGGATCCTCAGGAGGACCCTCATCAGGATCTTCCTCATCCGAGGACACATCCATAGGAACCACAGAAGCACGGGACGGGGCCCGAGCGGTGGAATCAAAAGAATCCTCCTGCGGGGTGTAATAACGGGCACCCCACATCTCCCTAATGGGCAGGTAAAACTCCAGACGCAAGCTGAGGTAGCAGGTGAGGACAGGTGCCTCATGACGTCTCCAGGCAAGTGCTATCGACACGTCTCCCAAGTACACGCAGCGGTCGGAGTTCAGGTTGATGTGCCAGCACTCTGGCCCCCCAAGGAAGGTCAGACGCACATCTCCCAAGAACCCACGCATACGTGCAGACATCGTCGCAGTAGAGGTCAATCTTGTGCATGCCAGAAGCCGGGGAAGGCAGGATCTTCTGTCTCCTCACCGTCGTCTTCGATCAGTACAGGGTACACATAAACAACAAATAATAGAAGCACAGGGAAAGAGGTAAGACATCCTACATCATTACCAGTTATAGCATGCTAGAAACAAAACGGCGCCACGCGCCCAAATAGCAATCCAACACGTCATATTCAATTAATGAGCAGTAATCTTAACAAGTAAGTAATTAAACAAGCCTGGTTCCGGGCATATAATTATTATAATGACGGTTAAATCAAGTATAGTTACGTAAATAAGAATTAATGATGACGGTGTATATCATGACTCGTATGCATGCTTTCCCAATTTCCTACTCCATGGAGCTAGACTCAATCAGTCGGAGAGAAAGATCAGGAGACATGTCTGTGACTCGGCTGCCGAGGCCAGTGCTATCAATAAATTTTCTCATGCACAATCATGGCATTGCAGAGACATTCTACACTAGATCACGATATAGGACAGTGTCAAGTCCGGATCGTCGGTGCGTTTGCATCGGTTTGCCCCACAGACAGAGGAGCTACCAACTGCCCATTGTGAAGGACCCGCATCCCGACGCCCCCAAGGTCATAACACGACCCACACTTGTCTACTCGCACCCGCACTAAGGTATGTTCAATCTCCTAGTCAACTTGGCCTTACAACAGTCCACAATGACATCACAATGCATAAGACATTATGCATGCTCATGTATGATCCACAATCTCATACAAATTCATAATATGCCACATTGGGCCAACATAAGCATCATTATATAAATGGTCACTCACATGGACCCATAATCACATAATATAAGTATCAAGCCCATTAATGCATCATTAGGTTCATTATGAATCCTAAATTAAACTTTGACCCCCTTTCTAAGGTTCATGTTCAAAAATCAATCCTTATAGCCAACTTAATATTCCAAGATAACTCAATTCCCCATAACTTACATTTTATTTTAGCTCTTAGGCCTCACACTCTCATGTTCTTCACTCACTTAGAATCTCCTTAATTCTTATGACACTTTCACTCTTGGTTCTTTGAAAATTCATGAAGTCTTAGCTTTAATAAATTCTTCTAATTTCCTAATCATCCATTTCATTACTTAGGTTTACAATTACCTAATTAATTATGCTTCCAATTCATTAAAATCACATTTTCCACCTAACATTACCCTAGAGGCCGTGGCCTCCCCATTAATCCAATTTCAAATCTTTTCAAGTCCTAATCATATACATCATTCCCTTAATTATTTAAATTGTTCACTTGTCCAATTAACTCACCAAAAACCCTAGGTTCTTGGCTCCCAAAACCGTAGCCACCATAAGGAATCCAACTTCAAATTTTTCTTCCATTACATTCCATTTCATACCTTGATAATTTAAGTCTTATGCCAATTACAATTTTAACACAAACTCCCTAATTTTCTAACCTAAAACCGTGGCACTCTTGAAGAGTGTTCAATCAATTTTTCATCCATTCTAAATCACTCAATCCATTCCAACAATCCATTATATACAACCAATCAAACCAATAGCATAAATTAATTAAAATCAACACATAACATAATTAATCATTAAAATCAAGAACAACCCTCATTAGGGTTCTTCACAAATCAACACAACCAAGGTTCCTAGATGCTAAAAATGGTTGAAGAGGAGTGTCTTCCTCTTACCTAAGTGAAGAAATCAAAGAACTCCAAGAAAGCTCCTTGGATTTTCGGATTTGGCCACCAAAACCCTAAGAAAATGGTGACTTGTTAGAACCAATATCTAGGCTTGAAAAATCAACCATGGATGACCATTAAAGGAACCAAAATCACGAAATCAAGAGAAGAGGGAGAGTGGTCATGAAACTTACCCAAAATGCTCAAAGTTGGAGCTTGGAGAAAATGGTGAAAATGGAAGATTTTCAAGAAGCTCCAAGAGGGAAAGGTGTTTAGAATGGTGAGGAGAGTAAGAAAATGTAATTTGTTTAAATTTTTGTGAAGGTTGGAGGGGCTGGATGGTGGCTGGCCGTGGAAGAGCTAGAGAGAAGGAGGAGAGAAAGTTTGAAGAAGAAAGAAGAAGAAATGGTAGAGAGAGAAAGTGTTTTAGAAATTAATGAATTAAGTGATAATTGTATAATTGAAATGTGATAATTTCCTTCTCCTTGGCTGCCTTCCAGCCGTGCAAAGAGAGAGAAGTGGGTGGGGAATGGCTTCCAAGAGAAGCTAAGGCACATGGGTCAAGGTAAGGTCAAAGCTTCTTAAGGAAGCTTTGATTATTTAATCAATAAATTTGAATTAAAGTAGATAGATTTGACATAAAGTAGATTACATTAGGATAATGTGATAAGATTTTTATTACACACTATTATCCAATAGATAATAGTTACTGATTGATGTAAGTCGGTATTTAATTAATCGATGAGATGAATTTTTCGCTATATTGATTTAATTGTATCTGTTAAAATTTCTCGAAAATTGTGAAACTTCGTAAACTGTGTCAAGTCTCGGGTTTAGTAAGATCCCCCGTCGACATGTCCATAGTCCAAGGTTCTCAGAGAAAACATCGCGTTTCTCCGGTTCGCATTTCAATACAAGACGCAAAACGAGAAATATATTAAAATATTCGACGGTTCCGGAAAATTCCTAGAAAATTCCCAAAAATTACAAATATTATAAAACGACTATCCGTCATATAAATTTCAAATTTTTAAAGCATTACAGTCATTTTCACGACTCTGCTCAATGTTCGCGCAAAACGAGAAATATATTAAAATATTCATCATTCCCGGATAATTCTAAAAAAATTCACATAAATCACAAATATTGGAAAATGACTATTCATGATGAAATAATCAATTTTCGGAGTGTTACACTAGTCTCAGCAATTCTCAGCCCAGTGTGCACGCAAAACGAGGAATATATTAAAATATTCGTCGTTTCCGAAAAATTCCAGAAAAATTCCTAAAAATCAAGAATATTATAAAATGATGATTTATGATCAAATATGTATTTTTCGGGATGTTACAAGGAACCTTTTAAACAATATGCACAGAGGTGGAAAGCCTCAGCAGCTCAAGTCCAACCCCTATTGACACTGTCCGAGATGTGCTCATACTTCCTGGGAACTTTGGAAAATCCTTTTGTCGGGGCAATGGCTGGATCAACCTATAAGGATTTTGTTGACCTGATCACTGTGGGAGAAAGAATTGAGACCTTGGTCAAAGCTGGGAAGTTACCAATGAGCAACACAGAGAATACTGCTTTTAAGAAGGGGTTTTGGCCGAAAAAGAAAGAACCTGAGGTGAACTATGTCCAACGCCAATAGACCTTTAAACCTCGATATTCCCTACAAAACCCAAGTCATCAACAACCATATAATCATAATCCTCACTTCTTATACCAAACACCCACATCTCCTTATCATCCACCCCACCAAATTGTGCTAACCACAAACATCATTCCGACCCCACAATTCCAAATTAATAATGTTCCCACACCACAACCATATGTGCCAACTTGTCCAATTTATACTAGATATCCATCTACATCTCCACAGAATTACCCTAACCACCCACAACCTCGGCCAAATTTTCAAGATCAAAGTCGTTTTCGTCCCCAAAACCTACCCCATTTCCCAAGATTGTCCATTTTAAATGCAAACCTATTTCAAAAGTTATTTGATTCTCACCTTATTTTGGGTATTCCTGTACGTCCCTTAGAACCATCATTCCCAGCGTGGTGCAACTCGAATTTAACCTGCAAGTACCACATGGAAATCCCAGGGCATTCAATTGAAGATTGTGAGGCTTTCAAGACTGCAGTAAAGAGGCTTATTGCTTATGGAAAATTTGACATTTAGGAAGAGGCTAGACCCAGTATCGTCAGCAACCCAATCCCTAATCATGGTGGAAGGAATGTGGTAAATGCTCTGGAAATTGGAGAACCATTGATAAGGAAGGTTATGGACATGCGCACTCCAATGGCTGAAGTGTTTAAGGGGTTAAAACTGGCTGGTTATAATGTTACTGCACCATCCTCTTCAATAAAAGAGGAGGAAAAGTACGATGAAGAGTCAAGTTGTGCGTATCACCATAGGGGAAGAGGACACGATATTGAAAATTGTTGGGACTTCAAAGTTTGAGTACAAGGATTACTTACTCTGGGAGTAATATAAGCAAGACGAGGTTTAGCTTCCTCCGAAGAGGTCAATGTGGTTGAACGCTTTGTGCTCAAGGTGCCACCCCTCAACCAAGCCTCGGCACCAGGAAAAGTAGTAGTGACCGTGAAGAAGCCAATGCCATTTGCTTACAGTGACACTCACACAGTGTCATGGAATTATGAATCTAAGATGGAGACAAAGGGAGTCGAGGGAGAGACTTCAAAGGCTCGAATTGCTGAGATACACCAAAAAGAGGAATTAGTCACTAACATAATCAGAGTAGGTGGAGTTACAAGGAGTGGGCGATGCTATAGCCCAGAAGAAGTGGAAAAATGAAAAATTATTAAAGAGAGAAGTAGAGAAGAAACCCCAAAAGAAGAGGAGAAAGGAAAAGAAGAAGAGGAATTCTTGAAAATCGTGAAACAAAGCGAATATGATGTGATGGAACAACTAAAGAAGACTCCAGCAAGGATATCTCTATTGTCACTTGTCTTGACGTCTGAGTTACATCGGAAAGCATTACTAAAAGTTTTGAATGAAGCTTATGTTAAGCCTGATGTTACCCCTGAAGGTGTTGTCAACATGGTGGACTCAGTGAAATGTGTCAACATGATCACATTCACTGATGAAGAGATCATTTCTTAGTTTGAGAAAAATCAACGGGCCTTGCACATAACCCTCAAATGCAAAGAGTATATAGTTGCAAAAGTTTTGATTGATGGAGGATCGACACTAAATATCCTATCCAAGTCAACTTTGACCTCATTATCAATAAGTGAGGATGAACTATCACCTCGAGAAATGGTGGTGCGAGCCTTTGATGGAAATAGGAAAGGCATTATGGGAGAGATGATGTTGCCGTTAGAGATTGGTCCAAGTAATTTTCAAGTACTGTTCCAAGTTATGGATATTGAATCTGGTTACACTATGCTCCTGGGGAGACCATGGATCCACGCCGCTGGTGCCGTTCCTTCCACCCTGCATCAGAATGTTAAATACATTGAGAATGGGTTGGTCGTCACAATACATGGAGAAGAAGAAATTATGCTGTCAAAACCGATTTTAGTGCCATATGTGGAAAGTACAGAAAAAGAAGAGGAGAATTTGTGGCACAACTTTGAGGTAATTGAGACTGGGTTGGGAAAAGATGAATCTCCAATGCAAAGTGTGAATCAGGTGGTGGCTCGAATTATGGCTAATAGTGGATACTAGGAAGGAAAAGGCTTGAGCTCAAAACTGCAAGGTACGCAGACGCCGGTTTCATTTCCAGAAAAGTTAGACAGGTTTGGGTTGGGGTACGAAGTATCTCTGGAAGAAAGAATAGGGAATATGACTTTGAAAAAGACTGATAAGGATAAAATAAAGTATATTCCCCACTTGAGGGAAACATTCCTGACACCATCCGACACGATCATGTTTGGAGAAATCATTCAACCTCAATGTCATATCACTATCAATGCATTGCATGAAGAAGACCCAGAAGAATACATAGCAATTCGCCCTTTTGCTAAAGAAGAGTCACGTGAAGAACTCGGTAATCAATCAATGATTGATGTTATTGCTTCCAAGTAATTGTTTGAGTCTAGCTATGTTTTGATCTTATATTTATGTTATTTGAGACAATTAACTAAATAAAGTTACATGTTTATTCAGCATTCCTTTGTGTCACTCCCTTTGCTTGTTTGCATTTGTTAGTTTTTCTTTTTCCTATGTTTTTGTTAAAAAAAAACAAAAAAAAAACATAAACAAATCTTGTTTTATCATTTTTACTCTTTTTTTTTATCTTTCCAACTCCCCATAAATTACTTTCCAGGGATTTGAGTCATGTAGAAAGTTCGCCTCATGAAAGAGACCTTGAAAACTTGTCAATTGATTCTCCTATGACATTTGATGAAGAAAACTCTGGATCTGGTGAAGAGGAGGAAATTGTTGAAAAATTTGAAAAAATTCTGGAATACTATGAGAGAAAGTTTGATGTGGATAATGAAGTGATAGAAGTAATTAACATGGGAACTGAAGAAGACAAGAAGGAGTTGAAAATAGTAGATAATCCTGAGCGTACAGAAATGATGACACTACTAAAAGAATTTCTTGATGTATTCGCATGGTCCTACAGAGATATGCCTGGATTAAACCCTGAAATAGCGTCGTATAAAATCCCATTATACCCAGATGCAAAAGCGAAAAGGCAAAAATTGAGAAGAATGCATCCTTATATGTCACTAAAGATCAAGGAAGAAGTGACTAAGCAATTAGAAGCGAAATTTATAGAAGTGTCAAGACAACCAGAATGGATAGCAAACATTGTGCCAGTACCAAAGAAGGATAGGAAGGTCAGGATGTGCATGGATTATAAGGATCTAAATAAGGCCAGTCCAAAAGATGATTTTTCGTTTCCTTATATTGATGTTCTTATCGACAATACAGCTGTAAATCATAGGTTCTCGTTCATGGACAGGTATTCTGGGTACAATTAGATCCCCATGGATGTCAATGACAAAGAAAAGACGACTTTTATTACACCTTGGGGAACCTTTTGTGACACGGTAATGTCCTTTGGATTAAAGAATGCAGGGGCTACATATCAGCATGCTATGGTTGCATTATTTCATGATATGATGCATAAAGAAATTAAGGTTTATGTAGATGATATGGTAGCCAAATCCAAGGAAGGGGAAAGTCATGTAGCAGTTTTACAGAGGTTATTTGAGAGACTCATAAAGTATAAGTTGAGACTCAATCCTAATAAATGTGTTTTTGGAGCATCCACGGGAAAGTTACTCGGATTCATCGTTAGCAAAGAAGGAATAAAGGTGGATCTGGATAAGGCGAAGGTAATACAAGAGATGCCTCCTCTTAAGACAAAGCGTGAAGTGAGAAGTTTTCTCGGGAGACTCAATTACATCGCTAGATTCATTACCAACTTAACCAGCACCTGTGAGCCTATATTCAAGTTGTTGAAGAAGCATCAGTCGAGTGAATGGAATGAAGAATGTCAAGAAGCTTTTGATAAGATAAATGCTTATTTGATGAATCCTCCTGTGTTGGTACCCCCTACACTAGATCATCCTCTGATATTGTACATAACCGTACTACTAACCTCAATGGGAGCAATGCTGGGGCAGCATGATGAATCAGGAAAGAAGGAGCAAGCGATATATTATCTGAGTAAGAAGTTTAATGACTGTGAAGCCCGTTACATGGCTATCGAGAAAACTTGTTATGCTCTAGTATAGACCTCAAAAAGGCTAAGACAGTACATGCTCTATCACACCACTTGGCTGATCTCCCAAATGGATCCATTGAAATACATATTTAAAAGCCCTCATGTCATATTAAAGGTTTCAAAATGGCAAGTGATACTATCAGAGTTTAATATCAAGTACATGACTCAAAAATCCATCAAAGGAAGTGCAATCGCGGGTCATTTAACAGAAAACCCTCTTGAGGGTAGACAACTAATATCATTCGAGTTCCCTGATGGAGAAATATTGATGGCAGAAAGAGAAGAAGAAAGAGAGGAGCCTAAGTCTGTGTGGAAAATGTATTTTGATAGAGCAGTCAACATGCATGGTAGTGGCATAGGAGCCGTGGTTGTTTCACCAACTGGAAAGCAATACCCAGTTGCTATCAAACTAAATTTTGAATGCACCAATAATGTTACAGAGTATGAGGCCTGTGCCAGTGATTTACAAGTGGCAATTGACTTGGGGATGAAGCAATTAAAAGTATTTGGAGATTCGGCACTCATCGTTTATCAGGTGAATAGCGAATGGCAAACCAAAGATCCAAAGTTGGTGCCTTATCAAAAGTATCTGACTCAATTAATTGAGAAGTTTGAGGAGGTGATCTTCGTCCATTTGACTCGAGACAAGAATCAGTTTGCTGATGCTCTGGCCACTCTGGCCGTAATGACCAAGTTGGATATCCACAATAATGTCCAACCCATCCAAGTAAAGATACATAGTGAGCCCGCGTATTATGCTAATGTGGAAGGCGAGCCAGATGGTAAACCTTGGTATCATGATATCAAGCAGTATATCTAGCATAGAGAATATCCAACTTGGACAAATGAGGTGAATAAGAAGACTATCTGCCGGTTGGCAATGGCCTTTTTCCTGAACGGGGAGGTGTTATACAAGAGAAGCCATAACGACACCTTGCTTAGATGTGTGGATGCTCGTGAAGCTCATTTAATCATGATAGAAGTCCATGAGGGAATCTGTAGGACCCATGCTAATGGTCATATGATGGTGCAAAACATTCTAAGGAGCGGTTATTATTGGTCCACCATAGAAACAAGCTGCATAGAATATGTTCGAAAGTGCCATAAGTGTCAGATATATGCAGATAGAGTCAATGCACCTCCATTCCCTTTGCACAATATAGAATCTCCATGGCCTTTCTCAATGTGGGGAATAGATGTCATCGGCCCATCAATCCCAAGGCTTCCAACGGTCATCGCTTCATTTTGGTGGCAATTGACTATTTCACCAAGTGGGTAGAAGTGTCCTCATATGCCAATATCACTCAAAAAGTATTTTTGAAATTCCTCAAGAGGGATATTGTCTGTCAATATGGAATCCCAGAGAAGATAATCACAGATAATGCTGCTAATCTCAATGGTGCTAAGATTAAGAAGTTTTGTGAAAGTTTCAAAATCAAGCATCATAATTCAGCTTCCTACAGGCCTCAGATGAATGGTGCAGTAGCGACAACAAACAAGAATGTCAAAAAGATTATTGCTAAGATGGTTGTGAATTACAAGGACTGGCATGAAATGTTACCCTATGCTTTGCACACATATCATACCAATATACGATCAAGCATTGGGGTAACGCCTTTCTCTTTGGTGTACGGGATGGAAGCTGTCTCTCCTATAGAAATTGAGATTCCCTTTCTAAGGGTTTTAATGGAGGCAGAGTTAGAGGAATCTGAATGGGTGAAGACTCAGCATGAGCAGTTGAATATAATAGAAGAGAAAAGACTGACAGCTATTTGTCATGGCCAATTGTATCAAAGCAGAATGGCCAAAACATTTAACAAAAAAGTTCATCCCAGAGAGCTCTGTTCAGGAGATTTGGTTTTGAAGAAGATCCTTCCTAATTAAGAGGATGCTAGAGGAAACTGAGCTCCGAGTTATGAGGGTCCTTACATAGTCAAGCAGGCATTTTTAGGAGGGGCCTTAATTTTGCAAAATATGGATGGAGAGGAACTGCCAAGGCCAATAAATACTGATGCTGTCAAGAGATTCTATGCTTAAAAAAAAAAGAAAAAGAGTTCGTTAGGTCGAAAACCAGAAAGGGCAGCCTAAGCAAAAGTTAGGGCAAATAAACAAGCAAAATCTCAAAGAAAGAAGCTTGGAAACTCCAAACTGGGGCAATTTTTATTTTGCATTCAATTGGCCATACTGGGGCAAAAATGTCTGAAAGGTTAAAGGAAAGATGTGTTGAAGGAAGTAGCAACAGAGACAGTGGTTGAGTTATCAAACAGTTGCAGGGAATCAATTGAATGAGAAATAAGGAACCAATACTGGGGCAAAATTTTCCTTGCAAATTTCTTTTATTTCATTTTTCAAGCATGTGTCTTACCAGATATTCATGTACAATCATATTACCAAAGTAATAAAAGGAAGTTTGTTCATTCAACGAACTTCTATCTATTCATGAATGCATGTTCAACTCATTAAGTTATATCTCAAATAAGATAAATTTAAGGTCAACAATTTGATTTAACAATTCTTAAGCAATCCTTTAATGATTAATCTGAACTGAAAAATGTCAATAGCTTAAAGTACAAATTGCAATGCGATATTTGCTTTTGTTGCCAAGAAGATGTGGGGAGAAAGAAGGAAAAATGAAGAAGAGAAGAAGGAAGTCTAAAGGATTCCAATTGAACCAAAAGGTTAGATGAAGAAAAGCACGTGGATAAGGGTTCGATTGGTTAAAACTTTCCAAAGTCATCTCTAGTTCGAATAATAAAAAAAAAAAAAAAAAAAAAGAAAAAGGGGAAAAGAGAAGCAAACACAGATCAAACAAAAACAAAAACAAAGAAAAATGCATTTTAAATTCCGGGACGCAGTTGCCTATTGCCATTTAAATTCCGGGACGCAGTTATCCATTGCCATTAAATTTTAGGACACAGTTGCCCATTGCCATTTAAATTCCGGGATGTAGTTGCCCATTGTCATTTAAATTTCGGGACGCAGTTGCCCATTGCTTTTAAATTTCGAGACGTAGTTGCCCATTGTCATTTAAATTCTGGGACGCAGTTGCCCATTGTCATTCAAATTTCAGGACGCAGTTGCCCATTGCCATTTAAATTCTGGGATGCAGTCGCCCATTGCCATTTTAAATTTCGGGCCGTAATAGCCCATTGCTTTTAAATTTCGGGCCGCAGTAGCTCATTGCCTTTAAATTTCGGGCCGCAGTTACCCATTGCCATTTAATTTTCGGGCCACGGTAATAAAATTAAAAAAAAAAAAGAAAAAAGGAAAAAGAAAAGGATAAGGAAAAGGAAAAGGAAGAAAGAGAAAAAAATAAACACAGATCAGACTAAAAATAAAAAAATAAAAACAATGTTTTAAAAAAAATGTGTTTTACTTTCGAGCGCATCAGCTCCATGCATTTTAAATTTCCCTCAATTCTTTTGAGCGCATCGACTCCTTACATTTTAATTTCTGTCAATTCTTTGAGCGCATCAATTCTATGCATTTAATTTCTGTCAATTCTTTGAGTGCATCAGTTCCATGTATTTAATTTTTTATCAATTCTTTTAAGAGCGTCGGCTCTATGCATTTAGAAATTTTTGTCAATTCTTTTGAGGGCATCAGCTCTTTGCATTTTATTGTTCTCTCATTGTTTTGCAGTTATTATCTTATGCATTGCCGGACAAAATTGAAGTTTATATCTTTACTAGTTTCTTACAATGATAAAATGAAAAAATTATAATTTTTCTTTTATCTAGTAAGAAACAAGTAAAGAGGAGCAACTGTGAACCCAATTTTGCCCGGATTCCAAATAAATAAATAAAATAAAATGAAAAAACTAAAAAAAGAAAAAAATTGCTGCTTGATGTATTTTTTGAAGAAAACAATTTTCCTTTTCCTTGGTCTGCTCATTTTTATTTTTTGGGCCACGCATTATGCATTCCAGCACTGTTGCACAGCTCACACTCACTCACTCCGTTCTCACTTGTTGCACACACAGACAATATTCACTTTACTTTTTCATAAAACCATATCAAACAGCACATGAGAGAGGATTTGTTGGTCAGAATTTGCTTTCTTTCTCTCACGTATAAGCTGGCAGCACTTTCATAAAAGCAAGGGGGAATTTTTCAATCGGAGATAGAGAGAGTTGAAGCATCATATGAAAAAAAATTTAGAACAGAGAGGGGAATGAGAATTTTGAAAGAAAATTAGGAAAGTTCTCTCCAATCTTCATACAGAGAAAACTAACAAAAAACAAAACAAAACTTCTTGCTACTATTCATCTTCTTCAACCTCCCATCACAACTCAGCATCTTCTCCAATCTTCAACTTCAAACCACCACCCCACAACCTCCACAGCCACCCACACTCAGCCCCACAATCTCCAACAAGCCATCTCTCCTTCCCACTATTGTTCCAGATCCATGGAGCATCCCGCAAGTCGCACCCCAAGCCCGCGGTTCGAGCTCCACCACTGCACTAGAGACCACCATGCTAGACCACCAGACAGCACCGCTCTTGCTCATCCTCCATCGAGTTCCAACTCGAAACCCAACCAGATTCATCGAAGCTCCATCCTGTCCTCACGTTGAAGCCGCACCAAGACCCTCCTTCGCGCGCGACCGCAGAGCCAGATCCGCGCTGCAGCACCACAGCGAGCAGCCTCCGTCACCGGAGCTCCACCCCGCACCCCAATCCAGCGAACCACCGTACCGTAGAACCCGACCAAACGCCAGAACCCAGCTGTCCGCTCCGATCCACCATGCACTAGGCTGGAAACCGCGACACCCAGTTGAACCGTCAGCCACACCGAGTGTTGCTTCGCCGTCGGCACTCCACCGAGCTACTACCCGATCAGCCTTCATCTTCTTCCCCATTTGTTTTCCTACAACTTTGCAAAAAAAAAAAAAAGGAAACAGACCCTTTGGTTTTCATTTTCGTAAGCTCCCTATTTGGATTTTTTGTTTTGTTTTGTTTTGTTTTGTTTTATTTTAATTTCTGTTAGTTTATTTGTTTTTATTTTTTTAGAAGAAGTGGGCTTAAAAATATAAGGTTGTTGGGCCCTAAAAAACTAAATAGAAGGAGAAAACAAAAAGAGTAATTAATAAAGTAAAACAATTTCAATATTCTTTTAAAATAAAAAAATAAATAGAATTAATCGAGTTATGACAATTGTTAATTCTATTTTTTATAATCATCTAAGTTGTGGTAACTAGGTGATTCAAAAATTTATTTCAAATGAATTTTTAAAATCAAATAATTGAAATATTTTTATTAAAAGAGTAAAAAATGATATTAACTGAATTGCGACAGCTTGTTAATCTTATAATTCTTGTAATCATCCGAGTTGTGACAACTTGATAATTAAAAAAAAATATATATATATATATATATATATATATATATATATATATATATATGTATAAAATTACAAAAGTGAAAAATATAAAATAATTAAAATATTTTTAAATAAAAAAAGGATTAACTGGTTGTGACAACTTGTTAAATCCTATGACTTTTGTAATCATCTGAATTGCGACAACTTGACGATTTTTTTTAAAAAAGATAAGATTACAAAAGTGAAAAATATAAAATAATTGAAATATTTTTTAATGTAAAAGGGATTAACTAAGTTGTGACAACTTCTTGATCCTATAAATTTTGTAGTCATCTGAGTTGCGTCAACTTGATGATTTTTTTAAAAAAATAACTAACCTATAATTATTTTATATAGAACTACGTGACTTTGAGTTCCTCATTGCACCTGAGGATACGTAGGAGCAGAACTTTTATTCTGTCAAGCCAAATTTTAAATTTTCAAAAAATTATTTGTTTTGTTTAGCTTTTTCTTTTTAATAAAAGGGGTAAAACAAATATATTATGACATTACTAAGTTTTGCATAACTAATTTAAGGTACCGTCTCACGATGAGTGTGATAGGCGTGTTGTGGGATTAAGTTTCCACCCTTCCCTACACATAACTGACTCTCGAATCTGATCTGGTTTCGAAGATTATTTTCCAAGAAAGGTTTTCCAATTTTTTCTAATTTTAAATAAAGT
This sequence comes from Ormosia emarginata, assembly GCA_029884605.1. Taxonomy (NCBI): domain Eukaryota; kingdom Viridiplantae; phylum Streptophyta; class Magnoliopsida; order Fabales; family Fabaceae; genus Ormosia; species Ormosia emarginata. Next base: position 7,941,045 of record JAQQTP010000079.1, read on the forward strand.
TGGTGGCGACTCCTTTTAATTTATTTTATCTCGCCGCTCCCGCCGCTATTCCGGTCACGACAAGTATATTATGGAGGATTAGAGATGGAAATCGGGTGAGGATTTGGCACGAACCATGGATCCCTATGGAAGGCAACTTTCCAGCCCATTCAGCCAATATCGTAGATACCACCGTTCAGCTGGTTCATGAACTTATTGATCATAACACAGGGTCGTGGAACACAACCCTTGTCTCTGAACTATTTCCTGATGAAGTAACGTCATGCATATGTTCTTTACAGGTAGGACATGGTGATAAGCTGACTGTCTATTCTAGTTCTACAATAATAAAGGGATATTCTCAATGAGGAGTGTCTACAAGGTAGCGTGGAACAATATGTTAGAGGAAAAAAGACAAAATGGCATAGCTGGGTATGAATCTATGTTGGAGCTCAGGGAAGCAAATGGTCAATGGAAGAAAATATGGAAGTTACAAATCCCACCCAAAAACATAATTTTTATCTGGATGCTTTGCAGGGACATTCTCCCAATGAAATATAGATTAGCTTAAAGAGGTGTAGATAGGATCAGATTGTTACCTTTGTGGCTACCAAACTGAAAATATTCAACATATCTTTTGCAATTATTTTTGTCAAGGAGACATTTTCAAGCCAGCAAAGGGCTCTGATCTAAGGGAGAGATAGTTTTAAGATCTGGTTAGAGGTCATGGAACTGATCCTGAAGAATTACTCAGTTGACGAGCTATAATCTCTTTCAATACTTTGATAGATGTTTGGTACAAAAGGAATCTCTGTTGGCAAGGAAATTCTCCAAGAAGTGCAAGTTTCATATTGCAACATCAAAAGTTGCATTTTTCAGAAGTATGGACGGGAGATGGGGTGCAAGCCAACAGCCGAGTACATGTGTTTTAGCCCGTGATCCGGAATCTCGTCGAGTAGGATTGGACTCGGTATGCGTACCATCGGACTCCGCCATGAGTACCCAGCCAAGCTTTGATGACAAGTTGTCAGGATCCCGGATTACGACATTACTCCATAATAATAAGATCACTAAATCTGCGAAGTATCTTAACTACCAATCATGACCTTACGAGATTATGGGACTCATAACTACCTCTAACAGTTGATAACTACAATATCTACATTCCTATATTATAGAGATCTCCTCCAATAATAAGAAGAAGACAATCTCTAATAGGATACGAATCCTAAATACCTGCATTGAATACTGATCGCATTATAATTACAGTCACCCTCTATAAATACTAGGCTAAGTCATCTTAATTAAGTATCTGTTATCTCACTACATAAACCCTACTTGTGCACTGCTTGATTTAAGTGTTAAAGTCCCTTTGCAGGTATCCAACCCTCCTTATTCAACACACTCTGTTGCAGCTGCGCAAGGAGGGAACCACCGTAACGTGCCTATCTCAAGTATCCCTCTGAATCCACTTCAGAATATTAGCGTCGTATGTGGAAAACTGATAAACTTCTATTCCCACTTCAACCATGGTGAGCACAAGACAACACCCAAGGAAAGGAAGTGTTGCGCACGCTGTCCCTGATCAAGGACAGGGTCCAGTGGCATAGTGTAATCCTCCATTTGTTCCACCACCAGTGCACACTGAAACCTCCGCCACTAGGAGCTGACCTGTTATCGTTGAGACTCTTAACAAGGGCCACGAGACTTCGATTTCTATCGAAAGTCCTAACCTCTCACGAAGGGTCTCTATTCGATACAGACTTGTTTTTCTCGGAGGAGGAGCTAATAATGCTGATCAAGGGCTCAAGATTCCTCTTGTGCATGCTTGCTTGGGGCCTCGAACAACCATGCGAATCACGAGTCCCATTATGAGGACATTGTCCAGTCTGCAATGACAAGAAATGACGTTCAAGAATTATTGCGCTAATAAATAGCGCTGATCAATGACCAACGACGTTAGTTGGATGAATAAAGTCATCGGTTAGAGGATCTCGAAAGATTTGTGCGGCAGAGAATGACTATGGAAGGCGAAACACGGCCCACAACAGGCAAAAAGCCCAGCGTGATGGTGTCGAGGTTGTTGGAAATAATAACCTGGCCCCTGACCGTCAACAGCAACAATTCTTAGATGAATTAATGGCGTATAGAGTCCCAAGAAACTTCAAACCTCCTTCCAACTTGGAGCCTCATGACGGGACGACGGACCCTCAGGAACACTTGATGCTTACATTCAATCAATGCAGCTACATGGGGATTCCCTAGAATTATTGTGTTGCGCCTTTCCTCTCTTTTTAAAAAAGGGCACTCTCCGTTGATTCATTACCTTATGCGTAAAATCCGTTACAGGATGAGAGGATCTTAGACAACGCTTCTTGCTACATTACACCACTGCTAAGGAGCAGCCCATGTCGGTTAATTCTCTTTCTGGAATTCACCAAAGGAGTGACAAATCCCTACGCGAATACATTAAGAGATTCAATAATGCCTGCGTTGGTGTGGAAAACCTAGATGACAGGATTGTCCTTCATTATGCCAAGAATGACCTCTAGATTGATTCAGACTTCTTCCGGTCTTTGGAAAAAAAGAAGCCAGTGACTTTAGAGGAACTTTACTCGCGCTCTGACAAGTATGTCAAACTGGAGACCACTAAGGCTAAAGAAGTCTAGAAAAAGGTGAACTCATTCACTAGAAAAATAACCAGAACTCCAACCAGCCTCGTGGCTCCTCTAAGAGTAAACGATATCGGCTCAAGTATTCTTACTACACTTTTTTGAACACCCCACGAGAGACGGTTTTGATGGAGGTGCTTCAAACTGAGTTTCAGGATATTAAGAGGCTACCCCCTTTGAAGAAACAGTGTCATAAAGACCATTCGAAACACTGTAAATGACATAAAAGCTATGACCATAAATGAAAGATTATTACCAACTCTGGGATGTTATTGAATCCCTAATCAAGGAGGGATGATTGCAAAAATATATTAGCGGCTTCCGAAATAATGAGAGTCACGGAAGACAGAGGGATCGGAGATGTAGCTGCAATCCGAGGTGAAGTATGACTCCACGTCAAAGGAGAAGAACCCGCAGCCCCGCCAAAAAATCTCAAACTCCACCCCACCATGATACTAAAATTGATAGGATCGAAACTAGGATACCCAAGATGGGAGTAACAGGAAAGACCGGCTTGTTAGTACAATCTCTGGAGGATTTGCAGGTGAGGGATTATCTAATAATTCTTAGAAGAAAACACTTCGGGCTATAGTCTTGAGCGTCTCTAGCTCTACATGCAAACCCGTGTTGAAGACAAGGAATGACCGCCCATTTCCTTTTTCGACAAAGATTACAACGATATTATTCGAGATCACGACGACCCATTAGTTATTTTTGAAATAATATCTAACGTCGAAGTCCGGCGTATCTTCATCGATCAAGAAAGCTGGACAAACATTATGTTCATGGACGACTTTGAAAGATTTGAGTTCCCTCTATCTGGGTTAACACCTTATGATGGTGAACTCACTGGTTTCTCTGGGGAAAAGGTTATCCCAGTAGGTTGCTTTGAAACCTTTTTAACCCTAGGTGATGATAACATCTATAGGACTATTAAAGTTAGATTCTTAGCTGTGGATTGTCCATCAGTATACAACATTATTTTGGGTCATCCTACACTGAATGTCATTGTCGCAGTAGTATCAACCACTCACCAAGCCATGAAATTCCTCAATAAGAATAATGAGGTGGTCATGGTCAAGGATGATCAAATTGCAGCGCGCAAATGTTATAATGAAAGTCTGAAAATCTGTAAGACCCCCAAGAAAACAAAAACACGCACATCTAACCCAGTTCGGGATCAAGTCAACATCCTTATGACCGAGTTAGACATGTGTGAAGAAATTCGGGGCACTAGGCCCCAACCAGAAGAAGAGTTTCTTCCACTCTACCTCGGTGACAAGTTTGACTAGGTCACCAAAATAGGTGCAAATCTAGAAGAACAGGAGAGGATCCAGCTTATAGAGCTTTTGCAAAAAAACAAGGACCTATTTGCATAGACATCCTTTGATATGCTTAGGCTTGACCCCACTTTCATCTATCATCATTTATCTATTAAACGAGATGCGAGGTTGGTCTCAAAAAGAAAAGAAAAGTTAGCCCTGAGAGATAACAGATCATCGAGGAGCAAGTTAAAGAACTACTCAGTGTCGGCTTCATCAGGGAGATTTCATATACCATATGGCTCTCCAATGTGGTCCTGGTGAAAAAGTCAAATGAAAAGTGGAGGATGTGTGTGGATTATATGGACCTAAACAAGGCTTGCCCCAAAGATCCATACCCCCTCCCTAATGTTGACAAATTGGTTGACAGCTCCTCCGACTACTGTCTTTCATGGACGCTTACTTCGGGTTCAATAAGATCCTAATGTACCCCAAAAATGAAGATTAAACTGCTTTCATCATTGAAAGGGCGAGCTACTACTACAGGGTAATGTCCTTTGGCTTGAAAAATGTAGGAGCCACTTACCAAAGAATGATGAATAGGATTTATGAAAATCAAGTGGGGAGAATGCTTGAAGTCTACATTGATGATATGATAGTCAAGACCCCACTGTCTGGGTCACATACCTCGGACCTTAAAGAAGTGCTCGCCCAATTGAAAAAGTACAACATAAGGCTTAATGTAACATCTCCAATAACATGTTAGGCTTGTAAAGGGTTACGGAGGTAGCCTAATACTAGCTTAACATGTTTGTAAAGTTTCATGACAAACTGAGTTAGTTTAGGTACTTTGCTGCAACACAGAATATGAAAAGAACCCTAAAATGACTCATAAAATGGCATAAATTGCCTAGATAAGAGAAATAATTATGGATAAATTATTTTTAAGTCATAAATGATTTAAGGAAGTTGTAGTTAAAATTTGAAGGTAAACTGAGTTCGTTTGACATTTTTAAGCATACCAAGTACGTGTTTTGATACCGAATGGACTCAGCTCAAATATTGAAAATTAAGGAAACTGTGAAATAAGTATTAAGGTAAATCTTAAAATTTATTTTAATATTTATGAAAGTTAGAAAACTTGAAATAATAAGATCAAAGTATTCTTAGGAGATATGAATTTTTTGAAAGGACAAAAATGCCCTTGAAACTTGTTTATTAAAGTGAGATATTTATCTCACTTCTCCAACATCTTCCTTACGCTGGTTTCCATCAGAAATGAAGCATAGAAATAAGAGAAGAAATGTAGCAGGAAGGAAAACGAAGGGGAGAGAAGAGGAGAAAAATCAAGGGAAATCAAGAACCAAGCTTGAGGTAGGGGGTTTAAGTTCCTATTTCCATCTCTTTCTTTCTATATTTTTTTCTACATCTTTGAAGCTGCTATAAACAATAGACTTTAATGGTGTTTAGTGATTATCATGCATGATTTTCATTCTATTAAGCTCATAAAAAAATATGGTTTAGTTGATTATGGATGAAGCTTGTATCATGATTGTATGTTTGATTTTTTTATGAGATTCAAGGAATGAAAAGTGAGTTTTTTTTTTTTTTAGTTTCTTAGTTAGTGTTTAATCCAAATTTGGGGAATTAAATGTGTGTTTATAAGTTGTAAAGTGATTATGTTGTTGGAAATTATTTGAAAACATGACAAAAATAGAGAAAAATTGAAGTAGGAGGAGGAGGAACAACAACAATGTGTTGTTGTTGTGATGAACAGTAGCAACGTGCTACTGTACTGCTGTTGCAGCAGCAGCAATGTGTTGCTATTGCTGATAAATAGTAGCGATGTGCTACTCTGTTGCTGTTGCCAGTTACTGTTCTAGCCGAGAAATATAGAGAAATTGTCAAATTTAATGCAATTTAATGTTATTTTATACTATTATAAATGAATATAAACATGAATGATTCATGAATAATATGAAATTTATGAGTTTATATATAAAGATTCAAAGTTGTGATTAAGAATTAAGAAAAAACAATTATGTATTAAGCAATGGTGTATGATAACACTAAATGGAATTGATAAGCATAATGTTGGGAAGCATTACAATGATTAGATAAAGGTAGTTGAGGTAGAGTAAATTACTCCTTCTCTACATTATATTGAATGAATGAAAAGTTTAATAGTTAGGGTTTGCTTCCCTATTATTGTTGAGTCCGAAAATCTACAAGCGCACGGGTCGACAAGTAATATATATATGAGAGTTAGAATATCATGTCCCAAGGGATTGACAATTAGAACAATGTTAAAACTTAGTCAATATCCACAAAATTCTTAACTAAGCAATCGATATGTGAGAATGAATTATAATTAAAATAACAACTTAGAAGAAACAAAATAAGAAAACATCAAACACCAATTCCACAAGAGAATATGAGAATGATTAAAGCCTAAGGGTCCCTATTCACTTGCTACTTCAATGAATAATTGTAATTAACAAGCACCCATCAATGAAATGATATTTGTAAGCTAATAACCATCAATAGATAAGAGCCTATGTCTAGGACAATTACCCATGTGAAACCTGGCTAATCCACTATATGTCCATATGAGTTAATATAAGAATCACTCATTGAGACCAATTATCAAACACTTGCCATGCATGACCAAGAGGTATGTGTCCATCCCCTTAGTTAATCAACACACTCATACCAATAGAATGTAATTAAACATACATCAATCATACCATATCCATATTCACAACATCCTATTTCTAGTTCAATTGGAATATTAAAAACATGCAATTGATGGCCAATCAATAGCAAGTACTAAGCATAGATATGGATGAACAAAACCAATTTCATTGAAAAGATACTCAACTAATTACAAGTTAATCAAATCCATAGCAAGATCCAAGAGAGCCCCTAGATTAGAGTTTAGTTACACATCATGAAAGAGGAGAAAACAAATGAAATCAAATGATCCATCAAGTTACAAATCAAGAGGGAAAAAGGGAAAGAATGAACAAGATTGGTGAGATTCCAAGCTTGATCTTTCTCCTTGATCTTGATTCTCCCTTGAGTTACCTCCAATCGAAATGGGTTCCTCCTCCTCTCACTTGCTCTCTGGATTTCGTGCTTAGGTCAAAACTGAAGATCCCCTCATTCTTTCAAAAATCAGAATATAAGGGTAAAACTTGTGTGCCAGGATTTTTCCCATGCCTAAGCATAGTTATGAATCATGTGCCTCCCTCTGCTTGCCACGCCTAGGCGTGACTTCTCCACGCCTAGGTGTGGATGTCTCTATCTGAAAATCCTGAAAACCTGAGCTTGTCATGCCTAGGTGTGGCTTTTCCACGCCTAAGCGTGGATGACTTTGCCTGAATTGATCTGAGAAACTACAAGGACCATGCCTAGGCGTGGTCTTGTCACGCCTAGGCATGGGTTGACATCATCTTCTCTTGATGTTTTCTTCACAATTTAAGCTTCTCTTCACTTTCCTCATCCCTTCAAAGGCCTTTCCCATCGTAAATACCTGTGTCAAAACAATACTAAAGTCCATCAAATCATAATCCATCCAACTTTCAAAAACAAGATCTTCAAAGATTTAATTCTTAATCATTTGAATTAACAAGCTTAATTCACCAAAGTCATACAATAATTGAACCTATAGCCTTGAAAACTTAAGGATAGCATGCTCAAATACAATCAAATTCAAGTGAATTAACTTCATTTTGTGAAGTTATCACACCCCCAAACCTAAAGTTTTGCTAGTCCTCGAGCAAACTAATCCAAGCAAAGGAAGAGGTAATACAATCCAATCGAAAGGTCAGGAAACATGAGGCAAAGTGAACTAAGGCAGTTCCAACTTCCAATTATCATTCATATCCTCAGAAATCACATTTCAACCTCACAACAAGGTTCACACATGCAAAAAAATTCCCAACTATCATGATTACCCTTGAATTCCATTTTTGTGCATAAAAGATTTCTTGAGCTCATGTGTTTAAGACCCTTTCCTAATCATGAAGAGCAAGATGGATGAATTTATAAAATGCACATGTACTCTCAAAAGAATGTCCTTCATCCCTTTCTCCACTAATGTAGGCAAGACAGAATCAAAGATCATGAGGGTCTTTTAAGCTTGTAATGTAAAGTTAAGGGTAGTGGCTAAGAAAGAAGGGAAAGGACTTGAATTCAAATATCAAACACATAATCAATCACTTCCATTGAATCAAGCCAAGCATATAGATGCACAAACAGAATCCAAATTGAAGAATCAACCTTCTTTATTCCATTTTCTCATCATTTTTTTTATATTTCTAAGATCATATGTACAACCCTATTTTCATCAAAAGGGCTTCAATTCACAGCCCACTTATTCACTTTCTTTCTTTCTTATTTTTTTTCATTTCTTTCTCTTTTTTTATATTATATTATTTTTGAATGAAAGCTAGTAACCACAAATTCCTAGATTTTTATCATCATGCAAAACACCATGGCATAAACCAACAGAACTGCTCAATCATGTGTTCAACAAAGGACCTGCAATGAGGGGAAGAGATTTTCCTTTTACCAGCATGGTTGAAGAGAGTGAAGAGATTAGGTTTAAAGAAGGAAAAATCAGGCCACACACGCGCACAATGACCTTCAAAAGGAGTACTAGGGATATCATTCAATCAAGATTGGCTTGAAAAGCTCAATCAGTCCAAAAAAATGCCTTAGTCATTTCCTCAACAAAGCATTGGCTAGGATTTCGCCTCAAAAGGGAATCAGACAAACTATTGAGATGCAATTAGACTTTACACATGCCAAACATAAATTTTTCCAATCATGCATTTCATTCATATTCCAGAATCCACCACGCATGCAATTGGAAAATTCTCTCATACACAGTTATGGCAGTAAGTGTAAGCACAAAATTCTGAATATTTATAAGTGAGTTCCTAAGCAGTGAGGTGTATATTTGATCCACATAATCATCAAATATTCAAATAAGAAATCTAGCATGCGCAAACTCAATCTGCCTCAAAGCACACTCATCAATTCAATTCATAATTCACGCAACCCTCAAGTCATAATGAAGCTCACTCATATCCGACATTTGGGAAAAAAGAATTTAAGCAAAAAGGAAATAGAAGGGAGTCAATATATATATGTCCAAACAATGATTCAGCAATCAATCACAAAAAGATCATAATTTCCCCCCTAAACCTAAGATATGTAGTGTCCCACTGTATCCAAAAGAACTAAAGTCTAAAAAAAAATATGTACAACAGACTGAAAATAAAGACTGAAAAATAAAGCAAAAAAGAGTATAAAAACAATAGGGCCTGGTGCCTCAAAACAAGTCCTCCTCATCAAACAAGTCATCACCCTCGGTGCCCATCTCTGTATCATCCACAAGTGGAGGAGGTGAAGGAGAAGGTGAAGTTGCAACTGGTGGAGCTGCAAAAGGAGGAAATGCGGGAAAATCATCCATTGGGCATCCCTGACCCAATGTCATCCAGTGAATGCTCTGGTAAATCACAGCTAGCATCTCCTGCTGTGTAGCCAGCATCTCCTGCTGCCGATCTAGGCGCTAATCAACAGAGGCAGCCCAAGCAGCATCAAAGACTGGAGCAGGCTGTGGGACTGGTGCAGGGGTAGGCTGTGGAGCTGGTACAGGAGCAGGCTCGGGATCTGGGGGCTTGCCTGCGCTTCTCCTAGGCAGTCATGATTGTTTGAACTACCCTATCCGTCATAGGACTCTTCAGCTTCACGTGCACCTTAGTATTTTTCCATTTGGCGTGAGCTCTCTCACAAAGCCAACAGATTAGGAAAGGGAAGAAAAGCGATTTGAGCCTGGAAGTGATGCACAGTCTGATCTGGTCATAGAGTATCTGAGCAGTGTCCACCTGTTGCAGATTGTGGATTGTATACAACATGTACGCCCATTCAAGATAGATCTCTGACCTGTGCTCAGTGGGGAGTAAGCAGGAACACACAAAGTGATTCCAAGGGCGTAGCTCACGGCACAAGCTCTCCTGTTTGATGAATCGGATGGAATGATCTGAGTTCCGCTGAACCTGAACAGGGAAAGCCGATCACAGATGCTGGCCATGACTGTGCTGAATGGGGGTTCTCCCTCCTCTTCAGGTAACTGTAAAGTCCGATAAGTACACTGAAGTGGAGGAGGGCCAAGGTCCATGACCAGGTAAATGCGCTCTACAGAATAATCAACCACCTTCCTTCTGACCCTAGTAGTTGTAGAAGAACGTTTCTCAGCATGAGCATTAGCATAGAATTCCTTAACTATAACAGCCACAGGCTCCTCAGTGGGATGCTCAGCAAAGGTCTTCTAGTGGAGTGCTTTAGTGGCATCAGAAATGGCTGGATAGCGTGCCACATTGATACCATGGAACTCCTTTTCTGCAATGATGTTGATCTTGCGCAGATGCTGCCAGAAGTAATCAAAGGCATCCTGCGATGTAAAGAAGGCAGGGTCAAAGGCCGGAGTCTCATTAGTGTCCTCAGCCTGGTTTGGTCTAACCTCAACAGTTTTTCTTTGACATTTTGACATGATCAGAGGATACCTAAAAAGAAATAAATCCTAGTTATGACCTTTGAACAAGAATCAAGCAATCAATTTAAGCAACCATCCCCAGTAAGAACAGTTTGTAATGCAAATAATAAGCCCAATCAATCACAAAGGTCACTCATGCAACTTATTAAGTTCAAAGCTCACCCAAATCAATAATCCCAACTAAATCAATTCATAGCCATACCAAACCAAGCATCATAACATGTAATGGCACAATGACTCAGCTAACAGTCAGCAAAGAATAAGATCAATGATCATACTATTCAAGAAGTCCAATATTGAAACAGCCAGACCCTTAAAAATCAATATCCCAGCATCCACACATTAATCCATAGCAATAACATATCCAAACGGGGGTCATTGATTAGTCCACACATATAAACAAAATATGTCCAACATATCAGTCATAGGAACAATGCATAGCAGCACCAAATGATTCAAAAATTAATGCAAACCCAAACCAAACCAGTTCAAAAACAAACTAATTACAATGCAACCCCAAAGGTGACAACAGATCTTTCAAAAAAAAATCAGAATGGTAATTCAAAATGAAGACAGAGCTCAAGCATCATAACAATAAAAATTAACGTCCTCCAATCTCATCACAGCATCACCATATCAATCATGCATAACCCAGTTAAATTTTAGCTGATGCAATTGACTCACACTATTAACAGAGCAATGTAAGCATGCAAACCACATAATTGAAAACTAAAAGAAAATTAGGCAAACAAATCCAACTATCAATCAAACCATCATGAAACAAGTCATCCCTAACCATACAAGTCACAACTCAGTGAAGTCTTAACCAAAACCAGTGCACAACCTAGCACTAACCCAAATGAATGAGCCAAACATGGCAATAGTACCATTGACAATCCACAGGAAATGGGCAACAACCAGAAATGGGCAAGGAATCAGCAACACATGTAATGAGCCAAGGTAATCAATACTGGGATAAATTAGCCACAACTGTAAACAAAATAGGCTAATCACACATATTAATCAATTCACCAACAAATAAAGCACAGCAACTTTATGTAAATATATCAAAACTAGGCCCAGCAACATAAAAGTACAAAAAAATAGAAAAGAAAACTTATCGTGGATGCAGCAAAATTGAGCCAAGCACCAAAGTAACCAAACAATAGGCCCAAGGAGAACCAAAAGGGCAAGTGAAATAGGGTTATGGAAGAAGGGTAGCTACGGTGGTGATGGTGAGGATGTGGGGAAGGAGGAAGGAAATACGGTGGAGATGGAAGAAGCTACGGTGGTTATGGGGGAAATGGTAGCAGGAAGAGGGTGGAGAGGAGGTGGTGGGGTTTGTAGGAGAGTTGGGAAATGGTGGTGTGGCTACGGTGGGTGGGTTGTAATTGTGGGAAATGAAGGGGCTACGGTGGTTGGGTTGTAATTGTGGGAAATAGAAGGGGTTACGGCGGTGGTTGGGTGAAAAAGAGGAAGAAGATTTGTAGGGGAAGAAATAGAGGAAGAAGATTTGTGGGGGAAGAAATGGGGGAAAAAGATGGAGTTCGTGTACGAAGGGGTGGGAGAACAGAAAGGGAGTTAGGGCATTCAGAAGGGGAATAAGAAAGAAAGGAAAGAACTGTTGCATTTTGTGTAGCAGTAGACACATCACGCCTAGGCGTGACTTTACCACGCCTAGGCATGGTTATCAATTTGAATTTTATTTTATTTTTTTTAAAACAGCAACACCACACCTAGGCGTAGAAAACTCAGGCCTAGGCGTGATGCTTGCAGGTCAAAAATGCTGAAAACGTAGAGAAGACCATGCCTAGGCGTAAAACATCCACGCCTAGGCGTGAAACTCTCTAAAAATTTCCTCATGTTGCAGCTAAGACCTCCACGCCTAGGCATGTAAAATCCACGCCTAGGCGTGGCTTTCTAGACCTCAAATCTGAACAAAACAACCAAAACACCCAACTTTTTATGCATCCAACACATCTTTCTCATTTTCAAACATCTAAGAAACAGTATGGGAATGTCAATAACTATCAATGCTTTAAATTGAAAAATAAACACTATAAATTAATCAAAAACAAAAACAAAACATGAAGAAATGAAAAATCATGCATAAAAATGTCCTAAGCTAAGAGATAGGGTTAAAAAATTGGGTTGCCTCCCAATAAGTGCCTTATTTATAGTCATGGCTGGACTTTGCAGACTCTCAAGATGGAGGAGCGAGGGTGAGTGAGGTTTTGTGCCTCTCCACCTCACCACCTAAGTAGGGCTTGAGCCGCTAACCATTGACCTTGAAGGTTAACTTTGAAACTGGGTCTTCCAAGGTTACGACACCATAATGAAACACTTCCATAACAAAAAATGGACCTGACCATCTAGATTTGAGCTTGCTAGGAAATAGTTTAAGGCTTGAGTTGAACAGGAGAACCTTCTGCCATGGTGCAAAGTTTCTTAGGATAATACGATTGTTATGCCACTTATTCACCTTGTCTTTGTATATCTTGGCATTTTCATATGCTTGTAGATGAAATTCCTCAAGTGCATTGAGTTGCAACAATCGTTTCTCTCCACAAGCTTCAGAATCTCAATTCAATCTCTTGATGGCCCAGTAAGCATAATGCTCAAGCTCAACTGGAAGGTGACATGCCTTGCTAAAAACTAGTTGATCGAGGGACATGCCATGAGGGGTTTTGTAAGCAGTGTAATATGCCCAAAGAGCGTTATCCAGCTTCTTCGACCAATCCTTCCTAGAAAGGCTCACAGTTTTCTCCAGAATCTACTTCAACTCTCTATTAGAAACCTCTGCTTGGCCACTTGATTGTGGATGGTAGGCTGTGGCTACCCTATGTGTCACCCCGTATTTAGCAAATAATGCAGCAAAGTACTTGTTGTAGAAATGAGATCCCTCATCACTAATAATAGCACGAGGGGTGCCAAACCTCGAGAAGATGTTCTTTTTCAGAAAAACCAAGACCACCTTGGAGTCACTAGTGGGTAAAGCACAGGCTTCCACCCACTTCGACACATAATCCACCGCTATAAGAATATAATAGTTGCCAAAAAGTGATACAAAGGGTCCCGTAAAGTTTATGCTCCACACATCAAAGAGTTCCACTTCCAAAATGGAGTTGAAGGGCATCTCATTCTTCTTTAAGATATTGCCAGTCTGTTGACAATGGTCACAGTTAGCTGTATAGGAGTAAGAATCTCGAAACAAAGAAGGCCAATAGAAGCCTAATTGCAACACCTTAGCCACTGTCCTTTCACCCCCATAGTGACCTCCATATGGTGAAGCATGACATTGCTCAAGTATTGCACTAGTCTCCTCCATAGTAATGCATCTCCTAAGCACTTAATCAGCACATTGCTTAAAGAGAAATGGCTCATCCCAAAAAAAATATCTGACATCATGAAGAAATTTCTTTTTCTGATGATAAGACATTTCAGATGGCACCAATCCACTCACTATATAGTTAGCAAAATCAACATACCATGGATCTGAACTAGCAAACACAGCAAATAATTGTTCATCTGGAAACGTCTCACCAATCAAGGCTGGGTCTTGCTGATACTTCTATTCTCTAACCTGGAAAGATGATCAGCCACCTAATTTTCAGCACCCTTTCGGTCTCTGATCTCAAGATCAAACTCTTGTAATAATAACACCCAGCGAATTAACCTTAGCTTGGCATCTTTTTTGCTTACAAGATACTTAATGGCAGAGTGATCTATGAAGACAATGCCTTTGGTGCTAACCAAATATGCTCTGAACTTGTCAAAAGCAAACACTACAGCAAGGAGCTCCTTCTCAGTGATGGTGTAATTCAACTGAGCATCATTGAGTATCCGGCTTGCATAATAGAAGGAATGAAAGATTTTGTTCTTCCTTTGGCCTAACACTGCTCCAATTGCATAGTCACTAGCATTACACATGAGCTCAAATGGTAAGGTCCAATCTGGAGTAGTGATAATGGGTGCTGAGACAAGCCTCTTCTTTAATTCCACAAAGGCTTCCATACAGGCTTCATTAAACTTGAAAACCACATCCTTTTCCAGCAAGTTACACAATGGTTTAGCAAGCTTAGAGAAGTCTTTGATGAACCGCCAGTAGAATCCAGCATGACCAAAGAAACTCCAAACTCCCTTCACTGAAATTGATGAAGAAAGTTTCTCAATCACTTCAATTTTAGCTCGGTCCACTTTCATTCCTTTAGCTGACACTCTATGGCCAAGTATTATTCCCTCTTGGACCATAAAATGGCACTTCTCCCAATTAAGCACCAAATTGATTTCCTCGCACCTTTGCAACACTAGGGCCAAGTTCTGAAGACAACCATCGAAAGAATCACCAAAAACAGAGAAGTTGTCCATGAATATCTCCAAGCAGTTCTCCACCATATTAGTGAAAATGGCCATCATACACCTCTGAAAGGTAGCAGGGGCATTGCACAACCCGAAGGGCATTCTTCTAAAAGCATAAGTACCATATGGGCAGGTGAATGTTGTTTTCTCTTGATCATCAGGGACAATAGCAATCTGATTGTAGCCCGAGTACCTATCTAAGAAATAGTAAAACTCATGACCTGCCAACCTATCCAGCATCTGATCAATAAATGGCAATGGGAAATGATCCTTTCTGGTTACAGTGTTAAGCTTCCTATAATCCATGCATATGCACCATCCAGTGATAGTCTTGGTGGGAATCAAATCATTATTCTCATTTGCTACAACTGTCATTCCACCTTTCTTGGGCACGCACTGAAATGGGCTCACCCATTTGCTATCAGAAATAGGGTATATGATACCCGCATCCAGCCGCTTGATAATCTCCTTTTTGACAACCTCCTTCATGATGGGATTTAGGCACCTCTGATGTTCAATGGTTGATTTATGGTCAACTTCCAACAATATTTTGTGCAAGCAGATGGTGGGGCTAATACCCCTGATATCCACAATGGATCACCCCAAGGCCTGTTTGTATTCCCTGAGCACTCTGAGCAACTTAGATTCTTGCTCTTCTGACAAGGATGAGGAGATGATAACTGGCAATGTGGACTCCTCCCCTAGGTATGAATACCTCAAATGATCAGGTAGTGGCTTGAGCTCCAGCTTGGTTGGAACTATGACAGAGGGTTAGAGACTGAGCTTATCAGAAGGTATGTTCAACGGTTCAAAACCTGGTCTCCTGTAAAACTTAGCAGACGCGTCAAGTAGTTTAATACATTCCATCACATCATCCCTATCTATATACTCATGTATGGATGTTAATGATAAAGCAAGGGATCATCAGTGAAATTAGTATGGAATATAGTATTAACTACTTGATTAATCATACCTAAGTAAGAACATTCTTCATGGTCATTGGGAAATTTCAAAGATTTGTAAATGTTAAAAGTTACCTTATCCTCATTGACCTGCATTGTAAGCTCACATTTTTGGACATTGATCATAGTCTTACCCGTGGCCAAGAAAGGTCTCCCAAGAATCAAGGGCACATTGTGGTCCTCTTCCATATCTAGAATGATGAAATCCACTAGAAAGATGAACTTGTCTACCTTGACTAATATATCTTTTATGACCCTTTTAGGGTATGTGAGAGAATGGTCAGCCAGTTACAAGGTAACTGAAGTCGGCTTCGCCTTCCCCAAACCTAGCCTTTGAAAGATGGATAAAGGCATTAAGTTTATGCTTACCCCTAGATCACACAAGGCTTTTCCAAAGAATTGGCTCCCGATTGTGCATGGAATGGTAAAGCTCCCAGGGTCTTTCAATTTGGGAGGTAGCTTGTTCTGCAAGATTGCATTACACTCCTCTGTGAGAGCCACGGTTTCATAATCCCCCAATTTCCTCTTCTTGGACAAGATGTCCATCATGAACTTCACATAACTCGGCATTTGTTTTAACACCTCAGCAAATAGAATGTTGATGTGAAGCTTCTTGAAAATTTCCAAGAATTTTTGGAATTGAGCATTAAGCTTCTGCTTTACTAGCCGATTAGGAAAAGGTGGAGGTGGTGTTATGGGCTTGTCCTCCTTCTTCTTGTCTTCAACCCTGTCCCTAGCAATTTTCTTATTTTTCTCAACCTCATTACTCATAACCTCTTCATCTTGAGCCACCTCTATTTCTTCTTCAAGTTGTTTGGTCATTGGATTACCTTCTATCTCTTTCCCACTCCTCAATGAGATAACCTTGCAATACTCATTAGATGCACCCTTGGGATTGTTGATGGTGTCACTTAGGAAATTCCCTAGGGGCCTGTTATTTAGAGCTTGGGCAAGTTGGCCCATTTGAGTCTCAAGATTCCTTAATGAACCTGCTTGGATTTGCATTAATGCATCGTGGGATGCTAGCCTTGAATCAGTCTTGGTCATGTAATCTTGTTGACTGGTCATTAACTGAGCAAACATCTTCTCCAAATTGGAAGTTGAAGTCGATGTTGAAGTTTAGGCTTGAAGGGGGCTCTGTTGTTGAAAACCTGGAGGAGCATGAGGTGCTTGATTATGCTTATAAGATGAGGAAGAGCCTTGAACATTTCCATCCCATGAGAGATTAGGATAGTTTCGCCAACTGGGGTTATAAGTATTACCAAACGCAGTGTTGTGACTCGGTTGATGGAATTGACTATCATATTGTACATTTTCCAAGCTAGGCATATAATTAGCAGTGGAGTGACGATCCCCACAATGATTACAAATTTTTGTTGAACTATTAGCTCCACTGGTTACTGAATTTACTCCCATGGTGTCAATTTTTTTAGAAAGAGCAGCCACTTGAGCTGAAAGTGAAGTTAGAGCATCCACCTCATATATGCCGGTAGCCGTTCTCCTAGGAGTAGTAACCCTTTCTGCTAGCCACTGATAGTTGTTGTTAGTCATTTCTTCCAACAGGTCATAGGCTGCATCAACAAGTCATTTCTCCTTCAAACTGCCTGAAGGACAAGATGTCATTCCTGTACTTCATTGCCTTCATGGGAGGAAAGAATCGATCCAAGATCTTCTAAGCCAACTCTTCCCAAGTAGTGATAGGATGCTCCGGTAAGGAATGAAACCATGCCTTGGCCCTATCCCTCAAAGAAAAAGAGAAGAGCCTCAAGCGAGTTACATCATTAGTCATCTCGTGATGCTTGAAAGTATCACATATCTCTAGGAAGTTGGCTAGATGAGCATTAGGATCTTCATGGGGCAAATCTCCAAATTGCACATTATTTTGAACCTTCTAGATAATAGCAGGCTTGATCTCAAAAGTCTATGCTTGGACAGCTGGTCGTCTAATGCTAGATCAGATTTCTCTTGCATTTGGGGTGGCATACTCCTTCAAGGGTCTTTTAGCATTTGTTTCCTCTGCCATCTCAGATTTGTTAACCAAAGTTGGTGCTTGTGCTTGTACTCGTTGTTCTCTTAGCAATCTACGAAATGTCTTCTCGATCTCAGGATCGTAAAGAAATCGAGACATACCTTGAGTTCTTCGCATACAAGAGCCAAGTACTTGAAAATTAAAAAAAAATGTAAAACAAAACAAACAAAACTTGAAATAAGAATTGTGAATAGATGTAAGAAATAACACAAAATCTAAACTCAATCCCCGACAATCGCGCCAAAAACTTGTTGAGTCCGAAAATCAGCAAGCGCACAAGTTGACAAGTAATATATATATATATATATATATATATATATATATATAATATATTATATAGTATCGAGTATCGTGTCCCAAGGGATTGCCAATTAGAGTAATGCTAAAACTTAATTAATATCCATAAAATTCTTAACCAAGCAATCAAAATGTGAGAGTGAATTATAATTAAAATAACAACTTAGAAGAAACAAAATAAGAAAACACCAAACACTAATTCCACAAGAGAAGATGAGAATGATTAAAGCCTAGGGGTCCCTATTCACTTGCTACTTCAATGAATAATTACAATTAACAAGCACCCATCAATGAAATGATATTTGTAAGCTAGTAACCATTAATAGATAAGAGCCTATGTCTAAGACAATTACCCATGTGAAACCTAGCTAATCCACTATCTATCCGTGTGAGTTAACATAAGAATCACTCATTAAGACTAATTATCAAACACTTGTCATGCATGAACAAGAGGTATGTGTCCATCCCCTTAGTTAATCAACACACCCATACCAATAGAATGTAATTGAATATACATCAACCATACCATATCTATATTCACAACACTTTATTTCTAGTTCAATTGGAATATTAAAAACATGCAATTGATGGCCAATCAATAACAAGCACTAAGCATAGATATGGATGAACAAAACCAATTTCATTGAAAGGATACTCAACTAATTACTAGTTAATCAAATCCATAGCAAGATCCTAGAGAGCCTCTAGATTGGAGTTTAGTTACACATCATGAAAGAGGAGAAAACAAATGAAATCAAATGATCCATCAAGTTACAAATCAAGAGGGAAAAGGGAAAGAATGAACAAGAATGGTGAGATTCCAAGCTTGATCTTCCTCCTTGATCTTGATTCTCCCTTGAGTCACCTCCAATCGAAATGGGTTCCTCCTCCTCTCACTTGCTCTATGGATTTCGTGCTTAGGTCAAAATTGAAGATCCTTCCATTCTCTCAAAAATCAGAATATAAGGGTAAAACTCATGTGTCAAGATTTTTCCCACGCCTAGGTGTGCCTTTCCTACGCCTAGGCGTGGTTATGAATCACGTGCCTCCCTCTGCTTGCCACGCCTAGGCGTGACTTCTCCATGCCTAGGCATGGATGTCTCTATCTGAAAATCTTGAAAACCTGAGGCGTGGCTTTTCCACGCCTAAGCGTGGATGACTCTGCCTGAATTGGTTTGAGAAACTGCATGGACCACGCCTAGGCGTGTATTTGTCACGCCTAGGCGTGGGTTGACATCACCTTCTCTTGATGTTTTCTTCACAATTTGAGCTTCTCTTCACTTTTCTCATCCCTTCCAAGGCCTTTCCTATCTTAAATACCTGTGTCAAAATAATGCTAAAGTCCATCAAACTATAATCCATCCAACTTCCATAAACAACATATTCAAAGATTCAATTCTTAATCATTTGAATTAACAAGCTTAATTCACCAAAGTCATGCAATAATTGAACCTATGGCCTTGAAAACTTAAGGATAGCATGCTCAAATACAATCAAATTCAAGTGAATTCACTTCATTTTGTGAAGTTATCAATTATGCAAAGAGAACATGATTATGTGAAAAGTATACGAAATAATGGTTTTATGAACAATTATGCATGTTTTGTTTTCAAACTTGTTGCTTGTTGTTCTGTGTATAGATGTCCCCACGCATTGGGCCAAAGATGCTCCTAATGCCAGGGTTCTGGGTATTCAAAAGGGCAATACCCATGATATTCAAAAGGGGAATACCAGGTAATGTAAGGTGGACAAGGAACAAAATGGCTTCCTACCTGAGGATATACAAGGAATAAAAAGACTTCCTAGAACAAAAGGCCTTCCTGGATGGAGATGATTCTTGGAACAAAAGGATTCCTGGAATAAAATGATTCCTAGGAATGTGCAAGTAACATGATCAGTTTTACCAAATAAAACCTTTTAAAAAGCATTGCATAAACATATTTTAAGGCAATCATTAGGCATAACTATACATCATAATGCATTGCATAAAATGGCAATTGTATAAGCAATTGCCTTGTTTTCTATTATTGTGAAAATTAAGGATAAAAGTTAGTTAGAAAAGGTCAGGAATGGTATTTAATAGTGAGTTAAGTGTTGTTTCTAGTACGATGATAAATGTTTAAAATACTAGTTATTCAAAGTGATTGATATGTGATTAAATTAAATATTTTAGTAACTAAATGAACTGTCTGCCTTGGGAAAGGAAATGACTGAGTTTTGACTTCTGTCACCTTTCCATATATTATGTTTAATCTGGTTTTTCCTTGAAGCAGCTAGATTTACCATGATGTTGCGTTTCAAACTTACTACTGAGAATTATTAATTCTCACCCCAGTTCCTTTTATGTTTCTAAGATAAATCCAGAGAAAGACCACAATAGGAGCAAAGGAAGTGTTGAAGACTAAGTTTGGATTTATGTAGTTCTATATATTTTTTTATTTTATATTAATGGTTATGTAATTAAGTATTTACAGTCAGTTTTGTAAAAGGTTGTAATCTTAGACATATTAGAGAGTTTTGTGGTAAAGAGCAAGTTGCCAGATGCGTAAAAGGTCTTGCTCTCTTACTTTGTTAAGGCTCTATATATGTATGCATTATATTTGTTATACATGTTATGATTACGTTTTAAGTTTTTATGTTTTAAATCTAGAAGTGACATACTTAATTCTATTTACTCAGCATATTTAGGTTATGCTACAATATCTAGGATTAGGATGTTACACATAATCTAGAGAAATGCGCATTTGGGGTATAGGCTGACAAATTCTTGGACTTCATATTGACTCACCATGGAATCAAGGCTAACCTAGACAAATGACAGGCGGTGCCTAACATGCATAGCCCTTATAACATCAAAGAGGTACAACAACTGATAAGACAAATCGCAATCCTCACATGGTTTCTTGCTAAAGGTGCTCACAAATCTTTTCTCATTTTCAAGTTGTTAAAAAAAAGGATAGATTTTGAATGGACTCAGGAGTGTGAAGATGTTTTTACGTCTTTGAAGAACCTCTTGTATTCTCCTCTCATTCTAACAAGGCTAAACCTAGGTGAAACATTATATGTATTCCTTTCTATTCATGAGGAGGCCATAAGTTCAGTGCTTATCTGGGAAACGGTTGGAGATCAGCAATCGATTTATTTTGTCAGTAAGGTACTACAAAGTCCTGAACTCCGCTATCAAAAAATAAAAAAGGTTGCATTTGCCTTTATTATCACAGCAAGAAAACTCAGACAATACTTTCAATGTCATCCAATGGTGGTAAGGACAGACCAACCTATCCGACAGATACTACATAAACTAGACCTAGCAGGAAGGATGATGATGGCCTGGTCTATTGAGCTTTCCAAGTTTGGAATTGTGTACGAGCCTAGGTTAGCAATCAGGGCACAAGCACTTTCAAATTTTCTTGTTGAGCTTACTTCAGACCCCAGAGATCCCGAGGGAATATTTTGTACTATATTCATAGACGGGTCCTAGAACCCCAAGGGGAGTGGCTCCGGGATAATTTTGGAAAACTCCAAAGGAGGTAAGCATTGATAACTCCCTGAGATTCGAATTTTCCACTTTGAACAACCTAAAGAAGTATGAAGCTTGTATCGTTGGACTGGTTATGGCTAGAGAATTGGGAGCAACAAAGATTACACTTTGTAGTGACTTTCAACTTATGACTTCCCAGATGCAAGTAATTATCAGGCTAGGGAGCCTCTACTTCAAAAATGCCTAGTAAGAGTACAAGGGCTCCTCAAAAGTTTCCAAACAGTAAAGGTGGAGCACATACCCTGGGAACATAATTCAAGGGCTGACCTTCTATCCAAGTTGGGTAGCACCAAAAGCTTGGGTAACAATCATTCAGTGATCTAGGAGACCCTATCACAACCCTTCATCATGGACACATCCGTATTCTAGCTGGAAGAGTAAGAGCACACTTGGATCATACCAATAATGAAATACTTACAATACGATATCTGTCCCGAGGACCCCAAGGAAGCTTCCAAGTTAGTAAAAACAACGGTTCGGTACACCATTTACGATGGATAGTTGTAGCAGTGTGGATTTTCTTTGTCTCTCCTTAAATACCTCACGCCAAAAGAAGCAGAATATGTGCTGGTTGAAGTCGATGAAGGGAGTTATGGACACCACTTAGGAGGGAAAACCTTGGCTTTAAGGTACTCAGGGTTAGATATTACTGACCAACAATGGAAGCGGACTCTCTTGCACATGTCCAAGTATGCCACAAATGCCAATGACACTCTGACCATTATCATGCTCCACCTGAGGAACTATCCATGATGTTTGTATCCTGGTCATTCTACCAGTGGGGTATGGATATCTTGAGTATGTTCCCTTAAGAACCCAGACAACTGAAATTCTTAGTGGTAGTCGTAGATTACTTTACTAAATGGATTAAAGTAGAGCCCCTAGTCACTATCACCTCAACTCGAATCCAAAAATTCACTTGGCGCCACATCATTACTAAGTTTGGAATCCCAGAATCCACTGTGACGGATAACGGGACACAATTCAAAGATAAGGGGTTCAAAGAGCTGCTTGCTTAGTTGAAAATTAAACATCATTGCAAGACTATGAAGAACCCCCAAACAAATGGACAAGCTAAAGGAAACTGGGTTGAACAATTAGACCATGTCCTATAGGCCTACCGGACTACGCCCTACTCTACAATAGTTGAAACTCCCTTCAAGCTTACTTATGGATGTGAGGCTATGATCTTAGTAGAGATAGGAGAACCTAGCTGGTGTTTTCAACACTTCGCACCTGACAATAACCCGGGGTTGATCAGAGAAGACTTAGATCTTCTAGAAGAAAGAAGAAGTGTTGCCCACATATGCGATGCCACCATCAAGCAAAGGATGGCAACCTAGTATAACCTGAAGGTCGTTCTAAGGAAATTCTAGCCAGGCGACCTAGTTCTCCGCAGAGCTGATATCGGAGGAATGAATGCCTTCCAAGGGAAGTTAGCCCCTAATTAGGAAGGACCATATCGCATTATAGTTAGAACTGGCAAATAAGCCTACACCTTGGAGACATTAAGAGACAAGTCGGTGAAGAACTTCTGGAACATGGACAAACTTAGAAAGTACTATAGCTAAGTACCTTCTAAGGTCTAGTCTCTTAGTTTCCTTTATATTTTATCTGCCCTAATCATTATAGGAACACTTTGTATGGACCGTAGTCATTTACTAACTCAATAAAACGAAGTGATTTTGATATGTCTGCTTACATTTAGAAAGATAAGAAAGACCTTCAAGGCTACAGATAACTTTGAAAATGTCTATGTCACGCCATTATGGTACCTGTCATGAGTTACCTTATATTAAACAAGTTATGCAGTAGAAAAATCCTAAGTTTTAGGAAAGTTCTAGCACTAAGTCCTAAACATTAAAAGACCTCAGCCAAGGATCACTTAAAATTATACCAAATTCACGTGGGATCCTAAACGCCAAAGCGATTGGTGATGGACCCCAAACAAGGTTTTTACATTATACCTAAGTCATGAGGGATCCTAAATACCAAAGCGATTAGTAATGGACCCTGGACAAGATTTCTACGTTATACCTAAGTCATGAGGGATCCTAAATATCTAAGCGATTAGTAATAGACCCTAGACAAAGTTTCTGCTTTATACCTAAGTCATGTGGGATCCTAAATACCAACACGTTTTGGACATCGGACCTCGAGCTAAGGTTCTAATTTTAAATTATGCCTAAGTCTTAAAGGGAACTCTAAGCGCTCAACGGTAATGGGCGTAGGACCCGGACCACAGCTCTCTTTTGATCAAAAAGATACCTAAGTCTATAACATGGCTTTGAAGAGCAACACAATGGGCATTGGACTCAAAATGGACCATGGAAAACAAGTAAACGAATAATGAAAATAAATAGCAAAAGAAAATAAATTAAAGCACGCCATCCATTGGGGTAATTGTCTTGACAAAAAATAAAAACCCCATACAGGGGGCAAAATCACGAACTAAGAAGCATTCGCCGAGCCTTTGGCAACATCCAGATCTTGAACGATGATGGGCGAAACCTCAGCAACACTTTGGCCTTTAGGAGCAGCATTGAGATTCATGAAACAGCTATCCCGAATTATCTTTCCAGAGTCCAAATCATACAAGGCCAAGGCCACCCCAGGATTACAGAGTTGGACTTGGTCAACGAAATTCTAAAACTGCTCCATGCTAATTTTCAAGGAAACAATGATAAGTTGTTGGACATCACTTTGCAAAGAGGTCGTCCCAACTTGAAGTTGTTAGTTCTGAGCATTGAGGCTTTCGTTATTAGCCCAGACCACAGCGACCTCCTTCTGCATTCCAACCAAGCTGGCTTCTTTCTACTTCAAGTTGTCCTTTAAGGTAGCCACCTCTTTTTCCAGCTCCTGGGCTCGGGCATCAGCATCATTCTTGATCCTCAAAGCCTCCTCTTTGGCCTTTAGGGCCAAGTTCACACCCCGCTCAGCCATCAAAATCTTCTTGGTCATTTATTGATTGTAGTCATCATAGCATCTCTCCAGGAAACGAGACTCAGTAGCAATATGGAGAGCATACGTCTAAAAAGAAGACAAAATCTCTTTTGTATCAAATTGAGTGATGTGTCCCACCACTCAGTCATCGAGAATGTTATGGTCTATAAAGGTCTTGGGATCTGAGTTTTCAGAATACAAGGTAATTAGTCCAGTTGGCCCTGACTCTACAGCCACCCTCTTACCCTGATCACCTGACCTTCCACCCTCCTCAGCTCTTCTCTTTCGCCTTTCGAGTGGCCTTTGGGGAGAGTTTTCCAATTGAACGGGTTCCCCCTCAATAATTGGGACCTTAATTGATGGAGGTGGAGAAGTTGGAACAGTCACCGCAGGGGCATTCGAAAAGCCTGCTGCATTTTTGGCTATCAAGGTTTCAAGAACTGCTAAAGCACTTATGGACTCCATTGAAGCCAAACTTATAGCAAAACAAATAAAGAGTCAGGAAATAAAGAAAACATGTAAAAAGACAACATTAAGAGCATGTAATCAAATGCAGAGGATGGACCATATTACTTAGAATAGCCAAAAGAGTCTCGTCATGAGAGGTTCCCAGCACGTTTCTTAAAGAAATCAAACTAACTTGGTCAACCCATATTTCGAAGAACTCAACACACTTGACCTTCTCTTTCTCAATGAGTTTAATAAGGATGTTCCACGTCCCCAGAGTCCAATACATGCTAAATTTCGATTCCTCGTCATTATTCAGCCAGAAGGGATGAGTGCCTGAGGCCGCCTTTAACTTGAAGAACTTCTCTTTAATGTCCTTGTAACTTTCTTGGTAGGGAAGAAAGACTTTTCGACCTTGCCTCGATCGGACTGAGAGCTAGGTCTGCTGATAGGCATTAGCACCCACTAAACTAAGCCAAGTATAGAAATAGAAGAATGCCCTTTCCG
This sequence comes from Ormosia emarginata, assembly GCA_029884605.1. NCBI lineage: Eukaryota > Viridiplantae > Streptophyta > Magnoliopsida > Fabales > Fabaceae > Ormosia > Ormosia emarginata. The sequence continues at coordinate 7,966,608 of JAQQTP010000079.1, forward strand.
AACACTGCAAACCAAGTAATCGTCAAATTCTCTCGAAGGCAAGAATGTTCACCCAACCATTGGGATGAATTTGGGATGAGGCAACTTGAAGAGTACAGAGGACAGCAAGCTGAAAATAGTTAAAAGGAAGTCGTAGTCCGAACCGGGTAAAAAAGTCCTCGGACAGGAACATAAAGTGCACTCCATCCTGCCGAGAAGAGCACACTCTCTCGTTCTCTGGTAAGAGAATATGGAATTCATAATCCATTCTACTTTCTTCAGTCAACATCAAATAACCCTTAAGTTTATCGAGCGCTTCTCCAGGTTAGAAATTGGATATCCAGTCATAAGCATCATCCCCGACCCATGGGTATACTAACCTAGGACCATGACGAATCCAAAGAGGGTCTTCGTCAATCGGAGCCCGGACTTTGGGAGTCGGTGCTTGGGGTCTACCCCTTCTTCTTCCTCTAGCATCAAGTTCCTAGTGACATCCACAGAGGCTGGTGAACAACTATCAGAATCAATTAACTTAAAGATTTAGACACGAAAAGGGGCAAATAGAAAAAATACTGCCCATATACTAATCTCCAAGCCTTCCAAAGTCTAAGCTTCATAAGGACACCTTCACCATGCTTGGCACAACAGAGGAGGAGCTCCAAATGGGCAATGCCATTGAAAAGACTCGAGAACTATGATAGCCAGACTTCTTCTATTTAAAGAAGGAAAAAAGAGGTGCATTCCAAAAAATGGAATGCACGACGACTCTCTAACTCAAATGGCAGAAGTAAACAAAAGAAAAGCAGAAAGGGAAATAGAGGCAGAAAGAGACAAACCTTGTGTGAAAGGTAAAATTAGACCAAAAAGGGAACGAGGTTGAAATTTCTTCTCTTCACGGTTATGCGATGCGCGAAATCTCTCTAGGAAACCTTTGAACCACCAAAACACTCAAAAATAGTAAAATGAAGACGAAGAATCCTCCACCCTTATTTATAATGATAAAACAGTTAGAGGATTTGTCTGTCAACCTCTCAGTTTTCAAAAAACTGCTCATCATGATGCGTGAAGCACTAAGCATGACTTCCTAACCGAAGTGTGCTGTGTGGTCCTCGTAGCTGTCACGACAGTTGGAAGGATGGTTGCGCAGCAAACCAAGAGGCACACAACCTCGGTAAACAAGAATCTAGAAATTTTCCACAAATCACATATTTTTTCTATGGACCCTGGCTACATCTAGTGTATCCATATATAACATGAAGGAAAGTCTATCCAGATCCTGACTATCTTAGAAAAATCAAATATCAATCAATAATCTAGTTAAAATTTGTAACCCCACTCGATACACAAATCTCGGGGGCAAGAATTCAAGCTTGCCACTTCGCTATATCAATCAAGTACCAAGCTGGAGGTAACTTAGCATTATTGCAAGAGGAGCATTGGACTCACCCCGATAAAAGATAAACAACACAAATAGCAGAAAAAAGAAAGAGAAAAAAATAAGATACGAGTAGAATTCAAAAGAAAAGAATTTTTATTGTTTGTTCTCATTTCATACATCATCGTACATCAAAAAGAAGGAAACTATTGAAATCAGAAGGGTTAAAAAAGGGTGACCACTAGAGAACCCAGGGAGGGAAATAAACATAACCGTCACGACGTCCAGAGTCACTGCAACCTCCACAATTCCTCCAGAACCAGCACCAGCCTCTTCCGTGTTAGACAGGTTTTGAAGAACTTTGGCAAACCGGAACGAAACACTACATCCAGAATATAGAATTGTTTCCAATTCCTCTTCCCTGCCTCCTTGACAATGATAATAAAGGTTAGCACCCACCTTTGTAACACCCTAAAATTTGCTAATTTACAATAATGTCTGAATTATACTGTTTTGTGATTTCTATGTGCTGTAAATTTATTTTGACTGTTTTGTGACTATTTTTTATCTTTGTATGTGATTTACTCTGAGTTAAGAAAATAATAATTTTTGAACCAGGAAAAATCTTTATCTGATTATTTAGAGCTGGGGGAGCTTACTAAACCCAATTCCGAGTGATACGTGTACCGATCTTTTAATTTTTAGAATTTATCTGTAAAATAAAATATTTTATATTTTAATATTATTTTATTATCTATTGGACAACACCTACTGACTTAAAAGCAGTAGCTTCTGCCCAGTGGACAATAGGAACCGGAAAAGTCTTTATGACTTACAACTTGGTAAACCTAGTCAACATTAGTGGCTTGATTTTCTAAGCCAATAGGATCTAGTCAATAATAGTGGTTGGACTAGTTAGCTTAGAAACTAGAAAACTAACTAAGTTAGTCTAGATTATATGTAGTAACTAAATAGAATAAACTTAGTTTGCTATTCTTTAGAGATTCTTGTTACAAGAATTTTCTAGTACATTCTAGAAGCTTGTTAGTCACACCTAAGTAACTAGGAAATCTAACTAAGTTAGTTTGGTTTAATTAGAAGTAATGGAATTATAAACTAGGTTAGCTTAAGCTTAACTAGGCAACTAAATGAACCAAACTTGGTTTGCTTTTTCCCTTTTACTTCCACGGCCAAGACACCTTCAAGGAAGGTTCAAGGCTTAAATTTTCAAGCCTATCTCTTAAGGTAAATATCTAGCCTCCATAGTTATCTACATGGTAAAAACATCAAGCAAACACTTTACCTTCCTCTCCTTGCAGCTCCACGGCTAGCACATAAAGAAATAGGATATCATTTCACTTCATCTTCATCATTTCTATCACAAAAATCCATTCTCTCTATTCTCTCTCTTCCAAGAGCCAAAAACTCCATTGCTTTCCTTTAAGGAGCTCACGGCCTCCACACTATAACGCAACTTCCACTCTTCTATAATTTTATCCAATACCACTTCTTAAACCTAAACACCATTCTAAACATCTTTCATGTTATAAGTTTCATCAAAATCAATCATCTAGTGCTTGGAAAATAAGGTTGAAGTTTTCTACTCAACAAGGTAAAATCCTTGTTTCTTGTTTCTAAATTGATTCTTGAGTTCTAGAGTCATGATTGATCCATGGTTTCCCTTTTTCAAGCTTAGTTTATGACTTTGAGAATTGTTTAAGTTTGTTAGGGTTTTTCTTGGAGGGTAATGAAATCTCTAGGAAAGCATCCAAGAAGAGTTTGACTTCCTTAAAGGTAAGAGAGAGATTTAATCTCATCAACCATGTCTTGGTGGTGAGAAAATGGATTTGTTTGTGGTGAAGAATCCATAAGGATTCATTCACTTGATTGTTTAAAGCTTTTATTATTTGTGAGGATTTTTTATGCAAGCATGTTTATATCTTTGATTATATGTTTTAATATGTGTGTATCAAGGCATGATAGTTACTGTATGTAGTAGGATGTGAACAACATGATAAAGAATTGCATGAGGGTTCTAAAGAACCTATAAGGCTCATGGCCTACACCACCACAAAGAGGACAAAGTGTTCTAAATTATTTTCCTAATCATGGATTAAGTGATTTAATAATAATAAATTGGATTAAGAATTTTTACAAGGAATTAGATGATAGAAAATAATTAAAGATGATTTATAAAATATATAATGATTTTCGGCCAACATGCCTACTCATGGTATTTTTTATACAAAATTATTTCCTAAGCATAAAATTATGTAAATTAATGAGAACTCAATTTAATGAATTTTAGAGAATAAAATGAAGTGAATTTATTTTAGAGCTTATTTAGGGAAAATAAGTAAGGATGAAAAATAAAATAAATACTTGAAAAGTACTAACGTATAGCTCACTCAATGGGTTTTGAAGCGCATTAGCAAGTTTCGAGATGTAAATATTGGTTAAATCCAAGAAGGGTAATTTTTAAAGAAAATAATAAAAAATACCGTTTAAAGGATTTTCAAGAAAAAATGTTGTAAATAAAGCTAAAAAATATATATAATGGAGAAAGTTTCAAAATTTAATTTAGAAAGCAAAGAAATATTTTACGCAATTGAGAAATATTAGAAAAACCTTACGCGTATTGAAAATAATGACTTTTAAGTTACGCGATTGAGAAAATGATTTAAAAACGTTATACGATTTAGAAAATGATTTAAAATCACTACGCAATTGAGAAAATGGTTTAAAAACGCTACGCAATTGCAAAAACGTCGAAAAATATTTATGCGATTTGAAAACATTAGAAAAAAGTTGCGCGATTGTGAAAATGCAATAAAATATTTACGCGATTGAAAATAACAGCAGTTTACTATCGGGTTAATGTGGTGAACCCGGTTACGTTGGAAAATGGTACTGCCAAGAGATGGCGTGTGATTATGAGAAATAATGATAATATTGTTATATGTACTTTTGGATCATGCACCATGCATAGAGAAACGTGCTAATTTGGTTGATATTAGTAAGTTGCCTAAGAGATTAATTACACCGTAGTGCGGGTGCAATAGGCGTAGTGTTGTTCATTGATTGAACTTGGAGGTGTTGGTGTGCGGAGGATTCCACATGTGGACAGTTGGTAGCTCCGCTGGACCGTGGTACCGGCCAACGCACTAGCGATCTCGACAAAGTACTATTTTTAATCATGATCTAGCGTAGACTGTCTAGTACAATGCCTGATGTATACGATGATTAGATTGTATAGCACTTGGTCGGGGCAGCCGGAGATACAGACAGATCTTCTAGATCATTCTCTCTGAAAATTGTGATAGCTCCATGTAGTAGGAAGGAGTCTGTGTACATATGCATATTTGGTCTGCATCATGATGTGATAATTATATTGATCTGAGGTATTGCGTAAGATGTGATGACATGATTTGATGTATTGAATGCTATATCTGTATGTATTGTCATTTTCTATACTGTCATACTGGTAATGATGTAGATTATCTTACCTCTTTGTGTGCATTTATGTATTATTATTATGTTCGATAAAGATTTTGAGGAAGGAGAAGAGGAGCAACCTTTAGGTTATCAATACGAGGAGGAACAGCTTTCTGGTGATCAGTGCGAAAAAGGCGAGCCTCTAGATCATCCTTATTGTTTGGATTGATTTTGACGTGACATGACGCAATCGATTTTTCTGGGATTTGTGAGACTGGAGTTCTAAGGAGGCTCCAAAGCCTGGCATCTACAAGTGGATAGGGAGACTGTTGTTTATGTGGGACGATTGACTGTGTCCCTTAGTAGGGAATATGATGGAGTTCCTATATTCTCTACTTCCATTTATGTACATCTAGATTTACCCTCATCTATTAGGCGCTATTGGGGTGGATGTTTTCATGCCCCTAGTGAGTTTAGTAGTATGTTGACTACACGAACTCCTGTCCGTAGGATTACACGACATCCAAGGTTTTTGTCTTCCGATGATCCATCAGAGGAGGATCCTTCGGAAGATCAGAACTTTTAGTACTTGGGCTAGTTTGTGACTTGTTTTGAGTCAAACAGTTTACAGCTTTATTAAATAGTTTATAGTGTGTAATTATTTGTATCCTTAAATTATATGTATAATTATGGTGTATATTTATTAGTTTGTTTTATTTCATGTTCTCGTTTATTTTATTTAATGATATAATATACAAAAAGAAAATTTTTACAACTCGTATTATTATTATTTAATAAATAATTTATAACTTGAGTAAGGTTTTATTATAATTCGTCGTAAATGTAATGCCTTACAGAGGGTGTTATATTAGTTAGTATCAGAGCCTAAGTTAGAGTCTTTTGGTCTTTGTGGTTAGGCCTATTTTCCTTGTGCTGTGTGATTTTCTATGATTTGTTTCCGAAAGGTTATATCTGACTTTGTTTTGTCTTGTTTGATTGATTGAAGAAAGAAATGTCTTGTGGTAGAGGAATGCGTGCGAACATGGGACGTGATACTGATGTAATGACTGTAGCTGTTGAGGCCATGCAGCGTATGGCGGAAGTAATTATGTAGCAGAATCAACGAGCAACCCAACAACATGAGGCAATTGCTGATGCTCAGAACTTATCTGAGTTTCGACGTAATAACCTGCCGCAATTCAGGGGCGAGTTTGATCCGAAGAAGGCTAGTCTTTGGATCCAAGAGCTAGAAAAGATTTTTGAAGGAATAGGATGTGCGGACGATCGGAAAGTGACTTATGTTACATTTATGCTTATGGGAGATGGTGAAAACTAGTGGAGAGGAACTCAGAGGTTACTACAAACTAAGGGAAGAGAAATTACGTGGGAGGTGTTCTGTGAGGCATTTCTGGAGAAGTACTTCCTGGCTAATGCATGACCTGCCAAAGAAATGGAATTTCTTGGTTTACGACAAGGTAACATGATTGTTGGTGAGTATGTCGTGAAATTTGAGAGCTTGTCAAAGTTCTCAAGGTATTTCCAAATCCAGCCTGACGAGGAATGGAAATGCCGTAAATTCAAAGAAAGACTGAGGGTTGAATTGAAAAGAGGAGTGCTACTGATGAGGATGAATCAATTTCCTGCCTTAATGGATACGTGTCGACGACTTGAAGAACTGGAGCTGTCACGAGACCCAAGGAATCACAACTTTGGACCGTCTAGGTTCCAAAAAGGAGGAAACAATAATAACAACCGCTTTCAGTGCAAACCGTACTCGAGACCACTGCGGAACCAACCCCAATGTCCATCATTTAGGGGAAGTCCTAGTGGCAACAAAACTGGTCAAACCGTGGCGTTTACGCTGAGGTGTTTTAAATGTGAGAAGAGTGGCCATATATCAAGAGACTGTTCAATCAAGGGAACTATTTGCTTTAAATGTGAAAGGCCTGGTCATGTTTCCAAGGACTGCAACCAGCCAAAAAGGGAGCCAACTGTGAGTAACGTTCATGCTGCTCAGGCACAATCTGGAGGGCAAATATACACGATGAGCGGAGCTGAAGCTTCCTAGTCCGAGGATCTTATTCAGAGAGAAGGTGTCGTAGCAGGTAATCTTTTGACTGTACTATATGATTCGGGTGTGATGCATTCGTTTATTGCATATGACTATGTGGATCAGCTGAGATTGTTAAGGTCTTCTTTGAGTTTTCAATTAATTATTTCTATACCAACTGCTAAGTTTGTTGTTACATCTAAAATATGTTTGAATTGCCTATTACCATTAATGATCAAATCTTTTCTGTTGATTTAATTTGTTTACCTCTCGTTGAAATAGATATAATCTTAGGAATCAATTGATTATCTTCTAACCATATCCTACTAGACTATTCCAATAAGACTTTAGTTTTTCCTAAGGATAAGAATTCTTGATTTTTAACTACCGCTAAAGTCGAATCATTGTTGAGGGACAGAGCTCAAGGATACATGTTGTTGTCTTCTTTAGAAGTCAAGAGTGAGAAAGACGTGAACGCTATTTCTGTCGTTAAAGAGTTTCCCGAGGTTTTTCCTGATGAGGTACCCAGTTTACCACCGAAAAGAGAGATAGAGTTTTCTATCGATCTTGTACCAGGAGCAGGTCCTATTTCGATTGCACCATATCGGATGTCGCCATCAGAATTAGCAGAGTTAAAGAAGCAATTGGATGAACTGCTGGAAAAACAGTTTGTACAACCGAGTGTTTCACCATGGGGAGCGCCAGTACTGCTAGTAGAAGGATGGAACGTCTCATCTTTGTTTAGACTACTGCCAATTGAACAAGGTAACGATAAAGAATAAATACCCACTTCCTACGATTAACGATTTGATGGACCAACTAAAAGCAGCAGATGTTTTCTCTAAGATAAATATGCGATCAGGTTATCATCAAATTCGTGTCAAGGTAGAGGATATACCTAAGACAACTTTCCAAACTCGTTACGAACATTATGAATACCAAGTAATGTCGTTCGAAGTGACGAATGCTCCTGCTATATTCATGGATTACAAGAATAGGATCTTTCATCCATATCTGGACAGATTTGTTGTTGTCTTTATCGATGACATTCTGATCTATTCTCAAGATCCAAAAGAGCATGTTGAACATCTCAGCATAGTTCTCCAGATTTTGAAAGAAAAGAAGTTGTATGCAAAGTTGACAAAATGTGAATTTTGGTTGGAAGAAGTTTAATTTCTGGGTCATGTGATTTCCAAGGAAGGTATTGCGGTGGATCCATCAAAAATGAAGACCATTCTGCAATGGGAAAGGCCAAAGATAGTGATAGGGATCCGAAGTTTTGTTGGATTAGCCGGATATTACCGAAGGTTCATTGAAGGTTTCTCCAAAATAACAGGACCTCTTACACAACTCACAAGGAAGAGTCAAGCTTTTGTTTGGACAGAACAATACGAAGAAAGTTTTCAAGAGTTAAAGAAGAGATTGATGACTGCACTAGTGTTGATTTTATCAGATCCAAGCGAGTCTTTTGAAGTGTATTGTGACGCTTCTTACCAGGGATTAGGATGTGTGCTGATGCAGAATAGAAATGTGGTAACTTATGTTTCAAGACAGCTGAAGGTACATGAAAGGAACTACCCGACGCATGATTTAGAACTAACCGCAGTAGTTTTTGCATTAAAGATATGGAGACATTTTTTGTATGGGGCCACGTTCAACGTCTTCAGTGATCACACGAGTTTGAAATAATTGTTCGATCAGAAGGAGTTGAACATGAGGCAGAGGCAGTGGCTAGAGTTTTTGAAGGATTATGATTTTCAACTTCAATACCATCCAGGAAAGGCGAATGTAGTGGCAGATGCCTTAAGTAGGAAGGTAATCAGTGGCTCTACTATGATGATAAAGGAAGAAGAATTGATCAAGTAGTTTAGAGATTTGTGGTTGTCTGTGGAATTGGCACCATGAAGGATTCGTCTAAATAGAGTTACTATTTTGAATGACTTGTTGGAAGAAATCTGAGAAAAACGGGAAGATGATCCATTTTTGTAAAACGAGAAAGAATTCTTGAAGTAAGGTCATAAGGCAACGGTTGAGAAAAGATATGATTGGGTCTTAAGATTCAAAGGAAGGATTTGTGTACCTTGTAACATCTCAAAAATTAATAATTTCATGACAAATAATCATTTTATAATGTTTGTAATTTTTAGGAATTTTTTTGGATTTTTCTGAGAATACGGAATATTTTAATATTATTTTTCGTTTTACATGCAAATTCAACAGGCCCGGGAAAATGAGATATTTTTCCCGAGAACCTCGATCTGTGAAAACGTCAATAGGGGATCTTACTAAACCTGAGGCTAGATACGATTTACGAGATTTTATGTTTTTTGAGAAATTTTATCTGACAGAGCGATAAATCGCTGTGTAATTTTTATCTACTGGACAATTAATACTGACTTCTATCAATTGTAATAATTGTCCACTGGATAATGGCATGTATTAGAAACCCTATCACCTTATCCTAATGCAATCCACGTTATGTCCAATCAAATCCACTTTAATTCAAATTTGGTGTACTTTCTTCAAAGCTTCTTTGAGAAGCTTTGACCACAAATGACTAAGCTACCCTTGGCTTATTGGGGAAGCCAAAAATCTTCCCCTTTTGCCCTCTCAATGCTGTGGCTAAGCTAGCTCAAGGAAGGCAAAAATTGCCTCCACACTTAATGTATCATCACCCAAAATATCTCATTTCCTACCATCACTTTCTTTCTCTAGCTTTTCTCCTCCATTTTCTCTCCACCTAATCTCTTCTTCTCCCTTCTTCACTACGAAAATTCAGCCACCATTACCAACCATTTTTCTTCACTTTTCTCTTCATAAACACCATTTCTACACTCCTCTCAACCCCCTCTACAACTTCTATTTGAAGGGTTTTCTTCATAAACTAACTTTTCCTCCATTGTCATCCAAGACAAAGCTTCAAGCTTTAAGGTAAAGTTCTCATTTTTCTTCCTCTTTCTCTTCATTTTCGTGCTCTAGGGTCTCATTGGAGACTAAAAATCCATTCTTTACCATATTTAATGTTGGTTCTTGATGATTGAGATTTTAGGGTTCTTGGAGACCCCAAAACTGAAATCACCATGGAGGAAGTAGGAGTCCATTTTCATGTTCTTCCTTTAGGTAAGAGGGAGATTACTCACTTCAACCATTATTGGTGGTGAGGAGACTTTGTGTGCTTGTTGATGGAAAATCCATCTTTGTATGCTCACTTTACTTAGTGATTTTACATGTTTATATGTTCTTGAATGTGATTAATGCTTAAATGGTGATCTTGAATGTGTTGGATGTGTTGAAAATGCTTGATTATGTTAGGGTTGCTAAATGAAAAATTTGGAGTTTCCTACCCTAACATGGTGCCACAGTTTTGAGTGAAATTTTGGGATAAAAATTAGTTTTTGTACATAAAGAAATAAAGCTTATGTGATTTAATGTTGAATGATAATATTAGAAGTAATGAATGAAAAATTTTAAAGGGTTTAATACCCTAAAGGAAGGCCACGATTTTGACTTGGAAACATGAGGGATTGAATTGATTTTGGTGAATTAAAATTTGAGCGAATTGATATCAATAGACTATTGCATAAAAAGGAATTAAATTGGAACTTTGAAGACTTGAGGGGCCACGGTTTTGACCCAAAAAAATAAAAGTTTGGACTAAACTAGTGAGTAATAACACTCATGTAATTGGACATTAAAGAATTGATGATCATAATGGAATTGATTATGAAAGAAAATTTAGGTTTTTCTAAACACCATGGAAGTCACAGTTTTGATAAGAACTTTGGCATGTAAACTTGAATTGGTATTAAATAATTGATACATAAAATGGAAGGAAATTGGAGCCTTGAAGGCCTTGAGAGACCGCGGTTTTAGAGTAAAAATTTGATACAAGTGATACCTTGGTGCATCTTTGGAGATTAGGGATTTAGGGACATGCATAATCTATAATGAAGTGGAAGAATTTAACTGAATGATGGCACTTGAGAAGGCCACAGTTTTGAAGGGTAACTTACCCTAAAATTTTTATAATTGACCAAAAGTTTAAGACTTTAAAAATATGAATCCAAGATATGAACTTTTGAAAATTGATAAGCTAAATGTGAATACATATTAATATTGAGAATTTACTCTATGTTGTTGAGAGTCCCTATGTGGGGTTATGTACTTGTTCATTTAGTACTTGATGAGATATGATATGTTGGTGATAAGAAATGATGATATGCCATTGAGGCAATGTTTTTGATAAATGTATTATTGATATGATATGTTGGTGATAAGAAATGATGATATGTCATTGAGGCAATGTTTTTGATAAATGTATTATTCATATGATATGTTGATATTGAGGAATGCTCATGTGCCATTGAGGTAATGCATATGATAAATGTATCATTGATATGATGTATTGACATTAAGAATGACTATATACCGTTGTGGTATTGTATATGATAAATGTATCATTGATAAACATACATGATTGGACATTGAGTCGTCATGCATATGTGTTGTCCGTTGGACATATTTGAGAAAGGCGGTGTATGCCTAGGAGTTTGAATAACACCTATGTGCGGGTGCGAATAGACTAAGCGTAGGGTCATAGTGGTTGGCCTTGTGGGCGTCGGGGTGCGGGTGCCTCATCATGGACAGTTAAGAGCTCCTCTGTACCATGAGGTAGACCGATGCAAACACACAGACGATCCGGACTGAGACGCTGTCCTATATCATAATCAACTGTTGAGGTGCCATGTATAAGTCATTATTGCGCAAATATTTTTATGAGATGAGCACACTATTTTTAAGGCTAACGATATACTGGCATTACTCCTTAATGATTCACTCCAAAACGTTGATGTCTAGCTCCATGGAGTAGGATTTTTGGTATCATGATGCATTGTGCACTGTTCATTGTCAGTCTCATAATTTGTGGAGCATGAACACTTGTGTATGTGAAAGTAATTGTTTTATTTTTGTAATGATTTTCTGATTGTTGTGCTGATGACTGGGGATATTATTGTAATATGCCAGTTATAATTGATTCTTACTATTGCTTACTGTTGTTATGCTTTTACTATGAATTTTAATGTTTCTGTTAATGAATATATGAACTGTGTTTCTATGCAGGCGCTTTGCTCTGCGTTGTTTTCTTACTGCCGTAATGGTAATGAAAGATGGGTGTCTCACCTCTTTCCTATGTTCCTGTATTTTTGTTTTATATTTATAATTGATAAAAGTTCGTGAAGAAGATGAAGAGGGACCACACCTTTGTTGATTGGATTGGGCATCTGGACAAGATTTCTTCGGTTACGCACGAGTGCAACTTCATGGAGGCATTGATGCCTGTCGTGTCGACCGGGACACCGAGCGTCATGTACATATGGGGTTACAGCTTTGTCTGCTGGTAGTACACATCCCTAGGTTACTACTTTTTCCCTTCAATGTTTTTGTACCTGTTATCTTTCATTTTAAATATGTAAATACTATATTTTGTATTATCAGTACCTTGTATTAAGAACAAATATAGTATATATGGAATATGTTTCTTCCTTCAGTGGTTGTGTAATAAATGGTTGAATAATATATATGCATCATTTGGGGCTCATATTTTCTATTTATGCATAATGCAAAATAATTATTTTTGATAATTACTGTTTATGTGGCTATGACACGCCTGGGTTTAGTGACTGTGGTGTAATGACGATTGTATTGCGATTACTATATCTAGGTGCATTACATACCTGATGATCCCGATCTTAGGCAAGCAATTCTGGATGAAGCTCATACTAGTAGGTTGAGTATGCATCTGGGGATGACCAAGATGTATCAAGATCTAAAGCGGATGTTTTGGTGGCCAAGAATGAAGAGAGATGTTGCGGAATGTGTGTCATCTTGCCTTGTTTGTCAAAAGGTAAAGGTTGAACATCAAAGACCCGCCGGTATGTTGCAACCCTTAACTATTCTAGAATAGAAATGAGATAGTATCACAATGGATTTTGTTACCGGATTGTCAAAGACTAGGAAATATCATGATTCTGTATGGGTTATAGTTGATAGGCTTACGAAGTCAGCGCACTTCTTGCCGATTAATATCAAGTATTCATTGGAACGATTGAGCTAGGTGTATATTAGTGAAATTGTTAGACTTCACAGTGAACCCTCTAGTATCATTTTCGATAGAGGTCCAAGGTTTACGTCGAGGTTTTGGCAAAGCTTACAAAAAAGCCATGGGAACTAAGCTACGTATGAGTTCTGCTTACCATCCGCAGATCGATGGTCAAACTGAGAGGACTATCCAGCCGTTAGAGGATCTACTCAGAGCTTATGTGTTAGAACAATAAGGGAGTTGGGATGAATTCTTGTCTTTGATAGAAATTACCTACAACAATAGTTTTCACTCAAGTATAGGGATGGCACCTATGAAGCGCTGTATAGGCGATGATGCCGAACACCTTTGTGTTGGTATCAAGATTGGAAAAGTATGACCATAGGACCTGATCTTGTGTAATAAACGATGGAAAAAGTAAAAATGATTCAGGAGAAAATGAAGACGACTCAGAGTCGACAGAAAAGCTATGCAGACAAGCGAAGAAGACCTCTTGAATTTGAGGAAGGTGAGTATGTGTTCTTGCGAGTAACACCTACGACTGGTGTCGAAAAGGTTATCAAATCCAAAAAACTCAACCCTAAATTCATTGGACCTTATCAAATTATTCGTCAGATAGGTCCAGTAGCCTACCAAATAGCTTTACCACCCTTTCTTTCTAATCTTCATAATGTATCCCATGTGTCTCAGTTAAAAAAATATATTCTCGATCCAACTCATGTCATTCAGCCCAATGAAGTACAATTGAAAGAAAATTTAACGTATGAGACGCTTCCTGTTAAGATAGAGGACAGGAGAGTGAAACAGCTTTGAGGGAAAGGAATTGTATTGGTAAAGGTAATCTGAAATGAAGTGACGGGAGATACTACATGGGAATTGGAAGATAAAATGAAGGAGCAATACCCACAACTTTTCTAAGGCACGATAAATTTCGGGGACGAAATTTCTTTAGTGAGGGAGAGTTGTAACACCCCAAAATTTGCTAATTTACAGTAATGTCTTATTGTACTATTTTGTGATTTTTGTGTGCTGTAAATTTATTTTGACTGTTTTGTGACTATTTTTGATTTTGTGTGTGATTTACTCTAAGTCAAAAAAATAATAATTTTCAAATCGGGAAAAATCTTTATCTGATTATTCGGAGCTAGGGGATCTTACTAAACCTAATTCCGAGTGATACATGTACCGATCTTTTAATTTTTAGAATTTATCTGTAAAATAAAAATATTTTATATTTTAATATTATTTTATTATCTGTTGGACAGTACTTACTGACTTAAAAGCAGTAGTTTCTGCCTAGTGGACAATAGGAACCGGAAAAGTTTTTGTGACTTACAACTTGGTAAACCTAGTCAATGTTAGTGGCTTGATTTTCTAAGCTAATAGGATCTAGTTAACAATAGTGGTTGGACTAGTTAGCTTAGAAACTAGAAAACCTAACTAAGTTAGTCTAGATTATATGTAGTAACTAAATGGAATGAAATTTAGTTTGCTATTCTTTAGGGATTCTTGTTACAAGATTTTCTAGTACATTCTAGAAGCTTGTTAGTCACACCTAAGTAACTAGGAAATCTAACTAAGTTAGCTTGGTTTAATTAGAAGCAATGGAATTATAAACTGGGTTAGCTTAAGCTTAACTAGGCAACTAAATGAACCAAACTTGGTTCACTTTTTCCCTTTAGCTTCCACGGCCAAGACACCTTCAAGGAAGGTTCAAGGATTAAATTTTCAAGCCTATCTCTTAAGGAAAATATCTAGCCTCCATAGTTATCTACATGGTCAAAATATTAAGCAAACACTTTACCTTCCTCTCCTTGCACCTCCATAGCTAGCACATAAGGAAATAAGATATCATTTCACTTCATCTTCATCATTTCTATCACAAAAATCCATTCTCTCTATCCTCTCTCTTCCAAGAGCCAAAAACTCCATTGCTTTCCTTCAAGGAGCTCATGGCCTCCACATTATAACCTAACCTCCACTCTTCTATAATTTTATCCAACACCACTTCTTAAACCTAAACACCATTCTAAACATCTTTTATGTTATAAGTTTCATCAAAATCAATCATCTAGTGCTTGGAAAACAAGGTTGAAGTTTTTTACTCAACAAGGTAAAATCCTTGTTTCTTGTTCCTAAATTGATTCTTGAGTTCTAGAGCCATGATTGATCCATGGTTTTCCTTTTTCAAGCTTAGTTTATGACTTTGAGAATTATTTAAGTTTGTTAGGGTTTTTCTTGGAGGGTCACAAAATCTCTAGGAAAGCATCCAAGAAGAGTTTGTCTTCCTTAAAGGTAAAAGGGAGATTTAATCTCATCAACCATGTCTTGGTGGTGAGAAAATGGATTTGTTTGTGGTGAAGAATCTATAAGAATTCATTTACTTGATTGTTTAAAACTTTTCTTATTTGTGATGATTTTTTATGCAAGCAAGTTTATAACTTTGATTATATGTTTTAATATGTGTATATGAAGGCATGATAGTTATTGTATGTAGTAGGATGTGAATAACATGATAAGGAATTGCATGAAGGTTCCAAAGAACCCATGAGGCTCATGACCTACACCACCACAAAGAGGACAAAGTGTTCTAAATTATTTTCCTAATCATGGATTAAGTGATTCAATAATAATAAATTGGATTAAGAATTTTTACAAGGAATTAGATTATAGAAAATAATTAAAGATGATTTATAAAATATATAACGATTTTCAGCCAACATGCCTACTCATGGTATTTTTGATCCAAAATTATTTCCTAAGCATGGAATTATGTAAATTAATGAGAACTCAAATTAATGAATTTTAGAGAATAAAATGAAGTGAATTTATTTTAGAGCTTATTTAGGGAAATTAAGTAAGAATGAGAAATAAAATAAATACTTGAAAAGTACTAACGTATAACTCACTCGTTGGGTTTTGAAGCGCGTTAGCAAGTTTCAAGATGTAAATATTGGTTAAATCCAAGAAGGGTAATTTTTAAAGGAAATAATAGAAAATACTACTTAAAGGATTTTCAAGAAGAAATGTTGTAAATAAAGCTAAAAATAAATATATAATGGAGAAGTTTCAAAATTTAATTTAAAAAGCAAAGAAATATTTTACGCAATTGAGAAATATTAGAAAAACCTTACGCGTATTTAAAATAATGATTTTTAAGTTATGCGATTGAGAAAATGATTTAAAAATGTTACGCGATTGAGAAAATGATTTAAAATCACTACGCGGTTGAGAAAATGATTTAAAAATGCTACACGATTGCAAAAATGTTGAAAAATATTTACGCAATTTGAAAACGTTAGAAAAAAGGGTGCGCGATTGTGAAAATGCGATAAAATATTTACGCGATTGACAATAACAGCAGTTTGTTATCGGGTTAATGTGGTGAACCCGGTTACGTTGGAAAATGGTACTGCTAAATGATGGTGTGTGATTATGAGAAATAATGATAATATTGTTATATGTGTACTTTTGGATCATGCACCATGCATAGAGAAACGTGTCAATTTGGTTGATATTGGTAAGTTGCCTAAGAGATGAATTACACCGTAGTGCGGGTGCGATAGGCGTGGTGTTGTTCATTGATTAAACTTGGAGGTGTTGATGTGCGGAGAATTCTACATGTGGACAGTTGGTAATTCCTCTAGGTCGTGGTACCGGGCAACACACTAGCGATCTCGACAAAGCACTATTCTTAATCATGATCTAGTGTAGACTGTCTGGTACAATGCCTAATGTATACGATGATTAGACTGTATAGCACTTGGCTGGGGCAGCCGGAGCTACAGACAGATCTTCTAGATCATTCTCTCTGAAAATTGTGATTAGCTCCATGGAGTAGGAAGGAGTCTGTGTACATATGCATATTTGATCTGCATCATGATGTTATAATTATATTGATCTGAGGTATTATTTATGATGTGATAACTTGATTTAATGTATTGAATGCTATATCTATATATACTATCGTTTTCTATACTGCCATGCTAATAATGATGTAGATTGTCTCACCTCTTTGTATGCATTTCTATATTATTATTATGTTCGGTAAAGATTTTGAGGAAGGAGAAGAGGAGCAGCCTTTGGGTTGTCAGTACGAGGAGGAACAACATTCTGGTGATCAGTGCGAAGAGTGCGAGCTTCTAGATCATCCTTATTGTTTGGATTGATTTTGACGTGACATGACGCTACAGAGTTTTCTGGGATTTGTGAGACTGGAGTTCCAAGGAGGCTCCGAAGCCTTGCATCTGCAAGTGGATAGGGAGACTATTGTTTATGTGGGTCGATTGATTGTGTCCCTTAGTAGGGAATATGATGAAGTTCCTATGTTCTCTACTACCGTTTATGTACATCTAGAGTTACCCTTATCTATTAGGTGCTATTGGGGCAGTCGTTTTCATGCCCCTAGTGAGTTTAGTAGTGTGTCGACCACATGGACTCCTGTCCGTAGGGCTACACGACATCCAAAGTTTCTATCTTCTGATGATCTATCAGAGGATGATCCTTCGGAGGATCAGAACTTTTAGTTCTATACTTGGGCTAGTTTATGACTTGTTTTGAGTCAAATAGTTTATAGCTTTATTAAACAGTTTATAGTGTGTAATTATTTGTATCCTTAAAAATAAAATTATATGTATAATTATGGTGTGTCTTTATTAGTTTGTTTTATTTCATGTTCTATTTATTTTATTTAATGATATAATATACAAAAAAAAAATTTACAATTCGTATTATTATTATTTAATAAATAATTTATAACTTGGGTAAGGTTCTATTATAATTCATTGTAAATGTAATGCCCTACGGAGGGTGTTACAACCTTCCCCTGTTGGATGGGACACAACCTTTCAACAAAATATTATTCTACTGGAACTTCAACTGACTTCACAATCACCCCAAGTTGCTTCAAATCACGAAGAGTTGCTCCAGTAGTCCTTCCTGCTTATCCAATTGCACTTAGATGACCTACGAAAAGAAATGGCCTGGTGCTTCCAAATCACTCAGAAAGGAGGAGGGGCATGAGCAAGGCAGTTCCGAGTATCTTCATCCAACGCGACAGGTATCACAGATCTCCCTAGCGACAGAGCGTAGATCAAACACTCTCATGTATGCTAGGAGAGAAAGGTTCCTTTCACCAATTATGCCACGAAAGAAAGGCCCCCATTAGAGCGATTGTTTGTAAAAAAAGTAAATAGTTTCAGAGACTTTGGAAAGAACAAGATGATCTTCACAAAGAGCAAAGCTCTTCATGTGCACACAGAGAAAGAAAGAGAAACCATCCTCTAAAAAAGGATTATTCTCAAATAAAAGCGCAAAACAAAGGGAATGCCAACATCAAACGCAAACATTCCTTATTTATAAAGGGAATGAAGCACTCTGATTGTCCTCTAGAAAGGAGAACCGATTGCACAATAAAATTCACATTTAATGCTCTCTTTTTCCTATTGGTTACGGGAGTGGCAGACAGTTGGGAAATAATATAAAGCTGACATCTTCTCTTAAAGGATTCTTAATTCCCAAAAAAATTAAAGTAGTAGTTTCCTAATAAAACTCAGACTAATACGGATTACAAAGCAAGGCTGCAAAAGAAAAAGACCATGTGATCCATTCACGGGGCAACAAAAGTCAAACCTCAGACAACGAAATGAAAAAGTAGACCGAAATCCGTGATGGATTCCGATCACATATGCCAACCCCAGAGGTACTTTACAATTGACAATGGACCTCAGCCTCTGTGTAAGACGTCGCGAGACTTGGTATCACAGTTAGGACTCCTTCGTCCATCGCGCACCTTGTACTCCCATTAAAACTTATATATCTTGACACTCAGTAGTTCTGTCTAAGCTAGCGCTAAGTTGGAGGCAACTGTCTTAGACTGTGGCCAGGGTTCTCATCCAGTAGGATCGGACCTGGCACACGTACTACTGGACTCTGTCATGAGTACCCAGCCAAGCTTTGATGACGAGTTGTCAAGACCCCGAATTATGGCATTGAGCCATAATAACAAGATCACTAAATCTATGCAGTATCCTAACTGTCAATCATGATCTTACGAGATTATAGGACTCATAACTACCTTTAACAGTTGATAACTATAATATCTATGTTCCTATATTATAGAGATCTCATCCAATAATAAGATGAAGACAATCTCTAACAGGATACAAATCTTAAATACCCGTACTGAATACTAATTGCATTATGATTTTAGTCACGCTCTATAAATACTAGACTAAGTCACCCTAATTAAGTATCTGTTATCTCACTGTATAAACCCTACTTGTGCACTGTCTGACTTGAGAATTAAAGTTTTTTTGTAAGTACCCAACCCTCCTGATTCAACACACTTTGTTGTAGTAGTGCAAGGAGAAAATTACCATAACGTGCTTATCTCAAGTATTTCTCTAAATCCACTACAGAACAACATGATAGAAGCCTCCTCCAAGCATGTTTAAGGTAAATCTGGATGTAGCTGTATTTGCAAAGACAATTGTGTATGGACTGGGCATGCATCATCATACATGACTGGAATGGGACGTTTGTAGCAGCCAAGACTTGCCTCAGGTCTGGTGCAATATCAGCTAACTTTAGGGAGGCTCTTGCAACTAGAGAAGGTCTTGTTTTCGCTTGAGAATCGAGATGTAAGCGGATAATCCAGGAAGGAGATGCACAATCCGTTATTAGTAGCATCAAGGAGGATGTGCATATCATGTCCTATGCTGGCAACGTTTTGCAGGATATCGTGTTATGCCTCATGGTTTCATGCTTTTGACTACTTCTATGTTCCATGAATTTGTAATTCGGAAGCAGATTCCCTGGCCAACTTTGCTAAAGATTATGGATATTGTCAATGGCTTAAGGATCCCCCACCTTGTATTAGCTCTTTGCTGATATTTCTCATTAATAAAATTCAAGTTCTAGATTTAAAAAAAAAATGAATTATAAATGAAATAAAAAATTATGGAAATTTTTTTTGGAACAATAAAAATATAAAATATAATTTTAACACATTGTTAATGTAAAAAAGTTTTACATTTGTATTTAATAGTATGTTGCTACATTCATGATATAGTCAAAACTCATTAATTGATGCTGAAAACATATTATTAGATTCTAGTGTAAAAATATTTTTAAAGGGACAATGTATCAAAATAAAATTAAAATATAGAAATATTGTTTATTTGGTTTCTCTTAGGTATTAATTAAACTAATTAATGATTTAGACCTTTTAAAAATTAATTAACTATATGAAGTCTTTTTTTTTTTTAAAGATCATGAGGTGTCTCAGCACTTTAGGTATATGATTAATTCCCATTTAAGTATTATGTTGGCTTTGGCCGTAATGTGTTTCAAGTGAATTTTGAATCCCAAACTCTTACAATGTAGAAAAAGTATTTTCATACAGAGTTTAATTTATCAATTGAGTCACATTTCTTGGCTATATATGAAGGTTTTTGTTATATTAATGTTTATTAAAAAAATTGACACACAAGGATTTTTTTTTTTTCAATTTATGTTTATTCACTGAATCATATCAAGCGTCAGGTTATAGTAGAAGTTTCTTACAATGTTTCATAGTTGAATTTTGCGGTTTAATGATTGAGGTTAAAGTGTCTGCATAACCAAACTTCTCTTAAAATTGTAAAACAGAAATTTAGAATTATGATGTTGAACTCAACTCAACAATTTTAATCAGTCACTCACGGTTTTTGCTTTGCATAAATTTTAAAATAATAAATTAACATGTATTAGTTTGAATAGAAAGGTTTTGGGTCCCTTAAATATGTGATCTTAGGATTGATTTTAAAATTTATGTATATAAAAATAATATTGTTAAGAAGAGTCTTCTCTTAAGTGTCTAACAATACTTAAAAAAATTAATCTTTCATTTATCGAATAAAAATAATTAAAAAATAAAAATAATAAATAAAATCTATAACCTTTCTCAAAACAATTCATCTATGAAACACAGACACGGACACGGACACGAGACATGACATGGAGACACACTAAATTTAAAAAATTGTAGGACACACACACACACACATATAATTATAAAATTTAAGAAAAAGATTCATAATATGTTAATATCATTTTTATAAGTTTGAAAATTTACAATATCTTAATATATGTCATATGTGTTAATATTTGTTACCTAGTTAATTAGAGGAAATATTGGTATGACGCAAACTTCGTTGACGATGAAGTAGATGACTTGGTATGAGCAGAAGTAAAAGAAATTGATAAAAATAATGGTGTGTAAAAAGATAAAACTTAAAAGTCTAATTATGACGTGTAAAAAAATAAAATTTAAAATACTGGTATGTGAAAATAGTGGCTTCAGAAGTCAATCATATGATTAGGCTTAGGTAAGTTACGAGTTTACTAATTGAACGTTAATCATGAAAACTAATTTTTTTTAAACAAAAATATTAATGAATCGTATCTAAACGATGTCCTAAACGTGTTCAAATAAATCCGAAACATATCTAAATATATCCAAACTAAAAAAAATATTTTTTTTAATCAAACATATTCAAATACATAAAACATATATATCATATAAATATCTCTATATATCTAATATAAATACATATTCAACACATAAACAAACTTCAAAAATAACCCATCCATACTTTATAACAATTCATTAATAAAATAGTTGGACAAACTTTCCATACCCATTAATTGCTGTATTATGAATTCAAAAGAAGTATCACTAGTGGGACCCGGGGTGACATAATTAATAGTTTCTTAATTTAATGAATATATATGACATATTTTTTTTGTTTTTTTATAACAGAATATATACGCCGTAGTTTCTTACTTTAGTCAATATGTTTGTAGAATGTATATAGAACCTACCAAATTTGCCAGCGGGTTCAATAAATAATAGTCCAAAAAAATGTGTGGTTGAAATTCCATTATTGTCCAACCTCACAATACACCTACAACCCGCACGTTAAGAATCCAATGACGGACCCCACTTACTTATGGTTTGTTAAAAATTTTAGACTTTTAAAAGTTAAAATTAATATCAACAATAATTTTGCGACAAATAAATTTTTAAAAACTAATTTTTACAATAATTTTAAAAGGTAACTCAATAATTTTTTAAAAAATTAAGAATAATATAAAATGAATTATAATTAGTAATTTTATTAGTAAACCTTTATTAATAAATCATTTATAATATTATTATAATAAATTATTGTTGAAGTTTGTGACACATTTAAGTTTGGAATGATATTACCTCCCATCAACTTAAACGTTTTTATAAAAAAAAAAAACAGTTCAATTAGAGTCAGTTTAATTAATAGTATATAATTGCGTTGACTCAAAAGACTTTTAAATTTGATTCATATAAATTTTTTTTCATTGATAGTAATAACAGATATGGGATGATCTGTTACTTAGGATAAAGATGAACATTCTGTTTTTCTGTTTCATTCTGTTTTTCTGTTTTGTATTTAATACTTAGGCCCATATTCTCATATATAGATCTTATCAAGTTGTTATATATTGTTATCAAGTTGTAATAGGTTGTTTCGTTGGGCTTTATATATACCCCTGCATCTGCTGTGTAAATGCATAAAAAACATTTTCTTCTCAAATTCTATTATAGCATCAGAGATCAAGATTCAGGGGCTGGAACTCGAGAATAGAGGACCAGAGAAGAAATCCAATGCCTCCGAGGGTCTGAATGAGTCAACTATTGTCACGCCATCATCGTCGTATTATCTCAGGTCCTCTGACAATCCAGGGACACCGTTGGTCGCAGTTCTCCTTATAGGTGAAAATTACCGAAACTGGGCACGTTCCATGAAGACTACATTACGGGCAAAATCGAAACTGGGATTCATTGATGGATCCATCAAAAATCCAGTTTTTTCTTTGCCAAAATACCACAATTGGGAGAAAGCAAATTCCATGGTAATTGCCTAGATCATCAACTCTACTGAACCAGCTTTACATGGAAGCATTTCACATGCAACAACAGCAAGAGATGTGTGGATAGATTTGGAGGAACGATTTGCCCAGACAAACGCACCACACATACATTAGCTCTGGCGGAATCTTTGCTTAATACAACAAGAAATGCATATGTCGGTGATTGATTATTACGGCAAATTCAAGAGCATTCTTAATGAGCTAAGTGAACTACATCCACTTCCAAAATGCACGTGTGGAGCATCGAAAAAATTAGCACAAAGGAAGGAGGACCATCGTGTGCACCTTTTCCTTGGAGGGCTGGACAATGATCGCTTCGCACATGCAAAGGGCATCATCCTCAACGTAGATCCATTGCCATCGATGCAACAAGTGTTCAACCACATACTCATAGAAGAATCTCGGATGATGGCGAAGATAAGCAGGGAGTCCAAAACAGAGACAGGAGCAACCTTCCACTCTTTCAACTTAAACAAGAGCAGGAGTCGTGATGGACCAAAGCCTAAGTGTGATCATTGTGGTATGATAGGCCACGAAAAGGCAAAATGCTTTCAGTTGGTGGGGTATCCTACAAACTGGAACCTACGACGAACAAATCGAAATCCGGTGAAGCATAGTGACAACTTAGGGGGAGCTCGAATGGCTTGGATCAATGATAATCAAGAGAAACATGAGGCTTCCAATGGGACTTCCAGTGGACACACATTATGTAACACCCCAAAATTTCCAATCACTTAAACAAGAGCAATAAGCAATGATTTCATTTGTTTATGATTTCAGCGTAATGTAAAATTAATTTGATTATTCCGTCGGCGTATTTGATCGTTTTGAGTGATTTACTCCGCATCAGGAAAATAAAAAATTTTGGTAGGGAAAACTTTACGTAATTTAATTTTTACCGTTAGGTAATTAATTTACGTGTCGATTTGATATTTACGCATTTTATAATTTTGTGATTTTATGGATGATTTTAAAAATTTTTCCTGTTTGTGGGCCCCGCAAGGGGTATGTGGGTGGTTGTAGTGAACAACGTGGGCCTGTGGGTCCCACAAAATGAAAATTTTTCTACGCATAGAAAAATTTATTTTCATGTTTAACGGAAGGGGATCTTACTAAACCCGAATCCGAAATTTGATTTAGAAAATTCATCGTATTTTATACTATATTTAATTATCGATGATAAAAATACAAGAAAATATTATTTGTAGGATCTGAGAATAAATATTATACTTGCGTAGTTAACAAAGAGAGCTTGACTTGATTTATACCCTTGGATGAGAATACTTAGTTTGAATATTAACCATTGATTTAATCAAAGGTTAAAAACAAACTTAATAAAGAAGCTTGGATAATAACCATTGATTTAATCAATGGTGTGAGAATGTACTTAGTTAGGAAGGCTTTGATATCAACCATAGATGTAATCAAAGGTGTAGAATTGGTCTTGAAAAGTGAAAGGCCATCCATTTATAACCATTGGATTTAGATTAAATCAAGGTGGAGATTTAATCTTAAAAAGTAACAAAGACCATTTATGACCTTATTGGATGAAGAATTAATCAATGGTGGAAATTTGGTCTTAAAAAGAAGAAAGACTAATTAGGACCTTGGATTTAAAGTTTGAAGAGTAATCTTAACAATTAATTTGGAGACACATCTAATGGTTAAAATTTAAAGAGAAAAATCCAATTACTTAGATTTGGGCTTTCTAAAATTAAAAGTTTACCAAAATCTTAACCATTGAATTTATCAATGGCTAGAATTGATTCAAATAATGGTTAGAAAAGATGACAAATGATTTAATGCATGCATGGAGGAGGTCACGGTTTTGCATGCTTTTGGAGACAAAGAAAAAAAAATATATATTTCAATGCATTGATTAATTGCTTTAATCATTGTTAAGTAGTCTTGGTCGATATTGCAATATTATTGATCATTATTGATCAAATTACGTGGAAGAAGAAAGCAAGGAGGGACGGTTTTTGGCTTATTAGAAGACAAAGAAAAACAAATTTCAATCCATTAAATGAGCTTTATGTATTGTTGGAAGTCTTGATCAATGTTTCATGCATTATCACCTTTCTTTCAATTTTTCCATCACACTCCACGGCTTTGCATTCTCAAAATGGATCCAATTAATTCATGCTAGTCAACAATGAATGGCCTACTTCTTGGAAGCACTCCATGGTCAAGAAATAATGCAAGACAACCTTTCCTATCAACTTTTCTTTCATTCTTATCAAAGAAAAAAAAAAAAGCTATATACATAATATTACCTTTCTTTCCTAGCACTCCACGGCAACCACTTTAGAATAGGCAATCTTTCTCAATTATATCACCTTGTCTCCTAACCTATCATCTTCATGTCTTCATTTTTCTACACTTAGCCAATTCTCTCCATTTTTCTCCTCCAAAGGCACCATTCGCCAAGCCTTCCAAGACAACCATCCAAGCTTCTAAAATTTCATCTAACCTTATTTTCTAAACCTAAACACCATTCTAAGAACATCTCTACAGTTATGAGTTTTTCCAAAATCATTCATCTTGATCTTCAAATTCAAGCTTCAAGTTTCTATCAAAAATCAAAAATTTCATCTTTGTTCTTCAAAATACACCATTCGGGTCATACTACCTAAAATCACCATCCAAGCTCTTTTAATTTCATCCAACCTTGGATCTTGAATCTCCATGATATTCTAAGCAACTTTCATGTTGGAGATTTTCTCTAAATCATTCATCTTCAACCTTGTTCTTCAAGCTAAAGATTGAAGCTTTAATGGTGAAATTTGGTACTCTTCACTTTTCTTTTGATTTTCAAGGTTCTAACCATGATTCTAATCCATGATTTTCTTATTCAAGTCTTGTATATTAATTATTTGTGTGTTTTAATTTGTATTTGAGAAGCCCTTGGTGGTGAAGAACTTGGAAAAAGAAGCGAATCAAGAACCTTTGGAGGATCTTCAAGAGGTAAGAGGGAGATCCATCTCACCAACCAAGCATGGTGGTGAGAGATGATATTTTATTTGATGGATGTGGAATCCATGTGAGGATTCATATCCATGGTCATGTAATTAATTTGTGGGTGTTTATGAGCTTTGATTAATTTTCTATGCTTGATATGCTTTGCATGATTTTATAGCTTTGATGATATGCTTGATATGCTATACATGCTTTTATGGCTTTGATGGTATGCTTATATTATTTATGATGAAATATATATGTATATGCCATGACTTGATGGTGGAAAGGAAATTGGTTTTTGGCTCCAATAGCCAAGGAAGAGCTACGGTTTTGATGCCCTTGATTAGGGTTCATGTTGAAAAATTTCAAGAACAAAAGAATTGATTTTTGAGTACTTAGAACATGGTGGATTTGAACAAGACACCTCAAAAATGTTACAAATTAATATTTTCATGGAAGAATAAAATTGGATTGATTTGAAGAGTATGGAAAATAAACAAAGGAATTGTTTTTCAAGAGAACAAGAATACGATTTTTGAGGAATTTTTATTGATTTATTTTGTGTAAAAAGATCCTAAGTATTTTTCTAAACATGAGTTTTGAAATGAAACGGACTAACGTTGATTTGAAGGATTTGCAAAGAAAGTGAAAAAGGATTTGTAAAAAAGTAAAACGAATTTGAACAAATGGGTTTGGTTTTTATGACCATAAGACTTACGGTTTTGAAAACAAAATTTTAATGGTTTTGTTTGTGTAAAATCCTATCAACTTAGAAAGAAAGAATGTTTTCATGATTTCAATAGTCATGCCCACGTTTTTGAAGGTTTGTAATGTCTTGATTTTATGAACAAGTTTCCAAAATGAAACAAAAGAGAATTTCAAAGTAATTTGATACAACAAATTTGGAAAGAGAATCAGAGCGTTTATCACTTGAGAAAATCAAGTTTTTGTAAACAAAAATGTTTTCAAACTTCAATTTATTTTGAAGAAGGTTGTGTTTAGAATTGATTTGGAAAAAAATGAAAAAATATATAATAATTTAACGTCTTATAACATATGAATCATTCTTTGGGATTTTGGAGAGTGATTTTGTGAAATATATTTTGGAAAGGTTTTCTTAAAAGAGAAAATGTGAAAAATGACATTGGAAACGATATTGAGTTTTTGAAAGTCCAAAATAATATTTGGAATATTGAGGTATATTTGACGTAGTTTTCAAAATGACGTTTGGAATATTAAAGAATGTTTTGCGTATTGAAAAAAATAATGAAATTATGGTGAAAAACGTAAATGTGATTTTTAAGCTACACGATTTGAAAAATGTTTAAGTATTCCTACGTGACTTAAAAAAAATATTTTAATATTTCTACGTGAGTTGGTGTATGTTTAAATATTTTACGTGATTTGAAATACCGTTAAAAATCACTACGTGATTGAACAACAATAGAATATTTTTACGTGATTGTGAAAATAACAAAAAATCATTATGCGATTTGAAAAGTGTTTTAAATATTTTGAAAATGAAAGAAAATGATTTACGTGACACGTGACGTAAAAGAAAGATTTTTAAGTTACGTAATTTTGAAACAGTGGAAAAATATTATGGGATTTGATAAACGTATATTTTTACGTGTTTAAGAAAAACGTTGAAAAATTAGTACGTGATTTAAAAGTGCAATGTGAAGAGTTGCATAAGCATTTTGAAAACGTAAATGAAGTGTTCACGGTATTGTGAAAATATAACAAAAACGTTTTAGAATTTTGAAAACGTAATGAAGTGTTACGATATTTGAAAACGTAACAAATACATTTTTTTGAAATTGTGAAAACGTAACTTAAATGTTGTAAATTTTGTAAAGACACGGCGAAAGTATTTTATAACTATGAAAATGTGATAACATGATTTCATTGAAAATACAAATATGATTATGTTGAAGCTTGTGATTGGTATTATACCGTGATTGGTAATTGGTGCATTATATATGCATTGGAATGGTCCGATGAGGATTTGGATATGGCTGAATGCCTAGGAGAAACACACCTCTTGAGTGGGTGCGATATGCGTAGTGTAGGTCTTTGGTTGACCTTGGGGGCATCGGGGTGCGGGTTGCCTACAATGGACAGTGAGTCAAAAACTTGTAAACCGTAGGTTAGGACCGACGCGACACACCGATGATCCGACCGAGACACATTATTCTTAATCAAGATCGATAAAGACCGCGTCGTGTATATGCTAGATGTGCAAAAATCAAAATGAGGATTATAGCACGTGGTTCGAGGCATGTATACCGTAAATGCATTCTTTTCGATCATTTCTCCGACCGTGTTTAGCTCCATAGAGTAGGAAATCGAGTCTTGTGTACATGCATAAACCGAACATTTATATCTCGTGTGATATATATTAATTGAGGAATATTGGCTATGACAATTGTTTTGAATACTTGGATGATGATGATGATAATCTTTGAAGGCATTATCATAATTATTGTTTATGATAATTGAATTGATATATGATTGGATGATGATAGTTGATTAATGTTGATAGCATGATTTTAATTATTGTATCTGTGTGATAACCATAATGATGATGGCATGATTGTAATTATGATAACTGTATGATATTGTTGTTTGTGTTATCTCTGTCATACTGCCATTTGAGAAACTTGGTGTAGGTGATCTCACCTCTTTGTTATGTTATTTTTCTTTTTATCGTATTATTAAAATTATACAAGAGAAGGAACGAGTTGTCTTAGACATAGCGGGTGACAAATACCTCTACGTTTGGAGACAACATCGGAGAATGACCTTGCCGACAGGTTGTTGAAATGGAAAAGATGTTTGAGGACAAGGAACGACATAGAACAAATGTCGATGCTTCAAGATGGACATTCCGATGGACACTCGAGATTAGGGACAACAATAAGGAGTGGACATTCATGACTCGATGGGGAGCAAGTGTTGACAAGGAGTAGAGTTCGATGTATCAAGTTTGATACAGGAGAAGGAACAAGTATGTTAAGTTTTCATTGTTAGTGTTACACCGTGCTATTACGTAGGACCCGTAACGGGTTTGCTACTGTGGAAAAAGAAAGAACAAACGAGTCTGTCAATTTATATTTCTCTTTAAATTGTGTGTCAATATTAGATAATGAGAAATTGAAATATGAGTACCTAATATTTTCAGTAAATTTACGTGTCAGTAAAGAAAGAATTTTTTTTTTAACCCCATATTTTTATAACTCAAACTTGTGTGAACTTCTTTTCAGATTATGAGTCGGGAATCGAAAATGTGATGCCCTAGAGAGGGTGTTACACATTATGTGGTTTCCACGCGAGAAGGGGCAATGAGCAATATGATCATATGTCTGGTAATGAATTACTTACTAATGCATGTAAATGGGTATTAAATAGTGGAGCCTCACACCACATGACCCCGTTGCATTCTGCACTTGAAGAAATACATGACTTTAGTGTGCCACTCCATATTACTGTGCCTACCAGTGATGTGGTTGTAGTGAACAAGATGGGGACAGTGACTCTTAATGACAAACTAAAGCTGCATAATGATCTTTTCATCCTAAAATTTAGTTGCAATTTGATTTCAATTCATAAATTAACATATGATTTAGACTGTACAGTGACTTATTGTGCTGATGGTTGTGTGATACAGGACCGAGCCAAGAAGAGAATGATTGGATCCAGTGAATTGCATGATGGGGTTTATGTACTCAAGAAGGAAGTGCATGGATTCTCTTTGGCTGCTGGTTCAAGAAATTCAACAACACTTTGGCCTGCAAGGATAGGCCATCCCTCTTATCAAATTTTGTCCAGTTTGTCTAGATTCCTTAGTTTTCATTTTGAGTCAAATAAGATAGAATGTTGTGATGTATGTTACCGTTCCAAGCAATGTAAACTTCCCTTTTCTTTGAGCAGTAATAAAGTAGAAAGAGCTTTTGATTTGATCCATTGTGATCTATGGGGAAAATATCATATTGCCTCACATAGTGATGCATACTATTTCCTTACTGTTGTTGACGATTTCACTAGAGTAGTGTGGGTATACTTGTTGAAGGACAAAATTGAAACCTCTAACTGTAACACCCCTTTGGAGGATGTCACACATGAAAGAAAATAAAATAAATAGAAATAAAATCTACCCAAGTTGCGGAATATTTGTTAAAATTATTACGGGTTGTAAAAATAATTCCTGATAGACAGAAATATGTAATAAAAAGATAATACGGAAAATACGAAATAAATAAAATAAAAAAAAAAACATCATCACTAATAATATACATATGGTTAAGTTATAAACCTGTACATATAATTTACAACTAAGACTACAACTATTTAAACAAAAACAAGAAAGAAAGCAATAAAAGAGTTAATATATATACGTACATACTTGACGCGCCCAAAAAAAAACATCATGATTATCTCCTCTCGATGGATCACTCTCGGTGTGAAAATGATCATCGGGAGATAAATATCCTCGATGTCTCGACATACGGCGATAACGGGATCGCGTAGTCGACACGATGCTTATCTCACTAGGCTCGGGTTTTCAAGCACCCCAATAACGCCTAATGGATAAGGGTAACTCTAAATGCGAAAAAGCGTCGTCGTCGAAATCGGATCTCCATCAAACCGATGACGTAGAATCACAAGCCATCATACGTCCGGCATAGGTAATGAAGCACGATCTCCTCGTAAATGCCAAGCCGATCACCTCCATGGAATACCGGCTCTACGAACCCCAAAAATACGGCGTCGCCATCCTCACACAATCAATCCAGAGGGTATGGATGATCGGATGGTTCTTGCTCGTAAACCGATCGTCGGTCTGCGATCTCCCTCTTCCTCGGGGTACACGATCTCAAGAGGTTGTTCCTCCTCTTCCTCTTCAAACTCTTTACCGCATAAAAATAGAGAATAGACACATACAATAAAGAGGTAAGACAACATAAAATCATCACAACATGGCAAATAAGAAGACGACACATAACTACTACACGGTTCATACAATACGAATAAGCTATAACAGTAATACATATTAAATATCCTAGTGTTTCAGAACATCACAGATATAACACAAATAAAGAAATTCACACAGATAAATCAATCTCACAAATAAAATAAGATAAGAAATAGACAACTAACATAAAAATTATCAGATAAATACAAATAGAGAAAATGTAAAACATCCAAGATTTTACCAAATAAAGATAAATAGAGAAAAATGGAATATTATCCAAGATAAAATCAAATACACCAAAACACAACCCTACTCCATGGAGCTAAACCCAAACAGATATCGAGAGAATGACTTGCAAAATCTATTAGTACCACACTGCCCAACCAACTATTACGCGATCACACGTTGCGTCAATAGCCTACGACACTGGGAATCCACCATCCAGGCGTAGTATAGTTCTGATCTCCCGTTGTGGCACTATAGGCAATGCACTACTAGACTTTACAAACCTCGATTAAATATAGTGAATGTCGAGTACATTAGTGTGCTATCGGTTTACCACGGCCCAAATGAGCTACCAATCGTCACATGTGGGATCCCGTACACTAAAGTCTCCAAGTTTATTAGAACAATAAACTACACTACACTTATCGCATCGACAACACGATGTGATTGATCTCGTCAACCCAAAACACCAAAAATCGGTATAAAGACAAAACATAATTCCAAATATATGAAATTACGAAAATGCCCTTAAGATAAAATATATATGCCCTCAATGGAGAAAGTCACTTTGACGGGTTCACTTTTTCCCGACAAATAAATAACCTCAAAAACTCATGACGGGTTCACATTTTTCCGACAAACGAAAAATAAATACGATAACGGTCAATCGCGTAGAAATTTTATCGCGTTTTTGAAATCTCGTCGTTTTTTACAAACGTTTAAAAATCGGGTAAAGATATTTTTCTGCGTTTTTAAAATCGCGTAGCATTTTTAATACGTTTTCTCAATCGCGTAGGATTTTTAAATCATTTTCTTATTCGAATGCCTTTAAAATTATGTTTAAACAGATAGAAATAATATTTAGTATCTTTAAACTACGTAGAATAATTTTTCATACCGTATACTTGTCATTAGGATATTTTGACTATCCTATAGGTTCAATTTTACTAAAAATTGACAGCATTTTGTTTATAAATTTATAATAATGATTTTCTAAATTTTCCATAAAATTTCTATTTACCTAATTTTTAACCATTTCATTAAATACTTTTTGAAATCTCTAACATGCTTCAAAACCAAAAGTGAGCTATATGTTAGAAAATTTCTTAACATTCTTGTATTTCCTTCCTAATGATAAAATTATGAATTTTAACCCTTTAGATTTACTTCTAATCAATTGGTTCCTTCATAAATCATTATAGAAAATTTCTTCTTAACTTGTATTGTTTCTTTTTAATTGAAAAAGGTTTTAGAAACAAGTTTTTAAAATCATGAATTCCTATAGTGGCATGTTGGCGAATTTTATAAAACTTTTGTATTTGATTTCCAAAATGTCTTTCACCTTTTAAATCATATCAAATGTATTCTATAGTCTAAGTTCATTAAATCATTTTAGAAAATAGTTATCTATATTCAATTTAATCCTTTAGGCATGTTGGCCCAAAATACTAAGTTTGTACCATTTGATTTCTAAATGCATTTTTCTTTGATCAAATCAATTAGAAACTTTCTTGATTCTCCTAGGTTAATTAAGCTACACTTTAGGAAAAATCAAGAGAACATTTTGGTCCTCCAAACTTGTCATTGCCGTGAGCTATTGGATTGTGTTCTTTGGAACACTCATGCAAACTTACACATGTTATTCACATCCTAAACCTTATCATACAATTCTAATACATGCATTTATATCTCTAACACATGCAAATATTTCTAACATATGCAAAATATTTCTAACCCATAAACCTAATTTAAAGCTTATAGACATACAATCAAAAGCTATTAGGCATGCAAAATGATTACAATTACCAAATAAGAAAGCTACTAACACATAACACTTAAGCTACTAGCAACCACAAAAATTAACAAATACACATCAATAAACACACCACAACCGAATCCTTATGGATTCTACAAACAACTCATCTTCTTACCACCATCAAGGGATGATAAGAATTGTCTTCCTCTTACCTTAAATGAAGACAAAAACTTGCTTTCTCACCTCCTTAGGTCACGGTTTTCACTCCACCAAACACCTAAAAATTTCAAACAAAACCTACATGTTACTAACCATGAAAAAAGAAGCTAAACCATGGAAAAATCATGGCTTAGAACTTTGAAAAAGAAGAAAGAAAAGAAAAGTATGAAATTTCACCTTCTAGGTAAAACTTCCAAGGTTGGTTTCCAAGCCTTAGATGGAAGAATTTGAAGAAACTCCCAACTACAAAGGTTCTTAGAATGGTGTTTAGATTAAGGAAACTTGGTTAGAAAAATTTTTGGATGGTTGGATGGTTAGGAAATGAGCTTGGCCGAATATGGTGGAGAAAATGGGCAAGAATGGTGGCTAGGGTTCTTGATGAGAGAGAAGAGAGAAAAGTGATGAAGACAAAGTGATCTTTTGGTCACCAAAGGCCTCTTGGCCGTGAACTTGATGTGGGGTGCAAGGTGGGCACCTTGCTTGGCTTCATCCAAGCCATTGGATGAATCAAAGGCTAAGATTAAGCCTTGGTGAGCAAGCCTTCTTCTCATTGGTTGGTTAAGGTGACTCACATGGCTTAGTCACACTCAGCGTAATAAATGCTCATGAGTCACCGAAGTGAGTCACTGTTTCGAAAGTTCTACAGCCTTACGGTGATTAATTAAGCTACCGATCTAACTGCTTCGCTAATTGTGGGTCCCGCAAAATATTTAGGGTCCACTATCACTAAAACATACCGACTAATAAAATAATATTATAATAATATAAAATTATTTTATTTGATTAAATCCTAAAAATTAAAAGATTATTTTTAGTCTCATTTAGAATCGGGTTAAGTAAGATCCCCAATTCTAAATAATCAAATAAGATTTTTCCCCGGCAGGAAAATATTATTTTCCGCCTCGAGCAAATCACACAAAAAGTTCATATAAAATCACGTACAACGGTATTTTTCGGCATTAAATCAAGAAGAAAACAATTAAAAGCAGACAAAAACGAGAGAAAACAAGACGTTCGGGACGTACGGTCATTTCCCGTTTTTCCCACAACGTAGGTAATCGTCAAAATGTTCAAATAAAATATCCAAAAGTATTATTTAAATTTGTATATCTTTCAGAAAAATTAATACAGTAGCTCAGAAAAATTTTTATTTTACTGTCTCGAAGCAAACTACGTAAAACGATCAAATAAAATTTGAACCTGTATTATCGTAGTTGTTT
The DNA here is from genome assembly GCA_029884605.1 of Ormosia emarginata. Taxonomy (NCBI): domain Eukaryota; kingdom Viridiplantae; phylum Streptophyta; class Magnoliopsida; order Fabales; family Fabaceae; genus Ormosia; species Ormosia emarginata. Next base: position 8,000,854 of record JAQQTP010000079.1, read on the forward strand.
TCATACAAAATTCAAGAACAGAAAAATAAGGACACAGCGGTCATTCATACAAAAGCATGAAAAACAGAAAACAGTACATTCAGAATATTTTCTAAAAATTGGGGCGTTACACTAACACTCTTATCGCCTTATGTAAAATGGTGCAAACTCAATTTGATACCAAAGTAAGGGTTGTGAGAAGTGACGATGGAATGAAGTTCACTAATTCCAAGATCCAATCCTACTTTCAGCAAGAAGGAATTTTACATGAGACTTCATGTGTAGCAACGCCATAGCAAAATGGCAGGGTGGAACGAAAACACAGGCACATACTCAATGTTGCACGAGCACTCAGATTCCAAGCCAATTTGTCATTGTCGTTTTAGGGGGAATGTGTTCTAACAACAACGCACCTCATCAACAGGACACCAATCGTGGCAAATCAAGGCCTTACTCCTTATGAGATGTTGTATGGGAAGCCACCATCCTATGATCACCTAAGAGTTTTTTGTTGTTTGTGCCATGTGAAAACATCCACCAAACAAATGGACAAATTCGGAGCACGACCTAATCGTTGTGTCTTTGTTGGGTATCCACAAGGACAAAAGGGCTGGAGTGCATATAATCTTCAAACACGAGAGTTCATAATATCCCACGATGTAGTATTTTACGAGAACATTTTCCCATATAGTATGAGTGAGGATGACCACCCATCGAGAACGTTTCTTGACATTGTGGGAACGCTTGAAGTAGGATATGTTGTCTCTTCTATAATGAATGATGATGAGCGTGGAAGTCCAACACCAAGTGAAACATGAGACTTGGAGCCACACACACAACCAGAAGAAGAAGAAACTGTAGAAACTAGGGATGTTCCTAGTGAAGGGGAGTCGAACACAGTGGTAGAGCCTACAGCACTTGGACCACGCACAAGGCAACCACCATCATACCTCAAGGATTACTACTGCCATACAGCGACAGAGAAACCCACATGCACATCACCCGAACCAGCATTTTCTTCTGGTAAGGTCTATCCAATATCATATTATATTAGTTATGATCAATTTTCACTAAGTCACAAAGCCTTTCTTGCGGCCATCACAACACGTGATGAGCCTAAACATTACTCTCAGGCAGTAAAACACTCCCATTGGAGAGAAGCAATGGCAAATGAGATTGCAGCTTTGGAAACAAATGAAACTTGGACACTTGAGCCATTGCCTCCCAACAAGAAACTTGTAGATTGCAAATGGGTCTATAAGATAAAGTATATGCCTAATGAAGAGGTAGACAACTACAAGGCACGTTTGGTGGCAAAGGGCTACACGCAAGTAGAAGGGGAAGACTTCATAGAAACATTTGCCCTCATGGCCAAAATGACAACTGTGTAATGCCTATTATCAGTGGCAACGACAAAAGGCTGGGAGTTGCACCAAATGGACGTGAGCAATGCATTCCTTCATGGTGATCTCGATGAAGAAGTATACATGGCAGTCCTTCCTGGGTATGTTGTGCCAAACTCAACACTTGTATATCAATTGAGGAAGTCATTATATGGTCTTCGACAGGCTTCGCGAAACTGGTACGCAAAACTCTCACAAGCTTTAACAAACTACGACTTTGTTCAAAGCCACGCAGACCACAACTTGTTTACTTACTCGCTTGGAACATGATTTATAGCGATGCTGATATATGTTGATGATCTTGTTATTGCTGGGAATAATAGTGAGGCATGTTGCAACTTTAAATCCTATCTCAGTAGGTGCTTCTATATGAAAGATCTTGGTGCTTTAAAATACTTCCTTGGTCTTGAATTAGCGCATGGGTCCACAGGTCTATTTTTGTGCCAAAGAAAGTACACTCTAGACATACTAAAAGAGTGCAAGATGCTCGATTGCAAGCCATGTGCTTCCCATATAGAGTAGAACCACAAGTTGTCCGTTGACACTAGAGAACCGTATGACAATCCTTCATAATACAGAAGACTAGTTGGTCGCTTACTATATCTCACTATCACAAGACCATAGATCACCTATGCAGTCCATATTTTCAGTCAATTTATGCAAACACCAAGGCAAGATCATTGGGATGTAGCCATGCGCGTATTACGCTATCTAAAATCCTCTCCAGGACAAGGATTGTTGTTTACCCAAACAAAATGACCTAAGCCTACAAGGGTATTGTGATTCGGATTGGGCCTCATGCCCCACAACAAGGCGTTCCATTTCTGGGTATTTTATGAAGCTTGGATTAGTTCCTATCTCTTGGAAAACAAAAAAGCAAACCATTATCTCTCACTATTCTAGTGAAGCCGAATATCGTGCCATGACTTACGCTACAAGTGAAATTATATGGTTATGGAGCCTGCTGATCTCTTTACAAGTTCCTTGCGACTCCCCAATGCCACTTTTATGTGACAATCAAACAGCACTCTATATAGAAGCGAATCCAATTTTTCATGAGCACACTAAGCACATTGAAGTTGATTGTCATTTTATTTGAGAGCATCTTCAGTCTGGAACTACTGCCACCAGTCATGTTTCCACCAGACAACATCAAGCTGACATATTCACCAAAGCCTTGGGCGTCAGGCAATTTCACGATCTCATGTCCAAGTTGGGAGTTCATAATGCTCACTTGCCAATTTGAGAGGGAGTAATAACAGATATGGGATGATCTGTTACTTAAGATAAAGATGAACATTCTGTTTTTCTGTTTTGTATTTAATACTTAGGCTCATATTCTAATATATAGATCTTATCAAGTTGTTATAGATTTTTATCAAGTTGTTATAGGTTGTTTCGTTGGGCTTTATATATACCCTTGTATCTCCTCTGTAAATGCATAGAAAACATTTTCTTCACAAATTCTATTAGATAGATTATACTTATATGATAAGTTTTTTTTTTGACATATCTTATATTTAAAATAAAGTAATTATTTTTCTTCTAAACTTTTTAATACTAAAAAAGATTGATAAAGTTTTAAAATATTTAATTATATTCTAAAAATAATTATATTTTAACATTCTTAATCAAATTTAAAAGGAGAGAGATCAAGTTATATTATTATGAAATTTGACATATTTACACTATCTAATAATTTTTTATAAAATATATTTTTATCAATTCAACTGTTAAATTATAACTTTTTAATATCTTAATTATTTGTGTTAAATCTTAAAAACATTAAATATCAATAAAAATATAATCAAATAATTTTTATTTTTATATATTTTAAAAATATATATTATATTAATCTCAACATATATTATATAATACTAAATAATTTTAAATTAATATAAAATATTTTAAATATAATTTATATTATAAAAATTTTTAATTCAATAATAAATTTATTAAAAAAATTATTCAATAATATAAAAATTACTTTGAGTTACACAACCCTTTCTCAATTTAAAATCTTAAAATTAATTCTTCTGCGGTTTTATCCATACATTTACTCACCATCGAAAGTCGAAACAGAACCACGGACGTGTGACACGCGCAACTGTTTTGACAAGCGTGTGAGCCGGGTCCACCGCCACTCCACCACCCTGTACAGCAACACTAGACAGAGAGGTCCAGCAGCATTGTGCAATAAAGGAAAGGGAGGAGCTTCTGTGTATATTTTTCACATATTCATCTGATCCTAGGTCCTAACCCCACAACCAAACAAATAAAGCAGAGAGAGAGAGAGAGAGAGGGAGGGAGAGAGTGTGGCACACAGAAACACCCAAAGGCAACATTACACATCTCCGAGGCCTAACCTCTCCTCAGTTGCAAGAGGAGTTTCTTTTTTTCTCTCTCTTGCTCTCCATTTGTTTCTCCACTCCATGCCTCTTCACTTTTTTGGGCTACTCTCACTCTGATGACTTCTTCATCTCAATCTCTGAGAATTCTCAGCTCCATTGCTTCTGCTTTTTCTGCAAAAATCTTTCACACCTGAGAACAACTCCATTTTGGCAAGGTATGCCCTCCTCACCCCTTGACCCCTTCTTGAATCGTTCGGCATTTTTAGTTCTTAAACATTCAAAAAAGAAAAAAAAAACTACTACTTTATTTCCTTTTCTTCTTGTCCTTTTTTTCTCTTTCATCATTTGAGTTTTACTGAAAACTTCCCAGATTTTGACATTTTGTCATGCACCGTTGCGTTCGGGATTTCGTGTGTTTAATTGGTGTGACAGGTGACAACGTTTGGTACGAAATTATATATTTTTTATTTGCTTTTTTCTTTTAAAGTAATAATTTCTGAGAAAATCTGACAAAATGAGAATAACATAAATCCACGGATAAATATAGTGCTGTGTAGATGATGTCTCTATTTACTATTGTGGGTGGCTTCAAATAGTGAACTGTAGTTAAGGGAGTGGTTGTTGTTTAACAAGGAGGTCTTAGAATGCTCAAAGTACAAAACTTGGAAACGTTACTTTTTCCATCTTGTGCTGCATTTTGTCTTGCACATTCTAAATGCTTTTGTGTTTTTTTTTATCTTTTTTTTTTTACTGATTTTTGTTGTGCTTACAGGTAAACAATCGGATCTACAGGCTTCAAAGAAAGTTCTTGGTTTTCTCCGAACTGTTTGTGAAATCAGAGATCTAGGTTTGCCATCCACCGTTTATGTTTTAGCTTTTATCACCAATAGCCATTTTTTGAGTTTCAGCTGCTTTTACCTCGTATGTATCTTCTTTTGTTTGTGTTTTTAATTTTTCCCGAATTTTTAGGTGCCTCGATTTGTTAGCATGTAACGGCTCTTTGACTGTGTTTTCCTGTTTTTTAGGCTCCTGGGAACGGTTGTATTTATTCAAAGTCTGTTCCTAGGTTGGTAACATTCAATTGTTCTACTCCAGCTTTGATTGTTTTGAATTGGGTTTCTCATTCTTTGAAGCAAGAAGATGCAGAGGCCTCCACCTGAAGATTTTCTGTTGAAGGAGACGAAACCCCACATTGGTGGGGGAAAGATCTCCGGTGATAAACTGACCAGCACCTATGACCTTGTTGAGCAAATGCAATACCTTTATGTGAGGGTTGTTAAGGCCAAGGACTTGCCTGCAAAGGATGTCACCGGCAGTTGCGATCCTTATGTTGAAGTCAAGCTTGGGAACTACAAAGGCACCACCCGCCACTTTGAGAAGAAAAGTAATCCTGAATGGAACCAGGTTTTTGCTTTCTCAAAAGACCGAATTCAGGCCTCAGTACTGGAGGTTACCGTAAAAGATAAGGATGCTGTGAAGGATGACTTCATTGGTCGTGTTTGGTTTGACTTGAATGAGATCCCGAAACGGGTGCCACCAGATAGCCCTCTGGCACCACAATGGTATAGACTGGAGGATAGGAAGGGTGATAAGGCGAAGGGAGAGCTAATACTGGCTGTTTGGATGGGTACACAGGCTGATGAAGCATTTCCTGAAGCCTGGCATTCAGATGCTGCGACAGTTAGTGGGACTGATGCTCTTGCGAACATCAGATCGAAAGTGTATCTGTCGCCAAAGCTTTGGTATTTGAGAGTTAATGTAATAGAGGCACAAGACTTGCAACCAACTGATAAGGGTAGATACCCAGAAGTTTTTGTGAAGGCTATTCTGGGAAATCAGGCCTTGAGGACTAGAATCTCTCACAGCAGGAGTATCAAACCAATGTGGAATGAGGATTTGATGTTTGTGGCAGCAGAACCATTTGAGGAGCCTCTGATTCTGAGTGTGGAAGACAGAGTTGCCCCTAACAAAGATGAAGTATTGGGGAGGTGTGCAATTCCTTTGCAGTTTGTGGACAAGAGACTAGATCACAAACCTGTGAACACTAGGTGGTTTAATCTGGAAAGACACATTATTGTAGAAGGAGAAAAAAAGAAGGAAACCAAATTTGCAAGCAGGATTCATATGAGGATTTGTCTAGAAGGTGGTTATCATGTTTTGGATGAATCAACTCACTACAGCAGTGATCTTCGCCCAACAGCGAAACAGCTGTGGAAATCCAGTATTGGCGTTCTTGAATTGGGGATATTGAATGCTCAGGGTTTGATGCCAATGAAAACAAAAGATGGGAGGGGGACAACTGATGCTTATTGTGTAGCAAAATATGGGCAGAAGTGGGTCCGGACAAGGACAATCATTGATAGCTTTACGCCGAGGTGGAATGAGCAATATACTTGGGAAGTTTTTGATCCTTGCACTGTCATTACAATTGGTGTATTTGATAACTGTCATTTGCATGGCGGTGATAAGGCTGGAGGGACAAAAGATTCAAGGATTGGAAAGGTACGGATTCGTCTTTCCACTCTTGAGACTGATCGGGTCTATACACATTCCTATCCACTTCTAGTTCTTCATCCAAATGGGGTGAAGAAAATGGGTGAAATTCACTTGGCTGTGAGGTTCACTTGTTCTTCCTTGCTCAATATGATGCACATGTATTCACAACCCTTGTTGCCAAAGATGCACTATATTCACCCATTGACTGTTAGTCAGCTTGACAGTTTAAGGCATCAAGCTACTCAGATTGTTTCAATGAGACTGAGTCGTGCTGAGCCACCTTTGAGAAGGGAGGTAGTGGAATATATGCTGGATGTGGGTTCCCACATGTGGAGTATGCGAAGAAGCAAAGCTAACTTCTTCAGGATTATGGGAATTTTGAGTGGATTAATTGCTGTAGGAAAATGGTTTGATCAGATTTGCAATTGGAAAAATCCAATTACTACGGTTCTGATCCATATCTTGTTTATAATACTGGTCATGTACCCAGAGCTTATCTTACCCACAGTTTTCCTTTACCTCTTCTTGATTGGAATTTGGTACTATAGATGGAGGCCAAGGCACCCTCCTCACATGGACACTCGTCTCTCTCATGCAGATTCTGCACATCCTGATGAACTAGATGAAGAATTTGACACATTCCCAACCTCCCGATCTTCTGACATAGTGAGGATGAGATATGATCGACTTAGAAGTATTGCTGGGAGAATACAGTCTGTGGTTGGGGACTTAGCCACTCAAGGGGAAAGGCTGCAGTCTTTGCTCAGCTGGCGAGATCCGAGAGCTACTACCCTGTTTGTGATTTTCTGTTTGGTTGCTGCTATTGTACTGTATGTCACTCCATTCCAACTTGTGGCCCTCCTGACTGGAATTTATGTGTTGAGACATCCAAGGTTCCGTCATAAGCTTCCTTCGGTGCCATTGAATTTCTTCAGGAGGCTGCCTGCAAGAACTGACTGCATGCTTTGAATCAACCAGCATTACAAGTCAAGGACAGCACAGAATGGAGCTCGTTTTTCTTTCATTGTTCAGCACCAGATTTTGTTTTCTGGTTTGATGTATGATCTTCTCCTGAAGGCAGTAGATTTTGTGGATTTAAAGTTCATTATTATGTTATAGGATTTTCTGTTTTGAACTTTTCATGGCAGTCCTTGTTAATTTGTAATTTTGTAGGTTTGAATTTGAAATTAACTTCTGCTGAATTACTTTCATGCCTCTAATTGGATGTAGTAACTTTTCTCAATGAGGAGTTTGAATTGTGATGGCGATGGAGGCAATTTCTGTTTCATTGGTTTAATGATGATAACTTGCATGTTCAAGTTTTCTCTATATTTTCTATATTTAATTATTTAAAATAGGGTCCTCTGGAATTTTGTGTAGTGATAATGTGAATTTTGAATTTTATAAGTTTGATGGATGCATGTGGTATCACCATTTTGTCTGTAGTCTGGACAGTGTGACACTAAAATAAAGGCGCTGCCCTGTCGAATTTGCTATGCTACCTAATTTATATGTTAAGTTGCATTTATTTTATTTTATGCTGGATTCAGATTTTAGGGGGGCAAAAATTCGAGTATGGACAGACAGACATCGCTTACGCAATAAGTGGGTTTTGTATAGATATTTTCTTTTTTTCTTTTTTTAGTACTCTACTGAATGTTAGCATTTTTTTAACGAGATAAATGTTAGCATTGACTGTAGAGTTGCATAATAAAATAAAGATTTTGCTAACAAGTGGGTTAAGAGTATTTGTTAAAAAATCTAGAATAATTTTTTTTTAATAAAAAGTAGTTTTTTTTTATTTTTAATGTATTAAATATTATACTTTTCATTAAAAAAATTATTTTTAATTTCTTAACGTTAGCAAATATCCATTAAATAATGTATTTAATAATAAAAGGTTAATTTTTTTTTTTGAAAAAAAGATGCTTCAATTATATACCATGTGCAAATAACCTCCTGAGTTTTACAATGGTGTAAAATACCCTTCAAACTTTACACAGTGCTCTAATTACACGCTATTAAATCTTTGTTAAAATTGTTGACGAATATGCTGCCTGTGTTATAAAACCATCACCTCAACCTTTTTCTTCTTTAAAATTTTTTGTCTGCTTATTTACTCACTAGCCGTGAGAGAGCAAGAACCACAACTTGAGTGTATTGACTCACTTACGGCAAGCTTTGTAGTTGACTTCATTTGTGTTCATACCTTGTTTTTCAAAAAGTTATTAATTATTTCTAGAGTAAAAAGTAATTTATCCCTTCAAACTACAGAGATTGTTCAAAAAACTCCCTTCAAAACTTCGCAATCCGACTACCCAAGCGCAAACGAGCAAAAGACACCTTTTGTTAAGTATCCGTCCAAACCCATTAATGGAAGTAGCCCACATGACATGGAAGTAGCCCACGTGACATTACTTGATATTTCTTCATTTCTCACCAATGCATCACACTTGCTCTCAGATAACCTAATTCCCACCAGTACATCACCTAAACCCTAAATTCCTCCTTTCTCATTCCATTTGAATAGCTCATAATTTCATTGCGAATTGGAGTGAAATTTCGTGTGTGAAGGTCATTCAAGTTGCTTGTTGATGACTATTTGAAGGTAACAACTCAACCTTAGTATCATTTTTTGCACTTTTGTTGATTTATAGGGTATATTCTAAGGAATATTCTATCTATGGCACGATTGACGTGGATCCACCATATGATTTTTTTAAGGAACAAAATGTTGGAGGGTAGAGGACAATGAGAATCTCTATCGTCCTTGGGGTTGTGTGAAACTATTTTTAAATTTGTGTGTGGTCCATGCTTCTGCTGTTGTTGTGTAGTTGTTCCCAAATTTTGTGTGTGGTTCATGTGTGCAATTGTTCGTCTTTTTAGTTATCACAAGTGTACAGATCACGCAAGTAATATTGTGATCAATAGGATATCGTTCCCACAAAGATTCAGTCAATTTCTAATGTCAATTATCAACCAATAACTTACTGATGTGTAAAATCGACAAGTGCACCGAATCATAGTAAGTAATAAAGTAGTGAAAAAAGTATCGTCTCACGAGAATTATAGTGTCAATTATCAATTTTGTTAAACTAACACTATCTAGGCTACTTTAAAAGGTAAAAGTTGGCAAAAGCGAAATAAAAAAGAAAACAATTTAAAGAAAGAAATCAGATTTAAATAAAGTAAATTCAAGAAATCAAACATGAAATGAAAGCAATAATAAGAAAGTGTTAGGGTTCGGATTTCACTTGAACTTTTTAAATGCACATCCAAATATAGGTTCAAACATGTTCTAATTCAATGATTTATGGTCAATTTCCAAAATTAATCAATACCCAATCTCTTGGTATATTAATCCTCTTACGCTATTTGGAATTAACTAATCCCTTAGTCTAACCCCAAATAGAAAGGCATTATCAAGAATAAGGGAATTAAAAGAAAGATCACATAACCCACAACGTCTATTCCTAGCGGTTGCAGAAATTATGGTGTTTATCACAAGATCTAAATTTATGCAAAATTTCCCAAATCATACATCAACCTAAAAGATCATTCCCAAATTAGTCAGATTCAAAAAAACATTAAGAATAGAGATAAACACATAAATCATGAAATAGAAACATGCATTAAACCTATAAAAAAAGTTACATTATCCAAGTATCAAGATCCATCTTCCCTCTAACAAGGGGAAGTTAGTTACACATAGGAAAAGAATAAAACAAAGGAAGAAAGATGACAAACTCCATTGCTAATTAGTGGAAAGGTTGAAGAAAATCCCTAATCTTCAAGCCTTGATGCGCCCACACCAAATTAGGATTGAGTTGTCTTGACGGCTACTGCAGTGTGTGTTGCAATTTGGCATAACTTCTTATTTATAATTTTAAAATCCTGTGCAGTTAATCATCCAGCGCTTGAGCGCTGACTTTCCAGCGCTTGAGCGATGAGTTACCAGAAGCCAAATTTTGCCTTGATGCCAGCGCCTGAGCGCTGGCTCCCCAGTGCCTAAGCGCTGAACTCCTATAAATTAGCCTCTAATCTGCCAATTGTGCCCTTGAGCGTTGAAGTCCCAGCGCTTGAGTGCTGAGTGTCTAGAGAGCATTTTTAGCCTTTCTTCCATGCAAAACTTCCAGTCTTCATCTTGTGCAAATACCTATCAAAATACAAGAAAATAATAAATAAGAAAAATAATTTAAAACATTAAAATTATGATAAACTTAAGGACAAAACTGGATTAAACAGATTAAAAGAGAATGAAAAACCTAGAAATTGAACCGTAAAAACATGGTTTTTTAAAGGTTCATCACTTACTTAATGCTATTCAAAAACATTCAAATTAGAAAAGGTTTGTATAAGTAACTATAAACTAAAAGACTTAAATACTGTAAATCAAGAATAAAAGATTGTTATTAAGAATAGAGAATCATTTTTCACTCTCTACTTCAATTGATGATATGCAATCCTCAAAAGTAACATAAATGAGACGGGATTTACTAGCTTGAGAAACTAACTTAGTTAAAAGCCTATGTCTAGGTCATTCAAATATGCTTCATTTACCTAGTTCACTATGTTTCTATGAGATCTAGTTCAAATTCCACTCATTAAGAACGATCCTCAACAATAGTTATGCATGACCAATAGGTATATATCTATCCTATTAGCTAATTAACTTATTCCACCATTAGAATGAAATTTAACATGCATTAACCATATCCATGATCTCAAACCTAAATTCCTATGTCTAATTCAATAGATTTAATCAAAACACATTAAATGTTGGCCAAACACTCAAGAACATTAAGAGAAATATGATTAAATAAATCCAAATAATCTATATTAACTCAAAGGATTATAAAATCATCAACATTCATAGAAGGATTCAAAGAAATCCCTGTACACAACTTAGCTACTCATGACAAATGAAAATCTATCACAAATAATCATTGTCGTGGCAATAAAAGAGAGAGAGATAAAGGAATGAAAGATGAAAGCTCAATAGAAGTGATCTTTGATGCTTGAATCCTCTTTCTTGAAGAAGATGACTTCCAACTTTGGTCCCTTTAGCTTCCCTTCAACTTCAACAAGAAACCATAGCAGCTGTGGTTTAAAGTGTAAAAAATTCTCTTTTGAAATATAATAAAACAGTATTTATAGACCAATATTTTCATTGTCATGGCGCGACATAAACCACCTTGCGCTGCAGCATGTGTTGAAATTAGGTCACCACACCGCAGTATTCATTCCTTTGCATCGCGATGTTCAAGCCTTGGGTTTCAGTATGCAACATGTAGAATGCACCACGCCGAGGCATTAATATGCCTATGCCGTGTAACACCCCGAAATTTCTTGTTTTTCAACTATATGTGATTTTTATGATTTTGGTGAATTGTTTGATTTATTTTAATTATTTTATTATTATTTTTGGACTTTCTGTGTGTTTGAAGTGGGACTGAAAAAATAAAAAAATTTCAGAGTCGAAAAATTTTGGACTGTTAATGCGGGGCCGGAGGAGTTTACTAAACCCGAAATCGAAAATAGTTTTTGAATTTTTTTTATCTGAGATTTGATTCGAAAATGAAATCTAGGTATGTTTTATTACCTATTGGACAATAACCATTGGTTTTGCTAGCAATAACCTTTGTCCATTAGATAATAACTCCTAGTAAAAATCTAGTTGGATGGTTCTAGACTTAAGTCTAGTCATCTTTTCTAGAGACTTCTTTGTGACTCACTTTGGTGACTCACTTTGTTGGACCAATTAGGAGGTTAGTTAACCAAAGTGACTATGACTCACCTTATGACTCACTACATGACTCACTAGGTGACTCATTGTGTGAGTTAACCAAGTGACTCACATTTTTGTGACTCACCCTAGTGAATCCCACAACCAAGGGAGTGTAGAAGGGTCCTAAAACTTAGTCTTTCACTTGACCATTCTAGCTCATCTTTCTATCAAAGAAACAAAACAAACCTTCTTACATTTTCTCTCTTGGAGCTCATGACCAAAACACCAAAAACACCATCCAATCTTCCTTAATTCAATCCAACTTCATATCTTGAACCTACACACCATTCTAAGACACTTTTGTGTAGTGACCATCATCTAGTTCATCCATCTTCCATCTTTTTCTTCAAGCTTAGGGTTTGAAGCTTTTAAGGTGAAGTTCTTTAATCTTCATTTTTCTTTTCATTTTCAAGTTCTAGACCATAACTTTGATCTATGGTCATCTTAGTTCAAGCCTTAGATGTTAATATTTGTGTGTTTATTTTGTTTCAAGAACAACTTAATGGTGAAAGTTTACCTTAAAGGAGGCATACAAGGAGCTTTTGAGCATCATCTAAGGTAAGAGAGAGATTAACCTCATTAATCAATCATGGTGGTGAGGAATGAAAATTTGGATTGTTGGTGAAAAATCCATATGAGGATTTATTCACTTGTTTGTATAAATTTAGTGATTTGTATTTATTTGCTTTATGTGATTTTATGGTTTTAATATTATGCATGAACTTGCTATAGTAAAATTATGATGATTGAAGTATGTTGTATGCTATGATTTACATTGGAAAGGAAAGAATTTTTGGTCCCAATGACCATTAGGACTCACGACCTTCATGCCAAATTTGAGGAATCCAAGTAAAAAATGTTTTGTTAATTGTGAACTTAGGTGATTAGGTAACAAGAAATTAGATTAAAGTTTCACAAAATGGAAAAAGAAATGAATAAAATTTTTATTGTTGATCATTAAGCAATTTTCGTCCATGATGTTGGAAAATAGGGTTGAGAAGCAAATTGGAAACTTAAAGTATTTTATTTAAGAGGATTTTTAGTAAAATAAAAGGAAAAGATTTTATTAAATTAAAATAATGTAAATTTTTGGGAAAAATGTTAGAAAACATTACCTAGAGGAGTTTTAGCAAAAAAATATTGGAATTAAGGATAAATTTTATATTAAACTTGGAAAGTTTCAAAATTAAGTTTAGAAAGTCAATAAAAGCTTTACGCGATTGAAAAATAGTGATAAAACCTTACGCGTTTCAAAAATGATGATTTTTGAGCTACGCGATTGAGAAAACGTTTAAAAAATTTTACGCGATTGAGAAAACATTGGAAAATGTTTACGCGATTTGAAAACGTAACAAAAGTATTACGCGATTATGAAAACGCAATAAAAGTGCCACGCGACTGAGAAGAACAACAGTTTGCTGTCGGGCCGATGTACTAGACCCGGAGATATCAATATATGGTTTTTGGCCAATGGTGGCTTGTTTTTGTGGAAAACCATGGTTTTGGTATTTATCTATGCGTTGAATCATTAGTCATGCATTTAAAGTAGTATAAACTGTGTTTGTTGAGGTTATTTGCCTAGGAGTTGAATTACACCTAAGTACGGGTGTGAATCGCGTAGTGTAGGTCACTTGTTGATCTTGGAGGCATCGGGGCGCGGGTATCCCACAAGTGGATAGTTAGTAGCTCCACTGGGTCGTGGTGACTGAGCACCGCACCGACGATCTCGACTAGACACTATTCTATTCCCGATCTGGTGAAGAATGTCTTGTATAAGCCATGATGCGTATGCTGAATTTGTGATAACACTTTGTTGAGGCTAATGATATATGAACATGTCTCCCTGATCATTTTCTCCGAAATTGTGTTTTAGCTCCATGGAGTAGGAATTGGTCCATTGTGCATATGCATAGTCAGTTGAAATATTATTGTGATGCATAGTTAGTTGAATTATTTGTTATTTGATACCATGAATGTACTTGTTATTTATGTATTTGAATGACATTATTGTCATTACTATTTCTATGCTGCCATATTGGTATGTGATGTAGGGGATCTCACATCTTTGTTGTATTATTCTGTTTTATGTTTATGCTTGGTAAAGACTGTGAGGAAGACGAGACAGGATCGCCTGGATTCTGTTTGATGTGATTTTTCTTAGTTCTGAAATGACGTCAAGATAGGATATTTTCTATTTTGTTAGAGGCCAGTTTCATGGAGGCACGGATGCCTGGCGTATCAACCTAGATATGGAGCGTGTTATCTATGTTGAGGATGTGACCTTAACGTTGAGTAGGACCCGTCATAGTGTTCCCATGTTTTCTTTTTATGTTTTTGTACATTTGGAGTTCTTTATGCCTATTAGAGACTTGTGGGGTGATCGTCACTATACCCTTAGAGAGGACTCTGTGGTGTCATCTGCTCGGACTCTTGTCCGCAGGACCATGTATCACCCAAGATTTTTATCTTCTGAGGAGACAGAGAAGGATCCGGAAGAAGATCCGTTTGAGAATGATATGATCCAAGTTGGATGCATATTGTTTTTACGTATCGTCCTTGAGTTGATTTTGTGTTTTAAAGAATTAAACGATGAAGAGTGAATAGTAATGTGAACAGTGTCATGAACAGTGCCGTGAACAGTATCATAAACAGTAAAAAATAGAAAAGATGAAAAAAGACAAGGAATGGAAGGAAGAAGACGCCACACTCTTGGAGAGTGATAAGTCAAGCAAAGATTTGCCACAAAGGTAAGGAAACCTTTGATAAGAACCAAAATTGAAAAAATTAAAAAGTTCAAATACATAATTAAATAAAATTAACTAAGAAGAATTCATGTTCCCACATTGGGCCCTTCATCAACTTAGATCATTTGGACCATCTTGAGTGCTCCCTCTTCTGGAATGGGCTTGAGTGAGAAAAAGTGGTTGACTTCTTTGTCCAAATCCTCCTTAGCCTTCTTAGCTCTTGACCTTGTCATTGGGCCTCCTAGTCCTTGCAGTGCATCTTTGGGCATTGGGTCTGTTAGGCTGCCACTTGAGCTTCCTTGGTCTCCATCATGCCCTCCCCCTTCGAAAGTATTCATCCTCAAATTTGATCCTTCATCACCTACATCAAAAGGACTTAAGTCAGCCACATTAAATGTTGCACTAACCCCATACTCACCTGGTAGGTCAACTTTGTAGACATTGTCATTGATTCTTTCTAAGATTTGGAAGGTTCCATGTCCTCTACGTAAGAGCTTAGATTTCTTTTGCAAAGGAAACCTTTCTTTTTGCATGTGCACCCACACCCAATCTCCTGGTTCAAAAATAACTTGCCTCCTTCCCTTGTTTGCTTGCCTAGCATAATGCTCCATCTTCCTTTCAATTTGAGTCTTGACTTGTTCATGGAGCTTCCTCACATATTCGACTTTTGCTTATCCATCCCTATGAATTAAAGAAGAGACATTAGGTAGAGGCAGTAAATCAAAGGAGGTGAGAAGATTAAAATCATATACAATCTCAAAAGGAGAAAAGCTAGTAGTAGCACGCACAACCCTATTATAAGCAAATTCAACAAGAGGTAAGCATTCTTCTCAGGTTTTGATGTTCTTCTTGATAATTAATCGTAGCAAGGTCGATAGGGTCCTATTCACCACCTCAGTTTACCCATCGGTTTGTGGGTGACAAGTGGTAGAGAAAAGTAGCTTAGTCCCAAGTTTGTTCCAAAGGGTCATCCAAAAATGGCTTAGGAACTTTGATTCCCTATCTGAGACTATGCTTTTGGGCATTCCATAAAGCCTCACCACTTCTTTAAAAAACAAGTCCGCTACATGAATGACATCATCCACCTTATGGCAAGGAATGAAGTGGGCCATCTTGGAGAGTCTGTCTACCACAAGAAAAATAGAGTCTCTTTCTTTTTTTGAGCAGGGCAAACCTAGCATAAAGTCCATAGACAAGTCAGTCCAAGGGGAATCAAGAGTTGGTAGGGGGTGTAGAGTCCATGAGGCATTACCTTTGATTTTGCTCTTTTACAAACAATGCACCTATCACATAGTTTATGCACATCATGCTTCATGTCAGGCCAATAAAAGTGCTCATGCAACACATCTAAAGTCTTTTGGATCCCAAAGTGACCCATTAATCCCCCCTCATGAGCTTCCCTAAGCAATAATTCACGCAAAGAGCTCTTAGGCACACGCAAACATTTTTCTTTGAATAAATACCTATCTTGCCTAAAGAACCCCCTATGCGCCCCTTTTTTACATGCAGCATACATCTTGGAGAAATCATCATCATGCATATACAACTCCTTTATGTGTTCAAAACCAAGCATTTTTTGTTTCAAGAGTAGCTAATAAGGTATACCTCCTGGAAAGCACATCAACCACTATGTTTACCTTTCCTTGCTTGTCTTTGATCACATAAGGAAATTATTCAAGGTATTCCACCCACTTGGCATGCCTCTTATTAAGCTTACATTGCCCTTTTAAATATTTTAGTGACTCATGATCACTGTGAATTACAAACTCTTTTGGCAAAAGGTAGTGCTGCCAAGTGTGCAAAGGTCTTATGACTACATACAATTTTTTATCATAGGTGGAGTAATTTAAAACAACTCCATGCAATTTCTCACTAAAGTATGCAATGGGATGACTCTCTTGTAATAAACCTCAATCCCAACATTTGATGCATCACACTCAAGTTCAAAAGACTTAGAAAAATTAGGCAATGCAAGTATGGGTGCATGAGTGAACCTATCTTTGAGTGTGTTGAAACTTGTCTCTTGATCCTCCCCCTACCTAAAACTCACATTTTTCTTAACAACTTCATTTAAAGGGGCGGCTATGGTGCTGAAATCTTTTACAAACCTTCTATAAAAGCTAGGTAACCCATGAAAGCTTCTTACCTCACTCATAGACTTAGGGGTAGGCCACTCCCTAATATGGCTTTTATCTTTTCTTCATCTACTTGCACTCCCTTAGCACTCACAACAAAGCCTAGGAACACTACATGGTCGGTGCAAAAGACACACTTCTCTAAATTAGCATACAACTTTTTTTTTCGAAGCACACTTATCACAGCCCTAAGGTGTTCTAGGTGCTCTTTTAAGGTAATGCTATAGATTATGATGTCATCAAAGTATACTACTACAAACTTGCCTAGAAACTCTCTCAACACATGGTTCATCAACCTCATAAAGGTGCTAGGTGCATTTGTAAGCCCAAAAGGCATCACCAACCACTCATACAATCCATGCTTCGTCTTAAAGGTTATCTTCCACTCATCCCCTTCCCTTATCCTAATTTGATGGTACCCACTTTTTAAATCCACTTTAGAAAAGTAACACGCACCATGCAATTCATCAAGCAAATCATCTAGCCTAAGGATGAGATGCTTATATTTTATAGTTATATTATTTACAGCCCTACAATCAGTACACATTCTTCAAGTGCCATTCTTTTTGGGGACAAGTATGACAGGCATGACACAAGGACTTAAACTTTCCCTCACCCATCCTTTTTGCATCAAATCCTCCACTTGTTTCTGAATTTCCTTAGTTTCCTCAAAATTTGTCATATAGGCAAGCCTATTGGGCAAAGAGGCTCCTGAGATGAAGTCCATTTGATGTTCAATCCTCCTCAAGGGTGGTAGTCCGGGAGGGACACTCTTTAGAAAGACATCTTCAAAGTCCTGCAAAAGAGAATCAACTTCACTAGGTAGAGGGTTAGAGTTACAATTTAAGTACAAGTCTTTGTATACGTAAATGTACATCTCTTGCTTTGCAAAGCAAGCCCTCTTAATCTCACTCTCCCTAGCAATTAAACATTCATTTTTTTTTCTCATTTACAAGTTCTTGGTCCCTATTCTTTGGTTCTCCCTTTGATTTTACTTTTACGTCTTTCTTCTCTTGCTCCCTTCTTAGCTTCAAGGCCACTTGGTCTTCACAAACCTATTTGGGAGTAAGGGGTACAAGGGTTACCTTTAAGGTATTATGAACAAAGGAGTACTTGTTAGTGAAACCATTATGAATAGCATGCTTATCAAATTGCCAAGGTCTTTTAAGCAAAATATGGTCGGCCTTCATGGGAACAACATCACACAAAACATCATCATTATACTTACCAATTGACAAACTTACTAACACTTGTTGATTCACTATCAACTCATTATTCTTACTTAGCCATTGAAGTTTGTATGGTTGGGGGTGAGGAGTAGTTTTAAGGTCAAGTTTTCTTACCAAGCGAGTGCTTGCCACATTGGTGCAACTTCCCCCATCAATGATTAATGAGTACACTTTGCCTTGGATGACACATCTTGTGTGGAAGATGTTTTCCCTTTGGTCTTGGTCCCTTGCCACTACTTGGCTACCCAAGAGTCTCCTTATCATTAGCAAGTCACCATCATGAGCATAGGTCTCACATTCTTCTTCTCCTTCACTTGAGGGAGGGGAATTTGGACATGAATCACTAGAGAGGTGTCCCTCTCTTATCACCATTGCCCTTTTGTTTGGGCATGGAGAGGCTATGTGTCCACTCCCTAAGCATTTGAAGCACTTGATATTCCTATTTTTAGAAGAAGAAGAGGAAGAAGCATTAGTGGAAGGAAAATCATTAGAGTTTTTAGAAGTCATACCTCCATTCGGTTGTGTAGAGGAGTCTTCCTTTGGTTCTCTATCCTTCCAAGTGGGAGGTTTGAGGTTAGAAGAAGGCTTCTTCCATGCACCTTTTCTTTTGAGTTGTTGTTCCACTTTTATGGATTAGTGGACTAACTCATCAAGCTCTTCATAGTTGTGCAACTCCACAATGTCTCCTATCTCACGGTTTAAACCATGAAGGAAACGTGACATGGTAGCCTCCTCATCTTCAATGACATTGGCCCTTATCATGGCCACCTCCATCTCCTTGTAGTACTCATCCACACTCTTACTTCCTTGGGTAAGTCTTTGGAGTTTATTGTGTAATTCCCTATGGTACCATGAAGGGACAAACCTCCTCCTCATCAAACTTTTCATCTCTTCCCAAGTATCTACGGGGTATTCCCTATTCCTTTCCCTCTCTTTTTGTACTTGGTTCCACCAAATTAGGGCATAGTCGAAAAATTCTAGGGTAGCCACCTTCACCTTCCTTTCTTCATTGTAATGGTGATAGGAAAAGATTTGTTCTACCTTGGTTTCCCATTCTAAATAGGCTTCGAGGTCATTCTTTCCTTGGAAAGAAGGTACTTGGGTCTTTACTCCTCCTAGGTCTCCTCCTCTTTCATCACTCCTATGCCTCCTATTCCTCCTTTCATAACTCCTTTCACTCCTCTCATGCCTCCTTCTCCTATCATGGTTCCTCCTAGTCCTCCTTTCCCTACCCGAATCATAGGTATCTTTATCCTCATGCGAGACTTCATGTTGAGAGTCTCTCTTCCTTTCATTATCAAGCCTTGTATTTATTTCCACCCTAAACTTCTCTAGTTCTTTAGCTAAGGCTTGCATAAGGTTTGTAGTCCTAGGAGATGGGGGTGTACTTCCTTCACTCATCTTTGCATAAGTAATAAGAATAATTCAAGATTAAAAGGCCCTTACCACTCTTCTCACATGTATACACTCTTAGATTGATTTCACTCGTGTTTCACACAATTAGGCTTTTGTTTAATGAAAACGTGCTTGCCTTTTACTACTTAAGTTCTTTTTGCAAGTTCTTAAATGAACCTTCTCGTGTTTCAATTATCAGAAGCTCTTACAAAAGTAGCGGTCCTCACAAGAGTAAGCACTTAGAAGTTGAAGAAAGGATGAAACTCTAGACAAAACTCAAAGGAATTTAAAAGACAAGCAAGAAAAGCTAATTAAAAAAAAAGGTAAAACTCAAAAGAAATAAGAAGAAAAAGAAATGCGCAAGGTATGTAGAATAACACCACTTAATGAAATTCACAAGGCATTCAAACTTAATCTTGCTTAAGTGCAATGGTAGTCTCTTTTTTTTTGGAATAGACTTTTTTTTCCTTTTTTTATATTATTTTTCATGCCCTTGTTCTCTTTTTGCACTTAAAAAAAAATTAGTTCTTGCAATTTTAGTTCCAAATGTTATTATGCCCAATTGTGTATTTAGGAGCTTCCTTTCAAATTAAGGTGCTATAAAACATGTAACAACAATGGATATAGAGTTGATAAGATCAAAGCTGTGAATATTGCTGTAAATTAAAGAACAGAAACTAAAGACAGAAAATAAAGGGACTGGAATTTAAATGGTAAAAAGTAAAGAACGAAAAGTAAAGAATGCTGCTAATTCTTAGGAATGGCAGAGATCAATGATGGTCAAGGTTCTATACAATTATGACATTCAAGCAATGGTGCTTGATGTTTGGAAAGCAATAAGAACAAGTACAAAAAATACAAGAACTCTATCAACTCTAGGATCCGGGCTCTAGATACCACATGATATGATCCAAGTTGGATGCATATTGTTTTTACGGATCGTCCTTGAGTTGATTTCGTGTTTTAAAGAATTAAACGATGAAGGGTGAATAGTAACATGAACAATGTCATGAACAGTGTCGTGAATAGTAAAAAAATAGAAAAGATGAAAAAAGACAAGGAATGGAAGGAAGAAGACGCCACACTCTTGGAGAGTGAAAAGTCAAGCGAAGATTTGCTACAAAGGTAAGGAAACCTTTGATAAGAACCAAAATTGAGAAAATTAAAAGTTTCAAATACATAATTAAATAAAATTGACTAAGAAGAATTCATGTCCTCACATTGGGCCCTTCATCAACTTGGATCATTTGGACCATCTTAAGTGCTCCCTCTTCTGGAATGGGCTTGAGTGAGAGAAAGTGATTGACTTCTTTGTCCAAATCCTCCTTAGCCTTCTTCGCTCTTGACCTTGTCATTGAGCCTCCAAGTCCTCGCAGTGCATCTTTGGGCATTGGACCCGTTGGGTTGCCACTTGAGCTTCCTTGGTCTATCAGAGGACCCTTCTCAGTAGGTGTATGATGTTGAGGTAGTTTACATTTTGCTACAGAGTTTGTATATATGTCTTTTGTGTATAAATCTTATGTATATATGTTGTCAGTGAACTATGTCTCATATGTATATATAACGTGTATTACTCAATTATTATAACTTGTATTCTTTTTATTTTGTTAAATTATGTTATCAGTAAAAGAAATTTTGAAAATCATATGTAACACCCCAAAATTTGCTATTTTACATTAATGACTAAATTGTACTATTTTGTGATTTATGTGCTGTAAATTTATTTTGATTGTTCTGTGATTGTTTTTGATCGTTGTGTGTGATTTACTCTGGGTCAGGAAAATAATAATTTTCAGGCCGGAGAAAATCTTTACTAATTTATTCGGAGCTGGAGGATCTTACTAAACCTAAATCCGAGAGATACCTGTCATAATCTTTTAATTTTTAGAATTTATTTGTGAAATAAAAATATTCTGTATTTTATTTAGTAGACAAAAATATACTGACTTGTGAACAGTATGTATTGTCCATTGGGTAATAATTTTTGTAACTACTGTCCATTGGGTAATAGTTTGTAGAAAAATATATAATGATTTATTTTATGAACCAATTAGAAAAATTAAAGCTTGATGAGAACCAATAGGAAATGGTCAATGAAAATGGCTAAGCTAGTTAGCTTTGTAACTAAATGTAACTAGATTACTTAAACCAAGTTAGTATAAGCCTAGGAAGTAACTAAATGTAGCAAACTTAGTTTGTTACTCATTAGGGTTCCTAGTTACAAGAGTATTCTAGGATCTTCTAGAATGGATGAATAATATCTAAGTAACTAGATAGTTAGTAATGGAACTAGGAAATCTAACTAAGTTGGCTTAATCTAGTTAGGATGTAATGGAATTAGAAACTTGGTTTGTTCTTCCTTGGTGCTCCACGGCTAGGAGGCTTCTCAAAACATCTAGAATTAGGTGATTCACTTGCTTTAAGCCAATAGAAACCTAGGTGACCATTGCATGACATTTTAATGACCTATGCCATGTGAAAGTCATAAGTGATTGCATGATATTTCACTCTCCTTTCCCATACTCTTTCACGGCAATGCACAGAGAAATAGGATATTCATTTTCATTTCATCTCACTTTGAAGTTTTAAGTTTCCTATCTATTCTCTTTCTCTCAAAATACAACAAAGAACTCTATTCTCTCCACTTTGAAGCTCACAGCTAGCTCATCAAACACCAACATTCAAATTCCCTAAATTTCATCCTTGTTGATTTCCTAAACCTAAACACCATTCTAAACATCTTTCAAGTTGTGAACAAAGTCTAGTTCTTCCATCTACTCTCTTGAAAATCAAGCTAAAGTTTTATATTCCTAAAGGTAAGAATTTTGTTTCTTGGTTCTAAGTTTGGTTCTTGAGTTTCTAAGCCATGATTGATCCATGGTTTCTCTTTGTAAAGCTTAGTTTGTGACTTGTGTTGGTTTAAGTTTGTTAAGGTTTCTTTTGGAGGACTACACGAAATTCTTAGAGGGAGCACTTGTAAGATTTTGTCATCTTTGAGGTAAGAGGGTGATTAACCTCATCAACCATATGTTGGTGGTGAGGAAGTGGCTTGTTTGTGGTGGAAAATCCATAAGGATTTATTCACTTGTGTGATTTATATCTTACTTTGTTTGTGGTAATTTTTGGTTGGTATGTTTTATAGCTTTGATTATATGCTTGATTATCTGATTTTGAAGCATGTTAATTTATTGTGTTAAGTAGGATGTGATTCATATGTTGATAAATTGTATGAGGGTTCCAAAGAACCTATGGAGGCTCACGGTTTTGAACATCACCAAGAGAACAAGATGTTTCAAATTATTTTCTTAAGTTATGGATTAAAGGATTTAGTGCTAAGAAATTGGATTAAAGGGTTTTGTAAAGGATTTTGTAAAGGATTTTGTGATGGAAAGTGATTAAACATGATTTATGATTCATAAATGAATTTTTGGCTAACATGTCAAAGTTTGGTATTTTAGATCCAAGATTATTCTCCTAAGTGTAGACTTTGGTAATTAATTAACAAGAATTCAATTTAATGAATATTTAGTAGAAAAAGGAAAATAGATTTAATGTTTAGAATTAAATTAGCATATTAAAGCTATTACAAAAAATAATGGTCAAAACTTAAAATTGGCTAACGTATAGCTTACCCTTAGGGTTTTGAAGCACAATTTTGAGCTGTAATATTTGAGTAAATCAAGGAAGTCAAATTTATGTAAAGAATGAGTAGAAAATATTATATTAGAAATTTTTAGTAGGATAATATCTTAAATAAAGCCAAAAGGATTGTATGATATAGAAACTTTTATAAATAAATTTAGAAAGCTACGAAATATTTTACGTAGGTGAAAAATGCTAGAAAAATCTTACGGGATTTAAAAATAGTGATTTTTAAGTTACGCGATTGAGAAAATGATTTAAAATCACTATGCGATTGAGAAAAAGTTTAAAAATATTTCTGCTATTGCAAAAACATTAGAAAATATTTACGCGATTTGAAAACGTAAGGAAAATGTTACGTGATTTCAAAAACGCGATTGAAAATGTCTACTGTAAGAATAAGGTTTGTATGTGTTTTGGATCACACATCATGCATAGAAAAGCATGTCGACATATTTGGTTAAGGCAAGTGTGCCTAGGAGATGGAAATTACACCTTCATGTGGTTGAGAATTGCGTAGTTATGATCTTCAGTGATCTTGGAGACGTTGGGGTGTGGAAAGTCATATGTGGCCAGTTGGTAGCACCTTTGCGCCGTGGTATCCTGTGCAAACACACCAACGATCTTGACGAAGTTTCTACTCTTTTCGTAATTTGTTGAGAATGTCTTGTATTAGCCATATTGCGCATCATGATATGATATATTGACACATGAGTTAAGGCTAACTGTAACGCCCTCTTCCCCTTTGGAAGGAGAAGGGATGTCACAACTTTGCGAATTCAAAATCAATCAAATTAACGCGGGATATGAAACAAATTTAACCCAAGTTCTAAAATCTGTAATTATTAAAACCATAATATTTGATGTAAAATACTCTTTTACTTGCGGATAACAGATCAAACAAGCAGATAGATCATAAAACATCATTGATAAATATATAAATATATATTGCATATACATAAATATCCATATCAGTTGGTTCGTATGGATCATATACATATCTGTACCGCCAAAATACTTACAAAAAGAATGGCGCTCCAAATATATACGTGCACTCAAAATGTACAGATGATCAGGAAAGACTGACTAGCAAAAAGACACGACCAACCCAAGTCCTACATACTTAAACCATAGGATCCTCAGAGGGATCCTCTTCCGATTCCTCGGAAGAAATGACCACTATAGGAGGTACACCCTAACGGATAGGCATCCGCCCAGAGGACATTACACTATCTGTAACATTCTAAAAATTTCGTATCTCTTAACTAGTAATTTTGACAGTTAACAGAATTTTACTATTTAGTAATGTCTGGATACTGTAAAATTATTTTGATTATTCCATCAGCGTATTTAATCATTTTGAGTGATTTACTCGTGTCGGGAAAATAAAAATTTTCGAAAGTAGGAAAACTTTACGTAATTTAATTTTTACTGTTAGGTGTTAGTTATTTTACGTAATCTGATTTGATATTTGTGCGTTTTCTAATTTTTGTGATTTTATGGGTGATTATGAAATTTTTATGATACTTCGACCGTTTTTGGACTATTTGTGGGACCCAGTGGTTCTACGTGGGCTCGGGATGAGTCCCAAAACGTGAAAATTTTTCTACGCATAGAAAAATTTGTACTGTTTAGACGGAGATTGGGGATCTTACTAAACCTGAATCCGGAAACAGTTTTAGAAAATTTCTTGTACTGTGTTTTGTACTGTATTTAATTATCGGGCCATAAAAATACAGTAAATATAATTTTGTGGGGTTTAGCAGATAAAAATAAATATTATACTGTTAAGTCAACATTAGTGGTTATGATAATGGACCAATAGGAAACAAGTCTAATATTGGAGACTTTGATATCAACCGTCAATTTAATCAACGGTGTAGGATAAGTCTAATATAATGGCTATGACCATTTATAACCATTGGATTTAGAATTGATCAAGGGTGGAGATTTGGTCTTGCAAAGTGGCTAGGACCATTTGTGACCGTTAGATTTGAATCTAATCAACGGTGGAGATGGATCAATTATGACCATTGGATTTGGATTTAATCTATGGTGGAGATTTAGTCTTAAAAAGTGACAAAGATCATTTATGACCCTTGGATGTAAAGTTTGAAGGAGTAATCTTAACCCTTCATTTTGGAGACACATCTAAGGGTTAGGATTTAAAGAAGAAAGATCCAATGGCCTAAATTAAGTCTTCTATCTAAAGCTACACTTAAAGTCTACCTTAATCCTAACCATTGAATTAATCATTGGCTTAGAATGCTTCAAATAATTGCTTGGACTTTCAAGATTGAATCTTAACCATTGATTTAATCTATGGTTGAAATTTGGTCTTATATAATTGCTTGGACTTCAATTGTGACCCTTGGATGGCAACATGGAAGGAGAGATCTTGACCATCCATTCAGTAGCTTCATCTAAAGGCTAAGATTAAAGGAGAAAGAAGATCCAATGGTCCAAGTTTGTTACTATCACTTGGAAAATTCTTCAAATGATTTAGTACCAATTATTTGCTCAAATAATTCATTTTTTTTCTCTTCACTCTACGGCTAGGCATTCTCAAAATGGATTCAACTAATTCATGTTAGTCAACAATAAATGGCCTACTTCTTGGAAGCACTCCACGGTCAAGAAATAATGGAGGACAAGGAAATCTATATTAAATGGATTTGTCACCTTTCTAGCAACCATTTAATATATAAATATATCTCACTTTTCTTTCCATGCATTTCCATACATTCCCACGGCAATGGAGAGCAAAATTGCTCTAAATTATTACATCTTTGTGATATATATTAGAATGTCTTTAATTGAACAAAGTAAGACTAAGTCAACAATGGTAGCTCCTTCATTTACTTCCTACGACCATGCGTCAAATTAGAAGACAAATTCTACATTCAAAATAATACTTGGTCATTCTTCTAATAATAATTGAAGAAGCTATTCAAAGTTAGTCAATTTTTGGTGGCTATCCTTTCTAATTCCTATGGTCATGCTTGTTTGGAAAAAGAGAAACATTCTATCTTTAATTTATTTCCATCACCTTTATTTCAAAATGGCTCACGGCCAAGTAGTTTTGGGGGGGAGGGGGGCTAAATAACTCCTCACTTGATAATTCCTATCACCTTTCTATCAATTAACCAAACAAAGTCTCTCTCACCTTTTTTCTCAAAACAAGTTCACGGCCATAAAGGCCTTGGGAAGCCAAATTTGTGACTTTAACATCTTTTCTATTTCAAGAACCAAAGAACCATATCAAACTTCTCTCCACTTCCTCTCCAAGCTTGGTTCGGCCATTACACCCAAGTATACCTTCTATCACTCTTTAATTTCAAACAACTATATTTCTTGAATCCTTACCTTATTCTAAGCAACTTTCATGTTGGAGACTTCCTCTAAATCATTCATTTTCAAGGAGTTTTTTCCAAGAGCAAGTTCTAAGGTTTTTGAGGTGAAGTGTAAGAAAACTTCATTTCTTCTCTTCTTTTTCATGATCTAAGCCATGTTTGATCCATGGTTCCTCTTGTTCAAGCTTGATTTACTAATAAATATATGTTTTGTTGTGTGTTTAAGAAACCCTTGGTGGTGAAGGACTTGGAAAAAGAAGCAAAACAAAGAGGTTTTGAGGATCTTCAAGAGGTAAGAGGGAGATCCACCTCACCAACCAAGTATGGTGGTGAGAGATGATCTTATATTTGATGGATGGTGAATCCATGTGAGGATTCATATCCATGGTCATGTAATTATTTGTGGGTGTTTATGTGTTTGATTTATTTGTTCATGCTTTGTATGATTTATTGCTTTTGATTATGGCATGCTTATGGTAGCTTATGGTATATATGATGAAATATGTATGTGTATACCATGATGTGATGATGGAAAGGAAATCAATTTTTGGCTCCAATGGCCAAGAAGGAGTGGTCACAGTTTTGACACTCATGATTAGAATTTATGTTGAAATTTTTCAAGAACAAGGAAATTAATTTTTGGTCCCTAGAACATGGTGGATGTCGGCCAAGACACCTCAAGATAAGTGTTCACAAATTAATATTTTCATGAACGATGAAATGAGATGTTTAGCAAAACAAGGAAAATAAACAAAGGGTTTATTTTTCAAAGAGTACATGAACACGATTTTAGAAGGATTTTTATTAATTTATTTTGTGTAAAAAGTTTCGAAGTGTTTTACTAAACATGAGTTTTAAATGAAAATAGCAATGTTGATTTTAAGGATTTACAAAGAAAGTGAAAAAAGATTTGCAAAGAAAGTGAAAAAGGATTTGTAAAGAAAGTAAAAATGAATTTGAACAAATGGGTTTGGTTTTTATGACCATCGGTATTTCTGTTTTGAAAACAAAGATTTTTAACGGTTTTGTTTGTGTAAAAACAGAAATGATAAATAATTGAGTTAGAAGGAAAAATGTTTGATGGCTTCAATGGCCAAATACCCTACAGTTTTGAAAAAACTGGTTATGCCTAAATTTTTATGGAACAAAATGATATTTTATGAAACGAAGTGTCTTGTTACTCGAAAGATTTGATAGTTTTCAATGAATATGTTCATGGTTTTTGTAAAGGATTTTTAATGGTTTTGTTTGTGTAAAACCATATCAATTTAGAAGGAAAAAATATTTGATGGTTTCAATAGTCATGTCCACGTTTTTGAGGGTTTGTAATGCCTTGATTTTTATGAACAAAGTGATTTTCAAAGTGGAAATGTAATTTGATTTAATACAAGGAATTTGGAAAGGGAATCAAAGTGTTTTATCACTGGAGAGAATTTTGTAAACAAAAGACAAAGAGAGGTTGAACATGTTTGAACTTCAATTTATTTTGAAGAATTGATTTTAGAATTGATTTGAGAAAAATGGAGAATATAATAGTGATTTGATATTTTTCTAGCGTATAACTCATTCTTTGGGTTTTGGAGAGCGTTAGTAAAATTTTAAGATTTGAAACATTGATTTATATCAATGGAAAAGTGATTTTGTGGATTATATTTTGGAAAAGAATTTCTTTTGTGGATTATATTGTGGAAAAAGACTTCTTGAGTAAAGAAATGTGAAAAATGAAATACAAAGTCATATTATTTTGAGAAAAGTTGATAAAGAATTTTTGAGGGTTGAGAAATTATTTTCGTAATGAAATTGTGGTGAAAAATTATTTACGTATCTTAAAAACATGATTTTTAAGCTACGCGATTTGAAATACGATAGAATATTTCTACGCGATTGGTAATATGTCAAAATATTTCTACGTGTTTTGAAATACGTTTAAATATTTTATGAAACTTGAACTACTGTTGAAAAATCAATATGTGACTTAAAAGTGATAGAATATTTTTACGTGATTGTGAAAATGCCAAAAAATCGTTATGTGATTTGGAAAGTGTTTTAAATATTTTGAGAATGATGGAAAATGATTTATGCGACTTAAAAGAATGATTTTTAAGTTACGCGATTTTGAAACAGTGGAAAAATACTATGCAATTTGAAAAACGTATACGCGAATGAGAATAACGTTAAAAAATTAGTACGTGGTTTAAAAGTGCAACAGAAGAGTTACGGTATTTTGAAAACATAACAGAAATGTTACTGTATTGTGAAAACGTAACAAAAGTTTTACGGTATTGTGAAAATATAACTAAAACGTTTTGGAATTGTGAAAACATAACTGAAATGTTGCGCAATTTTGTGAAAACACGGCGAAAGTGTTTTATAACGATGAAAATGTGATAATATGATTTTCCCTATTGAAAATACAGTATGAATACTATTGAACTAATGTCCATACATTGTTTGTGAAAATGACAAGTTTTGCCTGTGATTGGCATTTGGTGCATTTTACATGCATTAGAAAGATATGCCTGTGATTGGCATTGGTGCATTATACATGCATTGGAAAAATATGCGTTGAGGCATATGATTACATTGAACAAATGAAATTGAAAAGATTTGGCCCTTGTGGTTGGAATTGCACTGATATATTCGTGCATTGTATAAAGTATAGCTAATAAGCTATTTTGGCCCTTGTGGTTGAAAAGGGAATGAGAATTGATAGTGAGGTCTATGGTGGATCTTGGGGGCGTCAAGGCGCGGCGATCGATCAGTGGATATCTGTCTGTGGGCTAAGGCTGGACAATATGCCACTTGGCGATGCAGTCCGTTGCAACGCATTGACAATGCCCGACAAGAACACGATTCTTTTCAACGATTGGGAGATTGTCTGTGGGCTTAGGCTGGGCAATTAACCAGGGCATTCTCCTCGAAATTGTGAAAACCTCCATGGAGTTGTTTTTGAAAAATTGAGTCTATGTGCACATGCATGAATCTGAACATTTATATCTATATGATATATTAATTGAGGAATATTGGCTATGACAACTGTTTTGAATACTTGGATGATGATGATGATAATTAGACAATGTTGAAGGCATTATCGTGATTGTTGTTTATGATAATTGAACAATGTTTGGATTGATATATGATTAGATGATGATAGTTGATTAATATTGAATATATTATTGGAAGTCTAGTATGATATCCCTGTATGATATTGCTGTTTGTGTTATCTCTGTGCTGCCATGTTGGTATTGGCGTAGGTGATCTCACCTCTTTGTTATATTGTTTTGCTGTGTTTGTATTGTAAAAACTATATAGTAGAAGGAACGAGTTGTCTTAGACATAACGGGTGACAAATACCTCTGCGTTTGGAAACAACATCAGAGAATGACCTTTCCAGATTGGATAGCTTACATTGTTGACAAAGAAGAGATGTCTGAGGACAAAGTACAAATGTAGAACATATGTCTGATGCATCAAGATGGATACACAATAGAATACGTACGTAGAGTTATTTTTATCGTTAGTGTTGTACCGTGCTATTAAGTAGGACCCGTCATAGGGTTTGCTACTGTTAAAAAAAAGAGAGTCTGTTAGTTTTATATTTCTCTTTAAATTGTTAAATATTAATTGGTGTCAATATTGTATACTAAATATATTTTCAGTGATACTTATGAATTTCAGTAAGTTTATGTTTTAGTAAGAAAGAAATTTTAAAACCCATCTTTTATAACTCAAACTTTGTGCGAACTTCTTTTCAGATTATGAGTCGGAAGTCAGACATGTGATACCCTAAGGAGGGTGTTACAATTAGTTGGCATCAGAGCACGGTTTGAGTCTTTTGGGGTTTGTGGTTAGGTCTGTTTTGCTTGTGTTGTGTTCTTTGTGTTTTTGTTTTCCGAAAGGAAACCATGTTTGCACTGGATATCAGATCCATTGTATTTTCGTTTGTCCGTCTTTGAAGAAAGAAAAATGACTCGTGGTAGACGTACGCGTGAGGAAGCAGAACATGTTACTAGTAATGCCGTTGCAACTGTGAGAACAATGTGGAAGGATGACTACAGGAACAGAGAATCGCTAAACAACGAAAAGAAATGAAAGTTGCGGTTTAGGATCTGATGGAAGAAAATCAGTCTTAGAATATAAGATTTCGTAAATTTTGGAACCTGGTATTTCTTTCTTAGGAATATTGGGAAAGTGATTAATTTCAACAGAAAATGTATTTACGACCATTGAGAAACCAGAAGTAGTAAGTGATGTGAAAGAACGTACTTAATGAAGGAATGTACGTCAAGGAAACAATTTGCAGAAAAGTTGGACACATTTTTCCAGAGATTATGCTCTTTGAAAATAGAGTTTTCTGTTAGTAAAATTTTAGATAGTAAGGGAAATTGTTACTCTAAGCGGAATGGGAGTGTTCTGAGCTGAAGACTTAATTAAGGGAGACTGTATTGCAGAAGGTAATTCTTTTATCATAGTGTATATCTTTGGGAGGAAACCTGTTCTTTGTGTAATATGATTGAGTAGATCAATTATATTTTGGAGTTATCCGTAATCCTCTGATTTGTTTATTTTTGTTTCTATTCTTAGCTGATCGAGTTAATTTTGCTGTTCAAATTATTGTTGTAGACCAAATCTTTATGTTAGTTTGATCTGTCGTTCAAAACTTTATGTTAGTTTGATCTGTTTCATAAACAGACGTGATCTTTGAAAATGGATTGGTTATTTTCCAACCATATCCTATGAGATTATTTAAATAAAGTGTGAGTAATTCAGAGAAAATCTATTCTTGAAAATTGGGGTTACATCCAATTCTTTGTTGGATATGTTCGATAACATATTCAATTCGTTTTGTTATTTTTCATGATGTTTTCTTTCATCTACTGCAATTGAAGGAATATCTTGCAAGGAAGGATATTCCTATATTTATATCAATGTCATCGTATCAAAGTGGCGTAGTGGAAGCGTGGTGGATTCTTCAAAAGTTGAAGAAGTTTGTCAATGAGAAAAGTTAAGACGGTAATGGAAAACCGTAGAAAAATTTATGGAGATGTCAGTTTGATCAGCAGAAGTGAACAAGAGATAAAGGATTTTCATTGGTTAAAATTGTTTGGAATAATGTAAGAGGTGAAACTACAAGGGAACTGAAAGAAAAGATGGAAGAGGAATATTTGTATTTATTCCGAGGATGTGAAATCACAGTTATTTAATTTCGAGGATGAAATTTTTGTAATAAGCGGAGTATTGTAACATCCTAAAAATTTTGTATCTCTTAATTAGTAGTTTTGACAGTTAACAGAATTTAACTATTTAGTAATTTCTGGATACTGTAAAATTATTTTGATTATTCCATCAACGTATTTGATCATTTTGAGTGATTTATACCGTGTCAGGAAAATAAAAATTTTCGAGTCGGGGAAAACTTTACGTAATTTAATTTTTACCCGTTAGGTTTTAATTATTTTACGTAATCTGATTTGATATTTGTGCGTTTTCTAATTTTTGTGATTTTATGGGTGATTATGAAATTTTTATGATATTCCAGCCGTTTTTGGACTATTTGTGGGTCCCAGTGGTTCTACGTGGGCTCGGGATGAGTCCCAAAACGTGAAAATTTTTTTACGCATAGAAAAATTTGTACTATTTAGACGGAGACAGGGGATCTTACTAAACCTGAATCTGGAAACAGTTTTAGAAAATTTCTTGTACTGTGTTTTATACTGTATTTAATTATCGGGCCATAAAAATATAGTAAATATAATTTTGTGGGGTTTAGCAGATAAAAATAAATATTATACTGTTAAGTCAACATTAGTGGTTATGATAATGGACCAATAGGAAACAAGTCTAATATTGGAGACTTTGATATCAACCGTCGATTTAATCAACGGTGTAGGATAAGTCTAATATAATGGCTATGACCATTTATACCCATTGGATTTAAAATTGATCAAGGGTGGAGATTTGGTCTTGCAAAGTGGCTAGGACCATTTGTGACCGTTGGATTTGAATCTAATCAACGGTGGAGATGGATCAATTATGACCATTGGATTTGGATTTAATCTATGGTGGAGATTTAGTCTTAAAAAGTGACAAAGATCATTTATGACCCTTGGATGTAAAGTTTGAAGGAGTAATCTTAACCCTTCATTTTGGAGACACATCTAAGGGTTAGGATTTAAAGAAGAAAGATCCAATGACCTAAATTAAGTCTTCTATCTAAAGCTACACCTAAAGTTTACCTTAATCCTAACCATTGAATTAATCATTGGCTTAGAATGCTTCAAATAATTGCTTGGACTTTCAAGATTGAATCTTAACCATTGATTTAATCTATGGTTGAAATTTGGTCTTATATAATTGCTTGGACTTCAATTGTGACCCTTGGATGGCAACATGGAAGGAGAGATCTTGACCATCCATTTAGTAGCTTCATCTAAAGGCTAAGATTAAAGGAGGAAGAAGATCCAATGGTCCAAGTTTGTTACTATCACTTGGAAAATTCTTCAAATGATTTAGTACCAATTATTTGCTCAAATAATTCACTTTTTCTCTCTTCACTCTACAGCTATGCATTCTCAAAATGGATTCAACTAATTCATGTTAGTAAACAATAAATGGCCTACTTCTTGGAAGCATTCCACGGTCAAGAAATAATGGAGGACAAGGAAATCTATATTAAATGGATTTGTCACCTTTCTAGCAACCATTTAATATATAAATATATCTCACTTTTCTTTCCATGCATTTCCATACATTCCCACGGCAATGGAGAGAAAAATTGCTCTAAATTATTACATCTTTGTGATATATATTAGAATGTCTTTAATTGAACAAAGTAAGACTAAGTCAACAATGGTGGCTCCTTCATTTACTTCCTACAGCCATGCGTCAAATTAGAAGAGAAATTCTACATTCAAAATAATACTTGGTCATTCTTCTAATAATAATTGAAGAAGCTATTCAAAGTTAGTCAATTTTTGGTGGCTATCCTTTCTAATTCCTATGGTCATGCTTGTTTGGAAAAAGAGAAACATTCTATCTTTAATTTATTTCCATCACATTTATTTCAAAATGGCTCACGGCCAAGTAGTTTTGGGGTGGGGGGGCTAAATATTAACTCCTCACTTGATAATTCCTATCACCTTTCTATCAATTAACCAAACAAAGTCTCTCTCACCTTTTTTCTCAAAACAAGTTCACGGCCATAAAGGCTTTGGGAATCCAAATTTGTGACTTTAACATCTTTTCTATTTCAAGAACCAAAGAACCATATCAAATTTTTCTCCACTTCCTCTCCAAGCTTGGTTCGGCCATGACACCCAAGTATACCTTCCATCACTCTTTAATTTCAAACAACCATATTTCTTGAATCCTTACCTTATTCTAAGAACCTTTCATGTTGGAGACTTTCTCTAAATCATTCATTTTCAAGGAGTTTTTCTAAGAGCAAGTTCTAAGATTTTTGAGGTGAAGTGTAAGAAAACTTCATTTCTTCTCTTCTTTTTCATGATCTAAGCCATGTTTGATCCATGGTTCCTCTTGTTCAAGCTTGATTTACTAATAAATATATGTTTTGTTGTGTGTTTAAGAAACCCTTGGTGGTGAAGGACTTGGAAAAAGAAGCAAAACAAAGAGCTTTTGAGGATCTTCAAGAGGAAAGAAGGAGATCCACCTCACCAACCAAGTATGGTGGTGAGAGATGGTCTTATATTTGATGGATGGTGAATCCATGTGAGGATTCATATCCATGGTTATGTAATTATTTGTGGGTGTTTATGTGTTTGATTTATTTGTTCATGCTTTGTATGATTTATTGCTTTTGATTATGGCATGCTTATGGTAGCTTATGGTATATATGATGAAATATGTATGTGTATGCCATGATGTGATGATGGAAAGGAAATCAATTTTTGGCTCCAATGGCCAAGGAGGAGTGGTCACGGTTTTGACACTCATGATTAGAATTTATGTTGAAATTTTTCAAGAACTATGAAATTAATTTTTAGTCCCTAGAACATGGTGGATTTCGGCCAAGACACCTCAAGATAGGTGTTCACAAATTAATATTTTCATGAACGATGAAATGAGATGTTTAGCAAAACAAGGAAAATAAAGAAAGGGTTTATTTTTCAAAGAGTACATGAACACGATTTTAGAATGATTTTTATTGATTTATTTTGTCTAAAAAGTTTCGAAGTGTTTTACTAAACATGAGTTTTAAATGAAAATAGCAATGTTGATTTTAAGGATTTACAAAGAAAGTGAAAAAAGATTTGCAAAGAAAGTGAAAAAGGATTTGAACAAATGGGTTTGGTTTTTATGACCATCAGTATTTCGGTTTTGAAAACAAAGATTTTTAATGGTTTTGTTTGTGTAAAAACAGAAATGATAAATAATTGAGTTAGAAGGAAAAATGTTTGATGGCTTCAATGGCCAAATATCCTACGGTTTTGAAAAAACCGGTTATGCCTAAATTTTTATTGAACAAAATGATATTTTATAAAACGAAGTGTCTTGTTACTCGAAAGATTTGACAGTTTTCAATGAATATGTTCACGATTTTTGTAAAAGATTTTTAATGCTTTTGTTTGTGTAAAACCATATCAATTTAGAAGGAAAAAATATTTGATGGTTTCATTAGTCATGTCCACATTTTTGAGGGCTTGTAATTGATGTGTGTGAAACAACATCATATTTTGTTCTTGTGTTTGCATGCATTTTTATACATTCCAGGCATTTTAGTTTCCCTTTTTATTTATTTTTCCATTTAGTTCGGATAACTGCGGTGTTTTTGGTGTTATTGTGCAGGATTGGTGCTTAATTGGCCTTGAAATGGATGAAAAACTTGCACAATTGAAGTTGGAGCTTAAAGGGTAGCATTTTAGGACAAAAAGCTCGCTCCAGAGGGAACCACGGCTTTCCCGTGGCTTGAACCACGGCCATGGATCGAGCGTGCGTGAAAAAGTAAAAAAGGAGAGTTCGAGTCAACCACACCCGGCCATGGTCGGACCACGGCCTGGCCGTGGTCTGAACCACACCCTGGCCGTGGTCTGAAACACGACTATAGTTGTCAAACAGAGACAACCACGGTCTGGCCGTGGTCCCCACCACGACCGTGGTTCGGTGTGCGTGTCAGATTTTTAAGTCCGTTTTTCTCTTTTCTGATGGGCTTGAACCAGTTTTAACCCATGGGGTATTTATAGATGTTCTGAAGACAGCATTAGGGTTCATTTTTGGGTTTGGAAGGAGGCACATTGGAGGCTCTTGATCTTCATCTTCCTCTATTCTCTCTTGGATTACGGGTTTGGATGTTCTAGAACATGATTTCTGGTTTCTTCTTCTCCATGTCTGAGTAGTTCCTTTTGTTTCTAGGATTGGGCAATGCCCTTTGATACATTGATAATGATTAATTGATATTGTTTACCCCTTTTATTAATCTTGAATGTTGTTGATTCAATCCTTATTGCGATTATTCATGTGAATTTGCTGGCCACTTATTTGCATCTCATAGATATCTAGGGACGTACTGAAAGGTGAACCTAGGTGTTGGAACTATAAGAATTGAACTTAAGGTTTAAATCACGAGAGTAGGTTTAACCTTTCGAGGATTAATGAATTACCAAAAAAACGTAATGGGTTCAATTGAAATTCAATTACCACGAGAGTAGGAATTGGTTTAATTGGGCACGGTTCTTGTATCTTGAAAGGGAACATTAACTAATTTAGGGTAATTCACCTTCAAACGAAACCGTACACTTGCGGATTTCACCCCAATCAAGTTTTTGGCGCCGTTGCCGGGGACTGTGCTCTTCTTGAATATCAGTTAAATTTTTAATTTAATTATTTTAAACCTTTTTATTACTTTCTTGTTTTCTCTTTGAGTGTCTACAGGTAATTCTCTTGTTTATGCGAAGAACTAGATGTTTTGGGACTCTTGAAGAAGCTGATCCTGAAATTGAAAGAACCCTTCGCAGAAGGAGAAGACAACAAAGCCAAAGAGCAAGAGATAGACTTGAGCCAACACTTGTCATGGCTGCACCTGCTGATAATAGACCTCTTAAAGAGTATGCAGCCCCTAATGCTCGGGGTTTGCGTTCTGGAATTGCTCGGCCAGACATTGAAGCTAGACAGTTCACCATACCACCTGCTTTACTCACCATGATAAGGCGAGAACCGGTTTGGAGGATTGCCATCAGAGGACCCAAACGATCATGTGGATATGTTCTTGGAATTCAGTGAGACCCTCAAGATTGAAGGTGCCTCTGTTGATGCTATTCGTCTTCGCCTATTTCCATTATCATTGAGAGATAGAGCTAGGGCTTGGTTGAGGTCAATTCCATTTGAGACCATCACTTCTTGGGACCAATTGGAGCAAACTTTCTTGAACAAATTCTTTCCACCATCCAATTTGCTCATCGAGGACCCAAATCACAAGCTTTGTTCGAGAAAGATGGTGAATCATTGTCGGAAGCTTGGGATAGATATAAGGCTTTCTTTGGAAGCTTTGCCACACCATGGGTTAGAAAAATGGTTGATTGTCCACACCTTCTATAATGGGCTAGAATATTATTCGAAGGTGTCTCTAGACTCCGCATGGTGGTGGAGCTTTGATGAATAGAAGGCCCGACGAAGCCTATGAGATCATTGAGAGTGTTGCCACAATTCATCACCAATGGGCAAATGAAAGAGGTAATAACGAGAAAACTCTCGGGAGGTAAGTTTGAGGTAGACGGAGTTGATTTAATTATGTCAAAATTTGATTCTTTGAATAAACGTTTTGACATGCTTGAAAAGGCTCATGTAAATGTCATAGGTGCCTCTAACAATTTTTGTGAGATTTGTGGAGCACGGGGACACATAGGTGTTGAATGCTAAGTTGGAATTGGCTCTCACAAGGTGCACCGGTGGAGCAAGTGGAATCATGCCACAATTTCCATGACTTCAACCAAAAGGGGAGGAATGATCCATATTCTCAAACTTACAACTCCGGTTGGAAGTCACATCCCAACTTCTCCTACCGGAATAGTCAACACCAAGCAGGGCAAGGTAGTGCTAAACCCTCTTCTGGACTCCAATAGGTACAAAACTCTAAACTTGAGTCTCTTCTTGAGAATTTTGTTGAGAGTCAAGCTAAGCAAAATGAGGAGTTTAGGCAACATGGGCAAGTTGTGGTGAGGCCATTAGAGAGTTGTCATCTAAAGTTGAAAATTTGGCCATTCATAATAAATTGCTAGAAACTCAGATTGCCCAACTTGCAGGCACTTCACATAGGCAACAAGGTAAATTTCCTGGTCAGCCTGAAATGAATCCAGGTAATGAACACTTTGCATGGCGATTAGTTTGAGAAGTGGTAAGACATTAGAGGATCCCAAGGGTAAGGAGGTGAGTGACAAAGATGAGGGGAATGAGGAAAAAGACACTAAGACACAACCCTTAGAGGAAGAGGAAATTAATGAAAAGGTGTCTAAGTATGTACCCCATGAACCATACTAACCCCGGTGCCATTCCCTCAAAGATTGGCTAAGGCCAAGCTAGATATGCAATTTGGGAAGTTCCTAGAGGTCCTTAAGAAATTGTACATTAATGTACCCTTCATCGAGGCGTTGAAACAAATGCCTACCTATGCTAAGTTTCTTAAGGACATTTTGTCTAATAAGAGAAAGCTTGATGAATATGAGACCGTAGCTTTAAGCGAGGAGTGTAGTGCTTTAATTCAAAATAAATTGCCTCCTAAGCTAAAAGATCCAGGTAGCTTCTCTATTCCTTGCTTGATTGGTAACACAAATTTTGATAAAGCTCTGTGTGACCTAGGGGCTAGTGTCGGTCTTATGCCCCTTTCTGTGTGCAAGAAGTTGGAGGTGGGTGAGCTGAAACCCACAACTATTTCACTCCAGTTGGCGGATCGGTCCGTCAAGTACCCCGTTGGCATCTTGGAAGATGTTCCTATTAGAGTGGGTAAGTTTTTCATGCCTGTTGATTTTGTTGTGCTTGACATGGAAGAAGATGCTATAATGCCACTCATACTTGGGCGACCATTCCTCGCCACTGGAAGGGCAATTATTGATGTCCACGAAGGAAATTGACTTTGCGATTGAATAATGAGGAAGTAGTTTTTAATGTTTTCAATTCTGAAAAAATCTTAATTTCTCTAATTCATGTAATCGCATAGATGCTGCGATGATGTGGACGAGTTATACTTTCGGATATGCGAGGAAATGTGACTCATCTTTGAATTAGAGGAGACCTTGCCCAAGGTTGCTTCCAAGTTCGAGAAGGTCAAGCCCTGCAAGAAAGGACCAAAAAGCGGGATGACAAATGTGTCAAGAAGCGTGAATTTAAACCAGGGGATAAAGTTCTTGTTGATAACTCGCTTCTACGTTTCTGTCCAGGTAAGTTGTGGTCGAAATGGTCTGGACCATATGAGATTGTTCGAGTCTTATCCTATGGTGTGCTTGAGGTGAAGATAGAAGGCCAAAGACATTTCTAATAAATGGCCGAGAGAGTGCAACACTATGAAGAAGGAGTGGGGACTGAGTACCACTCTATTGACATCACCTGAGCATAGAACAAACTCACAGTCAAGCTAATGACTATAACTTAGCGCTTCTTGGGAGGCAACCCAACATTCTATCTCTTTTCCTTTATTTTCTTATTTTTATTGATTAACATTTTTTTTATTTTTGTTTCTTAGTTAGCTATTGTTGAGTCGGCTTTGGTGCTTCCCTGAGTTCGGAGCCTTTGTAGGGGGATGTATATAGCTGTCGGCCAAAAAAAAAATGGAGTTTTAGACCGGATGTTCGAGTTCATGGCTACACGTCTCCTTTTTCCACCACCGCAGTGAGTTCTTTTCATTTATTCCTTCCATAGTTTTAGATTTTTACATTGGGGACAATGTAAGGTCTAAGCTTGGGGGTATTTATTTTTCATTTTTTATTTTATCTTCATTATCATGCATTCCCATATCTCATTTTGCATTGCATTTTCACACCATCTTATATTTCTGCTTTTTGGTTGAACCTTGTCCCCCTCTCTTTTGGGGATTTAGAGATGATAATTGATTTGGAACCCAATTTATTGATTCTTGTGGTAGGCAATGAGGCATTGTCTTTAATTGATAGTGGAGGTGATTTCTTGATAGTTGATAATTAGCATATGTTCTCGAATTTGTGCTTCTCATTGATTTTTGAACCTCTAAAAGTGAGTTTTGAGCTTGTATGGGATTTATTCACTATATGATTTTTCATCCCATTCTTTGTGTTGAGTGGTCATTCCTCATTGATTTTGTGCTCTAGAACTTGATTTGAAACCATTTTGAGGCGAAATCTTGGTTTGCATGCTTGAATGTGATTAAGGCATCTTAGGTATTTTTCTGGCCTTCTGAATTTGTTACACTTTCATCCACTAGTTGCCCATTTTGAGCTTATTGTATAATTGTTTTCTTGATGCCTATGATGATACATTGTTGGTGATCATTTAGAATATTGAATGGAGCAATCTGAGTTTGAATGTTGTAGTGGGAATCATGTGTTTTGAAAATGAGGTCTCTCCCCTCTAAAAAAAAATGAGGAAAAAGGGAAAACAAAATAAAAGAAAAGCTTGAGATGAAAGCTTGAAAAGAAAGGGGAGAAAATGTGGAATTATGCCTTGATTGAAAATTGTCTTTGCTCCATGTATGTTCTATTGGGTTTCTTGTGCTTGTTGAAAATGTTGTTAGCCCTTTGTGCATACCATCCTTTCTATATTTTTCGTAATGAAATTGTGGTGAAAAATTATTTACATATCTTAAAAACATGATTTTTAAGCTACGCGATTTGAAATACGATAGAATATTTCTACGCGATTGGTAATATGTCAAAATATTTCTACGTGTTTTGAAATACGTTTAAATATTTTACGAAATTTGAACTACTGTTGAAAAATTAATATGTGATTTAAAAGTGATAGAATATTTTTACGTGATTGTGAAAATGACAGACAATCGTTATGTGATTTAGAAAGTGTTTTAAATATTTTGAGAATGATGGAAAATGATTTACGCGACTTAAAAGAATGATTTTTAAGTTACGCAATTTTGAAACAGTAGAAAAATACTCTGCAATTTGAAAAATGTATACGCGATTGAGAATAACGTTAAAAATTAGTACGTGGTTTAAAAGTGCAATGGAAGAGTTGCGGTATTTTGAAAACATAACAGAAATGTTACTGTATTGTGAAAACGTAACAAAAGTGTTACGGTATTGTGAAAATATAACTAAAATGTTTTGAAATTGTGAAAACGTAACGGAAATGTTGCGCAATTTTGTGAAAACACGACGAAAGTGTTTTATAACGATGAAAATGTGATAATATAATGTTCTCTATTGAAAATACAGTATGAATGCTATGGAACCAGTGTCCATACACTATTTGTGAAAATGACAAGTTTTGCCTGTGATTGGCATTTGGTGCATTTTACATGCATTGGAAAGATATGCCTGTGATTGACATTGGTGCATTATACATGCATTGGAAAAATATGTGTTGAGGCATATGATTACATTGAACAAATGAAATTGAAAAGATTTGGCCCTTGTGGTTGGACTTGCACTGATATATTCGTGCATTGTATAAAGTATAGCTAATAAGCTATTTTGGCCCTTTTGGTTGAAGAGGGAATGAGAATTGATAGCGAGGTCTATGATGGATCTTGGGGCGTTAAGGCGCGATGATCGACCAGTGGATATCTGTCTATGGGCTAAGGCTGGACCATTTGCCACTTGGCGATGTAGTTTGTTGCAACGCATTGACAATACCCGACAAGAACACGATTCTTTTCAACAATTTGGAGATTGTTTGTGGGCTTAGGCTGGGCAATTAACCAGAGCATTCTCCTCGAAATTGTGAAAACCTGCATGGAGTTGTTTTTGAAAAACTGAGTCTATGTGCACATGCATGAATTTGAACATTTATATCTATATGATATATTAATTGAGAAATATTGACTATGACAACTGTTTTGAATACTTGGATAATGATGATGATTGTAACACCTTCCCTAGGGTATCACATGTCTGACTCCCGACTCATAATCTGAAAAGAAGTTCGCACAAAGTTTGAGTTATAAAATATAGGTTTTAAAATTTCTTTCTTGCTAAAATATAAACTTTCTGAAATTCATAAGTAATACGAAAAAATAGATTTAACTGATTTAAAATCATATAACAAACATCACTTAATATTTAACAATTTAAAGATAAATATAAAACTAACAGACTCTTTTTTTTTAACAGTAGCAAACCCCATAACGGGTCCTACTTAATAGCACGGTACAACACTAACGTTAAAACTTAACATACTTATTCTGTTGTGTATCCATCTTGTTGCATCAGACATCTGTTCTACATCTGTTCTTTGTCAACACTATACACCTTTGAGTCCTGAATGTCCACTCCTTATTGTTGTCACCAATCTCAGAGTATCCATCGCCCGTTATGTCTAAGACAACTCGATCCTTCTATTATTTGATTTTAACAGTACAGACATAGCAAAACAACATAACAAAGAGGTGAGATCACCTACGCCAATACCAATATGGCAGCACAGAGATAACACAAACAACAATATCATACAGGGATATCATACCAAAATTCCAATAATGCACTCAACATTAATCAACTATCATCATCATACCATTAACATTATTATCATCACACAATAATCACAATAATGTCATCAACATGATTATCATCATCATCATCATCTAAATATTCAAAACAATTGTCATAGCCAATATTCTTCAATTAATATATCACACAGATATAAATGTTCAGATTATGCATGTACACAAGACTCGATTTCCTACTCCATGGAGCTAAAACTCAGGTCGGAGAAATGATCGAAAAGATCTGTCGGTACCACATGCCTCAGACCACGTGCTATAATCCTCATTTTGATTTTGCACATCTAGCATATACACGACAGTCTTTATCAGATCTTGAATAAGAATAGTGTCTCGGTCAGGATCATCGGTGTGTTGCATCGGTCCAACCTACGGGAAAAAGCACGACCAACCACCCGTGTAAGCAACCCGCACCCTGATGCCCCCAAGGTCAACAAGTGACTTACACTACGCATATCGCACCCACTCAAGAGGTGTGTTTCTCCTAGGCAAACAGCCATATCCAGTCCTCATCGGACCATTCCAATGCATGTATAATGCACCAAATCCAATCACAGACAAATATGTCATTTTCTCACAAACAGTGTATGGACACTGGTTCAACAGTAATCATACTGTACTTTCAACAGCGAAAATCATGTTATCACGTTTTCATAGTTGTAAAACACTTTTACCGTATTTTCACAATCGCGTAACATTTCTGTTACGTTTTCACAATCCAAAAACGTTTCTGTTATGTTTTCACAATACCATAACACTTCTTTTATATTTTCACAATACCGTAACACTTTTGTTACATTTTTAAAATTCCAAAACATTTTTATTACGTTTTTACAATACCGTAACACTACTGTTACGTTTACAAAATTTCGTAACATTTCTGTTACGTTTTCAAAATGTTGCAACTCTTCTGTTGCACTTTTAAACCACATACTAATTTTTAACATTTTTCTCAATCGCGTAAAAACATATGTTTCTCAAATCGCATAGTATTTTTCCATTGTTTCAAAATTGCGTAACTTAAAAATCATTCTTTTACGTCACGTAAATCATTTTCTATCATTCTCAAAATATTTAAAACACTTTCCAAATCTCATAACAATTTTATCCCATTTTCACAATCGCATAAAAAATATTCTATCGCTATTCAATCACGTAGTGATTTATCAACAGTAGTTCAAATCACGTAAAATATTTAAATATAAATTCAAATTGCGTATAAACATTTCAACGTATTTAAAATCACATAGAAATATTTTTCCATATCACGTAACTTAAAAATCACGTTTTTAAGATCGTAAATAATTTTTCACCACAATTTCATTCTGAGAAAATATTTCTTGACCGTAAAAATTCATTTTTAACTTTTCTCAAAATAATATAACTTTATACTTCATTTAATATATTTTCTTACTCAAGAAAATATTTTTCCACTGATTCTTTACTCAAGAAATTCTTTTTCAAAATATAATTCACAAAATCACTTTTTCATTGATGTAAATCAACGTTTCA
This sequence comes from Ormosia emarginata, assembly GCA_029884605.1. Lineage (NCBI taxonomy): Eukaryota > Viridiplantae > Streptophyta > Magnoliopsida > Fabales > Fabaceae > Ormosia > Ormosia emarginata. Next base: position 8,044,536 of record JAQQTP010000079.1, read on the forward strand.
AAACTTAACATTTTCTAACGTATTTCAAAACTTGAAAATAAGTTATACGTTAGTAAATTTTCAAAACACCATTATATTTTTCATTTTTCCCAAATCAATTCTAAAATCAATTCTCTTCAAAACAAATTAAGATTCAAACCCTTGCAACTTTTCTTTTTCATTTTCATATGAAAGTTCATTTCTCAAGTGATAAAATACTTTGATTCCCTTTCCAAAATCCTTATACTAAAACATTTTGTTCAAACATTTTGTTTCCACTTTAAAATTACTTTGTTTCATAAAACCAAAATTATTCCAACCTCCAAAAATCGTAGAGTCTTTGGCCATTGAAGCCATCAAATATTTTTCTTCTAAATTGATATGGTTTTACACAAGCAAAACTATTAAAAATTCTTTGTTTTCAAAACTGAAATACCGATGGTCATAAAAACCAAACCCATTTGTTCAAATTCATTTTTACTGTCCTTACAAATCCTTTTTCACTTTCTTTGCAAATCCTTAAAATTATCATTGCTATTTTCATTTAAATCTCATGTTTAGTAAAACACTTAGAAAATTTTTACACAAAATAAATTAATGAAAATCTTTTTAAAACCGTATTCATGTACTCTTTGAAAAATAAATTCTTTGTTTATTTTCCTTACTTTTCTAAACATCCATTTTCATCATTCAATATTATATTAATTTTGTGAACACCTATCTTGAGGTGTCTTGACCAAAATTCACCATGTTCTAGGGATCAAAAATTAATTCCCTTGTTCTTGAAAAATTTCAACATGGAACCCTAACCTTGGGTGCCAAAACCGTAGTCATTCTTTGGCCATTGGAGCCAAGAATTGATTTTCTTTCCATCATCAAATCATGGCATATACATACATATTCAAATATATATTATAAGCATACCATAATCAAAGCAATAAATCATGCATAGTATAAGCATACCATCAAAGTCATAAACTCATGCAAAGCATATCAAGCATGGCAAATAATCAAAGCTCATAAACAACCACAAATTAATTACATGACCATGGATATGAATCCTCACATGGATTCAACATCCATCAAATATATAACCATCTCTCACCACCATGCTTGGTTGGGGAGATGGATCTCCCTCTTACCTCTTGAAGATCCTCAAAAGCTCTTTGTTTTGCTTCTTTTTCCAACCTTCACCACCAAGGGCTTCTCAAATACAAAACAAAATACATAAAAAAAAATTAGTATACTAAGCTTGATTAAGAGAACCATGGATCAAACATGGTTTAGATCATGAAAAAGAAGAGAAGAAATGAAGTCTTCTTATACTTCACCTCAAAACCCAATAACTTTGATCTTGAAGAAAGTCCATGAAGATGAATGATTTAGAGGAAATCTTCAACATGAAAGTTGCTTAGAATATCATGTAGATTCAAGATCTATGGTTGGATGAAAGTAAAAGAGATTGGAGAGTGGATTTAAGTGTCTTGACTGAATGGTTTCTCTTGAAGCACAAAGATGGAATTTTTGATTTTTGATAGAAACTTGAAGCTTGGATTTGAAGCTCAAGATGAATGATTTTGGAAAAACTCATAACTAGAGATGTTCTTAGAATGGTGTTTAGGTTTAGAAAATCAAGTTGGATGAAATTAAAAAGTGATGGAAGGTATTCTTGAAGTGTTTGGCCGAAACATGAAGAAGGAGAGAAATGGAGAGAAAACTTTTGTGTTTTGGTTCTTGATAATTTTGGAGACAAGAATGAATGATCAATAATGACCAAGGGTGATCAATTGTAGTCTTCAAAGCTCCTAAATTCAGACCACAACCGTAGCCCTCCCTTCTTGCATTCTTCTTGAGTGCTATTTGATCAATAATGATCAATTATGATGAAACATTGACTAAGACCAATAATAATGACATGAAACTTTTTCTTTGGCCTAAAAAGGCTCAAAAAATGTCTCCTAAACAATCCAAAACCATCCCCTTCCATGCATGCTTCTCCTTGTGCATTCAATAAATGACCATAATAATTAGCCACCATTTGGAGCATTTCTAGCCATTGATTAATTCAATGGTTAGGATTTAGGTAGACTTTTGATTTTAGAAGACTTAATCTAGGCCATTAGATTTTTCTCCTTGAAATTATAGTCATTGGATGTGTCTCCAAAAATTAATGATCAAGATTGCTCCTTCTTACTTTTAATCCAAGGGTCATAATTAGTCTTTGTCACTTTTTAAGACTAAATCTTCACCATTGATTAAATCTTCATCCAATGGTCATAAATGGTCATAGTCACTTTATATGACCAATTCTACACCTTTGATTAAATCTACGGTTGATATTGAAGCCTTCCTTATTAAGCTTGTCTAGATTAAATCTCCACCATTGATTAGATCAATGGTTAACATCCAATGCTTCTTCATTAAGTTTATTTCTCAATCGTTGATTAAATCAAGATCAACTCTCCATCATTAATTAAATCAATGGTGGATATCCAAACCACCAATGTTGACTTAAGCAATATAATTTATATTTTTATTTGCTAAAACCCTGCGAAAGAATATATTTACTGTATTTTTATCGTTCGATAAATAAATACGATCAAAATATGATGATAAAATTTTCTAAAGCTGTTTCGGATTCGGGTTTAGTAAGATCCCAATCTCCGTCAAACAAGTATAAATTTTTCTATGCGTAAAAAAAGTTTTGCTTTGCGGGACCCACTTGGGCCCACGTATGACCACCTGGGCCCACATAGGATCACCTGGGCCCACATACAGTCAAAAAAATTCATAATCATCCACAAAAATCACAAAAATTAGAAAATGCACAAATATCAAATCAGATTACGTAAAATAATTACCTAACGGTAAAAATTAAATTACGTAAAGTTTTCCCGTACGAAAATTTTTATTTTCGACACGAAGTAAATCACTCAAAGCGATCAAAATCTGTTGACGGAATAAACAAAATAATTTTACGGATTACTTTGAAATTACTAAACAATAAAATTACATTATCGTCAAAATTACTGTTTAAGAGATACGAAAATTTGGGGTGTTACAATGATAATTAGACAATGTTGAAGGCATTATCGTGATTGTTGTTTATGATAATTGAACAATGTTTGGATTGATATATGATTAGATGATGATAGTTGATTAATATTGAATATATTATTGGAAGTCTTGTATGATATTGCTGTATGATATTGCAGTTTGTGTTATCTCTGTGCTGCCATGTTGGTATTGGCGTAGGTGATCTAACCTCTTTGTTATATTGTTTTGGCTGTGTTTGTATTATAAAAATTATATAGTAGAAGGAACGAGTTGTCTTAGACATAACGGGTGACACATACCTTTGCGTTTAGAAACAACATCAGACATTGACCTTTCCTGGTTGGATAGCTTACAGTGTTGACAAAGAAGAGATGTTTGAGGACAACGTACAAATGTAGAACAGATGTTTGATGCATCAAGATGGATACACAACAGAATACGTATGTAGAGTTATTTTTATCGTTAGTGTTGTACCATGCTATTAAGTAGGACCCATCATAGGGTTTGCTACTGTTAAAAAAATAGAGTCTGTTAGTTTTATATTTCTCTTTAAATTGTTAAATATTAATTGGTGTCAATATTGTATACTAAATATATTTTCAGTGATACTTATGAATTTCAGTAAGTTTATGTTTCAGTAAGAAAGAAATTGTAAAACCCATCTTTTATAACTCAAACTTTGTGCGAACTTCTTTTCAGATTATGAGTCGGAAGTCAGACATGTGATACCCTAAGGAGGGTGTTACAATTAGTTGGTATCAGAGCACGGTTTGAGTCTTTTGGGGTCGGTGGTTAGGTCTATTTTGCTTGTATTGTGTTCTCTGTGTTTTTATTTTCCGAAAGGAAACCATGTTGTTTGCGATGGATATCAGATCCATTGTATTTTCGTTCGTCCATCTTTGAAGAAAGAAAAATGACTCGTGGTAGATGTACGCGTGAGGAAGCGAAACATGTTACTAGTAATGCAGTTGCAACTATGAGAGCAATGTGGAAGGATGACAGCAGGATCGGAGAATCGCTAAACAGCGGAAAGAAATGAAAGTTGCGGTTCAGGATCTGATGGAAGAAAATCAGTCTTGGAATATAAGATTTCGTAAATTTTGGAACCTGGTATTTCTTTCTTAGGGATATTGGGAAAGTGATTAATTTCAACAGAAAATGTATTTACGACCATTGAGAAACCAGAAGCAGTAAGTGATGTGAAAGAACGTACTTAATGAAGGAATGTACGTCAAGGAAACAATTTGCGGAAAAGTTGGACACATTTTCCCAGAGATTATGCTCTTTGAAAATAGAGTTTTCTGTTAGTAAAATTTTAGATAGTAAAAGAAATTAGTACTCTAAGCTGAATGGGAGTGTTCTGAGCTGAAGACTTAATTAAGGGAGACTGTATTGCAGAAGGTAATTCTTTGATCATTATGTATATCTTTGGGAGGAAACCTGTTCTTTGTGTAATATGATTAAGTAGATCAATTATATTTTAGAGTTATTCGTAATCCTCTAATTTGTTTATTTCTATTTTTATTCTTAGCCGATCGAGTTAATTTTGCAGTTCAAATTATTGTTGTAGACCAGCTCTTTGTGTTAGTTTGATCTGTCATTCAAAACTTTGTGTTAGTTTGATCTGTTTCATAAACAGACGTGATCTTTGAAAATGGATTGGTTATTTTCCAACCATATCCTATGAGATTATTTCAATAAAGTGTGAGTAATTCAGAGAAAATCTATTCTTGAAAATTGGGGTTACATCCAATTCTTTGCTGGATATGTTCGATAGCATATTCAATTCGTTTTGTTATTTTTCATGATGTTTTCTTTCATCTACTGCAATTGAAGGAATATCTTGCAAGGAAGGATATTCCTATATTTATATCCGTGTCATCGTATCAAAGTGGCATAGTGGAAGCATGGTGGATTCTTCAAAAGTTGAAGAAGTTCGTCAATGAGAAAAGTTAAGACTGTAATGGAAAACTGTAGAAAAATTTATGGAGATATTAGTTTGATCAGTAGAAGTGAACAAGAGATAAAGGATTTTCATTGGTTAAAATTGTTTGGAATAACATAAGAGGTGAAACTACGAGGGAACTGGAAGAAAAGATGGAAGAGGAATATTTATATTTATTCCGAGGATGTGAAATCATGGTTATTAAATTTCGAGGACGAAATTTCTGTAATAAGGGGAGTATTGTAACATCCTAAAAATTCCGTATCTCTTAACCAGTAATTTTGACAGTTAACAACATTTTATTGTTTAGTAATTTCTGGATACTGTAAAATTATTTTGATTATTCCATCGGCGTATTTGATCATTTTGAGTGATTTATTCTGTGTCAGGAAAATAAAAATTTTCGGGCCGCGGAAAACTTTACGTAATTTAATTTTTACCGTTAGGTTTTAATTATGTTACGTAATCTGATTTGATATTTGTGCGTTTTCTAATTTTTGTGATTTTGTGGGTGATTATGAAATTTTTATGATATTATGAGCGTTTTTGGACTATTTATGGGTCCTAGTGGTTCTATGTGGGCCCGGGATGAGTTCCAAAACGTGAAAATTTTTCTATGCATAGAAAACTTTGTACTGTTTAGACGGAGACAAGGGATCTTACTAAACCTGAATCCAGAAACAGTTTTAGAAAATTTCTTGTACTGTGTTTTGTACTGTATTTAATTATCGGGCGATAAAAATACAGTAAAAATAATTTTGTGGGGTTTAGCAGATAAAAATAAATATTATACTGTTAAGTCAACATTAGTGGTTATGATAATGGACCAATAGAAAACAAGTCTAATATTGGAGACTTTGATATCAACCGTCGATTTAATCAATGGTGTAGGATAAGTCTAATATAATGGCTATTACCATTTATAACCATTGGATTTAGAATTGATCAAGGGTGGAGATTTGGTCTTGCAAAGTGGCTAGGACCATTTGTGACCGTTGGATTTGAATCTAATCAACGGTGGAGATGGATCAATTATGACCATTGGATTTGGATTTAATCTATGGTGGAGATTTAGTCTTAAAAAGTGACAAAGATCATTTATGACCCTTGGATGTAAAGTTTGAAGGAGTAATCTTAACCCTTCATTTTGGAGACACATCTAAGGGCTAGGATTTAAAGAAAAAAGATCCAATGGCCTAAATTAAGTCTTCTATCTAAAGCTATACCTAAAGTCTACCTTAATCCTAACCATTGAATTAATCAATGGCTTAGAATGCTTCAAATAATTGCTTGGACTTTCAAGATTGAATCTTAACCATTGATTTAATCTATGGTTGAAATTTGGTCTTATATAATTGCTTGGACTTCAATTGTGACCCTTGGATGGCAACATGGAAGGAGAGATCTTGACCATCCATTTAGTAGCTTCATCTAAAGGCTAAGATTAAAGGAGGAAGAAGATCCAATGGTCCAAGTTTGTTACTATCACTTGGAAAATTCTTCAAATGATTTAGTACCAATTATTTGCTCAAATAATTCACTTTTTCTCTCTTCACTCTACGGCTATGCATTCTCAAAATGGATTCAACTAATTCATGTTAGTCAACAATAAATGGCCTACTTCTTGGAAGCACTCCACAGTCAAGAAATAATGGAGGACAAGGAAATCTATATTAAATGGATTTGTCACCTTTCTAGCAACCATTTAATATATAAATATATCTCACTTTTCTTTCCATGCATTTCCATACATTCCCACGGCAATGGAGAGCAAAATTGCTCTAAATTATTACATCTTTGTGATATATATTAGAATGTCTTTAATTGAACAAAGTAAGGCTAAGTCAACAATGGTGGCTCCTTCATTTACTTCCTACGGCCATGCATCAAATTAGAAGACAAATTCTACATTCAAAATAATACATGGTCATTCTTCTAATAATAATTGAAGAAGCTATTGAAAGTTAATCAATTTTTGGTGGCTATCTTTTCTAATTCCTACGGTCATGCTTGTTTGGAAAAAGAGAAACATTCTATCTTTAATTTATTTCTATCACCTTTATTTCAAAATGGCTCACGGCCAAGTAGTTTTTTTGGGGGGAGGGGCTAAATATTAACTCCTCACTTGATAATTCCTATCACCTTTCTATCAATTAACCAAACAAAGTCTCTCTCACCTTTTTCTCAAAACAAGTTCACGGCCATAAAGGCTTTGGGAAGCCAAATTTGTGACTTTAACATCTTTTCTATTTCAAGAACCAAAGAACCATATCAAATTTCTCTCCACTTCCTCTCCAAGCTTGGTTCGGCCATGACACCCAAGTATACCTTCCATCACTCTTTAATTTCAAACAACCATATTCTTGAATCCTTACCTTATTTTAAGCAACTTTCATGTTGGAGACTTTCTCTAAATCATTCATTTTCATGGAGTTTTTCCAAGAGCAAGTTCTAAGGTTTTTGAGGTGAAGTGTAAGAAAACTTCATTTCTTCTCTTCTTTTTCATGATCTAAGCCATGTTTGATCCATGGTTCCTCTTGTTCAAGCTTGATTTACTAATAAATATATGTTTTGTTGTGTGTTTAAGAAACCCTTGGTGGTGAAGGACTTGGAAAAAGAAGCAAAACAAAGAGCTTTTGAGGATCTTCAAGAGGTAAGAGGGAGATCCACCTCACCAACCAAGTATGGTGGTGAGAGATGGTCTTATATTTGATGGATGGTGCATTCATGTGAGGATTCATATCCATGGTCATGTAATTATTTGTGGGTGTTTATGTGTTTGATTTATTTGTTCATGCTTTGTATGATTTATTGCTTTTGATTATGGCATGCTTATGGTAGCTTATGGTATATATGATGAAATATGTATGTGTATGCCATGATGTGATGATGGAAATGAAATCAATTTTTGGCTCCAATGGCCAAGGAGGAGTGGTCACGGTTTTGACATTCATGATTAGAATTTATGTTGAAATTTTTCAAGAGCAAGGGAATTAATTTTTGGTCCCTAGAACATGGTGGATTTCGGCCAAGACACCTCAAGATAGGTGTTCACAAATTAATATTTTCATGAATGATGAAATGAGATGTTTAGAAAAACAAGGAAAATAAACAAAGGGTTTATTTTTCAAAGAGTACATGAACACGATTTTAGAAGGATTTTTATTAATTTATTTTGTGTAAAAAGTTTCTAAGTGTTTTACTAAACATGAGTTTTAAATGAAAATAGCAATGTTGATTTTAAGGATTTACAAAGAAAGTGAAAAAGGATTTGCAAAGAAAGTGAAAAAGGATTTGTAAAGAAAGTAAAAATGAATTTGAACAAATGAGTTTGGTTTTTATGACCATCGGTATTTCGGTTTTGAAAACAAAGATTTTTAATGATTTTGTTTGTGTAAAAACAGAAATGATAAATTTTTGAGTTAGAAGGAAAAATGTTTGATGGCTTCAATGGCCGAAAACCCTACGGTTTTGAAAAAACTGGTTATGCCTAAATTTTTATGGAACAAAATGATATTTTATAAAAAGAAGTGTCTTGTTACTCGAAAGATTTGATAGTTTTCAATGAATATGTTCACGGTTTTTGTAAAGGATTTTTAATGGTTTTTTTTGTGTAAAACCATATCAATTTAGAAGGAAAAAATATTTGATGGTTTCAATAGTCATGTCCACATTTTTGAGGGCTTGTAATGCCTTGATTTTTTATGAACAAAGTGATTTTCAAAGTGGAAATGTAATTTGATTTAATACAAGGAATTTGGGAAGGGAATCAGAGTGTTTTATCACTTGAGAGAATTTTGTAAACAAAAGACAAAGAGAGGTTGAACATGTTTGAACTTCAATTTATTTTGAAGAATTGATTTTAGAATTGATTTGAGAAAAATGGAGAATATAATAGTGATTTGATATTTTCTAACGTATAACTCATTCTTTGGGTTTTGGAGAGCGTTAGTAAAATTTTAAGATTTGAAACATTGATTTATATCAATGGAAAAGTGATTTTGTGGATTATATTTTGGAAAAGAATTTCTTTTGTGGATTATATTGTGGAAAAAGACTTTTTGAGTAAAGAAATGTGAAAAATGAAATACAAGTCATATTATTTTGAGAAAAGTTGAAAAAGAATTTTTGAGGGTTGAGAAATATTTTTCGTAATGAAATTGTGGTAAAAAATTATTTACGTATCTTAAAAACATAATTTTTAAGCTACGCGATTTGAAATACAATAGAATATTTCTACGCGATTGGTAATATGTCAAAATATTTCTACGTGTTTTGAAATACGTTTAAATATTTTACGAAATTTGAACTACTGTTGAAAAATCAATATGTGATTTAAAAGTGATAGAAAATTTTTACGTGATTGTGAAAATGACGGAAAATCGTTATGTGATTTGGAAAGTGTTTTAAATATTTTGAGAATGATGGAAAATGATTCGCGACTTAAAAGAATGATTTTTAAGTTCGCGATTTTACTTGATGAAAAAATACTATGCAATTTGAAAAATGTATCTGCGATTGAGAATAACATTAAAAAAATTAGTACGTGGTTTAAAAGTCTGTGAAGAGTTACGGTATTTTGAAAACATAATTGAAATCTTTTGTATTGTAAAAAGCGTAACAAAAGTTTTACGGTATTGTGAAAATATAACTAAAACGTTTTGGAATTGTGAAAACATAACTGAAATGTTGCGCAATTTTGTGAAAACACGGCGAAAGTGTTTTATAACGATGAAAATGTGATAATATGATTTTTGCTGTTAAAAATACAGTATGAATACTATTGAACCAGTGTATATACACTGTTTGTGAAAATGACAAGTTTTACCTGTGATTGGCATTTGGTGCATTTTACATGCATTGGAAAGATATGCCTGTGATTGGCATTGGTGCATTATACATGCATTGAAAAAATATGCGTTGAGGCATATGATTACAAAGAACAAATGAAATTGAAAAGATTTGGCCCTTGTGGTTGGACTTGCACTGATATATTCGTGCATTGTATAAAGTATAGCTAATAAGCAATTTTGGCCCTTGTGGTTTGACTTGCATTGATATATTCGTGCATTGTATAATGTATAGCTAATAAGCTATTTTGGCCCTTGTGGTTGAAGAGAGAATGAGAATTGATAATGAGGTCTATGATGGATCTTGGGGGCGTCAAGGCGCGGCGATCAACCAGTGGATATCTGTCTGTGGGCTAAGGCTGGACCATATGCCACTTAGCGATGCAGTCCGTTGCAACGCATTGACGATACCCGACAAGAACACGATTCTTTTCAACGATTGGGAGATTTTCTGTGGGCTTAGGCTGGGCAATTAACTAGAGCATTCTCCTCGAAATTGTGAAAACCTCCATGGAGTTGTTTTTGAAAAACTGAGTCTATGTGCACATGCATGAATCTGAACATTTATATCTATATGATATATTAATTGAGGAATATTGGCTATGACAACTGTTTTGAATACTTGGATGATGATGATGATAATTAGACAATGTTGAAGGCATTATCGTGATTGTTGTTTATGATAATTGAACAATGTTTGGATTGATATATGATTGGATGATGATAGTTGATTAATATTGAATATATTATTGGAAGTCTGGTATGATATTGCTGTTTGTGTTATCTCTGTGCTGCCATGTTGGTATTGGCGTAGGTGATCTCACCTCTTTGTTATATTATTTTGGCTGTGTTTGTATTGTAAAAACTATATAGTAGAAGGAACGAGTTGTCTTAGATATAACGGGTGACAAATACCTTTGCGTTTGGAAACAACATCAGAGAATGACCTTTCCAGATTGGATAGCTTACAGTGTTGACAAAGAAGAGATGTCTGAGGACAAAGTACAGATGTAGAATAGATGTCTGATGCATCAAGATGGATACACAACAGAATACGTATGTAGAGTTATTTTTATCGTTAGTGTTGTGCCGTGCTATTAAGTAGGACCCATCCTATGGTTTGCTACTGTTCAAAAAAAAAAGAGTCTGTTAGTTTTATATTTCTCTTTAAATTGTTAAATATTAATTGGTGTCAATATTGTATACTAAATATATTTTCAGTGATACTTATGAATTTCAGTAAGTTTATGTTTCAGTAAGAAAGAAATGTTAAAACCCAACTTTTATAACTCAAACTTTGTGCGAACTTCTTTTCAGATTATGAGTCGGAAGTCAGACATGTGATACCCTAAGGAGGGTGTTACAATTAGTTGGTATCAGAGCACGGTTTGAGTCTTTTGGGGTTTGTGGTTAGGTCTGTTTTGCTTGTGTTGTGTTCTCTGTGTTTTTGTTTTCCGAAAGGAAACCATGTTGTTTGCGATGGATATCAGATCCATTGTATTTTCGTTCGTCCGTCTTTGAAGAAAGAAAAATGACTCGTGGTAGATGTACGCGTGAGGAAGCGGAACATGTTACTAGTAATGCAGTTGCAACTATGAGAGCAATGTGGAAGGATGACTGCAGGATCAGAGAATCGCTAAACAGCGGAAAGAAATGAAAGTTGCGGTTCAGGATCTGATGGAAGAAAATCAGTCTTGGAATATAAGATTTTGTAAATTTTGGAACCTGGTATTTCTTTCTTAGGGATATTGGGAAAGTGATTAATTTCAACAGAAAATGTATTTACAACCATTGAGAAAGCAGAAGCAGTAAGTGATGTGAAAGAACGTACTTAATGAAGGAATGTACGTCAAGGAAACAATTTACGGAAAAGTTGGACACATTTTCCCAGAGATTATGCTCTTTGAAAATAGAGTTTTCTGTTAGTAAAATTTTAGATAGTAATGGAAATTGTTACTCTAAGCCGAATAGGAGTGTTCTGAGCTGAAGACTTAATTAAGGGAGACTGTATTGCAGAAGGTAATTCTTTGATCATAGTGTATATCTTTGGGAGGAAACCTGTTGTTTGTGTAATATGATTGAGTAGATCAATTATATTTTAGAGTTATCCGTAATCCTCTGATTTGTTTATTTCTGTTTCTATTCTTAGCCGATCGAGTTAATTTTGCTGTTCAAATTATTGTTGTAGACTAACTCTTTGTGTTAGTTTGATCTGTCGTTCAAAACTTTGTGTTAGTTTGATCTGTTTCATAAACAGACGTGATCTTTGAAAATGGATTGGTTATTTTCCAACCATATCTTATGAGATTATTTAAATAAAGTGTGAGTAATTCAGAGAAAATCTATTCTTGAAAATTGGGGTTACATCCAATTCTTTGCTGGATATGTTCGATAACATATTCAATTCGTTTTGTTATTTTTCATGATGTTTTCTTTCATTTGCTGCAATTGAAGGAATATCTTACAAGGAAGGATATTCCTATATTTATATCCGTGTCATCGTATCAAAGTGGCGTAGTGGAAGCATGGTGGATTCTTCAAAAGTTGAAGAAGTTCGTCAATGAGAAAAGTTAAGACTGTAATGGAAAACTGTAGAAAAATTTATGGAGATATTAGTTTGATCAGTAGAAGTGAACAAGAGATAAAGGATTTTCATTGGTTAAAATTGTTTGGAATAACATAAGAGGTGAAACTACGAGGGAACTGGAAGAAAAGATGGAAGAGGAATATTTATATTTATTCCGAGGATGTGAAATCATGGTTATTAAATTTCGAGGACGAAATTTCTGTAATAAGGGGAGTATTGTAACATCCTAAAATTTCGTATCTCTTAACCAGTAATTTTGACAGTTAACAGAATTTTACTGTTTAGTAATTTTTGGATACTGTAAAATTATTTTGATTATTCCATTAGCGTATTTGATCGTTTTGAGTGATTTACTCCTTGTCAGGAAAATAAAAATTTTCGAGTCGGGGAAAACTTTACGTAATTTAATTTTTACCGTTAGGTTTTAATTATGTTACGTAATCTGATTTGATATTTGTGCGTTTTCTAATTTTTGTGATTTTGTGGGTGATTATGAAATTTTTATGATATTATGAGCGTTTTTGGACTATTTATGGGTCCTAGTGGTTCTATGTGGGCCCGGGATGAGTTCCAAAACGTGAAAATTTTTCTATGCATAAAAAACTTTGTACTGTTTAGACGGAGACAGGGGATCTTACTAAACCTGAATCCAGAAACAGTTTTAGAAAATTTCTTGTACTGTGTTTTGTACTGTATTTAATTATCGGGCGATAAAAATACAGTAAAAATAATTTTGTGGGGTTTAGCAGATAAAAATAAATATTATACTGTTAAGTCAACATTAGTGGTTATGATAATGGACCAATAGAAAACAAGTCTAATATTGGAGACTTTGATATCAACCGTCGATTTAATCAATGGTGTAGGATAAGTCTAATATAATGGCTATTACCATTTATAACCATTGGATTTAGAATTGATCAAGGGTGGAGATTTGGTCTTGCAAAGTGGCTAGGACCATTTGTGACCGTTGGATTTGAATCTAATCAACGGTGGAGATGGATCAATTATGACCATTGGATTTGGATTTAATCTATGGTGGAGATTTAGTCTTAAAAAGTGACAAAGATCATTTATGACCCTTGGATGTAAAGTTTGAAGGAGTAATCTTAACCCTTCATTTTGGAGACACATCTAAAGGCTAGGATTTAAAGAAGAAAGATCCAATGGCCTAAATTAAGTCTTCTATCTAAAGCTATACCTAAAGTCTACCTTAATCCTAACCATTGAATTAATCAATGGCTTAGAATGCTTCAAATAATTGCTTGGACTTTCAAGATTGAATCTTAACCATTGATTTAATCTATGGTTGAAATTTGGTCTTATATAATTGCTTGGACTTCAATTGTGACCCTTGGATGGCAACATGGAAGGAGAGATCTTGACCATCCATTTAGTAGCTTCATCTAAAGGCTAAGATTAAAGGAGGAAGAAGATCCAATGGTCCAAGTTTGTTACTATCACTTGGAAAATTCTTCAAATGATTTAGTACCAATTATTTGCTCAAATAATTCACCTTTTCTCTCTTCACTCTACGGCTATGCATTCTCAAAATGGATTCAACTAATTCATGTTAGTCAACAATAAATGGCCTACTTCTTGGAAGCACTCCACGGTCAAGAAATAATGGAGGACAAGGAAATCTATATTAAATGGATTTGTCACCTTTCTAGCAACCATTTAATATATAAATATATCTCACTTTTCTTTCCATGCATTTCCATACATTCCCACGGCAATGGAGAGCAAAATTGCTCTAAATTATTACATCTTTGTGATATATATTAGAATGTCTTTAATTGAACAAAGTAAGGCTAAGTCAACAATGGTGGCTCCTTCATTTACTTCCTACAGCCATGCATCAAATTAGAAGACAAATTCTACATTCAAAATAATACTTGGTCATTCTTCTAATAATAATTGAAGAAGCTATTCAAAGTTAGTCAATTTTTGGTGGCTATCTTTTCTAATTCCTACGGTCATGCTTGTTTGGAAAAAGAGAAACATTCTATCTTTAATTTATTTCTATCACCTTTATTTCAAAATGGCTCACGGCCAAGTAGTTTTTTTTTGGGGGGGGGCTAAATATTAACTCCTCACTTGATAATTCCTATCACCTTTCTATCAATTAACCAAACAAAGTCTCTGTCACCTTTTTTCTCAAAACAAGTTCACGGCCATAAAGGCTTTGGGAAGCCAAATTTGTGACTTTAACATCTTTTCTATTTCAAGAACCAAAGAACCATATCAAATTTCTCTCCACTTCCTCTCCAAGCTTGGTTCGGCCATGACACCCAAGTATACCTTCCATCACTCTTTAATTTCAAACAACCATATTCTTGAAACCTTACCTTATTTTAAGCAACTTTCATGTTGGAGGCTTTCTCTAAATCATTCATTTTCAAGGAGTTTTTCCAAGAGCAAGTTCTAAGGTTTTTGAGGTGAAGTGTAAGAAAACTTCATTTCTTCTCTTCTTTTTCATGATCTAAGCCATGTTTGATCCATGGTTCCTCTTGTTCAAGCTTGATTTACTAATAAATATATGTTTTGTTGTGTGTTTAAGAAACCCTTGGTGGTGAAGGACTTGGAAAAAGAAGCAAAACAAAGAGCTTTTGAGGATTTTCAAGAGGTAAGAGGGAGATCCACCTCACCAACCAAGTATGGTGGTGAGAGATGGTCTTATATTTGATGGATGGTGAATCCATGTGAGGATTCATATCCACGGTCATGTAATTATTTGTGGGTGTTTATGTGTTTGATTTATTTGTTCATGCTTTGTATGATTTATTGCTTTTGATTATGGCATGCTTATGGTAGCTTATGGTATATATGATGAAATATGTATGTGTATGCCATGATGTGATGATGGAAATGAAATCAATTTTTGGCTCCAATGGCTAAGGAGGAGTGGTCACGGTTTTGACACTCATGATTAGAATTTATGTTGAAATTTTTCAAGAGCAAGGGAATTAATTTTTGGTCCCTAGAACATGGTGGATTTCGGCCAAGACACCTCAAGATAGGTGTTCACAAATTAATATTTTCATGAATGATGAAATGAGATGTTTAGAAAAACAAGGAAAATAAACAAAGGGTTTATTTTTCAAAGAGTACATGAACACGATTTTAGAAGGATTTTTATTGATTTATTTTGTGTAAAAAGTTTCTAAGTGTTTTACTAAACATGAGTTTTAAATGAAAATAGCAATGTTGATTTTAAGGATTTACAAAGAAAGTGAAAAAGGATTTGCAAAGAAAGTGAAAAAGGATTTGTAAAGAAAGTAAAAATGAATTTGAACAAATGGGTTTGGTTTTTATGACCATCGGTATTTCGATTTTGAAAACAAAGATTTTTAATGGTTTTGTTTGTGTAAAAACAGAAATGATAAATTATTGAGTTAGAAGGAAAAATGTTTGATGGCTTCAATGGCCGAAAACCCTACGGTTTTGAAAAAACTGGTTATGCCTAAATTTTTATGGAACAAAATGATATTTTATAAAACGAAGTGTCTTGTTACTCGAAAGATTTGATAGTTTTCAATGAATATGTTCACGGTTTTTGTAAAAGATTTTTAATGGTTTTGTTTGTGTAAAACCATATCAATTTAGAAGAAAAAAATATTTGATGGTTTCAATAGTCATGTCCATGTTTTTGAGGGCTTGTAATCCATTGATTTTTATGAACAAAGTGATTTTCAAAGTGGAAATGTAATTTGATTTAATACAAGGAATTTGGAAAGGGAATCCGAGTGTTTTATCACTTGAGAGAATTTTGTAATCAAAAGACAAAGAGAGGTTGAACATGTTTGAACTTCAATTTATTTTGAAGAATTGATTTTAGAATTGATTTGAGAAAAATGGAGAATATAATTGTGATTTGATATTTTTCTAACGTATAACTCATTCTTTGGGTTTTGGAGAGCGTTAGTAAAATTTTAAGATTTGAAACATTGATTTATATCAATGGAAAAGTGATTTTGTGGATTATATTTTGGAAAAGAATTTCTTTTGTGGATTATATTGCGGAAAAACACTTTTTGAGTAAAGAAATGTGAAAAATGAAATACAAAGTCATATTATTTTGAGAAAAGTTGAAAAATAATTTTTGAGGGTTGAAAAATATTTTTCGTAATGAAATTGTGGTAAAAAATTATTTACGTATCTTAAAAACATGATTTTTAAGCTACGCGATTTGAAATACGATAGAATATTTCTACGCGATTGGTAATATGTCAAAATATTTCTACGTGTTTTGAAATACGTTTAAATAATTTATGAAATTTGAACTACTGTTGAAAAATCAATATGTGATTTAAAAGTGATAGAATATTTTTACGTAATTGTGAAAATGACGAAAAATCGTTATGTGATTTGGAAAGTGTTTTAAATATTTTGAGAATGATGGAAAATGATTTACGCGACTTAAAAGAATGATTTTTAAGTTACGCGATTTTGAAACAGTGAAAAAATACTATGCAATTTGAAAAACGTATACGCGATTGAGAATAACATTAAAAAATTAGTACGTGGTTTAAAAGTGCAACAGAAGAGTTGCGGTATTTTGAAAACATAATAGAAATATTACTGTATTGTGAAAACGTAACAGAATTGTTACGGTATTGTGAAAATATAACTAAAACGTTTTGGAATTGTGAAAATATAACGGAAATGTTGCGCAATTTTATGAAAACACGACGAAAGTGTTTTATAACGATGAAAAAGTGATAATATGATTTTTGCTGTTAAAAAAACAGTATGAATACTATTGAACCAGTGTCCATACACTGTTTGTGAAAATGACAAGTTTTGCCTGTGATTGGCATTTGGTGCATTTTACATGCATTGGAAAGATATGCCTGTGATTGGCATTGGTGCATTATACATGCATTGAAAAAATATGTGTTGAGGCATATGATTACATTGAACAAATGAAAATGAAAAGATTTGACCCTTGTGGTTGGACTTGCACTGA
This sequence comes from Ormosia emarginata, assembly GCA_029884605.1. NCBI lineage: Eukaryota > Viridiplantae > Streptophyta > Magnoliopsida > Fabales > Fabaceae > Ormosia > Ormosia emarginata. The sequence goes on from JAQQTP010000079.1 coordinate 8,061,926, forward strand.
TATATTCGTGCATTGTATAAAGTATAGCTAATAAGCTATTTTGGCCCTTGTGGTTGGTTGGACTTGGTCTATGATGGATCGATATATTCGTGCATGGATGTATAAAGTATAGCTAATAATAAGCTATTTTGGCCCTTGTGGTTGAAGAGGGAATGAGAATTGATAGTGAGGTCTATGATGGATCTTGGGGCGTCAAGCGCGGCGATCGACAGGTGGATATCTGTCTGTGGGCTACTGGTGGACCATTTGCCACTTGGCGTGCAGATCTGTTGCATCGCATTGACGATACTCGATAAGAACACAATTCTTTTCAACGATTGGGAGATTGTTGTGGGCTTAATTTGGGCAATTAACAGAGCATTCTCCTCAAGAAATTGTGAAAACCTCCATGGAGTTGTTTTTGAAAAACTGAGTCTATGTGCACATGCATGAATCTGAACATTTATATCTATATGATATATTAATTGAGGAATATTAGCTATGACAACTGTTTTGAATACTTGGATGATGATGATGATAATTAGACAATGTTAAAGGCATTATCGTGATTGTTGTTTATGATAATTGAACAATGTTTGGATTGATATATGATTGGATGATGATAGTTGATTAATATTGAATATATTATTAGAAGTCTGGTATGATATTGCTGTTTGTGTTATCTCTGTGCTGCCATGTTGGTATTGGCGTAGGTGATCTCACCTCTTTGTTATATTGTTTTGGCTGTGTTTGTATTGTAAAAACTATATAGTAGAAGGAACGAGTTGTCTTAGATATAACGGGTGACAAATACCTTTGCGTTTGGAAACAACATCAGAGAATGACCTTTCCAGATTGGATAGCTTACAGTGTTGGCAAAGAAGAGATGTCTAAGGACAAAGTACAGATGTAGAATAGATGTCTGATGCATCAAGATGGATACACAACAGAATACGTATGTAGAGTTATTTTTATCGTTAGTGTTGTACCGTGCTATTAAGTAGGACCCGTCATAGGGTTTGCTACTGTTAAAAAAAAAAGAGTCTGTTAGTTTTATATTTCTCTTTAAATTGTTAAATATTAATTGGTGTCAATATTGTATACTAAATATATTTTCAGTGATACTTATGAATTTCAGTTAGTTTATGTTTCAGTAAGAAAGAAATTTTAAAACCCATCTTTTATAACTCAAACTTTGTGCAAACTTCTTTTCAGATTATGAGTCGAAAGTCAGACATGTGATACCTTAAGGAGGGTGTTACAATTAGTTGGTATCAGAGCACGGTTTGAGCCTTCTGGGGTTTGTGGTTAGGTCTGTTTTACTTGTGTTGTGTTCTCTGTGTTTTTATTTTCCGAAAGGAAACCATGTTGTTTGCGATGGATATTAGATCCATTGTATTTTTGTTCGTCCGTCTTTGAAGAAAGAAAAACGACTCGTGGTAGATGTACGCATGAGGAAGCGGAACATGTTACTAGTAATGCAGTTGCAACTATGAGAGCAATGTGGAAGGATGACTGCAGGATCGGAGAATCGCTAAACAGCGGAAAGAAATGAAAGTTGCGGTTCAGGATCTGATGGAAGAAAATCAGTCTTGGAATATAAGATTTCGTAAATTTTGGAACCTGGTATTTCTTTCTTAGGGATATTGGGAAAGTGATTAATTTCAACAGAAAATGTATTTACGACCATTGAGAAACCAGAAGCAGTAAGTGATGTGAAAGAATGTACTTAATGAAGGAATGTACGTCAAGGAAACAATTTGCGAAAAAGTTGGACCCATTTTCCCAGAGATTATGCTCTTTGAAAACAGAGTTTTCTGTTAGTAAAATTTTATATAGTAAAGGAAATTGTTACTCTAAGCAGAATGGGAGTGTTCTGAGCTGAAGACTTAATTAAGGGAGACTGTATTGCAGAAGGTAATTCTTTGATCATAGTGTATATCTTTGGGAGGAAACCTGTTCTTTGTGTAATACGATTGAATAGATCAATTATATTTTAGAGTTATCCGTAATCCTCTGATTTGCTTATTTCTGTTTCTATTCTTAGCCGATCAAGTTAATTTTGCTGTTCAAATTATTGTTGTAGACTAACTCTTTGTGTTAGTTTTGATCTGTTATTCAAAACTTTGTGTTAGTTTGATCTGTTTCATAAACAGACGTGATCTTTGAAAATGGATTGGTTATTTTCCAACCATATCCTATGAGATTATTTAAATAAAGTGTGAGTAATTTAGAGAAAATCTATTCTTGAAAATTGGGGTTACATCCAATTCTTTGCTGGATATGTTCGATAACATATTCAATTCATTTTGTTATTTTTCATGATGTTTTCTTTCATCTACTGCAATTGAAGGAATATCTTGCAAGGAAGGATATTCCTATATTTATATCCGTGTCATCGTATCAAAGTGGCGTAGTGGAAGCATGGTGGATTCTTCAAAAGTTGAAGAAGTTCGTCAATGAGAAAAGTTAAGACGGTAATGGAAAACTGTAGAAAAATTTATGGAGATGTCAGTTTGATCAGTAGAAGTGAACAAGAGATAAAGGATTTTCATTGATTAAAATTGTTTGGAATAACGTAAGAGGTGAAACTACGAGGGAACTGGAAGAAAAGATGGAAGAGGAATATTTGTATTTATTGCGAGGATGTGAAATCATGGTTATTAAATTTCGAGGACGAAATTTCTATAATAAGGGGAGTATTGTAACATCCTAAAAATTTTGTATCTCTTAACCAGTAATTTTGATAGTTAACAGCATTTTATTGTTTAGTAATTTCTGGATACTGTAAAATTATTTTGATTATTCCGTCAATGTATTTGATCATTTTGAGTGATTTACTCCGTGTCAGGAAAATAAAAATTTTCGGGCCTGAGAAAACTTTACGTAATTTAATTTTTACCATTAGGTTTTAATTATGTTACGTAATCTGATTTGATATTTGTGCGTTTTCTAATTTTTGTGATTTTGTGGGTGATTATGAAATTTTTATGATATTCTGACCGTTTTTGGACTATTTGTGGGTCCTAGTGGTTCTATGTGGGCCCGGGATGAGTCCCAAAACGTGAAAATTTTTCTACGCATAGAAAACTTTGTACTGTTTAGACGGAGACAGGGGATCTTACTAAACCTGAATCCAGAAACAGTTTTAGAAAATATCTTCTACTGTGTTTTGTACTGTATTTAATTATCGGGTGATAAAAATACAGTAAATATAATTTTGTGGGGTTTAGCAGATAAAAATAAATATTATACTGTTAAGTCAACATTAGTGGTTATGATAATGGACCAATAGAAAACAAGTCTAATATTAGAGACTTTGATATCAACCGTCAATTTAATCAACGGTGTAGGATAAGTCTAATATAATGGCTATGACCATTTATAACCATTGGATTTAGAATTGATCAAGGGTGGAGATTTGGTCTTCTAAAGTGGCTAGGACCATTTGTGACCGTTGGATTTGAATCTAATCAACGGTGGAGATGGATCAATTATGACCATTGGATTTGGATTTAATCTATGGTGGAGATTTAGTCTTAAAAAGTGACAAAGATCATTTATGACCCTTGGATGTAAAGTTTGAAGGAGTAATCTTAACCCTTCATTTTGGAGACACATCTAAGGGCTAGGATTTAAAGAAGAAAGATCCAATGGCCTAAATTAAGTCTTTATCTAAAGCTATACCTAAAGTCTACCTTAATCCTAATCATTGAATTAATCAATGGCTTAGAATGCTTCAAATAATTGCTTGGACTTTCAAGATTGAATCTTAACCATTGATTTAATCTATGGTTGAAATTTGGTCTTATATAATTGCTTGGACTTCAATTGTGACCCTTGGATGGCAACATGGAAGGAGAGATCTTGACCATCCATTTAGTAGCTTCATCTAAAGGCTAAGATTAAAGGAGGAAGAAGATCCAATGGTCCAAGTTTGTTACTATCACTTGGAAAATTCTTCAAATGATTTAGTACTAATTATTTGCTCAAATAATTCACTTTTTCTCTCTTCACTCTACGGCTATGCATTCTCAAAATGGATTCAACTAATTCATGTTAGTCAACAATAAATGACCTACTTCTTGGAAGCACTCCACGGTCAAGAAATAATGGAGGACAAGGAAATTTATATTAAATGGATTTGTCACCTTTCTAGCAACCATTTAATATATAAATATATCTCACTTTTCTTTCCATGCATTTCCATACATTCCCACGGCAATGGAGAGCAAAATTGCTCTAAATTATTACATCTTTGTGATATATATTAGAATGTCTTTAATTGAACAAAGTAAGACTAAGTCAACAATGGTGGCTCCTTCATTTACTTCCTACGAACATGAATCAAATTAGAAGACAAATTCTACATTCAAAATAATACTTGGTCATTCTTCTAATAATAATTAAAGAAGCTATTCAAAGTTAGTCAATTTTTGGTGGCTATCCTTTCTAATTCCTACGGTCATGCTTGTTTGGAAAAAGAGAAACATTCTATCTTTAATTTATTTCCATCACCTTTATTTCAAAATGGCTCACGGCCAAGTAGTTTTGGGGGAGGGGGGGCTAAATATTAACTCCTCACTTGATAATTCCTATCACCTTTCTATCAATTAACCAAACAAAGTCTCTCTCACCTTTTTTCTCAAAACAAGTTCACGGCCATAAAGGCTTTGGGAAGCCAAATTTGTGACTTTAACATCTTTTCTATTTCAAGAACCAAAGAACCATATCAAATTTCTCTCCACTTTCTCTCCAAGCTTGGTTCGGCCATGACACCCAAGTATACCTTCCATCACTCTTTAATTTCGAACAACCATATTTCTTGAATCCTTACCTTATTCTAAGCAACTTTCATGTTGGAGACTTTCTCTAAATCATTCATTTTCAAGGAGTTTTTCCAAGAGCAAGTTCTAAGGTTTTTGAGGTGAAGTGTAAGAAAACTTCATTTCTTCTCTTCTTTTTCATGATCTAAGCCATGTTTGATCCATGGTTCCTCTTGTTCAAGGCTTAATTATTAATAAATATATGTTTTGTTGTGTGTTTAAGAAACCCTTGGTGGTGAAGGACTTGGACAAAGAAGCAAAACAAAGAGGTTTTGAGGATCTTCAAGAGGTAAGAGGGAGATCCATCTCACCAACCAAGTATGGTGGTGAGAGATGATCTTATATTTGATGGATGGTGAATCCATGTGAAGATTCATATCCAAGGTCTTGTAATTATTTGTGGGTGTTTATGTGTTTGATTTATTTGTTCATGCTTTGTATGATTTATTGCATTTGATTTTGGCATGCTTATGGTATATATGATGAAATATGTATGTGTATGCCATGGTGTGATGATGGAAAGGAAATTAATTTTGGGCTCCAATGGCCAAGGAGGAGTGGTCACGGTTTTGACACTCATGATTAGAATTTATGTTGAAATTTTTCAAGAACATGAGAATTAATTTTTGGTCCCTAGAACATGGTGGATTTCGGCCAAGACACCTCAAGATAGGTGTTCACAAATTAATATTTTCATGAATGATGAAATGAGATGTTTATAAAAACAAGGAAAATAAACAAAGGGTTTATTTTTCAAAGAGTACATGAACACGATTTTAGAAGGATTTTTATTGATTTATTTTGTGTAAAAAGTTTCTAAGTGTTTTATTAAACATGAGTTTTAAATGAAAATAGCATTGTTGATTTTAAGGATTTACAAAGAAAGTGAAAAAGGATTTGCAAAGAAAGTGAAAAAGGATTTGTAAAGAAAGTAAAAATGAATTTGAACAAATGGGTTTGGTTTTTATGACCATCGGTATTTCGGTTTTGAAAACCAAGATTTTTAATGGTTTTGTTTGTGTAAAATTAGAAATGATAAATAATTGAGTTAGAAGGAAAAATATTTTGATGGCTTCAATGGCCAAATACCCTACGGTTTTGAAAAAACTGGTTATGCCTAAATTTTTATGGAACAAAATGATATTTTATAAAACAAAGTATTTTGTTACTCGAAAGATTTGACAGTTTTCAATGAACATGTTCACGGTTTTTGTAAAGAATTTTTAATGGTTTTGTTTGTGTAAAACCATATTAATTTAGAAGGAAAAAATATTTGATGGTTTCAATAGTCATGTCCATGTTTTTGAGGGCTTGTAATCCCTTGATTTTTATGAACAAAGTGATTTTCAAAGTGAAAATGTAATTTGATTTAATACAAAGAATTTGGAAAGGGAATCAGAGTGTTTTATCACTTAAGAGAATTTTGTAAACAAAAGACAAAGAGAGGTTGAACATGTTTGAACTTCAAATTATTTTGAAGAATTGATTTTAGAATTAATGTAAGAAAAATGGAGAATATAATAGTGATTTGATATTTTCTAACGTATAACTCAGTCTTTGGGTTTTGGAGAGCGTTAGTAAAATTTTAAGATTTGAAACATTGATTTATATCAATGGAAAAGTGATTTTGTGGATTATATTTTGGAAAAGAATTTCTTTTGTGGATTATATTGTGGAAAAAGACTTCTTGAGTAAAGAAATGTGAAAAATGAAATACAAAGTCATATTATTTTGAGAAAAGTTGAAAAATAATTTTTGAGGGTTGAAAAATATTTTTCGTAATGAAATTGTGGTGAAAAATTATTTACTTATTTTAAAAACATGATTTTTATGCTACGCGATTTGAAATACGATAGAATATTTCTACGCGATTAGTAATAAGTCAAAATATTTCTACGTGTTTTGAAATACGTTTAAATATTTTATGAAATTTGAGCTACTGTTGAAAAATCAATATGTGATTTAAAAGTGATAGAAAATTTTTACATGATTGTGAAAATGAAGGAAAAACGTTATGTGATTTGGAAAGTGTTTTAAATATTTTGAGAATGATGAAAAATGATTTACGCGACTTAAAAGAATAATTTTTAAGTTACGCGATTTTGAAACAGTGAAAAAATACTATACGATTTGAAAAATGTATATGCGATTGAGAATAACGTTAAAAAATTAGTACGTGGTTGAAAAGTGCAACAGAATAGTTGCAGTATTTTGAAAACATAACAGAAATGTTACTATATTGTGAAAACGTAACAGAAGTGTTACGATATTGTGAAAATATAACTAAAACATTTTGGAATTGTGAAAACATAACGGAAATGTTGCACAATTTTGTAAAAACACGACGAAAGTGTTTTATAATGATAAAAATGTGATAATATAATTTTTGCTGTTGAAAATACAGTATGAATACTATTGAACCAGTGTCCATACACTGTTTGTGAAAATGACAAGTTTTGCTTGTGATTGGCTTTTGGTGCATTTTACATGCATTGGAAAGATATGCCTGTGATTGGCATTAGTGCATTATACATGCATTAGAAAAATATGCGTTGAGGCATATGATTAAATTGAACAAATGAAATTGAAAAGATTTGGCCCTTGTAATTGGACTTGCACTGATATATTCGTGCATTGTATAAAGTATAGCTAATAAGCTATTTTAGCCCTTGTGGTTGGACTTGCATTGATATATTCATGCATTGTATAAAGTATAGCTAATAAGCTATTTTGGCCCTTGTGGTTGAAGAGAGAATGAGAATTGATAGTGAGGTCTATGATGGATCTTGGGGGCGTCAAGGCACGACGGTCGACCAGTGGATATCTGTCTGTGGGCTAAGGTTGGACTATATGCCACTTGGCGATGTTGTCCGTTGCAATGCATTGACGATACCCGATAAGAACACGATTCTTTTCAACGACTGGGAGATTGTTTGTGGGCTTAGGCTGGGCAATTAACCAGAGCATTCTCCTCGAAATTGTAAAAACCTTCATGGAGCTGTTTTTGAAAAACTGAGTCTATGTGCACATGCATGAATCTGAACATTTATATCTATATGATATATTAATTGAGGAATATTGGCTATGACAATTGTTTTGAATACTTGGACGATGATGATGATAATTAGACAATGTTAAAGGCATTATCGTGATTGTTGTTTATGATAATTGAACAATGTTTGGATTGATATATGATTGGATGATGATAGTTGATTAATATTAAATATATTATTGAAAGTCTGGTATGATATTGCTGTTTGTGTTATCTCTATGCTGCCATGTTGGTATTGGCGTAGGTGATCTCACCTCTTTGTTATATTGTTTTGGCTGTGTTTGTATTGTAAAAACTATATAGTAGAAGGAACGAGTTGTCTTAGATATAACGGGTGACAAATACCTTTGCGTTTGGCAACAACATCAGAGAATGACCTTTCTAAATTGGATAGCTTACAGTGTTGACAAAGAAGAGATGTCTGAGGACAAAGTACAGATGTAGAACAGATGTCTGATGCATCAAGATGGATACACAACAGAATACGTATGTAGAGTTATTTTTATCGTTAGTGTTGTACCGTGTTATTAAGTAGGACCCGTCATAGGGTTTGCTACTGTTAAAAAAAAAGAGAGTCTGTTAGTTTTATATTTTTCTTTAAATTGTTAAATATTAATTGGTGTCAATATTCTATACTAAATATATTTTCAGTGATACTTATGAATTTCAGTAAGTTTATGTTTCAGTAAAAAAGAAATTTTAAAACTCATCTTTTATAACTCAAACTTTGTACGAACTTCTTTTCAGATTATGAGTCGGAAGTCAGACATGTGATATCCTAAGGAGGGTGTTACACTATCCTCATGAGGAGTATAGTGGAAGTCACTCCACCATTCCCGGATAGGCATGTTAAACACTAACTAAACAAATGCATAGAAAGACAAAACTGGGGCCTCGCGAAGATCCCCACGAAAAGTCAATGTCAACTCCCCAGTTTAGGTAAAATTTTCATTGGCCAAGTTAATTGACCAAGCTTCTGCTCCATCATGAAAGTACATGCAGACATAACCCAAAATACGTAGCCTTGACGTCATCTTGGTACAACAGCTAACACCAATCAAAGAGGGGGTAATTCCTCTTCAATTCCTTCTTGGTCTTTAATCAATCTGAACATACAACAGAATAACACAACACAACTAAGAGGTGAGAAATCTGGCATCATTACCAACAGGTAGTGTAGAGGCAGTACAGACAAAAATACCATCCAAATACAGAAATCAGTAATATCAAATATCAACAGCAAGGATAACATTAGTAACCTAAAAGTTCAATAAATCATTCAAGGGTATGCAGACTCACTATGCATATACACAATGTACTTAATTCCTACTCCATGGAGCTAGACAAATATTTCGGAGAAAATGATCGGAAGATATGTCTGCATCTCGTCAGCCATAAATCAAGTGCTTTCCATAAAATCAATGTATGCGCAACTAGGCTTTATACAAGACATTCTATACCAGATCCTGATTGGGGTGAGTGTCTCGGTCCAGATCATCGGTGTGTTTGTATTGGTCTAGTCCATGGCCAGGGGAGCTACCAGCTGGCCATTGCGGACACCCCATGTAACATCTCGAAAATTAATAATTTTAGGATAAATAATCGTTTTATAATATTTGAGATTTTTGAGAATTTTTCTGTATTTTTCTAAGAACGTGGAATATTTTAATATTATTCTTCGTTTTACGTGCACACTGAGCAGAGCTGGGGTAACGTCTTGAAAATTAATAATTTCTTGATAAATGATCATTTTATAATATTTATGATTTTTGTGAATTTTTCTGGATTTTTCTAAGAACGTGAAATATTTTAATATTATTTGTCATTTTGCGTGCGCACTGAGCGGAGCTGGGAAAATGAGATATTTTTTCTGAGAACCTTGATCTGTGGAAACGTCGACAGGGGATCTTACTAAACCCGAAGCTGGACACGATTTATGAAGTTTACGTTTTTCAAGAAATTTGATCTGACAGAGCGATAAATCGCTGGGTAACTTTATCTGCTGGGCAATTAATACTGACTTCTATCAACTGTAACAATTGTCCATTGGGTAATAGCATTCATTAGAAATCTTATCACCTTATCCTAATGCAATCCATTTTATGTCAAATCAAATCCACTTTAATTCAAATTTGTGTACTTTCTTCAAAGCTTCTTTGAGAAGCTTTGACTACCAAATGTGTAACACCCCTTGATGTAGCAACCGGAGCATAATCGTCATTACACCACAGTTACTAAATCCAAGTGTGTCACAGCCATGATAACAGTAATTTAAATTCTCAAGAGTCTATATATATATATATATATATATATATATATATTATTTGACAATCTGCATAAGTAGAAAATACGAGCCTCGAATGAAATATAAATATATTCAACCCATAATACAACCACTGAAATAAAATCATAGTCCTTATATATATATTTTATGGTCAATTTACACAAATCACTGATGACATAGAATATAATAATTACAGAGTCTAATAAAATACATCGGGAATAAAAACACTAAGGGGGAAAAGTAGTAACCCAGGGATGTACTACCAGCAGACAAAGCCATAACCCCATATGTATATGACGCACGACGTCCTAGTTGACACGACAGGCATCAATGCCTCCTCGCGGCTGCACTCTTACGTAGTCGAAGAAAACTTGTCCAGACGCTCAAGCCAATCAACCAAGGTGTGGTCTCTCTTTATCTTCCTCACGATCTTTTATCAAATATAAATATAAAACAGAAATGCACAAATATAGGAAAGAGGTGAGACACCCATCTTTCATTACCACTATTGGCAGTAAGAAAACAGTACAGCACAAAGCGCTCGCTAAGCAATACAGTTCATATATTCATCAATAGCAATAATGGAAATTTATAAGAAAAGCAATTCAATTCTGAGCAATAATCAGAGTCAATAATAACAGTGATATTTATAGTAAAGGTAGAACAACAGTAAGCAATAGCAGGCAGATCATAATAGTATTTCCAGGAATCAGCACAACAATCAGATAATCATTTACAGAAGTACAACAGTTATCTTCACATTCACAGGTGTTCATGCTCAACAGTTTATGAGACCGACAATGAACGATGCACAATGTATTATGATACCACAATTCCTACTCCATGGAGCTAGACATAAACAGTCGGAGAGAAAGATCAGGAGACATGTCTGTAACTCGGCTGCCGCGGCCAAAGTGCTATAAACCAGTAATTTTCACGTGCACATACAGGCATTGTACAGACATTCCACGCTAGATCACGATATAGGACAGTGTCTCGGTCCGGATCATCGGTGTGTTTGCATTGGTCTACCCCACGGCACAGAGGAGCTCATAATTGTCCATGTGAGGAACCCGCACCCCGACGCCCCCAAGGTCAAACATGACCTACACTAGTCTACTCGCACCCGCACTAAGGTGTGTTCAATCTCCTAGGCAACTTGGCCTTACAATAGTCCACAGGACATTCACAATGCATAAGACTCTATGCATGGACATGTATAATCATCAATTTCATACAATTCCATAATATGCCACAATTGGCCAAGAGAGCATCAATATACAAATGGTCACTCATATGGACCCATAACATCGTAATATTGAGATCAAGCTAAATGGTACATTCTTAGGTCCATTATGAATCCTAACTTAGAATTTGTCTTTCCTACAAGGTCCATTTCCAATTAAATTCTCATAATTAATTTAATCTTCATATTGTAATTCATTCTTTTACACTTGATAAATCATTCTAAGCTCTTAAAGACTCACACTCTCTTGTTCTTGCTCTCTTGAATTTACCCTAAGTCTTATGAAAGTTTTATTCTTGGTTCTTCAAATTTATGAAATCTCAAATTGTCTTCAATTCTTTCACTTGGTAATATTTCTAGTTCATTACCTAGGATTATAGCCACTTGATTTATTGAATTTCAAAGTTACCAAAATTTCGTAATTAAGCCGAATTTACCTTAGAGGCCGTGGCCTCACTAAAGGTTCCAATTCCAAATTTTCCTTCCATCAATTTTTATTCTACCCACTTGATTACATTATGGCTTGCACTTATTACTAATTGATCACAAAAAGACCACCCTTTTTGGCCCAAAAACCATGACCTCCCAAGAGGCACTCCCAATTTATTTTTCTTTTATTAATTTTATTTTATACATTCAATTAGTTTAAGTCTTGCACTTGATACAAATTGTTTACCAAGAGACCCAATTCTTCGGCCCAAAACTATGACCTCCTAATGGTGAATCCCAAATCATTTTCTTCCATTTCAAGTCTTCAAATCCATTCTTTCCTTCTCTTTTAGGTATTAACTTCTAGTTATTAATTCACTTAAGTTTTTAGTTCATTAAAATCAATCCAAGTGCCTAAGATTCAATACCAAAACCGTGGCTTCATGATGTCCATTATCCAATTTTTCTTTCCACTTTTATGCATTAGTTTTCTTAACACTAATTCACTTAAATTTAGTTCATCAAGATTAATCCATTTGTCTCTTTACCAAGACCAAAACCGTGGCACCCTTCTTGGGTATTAAACTCTCAAGGTCCTCCATTCATTTGTGTTAATACTATCATTCAACCTTTGATTACATAAGTCTTATTTCACTTGTATACAAAACCAATTTTCAGCCCTAACTTCTAGTCAAAACCATGGCACCATGTTGAGGTAGGAAACTCCAAATTTTCCATTTAGCAACCCCAACATGATCAAGCACAATTAATATGTCAAACATATTCAAGAGCATAATCAAGTATCAATCAAATTCAAGAATTCTAAACCATACAAAATTTATAATTCAAGCAAGCATACAAAGCGCATACAAGGATGGATTTCTCCATCAACACACATACAAAGTCTCCTCACCTCCATAAGTGGTTGAAGTGAGTAGTCTCCCTCTTACCTAAAGGAAGAACAAAAAAACAATCTCCTATGACTTCTTGGTGAATTTCGGTTTTGGGTCTTCAAGAACCCTAATTTTTCAAGCATAAAAAATCAACATTAATAGTTGAAAAGAATGGATCTTTGGTCTCCATTGAGACCCTAGATCACAAAATAAAAGAGAAAGAGGAAGAAAAGTGAAAGCTTTACCTCTAAGTTAGAGGCTTTGCCTTGGAAGACAATGGAGACAAGGTTGGATTTTGGGCAAACCTTCTAAATGAAACTTGTAGAGAAGATGAAGATGAGTGTATAAATGTGTTTAGTGAAGAGAAAAATAAAAAAGCTTGGTCATCCATGGAAGGGTGATTTTCGGATTTGAAGAAGGAGGGGTAGAAAGGATGGATTTTTGAAGAGATTTTCTAAAGAGGAAGTGTAGAGGAGGTTGAGAGAAGTATAGAAATGGTGTTTATGGAGAGAAAAGTGAAGAGAAACAATGGTGGTGGTGGCTGCCATTTTCGGATTCAAGAGGAGGAAGAAGAGAAGAGGTGGAGAGAAAATGGAGGTAGAAATGGAAAATAGAGAAACTTTCTACACAAAGAAGGTAAAGGAAGTGAGTGCAAGTGTAGAAATGGGCTTAGAGAGGAGAGATGATGAGCAAAAATGGAGGAGGAGGGGCTGCCATTTTCGTGCTCATGGTGGAGGTAGAGAGAAGGAGGAGAAAAGATGAAGAAGATGAAGTGAAGAGAGAGAAAGTGATAGGTAAAGTGAATTAGGGTTTGGTGGGTTTAGGTTAAGTGTGGATGAGTTACATTTTTGCCCTCCTTAGCATGAGTGGGCTGCTGAATAGAGGAGAGAGAGAGGGGAAAAATTTGGCTTCTCATGCAAGCCGAGGGTAATTAGGTCATTTGGTGGTCAAAGCTTCTCAAAGAAGCTTTGAAAAAGCACATAAATTTGAATTAGAGTAGATTTAATTTGACATAAAGTGGATTGCATTAGGATAAGGTGATAGGATTTCTAATGCATACTATTATCCAATGGATAATAGTTACAGTCGACAGAAGTCAGTATTAATTTATCTGACAGATGAAATCTACACAGTGTTTTATTATTCCGATAACTAAATTTCTCGAAAAATGTAAAACCTCGTAAACTGTGTCCAGCCTCAGGTTTAGTAAGATCCCTCGTTGACATGTCCATAGTTCAAGGTTCTCGGAGAAAACATCTCGTTTCTCCGGCTTCGCTCAGCATGCACGCTAAACGAGAAATATATTAAAATATTCGATATTTTCGGAAAAATCCCAGAAAATTCTAAAAAATTGCAAATATTATAAAACGACTATTCGTCTTATCATTTTCCAATTTTTGAAGCATTACAGTCGTTTTCCCCCACTCTGCTCAATACGAACGCAAAACGAGAAATATATTAAAATATTCATCTTTTCCTAAAAATTCTGAAAGAATTCACATAAATCACAAATATTAGAAAATAACTATTTGTAATAAAATTTTCCAACTTCGGGAGCGTTACAGTCGTTTTGCCAACTCTGCCTAATGTGCATGCAAAATGAGGAATATATTAAAATATTCTGCGCTCTCAGAAAAATCCAGAAAATTTCAGAAAATCCCAAATATTGTAAAATGATCATTTATCCTAAAATTATCTATTTATGGGATGTTACAACTCTCCCCTTCAAATAGAAATTTCGTCCTCGAAATTTTCATCCGTTAGACTAAACATTAATGTTTTCCTTCTCCCCACATTCTAACTTTCACGGTGCGCTTCTAATCGCGCCTATTTAGATTACTCTTAGCAACGCGATCTTTATATCCTTGTGTTGCTTTGTTCTCCTATTCTCGACTTTCACAAGAAGTTCTTCATAAATTATATTATCTCTCCATCCCTTACAACTGATACTTCCGCTTTAACGTTTAATATATCTTGGTCACTTTTCCATTTCCTTTGAATTTCTCCCAACAGAAAACTGAAATAGCAATCATATCTTGACATACTTCGTTTGGTATCGTTTCCAATAATACCCACAAATTCTCAAATTACTCCGCTAACTTATTCTTCTTTCGAGTTTGAAAAATTGGATCAAAATGTCCAACATGCTTTTTTCTCGTGTTTGAGAATAGATCAAAGTGTAGTTGATAAGGACAACAACAAATATGTCTAGGAAAGGATGGAAGATCTGATTCAGACAGTCCATGAATACGACAAGAACATTGGTTGCTCTGAACGGTAACACGAGATACCCATAATGTTCAAAGCACGTTCGAAAATCGTTTTTGGAATATTTTAAATTTCCCGCGAATTGAGTGACGATAAGAGTGTATGTCTATCCTGGAGAGAACAACAACTCTCTTCTCGCCGATCCATTGAATCGCTTATTTTTCTTCGGGGACATTCATCCTTGATAGGAGTATGGTTCCTTTTGTGACAGTCCTCGTCTCACAGAGAAGCTCCATTCTTTTCCTTACTAACAATATGGTAGCCCAATCATACGAAACTCTTTGACTATCAGAGTGGCATTTATACTCTCCTTACTGTTGGTCCTGTACGAAAAACACTTACATGTATCCTCAGGCTCTTTTCGCTTACAAAGCTTCAACTTTGTTTGCCGCTACGAATTCAAAAGTTTTAATTTTGAAAACCAGTAAGGTTTTCATTGGAATGGTTTAGTAGGATATGACTAGAAAATGATCAATCAGTCCCTAAATCATGAACTGTAACTGATGCGATTTCAAGTAATCAAAATAGATCAACAAAAAGTTCAATCTTTATGAGGAGTAGGATAGATTAAACAAACTCAGGAGTCAAGACAAGTCTCAACAATAGAAATGGGAACAACTAAGTCGAAGATAAGAACAATACAGATGAATCCAAATGATCCATGCAGTTACGAATTGTAAAAAGGGAGGGTTACACCCAGAATTATACAGCACGATTATTGGATCGTCATTTGAGACGTAACTTCTCTTGTTTAGATCTCTAAATGTCGAGGTCTAATTAGATCTACTACTACTAGCACTTTCTCTACGGGTTGGGTGTTGTTGTTACTTTCTTGGTACCTGTGAACATAGTTCCCGTTTAACTTATTAGCTTTTCCATTATTCCTTCTTTGGAATCTAGGTAGTCCATGGTTATCCCAAGTCTGACTTTCCTTCAATAGATTTTAAACCACAACTTCCAATTCTCATTACTGTGCGGTCCTCTGATCTTGGTGAATTGTCACATCAGCTATCCTTCATATTTCTCCTGCGATCGTAGCCATACTTCGATGGTCTTATCCTACGCTCATATGTGTACGTCTGCCACGAGCCGGTGTCTTTCTTCGAAGACGGACCAAACATAACACAATAAAACAAACATAATTATTTCAAACAATATTGCCTCCCTTCGGAAGCCAAATACAAAGAGTCACACAATGCACACCATTCAAGCAAGACAAGCTAATTTATGAATCCTAACAACCTTTAGCTCGAACTTCTTCAGTTTGCTTCCACAGCGTAATCTCTCATAAGTTGTCAACTTCCAACTACTTCATGAACCTAACTTACTTTAGCTATTTCTTTCTCTAGAAGATCGGTTTTCCAAAACCTTTTGATCTCCTCACAAAAGAATTCCTATTTTCCTAACACAGTACGCCTAGGAGAAGTCATAGTTTCCTGTACACACAGAACATTACATATTGAGTGGATCAATCCTCAATATCATGCAACTGTATAACAGTAGCTATTAACATTCAACCTACGGCAAGTCATGCATTCCTTTCCCATCATCTCAATCAAGAGACAAGGAAGTGCACAACAGACCAAGTTCTAACATGCCTAAACATAGCAAGTCCATACCCCGGCTCAACAGGATGAACTGCTTTGATACCACCTAATGTAACACCCCTTGATGTAGCAACCGAAGCGTAATCATCATTATACCACAGTTAGTAAATCCAAGTGTGTCACAACCATGATAACATTAATTTAAATTCTTAAGAGTCTATATATATATTTTTTTTCGACAATCTGCATAAGTAGAAAATACGAGCCTCGAATGAAATATAAATATATTCAACCCATAATACAACCACTGAAATAAAATCATATTCCCTATATATATATTTTATGGTCAATTTACACAAATCACTGATGACATAGAATATAATAATTACAGAGTCCAATAAAATACAGCGGGAATAAAAACACTAAGGGGGAAAAGTAGTAACCCAGGGATGGGTACTACCAACAGACAAAGCCACAACCCCATATGTATATGATGCACGACGTCCCAGTTGACACAATAGGCATCAATGCCTCCTCGCGGCTGCACTCTTACGTAGTCGAAGAAAACTTGTCCAGACACTCAAGCTAATCAACCAAGGTGTGGTCTCTCTTTATCTTCCTCATGATCTTTTATCAAATATAAATATAAAACAGAAATACACAAATATAGGAAAGAGGTGAGACACCTATCTTTCATTACCACTATTAGCAGCAAGAAAACAGCACGGCGCAAAGCGCCCGCCAAGCAATACAGTTCATATATTCATCAATAGCAACAACGAAAATTTATAATAAAAGCAATTCAATTCTGAGCAATAATCAGAGTCAATAATAACAGTGATATTTATAGTAAAGGTAGAACAACAATAAGCAATAGCAGGCAGATCATAATAGTATTTCTAGGAATTAGTACAACAATTAGATAATTATTTACAGAAGTACAACAATTATCTTCACATTCACAGGTGTTCATGCTCAACAGTTTATGAGACCAACAATGAACAATGCACAATGTATTATGATACCACAATTCCTACTCCATGGAGCTAGACATAAACAGTCGGAGAGAAAGATCATGAGACATGTCTGTAACTTAGCTGTTGCGGGCAAAGTGCTATAAACCAGTAATTTTCACGTGCATATACAGGCATTGTACAAACATTCCATGCTAGATCACGATATAAGATAGTGTCTC
This sequence comes from Ormosia emarginata, assembly GCA_029884605.1. Lineage (NCBI taxonomy): Eukaryota > Viridiplantae > Streptophyta > Magnoliopsida > Fabales > Fabaceae > Ormosia > Ormosia emarginata. Next base: position 8,079,645 of record JAQQTP010000079.1, read on the forward strand.
AGTCCGGATCGTCGGTGTGTTTGCATCGGTCTACCCCACGGCACAGAGGAGCTCATAACTGTCCATGTGAGGAACCCGCACCCCGACGCCCCCAAGGTCAAACATGACCTACACTAGTCTACTCGCACCCGCACTAAGGTGTGTTCAATCTCCTAGGCAACTTGGCCTTACAACAGTCCACAAGACATTCACAATGCATAAGACTCTATGCATGGACATGTATAATCATCAATTTCATACAATTCCATAATATGCCACAATTGGCCAAGAGAGCATCAATATACAAATGGTCACTCATATGGACCCATAACATCGTAATATTGAGATCAAGCCAAATGGTACATTCTTAGGTCCATTATGAATCCTAACTTAGAATTTGTCTTTCCTACAAGGTCCATTTCCAATTAAATTCTCATAATTAATTTAATCTTCATATTGTAATTCATTCTTTTACACTTGATAAATCATTCTAAGCTCTTAAAGACTCACACTCTCTTGTTCTTGCTCTCTTGAATTTACCCTAAGTCTTATGAAAGTTTTATTCTTGGTTCTTCAAATTTATGAAATCTCAAATTGTCTTCAATTCTTTCACTTGGTAATATTTCTAGTTCATTACCTAAGATTTTAGCCACTTGATTTCTTGAATTTCAAAGTTACCAAAATTCCCTAATTAAGCCTAATTTACCCTAGAGGCCGTGGCCTCACTAAAAGTTCTAATTCCAAATTTTCCTTCCATCAATTTTTATTCTACCCACTTGATTAAATTATGGCTTGCACTTATTACTAATTGATCACAAAAAGACCACCCTTTTTGGCCCAAAAACCGTGACCTCCCAAGAGGCACTCCCAATTTATTTTTCTTTCATTAATTTTATTTTATACATTCAATTAGTTTAAGTCTTGCACTTGATGCAAATTGTTTACCAAGAGACCCAATTCTTGGGCCCAAAACCGTGACCTCCCAATGGTGAATCCCAAATCATTTTCTTCCATTTCAAGTCTTCAAATCCATTCTTTCCTTCTCTTTTAGGTATTAACTTCTAGTTATTAATTCACTTAAGTTTTTAGTTCATTAAAATCAATCCAAGTGCCCAAGATTCAATGCCAAAATCGTGGCTTCATGATGTCCATTATCCAATTTTTCTTTCCACTTTTATGCATTAGTTTTCTTAACACTAATTCACTTAAATTTAGTTCATCAAGATTAATCCATTTGTCTCTTTACCAAGACCAAAACCGTGGCACCCCTCTTGGGTATTAAACTCTCAATGTCCTCCATTCATTTGTGTTAATACTATCATTCAACCTTAGATTACATAAGTCTTATTTCACTTGTATACAAAACCAATTTTCACCCCTAACTTCTAGTCAAAACCATGGCACCATGTTGAGGTAGGAAACTCCAAATTTTTCAATCAGCAACCCCAACATGATCAAGCACAATTAATATATCAAACATATTCAAGAGCATAATCAAGTATCAATCAAATTCAAGAATACTAAATCATAAAAAATTTATAATTCAAGCAAGCATACAAAGAGTATACAAGGATGGATTTCCCCATCAACACACATACAAAGCCTCCTCACCACCATAAGTGGTTGAAGTGAGTAGTCTCCCTCTTACCTAAAGGAAGAACACAAAAACAATCTCCTATGGCTTCTTGGTGAATTTCGGTTTTGGGTCTTCAAGAACCCTAATTTTTCAAGCATCAAAAATCAACATTAATAGTTGAAAAGAATGAATCCTTGGTCTGTATTGAGACCCTAGATCACGAAATTAAAGAGAAAGAGGAAGAAAAGTGAAAGCTTTACCTCTAAGTTAGAGGCTTTGCCTTGGAAGACAATGGAGACAAGGTTGGATTTTGGGCAAACCTTCTAAATGAAACTTGTAGAGAAGATGAAGATGAGTGTATAAATGTGTTTAGTGAAGAGAAAAATAAAAAAGCTTGGTCATCCATGGAAGGGTGATTTTCGGATTTGAAGAAGGAGGGGTAGAAAGGATGGATTTTTGAAGAGATTTTCTAAAGAGAAAGTGTAGAGGAGGTTGAGAGAAGTATAGAAATGGTGTTTATGGAGAGAAAAGTGAAGAGAAACAATGATGGTGGTGGCTTCCATTTTGGATTCAAGAGGAGGAAGAAGAGAAGAGGTGGAGAGAAAATGGAGGTAGAAATGGAAAATGGAGAAACTTTCTACACAAAGAAGGTAGAGGAAGTGAGTGCAAGTGTAGAAATGGGCTTAGAGAGGAGAAAAGATGAGCAAAAATGGAGGAGGAGGGGCTGCCATTTTCGTGCTCATGGTGGAGGTAGAGAGAAGGAGGAGAAAAGATGAAGAAGATGAAGTGAAGAGAGAGAAAGTGATAGGTAAAGTGAATTAGGGTTTGGTGGGTTTAGGTTAAGTGTGGATGTGTTACATTTTTGCCCTCCTTGGCATGAGTGGGCTGCTGAATAGAGGAGAGAGAGAGGGGAAAAATTTGGCTTCTCATGCAAGCCAAGGGTAATTTGGTTATTTTGTGGTCAAAGCTTCTCAAAGAAGCTTTGAAAAAGCACACAAATTTGAATTAAAGTAGATTTGATTTGACATAAAGTGGATTGCATTAGGATAAGGTGATAGGATTTCTAATGCATGCTACTATCCAATAGATAATAGTTACAGTCCATAGAAGTCAGTATTAATTTATTTGACAGATGAAATCTACACAGTGTTTTATTATTCCGACTGCTAAATTTTTTGAAAAATGTAAAATCTCGTAAACTGTGTCCAATCTCGGGTTTAATAAGATCCCTCGTCGACATGTCCATAGTTCAAGGTTCTCGGAGAAAATATCTCGTTTCTCCGGCTTCGCTCAGTGCGCATGCAAAACGAGGAATATATTAAAATATGCGATGTTTCCGAAAAAATCCCAGAAAATTCTAAAAAATTGCAAATATTATAAAACGACTATTCGTCTTATCATTTTCCAATTTTTGAAGCATTATAGTCGTTTTCCCCACTCTGCTCGATACGAACGCAAAACGAGAAATATATTAAAATATTCATCGTTTCCGAAAAATTCTGAAAGAATTCACATAAATCACAAATATTAGAAAATAACTATTCGTCATAAAATTTTCTACCTTCGGGAGTGTTGCAGTCGTTTTGCCAACTCTGTCCAGTGTGCATGCAAAATGAGGAATATATTAAAATATTCTGCGTTCTCAGAAAAATCCAGAAAAATTCTAGAAAATCCCAAATATTGTAAAATGATCATTTATCCTAAAATTATCAATTTTTGGGATGTTACAACTCTCCCCTTCAAATAGAAATTTCGTCCTCGAAATTTTCATCCCTTAGACTAAACATTAATGTTTTCCTTCTCCCCACGTTCTAACTTTCACGTTGTGCTTCTAATCGCGCCCATTTAGATTACTCTTAGCAACGCGATCTTTATATCCCTGTGTTGCTTTGTTCTCCTATTCTCGACTTTCACAAGAAGTTCTTCATAGATTATATTATCTCTCCATCCCTTACAACTGATACTTCCGCTTTAACGTTTAATATATCTTGGTCACTTTTCCATTTCCTTTGAATTTCTCCCAACAGACCACTGAAATAGCAATCGTATCTTGACATACTTCGTTTGGTATCGCTTCCAATAATAACCACAAATTCTCAAATTACTCCGCTAACTTCTTCTTCTTTCGAGTTTGAAAAATTGGATCAAAACGTCCAACATGCTTTTTTCACGTGTTTGAGAATAGATCAGAGTGTAGTTGATAAAGACAACAACAAATCTGTCTAGGTAAGGATGGAAGATTTGATTCAGACAGTCCATGAATACGACAAGAACATTGGTTGCTCTGAACGGTAACACGAGATACCCGTAATGTTCAAAGCGCGTTCGAAAACCGTTTTGGGAATATTATAAATTTCCCGCGAATTGAGTGACGATAAGAGTGTATGTCTATCCTGGAGAAAACAACAACTCTCTTCTCGCCGATCCATTGAATCGCTTATTTTTCTTCGGGGATGTAACATCCCAAAAATTTATAATTTTAGGATAAATGATCATTTTACAATATTTGGGATTTTTAGGAATTTTTTTGGATTTTTCGGAGAACGTGGAATACTTTAATATTATTTCTTGTTTTGCATGCACATTGGGCAGAATTGGCAAAATGACTGTAACGCTCCCAAATATAGAAAATTTTATTACGAATAGTCATTCTCTAATATTTGTGATTTATGTGAATTCTTTCAAAATTTTCGGAAACGATGAATATTTTAATATATTCATCGTTTTGCATGCGTATTGAGCAGAGTCGGGAAAATGAAATATTTTTTCCGAGAACCTTGAATTATGAAAACGTCGACGGGGGATCTTACTAAACCAGAGACCAGACACAGTTTACAAGGTTTTACGTCTTTCGAGAAATTTTAATAGATGAAATAATAAAACACTGCGAAGAATTAATCTGTCAGATTCATTAGTGTTGACTTCTGCCAACTATAACTATTGTCCAATAAATAATAACATGTAATAAAAATCTTATCACATTACCCAAAATTTACCTTGTGTCAAGCTCCTTTAGCCTTATTTTCAAAATAAAAGTTAAATTAATTCAAAAACTCATTTGGGAAGCTTCCAGAAATTTCCTCCCATTTCACATTTTTTCTCTCTCTTCCTCTCCTTTCTTCTCCCTACGGCATAGGCCATTTGGGAGCCCAATACTCACATTTTCATTTCATTTCTTCTTTTTCTCTTCTTCTTCCTCCTCAACCGTACACCCTCACCATTCACCATCTTCACTTTCTTGCTTCACCACTTCCATGTATAGCTTTCTTCCCTCATTCCAAGACCATTTTTCTTTGGTGGCTGTCCTTGGTTCTTCTTCTTCTTCTTCTTCCATTTTCCATCCTTGAAGCTAAAGCTTGGAGCTTTTGAGGTAAAGCCTTCAACTTTCTTTTATTTCCTTCTCATTTTCGTTTTCTTGGTCACCTATGCGGCCAAGGAATCATTTTTCCATGATTTGAGTGAATACTTTGGGAGTTGCTCACCCTAGGGTTTTCTTGAAGGGGAAAACGAAAATCAAGAGCAAAAAGGGAATAACATCCTTGTGATTGTCTTCATTTAGGTAAGAGGGAGATGATCCTCTTCAACCAATCTTGGTAGTAAGGAAATGTCTTGTGTATGGTGTTGATGAGGGAATCCATGTTGGATTTCCCTCTTTGTTATACTATGTTATTTCTATGATTTTGTGGTTGTTTGATTTGTATGAATATATGGATTTGCATTATGTGCCTTGATGATTATGAACCTATATATTGCTATTTTGTATTTAGATGTCATGTATCATATTTTGGATTATTGGAAAATAAATGAGAAACTTTGATAAAGGATGGGTCAGGGCTCTATAGAAATGAATTCTGCAGAACCCTTGTTAATGCACTAGCGCTGTACATAGAGCGCCTAGGCGCTCTATGCCTAGAAAGTTTTCCCTATGACGCGGCCTGGTTAGCGCTTAAGCGCTTCATGGTCAGCGTCCAGGCGCTCCAGAGATGGCGCCTAGGCGCCCAGAACAGAATTAGCTAGGTAACTGTGAGAGGGAGCTGTGTAATTGGAGAGGTGAATGCTAATGTTGGAAATTGAGATGGAGAGTTTTAAGGGTTATTTAACTCAATGTGAAGCCACGGTTTTAGATTGAAACTATAAGGAATTGAAATGAGCTTAGTGAACTAAAACTTAAGTAAAGGATATCAAGAAATCAATGCATAAAATGGGAGAAATTGATGTTAGTAGTGGACTTTGGGAACCCGCGATTTTGATCATGGATATTAGGAATTGGATTGATCTCAAGTAGAATAAAAACTAAGTGATTGGTATCAAGAGACTAGAGCATAACGCGAGAAGGAATTTAGAACCTTGAGGGCTTGTGAGGCTACGGTTTTAAAGGTTACTTAACCTAAAGGTTTGCATAATTGATCTAGACTTAGATTCGTGGAATTGTTAAACCCTTAGTGGGAAATAGTGGTTTTGATAAGCCATAATGTATATTAATATTGAGATTTAACTCTATGTGTTGTGAGTCCCTATGAAGGGTTATATATTTATTAGTTTAATTCTCGATGAGAAATGATTTATTGATATTGAAAACTAATGTATGCCATTGTGGTATTGTATATGATGAATGCATCATTGATGAGCATACATGATTGGACATTGAGTCATTATACATATGAAAAACCTAAGAGTTGAATCACACCTATGTGCGGGTGCGAATAGACTAGCGTAGGTGCCACATGTTGTTGGCCCTAGGGGGCGTCGGGGTGCGGGTCCCTCACATGGACAGTTTAGAGCTCCTCTGTGCCTTGGGGTAAACTGATGCAAACACACCGACGATCCGGACCGGGACGCTGTCCTATGTCGCGATCAACGTTTGAGGTGCCATGTATAAGTCATGATGCGCAAATATTTTATGAGATGAAGCACAATATTTTAAGGCTAACGAGATACTGGCATTACTCCTTGATCATTCACTCTGAAAAGGTTAATGTTTAGCTCCATGGAGTAGGATTTGGTACCATAATGCATCGTGCGTCGTTCATCGTCAATCTCACAAGTTGTTGAGCATGCACATCTGTTAAAGTAACTGTTTTACTCATGTAAACGATTATCTGACCATTGTACTGATTTTTGGAAATCTTATTGTTATTGGGCTGACATTGTTAAGTCTTACTATTGCCTGTTGCTATTCTGCTTTCTTATTTTTGCTTACAACTGAATTAATTGTGTTATAAACCATGGTGCTGCTGTTGATAAATGTATGAATTGTATTACTCTGTGGGCGTTTTGCGCCATGCTATTTTCTTACTGCCAATAGTAGTAATGAAAGACGGGTGTCTCACCTCTTTCCTATATTTGTGCATTTCTGTTTTACATTTATATTTGATAAAAGATCGTGAGGAAGATAAAGAGGGACCATACCTTGGTTGATTGACTTGAGCGTCTGGACAAGATTTCATCGACTACATAAGAGTGCAGCCACGTGGTGGCATTGATGCTTATTGTGTCAACTGGGACGCCGTGTGTCATGTGCATATGGGGTTGCGGCCTTGTCTGCTGGTAGTACCCATCCCTGGGTTACTACTCCTCCCCTTTAATGTTTTTATTCCATTTGTATTTTATTTGATTCTCGTAATTATTATATTCTATGTTATCGTTGATTCGTGTTAATTGGCCATAAAATATATATATATATATATACATATATATATATACATACATATATAATATATATACATATATATATATATATATACATATATATATATATATACATACATATATATATATATAATATATATATATATATATTACATATATATATATATATATAAGGAATGTGATTTTATTTCAATGGTTGTATTAAGGGTTGAATATATCTATATTTCTTTCGAGGCTCGTATTTTTCTACTTATGCAAATTGTCAAAAAAAAAAAGTATAGACTCTTGAGAATTTAAATGACTGTTATCATGACTGTGACACACTTGGATTTAGTAACTGTGGTGTAATGACGATTGTGCCGTGGTTGTTAGATCTAGGTGCGTTACATTAGGTGGTATCAGAGCAGTTCATCCTGTTGAGCTGGGGTATGGACTTGCTATGTTTAGGCATATTAGAATTTGGTCTGTTGTGCACTTCCTTGTCTCTTGATTGAGGTGATGGGAAAGGAATGCATGACTTGCCAAAGGTTGAATGTTGATGGCTACTGTTATACAGTTGCATGATATTGAGGACTGGCCTACTCAATATGTAATGTTCTGTGTGTACAGGAAACTATGACTTCACCTAGGCGTACTGTGTTAGGAAAATAGGATTTCTTTTGTGAGGAGATCAAAAGGTTTTGGAAAAACCGATCTTCTGGAGAAAGAAATAGTTGGTGTAAACTAGATTCGAGAAGCAGTTTGGAAGTTGACGGCTTATGAGGGGTTACGCTGTGGAAACAGAATGAAGAAGTTCGAGCTGGAGATTGTTAGAATATATGGAATTGAACTTGTCTTGCTTGAATTGTATGAATTGTGTGACTCTCTGTATTTAGTTTTCATAGGGAGATAAAACTGTTTGAAGTAATTTTGTGTTTGTGGTATCTATGTCTGTCTTCAGAGAAATTCAATGGCTCGCAGTAGACATGCAAGGGCAATGGCTCGTGACAGACATATACATTTGAGCGCGAGACAAGACAATAGGAGTATGGCTACGACTGCAAAAGAAAGGCAAATGATAGCTGAGGTGACAACTCGCCAGGATCAGAAGGCCACGCAACAACGAGAATTGGAAGTTGAGGTCCAGAATCTATTGGAGGAAAGTCAGCTTTGGGGCAAACTTGGACTACCTAGATTCCAAAAGAGGAATAATAGAAAAGTTAATCAGTTTAAGCAGAAACCATACGCATGGGTATCAGGGGAACAACAACAATAACCAACTCCTGGACAAAGTACTAGTGGTGGTGCATCCAGTCAGACCCCGACATCTACGCCAAGATGTATGAAATGTGGAAGGGAACATTTCACGAGGGAGTGTAAGATCAAAGGGATAATCTATTTTAAATGTGGAAAGCCGGGACACGTTTCCCGCAACTGCAACCCAACAAAGGCAAAGTCTTCAATCGATGCTGCAAAGGCTGTGAAACCATAAGCAGAAGTCGGAACTTATACCTTGGGTGGTGCTGAGACCTCAACATTTGGAGATCTAAACAAGGGAAGTTACGCCTCAAATGACGACCCTGTAATCGTACTGTATAATTATGGAGGTAACCCCTCCTTTTACCAGTTGTAACCGTATGGATCATTTGGATTCATCTGTATCTTTCTTATCTTCAACTTAAGTTACTTCCATTTCTGTTACTAAGACTTGACGTTGACACCTAAGTTGTGTAATCTATCCTATTTCTACTAAAGATCGAGTCTTTTGTTGACCTATCTTGCTTACCTAAAATCATACCAGTTAGAGTTCATGATTTTAGAAATTGATCAGTCATTTTCTAGTTATTATCTGCTAGGTCGTTTCGATAAAAACCTTAGTGATTTTTGAAACTAAGAATTTTGAATTCGTAACGGCCAACAAAGTCTAAGCTTCATAAGGGAAAGGAGCCTGAGGGTACATGTTAATGTTCTCCGTAGAGGACCAAGAGTAAAGGGAATATAGATGCCGCTCTTGTAGTCGAGGGGTGTCACATGTCAAGCTACGTTGCTGTTAGTAAAGTAGAAGGATGAAATTTCTCGGTGAGACGAGGACTGTCACAAAATAAACAAGGCTTCGATCAAGGATGAGTGTCCTCAGAGAAAGATGAGCGATTCAATGGGCTGGTGAGGAAAACGTCGTTGTTTTTTCCAAGATAGATGTATGTCCTAGTCATCGATGGATTCGTGGAAATTGAGAATGTTCCCAAAATGATTCTTTCGAGTATGCTTTCAACATTATGGGTATCCCGTGATGTCAATCGGAGTGACAAACGCTCCTATTGTATTCATGGACAACATGAATTGTATTTTCTATCCTTACCTAGAACAAAATTGTCGTTGTCATTAATGATGACATTCTGGTCTATTGTCGAAGATATGGGGAGATACGTTGGACATCTCGGTATAGTTTTCCTAACTTTAAAGAAGAGGAAGTAAATGCCAAAGTATCAGAGTGTGAATCCTCATTTGAGGAGGTTCCGTTTTGGATCATGGGATTCCAAATGGAGGAATTGTGTGGATTCACAAAAAGGTTGAAGCAGTTCTTCAAAAGGAAGGATCGGAAACCGTGAGGGAGGTTCATAGCTAGTGGAATTGGTTGGTTTTTGTCGAAGAAGTATCGACAGATTCTCGAAGATAGTAGGACAACTTGCTCCGATTACAAAAGGAGAATCAAAACTTTTACGGACCATCATAGGCAGAGAAAGTTTTTCAAAGATTGAGGAAATATTCTGATTTTGATACTGCTAGATCCCAATGAAACATTCGAAGTGTTTTGTGATGCTTCACATCAAGGTTTAGGATGTAGGTTCATGCAAAGTTGGGAAGTTATAACTTATGCCTCGAAGTAGTTGAGGGTGCATTGAGAATTGCCCAACTCACGAACTGGTGTTAGCTGCGGTTATATTGGCTCTGAGAATATGGAGACACTTTCTGTGTGAAGAAATGTTCAATGCTTTTATCAATCACAGAAGCCTAAAGTACCCATTCGATAAAAAGGGACTAGACATGAGGCAGAGAAGGTGATTAGAATTTTTGAAAGGGTATGACGTCTAGCTCCAGTGTCATCATGTCGGAGTTGCCAGCAAACTCACTCCAAAGTTCTACAGACTATATCAAATTTCTGTCAGATTGGTCCGGTAGCTTAGCAACTAACCTTACTACCTTTTCATCCTAATGTATTCATAATATCTTCCATAGGTTATAATTGCGATGGTATATCCCCGACCCAGCCATGTCATCGAACGAGACACAATATAATTAAGAGAGGGTTTAATCTATGAAATACTACTTGTGAAAATCGAGAATAGGAGACCAAAGCAACACGGGGGCAGGGAGATCACATTGGTAAAGACAATCAAAATTGACATGATTAGAAGCGCGACATGGAGGTCAGAAGATAAGGTAAAGAAACAACGTCGATGTTTATCCTAAGGAATGAAAATTTCGAGGACGAAATTTTTATCTGAAGGGGAGTGTTGTAACATCCCAAAAATTTATAATTTTAGGATAAATGATCATTTTACAATATTTGGAATTTTTAGGAATTTTTCTGGATTTTTCAGAGAATGTAGAATATTTTAATATTATTCCTCGTTTTGCGTGCACATTGGGCAGAATTGGCAAAACGACTGTAATGCTCCCAAAGTTAGAAAATTTTATTACGAATAGTCATTCTCTAATATTTGTGATTTATGTGAATTATTTCAGAATTTTTGGAAATGATGAATATTTTAATATATTCTTCGTTTTACGTGCGTATTGAGTAGAGTCGGGAAAATGAAATATTTTTCCCGAGAACCTTGAATTATGGAAACGTCGATGGGGGATCTTACTAAATCTGAGGCCGGACACAGTTTACAAAGTTTCACGTCTTTCGAGAAATTTTAACAGATGAAATAATAAAACACTGGGAAGAGTTAATCTGTCAGATTCGTTAATCGCTGACTTCGCCAACTATAACTATTGTCCAATAAATAATAACATGTAATAAAAATCTTATCACATTATCCAAAATTTACCTTGTGTCAAGCTCTTTTAGCCTTATTTTCAAAATAAAAGTTAAATTAATTCAAAAACTCATTTGGGAAGCTTCCAGGAAATTTCCTCCCATTTCACATTTCTCTCTCTTCCTCTCCTTTCTTCTCCCTACGACAGAGGCCATTTGGGAGCCCAATACTCACATTTTCATTTCATTTCTTCTTCTTCTTCTTCTTCTTCCTCCTCAACCGTACACCCTCACCATTCACCATCTTCACTTTCTTGCTTCACCACTTCCATGTCTAGCTTTCTTCCCTCATTCCAAGACCATTTTTCCTTGGTGGTGTCCTTGGTTCTTTCTTCTTCTTCTTCTTCTTCTTCTTCTTCTTCTTCTTCTTCTTCTTCTTCTTCTTCTTCTTCTTCTTCTTCTTCTTCTTCTTCTTCTTCTTCTTCTTCTTCTTCTTCTTCTTCTTCTTCTTCTTCTTCTTCTTCTTCTTCTTCTTCTTCTTCCATTTTCCACCCTTGAAGCTAAAGCTTGGAGCTTTTGAGGTAAAGCCTTCAACTTTCTTTTATTTCCTTCTCATTTTCGTTTTCTTGGTCACCTATGTGGCCAAGGAGTCATTTTTCCATGATTTGAGTGAATACTTTGGGAGTTGCTCACCCTAGGGTTTTTTTGAAGGGGGAAAACAAAATCAAGAGCAAAAAGGGAATAACATCCTTGTGATTGTCTTCATTTAGGTAAGAGGGAGATGATCCTCTTCAACCAATCTTGGTAGTAAGGAAATCTCTTGTGTATTGTGTTGATGAGGGAATCCATGTTGGATTTCCCTCTTTGTTATACTATGTTATTTTTATGATTTTGTGGTTGTTTGATTTGTATGAATATATGGATTTGCATTATGTGCCTTGATGATTATGAACCTATATATTGCTATTTTGTATTTAGATGTCATGTATCATATTTTGGATTGTTGGAAAATAAATGAGAAACTTTGATGAAGGATGGGCCAAGGCTCTGCAGAAATGAATTCTGCAGAACCCTTGTTAATGCACTAGCGCCCAGGCGCTGTGCATAGAGCACCTAGGCGCTCTATGCCCAGAAAGTTTTCCCTGTGATGCGGCCTGGTTAGCGCTCAGGCACTTCGTGGTCAACGTCCAGGCGCTCCACCAGCGCTCAGGCGCTCCAGAGATGGCGCCTAGGTGCCCAGAACAGAATCAGCTAGGTAACTGTGAGAGGGAGCTGTGTAATTGGAGAGGTGAATGCTAATGTTGGAAATTGAGATGGAGAGTTTTAAGGTTATTTAACTTAATGTGAAGCCACAATTTTAGATTGAAACTATAAGGAATTGGAATGAGCTTAGTGAACTAAAACTTAAGTAAAGGATATCAAGAAATCAATGCATAAAATGGGAGAAATTGATGTTAGTGGTGGACTTTGAGAACCCGCGATTTCGATCATGGATATTAGGAATTGGATTGATCTCATGTAGAATAAAAACTAAGTGATTGGTATCAAGAGACTAGAGCATAACGCGAGAAGGAATTTAGAACCTTGAGGGCTTGTGAGGCTACGGTTTTAAAGGTTACTTAACCTAAAGGTTTGCATAATTGATCTAGACTTAGATTCGTGGAATTGTTAAACCCTTAGTGGGAAATAGTGGTTTTGATAAGCCATAATGTATATTAATATTGAGATTTAACTCTATGTGTTGTGAGTCCCTATGAAGGGTTATATATTTGTTGGTTTAATTCTCAATGAGAAATGATTTATTGATATTGAAAACGAATGTATGCCATTATGGTATTGTATATGATGAATGCATCATTGATGAGTATACATGATTGGACATTGAGTCATCATGCATATGAAAAACCTAAGAGTTGAATCACATCTATGTGCGGGTGCGAATAGACTAGCGTAGGTGCCACATGTTGTTGGCCCTAGGGGGCGTCGGGGTGCGGGTCCTTCACATGGACAATTTAGAGCTCCTCTGTGCCTTGGGATAAACCGATGCAAACACACCGACGATCCAGACCGGGACGCTGTCCTATGTCGCGATCAACGTTTGAGGTGCCATGTATAAGCCATGATGCGCAAATATTTTATGAGATGAAGCACAATATTTTAAGGCTAACGAGATACTGGCATTACTCCTTGATCATTTACTCTGAAAAGGTTAATGTTTAGCTCCATGGAGTAGGATTTGGTACCATATTGCATCGTCCATCGTTCATCATCAGTCTCACAAGTTGTTGAGCATGCACATCTGTTAAAGTAACTGTTTTACTCATGTAAACGATTATCTGACCATTGTGCTAATTTCTAGAAATCTTATTGTGATTGGGTTGACATTGTTAAGTCTTACTAATGCCTGTTCCTGTTCTGCTTTCTTATTTTTGCTTACAACTGAATTAATTGTGTTATAAACCATGTTGCTGCTGTTGATAAATGTATGAACTGTATTACTCTGTGGGCGCTTTGCGCCGTGCTTTTTTCTTACTGCCAATAGTGGTAATGAAAGATGGGTGTCGCACCTCTTTCCTATATTTGTGCATTTCTGTTTTACATTTATATTTAATAAAAGATCATGAGGAAGATAAAGAGGGACCATACCTTGGTTGATTGACTTGAGCGTCTGGACAAGATTTCGTCGACTACGTAAGAGTGCAGCCGCATGGTGGCATTGATGCCTGTCGTGTCAACTGGGACACCGTGTGTCATGTGCATATGGGGTTGCGGCCTTGTCTGCTGGTAGTACCCATCCCTGGGTTACTACTCCTCCCCTTTAATGTTTTTATTCCCGCTATATTTTATTTGACTCTGTAATTATTATATTCTATGTTATCAGTGATTCGTGTTAATTGGCCAATATATATATATATATATATATATATATATATATATATATATATATATATATATATATATATATATATATATATATATATATATATATATATATATATTATATATGGTTTTATTTCAATGTTTGTATAAAGGGATGAATATATCTATATTTCTTTTGAGGCTCGTATTTTCTACTTATGCAAATCGTCAAAAAAAAAGTATAGACTCTTGAGAATTTAAATGACTGTTATCATGACTGTGACACACTTTGATTTAGTAACTGTGGTGTAATGACGATTGTGCCGCGGTTGTTAGATCTAGGTGCGTTACAGGGGATATTCATCCTTGATAGGAGTATGGTTCCTTTTGTGATAGTCCTCGTCTCACCGAGAAGCTCCATTCTTTTCCTTACTGACAACATGGTAGCCCAATCATACGAAACTCTTTGACTATCAAAGTGGCATTTATACTTTCCTTACTGTTGGTCCTCTACGAAAAACACTTACATGTATCCTCAGGCTTTTTTCGCTTACAAAGCTTCAACTTTGTTGGCCGCTACGAATTCAGAAATTTTAATTTTGAAAACCGGTAAGGTTTTCATTGGAATGGTTTAGTAGGATATGACTACAAAATGATCAATCAATCCCTAAATCATGAACTCTAATCGATGCGATTTCAAGTAATCAAAATAGATCAACAAAAAGTTCAATCTTTATGAGGAGTAGGATAGATTAAACAAACTCAGGAGTCAAGACAAGTCTCAACAACAGAAATAGGAACAACTAAGTCGAAGATAAGAACAATACAGATGAATCTAATTGATCCATGCAGTTACGAATTGTAAAAAGGGAGGGTTACCCCCAGAATTATACAGCACGATTATTGGATCGTCATTTGAGACGTAACTTTTCTTGTTTAGATCTCTAAATGTCGAGGTCTAATTGGATCTACTACTACTAGCATTTTCCCTACGGGTTGGGTGTTGTTGTTACTTTCTTGGTACCCGTGAACATAGTTCCCGTTTAACTTATTAGCTTTTCCATTATTCTTCATTTGGAATCTAGGTAGTCAATGGTTATCCCAAGTCTGACTTTCCTTCAATAGATTTTAAACCACAACTTCCAATTCTTATTACTGTGCGGTCCTCTGATCTTGGTGAATTGTCACATCAGCTATCCTTCATATTTCTCCTACGATCGCAGCTATACTTCGATGTTCTTATCCTATGCTCATATGTGTACGTCTGCCACGAGCCGGTGTCTTTCTTCGAAGACGGACCAAACATAACACAATAAAACAAACATAATTATTTCAAACAATATTGCCTCCCTTCGGAAGCCAAATACAAAGAGTCACACAATGCACACCATTCAAGCAAGACAACCTAATTTACGAATCCTAACAGCCTTTAGCTCGAACTTCTTCAGTCTACTTCCACAGCGTAATCTCTCATAAGTTGTCAACTTCCAACTACTTCACGAACCTAACTTACACCAGCTATTTCTTTCTCCAGAAGATCGATTTTCCAAAACCTTTTGATCTCCTCGCAAAAGAATTCCTATTTTCCTAACACAGTACGCCTAGGAGAAGTCATAGTTTCCTGTACACACAGAACATTACATATTGAGTGGATCAATCCTCAATATCAAGCAACTGTATAACAGTAGCTATTAACATTCAACCTACGGTAAGTCATGCATTCCTTTCCCATCATCTCAATCAAGAGACAAGGAAGTGCACAACAGACCAAGTTCTAACATGCCTAAACATAGCAAGTCCATACCCCGACTCAACAGGATGAACTGCTCTGATACCACCTAATGTAACACCCCTTGATGTAATAACCAGAGCGTAATCGTCATTACACCACAGTTACTAAATCTAAGTGTGTCACAGCCATGATAAGAGTAATTTAAATTCTTAAGAGTCTATATATATTTTTTTTGACAATCTGCATAAGTAGAAAATACGAGCCTCGAATGAAATATAAATATATTCAACCCATAATACAACCACTGAAATAAAATCATATTCCTTATATATATATTTTATGGTCAATTTACACCAATCACTATGACATAGAATATAATAATTACAGAGTCCAATAAAATACAGCGGGAATAAAAACACTAAAGGGGGAAAAGTAGTAACCCAGGGATGGGTACTACCAGCAGACAAAGCCGCAACCCCATATGTATATGACGCACGACGTCCCAGTTGACACGACAGGCATCAATGCCTCCTCGCGGCTGCACTCTTACGTAGTCGAAGAAAACTTGTCCAGACACTCAAGCTAATCAACCAAGGTGTGGTCTCTCTTTATCTTCCTCATGATCTTTTATCAAATATAAATATAAAACAGAAATGCACAAATATAGGAAAGAGGTGAGACACCCATCTTTCATTACCACTATTGGTAGTAAGAAAACAGCACGGCGCAAAGCGCCCGCCAAGCAATACAGTTCATATATTCATCAATAGCAACAATGGAAATTTATAATAAAAGCAATTGAATTCTGAGCAATAATCAGAGTCAATAATAACAATGATATTTATAGTAAAGGTAGAACAACTGTAAGCAATAACAGGCAGATCATAATAGTATTTCTAGGAATCAGCACAACAATCAGATAATCATTTACAGAAGTACAACAGTTATCTTCACATTCACAGGTGTTCATGCTCAACAGTTTATGAGACCGACAATGAACGATGCACAGTGTATTATGATACCACAATTCCAAGTCCATGGAGCTAGACATAAACAGTCAGAGAGAAAGATTAGGAGACATGTCTGTAACTCGGCTGTCGCTGCCATAGTGCTATAAACCAGTAATTTTCACGTGCACATACAGGCATTGTACAGACATTCCACGCTAAATCACGATATAGGATAGTGTCTCGGTCCGGATCATTGGTGTGTTTGCATCGGTCTACCCCACGGCACAGAGGAGCTCATAACTGTCCATGTGAGGAACCCGCACCCCGACGCCCCCAAGGTCAAACATGACCTCCACTAGTCTACTCGCACTCGCACTAAGGTGTGTTCAATCTCCTAGGCAACTTGGCCTTACAACAGTCCACAGGACATTCACAATGCATAAGACTCTATGCATGGACATGTATAATCATCAATTTCATACAATTCCATAATATGCCACAATTGGCCAAGAGAGCATCAATATACAAATGGTCACTCATATGGACCCATAACATCGTAATATTGAGATCAAGCCAAATGGTACATTCTTAGGTCCATTATGAATCCTAACTTAGAATTTGTCTTTCCTACAAGGTCCATTTCCAATTAAATTCTCATAATTAATTTAATCTTCATATTGTAATTCATTCTTTTACACTTGATAAATCATTCTAAGCTCTTAAAGACTCACACTCTCTTGTTCTTGCTCTCTTGAATTTACCCTAAGTCTTATGAAAGTTTTATTCTTGGTTCTTCAAATTTATGAAATCTCAAATTGTCTTCAATTCTTTCACTTGGTAATATTTCTAGTTCATTACCTAGGATTTTAGCCACTTGATTTCTTGAATTTCAAAGTTACCAAAATTCCCTAATTAAGCCTAATTTACCCTAGAGGCCGTGGCCTCACTAAAGGTTCCAATTCTAAATTTTCCTTCCATCAATTTTTATTCTACCCACTTGATTACATTATGGCTTGCACTTATTACTAATTGATCACAAAAAGACCACCCTTTTTGGCCCAAAAACCGTGACCTCCCAAGAGGCACTCCCAATTTATTTTTCTTTCATTAATTTTATTTTATACATTCAATTAGTTTAAGTCTTGCACTTGATGCAAATTGTTTACCAAGAGACCCAATTCTTGGGCCCAAAACCGTGACCTCCCAATGGTGAATCCCAAATCATTTTCTTCCATTTCAAGTCTTCAAATCCATTCTTTCCTTCTCTTTTAGGTATTAACTTCTAGTTATTAATTCACTTAAGTTTTTAGTTCATTAAAATCAATCCAAGTGCCCAAGATTCAATGCCAAAACCGTGGCTTCATGATGTCCATTATCCAATTCTTCTTTCCACTTTTATGCATTAGTTTTCTTAACACTAATTCACTTAAATTTAGTTCTTCAAGATTAATCCATTTGTCTCTTTACCAAGACCAAAACCGTGGCACCCCTCTTGGGTATTAAACTCTCAAGGTCCTCCATTCATTTGTGTTAATACTATCATTCAACCTTTGATTACATAAGTCTTATTTCACTTGTATACAAAACCAATTTTCAGCCCTAACTTCTAGTCAAAACCATGGCACCATGTTGAGGTAGGAAACTCCGAATTTTTCATTTAGCAACCCTAACATGATCAAGCACAATTAATATATCAAACATATTCAAGAGCATAATCAAGTATCAATCAAATTCAAGAATACTAAATCATATAAAATTTATAATTCAAGCAAGCATACAAAGAGCATACAAGGATGTATTTCTCCATCAACACACATACAAAGCCTTCTTACCACCATAAGTGGTTGAAGTGAGTAGTCTCCCTCTTACCTAAAGGAAGAACACAAAATCAATCTCCTATGGCTTCTTGGTGAATTTCGGTTTTGGGTCTTCAAGAACCCTAATTTTTCAAGCATCAAAAATCAACTTTAATAGTTGAAAAGAATGGATCCTTGGTCTCTATTGAGACCCTAGATCACGAAATTAAAGAGAAAGAGGAAGAAAAGTGAAAGCTTTACCTCTAAATTAGAGGCTTTGTCTTGGAAGACAATGGAGACAAGGTTGGATTTTGGGCAAACCTTCTAAATGAAACTTGTAGAGAAGATGAAGATGAGTGTATAAATGTGTTTAGTGAAGAGAAAAATCAAAAAGCTTGGTCATCCATGGAAGGGTGATTTTCGGATTTGAAGAAGGAGGGGTAGAAAGGATGGATTTTTGAAGAGATTTTCTAAAGAGAAAGTGTAGAGGAGGTTGAGAGAAGTATAGAAATGGTGTTTATGGAGAGAAAAGTGAAGAGAAACAATGGTGGTGGTGGCTGCCATTTTCGGATTCAAGAGGAGGAAGAAGAGAAGAGGTGGAGAGAAAATGGAGGTAGAAATGGAAAATGGAGAAACTTTCTACACAAAGAAGGTAGAGGAAGTGAGTGCAAGTGTAGAAATGGGCTTAGAGAGGAGAAAAAAGATGAGCAAAAATGGAGGAGGAGGGGCTGCCATTTTCGTGCTCATGGTGGAGGTAGAGAGAAGGAGGAGAAAAGATGAAGAAGATGAAGTGAAGAGAGAGAAAGTGATAGGTAAAGTGAATTAGGGTTTGGTGGGTTTAGGTTAAGTGTGGATGAGTTACATTTTTGCTCTCCTTGGCATGAGTGGGCTGCTGAATAGAGGAGAGAGAGAGGGGGAAAAGTTGGCTTCTCATGCAAGCCAAGGGTAATTGGGTCATTTGGTGGTCAAAGCTTCTCAAAGAGGCTTTGAAAAAGCACACAAATTTGAATTAAAGTAGATTTGATTTGACATAAAGTGGATTGCATTAGGATAAGGTGATAGGATTTCTAATGCATGCTATTATCCAATGGATAATAGTTACAGTCGACAGAAGTCAGTATTAATTTATCTGACAGATGAAATTTACACAACGTTTTATTATTCCGACTGCTAAATTTTTCAAAAAATGTGAAACCTCGTAAACTGTGTCCAACCTCGGGTTTAGTAAGATCCCCCGTCGACATGTCCATAGTTCAAGGTTCTCGGAGAAAACATCTCATTTCTCCGGCTTCGCTCAGTGCATACGCAAAACGAGGAATATATTAAAATATTCGATGTTTCCGGAAAAATCCCAGAAAATTCTCAAAAATTGTAAATATTATAAATCAACTATTTGTCTTATCATTTTCCAATTTTTGAAGCATTACAGTCATTTTCCCGACTCTGCTCAATACGAACGCAAAATGAGAAATATATTAAAATATTCGTCGTTTCATAAAAATTCTGAAAGAATGCACATAAATCACAAATATTAGAAAATAACTATTCGTAATAAAATTTTCCAACTTTGGGAGTGTTACAGTCATTTTGCTAACTTTGCCCAGTGTGCACGCAAAATGAGAAATATATTAAAATATTCTGCATTCTCAGAAAAATCCAGAAAAATTTCAAAAAATCCAAATATTGTAAAATGAGCATTTATCCCAAAATTATTAATTTTCGGGATGTTACAAAATGACCAAGACACCCTTGGCTTGTTGGAAAAGCCTCTCCCCCTCCCTCACTCTCTCATTACTGTGGACCCATGGGTAAAATGGGAAGCAAAATTGCTTCCTACACTTAACCTAACACACCCAAAATATCTCATTCCAAACCTAACACTTTCTCTCTAAAACTTCATCTTCTTCATTTCTCCTCCTTCTCTCTTCTTCCTTTCCCTCAAGAACGAAATTGCAGCCCTCATCTCCACTATTTTTCTTCATCTTTTCTCTTCACCAAGCTGATTTCTACACTCACCTTTACTTCATCTACCATCTTCATTAGAAAGTTTCTTCATTTTCCATCTTCACCTCCATTTTCTCTCTTCTTTCTCTCTTCTTCCTCTTTTCACTACGAAAATTCCAACCACCATCTCCACTCATTCTCTTCATTTTTCTCTTCACAAACATCATTTCTACACTCCTCTCAACCTCCTCTACAACTTCTATTTGAAAGGTTTTCTTCAAAAACTAACTTCTCCTCCATTGTCATCCAAGGCAAAACTTCTAACTTTGAGATAAAGCTTCCACCTTTCTTCTTCTTTCTCTTCATTTTTGTGTTCTACAGTCTCATTAGAAGCCAAAGATCCATCCTTTACTAAGCTTAACATTGATTCTTTGTGTGAGAGATTTTAGGGTTTTGAAGACCCCAAAATCAAAATCCACCAAGAAGCAATAGGAAACCATTTTTGTGTTCTTCCCTTAGGTAAGAGGGAGATTACTCACTTCAACCATTTAATGGTGGTGAGAAGACTTTGTGTGTTGTGGATGGAGAAATCCATCTTTGTATGCTTGCATGATTTGGTGATTTTGTATAATTTAGTGTTCTTGAGTTTGATTAATGCTTGATTTGTGCTCTTGAATATATTGGATGTGTTAAATGTGCTTAATCAAGTTAGGGTTGCTAAATGAAAAATTTGGAGTTTCCTACCCTATCATGATGGCCACGATTTTGAGGAGATTCTTAGATTGAAAATTTGTTTTGTACACAAATACATAACACTTAAGAAATCAAATGTTGAATGATGACAATAGAAATTGTGAATGGAAAATTTTAAGGGTTTATTATCCCAAATGATGGCCACGGTTTTGACATTGGAACATGAGGAATTGGAATGATCTTGGTGGATTAAGGTTTAAGTGAATTGGTATTAAGAAACTAACACAAAAATGGGAATGGAGAATTGGACTTAGAAGACATATGATGGCCACGGTTTTGGCCTAAAATTATAAGGAATTGGAATGGTCTTGATAAATCAAAATTTAAGTGAATTGATATTAAAAAGTTAATACATAAGATGGAAAGAAATTGGGTCTCTGAGGACTTGAAGGGCCACGGTTTTGACCCAAGATAACAAGAGTTTGGATTAAGTTAGTAAGTAATAAGACTTGTGTAATTGAACCTTAAAGAATTGATAATCATAATGGAGTTGATTATGAAGATTTTAAGGTTTGAATGATGCCTTGGTGTATTCTTGGAGATTGAAGACTTAGAGACAAGCATAATCTTTAATAAGGGGAAGAATTAAATTAAATAATGGGAATTGAGGAGACCACAGTTTTAAAGGGTTATTTACCCTAATATTTTCATAATTGACCAAAGACTTGAGACTTTGAAAATGAGAATCCATAACATGGACATTGTGATAATTGATTAAGACATATGACATTGTAAAGGTTAAACCATTAATGGGGAAATGGTGATAATTGATGGGTCATGAATATACTTTGATGTTGAGAAGTAATTCTATATTGTTATAAAACCTTATGCGGGGCTAAATATTTATTGATGGATTTCTTGAGCAAATTATAATGTACTGACATTGAGCATGAATTATATACCGTTGTGGTATTGAATATGATAAATGTATCATTGATATGATGTGTTGAAATTGATAATGAATTATATACCGTTGTGGTATTGTCTCAATGAATGCATAATTGATAAACATACATGATTAGACATTGTGTCGTCATGCATATGTGTTGTCCGTTGGACATATTTAAATTGATAAATATACATGATTGGACATTGTGTCGTCCATCATATTTATGCCTAAGAGTTGAATAAAACCTATGTGCGAGTGCAAATAGACTAAGCGTAGGTGCCATATGTTGTTGGCCCTGGGGGCGTCGGGGTGCGAGTTCCTCACATGGACAGTTATGAGCTCCTCTGTGCTGTGGGGTAGACCGATGCAAACACACTGACGATTCGGTCCAAGACGCTGTCCTATATCGCGATCATTTGTTGAGGTGCCACGTATAAGCCATTGTTGCGCAAATATTTTTACGAGATGAAGCACACTATTTTCAAAGGCTAATGATATACTAGCATTACTCCTTGATCATTCACTCCGAAAGGTTGATGTCTAGCTCCATGGAGTAGGATTTGTGATACCATAACGCATTGTGCATAGTTCATTGTCGGTCTCATAAATTGTTGAGCATGAACACTTGTGACTGTGAAATTATTTGTTCTATTTTTGTGATGATTATCTGGATATTGTACTGATTATTTGAGATATTATGGTGACTTGCCTGTTGTTATTGGTTCTTACTATTGTTTATAATTGTATTGCTTTGCAATGAATTCTACTGTTACTGATAATGAATATATGAATTGTATTGCTATGTGGGCACTCTACGCCGTGTTGTTTTCTTACTTCCATGTTGCTAATGAAAGATGGGTGTCTCACCTCTTTCCTGTATTTCTGCATTTCTATTTTATATTTATATTCGATAAAAGATTGTGAGGAAAATGAAGAGGGACCACACTTTTGCTGATTGGATTGGGTGCCTGGACAAGATTTCTTCAGTTACGTATGAGTGTAGCTACGTGAGGGCATTGATGCCTGATTTGTCGAATGGGATGCCGAGCGTCATATGTATATGGGGTTGCGGCTTTGTCTGCCAGTAGTGCCTATCCCAAGGATTACTACTTTTCCCTTTTAATGTTTTGTTCCCGCTGTATTTTATTTGAATATGTAAATATTAGATTTTGTGTTATCAGTGCATTGTGTTAAGGACAAATATATTATATATATGAAATATGTTTTTCTTTCAATGATTGTATTGTAATGGCTGATTACTAAATATGTTTCATTTTGAGGCTCGTATTTTCTACTTTTGCCTAAATGTGGAAACAAACTTTAAAAAAAGAAATTTGAATTTAATGTTTTGTTGACACTGTGACAGAGGATGGCGATTATAATGTTTCATTTTGAGGCTCGTATTTTCTACTTTTCTACTAAATAATGTTGTGTTGGAATGGCGATTATGTCGCGGTTGTTAGATTTACATGCGTTACACTAGGTGGTATCAGAGCAGTTCATCCTGTTGAGCCGGGGTATGAACTTGTTATGTTTAGGCGTATTAGGATTTTGTCTGTTGTGCATTTCCTTGTCTCTTGATTGAGATGATGGGGAAGGAATGCATGGCTTGCCGTAGGTTAAATATTGGTAGCTACTGTTATACAGTTGCATGATATTGAAGACTGACCTACTCAATATGCAATGTTCTGTGTGTACAGGAAACTATGACTTTACCTAGGCGTACTATACTAGGGAAATAGGAATTCTTTTGGGAAGAAGATCAAAAGGTTTTGGAAAACCGATCTTCTGGAGAAAGGAATAACTAGTGTTAGTTAGGTCCGAGAAGCTGTTTGGAAGTTGATGACTTGCAGAAGTTACGCCATAGGAGGCAGAATGAAGAAGCTCGAGTTGGAGATTGTTAGGATGTGTGGAATTGAACTTGTCTTGTTTGAATTGTGTGACTCTTTGTATTAGTTTCCAATGGGAGATAATACTGTTTGAAATGGTTATGTTTATTTTGTCATGTCATATTATGTTCATCTTCAGAGAAAGTCAATGACTCGTGGTAGGTATACGAGGGCAATGGCTTGTGGTGGAAGCACTTATATGAGCACAGGGCGAGCTGATAGAAGTACGACTGCAACTGCAGAAGAAAGGCAAGGGAGAGCTGATGTGACAACTTAGCAAGATCAGACGGCTGTGTAGCAATGAGAATTAGAAGTTGAGGTTCAGAATCTATTGGAGGAAGGTCGGGCTTGGGATAATCATGGACTGCCTAGACTCTACAAGAGGAATAATAGAAAGGCTAATCAGTTCAAGCAGAAACCATACTCTCTATTGTCCGAAAAGCGACAGCCATATCCGACTCATGGAGAAAGTGCTAGTGGTAGTAGAACCAGTCAGACCCCGATATCTTCGCCAAGATGTATGAAACGTTGAAAAACCCACTTCACGAGGGAGTGTTAGATCGAAGGGATAATCTGTTTTAAATATGGAAAGCCTGGACACGTCACCCGCAACTGCAACCAAGCAAAGGCAAAGTTTTTAATCGATGCTGCAAGGGTTGTGAAACCACCAGTAGAAGCCAGAACTTATACCTTGGGTGGTGCTGAGACCTCTAAATTTGGAGATCTATACAGTAGAAGTTATGCCTCAAATGATGATCCCGTAATCGTGCTGTATAATTTTGGGGGTAACCCATCCTTTTACAATTTGGAACTGTATGGATCATTCGGATTCATATGTATTTCCGTTAGCTTTGAACCAGGTACTTTTATTTCTATTACCAAGACTTATCGTTGACATTCAATTTTATTCAATCTACTTTATTTCTACTAAAGGTCTAAACTTTGTGAGGGAAATAAGTCATTATTCCATCCAGGATAGATGTACATTCTTGTCATCATTAAGTTCATGGGAAATTGGAAATTTTCCCAAAATGATTTTTCCGAACGTGCTTTAGGCATTGTGGGTATCTCGTGATACCGTTCGGAGTAACAAATATTCTTGTCGTGTTCATGAATAACATGAATCAAATCTTTTGTCCATACCTAGAATAGAATCGTCGTTGTCATTAATGATGACATTCTGATCTATTCTCGAAGGTATGGATAGGCGTGTTGGACACCTCAATCCAATTTTTTAGACCTTAAAGGAAAATGAGCGAATGCCAAAGTATTCAAAGATAGCGAAATCTCTTACCCAATTTATGAGGAGAGAATTAAAAACTTCGTGGACCTACGCGTACGAAGAAAGTTTTCAAGGGTTGAGTGAATATTCCCGTGTTGATTCTGCCCGATCCCAATGAAATGCTTTAAGTGTTTTATGGTGCTACACATTAAGATCTAGGATGTGTGCTCATGCAAGGTTCATAAGTTGTAATTTATGCCTCGAGACAATTGAGAGTGCATTAAGAAGTTACCCAACATATGGTTTGAGATTGACTGCAGTTGTATTTGTTCTGAGGATATAGAGATACATGTTGTAGGGAGCAACACCCAATACCTTTAGTAATCTCATGAGCCCGAAGTATTCATTCGACGAAGAGGAACTAAACATAAGACCAAGAAGGTGACTCGGATTTTTAAGAAGTATGACTTCTAACTTTATTGTTGTTCTAGAAAGACAAACGTCATAGCAAACGTTTCGAACTAGAAGCTACCTAATATCTTCATTTTTGTAGTCTAGAAGAAGAAGCTAATATAGTGATTCAAGGACGTGTGATTATCATTAGAAATGACACTAGACGAGGTATGTTTAGGTATGGTTCCTACTTCCAATTGTTTGTTGGGAGAAATTCAAGAGAAGTAGAAGAGTGACCAAGATATGTCAAGATCTGAATTGGAAGTATCAATAGTAAGGAATGGAGAGAGACATTACTAAATATATATCGCCTTGTCTGGGTTACCAACAAACTCACTCCCAAAAATTCTTCGGACTATATCAAATTTCGTTTCGAATTTGGTCCGGTAGTGGAACAACCAAATTTTGTCATCCTTTCTTTCTAAATCTTCATGATACCTCTCATAGGTCAAAATCGCAAAAGTATAATCCTGATCCAGTCATGTCATCAAACTAAACACAGTATAGTTTAGAGAGAGTCTGATCTATGAGAAGCTTCTGGTAAAGATCAAGGACGGGAGAGCAAAGCAACGCAGAGATATAGAGATTATGTTAGTAAGGGTGATCTAAATTGACGAGACTAAAGGCACGATGTGAAAGTTGGGAGGCAAGATAAAAGAGCTACATCCATGTTTATTCTAAGGGACGAAAATTTCGAGGACGAAATTTCTATTTGAAGGGGAGAGTTGTAACATCCCGAAAATTAATAATTTTAGGATAAATAATTGTTTTATAATATTTGGAATTTTGGAGAATTTTTCTATTTTTTATCTAAGAAATCAAAATATTTTAATATTATTCTTCGTTTCACGTGCACGCTGAGCAGAGCAGGGGTAACATCCCAAAAATTAATAATTTCATGGTAAATGATCATTTTATAATATTTATGATTTTTGTGAATTTTTCTAGATTTTTCTGAGAACGTGGAATATTTTAATATTATTCCTCATTTTGCGTGCGCACTAAGCGGAGTCGGGAAAATGAGATATTTTTCTCGAGAATCTTGATCTGTGGAAATGTCGACGGGGGATCTTACTAAACCCGATGCTGGATACGATTTACGAGATTTTATATTTTTTAAGAAATTTGATCTGACAGAGCGATAAATCGCTGTGTAATTTTATCCGCTAGACAATTAATACTGACTTCTGTCAACTGTAACAATTGTCCATTGGGTAATAGCATGCATTAAAAATCCTATCACCTTATTCTAATACAATCCACTTTATGTCAAATCAAATCAACTTTATTTTAAATTTGTGTAATTTCTTCAATGCTTCTTTGAGATGCTTTGACTACCAAATGACCAAGACACCCTTGGCTTGTTGGAGAAGCCTCTCCCCCTCCCTCACTCTCTCATTGCCGTGGACCTATGGGCAAAATGGGAAGCAAAATTACTTCCCATACTTAACCTAACACACCCAAAATATCTCATTCCAAACCTAACACTTTCTTTCTCTAAAACTTCATTTTCTTCATTTCTCCTCCTTCTCTCTTCTTCCTTTCCCTGAAGCACGAAATTGCAGCCCTCATCTCCACCATTTTTCTTCATCTTTTCTCTTCACCAAGCTCATTTCTACACTCACCTTTACTTCCTCTACCATCTTCATTTAGAAAGTTTCTTCATTTTCCATCTTCACCTCCATTTACTCTCTTCATTCTCTCTTCTTCCTCTTTTTCACTACGAAAATTCCAGCCACCATCTCCACTCATTCTCTTCATTTTTCTCTTCACAAACATCATTTCTACACTCCTCTCAACCTCCTCTACAACTACTATTTGTAGGGTTTTCTTCAAAAACCAACTTCTCCTCCATTGTCATCCAAGGCAAAACTTCTAACTTTAAGGTAAAGCTTCCACCTTTCCTTTTTTTTTCTCTTCATTTTTGTGTTCTACAGTCTCATTGGAGGCCAAAGATCCATCCTTTACTAAGATTAACATTGATTCTTTGTGTTAGAGATTTTAGGGTTTTTAAGACCCCAAAATCGAAATCCACCAAGAAGCAATAGGAAACCATTTTTGTGTTCTTCCTTTAGGTAAGAGGGAGATTACTCACTTCAACCATTTATTGGTGGTGAGAAGACTTTGTGTGTTGTGGATGGAGAAATCCATCTTTGTACGCTTGCTTGATTGGGTGATTTTGTATGATTTAGTGTTCTTGAGTTTGATTAATGCTTGATTTGTGCTCTTGAATATATTGGATGTGTTAAATGTGCTTAATCAAGTTAGGGTTGCTAAATGAAAAATTTGGAGTTTTCTACCCTATCATGATAGCCACGGTTTTGAGGTGATTCTTAGATTGAAAATTTGTTTTGTACACAAATACATAACAATTAAGAAATTAAATGTTGAATGATGACAATAGTGAATGGAAAATTTTAAGGGTTTATTATCCTAAATGATGGCCACGGTTTTGACATTGGAACATGAGGAATTGGAATGATCTTGGTGGATTAAGGTTTAAGTGAATTGGTATTAAGAAACTAACACAAATGGGAAAGGAGAATTAGACTTAGAAGACATATGATGGCCACGGTTTTGGCCTAAAATTATAAGGAATTGGATTGGTCTTGATGAATCAAAATTTAAGTGAATAGATATTAAAAAGTTAATACATAAGATGGAAAGAAATTGGGTCTTTAAGGACTTGAAGGGCCATGGTTTTGACCCATGATAATAAGAGTTTGGATTAAGTTAGTAAGTAATAAGACTTATGTAATTGAACATTAAAGAATTGATAATCATAATGGAGTTGATTATGGAGATCTTCAGGTTTGAATGATGCCTTGGTGTATTCTTGGAGATTGAAGACTTAGAGACATGCATAATCTTTAATAAGTGGAAGAATTAAATTAAATAATGGCAATTGAGGAGACCATGGTTTTAAAGGGTTATTTACTATAATATTTTCATAATTGACCAAAGACTTAAGACTTTGAAAATGAGAATCCATAACTTGGATATTGTGATAATTGATTAAGACATATGACGTTGTCAAGCTTAAACCATTAATGGGGAAATGGTGATATTTGATGGGTCAAGAACATACTTTGATGTTGAGAAGTAATTTTATATTGTTATAAAACCCTATATGGGGCTAAGTTTTTATTGATGGATTTCTTGCGGAAATTATAATGTACTGACTTTGAGCATGAATTATATACCGTTGTGGTATTGAATATGATAAATGTATCATTGATATGATGTGTTGAAATTGATAATGAATTATACACCGTTTGTGGTATTGTCTACAATGAATGCATCCTTGATAAACATACATGATTGGACTTTGTGTCGTCATGCATATCTGTTGTCCGTTGGACATATTTAAATTAATAAACTTACATGATTAGACATTGTGTCATCCTACACATGTATGCCTAAGAGTTGAATAACACCTATGTGCGGGTGCAAATAGAATAAGCGTAGGTGTCATATGTTGTTGGCCTTGGGGGCGTCGGGGTGCCGGTTCCTCACATGGACAGTTATGAGCTCCTCTGTGCCGTGGGGTAGATCGATGCAAACACACCGACGATCCGGTCCGAGACGCTATCCTATATCGCGATCAACTGTTGAGGTGCCACGTATAAGCCATTGTTGCGCAAATATTTTTATGAGATGAAGCACACTATTTTTAAAGGCTAACGTTATACTGGCATTACTCCTTGATCATTCCCTCCGAAAGGTTGATGTCTAGCTCCATGGAGTAGGATTTGTGGTACCATAATGCATTGTGCATAGTTCATTGTCGGTCTCATAAATTGTTGAGTATGAACGATTGTGACTGTGAAATTATCTGTTCTATTTCTGTGATGATTATCTGGATATTGTACTGATTATTTGAGATATTATGGTGACCTGCCTGTTGTTATTGGTTCTTACTATTGCTTATAATTGTACTACTTTGCAATAAATTCTACTTTTACTGATAATGAATATATGAACTGTATTGCTATGTGGGCGCTCTGCGCCGTGTTGTTTTCTTACTGCCATGATGCTAATGAAATGTCTCACCTCTTTCCTGTATTTCTGCATTTCTATTTTATATTTATATTCGATAAAAGATTGTGAGGAAAATGAAGAGGGACCACACTTTTGCCGATTGGATTGGGCGCCTGGACAAGATTTCTTCAGTTACGTACGAGTGCAGCTGCGTGGGGGCATTGATGCCTGATTTGTCGACTGGGATGCCGAGCGTCATATGTATATAGGGTTGCGGCTTTGTCTACTAGTAGTGCCTATCGCAAGGATTACTACTTTTCCCCTTTAGTGTTTTGTTCTCGCTATATTTTTTTTGAATATGTAAGTATTAGATTTTATTTTATCAGTGCATTGTGTTAAGGACAAATACATTATATATATGAAATATGTTTTTCTTTCAGTGATTGTATTGTAATGGTTGATTACTAAATAAGTTTCATTTCAAGGCTCGTATTTTCTTCTTATGCATAAATGTGGAAACAAACTTTAAAAAAAGAAATTTGAATTTAATGTTTTGTTGACACTGTGACACGCCTGGATTTTGTAATTGTGGTGCAATGACGATTGTGCCGCAGTTGTTTGATTTAGGTGCGTTACACTAGGTGGTATCAGAGCAGTTCATCTTGTTGAGCTGGGGTATGGACATGCTATGTTTAGGCATATTAGAATTTTGTCTGTTGTGCATTTCCTTGTCTCTTGATTGAGATGATGGGAAGGAATGCATGGCTTGGCGTAGGTTGAATGTTGGTAGCTACTGTTATACAGTTGCATGATATTGAGGACTGGCCTACTCAATATGTATTGTTCTGTGTGTACAGGAAACTATGACTTCACCTAGGCATACTATACTAGGGAAATAGGAATTCTTTTGGGAAAGAGATCAAAAGGTTTTGGAAAATCGATATTCTGGAGAAAGGAATAACTGGTGTTAGTTAGGTCCGAGAAGCTGTTTGGAAGTTGACGACTTGCAGAAGTTACGCCATAGGAGGCAGAATGAAGAAGCTTGAGTTGGAGATTAATAGGATGTGTGGAATTGAACTTGTCTTGTTTGAGTTGTGTAAATTATGTGACTCTTTGCAGTGGTTTTCGAAGGGAGATAATACTGTTTGAAATGGTCGTGTTTGTTTTGTCGTGCCATGTTATGTTCGTCTTTAGAAAAAAGTCAATGACTCGCGGTAGATACGCGAGGGCAATGGCTCGTGGTGGATGCACTCATGTGAGCGTAGGGCGAGCTGATGGAAGTACGATTGCAACTGCAGAAGAAATAGATGGGAGAGCTGATGTGACAACTCACCAAGATCAGAGGGTCACACAGCAACAAGAATTGGAAGTTGAGGTTCAGAATCTATTGAAGGAAGGTCGGGCTTTGGATAATCATGGACTGCCTAGACTCCACAAGAGGAATAAAAGAAAGGCTAATCAGTTCAAGCAGAAACCATACACTAGATTGTCAGGAAAGCGATAGCCACATTCGACTCATGGAGAAAGTGCACGTGGTAGTAGAACCAGTCAGACCCCAACATCTTCGCCAAGATGTATGAAATGCGGAAAGAACCACTTCACGAGGGAGTGTAAGATCGAAGGGATAATCTGTTTTAAATGTGGAAAGCCTGGACACGTCTCCCACAACTGCAACCAAGCAAAGGCAAAGTCTTTAATCAATGCTGCAAGGGTTGTGAAACCACCGGCAGAAGCTAGAACTTATACCTTGGGTGCTGCTGAGACCTCTAAATTTGGAGATCTAAACGATGGAAGTTATGCCTCAAATGATGATCCCGTAATCGTGCTGTATAATTCTGGGGGTAACCCTTCCTTTTACAATTTATAACTGTATAGATCATTTGGATTCATCTGTATTTCCGTTAGCTTTGAACCAGGTACTTTTATTTCTATTACCAAGACTTATCGTTGACATTCAAGTTTATTCAATCTACTCTATTTCTACTAAAGGTCTAAACTTTGTGAGGGAAATAAGTCATTATTCCATCCAGGATAGATGTACATTCTTGTCATCATTAAGTTCATGGGAATTTGGAAATGTTCCCAAAATGATTTTTTCGAACGCGCTTTGGGCATTGTGGGTATCTCGTGATACCATTCGGAGTAACAAATATTCTTGTCGTGTTCATGAATAACATGAATCAAATCTTCCATCCCTACCTAGAACACAATCGTCGTTGTCATTAATGATGACATTTTGATCTATTCTCGAAGGTATGGATAGGCGTGTTGGACACCTCGATCCAATTTTTCAGACCTTAAAGGAAAATGAGCAAATGCCAAAGTATTCAAAGATAGCGAAATCTCTTACCCATTTTACGAGGAGAGAATTAAAAACTTCGTGGACCTACGCATACGAAGAAAGTTTTCAAGGGTTGAGCGAATATTCCAGTGTTGATTCCACCCGATCCCAATGAAATGCTTTAAGTGTTTTATGGTGCTACACATTAAGATCTAGGATGTGTGCTCATGCAAGGTTCGAAAGTTGTAATTTATGCCTCGAGACAATTGAGAGTGCATTAAGAAGTTACCCAATATATGGTTTGAGATTGACCGCAGTTGTATTTGTTCTGAGGATATAGAGATACTTGTTGTATGGAGCAACACCCAATACCTTTAGTAATCTCATGAGCCCGAAGTATTCATTCGACAAAGGGGAACTAAACATGAGGCAAAGAAGGTGACTTAGATTGTGAAGAAGTATGACTTCTAACTTTATTGTTGTTCTAGAAAGACGAACGTCATAGCAGACGTTTCGAACTAGAAGCTACCTAATATCTTCATTTTTGTAGTCTAGAAGAAGAAGTTAATATAGTGATTCAAGGACGTGTGATTGTCATTGGAAATGACACTAGACGAGGTATGTTTGGGTATGGTTCCTACTTCCAATTGTTTGTTAGGAGAAATTCAAGAAAAGTAGAAGAGTGACCAAGATATGTCAATATCTAAAGTGGAAGTAGCAATAGTAAGGAATGGAGAGAGACATTACTAAATATATGTCACCTTGTCTGGGTTACCAACAAACTCACTCCCTAAAATTCTTCGGACTATATCAAATTTTGTTTCGAATTTGGTCCGGTAGTCTAACAACCAAATTTTGTCATCCTTTCTTTCTAAATCTTCATGAAACCTCTCATAGGTCAAAATCGCAAAATAATCCTGATCTAGCCATGTCATCAAACTAAACACAGTATAGTTCAGAGAGAGTCTGATGTATGAGAAGCTTCTGGTAAAGATCAAGGATGGGAGAGCAAAGCAACATAGAGGTATAGAGATTGTGTTGGTAAGGGTGATCTAAATTGACGAGACTAAAGGCACGATGTGAAATTTGGGAGGCAAGATAAAAGAGCTACATCCATGTCCTTTCTAAGGGACAAAAATTTCGAGGACGAAATTTCTATTTGAAGGGGAGAGTTGTAACATCCCAAAAATTAATAATTTTAGGATAAATAATCGTTTTATAATATTTGAGATTTTTGAGAATTTTTTTGTATTTTTTTAAGAATGTGGAATATTTTAATATTATTCTTCGTTTCACGTGCACGCTGAGCAGAGCTGGGGTAACGTCCTGAAAATTAATAATTTCATGATAAATGATCATTTTATAATATTTATGATTTTTGTGAATTTTTCTGGATTTTTTTGAGAACGTGGAATATTTTAATATTATTTCTCATTTTGCGTGTGCACTGGGCGGAGCCGGGAAAATGAGATATTTTTTCCTAGAACCTTGATTTGTGGAAACATCGACGGGGGATCTTACTAAACTCGAGGCTGGACACAGTTTACGAGATTTTACATTTTTCAAGAAATTTGATCTGACAGAGCGATAAATCGCTGTGTAATTTTATCCGCTGGACAATTAATACCGACTCCTGTCAACTGTAACAATTGTCCATTGGGTAATTGCATGAATTAGAAATCCTATCACCTTATCCTAATGCAATCCACTTTATGTCAAATCAAATCTACTTTATTTCAAATTTGTGTAATTTCTTCAAAGCTTCTTTGAGAAGCTTTGACTACCAAATAACCATGACACCCTTGGCTTGTTGGAGAAGCCTCTCCCCCTCCCTCACTCTCTCATTGCCGTGGACCAATGGGCAAAATGGGAGGCAAAATTGCTTCCCACACTTAACCTAACACACCCAAAATATCTCATTTCAAACCTAACACTTTCTCTCTCTAAAACTTCATTTTCTTCATTTCTCCTCATTCTCTCTTCTTCCTCTCCCTCAAGCACAAAATTGCAGCCCTCATCTCCACCATTTTTCTTCATCTTTTCTCTTCTCTAAGCTCATTTCTACACTCACCTTTACTTCCTCTACCATCTTCATTTAGAAAGTTTCTTCATTTTCCATCTTCACCACAATTTTCTCTCTTCATTCTCTCTTCTTCCTCTTCTTCACTACGGAAATTCCATCCACCATCTCCACTCATTCTCTTCATTTTTCTCTTCATAAACATCATTTCTACACTCCTCTCAACCTCCTCTACAACTTCTGTTTGAAGGGTTTTCTTCAAAAACCAACTTCTCCTCCATTGTCATCCAAGGCAAAGCTTCTAACTCTAAGGTAAAACTTCCACCTTTCTTCTTCTTTCTCTTCATTATTGTATTCTACGGTCTCATTGGAGGCCAAAGATCCATCCTTTACTAACCTTAACATTGATTCTTTGTGTTAGAGATTTTAGGGTTTTGAAGACCCCAAAATCGAAATCCACCAAGAACCAATAGGAAACCATTTTTGTGTTCTTCCCTTAGGTAAGAGGAGATTACTCACTCCAATCATTTATTGGTGGTGAGAAGACTTTGTGTGTTGTGGATGGAGAAATCCATCTTTGTATGCTTGCTTGATTTGTGATTTTGTATGATTTAGTGTTCTTGAGTTTTATTAATGCTTGATTTGTGCTCTTGAATATATTGGATGTGTTAAATGTTCTTAATCAAGTTAGGGTTGCTAAATGAAAAATTTGGAGTTTCCTACCCTATCATGATGGCCACGGTTTTGAGGAGATTCTTAGATTGAAAATTTGTTTTGTACACAAATACATAACACTTAAGAAATTAAATGTTGAATGTTGACAATAGAAATTGTGAATGGAAAATTTTAAGGGTTTATTATCCCAAATGATGGCCATGGTTTTGACATTGGAACATGAGGAATTGGAATGATCTTGGTGGATTAAGGTTTAAGCGAATTGGTATTAAGAAACTAACACAAAAATGGGAATGGAGAATTGGACTTAGAAGACAAATGATGGCCACGGTTTTGGCCTAAAATTATAAGGAATTGGAATGGTCTTGATAAATCAAAATTTAAGTGAATTGATATTAAAAGTTAATATATAAGATGGAAAGAAATTGGGTCTTGGAGGACTTGAAGGGCCATGGTTTTGACCCATGATAATAAGAGTTTGGATTAAGTTAGTAAGTAATAAGACTTGTAAAATTGAACATTAAAGAATTGATAATCATAATGGAGTTGATTATGAAGATCTTAAGGTTTGAATGATGCCTTGGTGTATTCTTGGAGATTGAAGACTTAGCGATATGCATAATCTTTAATAAGTGGAAGAATTAAATTAAATAATGGCAATTGAGGAGACCACGGTTTTAAAGTGTTATTTATCCTAATGTTTTCATAATTGACCAAAGACTTGAGACTTTGAAAATGAGAATCCATAACATGGACATTGTGATAATTGATTAAGACATATGACATTGTAAAGGTTAAACCATTAATGGGGAAATGGTGATAATTGATGGGTCATGAATATACTTTGATGTTGAGAAGTAATTCTATATTGTTATAAAACCCTATGTGGGGCTAAGTATTTATTGATGGATTTCTTGAGGAAATTATAATGTACTGACATTGAGCATGAATTATATACCGTTGTGGTATTGAATATGATAAATGTATCATTGATATGATGTGTTGAAATTGATAATGAATTATATACCGTTGTGGTATTGTCTCAATGAATGCATAATTGATAAACATACATAATTGGACATTGTGTCGTCATGCATATGTGTTGTCCGTTGGACATATTTAAATTGATAAATATACATGATTGGACATTGTGTCGTCATGCATGTGTATGCCTAAGAGTTGAATAAAACCTATGTGCGAGTGCGAATAGACTAAGCGTAGGTGCGATATGTTGTTGTCCCTGGGGACGTCGGGGTACGGGTTCCTCACATGGACAGTTATGAGCTCCTCTGTGCCGTGGGGTAGACTGATGCAAACACACTGACGATCCGGTCCGAGACGCTGTCTTATATCGCGATCAACTATTGAGGTGCCACGTATAAGCCATTGTTGCGCAAATATTTTTATGAGATGAAGCACACTATTTTTAAAGGCTAATGATATACTGATATTACTCCTTGATCATTCAGTCCGAAAGGTTGATGTCTAGCTCCATGGAGTAGGATTTATGGTACCATAATGTATTGTGCATAGTTCATTGTCGGTCTCATAAATTGTTAAGCATGAACGCTTGTGACTGTGAAATTATCGGTTCTATTTCTGTGATGATTATCTAGATATTGTACTGATTATTTGAGATATTATGGTGGCCTGCCTGTTGTTATTGGTTCTTACTATTGCTTATAATTGCACTTCTTTGCAATAAATTCTACTGGTACTGATAATGAAAATATGAATTGTATTGCTATATGGGCGCTCTGCGCCGTGTTGTTTTCTTACTGCCATAATGGTAATGAAAGATGGGTGTCTCACCTCTTTCCTGTATTTCTGCATTTCTGTTTTTCATTAATATTCGATAAAAGATTATGAGGAAAATGAAGAGGGACTACACTTTTGCTGATTGGATTGGGCGCCTGGACAAGATTTCTTTAGTTACGTACGAGTGTAGCTGCGTGGGGGCATTGATGTTTGATTTGTCGACTGGGATGCCGAGCGTCATATGTATATGGGGTTGCGGCTTTGTCTGCTAATATTACCTATCCCAAGGATTACTACTTTTCCCCTTTAATGTTTTCTTCCCGCTGTATTTTATTTGAATATGTAAGTATTAGATTTTGTGTTATCAGTGCATTATGTTAAGGGCAAATACATTATATATATATGAAATATGTTTTTCTTTCAGTGATTGTATTGTAATGGTTGATTACTAAATATGTATCATTTCGAGGCTCGTATTTTCTACTTATGCATAAATGTGGAAACAAACTTTAAAAAAAGAAATTTGAATTTAATGTTTTGTTGACATTGTGACACGCCTGGATTTAGTAATTGTGTTGCAATGACGATTATGTCGCGGTTATTAGATTTAGGTGCGTTACACTAGAATTAAGTTAGTAAGTAATAAGACTTGTGAAATTGAACATTAAAGAATTGATAATCATAATGGAGTTGATTATGAAGATCTTAAGGTTTGAATGATGCCTTGGTGTTTTCTTGGAGATTGAAGACTTAGAGACATGCATAATCTTTAATAAGTGGAAGAATTAAATTAAATAATGGCAATTAAGGAGACCACGGTTTTACAGGGTTATTTAACCTAATATTTTCATAATTGACTAAAGACTTGAGACTTTGAAAATGAGAATCCATAACATGGACATTGTGATAATTGATTAAGACATATGACATTGTAAAGGTTAAACCATTAATGGGGAAATGGTGATAATTGATGGGTCATGAATATATTTTGATGTTGAGAAGTAATTCTATATTGTTATAAAACCCTATGCGAGGCTAAGTATTTATTGATGGATTTCTTGAGGAAATTATAATGTACTGACATTGAGCATGAATTATATACCGTTGTGGTATTGAATATGATAAATGTATCATTGATATGATGTGTTGAAATTGAAAATGAATTATATACCGTTGTGGTATTGTCTCAATGAATGCATCATTGATAAACATACATGATTGGACATTGTGTCGTCACCCATATGTGTTGTCCGTTGGACATATTTAAATTGATAAGTATACATGATTGGACATTGTGTCATCATGCATATGTATGCCTACGAGTTGAATAAAACCTATGTGCAAGTGCGAATAGACTAAGCGTAGGTGCCATATGTTGTTGGCCCTGGGGGCGTCGGGGTACGGGTTCCTCACATGGATAGTTATGAGCTCCTCTGTGCCGTGGGGTAGACCGATGCAAACACACTGACGATCCGGTCCGAGATGCTGTCCTATATCGCGATCAACTATTGAGGTGCCACGTATAAGCCATTGTTGCGCAAATATTTTTATGAGATGAAGCACACAATTTTTAAAGGCTAATGATATACTAGCATTACTCCTTGATCATTCAGTCCGAAAGGTTGATGTCTAGCTCTATGGAGTAGGATTTATGGTACCATAATGCATTGTGCATAGTTCATTATTGGTCTCATAAATTGTTGAGCATGAACGCTTGTGACTGTGAAATTATCTATTCTATTTCTGTGATGATTATCTGGATATTGTACTGATTATATGAGATATTATGGTGACCTGCCTGTTGTTATTGGTTCTTACTATTGCTTATAATTGTACTTCTTTGCAATAAATTCTACTGGTACTGATAATGAAAATATGAATTGTATTGCTATATGGGCGCTCTGCGCCATGTTATTTTCTTACTGCCATAATGGTAATGAAAGATGGGTATCTCACCTCTTTCTTGTATTTCTGCATTTTTGTTTTTCATTTATATTCGATAAAAGATTGTGAGGAAAATGAAGAGGGACCACACTTTTGCCGATTGGATTGGGCGCCTGGACAAGATTTCTTTAGCTACGTACGAGTGCAGCTGCGTGGGGGCATTGATGTTTGATTTGTCGACTGGGATGCCGAGCGTTATATGTATATGGGGTTGCGGCTTTGTCTGCTAGTAGTACCTATCCCAAGGATTACTACTTTTCCCGTTTAATGTTTTGTTCCCACTGTATTTTATTTGAATATGTAAGTATTAGATTTTGTGTTATCAGTGCATTGTGTTAAGGGCAAATACATTATATATATGAAATATGCTTTTCTTTCAGTGATTGTATTGTAATGGTTGATTACTAAATATGTTTCATTTCGAGGCTCGTATTTTCTACTTATGCATAAATGTGGAAACAAACTTTAAAAAAATAAATTTGAATTTAATGTTTTGTTGACACTGTGACACGCCTGGATTTAGTAATTGTGTTTCAATGATGATTGTGTCGCAGTTGTTAGATTTAGGTGCATTACACTAGGTGGTATCAGAGCAGTTCATCCTATTGAGCCGGGGTATGAACTTGCTATGTTTAGGCGTATTAGAATTTTGTCTGTTGTGCATTTCCTTGTCTCTTGATTGAGATGATGGGGAAGGAATGCATGGCTTGCCGTAGGTTGAATGTTGGTAGCTACTGTTATACAGTTGCATGATATTGAGGACTGGCCTACTCAATATGTAATTTTCTGTGTGTACTGGAAACTATGACTTCACCTAGGCGTACTATACTAGGGAAATAGGAATTCTTTTGGGAAGGAGATCAAAAGGTTTTGGAAAACCGATCTTCTAGAGAAAGGAATAACTGGTGTTAGTTGGGTCCGAGAAGCTGTTTGGAAGTTGACGACTTGCAGAAGTTACGCCATAGGAGGTAGAATGAAGAAGCTCGAGTTGGAGATTGTTAGGATGTGCGGAATTGAACTTGTCTTGTTTGAATTGTGTGACACCCCAATTTTTAGAAAAATGTCCCGAATGTTCTGTTTGCTGTTTTTCAAGCTTTTGTGTAAATGACTGTTGTGTCTTTATTTTACTGTTTCTTATTTTTTTGTATGAAATACAAATATATTTTACAGGCTAAAATTTTATTTGATCGTTTTACGTATTTTGCTTCGAGACGGTAAAATAAAAATTTTCTCGAGCTACTATTTTAATTTTTCTGTGTGATATACAGACAATTAATATTGTCTGTAATTTTATTTGAACGTTTTGGATGATTTGCAAGCCGTCGTGGGGAAAAATGAAAAAATGACCGTTATGTCCCGATTGTACTTGTTTTTAATTTTTCTATATGTTACTGATTGCTTAATATTACTTTCTGTAATTTTATTTGGACTTTTTGTGCGATTTGCTCGGGACAGAAAATAATATTTTTCCAGGTAGGGAAAATCTTGTTTTAATTATTCAGACCGGGGGATCTTACTAAACCCAATTCGATTGA
Organism: Ormosia emarginata; assembly: GCA_029884605.1. Lineage (NCBI taxonomy): Eukaryota > Viridiplantae > Streptophyta > Magnoliopsida > Fabales > Fabaceae > Ormosia > Ormosia emarginata. Next base: position 8,119,494 of record JAQQTP010000079.1, read on the forward strand.
GACGATAATTAATCTTTTAATTTTTAGGATTTAATGTTAAATAAAATAATTTTGTATTATTATAATATTATTTTATTAGTCAAGATATTAGATGACAAGTGGACAGGAAATGTTTTTATGACTTACGTTTAGCTAAAACAGTTAACTTAGTAGCTTAATTAAGCATCATTAGTGAAGGAATTCTCTAGAACATGATGACTAAGTGTGGTGACTAGGTTAATTAGTGACTAATCATGGTGACTAGGCTAGATGACTATGCTAAAATCAACCAATGGGAGACAAGCTTGCTAACCAAGTTTTAATCTTGACCTTTGATTCATTCTAAGGCTTGATGAAGCCAAGCAAGGCTACACCTTGCATGGCATGATGTTCACGGCCATTTGGCCTTTGGAGGACAAAAATCATTTCATCTTTCATGCAATTTCTCTCTTCTCTCTCTTCCAAAAACCCTAAACACCATTGAAGCTCTCTTGAAGCTCCATTCGGTCAAACACAAAACCATACCATCCAACCACCCAAAATTCTATCCAACCAAGTTTTCTAAACCTAAACACAATTCTAAGAACATCTCTAGTTGAGAGTTCTTGCAAAATCTTCCATTTAAAGCTTGGAAACCTACTTGGAAAATTTTACCTAGATGGTGAAATTTCTAGTTTTCTATTTCTAAACTCTTTTTCAAAGTTCTAAGCCATGATTTCTCCATGGTTTAAGCTCTCTTTCTATGGTTAGTAACTTGTAGATTTTTGTTTGAGTTTGTTAGGTTTTGAAGGAGGAAAACCGAACCCTAGGAAAGGTGTGAAAGAGTAATTTTGTCTTCACTTAAGGTAAGAGGAAGACTAATCTTATCATCCATGGGTGGTGGCAAGAAGATGGAGTTTGATTGTTATGGGTGTAAAATCCATAAGGATTCCTTATTTGTGTTTGTTTAATAGCTTGTTTGTGTGGTTGTTAGTAGCTTTCCTATTTGATGTTTGTAATAATTTGTATGAAAATGCATGTCTACAAGCTTTAATTTGCATGTCTACAAGCTTTAATTTGCATGTCTACAAGCTTTGATAATTTGTATGTGTTAGAAATGTATGATAGTATATAGAATGTGAATAACATGATAAGAATTGCATGTGTGCTCCAAAGAACACCACACCAAGGCTCACGACCATTGACCAAAAGGAGAACTAAAATGTTCTCATTATTTTTCTAAAGTGTAATTTAATTAAGCTAGGAAAATTAACAAGAGATAGAATTGTTTAGATCAAGGAAAACGAATTTAGAAATCAAGTAACACAAGTGTATATTTCGGTCAACATGCCAAACCAAAGATCCATGATTTCTAAAATCAATTCCAAACCATTTTCTAAAATAATGATTTAATGAATTTAGGTACTACAATAAATTTGACATGGATTTAGAAGATGAAAAATAATTTAGAGTTCAAATGCAAAGACTTTGTTAAAATTGGCCAACATGCCACACATTTTTGATCCAAATTTATTTTCTAACTATTGACTAGATAATTTAATAAAAATAAACTAGATCAAGAGTTTTATAAGAGATTAAATGTATGGAAATAATTAGGAATGAAGTATAAAGCATAGAATGATTTTCGGCCAAAATGCCAAATTTAAATGTGTTTTGATTTATAGAATTGTTTTCAACTAAGGTTAAGTAATAAATGCCAAAAGGATTTTATTACAATGAGTTTTAAAGAAACAAATTGATTAGAATTAAGTTTAAGGATTAAAACTAATGATTTTACTGTTAGAAATGAAATACAGTAACTTTTGAAAATTTCTAACATATAGCTCATGTTATAATTTTGAAGCATGTTAGTGGTTTTCAAAAGGATTAAATTATACGGTTAAAAATTAAGTAAATCGAATTTTTACGATAAAATTAGGAAACCATTAATATAAGTTTCTAAACAAAATACTGTCAATTTTTAGTAAAAATGGGCAAATAAGATAGAAAAGATGTCCAAAAGACAGTATACGCTATGGAAAATATTTTACGTAGTTTAAACGTATTATTTATTATTTCTGTTTATTTAAACAGTAAATTTTAAGGGATTTGGATAAGAAAATGATTTAAAAATCTTACGCGATTGAGAAAACGTATTAAAAATCTTATGCGATTTGCAAAAACAGCAAAATATATTTACGCGATTTAAAAATGTTTGTAAAAATGACGAGATTGTGAAAACGCGATAAAATTTCTACGCGATTGACCGCAACTGTATTTTTTTTTATACCAATGATGGTATTCTGTAGTTTTTCTGCTGTCGGGCTATGAGGTGAACCCGTACAGGCTTTGGAACTATTTGTCCGGTGGGACTTACTGTATCTTTTTATCTTTGAGGATATGCCAATTTTTGGTAGATTGGTTGACGAGGTGAATCACATCGTGTTGTCGATGCGATAAACGTAGTGTGGTTCATTGTCTTTATGAACTTGGAGACGTTAGTGTACGGGATCCCATATATGGACAGTCGGTCGCTCTGCTGGGCCGTGGTAACCGATAGCACACTAATGGACTCGACACACACTATTTTTAATCGAGATTTCGTAAAGTCTAATAGTACATTGCCTGTAGTGCCACAATGTGAGACCGTGAACTACACCATGCTTTGGATGATGGATTCCATATGACGTGGGGCTATAGACGCAAAGTGTGACAGCGCAATAGTTTGGTTGGTCAGCCGTGGTACTAATAGATTTTGCGAGTCATTTCTCTCTGATATCTGTTTGTGTTTAGCTCCATGGAGTAGGATCGTGTCATGTTGCATTGAATTATATCTTGAACATTATTTATTTTATCTGTTTATTTATTTATTTGGTTATTGTTCTGAGAAATTGTCGATTCTGAATTTATTTTATCTGTGATATTATATGATATGTGTTATTGTTTTAACTGTGATATCATGTGTTGTTATGATAATTAGATCTTTACACTATATCTTGTTATTAAATTCTTGTTATAGCTTTTCATATTGCTTGAACTGTATATCTGTTGTTTGTCGTTTTCTTATTTGCCATGTTTGTGATGATTTTAGATTGTCTTACCTTTTTATTGTACGTGTTTTCTGTGTATTTATTTTATGTGGTAAAGAGTTTGAGGAAGAGGACCAGCCTCTTGAGATTTTGTATCCTAAGGAGGAAGAGGAGCAACAAGCTGAAGATCAGTACGACGACCAAGAACCATCTGATCATCTATATCCATTAGACTGATTTGTTTGGGTATGGCGGTGCCAGGATTTTTGGGCTTTGTGACACTCGAGTTTCACGGTGGATCGTTAGCTTGGCATCTGAGGGGAGATAGAGACTCAGTGGCATATGTGGGACGGCTGACTGTGTCCCTACGACATAGGTTTGATGAAGAGCCAGTGATGACGACTACTGTGTTTCTGCACTTGGAGTTACCTTTATCTCTTAGGCGTCATTGGGGTGGTGTATCCACTGAGCCTAGTGAGATAAGTATCGTATCGACTGCGCGGTCCCGTTACCGCCGAGAGTCGAGACATCCTGGATATTTATCTTCTGATGAGTTTCCTGAGAGTGATCCATCAGAGGATTAAATGTTCATGATGTGTATTTTTGGGCGCGTCTACGTAGGTATATATTGACTCTTTACTGTTTCTGTTTACTGCTTATGTTTAAATATTTGTAGTTGCAGTTGTAAATTATTTGTATAACTTATAACTTGGACCATATGTATGTTATGAGTGATGTTGTTCTGTTGGTTTTATGTTTCCGCGTTACTTTATTTAATAATATTCTGTTTAACAGGAATTATTTTACAACCCATATTAATACATAATAAATGTTTTACAACTTGGGTAGATTTTATTTATTTTTCTTTATATATGTGACATCCCTACAAGGGTGTTACAAATTGCGTGACTCTTTGTATTAGTTTCCGATGGGAGATAATACTGTTTAAAATGGTCGTGTTTATTTTGTCGTGTCATATTATGTTCGTCTTCAGAAAAAGTCAATGACTCGCGGTAGATATATGTGGGCAATGGCTCATGGTGGATGCACTCATGTGAGGGCAGGGCGAGCTGATGGAAGTACGACTGCAACTGCAGAAGAAAGGCAAGGGAGAGCTGATGTGACAACTCACCAAGATTAGAAGGCCGCGCAGCAATGAGAATTAGAAGTTGAGGTTCAGAATCTATTGGAGGAAGGTCGGGCTTGGGATAATCATGGACTGCCTAGACTCCACAAAAGGAATAAAAGAAAGGCTAATCAGTTCAAGCGGAAACCATACTCTCGATTGTCAGGAAAGCGACAACCACATTCGACTCATGGAGAAAGTGCTAGTGGTAGTAGAACTAGTTAGACCCCGAAATCTTCGCCAAGATGTATGAAATGCAGAAAGAACCACTTCACGAGGGAGTGTAAGATCGAAAGGATAATCTGTTTTAAATGTGGAAAGCCTGGACACGTCTCCCGCAACTGCAACCAAGCAAAGGCAAAGTCCTTAATCGATGCTGCAAGGGTTGTGAAACCACCAGCAGAAGCCAGAACTTATACCTTGGGTGGTGCTGAGACCTCTAAATTTGGAGATCTAAACGATGGAAGTTATGCCTCAAATGATGATCCCATAATCGTGCTGTATAATTCTGGGGGTAACCCTTCCTTTTACAATTTGTAATTGTATGGATCATTCGGATTCATCTGTATTTCCGTTAGCTTTGAACCAGGTACTTTTATTTCTATTACCAAGACCTATCGTTGACATTCAAGTTTATTCAATCTACTCTATTTCTACTAAAGGTCGAAACTTTGTCAGGGAAAGAAGTCATTATTCCCTCCAGGATAGATGTACATTCTTGTCATCATTAAGTTCATGGGGAAATTGGAAATGTTCCCAAAATGATTTTTTCGAACGTGCTTTAGGCATTGTGGGTATCTCGTGATATAGTTCAGAGTAACAAATATTCTTGTCGTGTTCATGAATAACATGAATCAAATCTTTCGTCCCTACCTAGAACAGAATCGTCGTTGTCATTAATGATGACATTCTGATCTATTCTCGAAGGTATGGATAGGTGTGTTGGACACCTCGATCCAATTTTTCAGACCTTAAAGGAACATGAGCGAATGCCAAAGTATTCAAAGATAGCAAAATCTCTTACCCAATTTACGAGGAGAGAATTAAAAACTTCATGGACCTACGCATACGAAGAAAGTTTTCAAGGGTTGAGCGAATATTCCAGTGTTGATTCTGCCCGATCCCAATGAAATGCTTTAAGTGTTTTATGGTGCTACACATTAAGATCTAGGATGTGTGCTCATGCAAGGTTCGGAAGTTGTAATTTATGCCTCGAGACAATTGAGAGTGCATTAAGAAGTTACCCAATATATGGTTTGAGATTGACCGCAGTTGTATTTGTTCTGAGGATATAGAGATACTTGTTGTATGGAGTAACACCCAATACCTTTAGTAATCTCATGAGCCCGAAGTATTCATTCGACGAAGAGGAACTAAATATGAGACAAAGAAGGTGACTCAGATTTTTAAGAAGTATGACTTCTAACTTTATTGTTGTTCTAGAAAGATGAACGTCATAGCAGACGTTTCAAACTAGAAGCTACCTAATATCTTCATTTTTGTAGTCTAGAAGAAGAAGCTAATATAGTGATTCAAGGACGTGTGATTATCATTGGAAATGACACTAGACGAGGTATGTTTGGGTATGGTTCCTACTTCCAATTGTTTGTTGGGAGAAATTCAAGAAAAGTAGAAGAGTGACCAAGATATGTCAAGATCTAAAGTGGAAGTATCAATAGTAAGGAATGGAGAAAGACATTACTAAATATATGTCGCCTTGTCTGGGTTACCAACAAACTCACTCCCAAAAATTCTTCGGACTATATCAAATTTCGTTTCGAATTTGGTCCGGTAGTCTAACAACCAAATTTTGTCATCCTTTCTTTCTAAATCTTCATGATACCTCTCATAGGTCAAAATCGCAACAGTATAATCCTGATCCAGCCATGTCATCAAACTAAACACAGTATAGTTCGGAGAGCGTCTGATCTATGAGAAGCTTCTGGTAAAGATCAAGGATGGGAGAGCAAAGCAACGCAGAGATATAGAGATTGTGTTGGTTAGGGTGATCTAAATTGACGAGACTAAAGGCATGATGTGAAAGTTGGGAGGCAAGATAAAAGAGCTACATCCATGTTTATTCTAAGGGACAAAAATTTCAAGGACGAAATTTCTATTTGAAGGGGAGAGTTGTAACATCCCAAAAATTAATAATTTTAGGATAAATAATTGTTTTATAATATTTGGGATTTTTTAGAATTTTTCTGTATTTTTCTAAGAATACGAAATATTTTAATATTATTCTTTGTTTCACGTGCACGCTGAGCAGAGCTGGGGTAACGTCCCAAAAATTAATAATTTTGATGATAAATGATCATTTTATAATATTTATGATTTTTGTGAATTTTTCTGGATTTTTCTGAGAACGTGAAATTTTTTAACGTTATTCCTCATTTTACGTGCGCACTGAGCGGAGCCGGAAAAATGAGATATTTTTCCTGAGAACCTTGATCTGTGAAAACATCGACGGGGGATCTTACTAAACTAGAGGCTGGACACGATTTACGAGATTTTACATTTTTTAAGAAATTTGATCTGACAGAGTGACAAATCGTTGTGTAATTTTATTCGCTAGATAATTAATACTGACTTCTGTCAACTGTAACAATTGTCCATTGGGTAATAGTATGCATTAGAAATCCTATCACCTTATCTTAATGCAATCCACTTTATGTCAAATCAAATCCACTTTATTTCAAATTTGTGTAATTTCTTCAAAGCTTCTTTGAGAAGCTTTGACTACCAAATGACCATGACACCCTTGGCTTGTTGGAGAAGCCTCTCCTCCTCCCTCACTCTCTCATTGCCGTGGACCCATGGGCAAAATGGGACGCAAAATTGCTTCCCACACTTAACCTAACACACCCAAAATATCTCATTTCAAACCTAACACTTTCTCTCTCTAAAACTTCGTTTTCTTCATTTCTCCTCCTTCTCTCTTCTTCCTCTCCCTCAAGCACGAAATTGCAGCCCTCATCTCTGCCATTTTTCTTCATCTTTTCTCTTCACCAAGCTCATGTCTACACTCACCTTTACTTCTTCTACGATCTTCATTTAGAAAGTTTCTTCATTTTCCATCTTCACCTCCATTTTCTCTCTTCTTTCTCTCTTCTTCCTCTTCTTCACTACGAAAATTTCAGCCACCATCTCCACTCATTCTCTTCATTTTTCTCTTCACAAACATCATTTCTACACTCCTCTCAACCTCATCTACAACTTCTATTTGAAGAGTTTTCATCAAAAATCAACTTCTCCTCCATTGTCATCCAAGGCAAAACTTCTAACTTTAAGGTAAAGCTTCCACCTTTCTTCTTCTTTCTCTTCATTTTTGTTTTCTATAGTCTCATTGGAGGCCAAAGATCCATCCTTTACTAAGCTTAACATTGATTCTTTGTGTTAGAGATTTTAGGGTTTTGAAGACCCAAAATCGAAATTCACCAAGAACCAATAGGAAACCATTTTTGTGTTCTTCCCTTAGGTAAGAGGGAGATTACTCACTTCAACCATTTATTGGTGGTGAGAAGACTTTGTGTGTTGTGGATGGAGAAATTCATCTTTGTATGCTTGCATGATTTGGTGATTTTGTATGATTTAGTGTTCTTGAGTTTGATTAATGCTTGATTTGTGCTCTTGAATATATTGGATGTGTTAAATGTGCTTAATCAAGTTAGGGTTGCTAAATGAAAAATTTAGAGTTTCCTACCCTATCATGATGGCCACGGTTTTGAGGAGATTCTTAGATTGAAAACTTGTTTTGTACACAAATACATAACACTTAAGAAATTAAATGTTGAATGATGACAATAGAAATTGTGAATGGAAAATTTTAAGGGTTTATTATCCCAAATGATGGCCACGGTTTTGACATTGGAACATGAGGAATTGGAATGATCTTGGTGGATTAAGGTTTAAGTGAATTGGTATAAAGAAACTAACACAAAAATGGGAAAGGAGAATTAGACTTAGAAGACATATGATGGCCACAGTTTTGGCCTAAAATTATAAGGAATTGGATTGGTCTTGATGAATCAAAATTTAAGTGAATTGATATTAAAAAGTTAATACATAAGATGGAAAGAAATTGGGTCCTTGAGGACTTGAAGGGCCACAGTTTTGACTCATGATAATAAGAGTTTAGACTAAGTTAGTAAGTAATAAGACTTGTGTAATTAAACATTAAAGAATTGATAATCATAATGGAGTTGATTATGAAGATCTTAAGGTTTGAATGATGCCTTGGTGTATTCTTGGAGATTGAAGACTTAGTGACAAGCATGATCTTTAATAAGTGGAAGAATTAAATTAAATAATGGCAATTGAGGAGACCACGGTTTTAAAAGGTTATTTACCCTAATATTTTCACAATTGACCAAAGACTTGAGACTTTGAAAATGAGAATCCATAACATAGACATTGTGATAATTGATTAAGACATATGACATTGTAAAGGTTAAACCATTAATGGGGAAATGGTGATAATTGATAGGTCATGAACATACTTTGATGTTGAGAAGTAATTCTATATTGTTATAAAACCCTATGCGGGGCTAAGTATTTGTTGATGGATTTCTTGAGGAAATTATAATGTACTGACATTGAGCATGAATTATATACCGTTGTGGTATTGAATATGATAAATATATCATTGATATGATGTGTTGAAATTGATAATGAATTATATACCGTTGTGGTATTGTCTACGATGAATGCATCATTGATAAAGATACATGATTGGACATTGTGTCGTCATGCATATATGTTGTCCGTTGGACATATTTAAATTGATAAACATACATGATTGGACATTGTGTCATCATAAATATGTATGCCTAAGAGTTGAATAACACCTATGTGCGAGTGCGAATAGACTAAGCGTAGGTGCCATAGGTTGTTGGCCCTGGGGGCGTCAGGGTACGAGTTCCTCACATGGACAGTTATGAGCTCCTTTGTGCTGTGGGGTAGATCGATGCAAACCCACCGACGATCCGGTCCGAGATGCTGTCTTATATCGCGATCAACTGTTGAGGTGCCACGTATAAGCCATTGTTGCGCAAATATTTTTATGAGATAAAGCACACTATTTTTAAAGGCTAACGATATACTGGCATTACTTCTTGATCATTCACTTCGAAAGGTTGATGTCTAGCTCCATGGAGTGGGATTTATGGTACCATAATGAATTGTGCATAGTTCATTGTCGGTCTAATAAATTATTGAGCATGAACGCTTGTGGCTGTGAAATTATCTGTTCTATTTTTGTGATTATTATCTGGATATTGTACTGATTATTTGAGATATTATGGTGACCTGCCTGTTGTTATTAGTTCTTACCATTGCTTATAATTGTACTACTTTGCAATAAATTCTACTATTACTGATAATGAATATATGAACTATATTGCTATGTGGGCGCTCTGCGCCGTGTTATTTTCTTACTGCCATGATGGTAATGAAAGATGAGTGTCTCACCTCTTTCCTGTATTTCTGCATTTCTGTTTTATATTTATATTTGATAAAAGATTGTGAGGAAAATGAAAAGGGACCACACTTTTGCCGATTGGATTGGGCACCTGGACAAGATTTCTTCAGTTACGTACGAGTGCAGCTGCGTGGGGGCATTGATGTCTGATTTGTCGACAGGGATGCCGAGCGTCATATGTATATGGGATTGTGACTTTGTTTGCTAGTAGTGCCTATCCCAAGGATTACGACTTTTCCCCTTTAGTGTTTTGTTCCCGCTATATTTTATTTGAATATGTAAGTATTAGATTTTGTGTTATCAGTGCATTGTGCTAAGGACAAATACATTATATATATGAAATATGTTTTTCTTTCAGTGATTGTATTGTAATGGCTGATTACTAAATATGTTTCATTTCAAGGCTCGTATTTTCTACTTATGCATAAATGTGGAAACAAACTTTAAAAAAAGAAATTTGAATTTAATGTTTTGTTGACACTGTGACACGCCTGGATTTAGTAATTGTGGTGCAATGGCGATTATGCCGCAGTTGTTAGATTTTGGTGCGTTACACTAGGTGGTATCAAAGCAGTTCATCCTGTTGAGCTGGGGTATGGACTTGCTATGTTAAGGCGTATTAGAATTTTGTCTGTTGTGCATTTCCTTGTCTCTTGATTAAGATGATAGGAAGGAATGCATGGCTTGCCGTAGGTTGAATGTTGGTAGCTACTGTTATACAGTTGCATGTTATTAAGGACTGGCCTACTCAATATGTATTGTTTTGTGTGTACAAGAAACTATGACTTCACCTAGGCATACTATACTAGGGAAATAAGAATTCTTTTGGGAAGAAGATCAAAAGGTTTTGGAAAATCGATCTTCTGGGGAAAGGAATAACTAGTGTTAGTTAGGTCCGAGAAGCTGTTTGGAAGTTGACGACTTGCAGAAGTTACGCCATAGGAGGTAGAATGAAGAAGCTTGAGTTGGAGATTGTTAGGATGTGTGGAATTGAACTTGTCTTGTTTGTATTGTGTAAATTGTGTGACTCTTTGTATTGGTTTCCGAAGGGAGATAATACTATTTGAAATGGTCGTGTTTGTTTTGCCGTGTCATGTTAAGTTCATCTTCAGAAAAAGTCAATGACTCACGGTAGATATACGAGGGCAATGGCTCATGGTGGATGCACTCATATGAGTGTAGGGCGAGCTGATGGAAGTACAACTTTAACTGCAGAAGAAAGGCAAGGGAGAGCTGATGTGACAACTCACCAAGATCAGAGGGTCGTGCAGCAACGAGAATTGGAAGTTGAGGTTCAGAATCTATTGGAAGAAGGTCGGGCTTGGGATAATCATGGACTGCCTAGACTCCACAAGAGGAATAAAAGAAAGGCTAATCAGTTCAAGTGGAAACCATACTCTCGATTGTCAGGAAAGCGACAGCCACATTCGACTCATGGAGAAAGTGCTAGTGGTAGTAGAACCAGTCAAACCCCGACATCTTCGCCAAGATGTATGAATTGCGGAAAGAACCACTTCACGAGGGAGTGTAAGATCGAAGGGATAATCTATTTTAAATGTGGAAAGCCTGGACACGTCTCCCACAACTGCAACCAAGCAAAGGCAAAGTCCTTAATCGATGCTGCAAGGGTTATGAAACCACCAGCAGAAGCCAGAACTTATACCTTGGGTGGTGCTGAGACCTCTAAATTTGGAGATCTAAACGATGGAAGTTATGCCTCAAATGATGATCCCGTAATCGTGCTGTATAATTTGTGGGGTAATCCTTCCTTTTACAATTTGTAATTGTATGGATCATTCGGATTCATCTGTATTTCCGTTAGCTTTGAACCAGGTACTTTTATTTCTATTACCAAGACCTATCATTGACATTCAAGTTTATTCAATCCACTTTATTTCTACTAAAGGTCAAAACTTTGTGAGGGAAAGAAGTCATTATTCCCTCCAGGATTGATGTACATTCTTGTCATCAGTAAGTTCATGGGAAATTGGAAATGTTCCCAAAATGATTTTTTTGAACGCGCTTTGGGCATTGTGGGTATCTCGTGATACCGTTCGGAGTAACAAATATTCTTGTCGTGTTCATGAATAACATGAATCAAATCTTCCGTCTCTACCTAGAACAGAATCGTCGTTGTCATTAATGATGACATTCTGATATATTCTCAAAGGTATGGATAGGCGTGTTGGACACCTCGATCCAATTTTTCAGACCTTAAAGGAAAATGAGCGAATGCCAAAGTATTCAAAGATAGCGAAATCTCTTACCCAATTTACGAGAAGAGAATTAAAAACTTCATGGACCTACGTATACGAAGAAAGTTTTCAAGGGTTGAGCGAATATTCCAGTGTTGATTCTGCCCGATCCCAATGAAATGCTTTAAGTGTTTTATGGTGCTACATATTAAGATCTTGGATGTGTGCTCATGCAAGGTTCGGAAGTTGTAATTTATGCCTCGAGACAATTGAGAGTGCATTAAGAAGTTACCCAATATATGGTTTGAGATTGACCACAGTTGTATTTGTTCTGAGGATGTAGAGATTCTTGTTGTATAGAGCAACACCCAATACCTTTAGTAATCTCATGAGCCCGAAGTATTCATTCGACGAAGAGGAACTAAACATGAGACAAAGAAGGTGACTCGGATTTTTAAGAAGTATGACTTCTAACTTTATTGTTGTTCTAGAAAGACGAACGTCATAGCAGACGTTTCGAACTAGAAGCTACCTAATATCTTCATTTTTGTAGTCTAGAAGAAGAAGCTAATATAGTGATTCAAGGACGTGTGATTATCATTGGAAATGACACTAGACGAGGTATGTTTGGGTATGGTTCCTACTTCCAATTGTTTGTTGGTAGAAATTCAAGAGAAGTAGAAGAGTGACCAAGATATGTCAAGATCTAAAATGGAAGTATCAATAGTAAGGAATGGAGAGAGACATTGCTAAATATATGTCGCCTTGTCTGGGTTACCAACAAACTCACTCCCAAAAATTCTTCGGACTATATCAAATTTCATTTCGAATTTGGTCCGGTAGTCTAACAACCAAATTTTGTCATCCTTTCTTTCTAAATCTTCATGATACCTCTCATAGGTCAAAATCGCAAAAGTATAATCCTGATCCAGCCATGTCATCAAACTAAACACAGTATAGTTCAGAGAGAGTCTGATTTATGAGAAGCTTTTGGTAAAGATCAAGGATGGGAGAGCAAAGCAATGCAGAGATATAGAGATTGTGATGGTAAGGGTGATCTAAATTGACGAGACTAAAGGCACGATGTGAAAGTTGGGAGGCAAGATAAAATAGCTACATCCATATTATTCCTCATTTTGCGTGCGCACTGAGTGGAACCGGGAAAATGAGGTATTTTTCTCGAAAACCTTGATCTGTGAAAACGTCGACGGGGGATCTTACTAAACCTGAGGCTAGACACGATTTATGAGATTTTACATTTTTCAAGAAATTTGATCTGACAGAATGATAAATTGCTGTGTAATTTTATCCGTTAGACAATTAATACTGACTTCTATGAACTGTAACAATTGTCCATTGGGTAATAGCATGCATTAGAAATCCTATCACCTTATCCTAATGCAATCTACTTTATGTCAAATCAAATCTACTTTATTTCAAATTTGTGTAATGTAGTCAAAGCTTCTTTGAGAAGCTTTGACTACCAAATGACCATGACACCCTTGGCTTGTTGGAGAAGCCTCTCCCCCTCCCTCACTCTCTCATTGTCGTGGACCCATGGGTAAAATGCGAAGCAAAATTGCTTTCCACACTTAACCTAACACACCCAAAATATCTCATTTCAATTCTAACACTTTCTCTTTCTAAAACTTCATTTTCTTCATTTCTCCTCCTTCTCTCTTCTTCCTCTCCCTCAAGCACGAAATTGCAGCCCTCATCTCCACCATTTTTCTTCATCTTTTCTCTTCACCAAGCTCATTTCTACACTCACTTTTACTTCCTCTACCATCTTCATTTAGAAAGTTTTTTCATTTTCCATCTTCACCTCCATTTTCTCTCTTCTTTCTCTCTTCTCGCCTCTTCTTCACTACGAAAATTCCAGCCACCATCTATACTCATTCTCTTCGTTTTTCTCTTCACAAACATCATTTCTACACTCCTCTCAACCTCATCTACAACTTCTGTTTGAAGTGTATTCTTCAAAAACCAACTTCTCCTCCATTGTCATCCAACGCAAAGCTTCTAACTTTAAGATAAAGCTTCCACCTTTCTTCTTCTTTCTCTTCAATTTGTGTTCTATGGTCTCATTGGAGGCCAAAGATCCATCCTTTACTAAGCTTAACATTGATTCTTTGTGTTAGAGATTTTAGGGTTTTGAAGACTCCAAAATTGAAATCCACCAAGAAGCAATAGGAAACCATTTTTGTGTTCTCCCCTTAGGTAAGAGGGAGATTACTCACTCCAACCATTGATTGGGGGTGAGAAGAATTTGTGTGTTGTGGATGGAGAAATCCATCTTCGTATGCTTACTTGATTTGGTGATTTTGTATGATTTAGTGTCCTTGAGTTTGATTAATGCTTGATTTGTGCTCTTGAATATATTAGATGTGTTAAATGTGCGTAATCAATTTAGGGTTGCTAAATGAAAAATTTGGAGTTTTCTACCCTAACATGATGGCCACGGTTTTGAGGAGATTCTTGGATTGAAAATTTGTTTTGTACACAAATACATAACACTTAAGAAATTAAATGTTGAATGTTGACAATAGAAATTGTGAATGGAAAATTTTAAGGGTTTAATATCCCAAATGATGGCCACAGTTTTGACATTGGAACATGAGGAATTGGAATGATCTTGGTGGATTAAGGTTTAAGTGAATTGGTATTAAGAAACTAACACAAAAATGGGTAAGGAGAATTGGACTTAGGAGACATATGATGGCCACGGTTTTGGCCTAAAATTATAAGGAATTGGAATGGTCTTTGTAACACCCCAATTTTTGGAAAAATATTCCGAATGTCCTGTTTGCTGTTTTTCAAACTTTTGTGTAAACGATTGTTGTGTCCCTGTTTTACTGTTTCCTGTTTTTCTGTATGAAATACAAATATATATTACAGGCTATGATTTTCTTTGGTCGTTTTGAATATTTTGCTTCGAGGCCGTAAAATAAAAATTTTCTCAAACTACTATTTTAAATTTTTCTGTGTGAAATACTGGGATATTTTACTGTCTGTAATTTTATTTGAACGTTTTGGATGATTTGCATCGTCGTGGGAAAAAATAAAAAAATGACCATTACGTCCCGAATGTACTGTTTTTAATTTTTCTATATGATACAGTGTTTAACATTACTGTCTGTGATTTTTTTGGACTTTTTGTGTGATTTGCTCCGGGACAGGAAAATAATATTTTTCGGGCCGGGGAAATCTTATTTTAATTATTCAGAACTGGGGGATCTTACTAAACCCGATTCTGAATGATACTGTTGTTAATCTTTTAATTTTTAGGATTTAACTGTCAAATAAAATAATTTTATAATATTATAATGTTATTTTATTAGTCAGTACCAATAAGCGGTAATGGAACCGAAAATATTTTGCGGGATCCATGTTTAGTTAAAACAGTTAACTTAGTAGCTTAATTAAACATCATTAGTAGTAGAACTTTCAAGAACATGGTGACTAAGCTTAATGACTAGGCTAATTAGTGACTAAGCATGATGACTAGGTTAGTGACAATGCTAGAATCAACCAATGAGAGTTAAGCTTGCTAACCAAGTTTTGATCTTGACCATTGAGCAATCCTAAGGCTAGGATGGAGCCAAGCCAATGGACACCTTTCAAGCTTGAAGTCTACGGCCATTCAAGGTTGGAAGACCAAAAATCATTTCACTCTTCATGCATTTTCTCTCTTCTCTCTCTTCCAAGAACACCAACCTCCATTGTTGTCTTTCCTTCAAGCTATTCGGCCAAACCATAAGCTACACCATCCAATCACTCAAAATTTTATCCAACTAAGTTTTCTAAACCTAAACACAATCCTAAGAACATCTCTAGTTGAGAGTTCTTGCAAAATCCTTCATTTGAAGCTTGGAAACCTACTTGGAAAATTTTACCTAGAAGGTGAAATTTCTTGTTTTCCATTTCTAAACTCTTTTTCAAAGTTCTAAGCCATGATTTATCCATGGTTTAAGCTCTCTTTAATGTTAGTAACTTGTAGAATTTTGTTTAAGTTTGTTAGGTTTTGAAGGAGGAAAACCGAAACCCTAGGAAAGGAGTGAAAGAATATTTTGTCTTCATTTAAGGTAGGAGGAAGACTAATCTTATCATCCTTGGGTGGTGGTAAGAAGATGGAGATTGATTGTTTGTGATTGTAGAATCCATAAGGATTCATTTTTGTGATTGTTAGTAGCTTATTTGGGTATTTGTTAATAGCTTTCCTATTTGTTATTTGTATTAATTTGCATGTCTACAAGCTTTGATAATATTGTATGTGTTAGAAATGCATGATAATTTATAGGATGTGAACAACATGCCAAGGATTGCATGAGTGTTACAAAGAACACACCAATGAGACTCACGGCCATTAACCAAAATGGAGAACCAAAATGTTCTCATATTTTTATTAAGTGTGATTTAATTAACCTAGGAAAATTAATGAGATATAACATTGTTTAGATCAAGGAAAATGAATTTAGATCAAAGAGTACAAATGTATATATTTCAGCCAACATGTCAAACCAAGTATCCATGATTTCTAAAATCAATTCCAAATTAGTTTTAATCAAAGAGATGTAATATATGTTAAAAGGAAATTTTCTACAATGAGTTTTGAAGAAACCAATTGAATAGAATTAAGTTTAAGAAATTAAAACTAATGATTTTATTATTAGGAATGAAATACAGTAACTTTTATAAATTCCTAACATATGACTCATCTTATATTTTGAAGCATGTTAGTGGTTCTCAAAAGGATTAAGTTACACGGTTAAAAATTTAGTAAACAAAATTTTTACGAAAAAATTAGGAAACCATTACTATAATTTTCTAAACAAAATATTGTCAATTTTTATTAAAAACGGGCAAATAAGATAAGAAAAATGCCCAAACGACAGTATACGGTATGAAAAATATTCTATGTAATTTAAATGTACTAAATATTATTCCTGTTTATTTAAACAGTAATTTTTAAGGAATTCGGACAAGAAAATGATTTAAAAACCTTACGCGATTGAGAAAACGTATTAAAAATCCTACGCGATTTGCAAAACAGCAAAATATATTTATGCGATTTAAAAACGTTTGTAAAAGCAACGGGATTTTGAAAACGCGATAAAATTTCTATGCGATTGACGAAAACAGTAAGTTTTTACTGTCGGGCCAAAGTGGTGGACCCGGACAGATTGTGAAACAGTATTGCCAGGTGGGTGCGTACTGTCTTTTTTATATGATTTGCCAGTGAGGGCATTTTTGTAATTTTGTTATAATATTGCCAGGTGGGTGCGTACTGTATACATTTGGAAATTTTCTCATATATTGAGTATGCCAATTTTGGCGATTTGATTGACGAGGTGAACAACATCATGTTGTCGGTGTGATAGGCGTAGTGCGGTTCAAATTGAATGAACTTGGAGACTTTAGTGTGCAGAATTCCATATATGGACAGTTGGTCGCTCCTTTGGGCCGTGGTGACTGGTAACACACTAATGGACTCGACAAGCACTATACTTAATCAAGATCTTGTGAAGTCTATTAGTACAAGCCTGTAGTGACACGACGTATGACAAAGTGTATTACACCACTATATCTTTTTTCGATGGGCTATAGACGACGCAACGTGTGACAAAGAGAATAGTTATTGGACGGTCGACGGTGCTAATAGATTATTGCGAGTCGTTCTCTCCGATGTCGTGTTCTTCTTTAGCTCCATGGAGTAGGGTTGAGTCACATTTCATATATTTTTATTTCATATATTTTTATCTCATATATTTTTATCTCATATATTTTTATCTCATATATTTTTATCTCATATA
The DNA here is from genome assembly GCA_029884605.1 of Ormosia emarginata. Lineage (NCBI taxonomy): Eukaryota > Viridiplantae > Streptophyta > Magnoliopsida > Fabales > Fabaceae > Ormosia > Ormosia emarginata. The sequence continues at coordinate 8,137,094 of JAQQTP010000079.1, forward strand.
TTTTTATCTCATATATTTTTATCTCATATATTTTTATCTCATATATTTTTATCTCATATATTTTAATGTTATTTATCTATATCATTATTTATACGTACCATTATTTATCTATGTTATTTTGTCTATCTCGTATTACTATGTGTTATATTTCACCTATATGATCTTGTATTTTATTTATTGCTATCTTAAACTGCTATATAGTATAAAATGTTATATTTGTTGTATTGTCATTTTCTTACTTTACCATGTTTGTGGTGATATAGATTGTCTTACCTCTTTGTTGTATGTGTTATTTCTTTATTTTAATTCATGTGGTAAAAGAGTTTGAGGAAGAGAAACAACCTCTTGAGTGTGTGTACCTTGAGGAAGAGGAAGATTAGCTAGCCGAAGATCAATTCTACGATCAAGAACCGTCTGATCATCCATATCCATTGGATTGATTGCTTGGGTATGGCAGTGCCAGGATTTCTGGGTTTTGTACGACTCGAGTTTCATGGTGGATCGACAGCCTGGCGTCTGCGTGAAGATAGAGATTCGGTGACTTACGTGGGACGGTTGACTGTGTCCCTATGTAATGAGTTTGATGGAGAACCAGTCATGACGACTACTGTGTTTTTGCATTTGGAGATGTCGTTATCTCTTAGGCGTTATTGGGGTGGTATGTTCACTGCTCCTAGTGAGATTAGCGTTGTATCGACTGCGCGGTCTCGTATCTACCGAGAGTCGAGGCATCCTGGATATTTATCTTCTGATGATCTTCCTTAGAGTGATCCTTCAGAGGATTAAATGTTTATGATGTGTACTTGGGCGCGTCTGCGTTTGTATATATTGACTGTTATTGCTTTTGTTTATTATTTCAGTCTAAATATTTTAGTTGTAAATTATTTGTATAACTTATGACTAAAACTCTATGTATATTATGTGTGATGTTATTCTGTTGGTTTTATGTTTTCCGCGTTATTTTATTTAATAATATTCTATTTAACATGAAGAATTTTACAAGTCAGATTATTATGTAACAAATGTTTTACAACTTGGGTAGATTTTATTTATCTTTCTTTTATTTTCTTTTAAATGTGACATCCCCACAAGGGTGTTACAGTCTTGATGAATCAAAATTTAAGAGAATTGATATTAAAAAGTTAATACATAAGATGGAAAGAAATTGGGTCTTTGAGGACTTGAAGGGCCACGGTTTTGACCCATGATAATAAGAGTTTGGATTAAGTTAGTAAGTAATAAGACTTGTGTAATTGAACATTAAAGAATTTATAATCATAATGGAGTTGATTATGAAGATCTTAAGGTTTGAATGATGCCTTGGTGTATTCTTGGAGATTGAAGACTTAGTGACAAGCATGATCTTTAATAAGTGGAAGAATTAAATTAAATAATTGCAATTGAGGAGACCACAGTTTTAAAGGGTTATTTACCCTAATATTTTTCACAATTGACCAAAGACTTGAGACTTTGAAAATGAGAATCCATAACATGGACATTGTGATAATCGATTAAGACATATGACATTGTAAAGGTTAAACCATTAATGGGGAAATGGTGATAATTGATGGGTCATGAACATACTTTGATGTTGAGAAGTAATTCTATATTGTTATAAAACTCTATGCGTGGCTAAGTATTTATTGATGGATTTCTTGAGGAAATTATAATGTACTGACATTGAGCATGAATTATATACCGTTGTGGTATTGAATATGATAAATGTATCATTGATATGATGTGTTGAAATAGATAATGAATTATATACCATTGTGGTATTGTCTACGATGAATGTATCATTGATAAACATACATGATTGGACATTGTGTCATCATGCATATGTATTGTCCGTTGGATATATTTAAATTGATAAACATACATGATTGGACATTGTGTCGTGATACACATGTATGCCTAAGAGTTGAATAACACCTATGTGCGGGTGCGAATAGACTAAGCGTAGGTGCCATATGTTGTTGGCCCTGGGGGCGTCGGGGTGCGGGTTCCTCACATGGACAATTATGAGCTCCTCTGTGCCGTGGGGTAGACCAATGCAAACACACCGACGATCCGGTCCGAGACGCTGTCCTATATCATGATCAACTGTTGAGGTGCCACGTATAAGCCATTGTTGCGCAAATATTTTTATGAGGTGAAACACACTATTTTTAAAGGCTAACGATATACTGACATTACTCCTTGATCATTCACTCCGAAAGGTTGATGTCTAGCTCCATGGAGTAGGATTTGTGGTACCATAATGCATTGTGCATAGTTCATTGTCGGTCTCATAAATTGTTGAGCATGAACACTTGTGACTGTGAAATTATCTGTTCTATTTCTGTGATGATTATTTGGATATTGTACTGATTATTTGAGATATTATGGTGACCTACCTGTTGTTATTGGTTTTTACTATTGCTTATAATTGTACTGCTTTGTAATAAATTCTACTGTTAATGATAATGAATATATGAACTATATTGCTATGTGGGCGCTTTGTGCCGTGTTGTTTTCTTACTGCCATGATGGTAATGAAAGATAGGTGTCTCATCTTTTTCCTATATTTATGCATTTCTGTTTTATATTTATATTCGATTAAAGATTGTGAGGAAAATGAAGAAGGACCACATTTTTGCCGATTAGATTAGGCGCCTAGACAAGATTTCTTCAGTTACATACGAGTGCAGCTACGTGGGGGCATTGATGCCTGATTTGTCGACTGGGATGCCGAGCGTCATATGTATATGGGGTTGCGGCTTTGTCAACTAGTAGTGCTTATCCCAAGGATTATACTTTTCCCTTTTAGTGTTTTGTTCCCGCTATATTTTATTTGAATATGTAAGTATTAGATTTTGTGTTATCATTGCATTGTGTTAAGGACAAATACATTATATATATGAAATATGTTTTTCTTTCAATGATTGCATTGTAATGGCTGATTACTAAATATGTTTCATTTCAAGGCTCGTATTTTCTACTTATGCATAAATGTGGAAACAAACTTCAAAAAAAAATTGAATTTAATGTTTTGTTGACACTGTGACACGCCTGGATTTAGTAATTGTGGTGCAATGACAATTGTGCCAAGGTTGTTAGATTTAGGTGCGTTACACCCTACACCCTAATGTCCCTATGGTCAATAAAAACCTATACTAGGCCCATCGCACCCGCACGAAGGTGTAATTTAACTCCTGGGCTCATACAACCATAACAACAGACCACATGACTTTACAAGGTATGATGAATGCCTCAATGCATATATACATACATGATATCATCAATGTCATGCAATCCATGATCATACACCATCATAATTCATAGCAATTATTAATAATTCAAGATTCCACTTACAAGCGTGATATTAGCGTTATCATTTCAATTCTTGTTTCTCTATTCCAATTAGTACTTCTCTTTATCATTAACAAAGTTTACTTACTTAAAGTTTTATGAGTCTCAAAACCTCACTTACACTTATTTTCCTTTAACAGTCATAAGTCATCATGGTTTTATATTAAGATTCTTATTTCTTTTATCTTTCCCCCTTATGAATTCCTAATTAATCTTCTAGCCATTAAATCTTTAAGATTCCACTTTTGATACAAATGGTTTCATGGTTACCCTAAATGTCTTATGAGTCTCAAAGCCTCACTTACACTCATTTTCTTTCAAAGACCAAAGTCCATCATAGTTTTATGTTAAGGTTCTACTTCTTTTATTTTTCCATCTTATGAATTCCCAATTTATTATCTAGTCACTTAGTTATTCAAGTTTCACTTTTATTACAAATTTTCCTCTTGATTACCCTAAATGGTCGTGAGCCCTAAGTTCATGGGACTCAATATTGTTTTAATTCCTCAATCAATTCATTTTTCACTTAAACTTCTAAGTTCTCATTTACCACTAATTTAGTCACACTTTTCTTAGTTTTTCCTCCTCTTAGCCGTGACCTATACCAAAGGTTTCATATCCACATTTTTCATCATTTCATCCATTAACTCATCAAGTTCCATTTTAATGTAATGATTTCCTTTTGGTTCTCATTTTAAGGCCATAAGGCCGTGAGCTTCACCTCCAAAGGACAAAGTGTTCTTTGTCATCCGCACATAAATCTAACCATACAACAATCACAATCCATTAACAACACAAAATATCAAAACATTAATAATAATACCATATAAATCATATAGTTATAAATCATTGAAAAACAACCAATCAAGAGGAGAAATCCACACATAGACTCTCCCTTTTCAACACACAATTTCATCCCCCACCACCATGAGTGGTTGATAAGGATGTTCTCCCTCTTACCAAAGAAAATGACAAGCAAAAGATCTCCCTTGATGCTCTTGAAGATTTCGGCCAAGCACTCCACAAAACTCTAAGAATTTTAACTCACAAAATCAACATTCTAAGCTTGAAAAAGAGTGAATCAATGGTCATAAAGAGGACCATGAATACGAAAATGAGGAGAAGAAATGAAGATCAAAACTTTACCTCAAAAGCTTTAAGTTTGGAGCTTGAAGAAAATGATGAAGATGGAAGCTTTAGGAAATGATTTCAACTAGAAAGGTATTTAGAATGTAGTGGAGTTTGAGAAAATGTGATTAGATGAAATTTCATTTTCCCAGTTCCGCTCAATGTACACGCAAATCGTGAAAAATATTAAAATAACTAAGAAATTCAAATAATTCCAAAAAATTCCTAAAAATCACAAATATTATAAAATGAATATTTATCATAAAATAAATAATTTTCGGGGTGTTACACTAACGGTATACAGACATGTACTCCCTATCTTTCTCTCCGAAATTGTGGTTAGCTCCATGGAGTAAGATTTGGTCTTAGTACATATGCATAATGAGTCAGCATATTGTCATGATTATTATGTTATTTAATAAATTATCTGTGATGTGATAATATGACTATATGTGAGAAATATTATATCTATATTATTTACTGTCATTTTCTATACTGCCTCATTGATATTGATGTAGGGGATCTCACCTCTTTGCTATATTGTATTTGTTTTATTGTATATGTTTAATGAAGATCAAGGAGACGACAGAGCTGGTAACTCTATTTACCACTAGTAGTGTATCTTTTGCAGTGTTTGTCTTAATGGCAGCGAGATGTCAAGTTCTAAGTTTTGTTACCGTACAGCTCCACGGGGGGACTGATGCGTGGAGGTTTGACTATGGAAATGAGAGATTTGTGTATACCGGGGACTTAACTCTTAACCTCAGTGGTACTAAAGGTGGAACTGTTGTGTTGACGCAGCATGCTTCAGTGCATCTTGAGTTTACGATGCCTATTCGTGAACTCTAGGGTGGTAGTTTTTACACTCTGCAGGAGGATTCAATGGTATTATCAGCTAGGACACCCACTAGGCATATGTTATATCCACTGGGTTTCTTTAATGATGACACTGAGGAAGAGGAGGAGGATCCTGCTGAGGACCCAAATCCTTAGTTTGGTTTAGGGAAGGTTATGCTTAAGTATTTTATATTTTCGTCGTGTGTAATGTATAAATTAACTTTTGGGCTTGAGTGTGTAATTATGTAAATTATTTGCAAACAATGTTTCATTATGTATATAAGTATGACAAGTTTACTTTCAATAACATTTTATGTTTAAAGGTTTTTATTTAATTACAGTTATTTTGTAAAAAGAAATTTTAAAATTGGTATTTTACAAGATTAATTCTTTTACAACTTGGGTAAGTTATATTAGGATTAGTCTTAAATGTGATACCCTATAGTGGGTGTTATATTAGTTGGTATCAGAGCCCCGGTTAGAGTCTTTTGGGTTTTGTGGTTAAGTCTGTTTTGCTTAAGTTGTGTGATTCTCTGTGTTTGGTTTTCGAAAGGTTACATCTAACTCTTATTTGTGTTTTGATTATTGCTGAAGAAAGCTATATCTCATAATAGAGGATCACGTGTTAATGTGGGATGCAATGAGGACCCAATGACAGCAGCAGCAACAATACAGCGTATGACAGATGTGATGGTGCAACAAAACCAATGAGTTGCACAACAAGAAGAAGCTAATGTTGATATTTTGAATTTTTTTGAATTCTGTCCTAATAACCCGCTGCAGTTTAGGGGCGAGTTTGATTAGGAAAAGGCAAGTTTATGGTTACAAGAGTTGGAGAAGATCTTTGAAGGAATGGGATGTGCAAATGATCGCAAGGTGACTTATGCTACCTTTATGCTAATGGGAGATGGAGAAAATTAGTGGAAAGCTACTCGAAGGGTATTACAAGTAGAAGGATAGGAAATCACTTGGGAGGTATTTTGGGATGCATTTCTAGAAAAATATTTTTTGGATAGTGCAAGACATGCCAAGGAAATAGAATTTCTTGGATTAAGGTAGGGTGGAGTGTCAGCAAAATAAGTATGCTGTGAAGTTTGAGAGCTTGTCTAAGTTCTCACAATATCTCTAGGTTTAGCTGGACGAGGTTTAGAAATGACGCAAGTTTGAGGAAGGTTTACGGGTTGAATTGAAGAGGGGATTACTGCTGATGTAGATGAACCAGTTCTCTGCATTGATGGACATGTGTAGCAGGCTAGAAGGACTGGAGCTATCGCGTGATTCGAGGAATCGTAACTTTGATCCATCTAGGTTTCAAAGGGGAGGAAATAACAACAACAATCAGTTTCAGCGAAAACTATAATCAAGGCCATCAGGTAGTCAGCAACAATAACAACAGTCACGTGGAGGAGGTCCTAGTGGTAATCATTTTAGTCAGAATGTGGCACCACCAACAAAATGTATGAAGTGTGGAAAAGGCCATATGACGAGAGATTGTACGATCAAAGGAATCATCTGTTTTAGATGTAGGAGGCCTGGTCATTTCTCGAGGGATTGTAATCAAGCAAATATGGAGCCTTCAGTGAGTAATGTTCGTGCTACCTAGTCCCAAGCTAGAGGACCTCATATACGATGAGTGGAGCTAAAGCCTCTCAGTCCGATGATCTTATCAAGGGAGAATGTGTCATATTAGGTAATCTTTTAATTGTACTATATGATTCAGGTGCAACTCATTCGTTTATTGCATATGCCTGTGTGGATCAGTTGAAATTGCCTGTGTCTTCTTTGAAAATTCAATTGGTTGTTTCGACACCTACTACTAAGCCTGTTAGTACTTCAAAAATATGTCTAAATTGACCTATTACTATCAATAATAGAGTCTTTTCTGTTAATTTAATTTGTTTGCCTCTTATCGATATAGATATAATCTTAAGAATGGATTGATTATCTTCTAACCATATCCTGTTAGACTGTTCTAAAATGACCTTAGTATTTCCTAAGGATGAGTTTTATGGATTTTTGACTACCTATCAAGTCGAATCTTTATTAAGGGATGGAGCCCAAGAATATATGCTATTATCTTTTTTAGAAGTCAAGAATGAAAAAGATACGAATGTTATTTCTGTCGTAAATGAGTTTCCTGAAGTTTTTCCTGATGAAGTACCTGGATTACCACTAGAAAGAGAGATAAAGTTTTCTATTGATCTTGCACCAGGAGCGGGTCCTATTTTGATTGCACCATACCGAATGTCGTCGTCAGAATTAGCTGAGCTAAAGAAGCAATTGGAGGAACTCTAGAAAAAATAGTTTATGAGACCAAGTGTTCACCATGGGGAGCTCCGGTGTTGCTAGTTAAAAAGAAGGATGGATCTTCGCGTTTGTGTGTGGACTATCGTTAATTGAACAAAGTTACAATCAAGAACAAGTATCCACTTCCAAGGATTAATGATTTGATGGACCAATTGAAAGGAACAATTATTTTCTCTAAGATAAATCTGTAATCAAGTTATCATCAAATTTGTGTCAAGGTAGAGGATATACCTAAGACATCTTTTCAAACGCATTACGGTCATTATGAGTATCTTGTAATGCCATTTGGAGTCACGAATGCTCTTGTGATATTCATGGATTACATGAATAGGATCTTTCATCCATATCTAGATTGCTTTATTGTTGTTTTTATCAATGACATTTTGATCTATTCTCAAAGTCCGGAAAAGCATACTAAACACCTCAGTTTCTTCAGATTTTAAAGGAGAAGAAGTTGTACGCAAAGTTGTCAAAATGTGAATTTTGGTTGGACGAAGTTCAATTTTTAGGTCATGTGATTTCTAAGGATAGAATTGTTGTGGATCTAGCAAAGGTGGAGACGGTTCTTTAGTGGGAAAGGCTAACAACAGTGACTGAGATCCGAAGTTTTGTTGGATTAGCCAGATATTATCAGAGATTTATTGAAGGTTTTTCCAAGATAGTCAGACCTCTTACACAACTCACAAGGAAGAATTTAGCTTTCGTTTGGACGGAAGAGTGCGAAGAAAGTTTTCAAGAGCTAAAGAAAAGGTTGACTACTGTACCAGTGCTGATTTTACCAGATCCGAATGAATCTTTTGAAGTATACTATGATGCTTCTTATCAAGGATTAAGATGTTTATTGATGCAAAATAGAAACGTGGTAGCCTATGCTTCAAGACAACTAAAGGTATATGAAAGGAATTATCCAACACATGATTTGGAATTAGCCGCATTTGTTTTCACATTGAAAATTTGGAGACATTTTCTATATGGAGCTACGCTCAATATCTTCAGTGATCATAAAAGTTTGAAGTATTCGTTTGATTAGAAGGAATTGAACATGAGGCAGAGAAAATGGTTAGAATTTCTAAAGGATTACGATTTTCAGCTACAATATCATCCTGTAAAGGCAAATGTTGTGGCAGATGCTTTGAGTAGGAAACTGCTCAGCGTTTTTGCGATGATGATTAAAGAAGAACAACTGATAGAGCAATTCAGAGATTTGTGGTTATCTATAGAGTTAGCGCCTGGAAAGATTCGTTTGAACAAGGTCACTATTCTAAATGATTTGTTAGAAGAAATCTGAGAAAAACAAGAAGATGGCAAGTTTTTGCAAAAAGAGAGAGAATTTTTAAAGCAAGGTCATGTGGCAACAGTTGAGGAAGAGTCTGATGGAGTCTTAAGGTTCAAAGGTAGGATTTGTATACCAAGTGATCCCGATCTTAGGAAAATGATTCTCGTTGAAGCTCACAATAGTAGGTTGAGTATACATACAGGAATGACCAAGATGTACTAAGATTTGAAAAGATTATTTTGGTGGTCTAGCATGAAGAGAGATATTGCTGAACATGTGTCATCATGTCTGGTATGTTAAAAAGCGAAAGTTGAACATCAAAGACCAGTAGGTATGCTACAACCTCTAACTAGTCCAGAGTGGAAATGAGATATTATTGCAATGAATTGTGTTATGGGTTTGCCAAAGACTAGAAAAGGATATGATTCTATATCGTTGTTGATAGGCTTACGAAGTTTGCTCACTTCTTGCCAATCAATATTAGGTATTCGTTGGAAAAGTTGACCCAAATGTATATTGGTGAAATCGTTAGACTTCATGGTGTACCCACAAGTATCATTTCTAATAGAGACCCAAGGTTTGCGTCAAGGTTTTGGCGAAGCCTACAAGAAGCAATGGGGACTAAACTTCATTTGAGTTCTGCTTATCATTCGTAGATTGATGGTCAAATGGAGATGACGATACAATCACTAGAAGATCTATTAAGAGCTTGTGTGTTAGAACAAAAAGGAAGTTGGGATGAATTCTTGCCTTTGGTAGAATTCACTTACAATAACAGTTTCCATTCAAGCATAGGGATGGCACCCTATGAAGTGCTGTACAGATGACGATGCAAAACATCTTTGTGTTGGTATCAAGATGGTGAGAATATGACCCTTGGACCTGAAATTGTAACACCCTGGAAAATTATAATTTTATGATAAATAGTCATTTTCCAATATTTGTGATTTTTGTGAAATTTTCTGGATTTTTCTAAGAACGCGGAATATTTTAATAATCTTTCTTGTTTTGCATACAAACTGAGCCGAGCCGGGGAAATGCAATATTTTTTCCGAGAACCTTGATCTGTGGAAATATCGACGAGGGATCTTACTAAACCCGAGGGTGGACATGGTTTACGAGCTTTCATGTTTTTCAAGAACTTTATCAGATAAAATAATAATCGCTGTGTAATTTATTATCATTCGGACAATTAATATTGACTTCTGTCAACTGTAACAATTGTCCATCGGATAATAGCATGTATTAAAAATCCTATCACATTATCCTAATGTAATCCACTTTATGTCTAATCAAATCCACTTTAATTAAAAATGTAGTATTTTAATCAAAGCTTCTTTGAGAAGCTTTGATCCACAAATGACCAAATTGCCCCAAACTTGTTGAAGAAGCCACTCAACCCCTTCTCTCCTCTCTTTTTGCCATAGCATCTATAGCCCTTAGGGGAGCAAAATTTTGCTCCCACACTTAACACACTTCACCCAAATTATCACATTTCCTGCTATCACTTTCTCTCTCTAACTTTCATCTTCATTTTGTCTCCAACTTCTCTCTTCTTCTTCCTTCTTCCTTCAAGGTTTTGTAGCCCCAAAGGTGACCATTTCCTTTCATCTTCCAACTTCACCAACACCATTTTTACATTCCTCTCATCATCCTCTGCACTTCCTATTTGAAGAGCTTCTTCAAAATCCATCATCTTCACCATTGCCTTCCAAGAACAAAGCTTGAAGCTTTAAGGTAAAGCTTCCATTTTTCCTTTTCCTTCTCTTCATTTTCGTGTTCCTTGGTCACATTGGTGACCAAGGATACATATTTTTCAAGACTTGGTTGTTGATTCTTTGTGTTGAATCCACCAAGAAGCACCATGGAGGCCATTTTTGTTTTTTTTTCCTTTAGGTAAGAGGGAGAATTGTTCACTTCAACCATTATTGGTGGTGAAGAGACCTTGTGTGGTTGTTGATGGAGAAATCTATATTTGAATGCTTACTTTATTTGATGGTTTTTCATAGCTGTGTGTTCTTGATTGAGATTAGTGATTAATTTGTGGTTTTGGAATGCTTGATGAAGTTTGATTTAAGAAATGAAAGAATTGAGGGTTTACAACCTTATTGGGAGGCCAGAGTTTTGGCCATGAAATTTAAGGCTTGGAATTGATTTTTGTATGACATAAGACTTAGGTAATTGTGTATTGAAAGATTAATGCATGAAATGGAGCAAGGTTTGGAGCCTTGATGATTAGGGAGGCCACGACCTCTAGGGGAAATTTTGGAATTCAATTGATGCCTTGATGCATCTTTGGAAATTAAAGACTTAGATATATATATAATTCATAATTGATTAAGACTTAGTACATTGAGAATGCTGGATTCATAATGTGAAGTTGTGGTATGTGTTAAACCATATATATATATACACGTTGATATTGAGGATTGGTTTTATACTATTGTGAGTTCATGTGTGGAACTAAGTATTTGTGAATTATACTTGATGAAACTGTGGCATGATATTATTGAGAATTGTTTATATGCCATTATAATATGTTCCATGAGAAATGCTTGTTGATGAATATACATGTGATGCATTATTTATGAGGAACATATCATTGATACACATGCATGACGTAAATTGAGTCATCATGCATATGTGATGTCCGTTGGACTTTATTGAGAAAGGCGATGTATGCCTAGGAGATTGAATAACACCTAAGTGCGGGTGCGAGTAGACTAAGCATAGGGTGATAGTGGTTGACCTTGGGGACATCGGGGTGCGAGTGTCTCACAATAGACAGTGGTAGCTTCACTGGGGCCATGGGATAGACCGATGCAAACACACAGACGATCCGGACCGAGACGCTGTCCTATATCGCAATCAACTGTTAAGGTGCCATGTATAAGTCATATTGCGCAAATATTTTTATGAGATGAAGCACATTATTTTTAATATAACATCCCAAAAATTAATAATTTCAGGATAAATGATCATTTTACAATATTTGGGATTTTTCTGGAATTTTCTAAGAACGCAGCATATTTTAATATTATTCCTCATTTTGCGTACACACTGGACAGAGTTGGCAAAACGACTGTAACACTACTGAAGTTGGAAAATTTTATTACGAATAGTTATTTTCTAATATTTGTGATTTATGTGAATTCTTTTAGAATTTTTTGGAAACGACGAATATTTTAATATATTCCTCGTTTTGCGTTTGTATTGAGCAGAGTCGGGAAAACGACTGTAATGCTTCAAAAATTAGAAAATGATAAGACGAATAGTCGTTTTATAATATTTGCAATTTTTGATAATTTTTTGAGATTTTTCCAGAAACGTCAAATATTTTAATATATTCATCGTTTTACATGCGCGCTGAGCGAAGTCGGAGAAATGAGATGTTTTCTCCGAGAACCTTGAACTATCGACATGTCGACTGGGGATCTTACTAAACCCGAGGTTGGACACAGTTTACGAGATTTCATATTTTTCGAGAAATTTAGCAGTCGGAATAATAAAATACTGTGTAAATTTCATCTGTCAGATAAATTAATACTGACTTCTATCAACTGTAACTATTATCCATTGGATAATAGCATGCATTAGAAATCCTATCACCTTATCCTAATGCAATGCACTTTATGTCAAATCAAATCTACTTTAATTCAAATTTGTGTGCTTTTTCAAAGCTTCTTTGAGAAGCTTTGACTACCAAATGACCCAATTACCCTTGGCTTGCATGAGAAGCCAAATTTTTCCCCTCACTCTCTCCTCTATTCAGTAGCCCACTCATGCAAAGAAGGGAAAAAATGTAACTCATCCATACTTAACCTAAACCCACAAAACCCTAATTCACTTTACCTATCACTTTCTCTCTCTTCACTTCATCTTCTTCATCTTTTCTCCTCCTTCTCTCTACCTCCACCATGAGCACGAAAATGGCAGCCCCTCCTCCTCCATTTTTGCTCATCTTTTCTCCTCTCTAAGCCCATTTCTACACTTGCCTTCAACTCCTCTACCTTCTTTGTGTAGAAAGTTTCTCCATTTTCCATTTCTACCTCCATTTTCTCTCCACCTCTTCTCTTCTTCCTCCTCTTGAATCCGAAAATGGCAGCCACCACCACCATTGTTTCTCTTCACTTTTCTCTCTATAAACACCATTTCTATACTTCTCTCAACCTCCTCTACACTTTCTCTTTAGAAAATCTCTTCAAAAATCCATCCTTTCTACCCCTCCTTCTTCAAATCCGAAAATCACCCTTCCATGGATGACCAAGCTTTTTGATTTTTCTCTTCACTAAACACATTTATACACTCATCTTCATCTTCTCTACAAGTTTCATTTAGAAGGTTTTCCCAAAATCCAACCTTGTCTCTATTGTCTTCCAAGGTAAAGATTCTTGATTTCTCTCCATTTTCTTCTCATTTTCGTTTTCCTTGGTTGCTATGTGACCAAGGGCTTCTCTTTTTGAGCATTGATGTGTGATTTGAGTGATTTTGAACACTCTAGGGTTCTTGGGATAGTGGAATCCAAAAATCACCAAAAAGGAATCTTAAGGAGTTCAAGCTTAAGGCTTTAGGTAAAGTTCTTCCAATTCACCTCTCAATTTCGTTTTCCTTGGTTACCTATGTGACCAAGGATCATTCTTTTCAAGCTTTAGTTTGTAAATATGAGAATTTGACCACTTTATGGTTCTCTTGAAGGTGGAATCCGAAATTTACAAATCAAGGAACCAAGGAGTTGTTTTCTTGCATTGTCTCCTCTAGGTAAGAGGGAAACTACTCACTTCAACCACTTATGGTGGTGAGGAGACTTTGTATGTGTGTTGATGGAGAAATCCATCCTTGTATGCTCTTTGTATGCTTGCTTGAATTATAATTTTTGTATGATTTAGTATTCTTGAATTTGATTGATACTTGATTATGCTCTTGAATATGTTTGATATATTAATTGTGCTTGATCATGTTGGGGTTGCTAAATAGAAAATTTGGAGTTTCCTACCTCAACATGGTGCCACGGTTTTGACTAGAAGTTAGGGGTGAAAATTGGTTTTGTATACAAGTGAAATAAGACTTATGTAATCAAAGGTTGAATGATAGTATTAACACAAATGAATGGAGGACCTTGAGAGTTTAATACCCAAGAGAGGTGCCACGGTTTTGGTGTTAGTAAAGAGACAAATGGATTAATCTTGATGAACTAAATTTAACTGAATTAGTGTTAAGAAAACTAATGCATAAAAGTGGAAAGAAAAATTGGATAATGGACATCATGAAGCCACGGTTTTGGCATTGAATCTTGGGCACTTGGATTAATCTTAATGAACTAAAAACTTAAGTGAATTAATAACAAGAAGTTAATACCTAAAAGAGAAGGAAAGAATGGATTTGAAAACTTGAAATGGAAGAAAATGATTTGGGATTCACCATTGGGAGGTTACGGTTTTGGGCCCAAGACATGGGTCTCTTGGTAAACAATTTGCATCAAGTGCAAGACTTAAACTAATTGAATGTATAAAGTAAAATTAATGGAAGAAAAATTAATTGGGAGTGCCTCTTGGGAGGTCACGGTTTTTGGGCCAAAAAGGGTGGTCTTTTTGTGATCAATTTGTATTAAGTGCAAGCCATAATATAATCAAGTGGGTAGAATAAAAATTGATGGAAGGAAAATTTGGAATTGGAACCTTTAGTGAGGCCACGGCCTCCAGGGTAAATTTGGCTTAATTAGGGAATTTTGGTAACTTTGAAATTCAAGAAATCAAGTGGCTAAAATCCTAGGTAATGAACTAGAAATATTACCAAGTGAAAGAATTGAAGACAATTTGAGATTTCATAAATTTGAAGAACCAAGAATAAAACTTTCATAAGACTTAGGGCAAATTCAAGAGAGCAAGAACAAGAGAGTGTGAGTCTTTAAGAGCTTAGAATGATTTATCAAGTGTAAAAGAATGAATTACAGTATGAAGATTAAATTAATTATGAGAATTTAATTGGAAATGGACCTTGTAGGAAAGACAAATTCTAAGTTAGGATTCATAATGGACCTAAGAATGTACCATTTGGCTTGATCTCAATATTATGATGTTATGGGTCCATATGAGTGACCATTTGTATATTAATGCTCTCTTGGCCAATTTTGGCATATTATGGAATTGTATGAAATTGATGATTATACATGTCCATGCATAGAGTCTTATGCATTGTGAATGTCCTGTGGACTGTTGTAAGGCCAAGTTGCCTAGGAGATTGAACACACCTTAGTGCGGGTGCGAGTAGACTAGTGTAGGTCATGTTTGACCTTGGGGGCGTCGGGGTGCGGGTTCCTCACATGGACAGTTATGAGCTCCTCTGTGCCGTGGGGTAGACCGATGCAAACACACCGACGATCCGGACCGAGACACTGTCCTATATCGTGATCTAGCGTGGAATGTCTGTACAATGCCTGAATGTGCACGTGAAAATTACTGGTTTATAGCACTTTGGCCGCGGCAGCCGAGTTACAGACATGTCTCCTGATCTTTCTCTCCGACTGTTTATGTCTAGCTCCATGGAGTAGGAATTGTGGTATCATAATGCATTGTGCATCGTTCATTGTCGGTCTCATAAACTGTTGAGTATGAACACTTGTGAATGTGAAAATAACTGTTGTACTTCTGTAAATGATTATCTGATTGTTGTGCTGATTCTTGGGAATACTATTGTGATCTGTCTGCTATTGCTTACTGTTGTTCTACCTTTACTATAAATATCACTGTTATTATTGACTCTGATTATTGCTCAGAATTGAATTGCCTTTATTATAAATTCCGTTGTTGCTATTGATGAATATATGAACTGTATTGCTTGGTGGGCGCTTTGCGCTGTGCTATTTTCTTACTACCAATAGTGGTAATGAAAGATGGGTGTCTCACCTCTTTCCTATGTTTGTGCATTTCTGTTTTATATTTATATTTGATAAAAGATCGTGAGGAAGATAAAGAGAGACCACACCTTGGTTGATTAGCTTGAGCGTCTGGACAAGATTTCTTCGACTATGTAAGAGTGCAGCCGCGAGGAGGCATTGATGCCTGTCGTGTCAACTGGGACGTCTTGCATCATATACATATGGGGTTGCGGCTTTGTCTGCTGGTAGTACCCATTCCTGGGTTACTACTTTTCCCCCTTTAGTGTTTTTATTCCTGCTGTATTTATTGGACTCTGTAATTATTATATTCTATGTCATCAGTGATTTGTGTAAATTGACTATAAAATATATATATATATATACGGAATATGATTTTATTTCAGTGGTTGTATTATGGGTTGAATATATTTATATTTCATTCGAGGCTCGTATTTTCTACTTATGCAAATTGTCAAAAAAAAATATAAACTATTGAGAATTTAAATTGTTGTTACCATGGTTATGACACACTTGGATTTAGTAACTGTGGTGTAATGACGATTACGCTCCAGTTGCTACATCAAGAGGTGTTACATTTAAGGCTGACGAGAAACTAGCATGATTCCTTGATCATTCTCTCCGAGATGTTTATGTCTAACTCCATGGAGTAGGATTTTTGGTACCATAGTGCATTGTGCACTGTCCATTGTCAGTCTCATATTTCATTGAGCATGAGTACTTATGACTGTTGAATTATTTGCTCTTACTGTCAATATAATTATCTGATTCAATAAACTGTTCACTGCCTGAGATTCTGTTGTTATTTCTCTTTAATTGCTTACTTAATTATTACTGGTATTTTTATTTATTACTGTTGATAAATATATGTGTTGTAATGCTATGTGGGCATCCAATGTCGTTTTGTTTCCTTGCTACCGTATTGGTATTACATGCTAGGTGTCTCACCTCTTTTCTGTATATCTGTACTTCTGTTTTAAATTGTGTGCTTCTGAGAAAACGTTCATGAGGAAGAAAAGGAGGCGCCTGAGTTTCCTGGCTTCTACCCCGATTACGACTAGTGCTGATTGAAGATGTCTTTGCATTCGCGCCGATTTTTGGGGTATGCTAGGATGACTTTTCATGGAGGACCTGACTGTTAGCACATAAACTTGAGCACGGACCATTGCATCTATCACGGGGAGCTGACTGTGTCTTTAGCCTAGGGTTGCTATGACCCGTCTATCTTTGATTTTACAGCTTTTGTTCATTTAGAGTTTTACCTGCTTGTTAGAGATTGTTGGATGACCTTCATTATACCCCACAAGAGGACTCTTTCCTCTTCACTGCTCGGGCTTTTGCCCAAAATTTGATCGCTCCAATGGTGATATCATCGGATGAGGAGGACCCTATTACGGTCCCTTCTCGTCAATCTTAGGGGCTGATACGGTCAGTGGCTACTGATGGCTAACCGTTTATTTTTTTTTGGAAGCCTGACGTTTTGCTAATTTGATAATCATCTTGAGTGGGTAGAGCCTCTTACTTTTTGTATATTTTGATGATGTAACTAAACAGGCTAGATGCATATAATGTTATATATAAAATATGAATGTATGACTTTCAATTCCGTGTCGATTTCCATTGTATCTACAATTATTATTATCTCTTTACTTCAAAAAATAATGTACGTACACACGCGTTTTCAATACTCGAATACTATATAATCTAAGATGCAAATTATTTAATTACATGTTAAAAATGAATTGGGTCTTTAACAATCAATGTATTTATTGTTTTCCACATTTTCGTTTTAATTTTGTTATGGTGTGACGTTCCTTCTTCATGAAAAGAGAAAAAGGGGCATTACACTGTCTTGGTCTTAGAGCCCCGGTTTAAGTTTTCTTTTAGGTCTTGTGGTTTTAGACTGTTTTGTTTGTGCTGTGTGATTCTCTATGTTTGGTATTCCAAAATGATACATCTAACTTTTCCCCGTGTTTTGTATAGTTTGACTTGAAAGAGAATTATGACTCGGAGAGGAGACATGACTGCAACGATTGAGGCAATTCAGAAGATGGCTGAGGCCATGCTGCAACAAAACTAGCAGATGGCTCAATAACAAGAGAGGACTGCACAATAACTTGAAGCCACTGTTGATGCCTAAAACTTGGCTGAATTTCGTCGCACTAACCCTCCACAATTTAAAGGAGAATTTGATCTTGAGAAGGCTACTCTGGGGATCAAGGAGCTAGAAAAGATATTCACGAGTATGAACTGTGCTAACGATAAGAAGGTGACTTATGCTGCATTTATGCTTGTTGGAGACGTAGAGGATTGGTGGACCGGAGAACAGAGGTTGCTGGAGATAGAAGGTTGAGAAATTACTTAGGCAGTATTCAAGGAGAAGTTCTTGAATAAATATTTCTCGGAAAGTGCCAGACATGCTAAGGAGATGGAGTTCCTTAGTTTGCGGCAAGGAAATATGACTGTAAGTGAGTATGCTGCAAAATTTGAGAGCTTGTTGAGGTTCTCAACTTATTTCCAACATCAACCAAATGAAGCATGGAGGTGTCAGAAGTTTGAGGAAGGTTTAAGGCATGATGTGAAAAGAGCTATTATAACATTGAAGATCAATCAATTTTTGGAATTGCTTGACACGTGTCGCTGGGTGGAAGACTTAGACCAAGCACAGGACACGAAAAACCACAACTTTAGACCTTTTCGGTCCTAAAGAGGAGGAAGTAGTAATGCTAATCATTACCAGAAAAAGCCTTATTCCAGACCACCTGGAAATCAGCAACAAAGACCACAAAGTGGAAGTCTTGGAGGAAGTCCAGGTAGAACCGGTCAAACTACAACTTTCACGCCGAGATGCATGAAGTGCGAGAAGGATCACTACACGAGGGATTACACAATCAAAGGGATCATTTGTTTTAGATGCAGGAAGGCCGGGCATGTTTCTCATGACTGCAATCAGGCAAAGGTTGAACCTTCGGTTAATGCTGCAAGAACTGCGAAACCACAGGCTGGAGGTAGAGTTTACACCCTGAGTGGTGTTGAAACTTGTCAATCCGAAGATCTTATACAAGGAAAAGGTCTCATAGAGGGTAATATTTTAACTGTACTGTATGACTCTGGTGCAACGCATTCTTTTATTTCCCATGACTATGTAAAAAGACTTGATTTGTCTGTGTCTTCTTTGCCTTTTGACTTAACTGTTTCAACTCCTACTACTAAACCTATTGTTACCACCAAAGTGTGTTTGGATTGTCCATTGATTGTTGAAGGTCAAATCTTTTCTATTGATTTGATCTGTTTACCACTTTCCCAGTTAGACATAATCTTAGGAATGGATTAGTTATCTTCTAACCATGTCCTGTTAGATTGTTCTAGAAAAATCATAGTTTTTCCTTTGGATGAGAATTCTAGATTTTTGATGGCCAACCAAGTTCAAGCTTTCTTGAAAGAAAGAGCTTAAGGATACATGCTATTGTCTTCTTTAAAAGTTAAGAAGGAGGTAGATGTGAACACACTTCTTGTGCTTCGAGAATTTCCTAAAGTCTTTCCTGAAGATGTACCTGATTTACCACCAGAGCGGGAAATCGAGTTTACTATTGACCTTATGCCTGGAGCTGGTGTTATTTCCATAGCACCCTACAGAATGTCACTAGCGGAACTAGTTGAACTCAAGGAGCAATTGGAGAAGCTTTTGGAAAAACAGTTTGTTAGACCTAGCGTATCACCTTGGGGAGCGCCAGTATTGCTAGTTAAGAAGAAGGATGGCACTTCACGATTATATGTGGACTACCGTCAGCTGAATAGAGTCACAATCAAGAACAAGTATCCACTGCCAAGGATAGATGACCTAATGGATCAATTGAAGGGAGCAGCAGTGTTTTCTAAGATTAGTTTACGATCGGGTTACCATCAAATTAGAGTAAAAGTGGAAGACATTCCCAAAACAACTTTTCGTACTCGTTATGGACACTAAGAGTACTTGGTGATGCCATTTGGCGTAACAAATGCACCTGCCATATTCATGGACTACATGAACAGAATCTTTCGCCCTTATTTGGACATGTTTGTTGTTGTCTTCATTGATGATATCTTGATCTACTCTCGAAATCAAGAAGATCATGCTGAACACCTCAGCTTAGTCCTTCAGATTCTGAAAGAGAAAAAGTTATATGTCAAGTTATCTAAATGTGAATTTTTGCTGGATGAGGTCAAGTTTTTAGGCCATGTGATCTCAAAGGAAGGAATTGCGGTAGACCCAACAAAGGTAGAAGTTGATATGCAATGGGAAAGGCCGAAGACGGTGACAGAAATTCGAAGCTTTGTCGGACTGGCTGGATATTACCGGAGATTCATTGAAGGGTTCTCTAAGATTGCCGGACCTCTCACTCAACTCACAAGGAAGAACCAAGCTTTTGAGTGGACGGATGCTTGCGAAGAAAGTTTTCAAGAGCTAAAAAGGAAACTAACTACTTCACCAGTGTTAGTTCTACCTGACCTAAGCAAACCATTCAAAGTATACTGTGATGCTTCATACCAAGGACTAGGGTGTGTCCTTATGCAAGGCGGAAGAGTGGTAGCTTATGCCTCGAGACAATTGCGAGTGCATGAGAAGAACTACTAACACACGACTTGGAGTTAGCTGCTGTCGTATTTGCTTTGAAGATATGGAGACGTTTTCTTTATGGAGCAACATTCAACATCTTTAGTGATCATAAGAGCTTGAAGTATCTGTACAATAAAAAAGAGTTGAACATGAGACAACAGATATGGTTGGAATTCCTAAAGGACTACGATTTCTAACTTCAGTATCACCCTGGGAAGGCCAATGTCGTGACCGATGCCTTAAGTAGGAAGACGATCAACGTTTCTGCTATGATGATTAGAGAAAATGATTTGATAGATTAATTCAGAGATGTATGGTCTTTTGTGGAATTGATGCCGGGCAAAATCCGCATGAACATGGTCATAATCTTAAACAAGTTAATGGATGACATCCGAGAAAAGCATAAATTTGACTAGTTCTTACAAGAAGAAAGGGAGCTGATAAAGCAGGGCGGTGTATCAACAATAGAGGAAGGAAGCGATAGAATCTTGAGATTTCAAGTTAGAGTTTGTGTGCCTAAGGATCAAGAGCTTAGGAAGTACATTCTCGAACATGCTCACACGAGTCAGTTAAGTATACATCCTAGAATGACCAAAATGTACTAAGATTTGAAGAAGTTATTTTGGTGGCATGGAATGAAAAGAGATATTGCTAGATGTGAATCCTCCTGTCTGGTTTGTCAGAAAACAAAGATTGAACATCAAAGACCATCTGGAATGTTACAACCCTTAACTATTCCCGAATGGAAGTGGGATAATATTGCAATGGACTTTTTTGTTGGATTGCAGAGGACAAAAATGGGCCATGATTCGATATGGGTAATTGTAGACTTACTCATGAAGTCGGTACATTTCTTGCCAATCAACATAAGGTATTCATTGAAGAAGTTGACTCAGTTGTACATCGGTGAAATTGTCAAACTACATGGTGTACCTACAAGTATTGTTAAGCAATGGGAACAAAGTTACGCTTAAGTTCTGCATATCATCCGCAGACCAATGGTCAATCAGAAAGAACAATTCAATCCTTGGAAGATTTGCTTAGAGCTTGTGCTTTGGAGCAAATTGGAAGTTGGGATGAAGCTTTTACCGTTGGTAGAGTTCACCTACAACAATAGTTATCATTCGAGCATAGGGATGGCTCCTTATGAAGCTCTATATGGACGAAGGTGCAGAACACCTTTATGTTGGTATCAAGACGGAGAGCGACTTACCGTTGGACCTGAGAAAGTCAAGATGATTCAGGAGAAGATGAGAACGGCTCAAAGTCGACAAAAGAGCTATGCGGACAAAAGGAGAAAATTTCTTGAATTTGTGGAAGGGGAGCATATGTTTTTGAAAGTCACGCCTACGACTAGGGTCGGTCGAGTTCTCAAGTCTAGAAAACTTACTCCAAAATTCCTTGGACCTTATCAAATCCTTCGTCAGATAGGTCCAGTTGCTTATCAGATAGCTTTATCACTTTTTCTTTCAAATCTCCACAATGTCTTTCATGTGTCACAACTTCGAAAATACATTCCTAGCCCTGACCATGTCATAGCACCTGACTCTGTACAATTAAAGGAAAACTTGACCTATGAAAGGTCACCTGTAAGGATTGAGGATAAGAGAATGAAGCAACTCAGAGGAAAAGATATTCCATTGGTGAAAGTGATCTGGAACGAAGCAACTGGAGATGCAACATGGGAACTGGAAGACAAGATGAAAGAACAATACCCACCGTTGTTTTAAGGTACGAAAATTTTGAGGACCAAATTTCTATTTGAAGGGGAGAGTTGTAACACCCTATAAAATTATAATTTTATAATAAATAGTCATTTTCTAATATTTGTGATTTTTGTAAATTTTTTTGGATTTTTCTGAGAATGTGGAATATTTTAATAATATTTCTCATTTTACGTGCAAACTGAGCAGAGCCGAGGAAATGCATAATTTTTCTTGAGAACCTTGATCTGTGAAAACGTCGACATGGGATCTTACTAAACTCGAGGGCGGACACGGTTTATGAGATTTCACATTTTTTAAGAACTTTATCAGATAAAATAATAATTGCTGTATAATTTATTATCAGTCAGATAATTAATACTGGCTTCTGTCAACTGTAACAATTATCCATTGGATAATAGTATGTATTAAAAATTCTATCACATTATCCTAATATAATCCACTTTATGTCTAATCAAATCCACTTTAATTAAAAAATATAGTATTTTAATCAAAGCTTCTTTAAGAAGCTTTGACCCACAAATGACCAAATTGCCCCAAACTTGTTGAAGAAGCCACTCAACCCCTTCTGTCCTCTCTCTTTGCTGCGACATCTATAGCCCTTGGGGGAGCAAAATTTTGCTCCCATACTTAACATATTTCACCCAAATTATCACATTTCTTACTATCACTTTCTCTTTCTAACTTTCATCATCATTTTCGCTCTAACTTCCATCTTCTTCTTCCTTATTCCGTCACGGTTTTGCAGCCCCAAAGGTGATCATTTCTTTTCATCTTCCAACTTCACCAACACCATTTCTACATTCCTCTCATCATCCTCTACACTTCCTATTTGAAGAGCTTCTTCAAAATCCATCATCTTCACCATTGCCTTCCAAGAACAAAGCTTGAAGCTTTAAGATAAAGCTTCCATTTTTCCTTTTTTTCCTTCTCTTCATTTTCTTGTTCCTTGGTCACCAATGTGACCAAGGTTACATATTTTCAAGACTTGGTTGTTGATTCTTTGTGTTTAATTTTCTAGGGTTTTGGAGAGCCAAAACCGAATCCACCAAGAAGCACCAAGGAGGCCATTTTCATGTTCTTCCTTTAGGTAAGAGGGAGATTTACTCACTTCAACCATTATTGGTGGTGAGGAGACCTTGTGTGGTTGTTGATGGAGAAAACCATATTTGAATACTTACTTTATTTGATGGTTTTTCATGGCTATGTGTTCTTGATTGAGATTAGTGATTGATTTGTGGTTTTAGAATGCTTGATGAGGTTTGATTTAAGAAATGAAATAATTAAGGGCTTACAACCCT
Source organism: Ormosia emarginata (assembly GCA_029884605.1). Taxonomy (NCBI): domain Eukaryota; kingdom Viridiplantae; phylum Streptophyta; class Magnoliopsida; order Fabales; family Fabaceae; genus Ormosia; species Ormosia emarginata. Next base: position 8,160,507 of record JAQQTP010000079.1, read on the forward strand.
ATTAGGAGGCCACAGTTTTGGCCATGAAATTTAAGGCTTGGAATTGATTTTTGTGTGAAATAAGACTTAGGTAATTGTGTATTGAAAGATTAATGCATGAATTGGAACAAGGTTTGGAGCCTTGATGACTAGGGAGGCCACGATCTCTAAGGGAAATTTTGGAATTCAAGTGATGCCTTGATGCATCTTTGGAAATTAAGGACTTATATATATATATATATATATATATATATATATATAAAATTCATAATTGATCAAGACTTAGTACATTGAGAATGTTGGATTCATAATGTGAAGTTATGGTATGTGTTAAACCATATATATATACATGTTGATATTGAGGATTGGTTTTATACTATTGTGAGTTCATGTGTGGAACTAAGTATTTGTGAATTGTACTTGATGAAATTGTGGCATGATATTATTGAGAATTGTTTATATGCCATTATAATATGTTCCATGAGAAATGCTTGTTAATGAATATGCATGTGATGCATTGTTTATGAGGAACATATCATTGATACACATACATGATGTAAATTGTGTTGTCATGCTTATGTGATGTTCGTTGGACTTTATTGAGAAAGGTGATGTATGCCTAGGAGATTGAATAACACCTAAGTGCGGGTGCGAGTAGACTAAGCATAGGGCCATAGTGGTTGACCTTGGGGGCGTCGGAGTGCGGGTGTCTCACAATAGACAGTGGTAGCTCCACTGGGACCGTGGGACAGACTGATGTAAATACACTGATGATTCGGATCGAGACGCTGTTCTATATCGCGATCAACTATTGAGGTGCTATGTATAAGCCATATTGCGCAAATATTTTTATGAGATGAAGCACATTATTTTTAAGGCTGACGAGATACTGGCATGGCTCCTTGGTCATTCTCTCCAAAATGTTTATGTCTAGCTCCATGGAGTAGGATTTTTGGTACCATAATGCATTGTGCACTGTCCATTGTCAGTCTCATATTTCATTGAGCATGAGTACTTATGACTATTGAATTATCTGCTCTTACTGTCAATATAATTATCTAATTTAATAAACTGTTCACTGCATGAGATTATGTTGTTATTTCTCTTTTACTGCTTACTTGATTATTACTAGTATTTTTATTTATTACTGTTGATAAATATATGTATTGTAATGTTATGTGGGCGTCTAGCGCCGTTCTGTTTTCTTGCTACCGTATTGGTATTGGATGCTGGGTGTCTCACCTTTTTTCTGTATATCTGTACTTCTGTTTTAAACTGTGTGCTTCAGAGAAGACGTTTACGAGGAAGAAAAGGAGGCGCCTGAGTTTCCTGGCTTCTGGCCCGATTACAACTAGTGCTGATTGAAGATGTCTTCGCATCCGCGCTGATTTTTAGGGTATGATAGGATGACCTTTCATGGAGGACCTGACTGTTGGCACATAAACTTGTGGGATGACCTTTATTATACCCCACAAGAGGACTCTTTCCTCTTCATTGCTCGGGCTTTTGCTCGAAATTTGGTTGCTCTGATGGCGATCATCGGATGAGGAGGACCCTGAGGAGAACCCTGCTACAGTCTCTTCTCATCAGTCTTGGGGGCTGATACGGTCGGTGGCTACTGATGGCTAACCGTTTATTTTTCTTGGGAAGCCTGGCATTTTACTAATTTTATGGGGTGCAAATTTGTAATCATCTTGGGTGGGTAAAGCCTCTTACTTTTTGTATATTTTGATGATGTAACTAAACAGGCTAGATGCATATAATATTATATATAAAATATGAATGTATGACTTTCAATTCCGTGTCAATATCCATTGTATCTATAATTATTATTATCTCTTTACTTAAAAAAAAATGTACATGCACACGCATTTTCAATACTCGAATACTATATAATCTGAGATGTAAATTATTTAATTACATGTTAAAAATGAACCGGGTCTTTAACAATCAATGTATTTATTGTTTTCCTCATTTTCATTTTCATTTTGTCATGGTGTAACATTCCTTCTTCGTGAAAAGAGAAAAAGAGGCATTACAGAAATGGTACAATAAATGACTGAGAAGGTCAAGATGATCAAAGAGAAAATGAGGGTGACTCAGAGTAGACAGAAAAACTATGCTGATAAAAGAAGAAGTCCTCTTGAATTTGAGGAAGATGAGTATGTGTTTTTGTGAGTCACACCCATGACTGGTGTCAGAAGGGTTATAAAATCCAGAAAACTCACTCCTAAATTCATTGAACCTTATCAAATTATTCATCGGATAGGTCAAGTCGCATACCAAATAGCTTTACCGCCTTTTCTTTCCAACCTTCATAATGTTTTCTATGTGTCCCAATTGAGAAAGTATATTCTCGATCCAACTCATGCCATTCATCTCGATGAGGTACAATTGAAAGAAAATTTGACGTATGTGACACTTCTTGTTAAGATTGAATACAGGAGGATGAAGCAACTCAGAGGGAAGAATATTCCCTTAAGAAGTGATTTGGAATGAAACAACAAGAGATGCTATGTGGGAGTTAGAAGACAGGATGAGAGAACAATATCCTCAATTGTTCTAAGGTATGGTAAATTTCAGGGACGAAATTCTTTTAGTGGGGGAGAGTTGTAACATCCAAAAATTTGTTATTTTACAGTAATGACTAAATTGTATTATTTTCTGATTTCTATGTGCTGTAAATTTATTTTGACTGTTCTGTGATTATTTTTGATCGTTGTGTGTGATTCACTCCAGGTCAGAAAAATAATAATTTTTGGGCCAAAGAAAATCTTTACTGATTTATTCGGAGTTGAGGGATCTTATAAAACCCAAATCCGAGAGATACGTGTCACAATCTTTCAATTTTTAGAATTTATCTGTAAAATAAAAATATTCTGTATTTTATTTAGCGAACAAAAATATATTGACTTGTGAACAGTATATATTGTCCATTGGGTAATAATTTTTGTAACTATTATCCATTGGGTAATAGTTTGTAGAAAAAGATATAATGATTTATTTTATGAACCAATTAGAAAAATTAAAGTTTGATGAGAACCAATAGGAAATGGTCAACGAAAATGGCTAAGCTAGTTAGCTTTGTAACTAAATGTAACTAGATTACTTAAACCAAGTTAGTATAAGCCTAGGAAGTAACTCAATGAAGCAAACTTAGTTTGCTACTCATTAGGGTTCCTAGTTACAAGAGTATTCTAGGATCTTCTAGAATGGATGAATAATATCTAAGTAACTAGATAGTTAGTAATGGAACTAGGAAATCTAACTAAGTTGGCTTAATCTAGTTAGCATGTAATGGAATTAGAAACTTGGTTTGTTCTTCCTTGGAGCTCCACGGCTAGGAGGCTTCTCAAAACATCTAGAATTAGGTGATTCACTTGCTTTAAGCCTATAGAAACCTAGGTGACCATTGCATGACATTTTAGTGACCTAAGCCATGTGAAAGTCATAAGTGATTGCATGATATTTCACTCTCCTTTCCTACACTCTTTCACAACAATGCATAGAGAAATAGGGTATTCATTTTCATTTCATCTCACTTTGAAGTCTTAAGTTTCCTATCTATTCTTTTTCTCTCAAAATACAACAAAGAACTCTATTCTCTCCACTTTGAAGCTCACGGCTAGCTCATCAAACACCAACATACAAATTTCCTAAATTTCATCCTTGTTTATTTCCTAAACCTAAACACCATTCTAAACATATTTCAAGTTGTGAACAAAGTCTAGTTCTTCCATCTACTCTCTTGAAAATCAAGCTAAAGTTTTCTATTCCTAAAGGTCAGAATTTTGTTTCTTGGTTCTAAGTTTGGTTCTTGAGTTTCTAAGCCATGATTGATCCATGGTTTCTCTTTGTAAAGCTTAGTTTGTGACTTGTCTTAGTTTAAGTTTGTTAAGGTTTCTTTTGGAGGACTACACGAAATTCTTGGAGGGAGCACTTGTAGGATTTTGTCATCTTTGAGGTAAGATGGAGATTAACCTCATCAAACATATGTTGGTGGTGAGGAAGTGACTTGTTTGTGGTGGAAAATCCATAAGGATTTATTCACTTGTGTGATTTATAGCTTACTTTGTTTGTGGTAATTTTTGATTGGTATGTTTTATAGCTTTGATTATATGCTTGATTATATGATTTTGAAGCATGTTAATTTATTGTGTTAAGTAGGATATGATTCACTTGTTGATAAATTGTGTGAGGGTTCCAAAGAACCTTTGGAGGCTCACAATTTTGAACATCACCAAGAAAAGAAGATGTTTTAAATTATTTTCTTAAGTTATGGATTAAAGGATTTAGTGCTAAGAAATTGGATTAAAGGGTTTTGTAAAGGATTTTGTGATGGAAAGTGATTAAACATGATTTATGATGCATAAATGAATTTTCGGCCAACATGTCAAAGTTTGGTATTTTAGATCCAAGATTATTCTCCTAAGTGTAGACTTTGGTAATTAATTAACAAGAATTCAATTTAATGAATATTTAGCAGAAAAAGAAAAATAGATTTAATGTTTAGAATTATATTAGCATATTAAAGCTATAACGATAAATAAAGGTCAAAACTTGAAATTGACTAACGTATAGCTCACCCTTTAGGTTTTGAAGCACGTTAGAAATTTTTGAGTTGTAATATTTAAGTAAATCAAGGAAGTCAAATTTCTGTAAAGAATGAGTAGAAAATATTATGTTAGAAATTTTTAGTAGGATAATATCTTAAATAAATCCAAAAGGATTGTATTTTGTAGAAAATTTTATAAATAAATTTAGAAAGCCACGAAATATTTTACATAGGTGAAGAATGTTAGAAAAATCACTATGCAATTGAGAAAACTTTTAAAAATATTTTCACGATTGCAAAAACATTGGAAAATATTTACGCGATTTGAAAATATAAGAAAAATGTTACGCGATTTCAAAAACGCGATAAAATGTCTACGTGATTGAAAATAATAGCAGTTTGCTGTCGAGCTATAGTGATGGGCCAAGTTATGTCAGAAAGTGGTACCACCAAGAAATGTTGTGTTTATGTGAAATACTGTAAGAAGAAGGTTTGTATATGTTTTGGATCATACATCATGCATAGAAAAGCATCTCGGCGTATTTGGTTAAGACAAGTGTGCTTAGAAGATGGAAATTACACCTTCGTGTGGGTGAGAATTGCTTAGTTACGATCTTCAGTAATCTTGGAGACGTTGGGTTGTGGAAAGTCATATGTGGCCAGTTGGTAGCATCTCTGCGCCGTGGTATCCTATGCAAACACACTAACGGTCTTGACGGAGTTGCTACTCTTTTCGTGATTTGTTGTGAGTGTCTTGTACTAGCTATGTTGCACACCATGATATGATATATTGGCACATGAGTTGAGGCTAACGATATACATATATGTACTCCCTATCTTTCTATCTGAAATTATGGTTAGCTCCATGGAGTAGGATTTGGTCTTGATACATATGCATAATGAGTCAGCATATTGTCATGATTATTATGTTATTTAATAAATTATATGTGATGTGATAATATGATTGTATGTGAGAAATATTATATCTGTATTATTTACTATCATTTTCTATACTGCCTTATTGATATTGATGTGGGGGATCTCACCTCTTTGTTGTATTGTATTTGTTTTATTGTATATGTTTAATGAAGACCAAGGAGACAAAGGAGCTGGTAACTCTATTTACCACTAGTAGTGTATCATTTGTTGTGTTTGTCTTAATGGCGGCGAGGCGTCAAGTTCTAGATTTTGTTACCATACAGTTTCACGGGGGGACTAATGCGTGGAGGTTTGACTATGGAAATGAGAGATTTGTGTATGCCAAGGACTTAACTCTTAACCTCAGTGGTACTAGAGTTGGAACTTCTATGTTGACGCAGCATGCTTCAGTGCATCTTGAGTTTACGATGCCTATTTGTGAACTCTGGGGTGGTAGTTTTTACAATTTGTAGGAGGATTCAATGGTATCATCAGCTAGGACACCCGCTAGGCATATGTTATATTCGTCAGGTTTCTTTAATGATGACACCAAGGAAGAGGAGGAGGATCCTGCTGAGGGCTCGAATCCTTAGTTTGGTTTAGGGAAGGTTATGCTTAAGTATTTTATATTTTCATCGTGTGTAATGTATAAATTAATTTTTGGCCTTGAGTATGTAATTTTGTAAATTATTTGCAAACAATGTTTCGTTATGTATATAAGTATGGCAAGTTTACTTTCAATAACGTTTTATGTTTAAAGGTTTTTATTTAATTACAGTTATTCCACAAAAAGAAATTTTAAAATTAGTATTTTTTAAGATTAATTCTTTTACAACTTGGGTAAGTTATATTAGGATTAGTCTTAAAGATACCCTACAGTGAGTGTTACACCGTACATACAATATTAAATCTTTTATAACTTGGATTAAGTTTTATAAGTTTTAGTTTTAAATGTAATGGCCTAGGGAGGGTGTTATACGTTGCGGTGTGAGATGCTGAAATACACCTTGACCTTTCTCTTCCAATGCAACTCTAAGGCTTCAACAATTCTGCATGTTTTGAGCCTTTCCTGCATTAGAGAAATTACCAAGTTAGTAACAATTGCAAATTCACATAATCATATGAAGAATTATACCAGATTTGCTTAAGATATAGGAAGATATCACAATTGAATTCAAAGAATATAAGCTTAAAATCTTCTATATATGTGTAATAACAAGGACTAAGCAATCAATGGAGCACATATATAGGGCATAAATAACTACATTTTATGGAGTTATCACACCTCAAAACCTAGGTCTTTGCTACTCCTCGAGCAAAACAAAGTATGATTAAATATACCTACTTAACAACATATACTTCAACATACATTTAGCATTTATCATGAATTCCAATTTTACTGAAATCACAACTAGTGGACAATGATTGTTTAAGCCCTCAAAGAATGCTAATGCCACATAATCAACTCCACACATATATAATCTTCAACGTGCTAACTTTCAAAGCCTCGTTTCATGCAAATCATATCTTCCGCAAGCATGCAAGTTAAACTTCTCCTAATCAAGTCATAAACATTCGGATAAGTTTATGAACATACATGCATAGGAATCAAATAATCCACAAGATTGTCTTTAAACTCTATCTCTACTAATGTAAATAATAAACAATTGAGGATCAAAAGGGACTTCAATAGCTTGTAATGCAAGGCCAATGGTTATGGGCAAAAGAACAATATGGAAAGGATGTAATACAAATATTGAGAAACATAAACATGTTATTTCAAGACTTGAGCCACCAAGTGAAACTATTAGGGCATTCAAAGTGAACTAATAAGACTCTCCAAAACCATTCTTTCGTTGGTTTTACCTTTAGGATTTTCTTTTCTTTTCTCTTTCTTTTTTTTTTATTTTTCTATTTCTTTCACAACATATGGTTCCTTCAAATTTATTTTTGTAATTGACATGCACAATGCCCCTAATCATTGGACTCACTTCAAGAAATAACATATTATATACTCAACAAACAACGATGGTAGGATAAAGAATACAATGTTTCCACATGCATTAGTATGATTACATGGTAAGGAATATGTAGGTGATGAAAAACATATAAGGCCAAACATTTATCAAGCTTCAAAGGGGACCTATGGATATGATCATGTAAAGGTAAGCTTTTAAAGCTTAATCGGTCCAAACAATGCCCTAATCATTTCCTCAATTATACACAATCTAGGATTTCACTTTAAGAGAGTTTAAATACAATTTCAAAGATAATCAAAACCTCTTCAAACACTATTCATAAACCTTCTCTAGACATACACTCATATCATTTTCAAAGTTATACAGGCATACGAGTGGGATCTAAATCATGCATTTGAAAAGTGACTAGATTGTTTCATCATGCTTCTTAATTGCATATGGTTTCTGTAACATCTTGAATTTAATAACCATAATATACTAACACGGTCATTAGATTCAGACTAGTTACTTCATAGCTATACGATTTTCAATATAACATAATAGCATTATATAAAAAATATGAGCCGCGAATGAATATATATAAATATTACACCACAACTGTATTCCTCATAAATACAATATGTACATTTTAAAAGAAACTACCTAGCTACACTAAGCTAAGCACTCCAAGCTCCTGCTTTTCTTTTTGAAGAACTCGTACCTGGATTTACATGGCAACACAATCGAGGTGAGAAATCACATCTCATTAGAAGTATTCCAAAACTAATAGTTTATACATTCATAAATATTACACATCTACTGAATTAACACTTCAATCACAGAAGCACACAAAAACAACATCTCCATCTCAGAGACACACAACTGCCCATACAGTTGCAATGTTATAAGTTCATGTCATGATAGCAACCACCCATACAATTGCCTTGTTATGCCAAATTATGTCTAGTGTTTATGTCTATACAAATCCTAAGTATGAAATGAGGAATGTTATGAAACCAAGTCCATGGTAATGTCATGAATGCATGAATCCTGAATAAAACGAAGCAAGTCCATCCCAAGTCTCGAACAAGCACTGGAAATCCATCTAGAAAGATAACACTCCAGGTAGTGAAATCCATCAACTACGCGGTCTCAACAAAGAAGAGGAAGTCCATCCTCAAATCACTATAATAGGACGGATACCATCCCCCTTACCTAATCTACATTACCCTCATCTAAGGGGCTCACACATTTTGAACACCCACCGTAGGGTGTCACATTTAAGACTAATACTAATATAACTTACCAAAGTTGTAAAAGAATTAATCTTGTAAAAAAACCAATTTCAAAATTTCATTTGTCGATAACTGAAAATAAATAAAACCTATAAGTACAATATGTAACTGAATAAAACTCACCATAATATACATACATACTAAAACCTTGTTCACAAATTATTTACATAAATACATTGTACTCTAAAAGATAAATATGTACAACATATACATCAAAACATAAAACTGCTTAACTAGAACTTCTAAAGACTAAGAATTTGGGCCCCTGGAAGGATCCTCCTCCTCCTCAGTATCATCATCAAAGAACATCGACGGATACAACCGTCGCCAGACTGGCATCCTAGCAGATGACACCATTGAATCCTCCTATGGGCTATAGACACTACCACCCCAAAGCTCTCGAATAGGCATCGAGAACTTCAAATGAACAGATACATTCATCGACATGACTGGAACCCCATCACGTGTTCCACTAAGATTCATAGTCAAATCCCCGGTATACACAAAACATTTTCAATGGAACCTTGTTCCATTGCAATCGTGAAAATATTTTCAAATGTTTTCTAAATCACATAGGGATTTTTAAACATTTTCTCAATCGCATAGCGATTTTAAATCATTTTCTCAATCGCGTAGCTTAAAAATCACAATTTTGGAATCGCGTAAGATTTTTCTAATATTTTTCACTTGTGTAAAATATTTCTTAGCTTTCTAAACTCATTTTTAAAACTTTCTACATAATGTAGGTATTTTGGCCTTAATTATATTATTTTCTCACTAAAAATCCTTTAAGTGGTATTTTCTACTATTTCTCACAAAAATTGCACTTCCTTGGTTTAATTTGACATTATGGCTTGAAATTTTCTAACGCGCTTCAAAATCCAAAGGGTGAGTTATACGTTAGTAAATTTCTAGTTTTAATTTTAATTCTCATCATAACCTATTTACACTAAATTAATTCTAAAAATTAGTTTACTTACTTTTTACCATTAAATTGAGTTCTTGTTAATTAATTACCTAAGTCTATACTTAGGAAAATGATTTTGGATCTAGAATATCAAATCTTGGCAAGTTGGTCAAAAATCCATTTGTGCTTCATAAACAATATTTATTTATTTTCTATATCATTGTTCTTTGTAAAAACCTTTAATCTAATTTTTTTTCATTAAATCACTTAATCCATATTAGTAAAATAATTTAGAACCTTTTGCTCCAAAATTTGATGTTGAGGCTGTGAGCCTCTAGGGTTCTTTGGAACCTTCATACACTTTCTCATCATGTGAATCACATTCTCATTTATACAATAATCAACATGCTTTCATAATCACATATTCAAGCATATTATCAAAGCTATAAAGCAAACCAATCAAAACCATCACAAATAATGAAAGCTTAAACAATCAAGTGAATAAATCCTTATGGATTTTCCATCACAAACAATTCCATCTCCTCACCACCAACACATGGTTGATGAGGTTAATCCCCTCTTACCTCAAGGAAGACAAAAATCCTTCTTGTTTGGCCTCTTATAGATTTCGTGAATCACTCCAAGAAAATCCTGACAAACTTAAACCAAACCAATAGTGCATAGGTTTAGAAACCATGGATCAATCATGGTTTAGAAACTCAAGAATCAAACTTAGGAACAAGAAATAAGAATTTTATCTTGTAGAGTAGAAAAATCCTAGCTTGATTTCAAGGTAGTAGATGGAAGAACTAGGCTATGTTCCCAACATGAAAAAAATCTTAGAATAGTGTATAGGTTAAGAAAATGAGATTGGATGAAATTAAGAGAAGTTGGATGATGGTTTTGGAGGGTCTGGCCGTGAGCTATGGTGAAAGGAAGGTGAGAGAGAAATTTTAGCTTGGCTTGTTTTGATAGAAAAAGAAGATGAAGATAGAAATGAATGAAGTCGTAAACTCCCCCCCTTGGCCGTGGAGTGCTATAGCATGGAGAGTCAAAGACTTAGCGAATAAGTTTGTGAATGAGCACATGGTGTTGATCACTAAATTGCCATGCTTTTGTCACTTGATTTTCTATTGGTTTAGGCTTAATGAGTCATAACATGAATCACAAATCCTAGAAGGTGCAAGAACCCTCCTTAGCTATGGAACTCAAGGAGAAAGGTAACTAAGTTTTGATTCAATTTGTTTCTAATTATGCTTAGGTTAACTAGTTAGTTCATCGAGTTTCCTGACTAAGTTTCCAAGCCATTTTTGTTGACCAATTTCCATTGGTTTACACTAATATTCAAGCCTTCCAATTAGTTCGCAAAACAAGTCATTAAGACTTTTTGTAAAGGCTATTATCCAATAGACAATAGTTACAGAAACTATTACTCAATGGGCAAAAGTTACTGCTGGCAAGTCAGTAAGTATTGTCCACTGGATAATAAAATATAGAAAATTTTTATTTAATAGATAAACTCTAAAAATTATAAAATTCAGACTGTGCTTCTCGGATTCGGGTTTCGTAAGCTGCCCCAGCTCCGAATAAATCATCGAAGATTTTCTCCGGCCTAAAATTTTTTTATTTCCCAGCTCGAAGTAAATCACACACAAAGATCAAAAATAGTCACAGAACAATCAAACAAATTTACAATGCACAAAAATCATAAAATAGTAAAATCAGGCATTATTGAGAAATAGCAAAATTTCGGGGTGTTACAACTCTCCCCCACTAAAAAAAATTCATACTCAAAATTTATCATATCTTGGAACAATTGTGGATATTGCTCCTTCATTTTATCTTCCAATTCCCATGTAGCATCTCTCATCATTTCGTTCCAAATCACTTTTACCAATGGAATCTCTGTTACCAAATGGCCTCAATACTCAAGAGGGGGTGAATTGAGTATATAAAATATTTTTGCAAAAACCTTGTAAAATGCTTGATTATAAATTTTTGTTGAAGCTATTAAGTGATAGAGATGAATAAATTGATGAGATATAAGGCTTTCACTCACAAATATTACAACCAATCAAGATAGTATTCAAGCAAACTCAATAAAATAATACACAATATTAAAGAGTTGAGTTTAGAAGAACAAACACATGATTTATCCTGGTTCAGCTACTAATCCACTTGTGGCCTACGTCTAGTCCTCAAGTAATCATCCAAAATTTTTCACTAATTCTTCAAGCTTCAACATATGCTTGATAATCTTTACAAGTTGGAGCACTCAACACCTTAGGATAGCTCACCCTTGTGCTTGAGCCTCTTCTTCCAAGGGATACCTCACCCTTTACAAATTGGAGGGTTGCCTCACCCTCTCTTTTACAGTTTATACAAAGTATGAATGATACAAAACTCTCTCAAGAGTGGATAATACAAATTGAAGCTTTTGGGTATAAAGGACTCACACTTCTAAAGCTCAAAAATAGAGTATGATTGAAAGGATAGAGAAAACGTGAATTCAATGCTTAAGAATGTTTTTCAGATTGATTGTCTAACCTTCATAAATGCTGAACAACTTAGTTTTATAACCAAAAGAGATTTAGAGCCGTTGGGGGCAGTTAGAAGCATTAAATGCTCTTTAATAGAGCCATTGTTTGTGTTTGCTGGTTTTCTAGATAATCGGTTAGAAGGAAATCCTAATCAGTTAGTCATTTAAGAATGGTCTCTCACTTATTAAATAACCTATTAGGCAATGAGCCTAGTCGATTAGGCTTCATAAGAAGCCTTTCTACGTGTGTTTTAAAGCCATACTAATCAGTTAGGGAATTGCCCTAATCAGTTAGGCTATTTAGAAAATGAGTTCTAGGACCTTTGTTTAATAGAATAATCGGTTAGCAGACTTGTCTAACCAGTTAGTCTCTTTTTTAAAAAATGGTTCACATGGCTTTGTTAAAAAGGATACTAACCAATTAGTAAAAACACTAACCAGTTAGCATATTCAAAAGATCATTTCACATGCATTTTAAAAAAAACATACTAACCAAATAGGTGAATCACCTAACCGGTTAGCCATTTAAAAAAAAAGGTTCTGACTTGATGAATAAGCAATTAGGTGAAGTCCCTAACTGGTTAGGAGCTCTTGAAAAACATTGAATATTTGCTCTTGATCAAGTCACTAACTTGTTATACCATTAAAAACATTTTGGCTCAAACTTGAACTAATTTTTCACAAGTTTAAATCATGATTTTGCAAAGTCATTTAAGTCAAGTGAAAAGCCATTTGAATGAGCTTAGAGTGAATCCTTAATACCTTAACACAATATCTAAGCCCTATATGCTATTCTTGAATATTCCTGGAGCTTGATCAATGTACATCCATCCTTTCTTGTTTGTAATCATCAAAACCAATTTCTTGAATCAATGCCAATTACATTCTCCCCCTTTTTGATGATGACAAACAACAATTGAGAAAAAGGTTAGTTTTAAAAATTTGAATTCACAAAAGGTGTTAGAGACTTACTCCCCCTCTATTTTTCAAGAGGTGATATTATCAAAGATGCACAACTCTCCCTTAGTTTTGGAATCCCAAGTTCATTTTATTCATTTAACAAATATACCTTTTGGAATTTTACCATGTTTTTCTCAATGGCATGTAAGCCAAAAACATTCCCCCCCTTTTGATATAATCAAAAAGAGCTTTCTAAATAGGAGAGAAGTAATAACATATTCTTAAGCACAAAACCGTTGATATTCAGTAATAAGATTAGAGTATATGCATATCAAGAGAATATTCATGGCAAAACATTGTTCAAATCATACCAGAAGGTATTGACTGCGGGATTTAAGGATGCAAACTCAAGTACAGGTTGTCTTAAGTAATAAATTTCTCGGGAGTCCGAGGTCGATCCACAGGGAATTGATGAAGAAAAATTAATTGAGGTAAGAAGAGAATTTGTCACAACACCAAAAGTAATAAAGCAAGTTCACAAATGAATTTAAGGGCTTGCTTGGGTTAGGAGATCCACTCTTGGTAATAAATTAAAGGTAAGATTATTTCTCTTTATAACTCAATCGAAATCCACACACAACGGAGGTTCCAATCAGAAAATATAACATTCAAAGTTCAATTATATATGCAATCATATTATGATTCCTTTATTTATCTACCAACATTTATAAATGAGTTCAAGCATTCACTGTGCCAATCCTATTGTCTACAATAAATCAAGATCTCCATTAACAAAGAAGGTTTCTAAATTGATTGGAAACAAAATACAACACATATGATGTTCATTTAATAATATATCATTTAAGCATAAGAAATAAAATAATCTAACCTTATTTCATTACTAAGAGCTTCACTCTTTCACCCAAGCAAGATGAAGAATTAGTTACTCATGGATAAGAAGAAGAAAGAGAGAAGAAGAGAAAGATGAACATAACTTCAATTTAGAACAAGAGAAAATTACAACAAAGGAAAACAATAAACAAGCATAACCTTAACTTGTACAAACTAAGCCTAACACTAAGTACTTAACACTTGAGTGCCTTTTATAGAAGAGTAGGGATACAAAATGACAAGGAGAATGATTAAGAGTAGGTGGATTAGTGGGTGGAGTGGTTGGATGATTGGTTAGGTGGTTGGATTATTGAATTAGTGGTTGGATTATTGAGATTCTTTGTCTCCGAAATCATTCATTGCTTAACTCATTGATTCCGTCATTTTTAAGCCAAGTGGTCTTCATGAAAGTTCTAGGAAATTGTCTAAGCTTTCCAATGGCTCTGGAATCACCCAAAAATTCGTCCTACAGCCCAAGATATGACCCAGTTACTACAGACTATTCAGGCCTAGTTTCAGCACCTCTATTTTGACTTTCAAACCCAATATCACCATCAAGGAGCCCGAATCAAGTTTTGTGTTCAACATGAAAGTTGTAGATATGGGTCTTAACTTTCAGATTCCAAATTTTCAGCCCATTTTATATGCCCAAACGCGAATTATGCTCTGATTACTGTACACTATTCAGGTTTCAGACACAAAACTCATGTTCTGTCTTCCAAGCCCAATTAGCTCTACTAGATGTCTGATTGAGACTTTGAGCTCTGCATCAAAGTTGTAGAGTTCTCTCTTATCTTTCCTATAAGGTAAAATTCATAATCATCAGACATTTAGAACTCAAGATATGACCAAAATACAAAAATAATGTAAGACCAAAATAGTGCTGAAAAAATCAATTAAGTCCAATTTGAGTCCAAACTTACAAAACATAACTAGGCTTAATCAATTAAGTACATGGAGAGTGTAAATGACTAAAAATGAGGGTTTATTAATGTATAAAATATGTGATCATCAAATTCCCCCACACTTAGCGTTTTGCACTCCTGGGCAAAACACATAAGACCAAAGTTAGGAGACAAAGAAAAATGACACAGACTCAAAAGCTAAAAACTCTAAAAGACTCGATGAAGCAAGAAGAGCAAACAAGAAATTCAAGGGATCAAAGCATTAATGAGGTAACAATTCTTCACATCTCAAACCAACAAGCAATGAAACTTCAGTTGAAAAGAATGAATCAAGAATGATAGATCCTCACAGAATTCACTCTCAATCTCTCAAGTGTTTAAAAGGTAAGTATTTCACTTTATTCAACCCATGAACAATTGCACTACCATAAGCTTGCTTATCTTCTACTTCTCCGCTACTCAAAACACATGCATACAAAAATTAAGAGGACTTTATTCAAGGTTGTAATGGGGTCATGGTAAAGGAGAGGAGATAATATGGATATGAAAAGATAAATACCAAAGAGAATAAAAGAGCATTATGGTACAGTTAGAGTGGAGAAAATGTTTGAGAACATTCATCATAAAGGACAATCACCAATATTTGACTAATGTTTTGTTGAAGATCAATCTCAAATTGGTGAATTGAATTCATTGTTAGACTTGAACATTCTCCTTTTCTTCCTGTTGTTTCCAAGCATCCACCTTTATTCTGATAATCCTTTGATTGCAACGGTGCTCGATTTTTTTTTTTGATCATTTTGCACACACACGCCCACACTTATTCAAGAACAAGGTCAATGCTCTCTTATTCCCTAAGGTTGGGTAAAAACATGTTTTTTTTCTCTTTTTTTTTTCTTTTTTTTTTGAAGGATGAAATGAGCTTAAAACAAGGAATGGTCAAACAAGTTCAAAGGGGTTACACAATGGAAAATATACAAGGATGGCTATTTGGCAAAGTAGCTGTTTCAAAATGCCTCAATCATATTAATGTATGCATGTGAAAATATAGCCTAAAAAAGAATCAAAGCAAGTTCTAGAGTAACAATTCCATGAGTGAAAATCACACAAGAAAGAAGAGAATGGTACAGATATTCAATCCATTCATCAATAGGCTCAAAATCTCACAAGGCATATTTCTATCATTTTCAATCCACCAATTCAACATCCATAACCAAGCATGTGAAATTTAAGAAAGAAGACAATTTATTCAATCATGCTATGATTCCTGAATTTCAATTGCTTCAAAGGATGTGAGAGTGTCTTCGCTTGAATCTTTCAAAGGAAATTAAAAGACAAAAACTTTGTTACTTCCACAAATCAATACTAATTAATTACTACCTAAAAACTCCTTACTCTGCCACCAATTATGATGCGTCTCAGAAGTAAAATTACTCCTTACTCTGCCATCACTAATTGGTTTAGTAAGTCCATGACAATCATATCATACTTCTCAAACAAAAGAAAAATAATTTTTTTTTTGGGTAAACTATCTTTCCCCCCCAACTGGATCACAACATTGTCCTCAATGTTAAAATATAGATGAGTAGAAGATATTATCTGTTAGAGAAAACTGACACAAATTTAAATAAAAACAAAGTATGATAAATCCAAAGTAAAGGAAAGCTTTAAACAAAGTGTCAAATCTGGCTGTCTTTTCATCCTGCTTCCCTTACTGCTTCCTGCTGACCAATCTATCTGAGCTATTGCTGGATTAGGATCAAAGACCAAAGGTAAAAGAATTTTTTTTTTGGTGACTTCAAGAAAACCATCAGGGTAAAGAAGTCTAGAAACCCCTGAAGGACCCTGCTCAAAGGATCGTCTGTCCAAAACCAAAATACAGCAAAATCATACAAAGATAAAAGAGATAAAATAGCAAATGATGACATACTGTATGTGACTTTCATGGCGTATCTTTATACTACGCGTCATGAGTGCGTGAGTGGCATATATCTTTATACTGCGCGTCACCAGTGCAGTAGACATTCACGAATTTTTTTTTTAAGGACCAGCGTGCAAAGGTCCACCCGAGTCAATGACGGGTCAGCCAAAGGCTGGGGCTCCACAACTAATTAAAGCCATGGTACTCCTTCCGAATCGCCCTTGTTCAGACTTTTTTTTTCTTTTTTTTTCTTTTTCTTCCTTTTTTTTGAATTTTTTTTCATTTTTTTTCATTTTTTTAAAACAAAAAAGAAAACATGAAGAAGAAGATAATATGTATAGATTGTTGTGGATATGGCTCACATCTGCCTCTGGTTTCACGTCTAGTAACGACTTAAATGCCTTCTATGAGTCGAGGATAAGCTTCCCATCCAATTTTCTTATAAATTGGCAAACAGGGTCTTTTAGAGTCAGATTCCCAAGACTGTAGCGTTTTTCTTCATCCTTGAAGAGATTCCACAAATTAAGAAGTTTACGATGCACCAATCCACAAGAATACGTCTCAAGAGTCAATAAGATATCATCTAATGACTCCTTACTCAGTCCATTCTTAATGAAGAAAATTTTATCTTCTCTATTTGCGAAAACCATCCCCAAAGTACGACATCGCTTGTTATAATTCCATCATCCACATTTGTAACAGACTTGTAACCTTTTTGCTCTTCTCCTTTTAGAATACGAACTTCTTCCAAGACCTGGCATGTATGAGTCAAATGAAATTGAAGACTCACCTGCTAGTCGGACCTTTGCTTCAATTATCCAGCGTACATCTTCTGGCATACCTTTGTGTGTTAACAATCTCAATCTTTCACATCGAACTTTGTAAATTTTTTTCAGAGCATTTAGAGGGAGAGAAGGAAAATGTTTTCTTAGGTTTGAAAAAATGACATCCATTTTAAAGGAGAAGAAGGATTCAGTTATTTTGGGAAACTGAAAAACAAACCAACTTGAGAGTCACGGAGTACTGTATCCGCCACTTAACCGGCAACACAAAGAACTCATCAACTTAGTTTTTTCAGAAATGGTTTGAGCCTTTGTCCATTAACTTTAAATACATTACCATTCCTAGGATTCACAATATCTACGGCCCTATGAGGATACACGTGTTTGACAACAAAAGGATCACTCCAGCTAGATCTCAATTTTCTAGGGAATAGGTGCAGGTGAGAATCATAAAGCAGAACTTTTTGACCAATTTCAAAAGATTTTCTCAAAATTGTCTTGATTGTGGATTTTATTGGATTTGTCTTTTGACAATTTTCACAACTTTTGCAAAAAAGTATAACAGTCCTTAAATAAAGTGGGCCAATAAAATCCGCATTGCAAGATTTTCACACCTATTTTCTTTGAAGAAAAGTGACCTCCACATGCTTCTGAGTGACAAAATTTAATGACACTACCTACCTCACTGTCGGGCACGCATCTCTGAAAAATTTGGTCAGGACAATATTTGAACAAGTATGGGTTATTCCAATAAAAAATTTTCACCTCTTTAAAAAATTTTCTTCTATCTTGGTGCGTCCATTGATGTGACATCTTTCCTTCTTGTTCTTCAGTAAGAGATGAGGAAATTACCACAGGAAAGCTTTGCTTTTCTCCCAAAAATGTGTACTTCAACCCAGCAGGTAATGGCTTTAGTTCCGGTGTGGGTACTTCTTCATGGGCATTATCATTCGTGGGTTTTAGCTCTTCGAATTTTGGCTTTCTTCCTTTGTATTCTATTTCCTCTATACAATCAAGCAAATCAAATGAATTAATTAAACAAACTTCTAATGGGTCAGAAGAACTCCCTTTTTGAAGATGATCATCTATAATGGCTTCAATTCCTTCAACTTCCTCATTTTCATCAAGGACTTCCTGTGGTTGCTTGCACATGTTAAAAACATTGAGATCCAGTGTCATGTTTCCAAATGTTAGCTTCACCACTCCATTTCTGCAATTTATCAAAGCATTTGATGTTGCTAAAAATGGACGGCCTAAGATAACAGGAATTGACTTGCAACTATCAACCATAGGTTCAGTATCCAAGACAATAAAATCCACAGGATATATGAATTTATCAACTTGAACTAACACATCTTCCACTATTCCTCTTGGAATTTTAATTGATCTATCGGCAAGTAGAAGAGTTACAGAAGTTGGTTTTAACTCACCCAAGTTGAGTTGCTGATAAACTGAATATGGAAGCAAATTGACACTAGCACCAAGATTAAGTAAGGCTTTTTCAATTTTATGTTCTCCAATAATGCATGAAACTGTAGGACAACCAGGGTCTTTATATTTCAACGCATTATTATTTTGAAGAATGGAGCATACCTGTTCTGCCAAAAATGCTTTCTTTTTCACATTTAATTTCCTTTTAACAATGCACAAGTCCTTCAAATATTTGGCATAAGAAGGAATCTGTTTGATAGCATCTAACAGAGAAATATTAACCTTAACTTGTTTCAAAATTTCAAAAATTCCAGTGTTATGGTCCAATTTCTTTAGATTATTCAATGCTTGAGGAAATGGGGGTGAAGGCGAGAGTTTGGTCTCCTTTGGGTCAACTTCTTCATTTTCTTGGGGAATTGGTTCAACTTCTTTCTCACAAGATTCAGGGATTTGTTTTTCAACAACCTTTCCACTCCTAAGAGTTATCACTGACTGGACTTGGTCCATTTGTTGGTTTTCTGAACCCCCTTATTTAGACTATACTGACCTTTGGGATTTGGTTGAGGTTGAGAAGGAAATTTTTCTTTCTCTTGAATGGTGAGTGCAAAAGAAAGTTTAGCATGAGTGTCTTTTATGTCATTCATGGTTTGATTATTTTGTTTATTAATGGCCTCTTGCTTTTCTATGAATGCATGCAGTGTTTCCTCAAGGTTTTTCCTATATGGTGGGACATAAGGTGCATATCCTTGAGAATTTTGAGAGTCCTGTTGTGCCTGAAGAGGTGGTGGTTGCATGAATTATGACTGAGTATTGTTCCTCCAGCTGAAGTTCGGGTGATTTCTCCATCCCGGATTGTATGTATCTGAAAAAGAAGAAGTAAATGGCTTTTTAAAATTATTCATTGCATTTACTTGCTCATGTACAACTTCTTTAAAAATAGGAATGTTAGGACATTCGTGTGTTGAGTGTCCTAAGTCATCACAAATACCACAAATTTCTTCATTTTGCACAGATTTGATTTCTTTTGCTTTTCTTAATTCCATGGCTTCCACCTTTCTGGCTAAACTGGCAAACCTAGCATTTAGATCTTCCTCTTGACTAAGGTGATATTTTCCTTTATTAGCACTTGCAAGATTAGATCTAATTGAATTTTTAGAAGTGTTAGTACTATGCCAAGATTGAGAATTTTCAGCCAACTGGTTCAAATAGTCTAAAGCTTCATCAGGTTCTTTATCAAGAAACTCACCATTGCACATTGTTTCCACAAATTGTTTAGTTTCAGGAGTTAAACCTTCATAAAAGAAGCTTAGAGTGCGCCATTTTTCAAAACCATGATGTGGGCAAGAATTTAACAAATCTTTAAATCGTTCCCAACATTGAAAATATGTTTTATTTGAATTTTGGAAAAAAATTTGGATTTGTCTTTTCATAGCATTGGTTTTATGTGTTGGAAAAAATTTCTTTAAGAACTCACCTTGCATTTCTTACCATGTGCCAATTGATCTTGGATTCAAAGTGTTAAGCCAAGATTTTGCTTTATCTTTTAAAGAAAAAGGAAACAATTTAAGCTTAACAATCTCTTCAGTACAATTTTGATCATTGAAGGCAATACATACTTCCTCAAATTCTTTCAGATGTAAATATGGACTTTCAGATTCTAAACCATGAAAATTAGGAAGTAAAGAAATCATACCTGGTTTAAATCTAAAATTATTGGCATTGAGTGGAAAGATAAAACATGATGGACTAGAACTTCGAGGTGGTTGCAAATATTCACGCATGGTTCGCAACGGTTGATTTTCATGTTCATCATGTACACTTTCATTGTTAGTCATTGTGCCAATTGTGTGTGATTGTGATTCAAATAAATCAATATATAAAGTACCAGGGTTAATTTTAACTAAACGACCAGAATTTAAATCACGATACCAATTAAGCATAAATACATAAATAACTAAAAATAAATAAACAAAAAATAATGTACAAGCTGGCGATGTCACCCACCATTAAATGTTAACAGGGATGGGGTAATAAACCAACCACCAAAAATATATATATATATATATATATATATATATATATATATATATATATATATATATATATATATATATATATAACAAAGGTAGGGAATAAACCAACCACCTAAAAATTAAAATTAAAATTAAAATAAGGTGCGGAAAAATAAATAACAGAAAAGTAAAAGGGAGAGTTTCCCCCACTAAGTTAATGCGTAAAATAAAAGGGAGAGTTACTCCTACTGACGAAAAAAAATGACGAAAATAAAAAAAATTTAAAAAGCACAAATAAATGACATAAATATAAAAGTTAGAAAGTTAGTATCAAGTTAGTAAGTTAGAGTTAGATAGTTAGAAAGTTAGAGAGTTAGTAAAGAAACCGAAGGATCGGCAAGCCGATCTTTTGCTCCGGTGAGGGAGAAGAGAGAATAGATTTTATTAAAGAAAACAAACCTCAATAAATCAAAACTTCAAATCAAGTCCCCGGCAACGGTGTCAAAAACTTGATTGCGGGATTTAAGGATGCAAACCCAAGTACAGGTTGTCTCAAGTAATAAATTTCTCGGGAGTCCGAGGTCGATCCACAGGGAATTGATGAAGAAAAATTAATTGAGGTAAGAAGAGGATTTGTCACAACACCAAAAGTAATAAAGCAAGTTCACAAATGAATTTAAGGGCTTGCTTGGGTTAGGAGATCCACTCTTGGTAATAAATTAAAGGTAAGATTATTTCTCTTTATAACTCAATTGAAATCCACACACAACGGAGGTTTCAATCGGAAAATATAACATTCAAAGTTCAATTATATATGCAATCATATTATGATTCCTTTATTTATCTACCAACATTTGTAAATGAGTTCAAGCATTCACTGTGCTAATCCTATTGTCTACAATAAATCAAGATCTCCATTAACAAAGAAGGTTTCTAAATTGATTGGAAACAAAATACAACACATATAATGTTCATTTAATAATATATCATTTAAGCATAAGAAATAAAATAATCTAACCTTATTTCATTACCAAGAGCTTCACTCTTTCACCCAAGCAAGATGAAGAATTAGTTAATCATGGATAAGAAGAAAGAAAGAGAGAAGAAGAGAAAGATGAACATAACTTCAATTTAGAAAAGAGAAAATTACAACAAAGGAAAACAATAAACAAGCATAATCTTAACTTGTACAAACTAAGCCTAACACCAAGTACTTAACACTTGAGTGCCTTTTATAGAAGAGTAGGGATACAAAATGACAAGGAGAATGATTAAGAGTAGGTGGATTAGTGGGTGGAGTGGTTGGATGATTGGTTAGGTGGTTGGATTATTGAATTAGTGGTTGGATTATTGAGATTCTTTGTCTCCGAAATCATTCATTGCTTAACTCATTGATTCCGTCATTTTTAAGCCAAGTGGTCTTCATGAAAGTTCTAGAAAATTGTCTAAGCTTTCCAATGGCTTTAGAATCACCCAAAAATTCGTCCTATAGCCCAAGATATGACCCAATTACTACAGACTATTCAGGCCTAGTTTCAGCACCTCTATTTTGACTTTCAAACCCAATATCACCATCAAGGAGCCCGAATCAAGTTTTGTGTTCAACATGAAAGTTGTAGATATGGGTCTTAACTTTCAGATTCCAAATTTTCAGCCTATTTTATTAGCCCAAACTCGAATTATGCTTTGATTATTGTACACTATTCAGGTTTCAGACACAAAACTCGTGTTCTGTCTTCCAAGCCCAATTAGCTCTACTAGATGTCTGATTGAGACTTTGAGCTCTTCATCAAAGTTGTAGAGATCTCTCTTATCTTTCCTACAAGGTAAAATTCATAATCATCAGACATTTAGAACTCAAGATATGGCCGAAATACAAAAATAACGTAAGATCAAAATAGTACTGAAAAAAATTAATTAAGTCCAATTTGAGTCCAAACTTACAAAACATAACTAGGCTTAATCAATTAAGTACATGGAGAGTGTAAATGACTAAAAATGAGGGTTTATTAATGTATAAAATATGTGATCATCAGGTATCAAAGTCAGACTAATGTTTAGGGATAAGCTATCAGCATACTTAACAGATAAACGATATGATTAGATTAGCATAAGCATAATAAAGAAATTGAAATGCTCTATGCCTAAGTCCCATGATCCTCATGTTGTGGATAACGACGCTCAAACCTATCCAAGCGATCTTCCATAGCACTCAAGCGATCATAGATGACAGTGTTGCTATGTTCTTGATATGTTTGAAAACTCACAATCCAGGCTTCAATACTCACTTGCATGTTTGCAATGGCTTTTAGGATGCGGTTTTCATTTGTGGCACGAGCTTCTTCCATAGGCTCATCAGGTTCTGCTACTGTTGGCTTCTCGCGTAAACCCATACACCATTTACCTTCTTAAGTTGCATTCAGTTGAAGGAGGCTAGACCAAATTTGTTGTGGCCAGCAAGATCAATCACACTATCTTCATAAAGATTAAGCTTGTATTGATCCAAGATTTTTGCAATAACCAGAGCATAAGGAAGGTCCATCATTAGCTTATCCTTGGCCTTCATCATGTAGTTCATGATTAAAAATGGCCAATTGATGTGTAGCCTTTGTTTCATTGCCAACATTAAGAAAATGTCTTCTTCTTCCACCAAGGCATAATTGCTAGCCTGTGGAGCTAGAATGTGTGTCACAATATAAAGAAGAAGTTGGTCTTGTGGATTCAAGTAGCCAGCAGTGAAACTTTTCTTGTCTCCAATATGGATATCAGGTCGAAGCATGCTTGCAAGAGCTTCACTTTTATTCCAATGATTATGAGTTACTACTATCCTATGCCTTTTTATATTAGAAATTAAGTTGCTACCCGTAATACTCATATTGCAGAAGTATACTTTAGTAGCTTCAAGATAATAGTACTTACTTGGAGCATAGACAAAGTTTTTCAGGCCATGATATTCTAAGAGTTCGGTGAGAAATGTGAAACCTTCTTGAATGAAGAATTCCCAGTCCATGTGCTTGGGCTAGATGATATTCCTAGCTTGAAACTCCAACTTGTATTTGTGCATTTGCTTCTTGTGAGAGAAGAATTTTCTGTGGTCCAAGCTAAGATGAATGTCAAAATCAAATTCAGGGACTGGAGGTTCATTGGTTACCGATGGATTTTTGGTTCGTGCCCTTTTGGGGTGTGTAGAGCTACTTACCATGGATGACAATGGAGGTTAGGTCACGATTTTAGAGAGAGAAAGAATGAGAGAGGGTGAAAAAGTAGGAGAAAATAGAGATTCTAATAAGTGAAAAATGAAGGAAAGTGATGGAAATATGTTTAGACTGATGAATTTGTGTTGGATTTGTGGTAGGGAAGGTGGTTGAGAGAATAAGTAGTGGTGTGGTCACGGTTAGGAGAGAGAAACCTTGAAAAGATAAGAGCTTGGAAGAAAAATGGAGGTTTCAGATTGGTGGAAGGTGAAGGATCCGATTTGTTGATAATTTCAGTATTTTGAATGCATTATAGTTGATCTAATTGGATTCCATTTGTGCTCAATTGATAACATTTGCATAAGTTTATGACAATTACCTTAATTGGAACTTTATTGTGAAACTTTGCTTAAATATGTTCATAAACACTCATAATTGAATTGCGCTTTGCAGGAAACCCTTGAGTGTTGGAGTACATTAGCCTTAAACTAGGCTTGCTACCCATGTGAAGGAAGAGCCAAGGATTCATGTAGATCAATACCACTTCTTGAAGCAAGGGAAGAAGAGTGTTTGCTGAGAATTCCAGCTGAATTTGAAGAAAGTCAACAACATGGCCCATGTCATAAGACACGGGGTAATCCATGTATTCCTCTGGTACCACAAGAAGTTTCCAGTCATGAATTTGCCCAACATGGCCTATGTCATTTGACACGGGGTAGGCCGTGTATATTTCTGATATGATAAGGGAATCTAGTTTTTGAGCTTTGACTAACCACACGGCCCGTGTCATCTGACACGGGGATGGCTATGTATCTCTCTAGTATCTTAAGATGGTTTAGTTCTGAGCCAATTCGACCACATGGCCTATGTCATATGACACAGGGTATGCCATGTAGTCCTCTGAATTCTGAAATACCTAAGTTTATAAGTGCAGAGTCAGACACAGGGTAGGCAGTGTCATATGGCACAGCCCATGTCTGCGAATCAGAAACTTAACTTCGTATTTTGAGGCAAAATTAGGGGCCCAAAGGTATAAATAGGATTGACTAGGACTCATAAGGCAGTTCTAAACTGAAAGCCGTTAGAGAAAAGAAGAGGATTCAAGGAACAAGAAAGGGGGAGATTGGATCAAAGATTAGAGATTCAGGTTCGAGCAATCGGAGATCGATTAATCTTACTCATTGAAAACTAGTTTGATCTTCAATTTTCTT
The DNA here is from genome assembly GCA_029884605.1 of Ormosia emarginata. Classification (NCBI taxonomy): domain Eukaryota; kingdom Viridiplantae; phylum Streptophyta; class Magnoliopsida; order Fabales; family Fabaceae; genus Ormosia; species Ormosia emarginata. The sequence goes on from JAQQTP010000079.1 coordinate 8,185,905, forward strand.
TCGCTCTTTCATTCTTGACTATGTTTCTATTTTGTTTTAATTTTGATTTTGAATTCCCCATGTGCGGCTAAACTCCTATTTAGTTAACGGAGGATGAAACTCTAGTTTTGGTTATGTAAATTTTGCATATTCTTTTTTTTCAATACAATTGTGTTTTTATTCATATGTTTCTGATCTCAATTCAATATAAAGGTTTTTATATTCTTGCCAATTTAGAAAGTGGTAAAAACTAGGATTACTATGCGCAGTTGCAGTGGTAGAACTAGTGGAACATATGATCTAAGTAATTTAAACTCAGTGTGTGATTGAATCTTAGTGTGATTGGTTTTCTAAATCTTAATACAATCAATAGGTAGGTACAAGAGCGGTTGCTTTGCAAATAACTATTGATTAGGGATTAATTTGTGTGGTTGCTAAATTAACCAATATTTAAGGAAAACATATATTAATCTCACAATAGCGTAAAAACATAATTGATTATATTGAGATAAAGGTTATGTGGATTTACATGATCATATAAACCTAGTAGTGGATTCTATCTCTTAACCAATATCCTCAAATTGGAAATTCAAATCGTATTTATTTTGTTATTGTTTTATCTTTGGTTTCTGTTTTAGCTTGAATTAACAAACCCCTTTTTATTGTTTATTGTCACTTAGAGTTTAAATTAGGATTCAGTTAATAGTATTAATTGAGTTAGTTCTCTGTGGACCGACCCTTGCTAACTACAACTGGTTGCAAGGTTTTTATTTTTGGTGGGACTTGACAACTATTTTTAATCTCAATTTTAATTCACAATCCACACCACACCAAATTTAGGCGCCGTCGCTAGGGAACTAATTGTTCAATTGCACTATTAGTTTGTTTCCTATTTTTCACTCTGTTTTTATTTCAGTTTTTAATTATTTTCTTCTTTCTTTCTGACTATTTTGCAGGTGTTCATGTCCAGTGGTGAAGTGAATGAGCAATTGAGGAATCTAAGGCATTACTTTGAACAAGTCAGCTCACAGTTTCCTCTTCAATTCACACCTGCTGACGTTGAAGCTACCCGCCATATAGATTTATCCAATTCTAAGACATTTTCTGAAACATCTCAAGAAGTGGTGATGACAGAGAATACCTTAAGGGCATTGGGTGCTCCAGATTTAGACCAACAATCTCTTTGTATTGAAATTCCAGACACTGAATGGGCTTTTGAGTTGAAGTCTGGTTTAATCCACCTTTTACCATCCTTCAATGGATTAGCTGGAGAGGATCCTAACAAGCATTTGAAGGAGATACATGTGGTTTGTTCCAGCATGAAGCTTGCAGGAGTTTTAGTAGAACAAGTCAAGCTCAGGGCTTTTCCATTCTCGTTAAAGGATTTTGCAAAGGAATGGTTGTATTATTTTCCACCCAAATCAATCAATTATTGGCAAGACATGGCTCGCGCTTTCTTGGATATCTACTTCCCTGCCTCTAAGGCCGCTACCATTCAAAAAGAAATTTGCAGAATCTAGCAAAGGCATGGGGAATTGTAACGCACCTAGATCTAATAACCGCAGCACAATCGTCATTACACCACAGCCATTAAACCCAAGCATGTCACAACCTCAATAACAGAAATTTTTCAAAATTTAAAGTTATTTCCGTAAAATGCATAAATGATAATTACGAGCCACGATATGAAATATAGTTATATTGACTTACAATCCAAATACAACATCAGTTTAATATAAAATACATATCCGAAACACATGCATAAATAAGCTTACAACAATATTTAAACTTAGGTTTTACATAACTACCATATAAAAGTTCGACCTTCCCTGAAATCTAACACATGGAGGGAATCGTCCTGCACCTGATCTTGTGCTTCATTTCCAATAGGTAATACTCGTCCCTATGACATGTCCAAATGGATAGGAGCACAAACATGCGTCATAACCGAAACCTCTCTAGAGAAAAGGTGGCTGTTACTCCACATCTCCCCAATGGTATAGGGAACTCTACACGTATAGGAACATAAGAGATGTTCGTACCAGCTCCAGGATCATTACCACTTTGAAGTAGAGTTACGTCCCCAATGTAAGTAACACGCCCTGCGTCACGGTTGAAATGCCAGGCTTCCGAACCTTCATGAAACTGTATCCACGTGCGAATAAGAGGAGGTTATACAGATGCCATCACAAGGAAACAGAAGTCGATCCTCAGAACTTAACTAATTGAATTCAACTTGCACTCTTCACAGTCTTTATCCAACACGACATAAAACAGGGTAATACAGTAAAAAGGTGAGACACCCATCTTTCATTACCATTACGACAGTAAGAAAACAACACAGCGCAGGGCGCCCACAAAGCAATACAGTTCATATATTTATTAATAACAACAGTAATATTTATAGTAAAAGCAGAACAGCAGTAAGCAATAGCAAGAATCAACAATAACAGATAGATCACAACAATATTTCCAGTAATCAGCACATCAATCAAATAATTATTTACAGAAGTAAAACAGTTACTTTCACAGTCACAAGTGTTCATGCTCAACAATTTATAAGACCGACAATGAACAGTGCATAATGCATTATGGTACCACAAATCCTACTCCATGGAGCTAGACATCAACATTTTTGGAGTGAATGATCAAGGAGTAATGCCAGTATATCGTTAGCCCTTAAAAATAGTGTGCTTCATCTCATAAAATATTTGCACAACAATGGCTTATACATGACATCTCAACAGTTGATCGCGATATAGGACAACGTCTCAGTCCAGATCGTCGGTGTGTTTGCATTGGTCTACCCCATGGCACAGAGGAGCTCTTAACTATCCATGATGAGGCACCTGCACCCCGAAGCCCCTAGGGCCAACCACTATGACCCTACGCTTAGTCTATTTGCACCCACACATAGGTGTTATTCAAACTCCTAGGCATACACCACCTTTCTCAAATATGTCCAATGAACAGTATATATGCATGACAACTCAATGTACATTATGTATGTTTATCAATGATACATTTATCATATACAATACCACAATGGTATATAATCATTCTCAATGTCAATACATCATAGTAATGATACATTTATCATATGCATAGCCTCAATGGCACATGAGCATTCTTCAATATCAACATATCATATCAATAATACATTTATCAAAAGCATTGCCTCAATAGCACATGAACATTCCTCAATATCAACATATCATATATCTCATCAAGTACTAAATCAACAAGTACTTAGCCCTACATAAGGGACCCATAACAACATAGAACCAATTTCCAACATCAATATATATTCATGGTTTATCAATTATCACCATTTCATATTATAGAATTCAACCTTTACAATGTTTTGTGTCTCGATCAATTATGAAATTCCTTAGGTTAAATAACTCTTAAAATCCATGACTCTCTTAAGAGTCACTAATCAATTAATTTTCTTTCACCTCATTATGGGTTATGCCCTTTTCTAGGTCCTTGATTACTAAAGATGCACCAAGGCATCACTTGCATCCAATTTTTACTCTAAAACCGTGGCCTCTCAAGGCTTTCAAGGCTCCAATTTCCTTCCATTTTATGTATTAATCATTTAATACTAAATCAAATTTACATCCCAAAGTTCTTATCAAAACCGTGACTTCCATAGGTGTTTAGAAAAACTAAATTTTTCATAATCAATTCCATTATGATCATCAATTCTTTAATGTCCAATTACATGAGTGTTATTACTCACTAGTTTAATCCAAACTCTTATTATTTTGGGTCAAAACCATGGCCCCTCAAGTCTTCAAATTTCCAAATTAATTCCTTTTTATGCACTAGTCTCTTGACATCAAATCACTTAAATTTTGTTCACCCAAAATCAATTCAATCCCTCATGGTTCCAAGCCAAAATCATGGCCTCCCTCTTGGGTGTTAAACCCTTAAAACTTTCCATTCATTAATTTTAATATTATCATTCAACCTTTAATTACATAAGCTTCATTTCACTTGTGTACAAAAATCAATTTACAACCTAAATTTATAGTAAAAACCGTGGCACCATGTTAGGGTAGGAAACTCCAAATTTTTCATTTAACAACCCTAACATGATCAAACATATTTAACACATCCAATACATTCAAAATCATTATCCAAGCATTAATTTCAATCAAGGATACGCAAACATGCAAAATCACCAAACAAAGTAAGCATACAAAGATGGATTCCTCCATCAACAAACACACCAAAGTCTCCTCACCACCAATAATGGTTGAAGTGAGTAATCTCTCTCTTACCTTAAGGAAGAACACGGAAATGGGCTCTTACTTCCTCTATGGTGATTTTGGTTTTGGGGTCTCCAAGAACCCTAAAATCTCCAACACAAAGAATCAACATCAAGCTTGGTAAAGGATGGATCTTTGGTCTCCAATGAGACCATAGAACATGAAAATGAAGAGAAGAAGGAAGAAAAATGCAACCTTTACCTTAAAGCTTGAAGCTTTGTCTTGGATGGCAATGGAGGAAAAGTTGGTTTTTGAAGAAAACCCTCCAAATAGAAGTTGTAGATGAGGTTAAGAGGAGTGTAGAAATGGAGTTAATGGAGAGAAAAGTGAAGAGAAATGGTCCCTAATGGGGCTGCAAATTTCATAGGGGAGAAGAGGAAGAAGAGAGAAAGAAGAGAGAAAATGGAAGAGGAAAGCTAGAAAGAGAAAGTGCTGTGAAAAATGAGAGATATTTTGAGTGATGCGTATTAGGTGGGGAGGCAAAATTTTTTGCCTCCCAAGGGCAAGCATTACCGCGGCTATAGAGGGAGAGAAGGGGAGAATTTTTTTGCTTCCCCAACAAGGCAAGGGTAGCTTGGTCATTTGTGGCTAAAGCTTCTCAAAGAAACTTTGGCTAAAGTACACCAAATTTGAATTAAAGTGGATTTGATTTGACATAAAGTGGATTGCATTAGGATAAGGTGATAGGGTTTCTAATACATGCTATTATCCAATGGACAATTGTTACAGTTGACAGAAGTCAGTATTAATTGTCCAGTGGATAAAATTTTACACAGTGATTTTTCATCCTGTCAAATGAAATTTCTCAAAAAACGTGAAATCTCGTAAATCATGTCCAATCTCGGGTTTAGTAAGATCCCCTATCGACGTTTCCACAGATCAAGGTTCTCGGAAAAAATATCTCATTTTCTCGGGCTTACTCAGTTTGCACACAAATCGAGAAATAATATTACAATATTCCACGTTTTCAAAAAATCTAGAAAAATTCTCAAAAATCACAAATATTATAAAATAATTATTTATCAAAAAATTATTGATTTTCGGGATGTTACAGGAATCACTTCATGATTACTGGGAGAGGTTTAAGAGGTTATGTGCTAGCTGCCCCCAACATCAAATTAGTGAGCAACTACTGATTCAGTACTTTTTTTATAAAAGGCTTGCTAGTGATGGATCGCAACATGATTGATGCTGCTAGTGGAGGAGCGTTGGATGATAAGACTCCTCAAGAAGCTAGAAACTTGATTGCAAGAATGGCTGCAAACACCCAACAATTCTTTACCAGGAATGACATTGAAGTGCGAGCAGTAAAAGAAGTGGATACAGTTAGCTTGTAATAGTAGATGGCCCAATTGACCACCATGGTTCAAAAACTAATGGATAGTGGAAAAGCATCAGTCAACGCTTGTGGGATTTGTTACTCTCCTAAAGACCCCACTGATATGTGTCCCACTCTACATGAGGACACAAATGAGGAAACAAAGGCAGTAGGGGGATATTCTGACACTTCTAAAAATTACAATCCGTACTCCAACACATACAATATGGGTTAGAGAGATTATCCTAACTTCAGCTATGGCAAGCAACCCCAGAGTCAACCCCCGACTCAAGGACCTCCAGGGTTTCAACAGAGGCAAGCACTATTCCCTCCAAGGCAACAACAAGCCCGAGCTCCTAGGCAACCTGAACCTTCATTGGAGGATTTAATGAGACAGATGGCCACCAATAACATTCAGTTTCAATAAGAAACAAGAGCCACCATCAGTAACTTGCAGAATCAGGTGGGGCAGTTAGCCACCAAGATCAATAAGGTTCAGAGTCATCTTTCTGGGAAATTTCCCTCATAACCGGAGGTGAATTCAAGGGAAAATGCTAGCGCTATAACCTTGCGAAGTGGGAAGACATTGGACAAACCCACATCTCCTCCACAAGTCACTGAAGACAAAGCTCAAAAGCCTACGGAGGTAGAAGAGGAGGGACCCAACTCTAAGGCCCCTAAGGTAAGTATTTCTGAACCACTCCCTAAATATGTCACTAAGGCCCCTTTTCCTAGTCGATTGGTTAAAAATAAGAAAGAAGAGATAGATAAAGAGATCTTAGAGACTTTTAGGAAGGTGGAAGTTAACATCCCTTTGTTAGATACCATTAAGCAAATGCATAGATATGCTAAATTCTTAATAAAATTATGCACTAACAAACAGAAGTTAAAAGGTAATGAGAGGGTCCAAGTGAGAGCGAATGTTTCAGCTATTTTTAATAAGAAACTCCTAACCAAGTGTAAGGATCCTGACACAATCACCATACCCTACACAATAGGTAACAAAAGGTTTGAAAGGGCAATGTTAGATTTAGGTGCATCTATAAATGTCATGCCTTATTCTATTTATGCATCCTTATATCTTAGTCCTTTAGAACTAATTAGTGTTATCATTCAATTGGTTGATAGATCTAACGCATACCCGAAGGGAGTTGTTAAGGATATGTTAGTGCAGGTGAATGAGTTAGTGTTTCCAGCAGACTTCTATGTGCTGGACATAGAGGAAGATAAATCTCCCAACTCTGCTCCTATTTTGTTGGGAAGACCTTTCTTGAAAATTACGCGGACAAAGATTGATGTGCACTTAGGGACCCTGACCATTGAATTTGATGGAGAATTAATCAGATTCAATATTTTTGAGGCCTTGAGATACCCGAGTGATGTGCAATCTGTTTGTTTGATTGATTCCTTTGATGCTTTTGATTCTTTAATTTCTGTAGCTTTCGAGTCTAATCATTTTCATGCTCTTGATACTGTTTTGACTTGCAGCTTAGATTTGCAAGAAGAAAAGAAAGTTGATGCAAGCACGTCATGGAGCAAAGATGTCCAAGAGGTGGTAGCAGCCATGCATGTGCTCTCTTCCACTTCAGAAGGATATGATGTTTCATATGTTGAGCTACCTGTTACTACTGATGCACCTAAACCTTCTGTTGTGCAAGCACCGGAGTTGGAACTCAAAGAATTGCCAGCTCATCTTAAATATGTATTCTTGGGAGAGAAGGACACACTTCCAGTGATCATTGCTAAGTCACTCACCCAAGAGCAAGAAGAGAAATTGGTGGCTGTTTTGAAGGCGCATAAGACAACCATTGGTTGGACTATAGCGAATATCAAAGGGATTAGCCCCTCCATTTGCATACATAGAATCTTAATGGAGGATGGGGTTAAACCAATGAAAGATCCCCAGAGGAGGTTGAATCCTCCTATGATAGAAGTCGTGAAGAAGGAGATACTGAAGCTCCTAAGTGTGGGGGTGATCTACCCTATCTCTAACAGTAAGTGGGTGAGCCCGGTTTAGGTAGTACCAAAGAAATCGAGAATTATTGTGGTATGAAGTGCTGAGAACGAGCTTATTCCTACTAAGTTACAAACAGGGTGGCATGTGTGCATTGATTACAGAAAATTAAATGCAGCTACGAGAAAAGACCACTTTCCTCTGCCTTTTATTGATGAAATGTTGGAGTGATTAGCTGGTCACACTCACTATTACTTTCTGGATGGATTTTCAGGCTATAATCAGATTGCCATTGCTCCAAAAGACCAGGATAAGACCACTTTTACTTACCTTTTTGGTACTTTTGTTTATCTACGAATGCCTTTTGGACTGTGTAATGCACCTGGGACATTTTAGAGATGCATGATGAGTATATTTTTTTTATTACATAGAGAATATTATAGAGATCTTCATGGATGACTTTAGTGTGTTTGGGATTGGCTTTGAAAGTTGTTTGGAGCATTTGCAATTGGTTCTCAAAAGATGCATTAACACTAACCTTGTGTTGAATTGAGAAAAATGCCACTTCATGGTGGAAGAGGGTATAGTGTTAGGTTATGTAATCTCTGCTAGGGGAATCGAGGTGGATAAAGCTAAGGTAGAACTTGTGCACTCCTTGCCCCCGCCCACTAGTGTGAGGGAGATTCGCTCATTTATTGGTCATGCAGGGTTTTATCGGAGATTCATCAAGGACTTCTCCACGATATCTTTACCCCTTTGCACACTGCTTCAGAAAGATATCCCATTTCATTTTGATGAAAGATGTATGGAAGCTTTCACCAAACTCAAGGAGTTGATGACTACAGCGCCTATCATTATACCATCTAATTGGGAGCTACCATTTGAGATAATGTGTGATGCCAGTGACTTTGCGGTTAGGGCCGTCCTAGGATAGCGAGTTGATAGGGTTCCATATGCCATTTACTATGCCTCAAGGACCCTAAATGATGCTCAATTGAATTACTTTACAACTGAGAAAGAACTTCTAGCTGTGGTTTTTGCTTTGGAAAAATTCAGATTGTATCTAATTGGTTCCAAAGTGATTGTATTTTCTGATCATGCAGCCTTAAAGTATCTTCTAGCAAAGAAGGATGTGAAACCTAGATTGCTCCAATGGATTTTGTTGCTCCAAGAGTTTGACTTAGAGAATAGAGACAACAAGGGGAGCGAAAACTTGGTAGCGGACCATTTGAGTCGGTTGGTGACTGAAGAGGAGGAGATACCTATCCAAGCGAGTTTTCTGGATGAGCAATTAATGGCCATTGAGCTTATAATACCTTGGTATGCTGATATTGATAACCATTTGGCTACTAATGATTTTCTGGAGGGCCTGACCAAAGCACAATGAGATAAGCTAAAGAGTGAGTGCAAGTACTACATCTGGGATGATCCTTACCTTTGGAAGCATTGTGCAGATCAAGTAATTCAGAGATGTATTCTAGACTCAGAAACTCACTCCATACTTTCATTTTGTCATACCTATGTATGTGGAGGACATTTTGGCATGAAGAGGACAACCAACAAAGTACTTAACAGTGGTTTCTATTGGCCCACGATTTTTAAGGATGCTTATAACTTTTGCAAGTCATGTGACCGCTGTCAAAGGACAGGTAATATTGGCCTGTGGAACCAAATGCCTCAAACTCCAATAATCTTTGTGAAAATCTTTGATATATGGGGCATTGACTTCATGAGACCATTCCCTCCTTCATTCGGCTTCTCATACATTCTTTTAGCTATTGATTATATGTCTAAATAAGTGGAAGCTAAGGCCACCAAAGCTGATGATTCTAAAACTGTCGTGGATTTTGTGAAGTCTACCATTTTTTCCAGATTTGGAACTCCAAGGGCCATCATTTGTGATCAAGGGACTCATTTCTGCAACAGAACATTTGAGGCCTTTTTGAAGAAATATGGTGTGGTGCACTGGACTTCTACTCCCTACCATCCACAGACGAATGGACAGGCTGAAGTGTCCAATCGGGAAATCAAGTCCATCCTTGAAAAGATTGTGAATTCAACATGCAATAATTGGATTATTAGACTTGATGATACACTATGGGCCTATCGAACTGCATACAACACCCCGATTGGCATGTCACCATTCCAATTGGTGTATGGGAAGCCTTGTCACTTGCCAGTGGAACTAGAACATTGATCTTACTAGGCTGTTAAGCAAGTTAACATGGATTTGGAAGGTGCTGGAAAGCACAGGAAACTCCAATTGCAGGAGTTAAAAGAGTTGAGGAATGAGGCCTTTGAGAGTATCCTCACCTAGAAGGCCAAAACCAAAGCATTCCATGATCATATGATCTCCAGGAAAAGTTTCAACAAAGGCCAAAGAGTGTTGCTATACCAATCCAAACTTGAATTGTTTCTAGGGAAGCTACATTCTAAATGGATTGGAACATTTGTAGTGATAGTTGTTTCTTCTTCTGGGGCAGTAGAGATCATGAACGAGGCATCTGGAAAGACATTCAAGGTCAATGGACATCGTCTTAAGCCTTATCATAAGCTTCGAGAGCATGCAGAAGTCGAAGCAATGACCCTTCTCCATCCTGATTATGTTGAACACTGAGGAGTGGTACAATGTCAGGCTGCAGACATTAAACCAAGCGCTTATTGGGAGGCAAACCAACCAGATTTGTTTTCTTTCCCTTTTTTATTTTATATTATTTTCATGTTATTCTTGTTTAGCTTCATAGTTTGGCCCATTTTGCTGTGTTCTTTGCCTATTGATTCTTGCATCTTTGTAATTATTTGTGTTTTTCCACACTGGACTTAAGATTGAATGCATAAGTACTTGTTTTCTGCGTAATTGGGGTCTATATAAGAGTTTGAATGGTTGATATCTTTGTGAAATAGTGATCTCTTGGGTTTTTGGTGTGATTTTTCTAGTTTGTTTAAACCCCAGTTGTTACTGAAGACAACACGGGGTGGGCCGTGTCAAATGACACGACTCGTGTCCATATATCAGAGGACCATTCTGCAGGTCCAGTGGCTCACAGAGCCAAACACGAGTATGACCGTGTCATATGATATGGCCCGTGTCCTCAAAATGGGCAGCCATTGCCTTTCTAGAGACTAACACGGTCTGGGACGTGTCATGTGACACGACCCGTGTTGGTGTGAATCAGAGGGCCATGCATATAACAGAGAAGCACACAAGGTTGGCTATGTTAAACGACACGGCCCATGTTTTTGTGAGGCTTTCCCCACCTCTTTCACAGAGGGTTACACGGGGTAGGCCATGTCAGTTGACATGGCCTATGTTTTCGTGGGTTAGGTTACTTCCCCTTTTACAGAGGAGGACACGGGGTGGGCTGTGTCATATGATACGGCCCGTGTCCTTGCATCAGCATTCCTAAAACCCCAATTAGGATTCTCTTTGGGCAATTTCAGCCCTTCTTCCTCTTCCTCCTGCGCAGCCCCCCCTTTCCCCCTTTTCTTCCCCATTCCCTTCAAACCACCACAATCCCTCTCAATTTCACCTTTTTCATCCTTCTCTCCCTTCATTCTCCTTTTCATTACCACCACCCTCATTCTCTATTTCATGTTCCATACACCGTTACCCTTCCATTACCACCATTTCCCAACTCTTTACCGGTTCCTATGCATACCACCTTCCTCTATCTTTCTCCACTTCTTTCTTTCTACCCTCCACCACTCTACCCCTGCACAATGCCTCCTTGCAAGTGCACTAAGATGCAAGCAAGGAAGGAGGTTCCACCTCCCCCTCCACCACGTGTTCCCTCCCCACCTCAGGTACCTGCTAATCCTATTGATAGAAAGGAAGTTGTTGCCACTAGGTTCCTAGTTGAGGGCACCTTAAGAACCATAGGATTATATGATGAGGTTTTCATATTGCGGGGTAGGATAGGATGGGTAGAATTTGCAAAATTGAGCAAACCCACTTATGCTGAGCTGACTAGGGAATTTATTTTCACTTTTTCTTGCAAATTACACCCTTTGAGTGACTAAGCTCAGTGGCCTGTGAGATTACCTTTAACCTTTTAGGCTCACCTTGCATATTATATATCCACTAATTCAGTGCCATTTTTGGTTTCCCAGTTGGCCACAACTGTCTCCTCCTTGAGTTTAATCTTGATCATGTTTGGACCACTCTGACTGTTGTTGGGTCAGGTACCTATAACCCTTCGAAATCTAAGGCCTCCAAACTTTGGTCCCCTGCTCATAGATATATTGAGAAATGGTTGGCTAATACCATCTGTGGTAGAAGGGAAAGTCAGGGAACCATTAGTCACCAGGAGTTATTTTTCTTGCATTGCATGATCCATGGGGAACCTGTCAATAGGGTGTATTGGTTGTGTAATCAGTTTAAACATGTTGGAGCCACTCTAGCTGGCAGCACCTTGCTTGGGGGCTTTATTTCTGCTATGGTTGAGCACTATGACTACTTAGACTTACTGGAGGAGGGCCCTGTCAGCAGTTCCACTACTATTGATGGCTCTCTCTTGGTAGCTATGAAGTTGTGGGTCCATCAAAATGGTGCACTACGTTTACTTGGAGCAGATGGCGAGATCTTATATGGGCAAGCCCCGATACCTAATCCCTAAGAGGATGATACAGAGCTACCACATCTGGAGTATATTGTTTTGCTGATAATGCTAGCCCCTCCACTCAACCTCAAGCTGCTTCTTATGATGATCTTCTGGCCCTTCTTGTTCACTTAGAGATGGATCATACTACTCGCTTTCAGAGCTTTGATGACCATTTACAGAGCCTCCAGGTGCTAGGCAACTCTTCTGTTCAGCGATTGGATAACATTGATGGCAAATTGGATGCCTTGCTTCAGAGATTTTCTTATCCCCCTCCCCCATCTTGATATGTATCATTGTTGTATTGGGACTTTGTTTTGCTTTTCATAGGATATTTTGAATCTATTTTGGACTTGCTTGTTGATTATTGGTTAATGATGATGACTTGGATTCCTTAATATCATTGCTTTTGTCCCATTGGTTTTATTGTGTTCATTTATATATGTTTTGCCGTTTTGCCATTGCGGACAATGTCTGATTCAAGTGTGGGGGGGATAATGATATCAATTGACTCAATATTGATGATGCATGCTTTTCCAAATTGATCTTTAAAGTGATTTGAGCCGTGAGTGAGTTTCCGCTTTATCTTGATAGGTCTTTAAGCTTAATGGAACTAATTTTCTTGCTTCTAAATCGGTCAAATGAGATTTTTAAAAAATTGAAAGGGTTAATCAAAACTGATAAATTGTGACCTAGTGAGTTTTTGGGCCTTAATATGAATGACTAATTTAGGTCATTTCAGTTCCTGGTTGTGTGATTCCAGTTATGATTATATGTTCTTCAGAACTTGATTTGACTCTCTTTTAAGCTGCAAATGGCCACTGCACAGTTTAGACATGATAAAGGCATTTCTTTCTTATAGTTATTGGCCAAATAGCCATCTTTGCAATTTGATCCATTGTTTACCCCTCTTTGAGCCTAAATGACTTCCCTTCTTTCTATCATAGCTCAGTATAAGCCTAAAAGTGAAAAACCATTGATACCTTATCTTAGTGAGTAGCAGAGCTTAGAAATTGTCTGGGAATTGGATTTGAATAAGTGTGGGGGAATTTGATAATGTGATGCAAGGTGTGATTTTATTCACAAAAAAAGGGGGTTTATTTGTTGAAAAAGGCAAAAAATGAAAAATGGTGAGAAAGAAAGAAAGAAATGAAAAAGGGAAAAGTTATTCGTTGAATGGAGAAAGGTAAGAATGGTGAAAATACCAAAAATAAATCTGAGATTGAAAAGTATTGGGGTGATATTGCAAATGTGTTTAAATTTTCTATTCCCCTTGCTCTTCTATTTCCTATGGTCTAAGCCTGCTCATCCTTGATATATCCTACCTTGACCTTGACCCCATTACAGCCTAATCAAAGACCTTTTGATCTTGGTGTGCATGTGGCTTAAGTGGTAGAGAAGTAGAGGTTTGTCAAGCCTATGAGAGGGTGCATGTCTTCATGAGTTAGTTGAGAGTAAATACAAACCCAAAGCACTTGAGCGAAAGAGAGTATATCAGTGAGGGTTTATCATGCTGATTTAACCCCAAGATTTGATAGATTTTGCTAGCAGGTTTGGATTGCTAACAAAGGAAATTCCTGATTGCTTAGACTCCTTGAAAGGATTAAAGTATATAGGTCTTTGCTCATTGCTTAAACACTTTCAATACATATTGGAAAGCATGTGCTTGATTCTATGTTTTGCTCAGGAGTGCAAAAAAGCTAACTGTGGGGGTATTTGATGTAACACCCCAACTTTTGAGTTAAGTATGATATTGTCCTAATTGTACTGTTTTATGTTTTCTATGTGTTATAAAATGAATTTGACTGTTTCGTGATTGTATTTGACTGTTGTGTGTGATTTGCTCCTAGTCAAGAAAATAATAATTTTCTGGTCTGAAAAATCTTATTTTAATTATTCGGAGCTGGGGGATCTTACTAAACCCAATTTTGAATGATACGTGTATTAATCTTTTAATTTTTAGGATTTAACTGTGTAATAAAAATATTTTATATTATTATAATATTATTTTGTTGTACAGTACCTACTGTCTCGAAAACAGTAGAAATCTGCTCCAAAATAGACCATGGACCCAGAAAAGTCTGTGAGACCCACGTTTAGAGAACCAGTCAACGTTTTTGGCTAGATTAAATCCTAAGCCAATGAGAGCTAGTCAACAATAGTGGCTTGAAAGTTTTAAACCAATAGGAAGCAAGTCCACAAAAGTGGTTGGACTTATTACTTTATGACTAGAAAGCTTAATCAAGTTAGCTTAAACCTAACTAAGTTAGTATAGGAAGCTTGTTTAGTAACTAAATGAAGGAAACCTAGTTAGCTATCTATTTAAGTTCTAGTTAGAGAAGGTTCTAGAGAAATCTAGGTGATGGTTAGTCATCTTAGCTAACTAAATGGCTAACTAAGTAACTAAGAAGCCTAACTATATTTGCCTAAACCTAACTAGGAAACCAAATGAATCAAAAACCTAGTTTGCTATTCCTAAGGGCCATTCAGCCAAGAACTTTCAAGAAGGCCTAGTCACTTGGTGACTTGGTTTTTCTACACCAAAGAGAAACAAGCTTGGAGACAAAGCCTTGAATATCATCCATTGATCAAATCTAAGGTTGTTAGGAGTTAGGAGAAGTCAAGCAAAGTGGCTACCTTCTTTGTGAAGCTCCACGGCCAAGTAGAGACTAGGAGAGGTAGAAAGCATTTCACTTAGTCATTTTCATCTTCAAACTTTACTATCACTAAATATTTCCTTTCGTTTCTCCAAGAACACCAAGAACAACTCTCTAGCTTTCTTCATTGAGCCATTCGGCCAACACCTACAACCAACACCTCCACTCTTCTAAAATTTTATCTAACCTTATTTCTCAAATCCAAACATCATTCCAAGAACATCTCTAGTTAAGAGTTCTTCCAAAAATATTCATCTTGAGCTTGGAAAATCATCTTGAAGATTTTTCCTACAAGGTGAAAATCTTTGTTTCTTATTTCTAACTTGATTTTTGATGTTCTACGCCATGATTGATCCATGGTTTGTATTTTTCTCCTAAAGTTATAACTCTTTAAAATTTGTTTAAGCTTGTTAGGAACTCTTTGGGAGCCACACGAAATCACTAGGAAGGGTTAGAAGGAGTTTGTCTTTCTTAAAGGTAAGAGGGAGATTTAATCTCATCAACCTTGTGTGATGATGAGAAAATGGATTGTATGTGTGGTGAAGAATCCATAAGGATTCATTCATTTGGTTGTTTAATGCTTTCTTATTTGTGGTTGATTTTATTTGTAAGCATGTCTATAGCTTTAAAAATATATTGCATGTATTTATAGATGTATAACTATTATTGTAGGATGTGAATAATATGTAAGGATTGCATGAGTGTTCCAAAGAACACAAAAGGAGCTCACGGCTTCTCCAAAGAAAAAGAGAACCAAAATGTTCTCAACCATTTTCTAAAACAATGATTTAATAAATTTAGGTAAAACAATGAATTGGAAAATGATTTAGAAGACGGAAAATGATTTAATGACCATTTGTAAAGGATATGTTGAATTCGGCCAATATGCCCTTCAATGTATATTTGATTTCCAAAAAGATTATTTTCTAAGGTAGATTGAGTAGTTAACTACAAAAGAATTTAATTTCAGTGAATCTTTGGGAAATAAAATGAATGAACTTAACTTTAGAATCCTAAATTAGAAGAATTTGTTATAGGTAAGAAATAAAGCAAACACTTGAAAAATACTAATGTAGAGCTCACTCTTTGAGTTTTGAAGCATATTAGCAAGTTTCAAGGTGTAAATAATGGTTAAGGTTAAAATATGTAGTATTTAAAGAAAAACGTAGAAAATATCATTTAATGAATTTTCTAGACAAAATACTGTCAAAATTTACTAAAAACGGACAAATAAAAGAGAAAGTTTCATAATATATGTATAACATAAGGAAAATATTCTACGTAGTTGAAAAGTACTAGAAATAGCTTACGCATATTTAAAATAATGATTTTTGAGCTACGCGGTTAAGAAAATTATTTAAAAATCTTATACGATTGAGAAACTGATTTAAAAACATTACGCGATATTTAAAAACATCAAAATACATTTACACAATTTAAAAATGTTTGTAAAAGTGATGCGATTGTGAAAACGTGATAAAATTTCTACGCGACTAAATGGAACAGTGAGTTTTACTGTTAGGCCAAAGTGGTGGACCCAGACATGTTGAGATATAGTACTGTCAAGTGGAGACGTACTATATTTGAAAATATTGAGACTAAGGGTATTTATGTAAATATGGTGACATATTGAGACTGAGGGCATTTATGTAATTATGGATTGTATCCATGCATTGAGAGTTATGTCAATTTGGTTGAAATTGACTATTGGCTGATGAGATGAATTACACCGTGTTATGGGTGTGATAGGTGCAATGTGTTCATTGATTGAACTTGGAGGCATTAGTGTGCGAAGGATTCCACATGTGGACAGTTGGTAGCTCCTCTGGGCCATGGTAACGGGCAACACACTAGTGATCATGACAAACGCTATTCTTAATCAAGATCTTGTGGAGACTGTCTAGTACAATGCTTGTAGTGCATGACGTATTTGGATTGTGTACTACTACACGATGTTTTGGACTATGCGCTATAAACAAGACGTTGGACAGTGTAATAGTTTAGTTAGGCAGCCTGAGGTACTGATAGTTCTTTCGGATCATTCTCTTTAATATCTGAGTTTAGCTCCATGGAATAGGAATGAGTCGGTGTGCATTTGCATTTATGGTCTGCATCATGGTGTGTTTATTTGTGATTATTTTATATTATGTTTATATGAGATATTGTGCATGATGAGATAACATGGAATTGTGAAATAATTGTAATATCTATATGTATTGTCGTTTTCTTTATTGCCATGCTGGTGATAATGTAGATTGTCTCACCTCTTTGTATGCGTTTTCTGTATTATTATTTATATTCTATAAAGAGTTTGAAGAAGAGGAAGAGGAGCAGCCTCTAGAGATTTTGTACCCTGAGGAACAACAACCGAGTGATCAATTCGACGAGTGCGAGCCGTCAGACCACCCATATCATTTGGACTGATTTTGTGGTTATGGCGTTACCTGGATTCTTTGGTTTTGTGAGACTTGAGTTTCATGGAGGCTCCAAAGCCTAACGACTGCGTGAGGATAGAGGATCGGTAGTCTATGTGGGGCGTCTGACTATGACCCTACCTAGAGAGTTTGATGGATAGCCTATTTTTACTACTACTTTGTATTTACATCTTGAGATGCCTTTGACTCTTAGGCGTTATTGGGGAGGACTTTTTTATACACCTAGTGAGATCAGTAGTGTATCGACAGCACTGACTCCTGTCCGTAGAGCTGCGAGACATCCAGGATTTCTATCATCTGATGATCCATTTGAGGATGATCCTTCGGAGGATTAGAAATCTTTGATGTGCACTTGGGCAAGTTTATGTTTTATTATTGTACTAACTATTTACTGTTTTATTAAATATTTGTAGTTGTAAATTATTTGTACAACTTAAAACAAAATTATATGTATATTATGGTGTGTGATAATAGTTTGTGTTATTTTATGCTTGATTTTATTTTATCTAATGCTATTATGTATAAAAAGAAAAATTTTATAACTCATATTAATTATGTACCAAATGTTTTTATAACTTGGGTAAGGTTTTATTTTACTGCACCAGAAATGTGACATCCCTACAAGGGTGTTACATTTGATCTATTGATAATTTTAGTATTTTAAATGTCTTATAGTTGATCTAATTGGATTCCATTTGTGCTCAATTGATAACATTTGCGTAAGTTTTTGACAATTACCTTAATTGAAACTTTATTGTGAAACTTTGCTTAAATATGTTCATAAACACTCATAACTGAATTGTGCTTTGCAGGAAACCCTTGAGTGTTGGAGTCCATTAGCCTTAAACTAGGCTTGCTACCCATGTGAAGGAAGAGCCAAGGATTCATGTAGATTATAACGCCCTTTTTTCTTATCTCACGAAGAAGGAACATCACACCATAAGGAAACTAAAATAAAAATGCGAAAAATAATAATTACTCTGATTAATTAAGACCTGGTTCATTTTTAACGTGTGATTAAATAATTTACATCCTTGGGTTGTAAAGTAATTCGAGTATTGATATCTGTGTACATTTTTTTTGAAACAACGGTAAAGAAATAATAATAATAATCATAGATACAATAAAATTGACACATAATTGAAAGTCATACATTCATAATATATATATATATTCTATGCATCAGCTTGTTTAATTACATCATAAATTATACAAAAAGCAAAAGATGTACCCACCCGAATTGATACAAATATACACCCATCTCATGTGACAAAACACTAGGCTTCTCTAAAAAGATAAACGGTTAGCCATCAGTAGCCACCGACAGTATCAGCCCCTAAGACTGACGAGAAGGGACCGTAACTGGGTCCTCCTCAAGGTCCTCTTCATCCGATGAAATTGCCATCGAAGTGACCAAATTTCGGGCAGAAGCCCAAGCAGTGGAGAGGAAAGAGTCCTCTTGTGGGGTGTAGTAAAGGTCATCCCACAGATCTCTAACAGGTAGGTAAAATTCCAAGTGGACAAAAGTAGTAAAATAAAAAACAGGCGAGTCGTAGCGGCCCCACGCCAAAGAGATAGTCAACTCCCCGCAGTAGATGCATCGATCCGTGCTCAAGTTGATGTGCCAACAATCGGGTTCTCCATGAAAGGTCATCCTAGCGTACCCCAAAAATCGGCGCGGAAGCCAAGACATCTCTGATCAGCACTAATTATAGTATGACCAAAAACCCAAAAACTCAGGTGTTTCCTTTTCTTCCTCACGAACGTCTTCTCAAAAGTATATAAATAAACAGAAAATATCGAAATACAGAAAGAGGTAAGACACCCAACTTTCATTACTAATATGGTAGCAAGAAAATAGAACGGCGCTGGACACCCACTGATCTGTTAATAATTTCAGCTATTAAATGCCTTTTTGTTTGATCAAAATGGACTCCATTTGTGCTCAATTGTTGTCATTTAGCTAAGTTTCTGATTTAGACTTATCTTTGGATGTTTATTGTGAAACTATGCTTAAATGTGGTTATATACACTCATAAATGTATTGTGATTTTCAGGAGATCTATGGGTGATGGCATCCATTGGCATTGAACCATTGAGAAGAGAGTTAAAGACTTAAGAAAATCAGTATCAACCCTTAGAAGCAAAAGAAGAAGGGTATTCATGAAGAATCAAGATTGGATTTGAAGAAAGTGATCAACACGGCCCGTGTCAAATGACACGGGGTAGGCCGTGTATTTCTCTAATTTCACGAGGAAAATCAAATTTCAGTCTTGACCGAGAACACGGCCCGTGTCAAATGACACGGGGTTAGCCGTGTTATTCCCTGACTTTGAAATTAACTGGGTTCTGTCACCAGAATTAGACACGGGTTAGCCCGTGTCATCTGACACGACCCATGTCATCTGCTCAGAAGTTTAAATTCGTGTTTTAATGCTAAATTAGGTATCAAAACCTATAAATAGAGTTGCTTAGAGTTTAAAAGGGAGTTTTGGACAGAGAGAGCCATCAAGAAAACTGAGAGAAACACAAAGACCAAGAAAGAGAGGGATTCGATAGAGGATTAGAGACTCGGATTCGAGTGATCAAAGATCAATCATTCTAAAGCCTTGGAAACTAGTTTGATCTTTAGTTTTTCTTTTCTTCTTTTGTTCTGAACAATGTCTTTCTTTAATCCTTCTTCTGTTTTTTGAATTTGCCATGTGTGGCTAAACTTCTTGATTGGTTAAGGGAAGATGAAACTCTAGTTTTGATTATGTGAATCTTGCATATTTCTTTATATCAATACAATTATGTTTTTATTCATATGTTTCTGTTCTTAAATTAATATAAAGGTTTTTATATTCTTTGCCAAACTTCGAGAGTGGTAAAACTAGGATTGTTATGCGCGGTTGCGGTGATAAAACTAGTGAAACATATGATCTAAGTAATTTAATCCCGGTGTGTGATTAGATCTTAGTGTGATTGGTTTTCTAATTCTTAATGCAATCATTAGGTAGGTGTAAGAATGGGTTGCTTTACAAATAACTAATGGTTAGGGTTTGATTTGAGTGGTTACTGAATTAAGCAAAACATAAGGAAAACAAGGGATTTATCTCACAATCACATAAGAACATAATTGACCATGTTGGTATAAAGAGTATGTAAGTTAGCATGATCATATAAATCTAGTAGTGGATTCCATCTCTTAACCAATTTCTTTAACTTGATAATTCAATTTGTGTTTCTTGTTCGGTTTAAGTTTAATCTTCTTTGTTAGTCTTAATTAACAAAAACCCCCTTTTAATTTTACTGTTTGTTTTTCATCAGAATTTAATTTAGGAATTGGATTGATAGTGTCAATTGAATTAGTTCTCTGTGGATCGACCCTTGCTTACTACAACTAGTTGCAAGGTTTTTATATTTTTAGTGGAACTTGGCAACTGTTTTTGATATAATTATAAATCGTATTCCATATCACACCAAATTTTGGCGCCGTTACCGGGGAACTAAATTTTCAATTACGCTGTTAATTTGTTTCCTATCTTTCTCTCTGTTTTTGTTTTAATTTTAATATTTTCAGTTGTTTTCTTCAACTATCATGCAGCTGTTCATGCCCGGTGAAGAGGTGAATGAGCAATTGAGGAATTTAAGGCATTACCTTGAACAAATCAGCTCGCAATTCACACCTGCTGACGTTGAAGCTGCCCGTCACATAGACCTTTCCAGTTCTACAGCATCTGAGATATCTGAGCCACCTGAAGAAGTAGTGATGGCAGAAAATACATTAAGGATGTTGGGTGCTCCGGACTTGGACCAACAACCTTTGTGCATAAAAATTCCTGAGAATGAAGAGGCATATGAGTTAAAATCTGGTCTAATCCATCTCTTGCCATCCTTCAATGGATTAGCCGGAGAAGACCCTAACAAGCATCTGAAGGAGATCCATGTTGTGTGTTCGAGCATGAATCCTGCAGGAATTTCAGTGGAGCAAGTCCGGAGTGGCTGTACTACTTGCCTGAAAGATTCTGCAAAGGAGTGGCTGTACTACTTGCCACCTGGATCGATTTAGACATGGTAGGACATGGCCCGGGCTTTCCTAGACAGATATTTTCCTGTGTCAAAGGTCGCAACCATCAGAAAAGAAATTTGCGGCATCCAACAAAGACATGGGGAATCACTTCATGAATACTGGGAAAGATTTAAGAGATTGTGTGCTAGCTGCTCTCAACATCAAATCAGTGAATAGCTTCTGATACAGTACTTCTATGAAGGTTTGATAATGATGGACTGCAACATGATTGATGCTGCTAGTGGAGGGGCCTTGGTTGATAAGACTCCTCGAGAAGCTAGAAATTTGATATCTAGAATGACTGCAAACACTCAATAGTTTTTCACTCGAAATGATACAAGAGTGAGAGCAGTTAAAGAGGCTGACACTACTAGTTTGCAGCATCAAATGACCCAGTTGACTGCCATGGTTCAGAAGCTGATGGACAATGGGAAAGCACCAGTACAGGCATGTGGGATTTGTTGCTCTTCAGGACATCCCACCGATATGTGTCCCACTTTGCAAGAGGACACAAATGAAGAGGCCAAGGCAGTAGGGGGATTTTCTGCTCCATCCAAGAATTACAACCCCTACTCCAACACATATAATCTGGGGTGGAGAGATCATCCAAATTTTAGCTATGCAAAGCAGCCCCAAGCTCAAGCTCAACCTCAAGCCTATGGGCCTCCAGGGTTTCAGCAAAGACAAGCACCCTTTCTTCCGAGGCAGCCACAAGCTCAAGCTCCTAGGCAACCTGAGCCTTCGTTGGAAGAACTAATGAGACAAATAGCCACCAATAATATTCAGTTTCAGCAAGAAACAAGGGCCACTATCAGTACCTTGCAGAACCAAGTGGGACAGTAGGCCACTGAAATCAACAAGGTGCAGAGTTAGATTTCTGGGAAACTTCCCTCACAGCTAGAGGTGAACCCACAAGAAAATGCTAGTGCTGTCACCTTGCGAACTAGGAAGACACTTGACAAACCCACATCTTCCCAAGTCACTGAAGACAAAGCTCAAAAGCCTAAGGAGGTAGAAGAGGAGATTCTAAGACCCCTAAGGTAAGTGTTCCTGACTCAATTCCTAAATATGTCACTAAGGCCCCTTTTCTGAGTAGGTTGGTTAAAAATAAGAAAGAAGAAGCAGATAAAGAGATCTTAGAAACTTTTAGGAAAGTTAAAGTTAACATTCCTCTGTTAGATGCCATTAAGCAAGTGCTTAGATATGCTAAGTTCTTAAAAGAATTATACACTAACAAAAGGAAGTTGAAAGGTAATGAACGAGTCCAAGTGGGAGCAAATGTCTCAGTTGTTTTTAATAAGAAGCTCCCAACTAAATGTAAGGATCCTGGCACATTCACTATACCGTGCACTATCGGTAATGCCAGGTTTAAGAGGGCCATGCTAGATTTAGGTGCATCCATTAATGTCATGCCCTTTTCTATTTATGCATCTTTACATCTAGGACCTTTAGAACCTACTGGAGTTATCATTCAACGCGAGCGTATTGTGTCTAACGCATACCCTAAGGGGGTTGTTGAAGATATTTTGGTGCAGGTAAATGAATTTGTGTTTCCAACAGATTTCTATGTGTTGGACATGGAAGAGGACAAATCCCCTAACTCTGCCCCCATTTTGTTGGGGAGGCCATTCCTAAAGACTACACGAACTAAAATTGATGTGTATTTGGGAACATTGACTATGGAATTTGATGGAGAGTTGATCAGATTCAACATCTTCGAAGCCATGAGATACCCGAGTGATGTGCACTCTGCTTATGCTATTGATTCCTTTGATGTTTTTGAGTCTTTAATTTCTGCTGTTTTTGAGTCTGAACAATTTGATGTCCTTGATACAGTTATGACTCGCAGTTTAGATTTTCAGGATTCAAAGAAGGATGACCAAGGAGAGCCATGGAGCGAGGAGGTCAATGAAGTAGTGGCAGCCCTGCATGCACTCTCTTTCATCCCAGAAGGACATGAGGTATCGTATGTTGAGTTACCTCTTGCCACTGATGTACCTAAACCTTGTGTTGTGTAGGCACCAGAGCTGGAATTGAAGGAATTACCTGCCCATTTGAAATATATTTTTTTGGGTGCGAAGGAGACATTTCTGGTAATAATTGCTAAATCCCTTACCAAAGAGCAAGAGGAGAGCTTAATTTCTATGTTGAAAGAACATAAGACAGCCATCGGATGGACTATTGCAGACATCAAAGGTATTAGCCCCTCTATTTGCATGCATAGAATCTTAATGGAGGAGGGGGCTAAGCCAGTGAGAGAACCACAGAGGAGGTTGAATCCCCCGATGATGGATGTTATGAAGAAGGAGATACTGAAGCTCCTAAGTATGGGGGTCATCTACCTCATTTCTGACAGTAAGTGGGTAAGCTCGGTCCAGGTGGTACCAAAGAAATCTGGCATTACGGTGGTAAGAAATGCTGAGAATGAGCTTATTCCCACTAGATTACAGACAGGGTGGCGTGTTTGTATAGACTATAGAAAATTGAATGCTGCCACCAGAAAAGACCATTTCCCTTTACCCTTTATTGATCAAATGTTAGAGAGATTAGCTGGTCATTCTCATTATTGTTTCTTAGATGGATTTTCGGGTTATAACCAGATTGCTATCGCTCCAGAAGATCAAGACAAGACCACCTTTACTTGTCCTTTTGGCACCTTTGCTTATCGGCGAATGCCTTTTGGACTTTGTAATGCGCCAGGGACCTTTCAGAGATGTATGATGAGTCTATTTTCTGATTACATAGAAAACATCATTGAGGTCTTCATGGATGATTTTAGTGTATTTGGGAATGGTTTTGAGAAATGCTTGGAGCATTTAACTTTTGTTTTAAAAAGATGCATTGACACTAACCTTGTTTTAAATTGGGAAAAATGCCATTTCATGGTAGAAGAAGGTATTGTATTAGGACATGTAATCTCTGCTAGGGGCATTGAAGTTGATTAAGCTAAGGTAGAACTGGTGCGTTCCCTACCCCCGCCCATTAGTGTGCGGGACATTCGTTCTTTTCTTGGTCATGCAGGTTTCTATCGGCGCTTCATCAAAGACTTCTCCAAGATATCAGTGCCCCTCAGCATACTTCTCCAAAAAGATGTGCCATTATAATTTAATGAGAAGTGTATGAAGGCTTTCACTACACTTAAGGAGTTGATGACTGAGGCACCTATCATTAGGCCACCAAATTGGGAGCTTCTATTTGAACTAATATGTGATGCAAGTGACTTTGTGGTAGGGGCTGTCTTAGGACAGCGAGTTGATAGGACTCCTTATGCTATTTACTATGCATCAAGGACCCTAAATGATGCTCAACTGAATTATTCCACAACTGAGAAAGAGCTTCTTGCTGTTGTTTTTGCTTTGGAAAAATTTAGATCATATTTAATTGGTTCTAAAGTGATTGTTTTCTCTGATCATGTTGCATTAAAGTACCTACTAGCAAAAAAGGAGGCGAAGCCAAGATTGCTCCGATGGATTCTATTACTCCAAGAGTTTGACTTGGAAATTAAAGATTAAAAAAGAAGTGAAAACTTGGTGGCAGACCATTTGAGCAGGTTGGTGACTGAAGAGGAGGACATACCTATTCAAGAGAGCTTTCCGGATGAGCATTTAATGGCTATCACAACCACCATTCCGTGGTATGCTGATATTGCTAACTACTTGGCCACCAAGGACTTTCCGAAGGGCCTGAACAAGGCGCAGCGGGATAAACTAAGGAGTGATTGCAAGTATTATATTTGGGATGATCCTTACCTTTGGAAGCATTGCGCGGATCAAGTGATTCAGAGATGTCTCCCGGATTCAGAGACTCACTCCGTTCTCTCTTTTTGCCATACCTATGCCTGTGGAGGACATTTCGGTATGAAGAGGACAGCCAATAAAGTACTTGACTGTGGTTTTTACTGGCACACCATATTTAAGGATGCTTATAATTTCTGTAAGTCATGTGACCGCTGTCAAAGAACAAGTAACATTGGTCTGCGAAATCAAATGCCTCAAACTCCAATAATCTTTGTGGAAATCTTTGATGTTTGGGGCATTGACTTCATGGGACCATTTCCTCCCTCTTTCGGTTTCTCTTATATCCTTTTAGCTATGGATTATGTTTCAAAATGGGTGGAAGCTAAAGCCACTAAATTTGATGATTCTAAGACTATTGTGGATTTTGTGAAGTCCTATATTTTTTCCAGGTTTGGTACTCCTAAAGCCATCATTAGTGACCAAGGGACACATTTTTGCAACAGAATCTTTGAAGCCCTTTTAAAGAAATATGGTGTGGTGCACCGGACCTCTACTCCTTACCATCCTCAGACGAATGGCTAGACTGAGATGTCCAATTGGGAGATCAAGTCTATCCTTGAAAAAACTATGAATCCAACGCGCAAGGATTGGAGCACTAGACTTGCTGATGCTCTATGGGCTTATCAGACTGCATACAAGACTCCTATTGGCATGTCCCCATTTCGATTGGTCTATGGGAAGCCTTGTCACTTGCCAGTAGAGCTGGAACATCGATCTTATTGGGCTATCAAGCAAGTTAACTTGAACTTGGAAGGTGCTGGCAAGCAGAGAAAGCTCCAAATTCAAGAGTTGGAAGAATTGAGGAATGAGGCCTTTGAGAGTGCTCTCATTTACAAGGCCAAGACCAAGACATTCCATGATCACATGATCTCTAGGAAAAGTTTCTACCAAGGCCAAAGAGTGTTGCTTTATCAACCCAGACTTAAACTATTTCCAGGTAAGTTACGTTCTAAATAGATTGGCCCATTTGTAGTAACTACTGTTTTTCCTTCTGGTGCAGTAGAGATCATGAACGAGGCTTCTGGAAAGACATTCAAGGTCAACGGGCGCTGTCTCAAGCCTTACCATGAGCTTTCGGAGAATGCAGAAGTTGAGGACATGCCTCTTCTCCATCCATCTTATGCAGGACACTAAGGAGCATCGTAATGTCTGGCTAAGGACATTAAACCAAACGCTTATTGGGAGGCAAGCCAATCAGATTTGCTCTCTTTTTCCTTTCTGTTTTGCATTGTTTGGTTTCTTAGTTTAGCCCATTTTCATGTGTTTCTTGCTTGATGATACTTGTATCTCTGCCGGTAATTGTGTCTTGACTTGCTCAGTTTTAGTTTGATTGCTTGAGTTCATGGTTTGTTAAGTGCATGCATTCTTGAGGAACAGATTGGAGTGTTTTCTTTCAGTCAGCATACTACATGGGTAGGGCCGTGTCATGTCAATATGACAGGGCCGTGTCCATATGACACGACCCGTGTCCTCATGACAGCACACCAATTCCTGTAGAAATGTACATGGGTAGGGCCGTGTCATATAACATGGCCCGTGTTTTCGTAGATGGTAGGTCTGCGGTGAATCCATAAAGGAACATGGGGTAGGTTGTGTCATATGACACGACCCGTGTTGTTGTGCGTAGCAACTCCTTTGCTTGGCAGAGGAGTACACGGGTGTGGCCGTGTCATATGACACGACCCGTGTACTCGTGGCAGCACGTCACTTAAACCATGTTTAGGGTTCTCTTCCCTATTTTTCTCCAATTTCCTTTCTTTCCCTCTCCTCTCGCGCCGTCACCACCCTTATCCTCCTCCAAAATCACCACCATTCTTCGCCATTTTTCTCCATTTTCCCACCATTATCACCCTTCAAATCCCTTTTCCCTTTTTCCTTCTTTTTCCATTTCCCACATTGTCTCCATCATTCTCCCTACCCATGCACCCACCATTACCACCACCACAATCTTCCATTCACCATACACCTTGTCCTTCATACTCCCTATCTCCCTACCATTCTTCTGATTGCCCTAGTGATGGGTCCTAAGAAGCACATCAAGGTCACCGCTGCTTCCTGTTCACATCACCCCCACCGTACCTCCTCTAGGCATGCCCGGTCTCCATCACCCCTGCGTGAACCCTCACCACCTCAGTACCAATCAATCCTATAGATAGAAAGGTAGTGGTTCCCACTAGATTTTTGGATGTTGATACCCTTAAGGCTATAGGGTTGCATGATGAGGTTTTTGGTTTATTACGTAGGATTGGATGGGTAGATTTTGTACTGTTGCAAAGGCCTACATTTGCTGAGTTGACTAGGGAGTTTATTTCTAGTTTTAACCATAAGTTGTATTCTCTGAGTGATCAGGACAAGTGGCTTGGTGAGATCAGACTGTTAGGCAGCGCTCACTCTGTTAACATTCACTTGATTCGTGTTGTTTTTGGTTTTCCTGAGGGACACAATATGTTACCCCATGATTTTAATCCTGATCGTGTGTGGTCTGCTCTGACTGTGTCTGGGTCTGGTGACTATGACCCTAAAAAGGTGGGACAGTCAAGGCACCATTAGTCGTTCTGAATTATTTTTCCTGCACTGTATGCTTGAGGGAGAACCCGTCAATGGGGGGTATTGGCTTTGTAATCAGTTTCACCATGTCGGGACCACCTTAGCTGGCTGTATAGTATGGGGGGGTATGTCTCTGCTATTGCTGCTCATTTTGATTATCTGGATCTGCTGGAGGAAGCCCTGGTTCAGGGCCCCAATGTCATTGATGGGGCTATTTTGGTATCTATGAAATTGTGCACCCGTCAAAATGGTGCTCTCATTTTGCTTGGAGCTGATGGCACTGCCTTGCCTAGAGCTAATCCGAACCCTGCGCCGCATGAGGATATTGCAGTTTCTCTACCTCCAGAAAATCCGGACCCTTTTACTCAGCCTGGCGCAGCTTCCCTTGATGTTATTTTAGCCCGTATTGACTGCCTGGAGCTGGACCATGCTGCTCGCTTCTAGCGCTTAGAGGACCGTTTTCAGGCTCTGGAGGTTGCCTGCGATCAGAGAATGGATGCCATTGATGGCAAACTTGATCTTTTGCTTCAGCGTTTTTCCTATCCCCCTCCCCCATCTTGATGTATTTTCATTTTCTTTTGAGGCATTGTCCTTGATTTTGCTGGCTTAGTGGACATTGTATTAGTTACTATTT
The DNA here is from genome assembly GCA_029884605.1 of Ormosia emarginata. NCBI lineage: Eukaryota > Viridiplantae > Streptophyta > Magnoliopsida > Fabales > Fabaceae > Ormosia > Ormosia emarginata. The sequence goes on from JAQQTP010000079.1 coordinate 8,214,152, forward strand.
TTCATTTCCTATTGTGTATGCTTTGACATTGAGGACACTGCCTATTTTAAGTGTGGGGGGATGTTTAGGTTGACCTTAATTGCACATTCTGATCTTAATGGCATATCTGGTGCATGTTTTTCTAACTGGTTTTTAGAGTATACTGAGCAATGAGTAAGCGATTGATTTTAATTGACAGGTTTTTAAGCCTAAAGGAGTTGACTTTCTTGCTTCTAAACTTGCACTGAGAGGTTTTTGAAAATTGAAAGGGTTTTGAGAATATGATAAAATTAGGACCTAGTGAGTTTTTGGGCCTTGATATGAATGACTAATTTTAAGTCATTTCTGTTCTTTGTTGTGTGATTCCGCTTGTGATTATATGCTTTTCAGAACTTGATTTGACTCTCTTTTAAGCTACAAATGATCACTGCACATTTTTGAGATGATAAAGGCATTTCTTTCTTTCAACTGCTGGCCAAATAACTATCCCCATATTTTGATCTATTGTTTCACCCCTTTGGGCCTGAATGACATCCTTTCTTTTTATAGCTCAATACAAGCCTAATAGTGAAAAACCATTGCTACCCTACCTTAGGGAGTAGAAGAGCTTGATAATTATGTTGGAAATTGCATTTGAATAAGTGTGGGGGCGATTACACTGTTTTGCCTATGTTTTTATTCAAAAAAAATGAAAAAAAAATGAAAAGAAAAAAAAAATGAAAAGTTGGTTGTTGAATGGAGAAAGTCAAGTAAAAGATGAAGAGGGATTGAAAAGTATTGGGGTAATTGTGCAAAAGTGTTTGATTTTTACATTTCCCTTTGCTCTTCTATTTCCGATGGTCTAACTTTGTTTATCTTTGATATATCTTACCTTGACCTTGACCCCATTTCAACCTGATTAAAGACCTTTTGATCCTTGTGTGCATGTGATTTAGGTGGTGGAGAAGTAGAGGCTTGTCAAGCCTATGATAGGGCATGTTTTCATGAGTTGGTTGAGAAAAAATACAAGCCCAAAATACTTGAGTGAAAGAAAGTATATCAGTGAGGATTTATCATGTCGATTTAACCCTAATTTTGGATTGACCTGATTTGCGGTTTTGGATTGTTGGGAAAGGAAATTCCTGATTGCTTAGACTCTTGGAAAGAACTTATGTGTTTAGATCTTTGCTCATTGTTCAGTTCCTTCATTATTATTTTTTTTAGGAAGCATGTGTTCGATTTTATGTTTTTGCCCAGGGGTGCAAAAGGTTAAGTGTGGGGGTATTTGATCTGTTAATAATTTCAGCTATTAAATGCCTTTTTGTTTGATCAAAATAGACTCCATTTGTGCTCAATTGTTGACATTTAGCTAAGTTTCTGATTTAGAGTTATCTTTGGATGTTTATTGTGAAACTTTGCTTAAATGTGGTTATATACACTCATAAATGTATTATGATTTTCAGGAGATCTATGAGTGATGGAGTCCATTGGCATTGAACCATTGAGAAGAGAGTCAAAGACTCAAAGAAATCAGTATCAACCCCTAGAAGCAAAAGAAGAAGGGCATTCATGAAGAATCAAGATTGGATTTGAAGAAAGTGATCAACACGGCCCGTGTCAAATGACACGGGATAGGCCGTGTATTTCTCTGATTTCACGAGGAAAATCAAATTTCAGCCTTGACCGAGAACACGGCCCGTGTCAAATGACACAGGGTTACCCGTGTTATTCCATGACTTTGAAATTAACTGGGTTCTGTCACCAGAATCAGACACAGGTTAGGCTATGTCATCTGACACGGCCCGTGTCATCGGCTCAGAAGTTTAAATTCGTGTTTTAATGCTAAATTAGGTATCAAAACCTATAAATAGGGTTGCTCAGAGTTTAAAAGGGAATTTTGGACAGAGAGAGCTGTCAAGAAAACTGAGAGAAATACAAAGACCAAGAAAGAGAGGGATTCGATTGAGGATTGGAGACTCAGATTCGAGTGATCAAAGATCAATCATTCTCAAGCCTTGGAAACTAGTTTGATCTTTAGTTTTTCTTTAGTTTTTCTTTTCTTATTTTGTTCTGAACAATGTCTTTCTTTAATCTTTCTTCTGTTTTTGAATTTGCCATGTATGGATGAACTTCTTGATTGGTTAAGGGAAGATGAAACTCTAGTTTTGATTATATGAATCTTGCATATTTCTTTATATCAATGCAATTATGTTTTTATTCATATGTTTCTGTTCTTAAATTAATATAAAGGTTTTTATATTCTTTGCCAAACTTCGAGAGTGGTAAAACTAGGATTGTTATGCGCGGTTGCAGTGATAAAACTAGTGAAACATATGATCTAAGTAATTTAATCCCAGTGTGTGATTAGATCTTAGTGTGATTGGTTTTCTATTTCTTAATGCAATCATTAGGTAGGTGTAAGAGCGGTTGCTTTACAAATAACTAATGGTTTGGGTTTGATTTGAGTGGTTATTGAATTAAGCAAAACATAAGGAAAACAAGGGATTTATCTCACAATCACATAAGAACATAATTGACCATGTTGGTATAAAGAGTATGTAAGTTAGCATGATCATATAAATCTAGTAGTGGATTCCATCTCTTAACCAATTTCTTTAACTTGATAATTCAATTTGTGTTTACTGTTCTGGTTTAAGTTTAATCTTCTTTGTTAGTCTTAATTAACAAAAACCCCCTTTTAATTTTACTGTTTGTTTTTCATCAGAATTTAATTTAGGAATTGGATTAATAGTGTCAATTGAATTAGTTCTCTGTGGATCGACCCTTGCTTACTACAACTAGTTACAAGGTTTTTATATTTTTGGTGGAACTTGGCAACTGTTTTTGATATAATTATAAATCGTATTCCATATCACACCACCCACATATCAACACAGTTCAAATATCCAATCACAGTAATAATTAAAATTGACAGTAAAAGTAGAGCAACAATAAATAGCAATAAGAATCTGCAATAATGGGCAGGCAACATCTATATTTCCAACAATCAATAGTTGAAGCAATCAAATAATTATTGTAGTAATGTGAATAGATATTTTTGCATAGTTATCAGTGCTCATGCTCAATGAATTATGAGACTGACAGTTCATAATGCAAATGGTATCAAGTTCCTACTCTATAAAGCTAGACATAAATATTTTCGGAGTGAATGATCAAGGAGTCATGCCAATATCTCGTTAGCCTTAAAAATAGTGTGCTCATCTCATAAAATATTTGCGTAAAATGGCTTATGTATGGCACCTCAATAGTTGATCGCGATATATGATAGCGTCTCAGTCCGGATCGTCAGTGTGTTTGCATCGGTCTATCCCACGACCCCAGTGGAGCTACCACTGTCTATTGTGAGACACCCACATCTCGACGCCCCCAGGGCCAACCACTATGACCCTATGCTTAGTCTACTCGCACCCACACATAGTGTTATTCAAACTCCTAGGCATACATCGCCTTTCTAACAATGTCCAACGGACAACACATAAGCATGACAACGCAATGTACATCATGTATGTTCATCAATGATACATTTATCATAAAGCATACCACAATGGCATATATTCATTTCTCAATATCAACATTTCATAATTTCGTCAAGAACTTAGTCCCACATAGGAACTCACAATAACATCAACCAATTCTCAAAATCAATATATATACATATACATTGTTTCATATATACCACAATTTCCATATTATGGATCCGACATTTTTCAATGTCCTAAGTCTTGATCAATTATGAGATTTTTCTTTGGGCTAATAAAACCCTTCAAAACCATGGCCTCCAAGGACCATTACCAACTCAATTTCTTCCATTATAAGTATCAATCCTTAAATGTCCAATTGCATAGGTTTTATTACTCACAATTTTAATTCTAACCCTTAACAATTTGGGCCAAAACTGTGGCCTCCCAAGGTCACCAAGTTCCAATTTTTCTTTACATTATGCATTAGTTACTTGATACCTAATCACTTAAATTTCATTTCATCCAAAATTAATCCAATCTCTTAAATTCCAAGCCAAAACCATGAACTTACCTTAGTGTAGGAAACCCTCAAAATTTCCATTCATTAATTCCAACATTTCCAAACATTCCAACACCACCAATGCATTCAAAATCATTAATCAATCATTAATCACAATTACAAACACATGAATATACAAAATCATCAAATAAAGCAAGCATACAAATATGGATTTCTCCATCAAACAATCACACAAGGTCTCCTCACCACCAATAATGGTTGAAGTGAGTAAATCTCCCTCTTACCTAAAGGAAGAATATGAAAATGGTCTCTTATTTACTTCTTGATGGTTTCAATTTTGAGCTTCCAAAACCCTATAAATTTCAACACAAAGAATCAACACCAATGGTTGAAAAAGAAGAGTCTTTGGTCTCCAATGAAACCATAGAACACGAAAATGAAGAAAAGGAAAAGAAAAAATGGAAACTTCACCTTATAGTTTGAAGCTTGGTCTTGGAAGACAATGGAGGAAATGATGGATTTTAAAGAAATTTTCTAAATAGGAAGTGTAGAGAAGGTTGAGGTGAGTGTTGAAATGGTCTTGGTGAGGTTGAAAAATGAAAGAAAATGGTCTCCGTAAGGGCTACAAAACCATGAAGGAGAAGGAGAAGAAGAGAGAAGATGGAGAGAAATGAAAGAGAAGCTTGAAGAGAGAGAAAATGTTAGGATAAAATGTGAGATATTTTGATAGAATGTATTAAGTGTGGGAGAAAAATTTGCTCCCCTTTGGACATGCATTGCCGCGGTAATGGAAGAGAGAAGGAGGGGGAAATTGGCTTCCCCAACAAGCCAAGGGTAGCTTAGTCTTTTGGTGGTCAAAGCTTCTCAAAGAAATTTTGATTAAAATACACTAAATTTAAATTAAAGTGGATTTGATTAGACATAAAGTGGATTACATTAGGATAATGTGATAGGATTTTTAATACATAGTATTATCCAATGAACAATTGTTACAGTTGACAGAAGTCACTATTAATTATCCGGTGGATAAAAATTATACAATGATTTATTATTTTATCAGATAAAAATTTCTTGAAAAATATGAAACCTCATAAATCGTGTCCAGTCTCGAGTTTAGTAAGATCCCTCATTGATGTTTTCACAGATCAAGGTTCTTGGAAAAAATATCTCATTTTTCCCGCTCCGCTCAGTTTGTATGCAAAACGAGGAATAATATTAAAATATTCCACGTTCTCAGAAAAATTTAAAAAAATTCTCAAAAATCACAAATATTATTATAATGAAATAAATAAATTTTGGGGTGTTACATAGATCAATACCACCTCTTGAAGCAAGGGAAGAAGAGTGTTTACTGAGAATTCTAGCTGAAGTTAAAGAAAGTCAACAACATGGCCCGTGTCATAAGACACGGGGTAACCCATGTATTCCTCTGGTATCACAAGAAGTTTCCAGTCATGAATTTTCCCAACACGGCCTGTGTCATCTGACACGGGGTAGGCCGTGTACATTTCTGATATGACAAGGGAATCTAGTTTTTGAACTTTGACAAACCACACGTCCCGTGTCATCTGACACGGGGATGGCCGTGTATCTCTCTAGTATCTTAAGATGGGTTTAGTTCTGAGTCAATTCGACCACACGGCCCGTCTCATATGACACGGGGTATGCCGTGTAGTCCTCTGAATTCTGAAATGCCCAAGTTTATGAGTGCAGAGTTAGACACGGGGTAGGCCGTGTCATGCGAATCAGAAACTTAACTTCGTATTTTGAGGCAAAATTAGGGGTCCAAAGGTATAAATAGGATTGGCTAGGACTCATAAGGCAGTTCTGAATTGAAATCCATTAGAGAAAAGAAGAGGATTCAAGGAACAAGAAAGAGGGAGATTCGATTAAAGATTGGAGATTCGGGTTCGAGCAATCGGAGATCGATCAACCTTACTCATTGAAAACTAGTTTGATCTTCAATTTTCTTTCACTCTTTCATTCTTGACTATGTTTTTATTTTGTTTTAATTTGATTTTGAATTCGCTATGTGTTGCTAAACTCCTATTTGGTTAAGGGAGAATGAAACTCTAGTTTTAGTTATGTAAATTCTACATATTCCTTTATTTCAATACAATTGTGTTTTTATTCATATGTTTATGATATCAATTCAATATAATGGTTTTTATATTCTTGCCAATTTAGAAAGTGGTAAAAACTAGGATTATTATGCGCGGTTGCGGTGGTAGAACTAGTAGAACATATGATCTAAGTAATTTAATCTCGGTGTGTGTTTGAATCTTAGTGTGATTGGTTTTCTAAATCTTAATGCAATCAATAGGTAGGTGTAAGAGCGATTGCTTTACAAATAACTATTGTTTAGGGATTGATTTGAGTGGTTGCTAAATTAACTAATATTTAAGGAAAACAGAGATTAATCTCACGATTGCGTAAAAACATAATTGATTATATTGAGATAAAGGTTATGTGGATTTGCATGATCATATAAACCTAGCAGTGGATTCTATCTCTTAACCAATGTCCTCAAATTAGAAATTCAAATCGTATTTATTTTGTTATTGTTATATCTTTGTTCTCTGTTTTAGCTTGAATTAACAAACCCCTTTTATTGTTTATTGTCACTTAGAGTTTAAATTAGGCTTCAATTAATAGTGTTAATTGAGTTAGTTCTCTGTGGACCGACCCTTGCTAACTACAACTGGTTGCAAGATTTTTATTTTTGGTGGGACTTGGCAACTATTTTTAATCTCAATTTTAATTCATAATCCACACCACATCAGGATCTTTGGTGGAAATGGTGTTTTAGTGGTGGATTTGGAGTGAGAGAGATGTTTGAGTGAGTGGGTGAGAGTGGGTGTGTGAGGGGAAGGAGAGGAAGAAGATGGCAATGGTGAGATAGGGCACATGAATGAGGAAGAAGATGGAGGTATGCATTTATTTTGGGTGCTGGTAACCGGTTAGTGAAATTGCCTAACCGGTTAGCACAAAATAAAGAAGGTCTCGATTTGGAGCAATAACCAATTAGAAGGGAGTGGTAATCGGTTAGAGGTATAGGAAATTGATTAGGATTGAAGAATAGGAGGTCTGGATTTTGTGTGGTAACCGGTTAGAAGAGTTGGCTAACCAGTTATTTTGCTTGATATAGAGCCCTTCAAGTTTCCAAAACACTTTCGAAGGCTAAATAATATGATATTCTCTTCTTTTACTTGATTATTTAACTGTCAGAACTAGAAACCCTTCATGGGAATAATCCTTAAGCACACAAATTCAAGTCTTCATAGAGTTCACTCTTGGCTTGGCTTCATTTTCATTCACTTTAAGCACCAAATATTAGACTACAAGTTGATGTTTTACTTGAGTCCAAATTTTCTCCTTTGAAACAAAACTAAAAGTCCTTCAGAGAACCATCCCATTAAGAGTGCAACCATACTAGAGTGCAATCATAAGTCATTTTTTAGAACCATCTTGACTTTGCCTCACTTTCATCCATTCTAAAACATCAAAAATCAGCCCAATAATAGATCAAACATCTTCAAAAAGTCTAGAAACCATTTTTCCTCAGTAGGAACTTGAGTTTTAAGATTGGGGGACTTAGACATGAATTAAGTACCTGCAAAACAAATTTAGGGGACACTCCGACGCTCAAGTAAATATTGGATTCAAGATGATTCTAACTATGAAATTTTATAGCAAAGCAACATAATTATGCAGCAGAACAACAAGTTATGCATCAAAAATTACTAATTATACAGCAGGATAACCAACTTATTCATCAAATTATCAAATTATGCAGAATTACATGCAGGACTGATCCAATATTCCAAGTTTAGTTCTTATATAGAAGAATGCTTCTTTGTTTAATGGTTTAGTGAAGATATCAACTAGTTGCTTAGTGGTTTCAATAAATTCAAGCAAGCAATCACCTTTTTGAACATGATCCCTTATGAAATGATGCCAAATCTCAATATGCTTTGTTCTAGAATGCAAAATGGGATTTTTAGACAAATTGATTACACTAGTGTTATCACACCTTATAGGAATGTGATCCAGCTCAAGACTATAGTCTAGAAGTTATTGCTTCATCTAAAGGATTTGAGCACAACAACTCCCAGCTGCAATATATTCAGCTTCAGCCGTTGACAATGCCACACTATTTTGTTTCTTGCTATGCCAAGAAACTAGTGAGCTTTCAAGCAAGTGGTATGTCCCACTAGTGCTTTTCCTATCCATTTTGCATCCAACAAAATCGGAATCAGAATAACCAATTAGGCTACAAGAGGCACCCTTAGGGTACCACATCCCATTTGTGAAGTGTTTATTAGATATTTCATAATTTGTTTTACAGCACATAAGTGTGATTCTTTAGGATTAGCTTGATATCTAGCACACATGTATACACTAAACATAATATCAGGCCTACTAGAGGTACGGTAAAAGAGTGAGCCAATCATACCTTTATATTTCATAATTTCTACTGATTTACCTCCTTCATCCTTGTCTAGGTAACAATAAGTGGCCATTGGTGTAGCCATTGGCTTAGCACCTTCCATTCCAAACTTCTTGAGCAACTCTTTGCAATATTTAGATTGACTTATGAAAGTCCCATCCCTTGTTTGCTTGATTTGAAGACTAAGGAAGAAGTTGAGCTCACCCATCATGGACATCTCAAACTCACCCATCATAATGTTAGCAAAATCTTTACAAAGAGAGTCATTAGTGGCCCCAAATATAATATCATTAATATATATTTGAACAAGAAGGATGTTATGCTTTTTATGCTCGATGAAGAGAGTAGTGTCAACCTTTCCTCTAAAAAAACTATTTTCCAAAAGAAACTTACTCAATCTTTCATACCAAGCTCTAGGAGCTTGTTTCAAACCATATAAGGCCTTTTTCAATTTAAAAACATGGTTGGATAGTTCAAAGTTTTCAAAACCAAGAGGTTGTTGTAACACCCCGAAAAATTATAATATTATGATAAATAGTCATTTTCCAATATTTGTGATTTTGGTGATTTTTTCTGGAATTTTCTGAGAACGTGAAATATTTTAATATTATTCTTCATTTTGTATGCACATTGATCTATGGAAACGTCGACGGGGGATCTTACTGAACCCGAGGCCGGACACGATTTATGAGATTTTACATTTTTCAAGAATTTTATCTGATAAATAAAAATCACTGTGTATTTTATTATCCGCTAGATGATTAATACTGACTTCTGTCAACTGTAACTATTATCCATTAGATAATAGCATGTGTTGGAAATCCTATCACATTATCCTAATGTAATCTACTTTATGTCTAATCAAATCCCCTTTAATTTAAAAATAATATATTATAATCCAAGTTTCTCATGGAAGCTTTGACTACAATTGACTAGACTACCCAAAACTTACAAGAGAAGCCACTCACCCCCTCTCTCTCTCTCTTGATGCCGTGGTAATGGTAAATATTGGGAGGCAAAAATTTACTTCCCACACTTATTACTTCTCACCAAAAAATTCATAGTCATTTTCTACTATCACTTTCTCTCTCTTCAATTTTTCACTCTTCATTTTTCTCCCTTATTGTCCTTTACCCTTTCCATGGTTTGCATCCTATTGGTGGCCATTTTTCATTTTCTTGCATCACCATCACCATTTCTACACTCCACTCCTCATTCCAAAGCTTTTCTCTTTGGTGATTTTCTCTTAAATCCATCATCTTCACCATGTTCTTTCAAGAACACAAGCTTGAAGCTTTGAGATAAAGTTTCCATCTTTCTTTCTTGGCCACTTTAGTGACCAAGGATTCATCCTTTTCAAAGCTTGGTGGTTGATTCTACAAGTTTGGTTTTCTAGGGTTTTTGGGAGCCCAAAATCGAACCACCAAGGAGCAACTAAGGAGGTGATTTTTGTGATCTTCCTTTAGGTAAAAGGGAGATTTACTCACTTCAACCATTATAGGTGGTGAGAGAACTTTTGAGTGATTGTTGATGGAGAAATCCTTAATGGATTGCTCTCTTTGTGGGTTTATTTTGCATGTTGTGCTTGTATTTGATTTATATGGAAGTGTTGATTGTGTTGAATACTTTGATGATGTTGGATCGGATGAATGGAAAATTTAGGGTTTCCTACACTCTTGGGGAGGTCACGGTTTTGACCCTAATTTTAGGGGTTTGAATTTGATTTTGTATAAAATGAAGCTTATGTAATTAGGTATTAAAGGATTGATGCAAGAAATGGAAAAATTAGAATCTTGATACCTTAGGGAGGCTCACGGCCTCTGAAGGATTTTTGGGTCCAAGTAGTGCTTTTGTGCATCCTTGGGAATTATGTAATTTAGACATAAGTAATTTATAATGTGATGGAAAAAATTGATTGAGTAATGGTTCTTGAGAGGAGCCACAGTTTTAAAGGTTCTTTGACTAAACATTTGCATAATTGATCAAGACTTAGGTAATTAGGAATGTTGGATTCATGATATGGAATTGTGGTATGTGTTGAACTATATATATATATGAAATGTTGATATTGAGAACGAATTGTATGATATTGTGAGTCCATGTATGGGACTAAGTACTTGTTGATGTTTACTTGGCTAAATTGTGGCATGAAATTATTGAGGACTGATTATATGCCATTTATGGTATGTTCCATGAGAAATATATCGTTAATGAATATGCATGATATGCATTGTTTTATGAGGAACATATGATTGATGAACATACATGATGTACATTGAGTCATCATGCATTTGTGAATGTCCGTTGGACTTTGTTGAAAAGGCGGTACATGCCTAAGAGATTGAATTACACCTTAGTGTGAGTGCGAGTAGACTTAGCGTAGGTCATGTTATTGACCTTGGGGGCATCGGGTGCGGGTGTCTCACAATAGACAGTGGTAGCTCCACTGAGGCTGCGGGATAGACCGATGCAAATGCACCGGTGATCTAGACCGAGACGTTGTCCTATATCGTGATCTTATTGAGAATGCCATGTATAAACTATATTGCGCAAAATATTATTTATATGATAAGCACTTTATTTTTAAGGCTAACGAGATACTGACATGTCCTCCTCGATCATTCTCTCTGAATGTTGATGTCTAGCTCCATGGAGTAGGATTTTGGTACCATATTCATTATGCATTGTCAGTCTTATATTTCATATGTCATGAGTACTTACATTATTAAATTATCCACTTTACTATTGAAATTATTACCTGATTGTTGAACTATTGACTGCTTGAGATATTGGTGTTGTTTATCTTGTGTTGCTTATTTTTACTATCACTTATTGTGGTTTTTCTCTTACTACTTATTTTATAATTACTGGCGATATATATATATATATATATATATATATATATATATATATATATATATATATATATATATTTATTTATTTATTTATTTATTTATTTATGTCTTGTGATATTATGTTGGTGTCCAGCGCCATTTTGTTTTCTTACTACTATATTGGCATTAAATGCTTGGTGTCTCACCTCTTTCCTGTACCTCTATATTTCTGTTTATTTATATGCTTCTGAGAAGACGTTCACGAAGAAGAGGAAGCACCTGAGTTTCCTGGTTTCTGGCTTGATTGCGAGTAAGGCTTGCTTGAAGATGTCGTCACATCCATGCCGATTTTTGGGATATGTGAGGATGACCTTCCATGGAGGACTTGACTGTTGGCATATAAACCTATGTATAGACTATTGCATTTACCACGGGGAGCTGACATTGTCTTTAGCTTGGGGTCGCTATGACCCGCCTGTTTTTGATTTCACTACTTTTGTCCATTTGGAGTTTTACCTACCTATTAGGGATTTGTGGGATGACCTTTATTACACTCCACGAGATGATTCATTTTTCTCTACTACTCGAGCTTCTGCTTAAAATTCGATCGCTCCGATGATGATTTCATCTGACGAGGAAGACCCTGAGGAGAATCCTGCTATGGTTCCTTCTCGTCAGTCTTAGGAGCTGATACTGTCAGTGACTACTGATGACTATTCATATATCTTTTTGGGAAGCCTGATGTTTTGTTATTTTGATGGGCTGTATATTTTGTAAACATCTTGGGGGTGGGTAAAGCCTTTTACTTTTTGTATGTTTAATGATGTAATTAAAATAGGCTTGATGCAATTATATATATATATTTATATATTATGTGGATGTATGATTTTCTTTTTCTTGTCGACTTTTCTTTGTAAATATATTTATTATTCATTCTTAACAAAAAAAAATAGTAAGTAATAATATAAATATATTTTCAATACCCGATTGATGCGCACTTACGATTGAAGATGTTTAATTATATACTAAATGAACCGGATCTTAATTGACGATTTTATTTATACGTTCTACATTTTGTTTCATTTTATCATGGTGTGACATTCTTTCTTCTCCTAGAAAAAGGGACGTTACACTGTCTTGGTATCAAAGCCCCGATTTAAGTTTTCTTTTGGGTCTTATGGTTTTGGACTGTCTTGTTTGTGCTGTGTGATTCGCTATATTTGGTATTCCGAAAGGATGCATATGACTTTTCCCTGTGTTTTGTATAGTTTGACTTGAAAATAGATATGGCTCATAGAGGGGATATGACTGCAGCGATTGAGGCAATTCAAAAGATGGCTGAGGCCATGCTGCAACAGAACCAGCAGACTGCTCAACAGCAAGAGAGAGCTACACAACAGTTGGAAGCAACCGCTAATGCTCAAAATTTGGCTGAATTTCATCGCCATAAGCCTCCGCAATTCAAGGGAGAATTTGATCCTGAGAAGGCTACTCTTTAGATCAAGGAACTGGAGAAAGTCTTCAGAGGCATGAATTGTGCCGATAATAAGAAGGTGACTTATGCTGCATTTATGTTGGTTGGGGATGCAGAAGACTGGTGGACTGAAGAACAAAGATTATTGGAAACTGAAGGTCGAGCGATTACTTGGGAGGTATTCAAAGAGAGATTCTTGGAGAAATATTTCCCTGCCAGTGCCAGACATGCTAAAGAGATGGAGTTTCTTAGTCTGTGACAAGGGAACATGACGGTCAGTGAGTACATTGCAAAGTTTGAAAGCTTGTCCAAATTTTCAACTTATTTCGAACATCAGCCGAACGAGGTGTGGAAATGTTAGAAGTATGAAGAAGGTCTGAGACATGATGTGAAGAGAGTTGTTATAACATTGAAGATTAACTAATTTTTGGAGCTGCTTAACACGTGTCGTTGGGTAGAAGACCTCGACCAAGTGCGGGACACGAGAAACCGCAACTTTGGGCCTTTTCGGTCCTTGAGGGGAGGCGACAATAGTGCTAATCACTATCAGAAAAAGCCTTACTCGAGACCACCTGGAAATCAGCAACAATGACTACAAGGTGGAAGTCCTAGTAGAACTGGTCAGACTACAGTGCCAATGCCAAAATGCTTAAAGTGCGGGAAGGAGCACTACACGAGGGATTGCACAATTAAAGGAATCATTTGCTTCAGGTGTGGAAAGCCTGGATATGTTTCTCACGACTGCAACCAAGCTAAAGTTGAACCTTCAGTTAATGCTGCAAGAGTTGCGAAACCGCAGGCAAGAGGTAGAGTTTATACCTTGAGTGGTACTGAGGCTTCTAAATCCGAAGATGTAATACAAGGAAAAAGTATCATAGAGGGTAATCTTTTAACTGTGCTGTATGACTCTGGGGTAACCCATTCTTTTATTTCCTCTGACTGTGTGAAAAGACTTAGTTTACCTGTGTCTTATTTGCCTTTTGACTTAACTATTTAAACCCCTACTGCTAAACCTGTTGTTACTACCAAAGTCTGTTTAGAGTGTCCTTTGATTATTGAAGGTTGAATATTTTCTATTGATTTGATTTGTTTACCTCTTTCCCAAATAGACATAATCTTAAGAATGAATTGGTTATCTTCTAACTATGTCCTATTAGATTATTCTAGTAAAGCCATAGTTTTTCCTTTGGATGAGAATTCTAGATTTTTGATGGCCAACCAAATAAAAGCTTCTTAAAAGAAGGAGCTCAAGGATACATGTTATTGTCTTCTTTAAAAGTTGAGAATGAGGTAGATGTGAATGCAATTCCAGTGGTTAGAGAGTTTTTCGAAGTCGAAAGATGTACCTGATTTACCGCTGAAACGGGAGATCGAGTTTACCATTGACCTTGTACCGGGATCTGGTCCTATTTCTATAGCACCCTACAGAATGTCTGTAACACCCACCATAGGATGCCACATTTAAACTTTATTATTACTGAATTACCCCTTCCATTATAAAATATGCTTTGTAACGTAAATACGAGTTGTAAAATTTCTTGATGTCGATAAAATAAACTTAGTATAAAATAAAAATATTAAAGCATCATCACAAATAATTTACATCATTTACATTACACAAGTACTATCAAAATTATTTAGATACAGACCAAGTTCTCAAAAGTATTTGACATTATTTAAAACTAACATACTTGCCCAAGTATGACTAGACAACAGAACCCTCAGTCGGGTCCTTCTCAGACTCCTCAGCAGGTAGGAATCTGACTTGACGTGAAGTCCTACGGACAGGTGTCCTAGTAGATGACACAATACTAATCTCTGTTGGGACGTGAAACCTACCACCCCAATACCGTCTTGACAGCGAAAATTCAACATGTACATATATAGTTACAGAAAAGAACGAGTCACCATGAAAAATCCTACTCATGACAACCATCAAAAGTCCCTGATAAATGAGTCCCTCCTCATTGGGACTCAACCTCAAAGCACCAGCTCCACCGTGGAACTGTAGTCGCACGTACCCAAAGAAACTTGATCGGGATGTCATCCGATCAAAACTCAGCTTCCTCTACAGGAATTTGCTCTTCTTCACCCTCTTGTTCAATCCCTTGTTTACCGTCTTTACAAATATAAATACAGTACAAAATAGGCATACAAAGAGGTGAGATCACCTACGCCAATACCAACATAGTAGCACAGAGATAACATAAACAACATACCATACAGATATATCATACCATAATTACAATAATGCCCTCAAAATTATTTATCATAACAAATACAATAATTACAATCATGCCCTCAATCATTATTTATCACAAAAATATAATAAATAATAAGTACCATCATGCCATTAACATTATTCAAATCACATGATAATTACAATAATGCCATCAACATTATTTATCATCATCATCATCCAATATTCCTCAATTAATATATCACACAGATATAATTATTCAATATTTATGATAATGCCCTCAACATTATCTAAGTATTCAACAGTTCAATTATCATAACTAATACTCAATAATTATGCATGTGCACATAGACTCACTTTCCTATTCCATGGAGCTAATACTCAAGTCAGAGAAATTGACCCGAAAGATTTGTTTGTACCAATATGCCTCAGACCATGTGCCACAATTCTTATATGTGTTTGCACATCTAGCATATACACGATAGTCTTTACTAGATCTTGATTAAGAATAGTGTCTCGGTCAGGATCATAGGTGCGTTGCATCGGTCTAACCCACGGTACAGAAGAGCTACCAACTGCCCATTGTAGGCAACCTGCACCCCGATACCCCCAAAGTCAACCAGTGACTTACACTACGCATATCGCACCCACTCAAGAGGTGTACGTCTCTCCTAAGCAATCAGCCTTATCCAGTCTATCAGACTTTTCCAATGCATGTTCAATGCACCAATGCCAATCACAGGCAAAATTCATCATTTTCTCATACAGTGTCCATACACTAGTCCAACAGTAATCCTACTGTTTATTTAGTCACAAAATCATATTATCACGTTTTCATAGTCGCGCAACACTTTTGTCACGTTTTCACAATCGCGCAACATTTCTGTTATGTTTTCACAATTTCGTAACATTTCTATTGCGTTTTCAAATCGCGTAGCGATTTTCCATCGTTTTCTCAATCACGTAAAAATATTCCATCATTTTTCAATCGCATTAGCGATTTTTCCACAATATTTCAATCACATAAAAATATTTAGACGCTTTCCAAAATAGCGTAAAAATATTTAAACATTTTTTTCCAAATCGCGTAGTTTAAAAATCACGTTTTTAAGTTACGTAAATCATTTTTCACCATTTTACAACCACGTAAAATATTCCTCAATATTTCAAAATTTTCAATTCAACCTTTCTCAAAATAATATGACTTCTCACATTATTTTTCACATTTTCTTATTCAAGAAAATGCTTTTTGCAATATATTTCACAAATTCACCATTTCATTGAATTAAATCAATGTTTCTCACTTAAAATTTCCTAACGCGCTCCAAAACTCAAAGGATGAGTTTTACGTTAGTAAAATTTAAATCATCAACGTTTCCTGTATAATTCAAAATAAATTCTCAAATTCAATCCTCTTCCAAAATAATTTGAGGTTCAACCGCTTACAATCTCTATTTTCCTTTCATAACCGAAATTTCTATTTCTCAAGTGATAAAACACTTTGTTTCCATTTCCAAAATCCTTGTACTAAATCAATTATATTTCCACTTTGAAAATCACTTTGTTTCATAAAACCAAGGCATTACAAGCCTTCAAAACCGTAATACATGGCCATTGAAAACCATTAAATATTTTTCCTTCGAAATCAACTAAGTTCCATTCATGGTTTTACACAAACAAAACCATTAAAATTTCCTTCAAAAAGTGTGAGACTCATGGTCTTAAAAACCAATTCATTTGTTCATTTTCCTTGCTCTTCAACTCCTCTAATTTTACCATTCATGAAAATATTAATTTGTAAACACCTATTTTGAGGTGTCTTGGCCGAAATCACATGGTCCTTGGAACCAAAATTCCTTTTCCTTTCCATCATCAAATCATGGCATACATATACATATTCATAATATATATCACAAGCATGCCATAAACAAAACAATAAAAATCATACCAAGCATGTAAGCACAATTAAACTATAACCCACAAATAATTACACAACCATGGATATGAATCCTCACATGGATTCACCATCCACCAAATACAAGTTCATCTCTCACCACCATACTTGGTTGGTGAGATGGATCTCCCTCTTTCCTCTTGAAGAACCTCAAAAGATCCTTGGTTTGCTCCTTGAACAAGTGATTCACCACCAAAAGCTTCTCAAATGCAAAATAAAACATAAGTTTATTAGTATATTAAGCTTAAACAAGAAGAACCATGGATCAACCATGGTCTAGATCATGAAAAAGACAAGTAGTGAAGTTTCCTTACACTTCACCTTAAAAACCCTATAACTTTTCTCTTGAAGAAAGTCCTTGAAGATGATGGATTTAGAACATGGTCCAAACTACAAAGTGTCTTAGATTGAGGTATAGATTCAAGAACTAAGGTTGTTTGAAATTAAAGAGTGATGGAAGGTGTCTTGGCCGAACCTAGCATGAAGAGAAAATGGAGAGAAAAGTTTGTAAGCTTAGCTTTTTTGGAAATGATCAAGAATAGCAATATTGGTCTTCAAACTTGGCTTTGGCTTAAGACCATCACCAAAAATCCCCCCCTTCATGCACTCTCCTTGAGTGACCAATCTCACTAGCCACTATTTTAAGCATTCCTAACCATTGAGTAGTTCAATGGTTAGGATTAATGTAGATTCTAGGTATAACCTTTAGATTAGAAGACTTAATCTAGGCCATCGGATCTTTCTCCTTGAAATCCTAGCCATTAAATGTATCTCCAAAATGAAGGGTCAAGATCACCTATTCATACTTTAAATCCAAGGGTCATAAATGGTCCTAGCCATTTTATAAGACCAAATCTCCACCATTGATTAAATCGATGGTGGATATCCAAAGGCTTCAACATTAAGCTTGCTTCCTATTGGTCCGTCATAAAGCTGTCATAAACACTAATGTTAACTAAGCAGTAAAATTTTTATTTTTATCTGCTATTACCCTTCGAATAATATTTTTACGGTATTTTTATTGCCCGATAATTAAATACAGTACAAAACACAATAAAAGAAAATTTTAAAACTGCTTCTGGATTCAAGTTTAGTAAGATCCCCAGTCTCCGTCTCAACAATACAAAATTTTTTTGTTGCAAATTTTTTTTCACTTTTTCGGGCCCACCTGAGCCCACGTATAGCCCCCCTGGGCCCACAGACAGCCAATGGATAATATTAAAATAATCAAAAAAATATAAAAATTTCATAATCATTCACAAAATCACAAAAATTATAAAACTTACGAAAATCAAATCAGATTACGTAAAATAATTAAGACTTAACAGTAATAATTAAAATACGTAAGATTTTCCCTTGCCTAAAAATTATTATTTTTCTGACACGGAATAAATCACACAAAATGATCAAATGTATTCATGGAATACTCAAAATAATTTTACAGTACACAGAAATCACTAAATAGTAGAATTTTGTTAACTGTCAAACAGTTAGGAAAGTTGGGGTGTTACAATGTCACCAGTAGAGCTAGTTGAACTCAAGAAGCAATTAGAAAAGCTCTTGGAGAAATAATTTGTTAGACCTAGCGTGTCACCATGGAGAGTGCCAATATTGCTAGTCAAGAAGAAGGATGGTACTTCGCAATTGTGTGTAGATTATCGCTAGTTGAATAAAGTCACAATCAAGAATAAGTATCCACTTCCAAGAATAGATGACTTGATGGATCAGTTGAAGGGAGCAGCGATGTTTTCTAAGATCGATTTGTGATCGGGCTATCACCAGATTAGAGTGAAGGTGGAGGATATTCCCAAAACAACTTTTCGTACCCGTTGTGGTCATTACAAGTACCTGGTGATGCCGTTTGGTGTGACGAATGCACCTGCTATATTAATGGACTATATGAACCAGATCTTTCATCCTTATCTGGATAGATTCATCGTTGTCTTCATCGACGATATCCTGATCTACTCTCAAAATTAGGAGGATCATGCTGAACACCTCAGCATAGTTCTTTAGATTCTGAAGGAGAAAAAGTTGTATGCCAAGCTATCCAAGTGTGAATTATGGCTGGACGAGGTCAAGTTTTTAGGCCATGTGATCTCGAAGGAAGGAATTGCAGTAGACCCGTCAAAAGTGGAAGTTGTTTTGCAATGGGAAAGGCCAAAAATGGTGACCGAGATTCGAAGCTTTGTGGGATTAGCTGGATATTACCGGAGATTCATCGAAGGATTCTCTAAGATAGTTGGACTTCTCACTTAACTCACAAGAAAAATTAAGCCTTTGAGTGGACGGATGCTTGCGAAGAGAGTTTTCAAGAGTTGAAAAAGAGACTAATTACTTTGCCAGTGTTAGTTTTGTCTGACCCAAGTGAACCAATCGAAGTGTATTGCGATGCTTCATACTAAGGATTGGGGTGAGTGCTTATGTAAAGTATAAAAGTGGTAGCTTATGCTTTGAGACAGTTATGTGTGCATGAGAAGAACTACCCAACACATGACTGGGAATTAGCTGCTGTTGTATTTGCTTTGAAGATGTGGAGGCATTTTCTTTATGGCAACATTCAATGTCTTTAGCGATCACAAGAGCTTGAAGTATCTGTATGATAAAAAAAGTTGAATATGAGGCAGCGAAAGTGGTTGGAATTCCTAAAAGATTATGATTTTCAACTTCTGTATCACCTTGGAAAGGCAAATGTTGTGGCAGATGCCTTAAGTAGGAAAATGATCAGTGTTTCTACTATGATGATCAAAGAAAAAGATTTGATAGAATAATTCAGAGATGTATGGTCTTTTATGGAGTTGACACTTGAAAAAATTTGTATGAACATGGTCACAATCTTGAATGACTTGATGGAAGATATTTGAGAAAAGCAGAAAGTTGATAAGTTATTACAAGAAGAAAGGGAGCTGATAAAGCAAGGCAGTGCAACAACCTTAGAGGAAGGAAACGATGGAATTCTAAGGTTCAGAGGTAGAGTCTGTGTGCCTAAGGATCAAGAGCTTAGGAAGTACATTCTTGAAGTTAGGATTCATTCTTTTCAAAGTCTGGTTGTTGATTCTACAAGTTTGGTTTTCTAGGGTTTTTGGGAGCCCAAAACTGAACCACCAAGGAGCAACCAAGGAGGTGATTTTCGTGTTCTTCCTTTAGATAAGAGGGAGATTTATTCACTTCAACCATTATTAGTGGTGAACTTTTGAGTGATTATTGATGGAGAAATCCTTAATGGATTGCTCTCTTTGTGTGTTTATTTTGCATGTTGTGCTTGTATTTGATTTGCATAGAAGTGTTGATTGTGTTGAATACTTTGATAATGTTGGATTGGATGAATGAAAAATTTAGGGTTTTCTACACTCTTGGGGAGGTTAGGGTTTTGACCCTAATTTTAAGGGTTTGAATTTGATTTTGTACAAAATGAAGCTTATGTAATTATGTATTAAAGGATTGATGCAAGAAATGGAAAAATTGGAATCTTGATGCCTTAGGGAGGCTCACGGCCTCTAAAGGATTTTTGGGCCCAAGTGGTGCTTTTGTGCATCCTTGGGAATTAAGCAATTTAGACATAAGTAATTTATAATGTGATGGAAGAAATTGATTGAGTAATGGTTCTTGAGAGAAGCCACAATTTTAAGGGTTCTTTGACCCAACATTTGCATAATTGATTAAGACTTAGGTAATTAGGAATGTTGGATTCATGATATGGAATTGCGGTATGTGTTGAACTATAAATATATGAAATGTTGATATTGAAAATGGATTGTATGATATTATGAGTCCATGTATGGGACTAAGTACTTGTTGATGTTTACTTGGCTAAATTGTGGCATGAAATTATTGAGGACTGACTATATGCCATTTGTGGTATGTTCCATGAGAAATATATTGTTAATGAATATACATGATATGCATTGTTTTATGAGGAACATATGATTGATGAACATACATGATGTACATTGAGTCATCATGCATTTGTGAATGTCCGTTGGACTTTGTTGAAAAGGCGGTGCATGCCTAAGATATTAAATTACACCTTAGTGCGAGTGTGAGTAGGCTTAGCGTAGGTCATGTTGTTGACCTTGGGGACGTCGGGGTACGTGTGTCTCACAATAGACAGTGATAGCTCCACTGGGGCCGTGGGATAGACCGATGCAAACGCACCGATGATCCGGACTGAGACGCTGTTCTATATCGCTATCTTGTTAAGAGTGCCATGTAGAAGCCATGTTGTGCAAAATATTATTTCTATGATAAGCACTTTATTTTTAAGGCTAACGAGATACTGGCATGTCCTCCTCGATCATTCTTTCAGAATGTTGATGTCTAGCTCCATGGAGTAAGATTTTGGTACCATATTCATTATGCATTGTTAGTCTCATATTTCATCTGTCATGAGTACTTACACTGTTAAATTATCCTCTTTACTGTTGAAATTATTACCTGATTATTGAACTGTTGACTGCTTGAGATATTAGTGTTGTTTACCTTGTATTGCTTATTTTTACTATGGTTTTTCTCTTACTGCTTAATTTATAATTACTGCCGATATATATATATATATATATATATATATATATATATATATATATATATATATATATATATATATATATATATATATATATATATATATTTGTGTACTATGATATTATGTGGGTGTCTAGTGCCGTTTTGTTTTCTTACTACTATATTGGTATTGAATGCTGGGTGTCTGAGAAGACGTTCACGAAGAAGGGAAAGCACCTGAGTTTCCTAGTTTCTGGCCTAATTGCGAGTAGGGCTTGCTCGAAGATGTCATCACGTCCATGCCGATTTTTGGGATATGTGAGGATGACCTTCCATGGAGCACCTGACTGTTGGCATATAAACCTACGCACAGACCATTGCCTTTACCACAGGGAGTTGACGGTGTCTTTAGCTTGGGGTTGCTATAACCCGCCTGTTTTTGATTTCTCTACTTTTGTCCATTTAGAGTTTTACCTACCTGTTAGGGATTTGTGGGATGACATTTATTACACCCCACAAGATGATTCATTTCTCTCTACTGCTTGAGCTTCTGCTTGAAATTCGATCGCTCCGATGGTGATTTCATCTGATGAGGAAGACCCTGCTATGGTTCCTTCTCGTCAGTCTTAGGGGCTGATACTATCGGTGGCTACTGATGGCTATTTTTGGGAACCCTGATGTTTTACTATTTTGATGGGCTGTATATTTTGTAAACATCTTGAGGATGGGTAAAGCCTTTTACTTTTTGTATGTTTAATGATGTAATTAAAACAGGCTTAATGCAATTATATATATATATATTTATATATTATGTGGATGGATGATTTTCTTTCTTGCCGACTTTTCTTTGTAAATATATTTATTATTCATTATGAACAAAAAAAATAGTAAGTAATAATATAATATATTTTCAATACCTGATTGATGCACACTTATAATTGAAGATGTTTATATACTAAATGAACCGGGTCTTAATTGACGATTTTATTTATACGTTCCGTATTTTGTTTCACTTTATCATGGTGTGACGTTCCTTCTTCTCCTAAAAAAAGGGTGTTACAGTTGTTTCACATACACCTCTTCTTATATAAAACCATTTAAAAAGGCACTTTTGACATCTATTTGAAAAAACTTAAAATCCATGATGCATGCATATGCAAGTAGCATTCTAATGGCTTCTAATCTAGGTGCGAGAGCATAAGTTTCTTCATAATCTATGCCTTCTTCTTGATTATAACTCTTAGCTACAAGCCTAGCTTTGTTTCTTATTATTAAGCCTGTTTTATCAAGTCTGTTCTTAAAGACCCATTTGGTGCCAATTATGGGATGATCATTGGGCCTTGGAACTAACTCTCAAACTTGATTCCTCTCAAATTGGTTTAATTCATCTTGCATGGCCAAGATCCAATGTTCATCATTAATGAACTCATTTATGTCTTTAGGTTCAACTTGAGAGACCAAAGCCATATGGTTACATGCATCTCTAAGAGAGTTACAAGTAATTACCCCTTTTGATACATCACCTATTACTTTGTCAAGAGGATGATGTCTTGATGTTCTCCATTCTTTGGGAAAGTCCATGATATAAGAATCTTCTTGTCTTGGGGAACCATATAGACTCTCTTCTTGCTTCTTGACTTCCTTTTCTTTGCTTTCCAGGTGAGTCCTTTCCAAAATCTCTGCAACATCATCAACAAACTCGTTTCTCGGCTTATTTGAATTAGTTTCATCAAATGCAACATGTATGGACTCTTCTATGGTCATAGTTATTTATTATAAACTCTAAAGGCCTCACTATGTATAGAATAGCCAAGAAATATTCCCTCATCAGATTTTGCATCAAACTTCCCCAAGTTATCCTTTCCATTGTTGAAAACAAAGCATTTACATCCAAAGACATGAAAATGAGAAACATTTGGCTTCCTTCCTTTATACAATTCATAGGGGGTTTTCTTTAAAATTGGCCTTATTAGAGCCCTATTCATAACATACAAGTGGTGTTAACAACATCTATCCAAAAATATTTAGGAAGGTTGACCTCATTGAGCATAGTTCTTGCTATTTCTTCTAAAGATCGATTTTTTCTTTCTACAACACCATTTTGTTATGGTGTTCTATGGGCAGAAAAATTATGCTTAATGTCATGTTCATCACAAAAGGTTTCAAATTCATGATTTTCAAATTCACCACCATGATCACTTCTTATGGATGCAATACAAAAACCTTTTTTGTTTTAGATAACTTTAGCAAGTTTTTTGAATGATTCAAAAACATCATTTTTGTGAGACAAAAACAATGTCCATGTAAACTTAGAGAAATCATCCACAATCACTAAAGCATAGTAATTCTCACCAAAGCTCATAGTTCTAGAAGGACTAAAAAGATCTATGTATAAAAGTTGTAAAGGTCTAGATGTTGAAACCATATTTTTAGCTTTAAAAGAAACCTTTACTTGTTTTCCCTTTTGACATGCATCACAAAGTTTATTTTTTTCAAATTTGAGTTTTGGAAGTCCAATTACTAGTTCTTTAGAAACCAACTTATTTAAGTGGTCCATGTGAATGTGAACAATTCTTCTATGCCATAACCATGAATCATTTTCTTTATTCATGAAGCATTTAACATCATTTGAGGAAATGTCATCAAGACTAATCATATATATATTATTGACCCTATGACCAATAAACTTAACATGCTTATCATTTTTTCCTTCAATAATGCAACAATTTGAATTAAATATTACTCTTTTTCCCTTATCACACAATTGACTAATGCTAAGCAAGTTTTGTTTGAGTTCTTCAACAAGCAAAACATTATCAATAGATGAGGAAGGGATCTTGCAAACTTTACCAACTCCAAGGATCTTTCCTTTGTTGTTGTCACCATATGTTACTCTTCTTGGGGACAAGGAAGGAAAACTTAGAGCTATCACCGGTCATGTGCTTGGAGCAACCACTATTAAGATGCCAACTTGAGCTTTTGGTCTTCAAGCACACCTACAACATACATTCAAGTTTTAACATTTGGTCCCCAAATTTGTTTTGGGTCTTTGTGTGTTAGAGTTAGGCAAAGTGCCTTTAGGAACCCAAACCATTTTAGTTCCAACTTTGGTGTTTTTGTTCTTTCTAGCATTTCATGTAAATGCACTATGCCTTTTCCTACCATAATAAAAACATTTGATAAAGGGGCTAGTTGATGTACTTGAGGAAACAAAGATATTCTTAAAATATTTTTGTTGGTTCTTGGAATTGTACCCCAAACCGGCCTTTTGAAAAATACATCTTTGTTTCCCTAGTAACATATTCAAATTGTCCTTTCCCATTATAAATTTTGCAAGTGCACTTTTCAAATCCTTAATTTCATTTTCAAATTCTTTACATGATAAACAAGAAGAGGATGTGGGTGCATTATCATGCGAAGAACAAATCATGCATGATGAGTTAGCATCAATAAGTCCAAGAGTCTTATTTTCAATTTTAAGTTCTTCAATCTCCTTGGTTAAAATAGAAACTTTGTTTGACAATAAGGAGATTGTGTTGTTGGAGGTTAAAACCATTTTAATGAGTCTCATGAATTCATCATGTAATTCTTGGAATGCATCTTCCAATTCACTATATGAGGGAGAGGATTCAAGATTAGATGAAGTTACCTCGGTTTCACTTTCTTTTTCTTCTTCTCCACTTGCCGTAAGGCAAAGATGTGCTTCTTCATTTTTCAAATCATCGGTGGAATCAATATCATTGTCTTCCCAAGCAATGTATGCTCTCCTTCCTTTTCTTTCCTTGGAAGGTCTCTTTCCATATTTCTCTATCTTCTTTTGATAAATAGGGCATTCTATCTTCATGTGCCCTGGTTGTTCACATTCATAACAAGTTGGAGTAGATGAAGCTCCCTATCCCTTTTGATAAGTCTTCTTAGGAGGAAAATATGGTCTTCTTTGAGTTCATTTCTTTTTGAGAAATCTTCTAAACTTTCTCACAAGAAGACTAAGATTTTCTTCATTTAGCTCAAGATTTCCTAATTCATCATCATCATCTTCTTCAATTGTGGATGAGGTGGCTTTGAGAGCAATCCCCTTCTTCTTTTTGTCATGCTCCTCACTTTGATTTAGCCTATTGAGCTCCAACTCATGTTCTTGGAGCTGTCCAAAGAGGGTGGCTAGAGACATTATTGATAAATCCCTTAATTCCGCAATTGCCGTTACTTTGGGTTACCAATTCCTACTCAAACATCTCAACACTTTCTTAATAAGATCTTCATTAGGAAATGTCTTTCCCAATGAAATAAGATGATTTACAATGTGTGTGAATCTCTTTTGCATATCTTGAATACTTTCTCCATAGTTCATTCTAAACAATTCATATTCATGAGTGAGGGTGTTTATTCTTGATCATTTTACTTTACTTATGCCCTCATGGGTTACTTGTAGAGTATCCCATATTTCTTTAGCGGTCTTACAATTTGACATCCTAAAGAATTTATCATACCCCAAGGATGTGGTGATGATGTTCTTGGCTCTTAAATTGTATTAAACCTTCTTTTTGTCATCATCGGTCCAATCACTTCTTGGTGGATAAGTTCTTACACCATCAATAGTACGTGTGGGAACAAAAGCACCATTTTCAACGGCATCTCACACAACTAAGTCAATAGCTTCAATAAAAATTTTCATCCTTTCTTTCCAATAGGCATAACCATCCCCATTGAAAAATAAAGGTCTATTTATAGAAGAACTTTTGTTTGAAAAACCATTTGAAGCCATTCCTTCTCTTGAAGCTGCTAAGCTCTTTACCCAAGAGTCTAACTCTGATACCACTTGTTAGCAAGTGGCCTCAACACTCAAGAGGGGGGTGAATTGAGTATATAAAATATTTTTGCAAAAACCTTGTAAAACGCTTGATTATCAATTTTCGTTGAAGCTATTGAGTGATAGAGATGAATAGATAGATGAGATATAAGGCTTTCACTCACAAATATTACAACCAATCAAGATAGTATTCAAGCAAACTCAATAAAATAGTACACAATATTAAAAAGTTAAGTTTAGAATAACAAACATAAGATTTATCCTGGTTTAACCACCAATCCACTTGTAGCCTACGTCCAGTCCTCAAGTAATCACTTGAGATTTTTCACTAATTCTTCAAGCTTTAATAGGTGCTTGATAACCTTTACAAGTTGGAGCACTTAACACCTTGGGATACCTCACCCTTGTGCTTGAGCCTCTTCTTCCAAGGGATATCTTACCCTTTACAAATTGGAGGGATGCCTCACCCTCTCTTTTACAGCTTATGCAAAGTATGAATGATACGAAACTCTCTCAAGAGTGGATAATACAAATTGAAGCTTTTGGGTATCAAGGATTCACACTTCTAAAGCTCAAAAACAAAGTATGATTGAAGGGATAGAGAAAACGTGAATTCAATGCTTAAGAATGTTTTTTAGATTGATTGTCTAACTTCATAAATGCCCAACAACTCAGTTTTATAGCCAAAAGAGATTTAGAGTCGTTGGGGGTAGTTAGAAGCATTAAATGCTCTTTAATAGAGTTGTTGTTCATGTTTGCTAGTTTTCCAGATAACCTGTTAAGAGGAAATCCTAATCGGTTAGTCATTTAAAAATGGCCTTTGACTTATCAAATAACCTGTTAGGCAATGAGCTTAATTGGTGAGGCTTCATTAGAAGCCTTTCTACGTATGTTTTAAAGCCATACTAACCGCTTAGGGAATTGCCCTAATCAGTTAGGCTATTTAGAAAATAAGTTCTAGGGCGTCTGTTTAATAGAATAATGGGTTAGCAGACTTGTCTAACTGGTTAGTCTCTTTTTTAAAAAATGGTTCACATGGCTTAGTTAAAAAGGATACTAACCAATTAGTAAAAACACTAACCAATTAGCATATTCAAAAGATCATTTCACGTGCATTTTAAAAAAGCATACTAACCAAATAGGTGAATCACCTAACCGGTTAGCCATTAAAAAAAAAAAGGTACTGACTTGATGAATAACCAATTAGGTGGAGTCCCTAATCGGTTAGGAGCTCTTGAAAAACATTGAGTATTTGCTCTTGATCAAGTCACTAACTTGTTATACCATTAAAAACATTTTGGCTCAAACTTAAACCAATTTTTCACAAGTTTAAATCATGATTTTGCAAAGCAATTTAAGTCAAGTGAAAAACCATTTGAATGAGCTTATAGTGAATCCTAAATACCTTAACACAATATCTAAGCCCTATATGCTATTCTTGAATATTCTTGGAGCTTGATCAATGCACATCCATCCTTTCTTATTTGTAATTATCAAAACCAATTTCTTGAATTAATGCTCATTACAATCTCCTTCCCCCTGAGTTGTTTCACTCTCGTGTCCTCAATCTTAACAGGAAGTGTCTCATAAGTCAAAGTCTCATTCAATTGTACCTTATCAGGCTGAATGACATGAGTTGGATTGGGAATATACTTTCTCAACTAGGATACATGGAAAACATTATGAAGATTGGAGAGAAAGGGTGGTAAAGCTATCTGGTAAGCTATTTGACCTATCTGACAAAGAATTTGATAGGGTTCAATGAATTTAGGAGTGAGTTTTCAAGATTTTATAACTCTTCCGACCCCCGTCGTGGGTATGACTCGCAAAAACACATGCTCACCTTCTTCAAATTCAAAGGGTCTCCTTCTTTTATCTGCATAGTTTTTCCACCGACTCTAAGTTGTTCGCATTTTCTCTTGAATCATCTTTACCTTCTCTGTTGTTTGTTGTACCATCTTAGGTCCTATTGTCATACTTTCTTCATCTTGATACTAACACAAAGGTGTTCAGCATTGTCGTCCATACAACGCTTCATAGGGTGTCATCCCTATACTTGAGTGAAAACTGTTATTATAGGTGAATTCTATCAAAGGCAAGAATTCATTCCAACTCCCTGTTTGTTCTAACACACAAGCTCTTAGCAGATCTTCTAACGACTGGATAGTCCTCTCAGTCTGACCATCGGTCTGTGGATAGAAAGCAGAACTTAAATGAAGCTTAGTCCCTATTGTTTCGTGTAAACTTTGCCAAAACCTTGATGTAAACCTTGGATCTCTAGCAGAAATGATACTGGAGGGTACACCGTGAAGTCTAACAATTTCACCAATGTACACCTGGGTCAACCATTCCATTGAATACTTGATATTGATTAGCAAGAAGTGTGCAGACTTCATAAGCCGATCAATAATGACCCATATAGAGTCAAACCCTTTCTTAGACTTTGGCAAGTAATAAAATCCATAGCAATACTATCCCATTTCCATTTTGGAATAGTTAAGGGTTGTAGCATACCTGCTAATCTTTGATGTTTAACCTTCGCCTTTTGACAAACAAGACAAGACGACATATGCTTAGCAACATCTCTCTTCATTCTAGGCCACCAAAATAACTTCTTCAAATCTTGATACATTTTGGTCATTCCGGGATGTATACTTAACCTATTGGTGTGAGCTTCATCGAGAATCGCCTTCCTAAGCTCAGGATCATTGGGTATGCAGATCCTACCTTTAAACTTTAGGACCCCATTAGGTCTTTCCTCGACTGCTGGCACATGACCTTGCTTTATTAGCTCTCTCTTATTTTGTAAAAATTAGTCATCTTCCTGCTTCGCTCGAATCTCTTCCAGCAAATCATTCAAAATAGTAACCATATTCAAACGAATTCTTCCTAGTGCTAATTCTACTGATAACCACATATCTCTAAACTGCTCTATTAATTCTTCCTCTTTAATCATCATGACAGAGACACTAAGCATCTGCCACGACATTCGCCTTTCTAGGATGATATTGAAGTTAGAAATCATAATCCTTCAAAAATTTCGACCATCTCCTCTGTCTCATGTTCAATTCTTTCTGATCAATCAAATACTTCAAACTCTTATGACCACTGAAGATATTGAATGTAGTTCCATACAGAAAATGTCTCCAAATCTTTAATGCAACGACAACTACGGCTAATTCCAAATCATGCATTAGGTAATTCTTTTCATGTACTTTCAGTTGTCTCGAGGCATATGCTACCACTTTTCTATTCTGCATTAGTACACATCCTAATCCATGATAAGAAGCATCATAGTATACCTCAAAAGACTCATTTGGATCCAGTAAAATCAACACTGGTGCAGTAGTCAACCTTTTCTTTAACTCTTGAAAACTCTATTTGCACGCATCTGTCCAGGTAAAAGCTTGATTTTTCCTCGGGAGCTGTGTAAGAGGTCCAGCTATCTTAGAAAAACCTTCAATAAATCTCCGATAATACCCCGCTAATCCAACAAAACTTCAGATCTTAGTCACTGTCTTTGGCCTTTCCCACAGAAGAACTGTCTCTACCTTTGTAGGATCCACTGTAATTCCTCCTTGGAAATCACGTGACTCAAAAACTGAACTTCTTCTAACCAGAATTCACACTTTGATAACTTTGCATACAATTTCTTCTCCTTCAAAATTTGGAGAACTATACTAAGATGTTCAGCATACTCTTCCTAACTTTGAGAATAAATCAGAATGTCATCAATAAAAATAACAATAAATCTGTCTAGGTATGGATGAAAGATCCTATTCATTTAATCCATGAATATTGTAGGAGCATTCGTCACTCCAAATAGCATCACAAGATACTCATAGTGCCCATAGCGCGTCTGAAAAGAAGTCTTAGGTATATCCTCTACCTTGACACGAATTTGATGATAACCAGATCTCAAACCAATCTTGGAGAAAACAACTGCTCCTTTCAATTGATCCATCAAATCATCAATCCTTGGATGTGGATACTTATTCTTAATTGTAACTTTATTCAACTAGCGGTAGTCCACACACAAACGTGAAGTTCCATCCTTCTTCTTAACTAACAACACTGGAGCTCCCCATGTTGAAACACTAGGTCTCACAAACTATTTTCCTAACAGTTCCTCCAACTGCTTCTTTAACTCTGTTAATTCTATAGGCGACATCTGGTATGGTGCAATTGAAATAAAACCAGCTCTTGGCACAAGATCGATAGGAAACTCTATCTCTCTTTATGGTGATAATCTAGGCACATCATCATGAAAACTTCGGGAAACTCATTAACAATAGAAATAGCATTCACGTCCTTCTCACTTTTGACTTCTAAAGAAGACAACAACATGTATCCTTAGGCTCCATCCCTTAATAAAGTTTCGACTTGATTGGCAGTCAAAAATCCAGAAATCCTTTTCTCAGGAAATACTAAAGTCTTGTTAGAATAGTCTAACAAGATATGGTTAGAAGATAACCAATCCATTCCTAAGATTATATCTATTTTGGTAAGAGGTAAACAAATTAAATTAATAGAAAAGACTCGATTATCAATAGTAACAGGGCAATTTAGGCATATTTTAGAAGTACTAGCAGGCTTGACAGTTAATGTAGAAATAATCAATTGAAAGCTCAAAGAAGACACAAGCAATCCTAAATAATCCACACAGTCATATATAATAAATGAATGAGTTGCACCTGAATCATATAGTACAGTTAAAAGATTACCTGATATGACAACTTCTCCCTTGATAAGATCTTCAAACTGGGAGGCTTCAACTCCACTCATTGTATACACTCATCCACCAACTTGCAGTTTAGCAGCACAAATGTTACTTACTAAAGGATCCACCTTCACTTGATTACAATCCCTCAAGATATGACCAGGCTTTCCACATTTAAAGCAAATTATCCCTCTAATTGTACAGTCCTTTGTCATATGACCATTTCCACACTATAAACACTTTGTTGGAGGTGCCACAGTCTGACCAAAACAATTGTTACTAAAACCTCCTCCGCATGGCTGTTGTTGTTACTGCTAGCTTCCCGATGGTCAAGAATATGGTTTCCGCTAAAACCGATTGTTATTGTTGTTTCCTCCCCTTCGGAACCTAGATGGTCCAAAGTTACGATTCCTTGTATCTCGAGATGGTTCTAATTCTTCAAGTATATGACACATGTCCATTAAGGCTGAGAATTGATTCATTCTCATTGGTAATACACCTTCTTCAAACTTACGACATTTCCACACCTCATCTGGCTGGATTTGAAAATACCGTAAGAACTTTGACAAGCTCTCAAACTTTGCAGCATACTCGTTAACTATCATTCCACCTTGTCGTAGCCCAAGAAATTCCATCTCCTTGGCATGCCTTGCACTATCCTGAAAATATTTTTCCAGAAATACTTCACAGAATACCTCCCATGTAATTTCCCTTCCTTCGGCTTGTAGTACTCTCCGAGTTGCTTTCCACCAATTTTCACCATCTCCCATCAACATAAAAGTGGCATAAGTCACCTTGCAGTCGTTTGCACATCCCATTCCTTTAAAAATCTTTTTCAGTTCTTTGATGATCACATATTTTATACATTAATAAACCCTCATTTTTAGTCATTTACACTCTCTATGTACTTAATTGATTAAGTCTAGTTATGTTTTGTAAGTTTGGACTCAAATTGGACTTAATTGATTTTTTCAAAGACTATTTTAGTCTTACTTTGTTTATGTATTTCTACCATATCTTGAGTTCTAAATGTCTGATAATTATGAATTTTACCTTGTAGGAAAGATAAGAGAGAGCTCTACAACTTTGATGAGAGCTCAAAGTCTCAATCAGACATCTAGTAGAGCTAATTGGGCTTGGAAGACAAAACACAAGTTTTGTATCTAAAACATGAACAGTGTACAGTAATCAGAGCATAACTCGGGCTGCAAGAATTTTCTTGGGCTCAAATTTGGACATTTGATAGTTAAGACCCAGATCTAAAACTTTCATGTTGAACACAAAACTTGATTCGGGCTCCTCGATGGTGATATTGGGTCTGAAAATCAAAACAGAGGTGCTAAAACTGGGCCTGAACAGTTTGTAGTAATTGGGTCATATCTTAGGCTGTAGGACGAATTTTTGGGTGATTCCAGAGCCATTGGAAAGCTTAGACAATTTCCTAGAACTTTCATGAAGAACACTTGGCTCGAAAATGACGAAATGAATGACTTAAGCAATGAATGATTTCAGAGACAAGAAATCTCAATGATTTTTCACTCTTATCCTCACCATTTGGCATTCTCCACTCATTCATCCACTCATCCCACCTACCCCTAATCAGCCCCTTTGTCATTTTGTATCCCTAATCCTCTATAAAAGGCACCATTGGCTGACCATTTGGGACACTTGGTGTTAGGCTTAGTTTGTACAAGTTAAGGTTATGCTTGTTTATTGTTTTCCTTTGTTGTAATTTTCTCTTGTTCTAAATTGAAGTCATGTTCATCTTTCTCTTCTTCTCTCTTTCTTTCTTCTTATCCATGAGTAACTAAATCTTCATCTTGCTTGGGTGAAAGAGTGAAGCTCTTGGTAATGAAATAAGGTTAGATTATTTTATTTCTTGTGCTTAAATGATATATTATTAAATAAACATTATATGTGTTGTATTTTGTTTCCAATCAATTTAGAAACCTTCTTTGTTAATGGAGATCTTGATTTATTGTAGACAATAGGATTGACACAGTGAATGCTTGAACTCATTTAAAAATGTTGGTAGATAATTAAAGGAATCATAATATGATTACATATATAATTGAACTTTGAATGTTATATTCTCTAATTGGAACCTCCGTTGTGTGTGGATTTCAATTGAGTTAAAAAGAAAAATAATCTTACCTTTAATTTATTACCAAGAGTGGATCTCCTAACCCAAGCAAGCCCTTAAATTCATTTGTGAACTTGTTTTATTACTTTTGGTGTTGTGACAAATCCTCTTCTTACCTCAATTAATTTTTCTTCATCAATTCCCTGTAGATCGATCTCGGACTCCCGAGAAATTTACTACTTGAGACAACCTGCACTTGGTTTTGCATCCTTAAATCCCGCAGTCATTCTTGGATCCACAAACTTGCCTTCTCCAGATCAAACTCGTCTTTGAACTGTAGCGGATTGCTTCGACAGAACTCAAACAAATTCTGGACATCGATACTAACTAATGTAACACCCACCGTAGGGTGTCACATTTAAGACTAATACTAATATAAATTATCCAAGTTGTAAAAGAATTAATCTTATAAAAACACTGATTTCAAAATTTCATTTGCGGATAACTGAAAATAAATGAAACCCATAAGTATAATATGTAACCGAATAAAACTCACCACAATATACATAGATACTGAAATTTTGTTCACAAATAATTTACATAAATACATTGTACTTGTGAACACTCAATTTTGTCCGAATCATTAAAACATCTTAATACATAATTTTAAAAAAAAAAATAAAAAATAAAATTTAATTGTTCTTTGTTTTTTTGTTTGGCCCAAAATTTTGTTTAGCTTATTTCTTGTTTTTGTTTTTGTTTAGCCCAATAAGTTATGCTTACAAAAATCTAAAAGGAAAAAAAATAACAACAATAAAAAATTAAAGAATAAAAATAAACACATACAAAATAAAAGATGAAGAGACTGTAATCCATTGCAACCCTCTTTCTTTCCCTTTGTTTTTTCTCCATTTTGAGTTGATCCCAATTTGCCTTTTCTTAGTCTTCTCCCTCTATTCCCGTTTTCCACCAGGCCCCATGCACTGTCCATACACACACACCCACTCACTCACATACACACACAGAAAGCAAGCAAAATGTCCCAGTACCCCTTGGCCTTTTCTTCCCTGCACACATAATAATCTCAACAACACCAACAATGCTGCATACTCCCCATTTGATGGCTACAGCTGCTCCATTGCACCCATCACACAGCTTTTGTCCCCCCAGGCTTAATTTGTCTGCATCCACAAAGAATTGGTCTATATAAGAGAGAATATGAGAATTTGAGGGGGTTGGCTTTTTTCGAGAAATTTTTTCTAAAAGATAAGAAACAGAGAAGGTAGAGAGGGTGAGGTAGAGAGGAAGAGAAGGAGAATTTCTTCAGTAGAAGGTAAAGAAAATTTTTTCTCATCGCCTGAGCATGAAAATTTTGAACTTCCCCTAAACAATAGTCACCACCGAACTACACCAATCTCACAACTCCATCACCAACCCACAGAACATTCAAACTTCATCTCTGTCATCCATCTTTCAACCATAAACAACAACTCCATATCCATCCCGTACACAACCACCATAGCGGCCACCATGAGCCAGTCTCACGCCACCTCTTCTGCCATAGTCACCATAGATCCCGCCCCCAAGCCACCAAGCAACTCACCGAGCCATCACAAACCCAAACAGAGCCCAACCCCAACCCACCAAACCACCGGCCTCCAAGCAACAAGGCTCCATCGCGGACCTAACCTCAAAGCAACCCAACATCCACCGTGGTAGCCACCACGTCCGGATGAGACACACCAAGCCGGCGCCCACCGCACGATGCCGTCCATCACGGCCAGCCCGGATCGCCCTCCAGAGAGTCGTTGTTTGCACCCCTAACCATTTCTACACCCACCGTCCTCCACTTCATCCAGCCACCTCAGACCCTCAACCGCCCACCATTGTCCAAACGCCACCGCTGCACAGATCCGGCCGTACCCCAACCTGCCTCACAGTCGCATCACCAACGACCACTGAACCACCATCCCCTTCGCATGGAGCCACCCACGGCTAGCCATGTGTGAACCACCCCAGTCGAGACCCACCGCACACCTCCCATGGGGTATACACACGATTACCCCACACCTCCCGCATTGGCATGTAGAACTCTAACCACACATGAAGATCAAAAGAGAAGACAGGTGGGTCATAACGACCCCACGCCAAGGACACCATTATATCCCCCACGTAGACAAAACATTCGGTATCCGAGTCGATGTGCCAGCAGTCAACGCCTCCATGGAACCTTAGTCTAGCATACCCAAGAAAGCCTCGCCAAGATGCCATCACAGAACAGAAGACTAATTTGACTAAAATCCAAGAAACACAGGCTCGTCCACGCCTTGGTCTTTACAGAAACACAGATACATCCAGAATAACAAAACAAAGAGGTGAGATATCTAGCATCATTACCAGTTATGACAGTAAAGAAACATAAACGGCGCATAACGCCAAATAGTGCAATAAAATAGTAAGCAATATCAAAACCTCAAATTGTTATAGGATCCAAGCAGTCATAACCAAAGATTTCTGTAAGTTATAGGATAAAATTCTAGTCTTTATTATTTCCATTTTATAAATTCCTAATTAACCTCAAATTGTCCATTTAACTAAGCTCCCACTTTAACACAAAACTTTGTCAACATTCTCCCTAAGGGGCTATGAGCCCTAGGGAATGAGAAGTTCCAAAATTTTTCCTCATCTCACTAATTACTCATCATTAAAAGTCTAAATTCCCAAATTGTTATACAATTTTTTATTATGGACCCATTTTTGGGCCATTTGGTCGTGAGCCTCCAAACAAAAAGGGCAAGAAACCCTTGCTCTCCATCCATGTTTTCAATTCATAAAGAACAATCCAAAGTCATCAAAATATACAAATACAACCAATAAATTCATATAAAATAAAATCAATACAAAATCATCAAAATCATACGTCAAAGAGAGTAACCCTAACATGAGTTTCTCAAAACCGACACATAAACAAGTTCCTCACTACTAAGATAGGTTGAAGTGGATGATCTCCCTCTTACCCCAAAGAGATAAACAAGAAAGCAACTTCCTTTATGCTCGTAGGTATAGTGTACCTAGACCTATCAAAAGATACAAATTGTCAAAATTGAGCATTAAAAAGTAAGAACACATGTAAAACAAATTAATTATACAAAAATTGGGTCCACACGCTGCGACTTTCAAACCTGCGCCACGACATTCATGCATACTGTAACACTCCAAAATGTATTTATTTCGTTATAAATATTCATTTTACAATATTTATGATTTTTGAAAATTTTTCTAGATTTTTCTGAGAACGCGAAATATTTTAATATTATTCATTATTTTACATGCAAACTGAGCGGAACCGAGAAAATGAAATATTTTTCCCGAGAACCTTGATCTGTGAAAACGTCGACGGGGGATCTTACTAAACCCGAGACTGGACATGGTTTACGAGATGTCATGTTTTTCAAGAAATTTTTATCTGATAAAATAATAAATCATTGTATAATTTTATCCATTAAATAATTAATACTGACTTCTGTCGACTGTAACAATTGTTCATAAGATAATAACATGTATTAAAAATTCTATCACATTATCCTAATGTAATCTACTTTATGTCTAATCAAATCCACTTTAATTCAAATTTAGTGTATTTTAATCAAAGCTTCTTTGAAAAGCTTTGACCACCAAAAGACAAGTATGCCCTTGGCTTGTTGGAGAAGCCTCTCCCCCTCCTTCTCTCTCTCCATTTTCGCGGAATTCCTTGCCCAAGGGAGGTAAAAATTTGCCTCCACACTTAATACAATTTACCCAAAATTATCATTTTCCATCTAACACTTTCTCTCTCTAGTTTATTCTTCTTCATTTTTCTCCTCCTTCTCTCTTCTTCCTCCCCCTCACCTCACGGTTTGCAGCCCTTAAGGAGACCACTCTTTTTCATTTTTCAACCTCACCAATATCATCTCTACACTCACCTTAACCTCCTCTACACTTTCTATTTAGAAAATTTCTTCAAAATCCATCTCCATCTCCATTGTCTTCCAAGGCAAAGCTTCAAACTTTAAGGTCAAGTTTCCATTTTTCTTCTTCCTTCTCTCCATTTTCGTGATCTATGGTTACATTGGAGACCAAAGAACCATCTTTTACCAAGCTTAATATTGATTCTTTGTGTTAGAAAATTTTAGGGTTTTGGAAGCTCAAAACCGAAACCACAAAGGAGCCAATAAGAGACCATTTTTGTGTTCTTCCTTTAGGTAAGAGGGAGATTTACTCACTTCTACCTTTATTGGTGGTGAGGAGACTTTGTGTGATTGTTTGATGAAAAAATCCATAATTGTATGCTTGCTTTATTTGATGATTTTACATGTGTATTTGTTCTTAATTGATGTTGATGATTTAATGATGATTTTGAATGCATTGGTGGTGTTGGAATGTTTGGAAATGTTAGAATCAAACAATGAAAATTTTGAGGATTTCCTATGCTAAGATAAGGTCACAGTTTTGGCTTAGATTTTAGGGGATTGGAGTGACTTTGTATGAGATAGAATTTGAGTGATTAGATACCAAGTAATTGATGCATAAAATGGAAAGAAATTAAGACTTTGAAGACTTTGGGAGGCCATGGTTTTGGCCCAAATTGTTAAGGGTTGGAACTTAAAATTGTGGGTAATAAAATTTATGTAATTGGACATTAAAGGATAGATAATTATAATGGAAGAAATTGAGTTGGTAATAGTTCTTGGAGACCATGTTTTGAAGGGTTTTGTTAGCCCAAAGAGAAATCGCATAATTGATCAAGACTTAGGACGTTGGAAATGTAAATCCATAATATGGACTTGTAATAATTGATGAACCATATATATGTATCAATGTTGATGTTTTGAATTGGTTCTAAGTTGTTGTGAGTTCCTATGTGCAACTAAGTAATTGATGAAATCATTACGTGTTGATATTGAGGAATAAATATATGTCATTGTGATATACTTTATGATAAATGTATCATTGATAAACATACATGATGTACATTGTGTCGTCATGCATATGTGTTGTCCATTGGACATTGTTGAAAAAGCGATGTATGCCTAGGAGTTTGAATAACACCTATGTGCGGGTGCGAGTAGACTAAGCGTATGGTTATAGTGGTTGGCCCTGGGGGCGTCGGGGTGCGGGTGTCTCACAATGGACAGTGGTAGCTCCACTGGGGCCGTGGGATAGACTGATGCAAACACACCGATGATCCGGATTGAGACGTTGTCTTATATCGCGATCAATTGTTGAGGTGCCATGTATAAGCCGTATTGCACAAATATTTTTATGAGATGAGCACACTATTTTTAAGGCTAACAAGATACTGGCATAACTCCTTGATCATTCACTCTGAAAATGTTTATGTCTAGCTCCATGGAGTAGGAACTTGGTACCATTTGCATTATGAACTGTCAGTCTCATAATTCATTAAGCCAGAGCATTTATAACTGTGGAAAAATATCTATTCTTATTACTGCAATAATATTCTGATTACTTGAACTGTTGACTATTGGTTATTATTACAATAATATTCTGATTACTTGAACTGTTGACTGTTAGAAATATTGATGTTGTCTGCCTGATATTGCAGATCCTTACTGTTATTTATTGTTGTTCTGTTTGTACTGTAAGTTTTAATTATTACTGCGATTGGATATTGAATTGTATTGATATATGGCGGTCCAGTGTTGTTCTATTTTCTTGCTACCATATTGGTAATGAAAGCTGGGTGTCTTACATCTTTCTGTATTTTCTGTATTTCTGTCAGTCTATCTATTACTGAGAAGACGTTTGTGAGAAAGAGAAGGAAATACCTGAGTTTTCGGGTTTTTGGCCGCACTACAACTAGAGCTTGCTGAGGATGTCGTCGCGCCCACGCCGATTTCTGGGGTACGTCAGGATGACCTTCCATGGAGGGCCCGATTGCTGGCACATACATGTGCAGACGGACCGATGCGTCTACTGCGGGGAGCTGACAGTGTCTTTAGCTTAGGGTCGCTATGACCCTCCTGTTTTCGATTTCATTGCTTTTGTTATTTTGAAGTTTTACCTACCCGTTAGGGATATGTGGGCTGATATGTACTACAACTCACAAGAGGACTCTTTCTTCTCTACTGCTCGGGCTTCTGCTCGAAATTTGGTCGCTCCGTTGGTAATTTCATCGGATGAGGAAGACCTTGAGGAGGACCCGGCTACGGTCCCTTCTCACAGTCTTAAGGGCTGATACTGTCGGTGGCTACTGATGGCTAACCGTTTATCTTTTGGGGAAGCCTGATGTTTTGTCGTATTTAATGGGTGTATATTTGTATCAATGTAGATGGGTACATCTTTTGCTTTTTGTATAATTTATGATGTAATTAAACAAGTTGATGCATATAATATATATATATATATATATATATATATTGTGAATGTATGATTTTCATTTTGTGTCAATTTTATTGTATATGCAATTATCATTATCTCTTTATTATTGATTCAAAAAAAAGAAGAAAAAGGAAAAGAAAAATATGTACACATATTTCAATACTCGATTATTTTATCATTTAAGAGTGCAAACTATTTAATCATGTGTTGAAAATGAACAGGGTCTTAATTAATCAACGTACTTCTTATTTTTCGCACAATTTATTTCGTTACTCTATATTATGGTGTGACTTTCCTTCTTCGCTAGATAAGAAAAAGGGGCGTTACACATACTCAACCATGTGCCGCAGCGCATATCACCCATATCACGACATTTGAGCAAAAATCATACAACGCTGTGGCATGAATATAACACACCACGACATTCAACAAAAATCAACATTACGCCACGACATGAAAGCTACACATCACAACACAAACATAAAAAAATTGTGTTTTTGCCCAACAACATGCAGGGCAGCACCAAAACACCATATAGTCACATACTACCATACAAAAATAGGCATAAATCAACTAAGAATCAACCAAAGACATAAAAACATACTAAAAACAAAACAAAAACTAACAAAAATGCAAAAACAACATAAAAATAGAAACTAAATAGCAAAATAAACAAAGTTAAGTTATACATACGGTGAGAATGTGAAAGATTAAGGTTGAGATGGTGTAGGGAATGCAGGAAATGAAAGAAGAATTCAGAGAAACATGAAAACAACAAGAAATTTGGAAAGAAAATGGGAAAGAAGGACGAAATGCCACAACATTTAATAATACATACCGCAGCACACCGCGACATGCATACAATTCCCTTTAAATATTTATTTAAATATTTATGTTTATTTATGTAAATAATGTTATTTTTATTAAACAGGCAGACACGCCGCGACGTGTAACATTTTGTGTCACGGCGCCTTACTCTCGGGTTTTTGGCCTGATGCACCAGAAAATGCTCATCATGTCGCGGCGTGACAAGTTTCACGTCGTGGCGTGAGAGTCTATTTGCACAATTCTGTAGAAAAATCCATTTTGTTGTTTTTGCATCATTCTGGCCTCCATCACCTACAAAACTTGTCTAAGTGGTTAAATTATAGTTTGTACAATGAAAACATAATAAAACCACAAAATCAACATATTGACATATTAAAGACTTAAAACTTAAAGGATTAAATATTTAGGTTCCCTTCTAAAAAAGGCCTTATTTATAGTCCCTGTAGGACTTTGCAGATTTCAAGCTAGAGCTGTCAATGTGAGGGAGGTCTTCCTCCTATCAATCTCTCCTTTATGATAAGGTTTTAGGTGCTGGCTATTTACCTTAAAACTCGATAAGCTATTCGGTGGAGGAATCTCTATGGCTCCATGGGAGAACACTTTCATCACCACAAATGGCCCCGACCACCTTAATTTAAGCATTCCAGGGAATAGCTTGAGCCTGGAATTATAAAGAAGGACTTGATGACCTTCTTTGAATCTCTTCTGAATAATCCTTTTGTCATGCCAGTTTTTCACCTTTTCCTTGTACAATTTTGCATTCTTATAGGCTTGAATCCTAAATTCATCAAGTTCATTAAGCTTTGATAATCACATATTTTATACATTAATAAACTCTTATTTTTAGTCATTTACACTCTCCATCTACTTAATTGATAGAGCTTGGTCATGTTTTGTAAGTTTAGGCTCAAATTGGGCTTAATTGATCTTTTCCAGCATTATTGAGATTTTACATTGTTTCTGTATTTCGGTCATATCTTGAGTTCTAGATGTTTAAAAATTATGTATATTACCTTGTAGGAAAGATGCGAGTGTTGGTGTATGCCTTAGAGGCTGATACATTTTTGTTTGTATTTACATACATTGTATTATACTATTTTTTTAATATATGAGTCATTTCATTTATTATGTTCTTTTTGATAAACATAATAAAGTCCTTAGAATAGTACGTTTGATGCCGTAGGACATCAAGTGGACGACTTGATCGTGAGATCCTATTGGATAAAATACTATTCGTAATTGTTCCTGGTCAAGTATTATTGTTAATTAGGACAACAATAATGCATTGAGACTAGTATGTGCGTAGACTGATGGCCACATCTCACGGGTCATGGATATGAGATATCAAGTCTTCACATGGGTACATATTAGAGTAATAATGTACTAGATAGACCCACCATGAGAATGCTACATGGATCGTTATGTGATTGTCATAAGCGATTCTCATAGTGACAATAGAGTATGTGGCCCTTTGACTTGAAATCACTACGATTCCCATATGAGGAGTTGTGTGTTTTAATTCAATCAAACGTCATCAGTAACAAGGTGATTATAAAGTCGGTTATCGGACATACCGCGAATCATACAGAGGGATGTGTGTGACCTAGATGGGATTTGTCCCTCTTACATAAAATGAGCGATATCTTCAGGGGCCCTGATTGAGTGAGACTACGAAATGCATGACCATGCTCAAATGAGTCGATATGAGATATCGATCTCATCTGTTGTTATTAAGTCTACTCGGGTATCAGGAAACGAAAGATTGAACTATACAAGGGTGACACATTCCATGCCTTGTGCTCAATCTAGATAGCTGGACAAATGGACTAAACTACACAGAAACATTGGTCATAGAAAGATTATGTCAAATCACTAATATTCTTATTACTTAGGTCACAGCGATGTGTTGCTAGATACCGCTCACTGCTTATAATATTAAAATGAGATTTTAATATTATTGTTAATGTTATGAGAACTTGTAGGGTCGCGCACATAGAGTAGACTAAATTGGAGTAATTAGAATCCAAGTTGAACTAGGATTCAATCATGGGCCGGACTCATAACAAATGAGTTTACGGTTACACAATTTAACTTACTACTGCTCACAATCACTTAAGGTAGTCACTATTATAAATAGTACTGTTAAAGGGGCTATGAGGTATACATTACAAAACCCTAGCCGCACCTACAGAAAGTGAGTGAGAGAGTGACAGATTTCTTCTCTTCTCTTTGCAGCTAGCACTGTGTGAGAGAGGCGTAACTCCTATTTGCGGATGTTGGACGTTCATGAGTCTGTTCGTGTGGATATCACAAAGACATCATTGTTGTTACGGTGTTGGTGATTCACACAACTTGTTTTGATCACGCTTCAAGAGGTACACAATTTTAAAAACTCGGATTATGATTTTTTCGCATGGATCTTTGGTGGGAATTCTGTTTTCCACTGCGTGATGTATTCACGATTCCCAACAAAGAGAGAGCTCTACAACTTTCACGAGAGCTCCAGGGCTAAATCGAACATCTAGTGGAGCTAATCGGGATTAGAAGTCAGAATACGAGTTTTGTCATTGGAACCTGAGCAGTGCGCACTAATCAGGGCATAACTTGGGTTGTAGATGTGATATGGGCCTAAAACTAGTGACAAATTAAATCTAAGATCCAAAGCAACAACTTTTATGAAGACTCCTAAGCCAAACTACGTCGTTTTGGGCATGCAATTGAAGCTGAAAAATAAAGACGAGTTGCTGACGAGTTTATGTCACTTAAATGGGCACAACTTGAGTCGTAGGCCTCTAATTAACATGGGGTTTCGGCCCAATGATTCCTAATTGACCCAGTTTTGTACCCATCAGGTTTCTAATGATGTAAGGCCAAATTAGGGGTTAGTTATAAGGGGTGAGAGGAGAAATCCAAGATCCCCTATTCATTCTGCACTTCTCACCTTCTCTCTAGATCTTTCTCTCTTCTTCTTCCTTCTTCATCAAGCTCTTTCATGGTTATAACTATAGAGAGCTAAACTTTTGTAATCAATTTAGAGATTCTTGAAGAAATTGTGGTTTGGATTCTTGAGATCTTGGTTCTATTTTTGTGTTTGAATTACATTTGGATTCCTCTTCCTCTTCTTTTTCTTGATCTTTAATGCATGAATGGTGATTCTATTTATGTTTGATCTGATTGGGTCTTTATTTAAGATTGAGAATTGTGATAGGATTTAAGATTGATTGATATAAATTAATAATGGAATTACAGAGGTTAGGTTACTGATTTGTGCCTAGGTTAATTGAATTCGGAGATCAAATGAACATAGATATAACATGAATTGTGTGATTGCAAATTTGTGTGTCAAATGTCAGTTGAATTCTAGATGTTTATCTAGTATGAATTGTGGATTTGATGCAAAGATTTTAGTTAAATCTAAATTAACCATTCAAATGCACTTCAAATGTTTGTAGAATGATCCATGATAGAATCAACCCAATTTCAGATAGGTTTCTGAATTGATTGCTCTTTTAATTGAATTTCTCACTTTAATTCTGTTATTTACATATTCTGAGTTCTCAAATTCCTTCCCCAATTTTGGCATGATCTGATCAAATTGTATTTATAATCCTTTAGAGACAATCTGGTATTATTTCCTATGCTACAAGCCATAAGTATAACTCAGTTACAATTTTGATTGAGTTCGGCGCTCGTCAAGCTGTAATAGTCTTTTCTCACCAGCAACTTGCTAGTTGAAGTTCAGCTGCTTTATTACCCAATAAGCATGATGTTCACGCTCAACTGGCAAATGATAAGCCTTACCAAACACAAGCTTGTATGGAGACATACCAATGGGGTTTTTATAGGCTGTCCTGTACACCTATAGTGCATCATCTAGTTTTCTTGACTAGTCCTTTCGGGATGGACACACCATCTTTTTAAGTATTTACCTAATTTCTCGATTAGATACCTCCACTTGCCCACTTCTCTATGGGTGGTATGTAGTGGCAATCTGATGCGTTACCTCATACTTAGCAAGGAGAGCTTCAAAATGTTTATTGCAAAAATGGGACCCTCCATAACTGATAATGACCCTTGGTGTACCAAAACAGGTGAAGATTTGTTTTTTCATGAAGTTAACCACTACCTTGGAATCATTGGTAGGGAATGCATATGCTTCCACCCACTTGGACTCGTAGTCCACTGCCATAAGAATATACTGATTTCTAATGGAAGGAATAAATGGGCCTATGAAGTCTATCCCCCAAACATAAAATATCTCAACTTCAAGAATGGAATGAAGGGGCATCTCATTTTTCCTTGAGATGTTCCCTGACTTCTGGCACCAATCACATCGAAATGAACATCTTTAAAGAGAGATGGCCAATAAAAGCCAGATTAAAGCATTTTTACTGCAGTCCTCTCACCACTATAATGTCTACCATATGGAGAGAACCATGACACTGGTTCAAAATCTATTCAACTTCCTCCATAGGTACACATCTCCTTAATGTATGATCAGGACACTATTTAAACAAGAACGACTCATCCTAGAGATAGTGCATGACATCATGTAAGAATTTTTTCTTTTGGTGAGAGGTGAGATCCGGAAGCAACACACTGCCCACTATGTAGTTTACTATATCTGTGTACCATGGATATGAATGAGTTGCGGTAGCAAATAATAGTTCATCTGGGAATGTCTCTCTAATTGTGATTAGTTGAGCTTGATATTTCTCATTGTCTAATCTAGAAAGGTAGTCTGCAACTTGATTCTTTGCCCTTTTCTTATCACGAATTTCTAGATTAAATTC
Organism: Ormosia emarginata; assembly: GCA_029884605.1. Taxonomy (NCBI): domain Eukaryota; kingdom Viridiplantae; phylum Streptophyta; class Magnoliopsida; order Fabales; family Fabaceae; genus Ormosia; species Ormosia emarginata. The sequence continues at coordinate 8,259,136 of JAQQTP010000079.1, forward strand.
TTGCAACAGTAACACCCACCAATTGCATCCTTCTTGTTCACCAAGTATTTAATTGCGGAGTGATCCACATAGACTATCACCTTAGTACCCACCAAATATGGTCGAAACTTATCAAATGCAAATACAACAGCCAACAACTCTTTTTCTATTGCGGTGTAGTTTAGCTACGCATCATTCAGTGTTTTACTTGCATAGTAAATAGAGTGAAACAACTTATCCTTTCTTTGCCCCAAAAATGCACCAACAGCATAATCACTAGCGTAGTACATTAATTCAGAAGGCAACTCCCAATCCAGAGGAATAAACACTGGAGTTGACACAAGTCTCTTCTTTAGTTCAACAAAAATAGTCTGGCATGCTTCATCAAAATTGAGCTGGACATCCTTTTCCAGTAGATTGCACATAGGTTTGGAAATCTTAGAAAAGTCTTTTATGAATCTCCGGTAAAAGCCGGCATGACCGAGAAAGCTACGAATTCCTTTTACTGAATTAGGCGGGTGTAGCTTGTCAATCACCTCTACCTTTGCCTTGTCAACTTCCATCCCTCTGATAGAAACTTGATGACCAAGAACTATGCCTTCTTGGACCATGAAGTGACACTTCTCCCAATTTAGGACTAAGTTGGTCTCTTCACATCTCTTGAGCATATATGAGAGATTATTCAAACAACTTTCATAAGAGTCTCCAAACACATAAAAGTTATCTGTAACATCCTAATATTGTTATTCCGATATATTTAACATATATATGAACAATTGATACTAGCCATGCTACTTTTAAACAAAACCTATAACATTTATATTAATAAATCATTACGGGGAGCCATATTATCTAACGGTTATATATATATATGCGTCTTCAAACGTCTTTCTCTTTCCTTTTGAAATGCTTCCACCTGGATTTACATGGAAACACAATCGGGGTGAGAAATCACAATTTCTCAATATAAGCATTCCAATACCAAAATTTATCCATAACAATGAATAGGCGCCACCCACCCATGCCTAGGCGTGAAGGTGCCAGGGCAACAACCCTGTAACTCCCAAGAAACCACGCCTAGGCCCAGCTCTATCATGCCTAGGCGTGACACTCTCTGTCTCATCCACGCCTAAGAGTGGTTTAGTCATGCCTAGGCGTGACCTATGACAGAGAATTATGCATAATGGAGTTACTGTTCCATTAGAACAATTCATGGATTTTGACCACTCCAATTCAGTTTCTATGTGATTTAAGTTTCCTAACAAGTTCACTAACACATAGGAATCATTAAACACTAACAAAAATCTCTAATTTGGATCCAAAAACCAAAACCTTCATCCACGACCTAACTTTCTCACTTTTAGCACCAAAGGTTCAAATGACAAGTTCTAAGCTTCTAACTCAAACTCATTCCATGAACAAGTCATAAACAACCAAAGAGACTCATCCAAGCAAGAAAAACTCTTCAAACAACTCTAAAACTGAAAATGACCTATTAGGCACCAAGTGTGCTTCAATGGTGAAAAAGGAAGAAAAAAGTTAAGAAGGACACAATAACCTCTACCTCTTGGATCAAAGATAGTGAGGATGATGAAGCCTTAGCTTTCCCCTTCCTTTTCCTTTCCTCTTCTTTCTTCTTTTTCTCTTCTTTCTTCTTCCTTGCTTGGCTTTCCTTTGCTTCTCCTTTGGCAGCTGCAACTGTGAGAGAAGATGAGAAAAATAGTGAAAAATGAGATACAAATATCTCATCTTATGCCTTAATATAAAGGTAGCCGTGAGTGACTTTGGTCACTTAAGTGACCATGTGTCAAATTTCTGATCTGCTAAGAACACTTAGATTTCACAAAATCCAGTTTTCTAAAAGCCAACAAGTTTAAAATAAATTACAGAATTCATTAAAAATCTTCTTGCACCAAATCCACCATTTTTCATATCAGCTGCTAGTTAATCTGGCATTAAAACACACAACTAATATGCTTAAAAATATCAAACTAACTCCGATAAATCTCAAATTTTAACTATACCTTCTTCAACATATTTGTGAACTAGAAACAAGTTCTCCACACTTATTTCCATTAACAAAGCAGTTTAAGTCAATTATGGGGCTAAAACAACTATATTTCACACATAGAGCTGCAACAAAAAGACTAAACGGGCTCAGAAAGTCACAAAACTCATCAGACATGTTAAGCAAGCATTAGGCTACCTCGGTAACCATTTACAAGCCTAACATGTTTTCTAGGGTGTTACATCATTCATAAAGACTTCAAGGCTTTGCTCTATCATATCTACAAAGATGGCCATTATGCAATGTTGGAAGGTTACTGGTACATTGCATAACCCAAATGGCATTCTCCATAAAGCAAAGGTACCATAGGGACATATGAATGTCATCTTTTCTTGATCTTCAGGTGTTATGGAAATTTGGTTGTTTCTAGAGTACCCATCAAGAAAGCAGTAATAAGCCTTTCTAGCCAATCTATCTAACATCTGGTCAATGAAAGGGAGCGGGAAATGATCCTTCCAGGTAGCCTTATTCAATTTCTGATAGTCCATGCATATCCTCCATCCAGTAACTTTGCAAGAAGGGATGAGCTCATTATTTTAATTAATGACCACTGTCATACCTCCTTTCTTCAGAACACATTGGATTGGTGAAACCCACATGCTGTCAGAAATAAGATAATGCATCAAGTCATTTAATTATCTCTTTCCTCGCTACCTCATTCATTATTGGATTATGCTGCCTTTGGTGCTCCACAACTCCACTCTGATTATCTTCCAACAAGATTTTATGCATACAAATTGAGAGACTAATGCCATGGATATCAACAATACTCCACCCCAATGTAATGTTTGAACTTCTGAAGCACACGAAGAAGCTTCTCCTCTTGTTCATTAGTGAGGAATGACGATATGATTATAGGCAAAGTAGATGTTGCTCCCAAATAAGCATATTGCAAGTGATTAGGAAGGGGCTTCAGCTCAAGCTTTGGAGGTTCCTCTATAGAAGGCTTTGATAACTCCTTAGATGAATGGAATTCCAAAGACTAAAACTTGGATGACCTAAAATACTTAGGAAATGCATCAAGCTGTTTAATAAAATTGAGTACATCATCCCTAGTACTATCATCCTGCTCAGTTAATGAAGTCAATTATAATGTAAGAGTGTCATCAAGATAGTTAACATGAAATGCATTAACAATTATATTATCCAACATACCTACATATGAACACTCTTTATGATCATGAGGTAATTTAATTGCTTTAAAAATGTTAAATGTTAACTCTTGATCATGAACTCTCATTGTTAATTCAACTTTTTGGACATCTATGAGTATTCTGCCTGTGACAAGGAACAACCAGCATAAAATCAAAGGTATTTTACGATCCTCCTCCATATCCAAAATGACAAAATTTGTAGGAAATATGAACTTGTCCACCTTGATTAACACATCTTCAACAATTACCTTAGGGTAAGTACAGGAGCAATTAACTATTTAGAGGGTCACCGATGTTGGCTTACATTCTCTAAGACCTAGCTTTTGGAAAATGGATAAAGGCATAACATTAATATTTGCCTCCATGTCACATAGAGCTTATTGATAATCACATATTTTATTCATTAAGAAACCCTTATGTTTAGTCATTTACACTCTCCATATTCTTAATTGATTGAGTTTGGTATGATTTTGTGAGTTTAAGCTCAAATTGGTCCTAATTGAATATTTTTAGCATTATTGAGACTTGACACTGTTTCTGTATTTTGGCCATAACTTGAGTTCCTGATATCTGATAATCATGAATTTTTCTTTGTAGGAAATCTAGGAGGAAGCTCTACAACTTTGATGAGGAGCTCGAAGTCCGAAACAGATGTCTAAGGGACCTAAGTTTACATGGAAGTCAGGATACGGGTTCTGTCACTAGAATCCGAACGGTGTGCACTCATAAATTCATATCTCAAGCTATAATAGTGGAGATGGGCTAAAATTTGGATAGTTGACAGTTAAGATCCAAATAAACAACTTTCATGAAGAACACTTTCTGAAAAAATGAAGTCTAATAGGTCAGTTTGAGCTTGCAAGTCGGAACAGAGGTGCTGAAGTTGGGTTTGAGCAACCTGCGGTATTTGCGTCATATCTTAGGCTGTAGGAAGCCAAATTGGACGCTCCAGATATGCATGTTATAGCCAAGACAATGATCTACAACTTTGGTGAAGAGTACTTTTCATGGATCTGAATTATAGTTAGTCGTTTTTGGCTTCCAAGTCAGACAAGAAATTTTCATCCTCAACCACTCCACTCACCAACCCACTCAACCACCCCACTCAACCACTCCACTCACCAACCCACTCAACCACTCCACTCAACCACTTCACTCAACCACTCCACTCACCAACCCACTCAACCACTCCACTCAACCACTTCACTCAACCACCCCACTCATCCCCCCACTCCCTTTGTCATTTTGTTACCCTAGACTTCTATAAAAGGCACCATTGGTTATCATGAATAACAAGGGTATTCTCCTTCATTTTCTCTCATAGTTTCTTCTTGTTTCTTCATAGTTTCTCATAGTTTTTGTATATTTTGATGCTCCCCTTCATGGTAATGGAGGGCTAAGCTACTTTCGGTCAATTTAGAACTCTTGAAGAGATTGTGGTTTGGATTCTTGAGACCTTGCTTATGTATTGTATTTGATTTGTAATTGAATTCCTCTTTTCTTCTTCTTTCTTCTTCTTCTTGATCTTGAATGCATGAATGGTAATTCTATTTATGTTGATCTGATTTGATCTTGGTTTAAGATTGAGATTTGTGATGAAACTTAGAACTGATTGATCTAAACTAATCACATAAATGAAGATTGAGATTTGTGATGAAACTTAGAACTAATTGATCTAAATTAATCACAGAATTGAAAAGGTTAGGTTACTGATTTGTGCCTAAGTTAATTGAATTCGGTACTTGAAATTAACATAGATCTTCATGAATTGTGTGACTGCGGATTCGTGTTTATCACTTGTTAATTGAATTTTGGATTTGATGCAGAGATCTCGATTAGATCCAAATTAACAATTCAATTGCGCTTCAAGTGTTCTATGAAGGGTCTATGATTGAATCCACCCAATCTTGGATAGGTTTCTAAATTGACTGCTCTTTAATTGTTATTTCTTCCTTTAATTTTGTTAAGTGCGATCTTAAACTGTCAAACCCCCCTTTGCTAATTTTCACTTGATTTGATTAAATTGCATCTACAATCCTCGTGGAGATGATCTGGTGTTGTCACTGTGCTACAAGCTTAGGTAATAACTTCGGTTATAATTTTGACTGAGTTCGGCGCTCGTCAAAATTTTTAATTTGATAATCACATATTTTATTCATTAAGAAACCCTTATGTTTAGTCATTTACACTCTCCATATTCTTAATTGATTGAGTTTGGTATGATTTTGTGAGTTTAAGCTCAAATTGGTCCTAATTGAATATTTTCAGCATTATTGAGACTTGACACTGTTTCTGTATTTTGGCCATAACTTGAGTTCCTGATATCTGATAATCATGAATTTTTCCTTGTAGGAAAGCTAGGAGGAATCTCTACAACTTTGATGAGAGCTCGAAGTCCGAAACAGATGTCTAAGGGACCTAAGTTTACATGGAAGTCAGGATACGGGTTCTGTCACTAGAATCCGAATGGTGTGCACTCATAAATTCATATCTCAAGCTATAATAGTTGAGATGGGCTGAAATTTGGATAGATGATAGTTAAGATCCAAATAAACAACTTTCATGAAGAACACGTTTTGAAAAAATGAAGTCTAATAGGTCAGTTTGAGCTTGCAAGTCGGAACAGAGGTGCTGAAGTTGGATTTGAGCAACCTGTGGTATTTGGGTCATATCTTGGGCTGTAGGAAGCCAAATTGGATGATCCAGATATGCATGTTATAGCCAAGACAATGATCTACAACACTTTTCATGGATCTGAAGTATAGTTAGTCGTTTTTGGCTTCCAAGTCAGACAAGAAATTTTCATCCTCAACCACTCCACTCACCAACCCACTCAACCACCCCACTCAACCACTCCACTCACCAACCCACTCAACCACTCCACTCAACCACTTCACTCAACCACCCCACTCATCCACCCACTCCCCTTTGTCATTTTGTTACCCTAGACTTCTATAAAAGGCACCATTGGTTATCATGAATAACAAGGGTATTCTCCTTCATTTTCTCTCATAGTTTCTTCTTGTTTCTTCATAGTTTCTCATAGTTTTTATATATTTTGATGCTCCCCTTCATGGTAATAGAGGGCTAAGCTACTTTCGGTCAATTTAGAACTCTTGAAGAGATTGTGGTTTGGATTCTTGAGACCTTGCTTATGTATTGTATTTGATTTGTAATTGAATTCCTCTTTTCTTCTTCTTTCTTCTTCTTCTTGATCTTGAATGCATGAATGGTAATTCTATTTATGTTGATCTAATTTGATCTTGAATTAAGATTGAGATTTATGATGAAACTTAGAACTGATTGATCTAAACTAATCACATAAATGAAGATTGAGATTTGTGATGAAACTTAGAACTAATTAATCTAAATTAATCACAGAATTGTAAAGGTTAGGTTACTGATTTGTGCCTAAGTTAATTGACTTTGGTACTTGAAATTAACATAGATCTTCATGAATGGTGCGATTGCGGATTTGTGTTTATCACTTGTTAATTGAATTCTAGACGATCGTCTAGTATGAATTCTGGATTTGATGCAGAGATCTCGGTTAGATCCAAATTAACAATTCAATTGCGCTTCAAGTGTTCTATGAAGGGTCTATGATTGAATCCACCCAATCTTGGATAGGTTTCTAAATTGACTGCTATTTAATTATTATTTCTTCCTTTAATTTTGTTAAGTGCGATCTTGAACTGTCAAACCCCCCTTTGCGAATTTTCATTTGATTTGATTAAATTGCATCTACAATCCTCGTGGAGATGATCCGGTGTTGTCACTGTGCTACAAGCTTAGGTAATAACTTCGGTTATAATTTTGACTGAGTTCGACGCTCGTCAAAATTTTGGGTTGTTTGGGAAGAGAGTTGGTCTGACTCTTGACTTCTCAATTCATTAACAGTGATTGTCAACTGCTCAATTTGGGTTGTTAAATCCTGAATAGTGGCAGTGAAATTCTGTTGGAACTCAATTTGGGTTTTCATCAAGTCCTCTAATGAAGGCTTAAGTTTTGTGATTGTTGGACTTGTTATCTGTTGAAATAGCTGCTCATATTGCAATGATTGCTGCTGTCGTGATGCCAGTTTAATATATCCCAGATCCGGATAGTCTCTCCAGCCAGGGTTGTATGTGTTGAAGAAAGGATCATAACTTTGTTACTGCTGCTGGAACTGTGGTTCATCAGGAAAATAACTAGCTGCTGCAACAAATTGATTTGGAAAAACAGAACTACCATACTGAAGTGTAGGGCATGCATATGTGGGGTGAGATGAACAAAAACAAATGTTACACACAAGTATAGCTTCCTGCACAGGTGATTGTTGTCTCACTACTATATGTCTTACCAAAGAAGTCAACTCCTCAAGTTTTGACTCCATTATGCATGGTCCATTGTATCCTTAAAATGCAACAGAATGCAACAAAATGACAATGAAAGAAAAAGAAAAAGAAAGAGTTAGTATGATAATTTAAAAAGATTATATCACACTTACGTTTCCCGACACTTGGCGCCAAAATTTTGATGAGCGCCGAACTCGGTCAAAATTATAACCGAAGTTATTACCTAAGCTTGTAGCACGGTGACAACACCTAGGATCATCTCCACGAGGATTGTAGATGCAATTTAATCAAATCAAGTGAAAATTAGCAAAGGGGGTTTGACAGTTTAAGATCGTACTTAACAAAATTAAAGGAAGAAATAACAATTAAAGAGCGATCAATTTAGAAACCTATCCAAGATTGGGTGGATTCAATCATAGACCCTTCATAGAACACTTGAAGCGCAATTGAATTGTTAATTTGGATCTAACCGAGATCTCTCGCATCAAATCCAGAATTCATACTAGACGATTGTCTAGAATTCAATTAACAAGTGATAAACACAAATCCGCAATCGCACCATTCATGAAGATCTATGTTAATTTCAAGTACCGAATTCAATTAACTTAGGCACAAATCAAGAATAACCTAACCTTTTCAATTCGTGATTAATTTAGATCAATTAGTTCTAAGTTTCATCACAAATCTCAATCTTCATTTATGTGATTAGTTTAGATCAATCAGGTCTAAGTTTCATCACAAATCTCAATCTTAAACCAAGATCAAATCAGATCAACATAAATAGAATTACCATTCATGCATTCAAGATCAAGAAGAAGAAGAAAGAAGAAGAAAAGAGGAATTCAATTACAAATCAAATACAATACATAACCAAGGTCTCAAGAATCCAAACCACAATCTCTTCAAGAGTTCTAAATTGACCGAAAGTAGCTTAGCCCTCCATTACCATGAAGGGGAGCATCAAAATATATAAAAACTATGAGAAACTATGAAGAAACAAGAAGAAACTATGAGAGAAAATGAAGGAGAATACCCTTGTTATTCATGATAACCAATGGTGCCTTTTATAGAAGTCTAGGGTAACAAAATGACAAAGGGGAGTGGGTGGATGAGTGGGGTGGTTGAGTGAAGTGGTTGAGTGGAGTGGTTGAGTGGAGTGGTTGAGTGGGTTGGTGAGTAGAGTGGTTGAGTGGGGTGGTTGAGTGGGTTGGTGAATGGAGTGGTTGAGGATGAAAATTTCTTGTCTGACTTGGAAGCCAAAAACAACTAACTATACTTTAGATCCATGAAAAGTACTCTTCATGAAAGTTGTAGATCATTGTCTTGGCTATAACATGCATATCTGCATTGTCCAATTTGGCTTCCTACAGCCCATGATATGACCCAAATACCGCAGGTTGCTCAAACCCAACTTCAGCACCTCTGTTCCGACTTGCAAGCTCAAACTGACCCATTAGACTTCATTTTTTCAAAAAGTGTTCTTCATGAAAGTTGTTTATTTGGGTCTTAACTATCAACTGTCCAAATTTCAGCCCATCTCCATTATTACAGCTTGAGATATGATTTTATGAATGCACACTGTTCGGATTCTAGTGACAGAACCCATATTCTGACTTCCATGTAAACTTAGGTCCCTTAGACATCTATTTCGGACTTCGAGCTCTTCATCAAAGTTGTAGAGCTTCCTCCTAGATTTCCTACAAGGTAAAATTCATGATTATCAGATATCAGGAACTCAAGTTATGGCCAAAATACAGAAATAGTGTCAAGTCTCAATAATGCTGAAAATATTCAATTAGGACCAATTTGAGCTTAAACTCACAAAATCATACCAAACTCAATCAATTAAGAATATGGAGAGTGTAAATGACTAAACATAAGGGTTTATTAATGAATAAAATATGTTATTATCACTTATCCAAAGAATTGATCTCCAATGGCACATGGAATAGTAAAGCTTCCTGGATCCTTTAATTTTGGAGGAAGCTTTTGTTGCAACACAACATTACATTCCTCTAACAATGTCACTGTTTCAAACTCACCCAATTTACACTTTTTTGATAGAATATCCTTTATAAACTTGATGTAAATAGGCATTTGTTCCAGTGTCTCGGTAAAAAGAATGTTAATGTGAAGCTTTTTAAAGACTTCTAAAAATTTCTTGAACTGTGCATCCATCTTTTGCTTAACTTGTCTGTTAGGGAAGGGTAGAGATTATGTATAAGGCTTGTCCTCTACCTTCTTCTTGACCACTTCATCTTTCTTGACCGCTTCATCATTCTCCTCAACTTCTTAAGTCACAACCACCTCTTGGTGTGTTCGAATTTGGACTAGTTCTTGCTCAAGTTGTTCTTCCAAAGCTTTAGTTTTTGGATTGCCTTCAATTTATGTACCGCTTCAAAGATAAATGGCTTTACAATGTTCCTTTGAGTCACCCCTTGGATTATTGACTATGTCGCTTGGAAATGATCCTTGAGAACGATTGTTTATGGCATTTGCCAACTGTCCCACCTAAGTTTCCAATGCTCTCATCGAAGCTGTTTTGCTTTGAATCATAGAATCATTCTTGCGTAAATAAGTGTCTGTCTTGGTTATGTAGGAATCTATCTTGACCATTAGTTGCATAAACATGTCCTCTAAAGATGGTTTCTTATCTTGCATAGGCTGCCTAGTTTGTAAGGAGAAATTAGGAGGATATTTTGGTCTCTCATTGCTAACCGATGAAGAGGATGCTCTTTGATTATCGCTCCATGAGAAGTTGGGATAGTTCCTCTATCCCAGGATGTACTAGTTTGAGTTGGGGTCATTCTGTTGTGGGTGATAGTTCTGAACATATTGTGCACTTTTAGAAATGGAAGGGCACCTATCGCTTGAATAGTTGTCTCCATACTTGTCGCAGAGAACAAATGGGCTCTGATGAGGACTTGCTCCCAAACTATCCAACTTGTTTATAATGGTTGCCACATGAGCTGATAATGTTGTAATTGCATCCACCTCATGAACTCCTGCTGCCTTCCTTGGTGTGTTTCTCGTTGAAGGCCATTGGTAGCTATTGGCTGCCAATTCCTTTAACAATTGAAATGCATTGTCAAATGATTTACTCAATAATGAACCTCCAACAACCACATCTACTATAAGTCGATGATGTGGCAACAAACCTTTATGAAAAGAGTAGACCTGATGCCAAAGGGGTATCTCATGATGGGGACATCTCCGCAGAAGATCCTTATACCTCTCCCAAGCTTCGTACAGGGACTCAGATTCAGTTTGGGTAAATGATGTGATACCATTCACCATCTCAGCAGTCATGGCTGGTGGTAAATTTTTGTTGAGAAATTTGTTGCAGACATGGGTCCAAGTTGTTATTAATCCCGTAGGCAGAGATTGCAACCAACTCTTGGCTTTATCTCTGAGAGAGAAATGAAAGAGCCTTAGGCGAATGGCATCCTCAGAAACACTGTAACATCCTTCCTAACCTCATGATCCTAATCAGGATTATAATAGCTCTGTAATACTGGTAAGAGTTATCTATTAATTTAGGTAAATTTCTGAACCAATTTGAGCGTAATTCGATAACTTTGAATACAAGACAATAATTAAGGTATCTACTGAATCTGTTGATATGATAGAAATAAATATAAATATTTATTTCCTAGCTAAAGACCATTGATAAGAATTGTAGAAAATTTTGGAGAAACAAGTGAGCTAGTTTGGTATTTTTAAGGATATCGAAGAGAAATTAAGGGAACAGTAGTAGAACAGCTCAATAACTCAGAAAATTATGAAATTTTATGGAGATGATAAGTAAAGTATAGGGAATAATTTAGTATAAAATACCAATAAGATAAGCATCAGTAAGCATATTACTTAATCCCTCAATTTAATTCAATTTAGAATCTAGTAATATAGCTTAACTGATAAATAGCAGTATATAAAAAATTATGAAAAACAGGATCCAAGGACTCGCTTGAGTCCTAAAAATTTTCATATTTATGGTAACTTGAAAACTTAGTTTTGAAAGAATTAAGTGTGTTTAACAGATATAAAAGTATCAATAGCATAATATTTGGTCATATTTGACCATTCCACCACCCACCCTTTTGCCTAAAATTGTCTAGACTTTACTCATCTTTTCTTCATCATTCTTTACGACAATACAGAAGGGAAAATAGAACATGAATAACAACTCAACATACAGAAAAATGGAGAGGAAGAGGAGGAGAACATGATGGATAATGGAAGAAAAACCAAGAAACAAAGGCTAGGAAGTGAGGTAGGGGCTTTCTTCCTTATTTTGCTTTCTTTCTTCTCTTAATCTTGGTTCAAAATTCTGGTTGATGAAGCCTTAGAGGCCATGGCTGAATCAACCCTAAAGAGAAGATGTTTTATGACCATTTGATGCTTATACTTTACCTTTCCTTGGTTTTATTTCCAACATGAGTTTTTGAGTATAAGTTAGAGATATAGATACTGTAACACCCCAAAATTTCATTTTTTCCTCTGTTAATTATGATTTTTATATTTTTTGTGAATTATTTAATTTATTTTGATTATTTTATTATTATATTTGGACTTTATGAGTGTTTGAGATGTGCTAGAAAAATAAAATATTTTCAGAGTCGAAAAAAATTTGACTATTAACGCAGGGCCGGAGGAGCTTACTAAACCTGAAATCGGAAATAGAATTCAAAATTTTTCTTTTTCTGAGATTTTATCTGATAGATGAAATCTAGGTACATTTTATTGTCCATTGGATAATAAATACTGGTTTTGCTAGCAGTAACCTTTATCCATTGGTTAATATCTACCAGTAAATATTTAGTTAGATGATTAGTCATGAGCCTAGTCATAAACCTAGTTGTAATATCCCAAAATTTACTATTTTATAATGATGATTGAATTGTACTGTTTTGTAATTTCTGTGTGCTATAAATTTATTTTGATTGTTCTGTGACTGTTTTTGATCATTGGAGGATCTGTTAAGAGCTTGCATGCTAGAACAAAAAGTGAGTTGGGATGAATTCTTGCCTTTGGTAGAATTCACCTACAACAACAGTTTTTACTTAAGTATAAGGATGGCACCCTATGAAGCGTTATACGAACGACGATGCCGAACACCTTTGTGTTGGTATCAAGATGGTGAGAGTATGACCATTGGACCTGAAATGGTACAACAAAAGACTGAGAAGATGAAAAAGATTCAAGAGAAAATGAGGGCAACTCAGAGTAGACAGAAAAACTATGCTGATAAAAGAAGAAGACCTATTGAATTTAAGGAAGGTGAGCAAGTGTTTTTGCGAGTCACACCCATGACTAGTGTCGGAAGGGCTATAAAATCCAGAAAACTCACTCCTAAATTCATTGGACCTTATCAAATTATTCATCGGATAGGTCCAGTCGCATACTAAATAGCTTTACCACCTTTTCTTTCCAACATTCATAATGTTTTCCATGTATCCCAGTTCAGAAAGTATATTCCCGATCCAACTCATGAAATTCAGCTCAATGAGGTACAATTGAAAGAAAATTTGACGTATGAGACCCTTCTTGTTAAGATTGAAGACAGGAAGATGAAGCAACTTAGAGGGAAGGACATTTCGTTAGTAAAAGTGATTTGGAGTGAAACAATAGGAGATGCTACATGGGAATTGGAAGATAAGATGAGGGAACAATATCCTCAATTGTTCTAAGGTATGACAAATTTTAGGGATGAAAATTTTTTTAGTGGGGAGAGTTGTAATATCCCAAAATTTATTATTTTACAGTAATGATTGAATTGTACTATTTTGGGATTTTTGTGTGCTATAAATTTATTTTGACTATTCTGTGATTGTTTTTTATCGTTGTGTGGGATATACTCCGAGTTAGGAAAATAATAATTTTCGGGCTGGGGAAAATCTTTACTGATTTATTCGGAGCCAGGGGAGCTTACTAAATCTGAATCCGAGAGATATGTGTCAAAATCTTTTAATTTTTAGAATTTATTTGTGAAATAAAAATATTTCGTATTTTATTATCCAGCGAATAATACTTACTGACTTGTGAGCAGTATGTTCTGTCGATTGGGTAATAATTTCTGTAAATATTATCTATTAGACAATAGCCTTTAGAAAAAGTTTTGATGAATTGTTTTGTGAACCAATTAGGATGCTTGAAGCTTGATGAAAACCAATAGAAAGTGGTCGACGAAAATGGCTAGACTAGTTAGCTATGTAACTAGATGTAACTAGATGAAACTAAATGACTTAAACTAAGTTAGCTTAAAGCCTATGTAGTAACTAAATGGAGCAAACTAAGTTTGCTACTCATTAGGGCTTCACGATTTTAGGGAGGTTCTAGCACCTTTTAGAAATTCATGATTCACACCTAGGTAACTAAATGGTTAGTAATGGAACTAAGTGATCTAACTAAGTTAGCTTAAGTTAGTTAGGAACCAATTGAATCAAAACTTGGTTAGCCTTCTCCATTGAGCTCCACAGCCAAGAAGTTTCATGCACCATCTAGAATTAGGTGATTCACTTGCATGACTCTTAGGTTTAAACCAATAGAAAACTATATTACTAAAGCATGATCATTTGGTGACATTAGCCATGTGCTAATCATAATTGTTAGCAAAATATTTCACTCTCCTTTTCCTTCACACTTCCATGGCAATCACTAGGGGGAGAGGGCATCCATTTCATTTCTATCTCATTTTGAGACCATAAGCTAGTCTCTCCATTCTCTTTCATCTAAACTTGAACAAAAACTCCATTTCTCTCCATCTTTGAAGCTCATGGCCTCCACACCAAACACCAACATCCAAGCTTCCAAAATTTCATCTAACTTCATTTCCTAAACCTAAACATCATTCTAAGAACTTTTCATATTGTAAGTTTCTCCTAGTTTATCCATCTAGTGCTTGGAAATCAAGCTTGAGTTTTCTACTCTTAAAGGTAAAAGCTTTGTTTCTAGATTCAAAGTTTGGTTCTTGAATTTCTAAGCCATGTTTGATCCATGGTTTCTCTTTGTCAAGCTTAGTTTGTGACTTTGTATTGGTTTAAGCTTGTTAGGATTTTCTTTAGAGGCTACACGAAATTCTTTGGAGGAAGCAACTTGAAGGACTTTGTCTTCCTTGAGGTAAGAGGGAGATTAACCTCATCAACCATATGTTAATGGTGAGGAAATGACTTGTTTGTGGTGAGAAATCCATAAGGATTTATTCACTTGTGTGATTTAAAGCTTGCTTTGTTTGTGATGATTTTTGATTGATATGCTTTATAGCTTTGATTATATGCTTGTTTATGTGATTATGGAAGCATGTTGAATTATTGTATAAAGTAGGATGTGATTCACATGATGAGGAATGGTATGAAGGTTCCAAAGAACCCATGGAGGCTCACGACCTCAACACCACAAAGAGAGCAAAGTATTCTAAATTATTTTCCTAATTATGGATTAAGTGATTTAATGATGAGAAATTGGATTAAAGGTTTTTACAAAGAATTATGTGGTAGAAAAAGATTAAATATGATTTATGAAGCTTAAATGGATTTATGGCCAACATGCCAAGGTTTAGTGTTTTAGATCAAAAATTATTTTCCTAAGTGTAGACTTGGGTAATTAATTAACAAGATTTGAATTTAATGGATTTTTAGTAGAAAAGGGAAAGTAGACGAAATGTTTAGAATTAAATTAGCATATTTAAGTTATAATGAGAAATAGAATTAAAACTTGAAATTTGCTAATGTATAGCTCACCCTTTGGGTTTTGAAGCGCGTTAGAAAATTTTGAGCTATAAAGTCTAATTAAATCAAAGAAGTGTAATTTTTGTAAGAAACAGTAAAAAATATTACGTTAAGAATTTTTAGTAGGAAAATATTCTAAATAAAGCCAAAATGCCTACATTGTGCAGAAAATTTTATAAATAAGTTTAGAAAGCTAAGAAATATTTTACGCAAGTAAAAAATGTTAGAAAAACCTTACGCAATTTAAAAATAGTGATTTTAAATTACGCGATTGAGAAAATGATTTTAAATCATTACGCAATTGAGAAAACATTTAAAAATCTCTACATGATTCGGAAAACGTTTGAAAATATTTTCACGATTGTAAAAATGTTAGAAAATACTTACGCAATTTGAAAATATAAGAAAAAGGTTATACGATTGTGAAAATGCGATAAAATATTTACGCAATTGGAAATAACAGCAGTTTGCTGTTGGGCTCTCGTGGTGGGCCCAGTTATGTTGGAAAGTGATACCGCCAAGAGATGGTGTGTATATGTAAAATACTGTGAGAATAATGTTTACATGTATTTTTGAATCATACTGATAATCACATATTTGATTCATTAATAAACCCTCATGTTTAGTCAATTGCACTCTTCATTTTCTTAATTGATTGAGTTTGGTCATGATTTGTGAGTTTGGGCTCAATTTGGGCCTAATTGAATTTTTCCAGCATTATTGGGCTTTGACACTGTTTCTGTATTTTAGACATAACTTGAGTTCTAGATATCTGATAATCATGAATTTTACCTTGTAGGAAAGCTAAGAGGAAGTTCTACAACTTTGATGAAGAGCTCAATGTCTCATTCAGATGTCCAGTGGGCCTAATTTTGCATGGAACTCAGAATATGAGTTCAAAGATCCTTTGATGTTGTTTTGGTCATAAGTTGAGTTATAGACCTCCAAATTGCATGGGATTTAGGCCCAAATGTTCATAGATGACCCAACTTTGTAATTAATGGGTTTTTAATTATGTAAAGCCAAAATAGAGGGTAGTTTAGGGGGTGGCAAGTCAAAAACTGAGGCACCTCCCATTTGATATTTTTCTTTTTTCTTTCTAGAACTCTTTTCCTCCTCCTTCTCTCTAATTTTCGTTTTCTTCTTCCTTATTTTATTTTTCTAAGTTCTCCTCTTCTCATGGAGGGGTAGAGCCTTTAGATCAATCCAAGAGATTGAACATGCTTGGTTGTTTAAGTTCATCTATTAATCAAGTTTTCTTCTTCTTCTTCTTCTTCTTCTTCTTCTTCTTCTTCTTCTTCTTCTTCTTCTTCTTCTTCTTCTTCTTCTTCTTCTTCTTCTTCTTCTTCTTCTTCTTCTTCTCTTTGTTAATTCTGGTTGCTTAATTAGAATTTTCATATGTTAATTGCTTAATTACCATGTGCAAAGAGATGAACTCAGAAATTAAACAAGGCATTGAAGGTGTTTGATGAAATGTTTAACTTGATTGGATCTTGGCTTTTAAATTGATTTCAGTTTTGATGAGTGCTTAACTTGTCTAATCTTAATTAATTGAAATCTAGAAGCAGTTCTAGTAGAAGATCCATGATCATTGAAAGGCTTCTTGATGTGGTCTAAGACTAAGGACTTGATTAAAAATTGAATGGACCTTTAGTAATAAGGATGGATTAAAATCAAGTTTGGACAATTTTCTTGTATTAGTTGCTTTCTTAATTTTGATTAATTCAAATTCTGTTTGTTAATTCTGTTTTAATCTCGCCTAACCCCCCCATTTTAACTTGACTTGATCAAATTGCGTTTTGTAATCCTTGAGAGATGATCCGGTGTTATTTTCTATGCTATAAGTCGTAGGCGTAACTTGGTTATAATTTTAGTGAGTTCGGCGCTCGTCACATACATCATGCTTAGAAAAGTGTGTCAGCTTATATGGTTAAGGCAAGTGTGCCTGGGAGATTAAAATTACACCTTCATGCGGGTGGGAATTGCGTAGTTATGATCTTCAGCGATCTTGGAGATGTTGTGGTGTGGAATGTCATATGTGGCCAGTTGGTAGCACCTCTGCGCCATGGTATCCTATGCAAACACATAGACGATCTTGACGGAGTTGCTACTCTTTTTGTGATTTGTTGAGAGTGTCTTGTATTAGCCATGTTACGCACCATGATATGATATATTGGCATATGATTTGAGGCTAACAATATATAGACATGTACTCCCTATCTTTCTCTCCGAAATTGTGATTAGCTCCATGGAGTAGGATTTGGTCTTTGTGCACATGCATAATGGGTCAGTATATTGATATGATAATTATGCTTATCTGATATATTATCTGTGATGTGATAATATGAAAGTATGTGAAAATATTGTATTTATACTATTTACTGTCATTTTCTATACTACCTCATTGGTATTGATGTAGGGGATCTCACATCTTTGCTGTATTATATTTGTTTTATTGTACATGTTTGATGAAGACCGAGGAGACGAGGAAGCTAGTAATTCTGTTTACCACCAGTGATATATTTTGCTATGTTTGCTTGTATGGAGGCGAGACATCAAGTTTTGGGTTTTGTTACCGTTCCGTTCCATGGGGGAACTGACGTCTGGAGATTTAATTTTGATAATGAACGTTTTGTTTACACTGGGGACCTAACTCTAAACCTTAGTGGTACTAGGGATGGGACTTTTGTTCTGACGCAATATGCTTCTGTGCATCTTGAGTTCATTATGCCAATATGTGAGCCTTGGGGTGTAGTTTCTATACTCCACAGGAGGACTCTATGGTGTCGTCTGCTAGGACACCAGCCCCGCATGTGTTGTATCCGCCAGGTTTCTTTAGTGATGATACTGAGGAGGAAGAGGATCCCGCTGAGGGCCCAAATCCTTAGTCTGGTTTTAGAGGTTATGGTTTAGTATTTTATATTTTTTTTGTGTCTCTTGGATATATTATCTTTTAGAAGTAAGTGTGTACTTATGTAAATTATTTGTAAACAATGTTTTAATCTTTATGTAAATTATGGCGAGTTTATTTTCAGTTACGTTTTGTATTTATGGTTTTTATTTAATTTCAGTTATTTTGCAAACAAAATTTTAAAATCAGTGTTTTACAAGATTAATTTTTTTACAACTTGGGTAAGTTATATTAGGATTAGTCTTAAATGTGATACCCTACGGTGGGTGTTACATTAGTTGGTATCAGAGCCCTAGTTAAAGTCTTTTGGGTTTTTGTGGTTAGGTCTATTTTGCTTAAGTTGTGTGATTCTCTGTGTTTGGTTTTCGAAAGGTTATATCTGACTCTTATTCGTGTTTTTAATTGCTGGAGAAGAAAGCTATGTCTCGTAACAGAGGTGCACATGTGAACATGGGATGTAATGAGGACACAATGACAGCGGCTACAATAGCAATGCAGCGTATGGCGGACGTAATTATGCAACAAAATCAACAAGTTGTACAACAATAAGAAGCAAATGTTGATGTCCAGAATTTGTCTAAATTCCATCATAATAACCCGCCGTAGTTTTGGGGTGAGTTTTACTCGGAAAAGGCAAGTCTGTGGATACAAGAGCTAGAGAAGATTTTCGAAGGAATGGGATGTGCAGATGATTGCAATGTGACTTATGCCACTTCTATGTTGATGGGTGATGGTGAAAATTGGTGGAAAGCAACTCGAAGAGTACTACAAGTAGAAGGACGGGAAATCACGTGGGAGGTATTTTGCAATGTATTTCTAGAAAAGTATTTTCCGGATAATGCAAGGCATGCCAAGGAGATGGAATTCCTTGGATTAAAATAAGGTGGAACGATAGTGAACGAGTATACTGCAAAGTTTGAGAGCTTGTCTAAGTTCTCACAGTATCTCCAGATCCAGCCTGATAAGGTTTGGAAATGCCGCAAGTTTGAGGAAGGTTTAAGGGTTGAATTGAAGAAGGGAGTACTGCCAATGTGAATGAACCAGTTCTCGGCATTGATGGATATGTGTTGCAGACTCAAAGAATTGGAGCCATCGCGAGATACAAGGAGTCGTAACTTTGGACCATCTAGGTTCTAAAAGGGAGGAAGTAACAACAACAACCGATTTCAATGGAAACCACATTCAAAACCATCAAGAAGTCAACAACAACAACAACAACCATGTGGAGGAGGTCCTAGTGGCAATCATTTTGGCAACATTGTGGCACCACCAAGAAAGTGTATGAATTGTGGAAAGGGCCATATGACGAGGGACTGTACAATCAGGGGAATCATTTGCTTTAGAGGCGGAAGGCCTGGTCACTTTTCAAGGGATTGTAACCAAGCGAAGATGGAGCCTTCGGTGAGCAATGTTCGTCCTGCTAAGCCCCAAGCTGGAGGATAAGTATATACAATGAGCAGAGTTGAGGCCTCTCAGTCCGATGATCTTATTAAGGGAGAAAGTGTCATATCAGATAGTCTTTTAACTGCACTATATGATTCAGGTGCAACTCATTCATTTATTCCATATGACTGTGTGGATCATTTGGAATTGCATGTGTCTTCTTTGAACTTTCAGTTGATTGTTTCTACACCTACTGCCAAACCTGTTAGTACTTCTAAAGTATGCTTAAATTGTCCTGTTACTATCAATAATCGAGTTTTTTCTGTTGATTTAATTTGTTTGCCTCTTACCAATATAAATATAATCTTAGGAATGGATTGGTTATCTTCTAACCATATCCTGATAGACTGTTCTAAAAAGACCTTAGTATTTCCTAAGGATGAGGTTTTTGGATTTTTGACTGCCAATTAAGTCGAATCTTTATTAAGGGATGGAGCCCAAGGATACATGCTACTATCTTCTTTATAGGTCAATAATGAAAAAGATGTGAATGTTATTTCTGTTGTAAATGAGTTTCCTAAAGTTTTTCCTGAAGAAGTGCCTGGATTACCACCGGAAAGGGAGATAGAGTTTTCTATCGATCTTGTACCAGGAACGGGTCCTATTTTGATTGCACCGTACTGGATGTTGCTATCAAAATTAACAGAGTTAAAGAAGCAATTGGAGGAATTGTTGAAAAAATAGTTTGTGAGACCTAGTGTTTCACCATGGGGAGCTCCAGTGCTGCTAGTCAAAAAGAAGGACGGATCTTCACGTTTATGTGTAAACTATCGCCAATTGAACAAGATCACAATCAAGAACAAGTATCCTCTTCCAAGATTGATGATTTGATGGACCAGTTGAAAGGAGCAGTTTCTCTAAGATAGATTTGCGATCAGGTTATCAATAAATTCGTGTCAAGGTAGAGGATATACCTAAGACAACTTGTCGAACGTGTTACGGTCATTATGAGTATCTTGTAATACCGTTTAGGGTGACGAATGCTCCTACGATATTCATGGATTACATGAATAGGATCTTTCATCCATATCTAGACAAATTTGTCATTGTTTTTATCGATGACATTCTGATCTATTCTCAAAGTCAGGAAGAGCATGGTGAACACCTCAGTACAGTTCTCCAGATTTTAAGGGACAAGAAGTTGTATGCAAAGCTGTCAAAATGTGAATTTTGGTTGGACAAAGTTCAGTTTTTAGGTCCATTAATTTCTAATGATGGAATTGCAGTGGATCCAACAATGGTGGAGACGGTTCTTCAATGGGAGAGGCCAATGACAGTGACTGAGATCCAAAGTTTTGTTAGATTAGCCAAATATTATCGAAGATTTATTAAAGGTTTTTCCAAGATAGACGAACCTCTTACACCACTCACAAGGAAGAATTAAGCTTTTGTTTGGACAAATGAGTGCGAAGAGAATTTTCAAGAGCTAAAGAAAATGGTTGACTACACACCAGTGTTGATTTTACTAAATCCGAATGAATCTTTTGAAGTATACTGTAATGCTTCTTATCAAGGATTAGGATGTGTTTGACGCAAAATAGAAACACTGTAGCATATGCTTCAAGACAACTAAAGGTACATGAAAGGAATTACCCAACGCACAATTTGGAATTAGCCGCAGTTGTTTTTGCTTTGAAAATTTGGTTACATTTTCTATATGGAGCTATGTTCAACGTCTTTAGTGATCATAAAAGTTTGAAGTATTTGTTTGATCAGAATGAGTTGAGCATGAGGTAGAGAAGATGGTTAGAATTCCTAAAGGATTACGACTTTCAGCTTCAATACCATCTTGGAAAGGCAAATGTCGTCGCAGATGCTTTGAGTAGGAAGATGCTTAGTATTTCTGCTATGATGATCAAAGAGTAATAACTAATATAACAATTCATAGATATGTGGCTATCGGTAGAATTAGCGCCAGGAAGGATTTGTTTGAACAAGGTCACTATTCTGAATGATTTGTTGGAAGAAATCCAAGAAAAACAAGAAGATGACAATTTTTTGCAAAAAGAGAGAGAATTTTTGAAGCAAGGTCGTGTGGCAACAGTTGAGGAAGGATCTGACGGGGTTTTAAGGTTCAAAGGTAGGATTTGTATACCCAGTGATCCTGATCTTAGGAAGGTGATTCTTGATGAAGCTCACAACAGCAGGTTGAGTATACATCCTAGAATGACCAAGATGTATCAAGATCTAAAGCGATTATTTTGGTGGCCTAGGATGAAGAAAGATGTTGCTGAATATGTGTCGTGTCTTGTGTGTCAAAAGGCAAAGGTTGAACATCAAAGACCAGCAGGTATGCTGCAACCCCTAACTATTCCAAAATGGAAATGGGATAGTATTACAATGAATTTTGTTACGGGTTTGCCAAATACTAGAAAGGGATATGATTTTATATGGGTCGTTGTTGATAGGCTTATGAAGTCTGCTCACTTCTTGACAATCAATATCACGTATTCAATGGAAAAGTTGACTCAGGTGTACATTAGTGAAATCGTTAGACTTCACAGTGTGCCCACTAGTATCATTTCTGATAGAGATCCAAGGTTTACATCAAGGTTTTGGCAAAGCCTACATGGAGCACTGGGGACTAAACTTCGTTTGAGTTCTACCTACCATCTGTAGACTGATGGTCAAACGGAGAGGACTATACAATCATTGGAGGATCTGTTAAGAGCTTGCGTGTTAGAACAAAAAGGGAGTTGGGATGAATTCTTGCCTTTGATAGAATTCACCTACAATAACAGTTTTCACTCAAGTATAGGGATGGCACCCTATGAAGCGTTATACGGACGACAATGCCGAACACCTTTGTGTTGGTATTAAGATGGTGAGAGTATAACCATTGGACCTGAAATGGTACAACAAACGACTAAGAAGGTGAAAATGATTCAAGAGAAAATGAGGGTAACTCAAAGTAGACAGAAAAGCAATGCTGATAAAAGAAGAAGACCTATTGAATTTGAGGAAGGTGAGCATGTACTTTTGCAAGTCACACATACGACTGGTATTGGAAGGGTTATAAAATCCAAAACACTCACTCCTAAATTCATTGGAGCTTATCAAATTATTCGTCGGATAGGTCTAGTCGCATACCAAATAGCTTTACCGCTTTTTCTTTCTAACTTTCATAATGTTTTCCATGTATCCTAGTTAAGAAAGTATATTCCTGATCCAACTCATGTCATTCAGCCCGATGAGGTACAATTAAAAGAAAATTTGACGTATGAGACACTTCTTGTTAAGATTGAAGACAGGAAGACAAAGTAACTTAGAGGGAAGGACATTCCATTAGTAAAAGTGATTTGGAGTGAAATAACAGGAGATGCTACATGGGAATTGGAAGATAAGATGAGGGAACAATATCCTTAATTATTCCAAGGTATGACAAATTTCAGGGACGAATTTTTTTTTTTAGTGGGGGAGAGTTGTAACATCCCAAAATTTGCTATTTTACAGTAATGATTGAATTGTACTATTTTGTGATTTCTGTGTGCTGTAAATTTATTTTGATTGTTCTGTGACTGCTTTAATCATTGTGTGGGAAATACTCCGAGTCAGGAAAATAATAATTTTTGGGCCAGAGAAAATCTTTACTGATTTTTTCGGAGCCGGGGAAGCTTACTAAACCCAAATCCGAGAGATACGTGTCACGATCTTTTAATTTTTAGAATTTATCTATGAAATAAAAGTATTCTGTATTTTATTATCCAACATACAATACTTACTGACTTGAATGCAGTATGTTCTATCCAATGGGTAATAATTTCTGTAACTATTGTCCATTGACAATAGCCTTTAGAAAAAAGTTTTGATGACTTGTTTTGTGAACTAAGTAGAATGCTTTTAGCTTGATGAAAACTAATAGAAAGTGGTCAACGAAAATGGCTAGACTAGTTAGCTATGTAACTAGATGTAACTAGATGAAACTAAATGACTTAAACTAAGTTAGCTTTGTAACATCCCAAAAATTAATGATTTTAGGATAAATAGTCGTTTTATAATATTTGTGATTTTTAAAAATTTTTCTGTATTTTTCTATGAATGCGGAATATTTTAATATTATTCCTCATTTTATGTGCGCATTAAGCGGAGCCTGGAAAATGAGATATTTTTCCCGAGAACCTTGAACTGTGGAAATGTCGATGGGAGATCTTACTAAACCCGAGGCCAAACATGGTTTACGAGGTTTTACATTTTTCAAGATTTTTATCAGATAAAAATAAAAATCACTGTACATTTTTTTCCATTAGACAATTAATACTGCTGGTTTTGCTATCTATAACAATTGTTTATTGGGTAATATCTTGTAGTAGAAATCCTATCACCATATCTAAAGAGAATCTACTTTATGTCACATCACCTTTACTTTTATCGAAAGGTAAGCCTTGGCTTCTTGAAGAAGCTTGGAGAAAGCTTCCTTGCACCTTCCTTTTTGGCTTGTTGGAGAAGCTTCACTCTTTCCTCTCTCCTCCTCACCACCACACATTTTGAGGGCTCTTTATGACCACACATTTTAATTCACACACTTACACAAAATATACTTAATTACATATTTCACTTCAAATCACTTTACTATCACTTTCCCTCTCTAATATTTTCTCTCCTCTCATTTTCTCTCAAACTTCTTCTTCTCCATCTTTTCTCTACTCCACAACAATGCTCCATGGTTAGGTGAGCCAAGATTGCTTCTTCAATTTAACACTTCCATTCTTACCTTCAAGAGTTTTCAAGACACTTTCTCTCTTCATTTTCTCCCTTCTCTCTTTCTTCTTCAAGTTTTCTCTTTTCTCCTTCCCTTCACCCTCTCCATGGAACCACCTTCTCCACCCACCTCTACCATGGCAAAAATTTCAAGTAACCACATTTCTTTGATCTCCATTACATTCTAAATACTTTTCTAGTTGGAGTCATCTTCAAAAACTCAACCTTTCCTCTCCATTTTCTCCCCTCTTCCACGACCAAAACCACTATTTTTTGCTATCCAAGATTTTACATTAAACCAACCCTAGATCTTGAATCTAGATACCATTCTAAGCAACTTTCATGTTGTGACCATCACCAAAATCATCCATTTTCGTTTTGGATATATCAAGCTTCAAAGTTGGAAACTTTAAGGTAAAGTTCATGACTTTTCCACCTTTTCTCCTCATTTTCGTAATCCTTGATCTCTTGGGTGATCAAGGGTCCCTTTTCTAAGCTTTGATGATGATTTTGATGAGTTTTGATGTCCTTAGGGTTTCCTTGAAGGTGTAGTATGAAAATCCCCACAAGGGACCAAGAGGCTTGCTTCCTTGTATTGTCTTCAAGAGGTAAGAGGGAGATAATCCTCTTCAACCTATCTTGGTGGTGAAGAGACCTTGTGTGATTGTTTGATGGAGAAATGCATATTTGTATGCTTACTTTGTTTGGTGATTTTGCATGCTTATATCTTCTTGATTTGGATTATCACTTGAATGGTGATCTTGAATGTATTGGATGTGTTGAAATGCTTGATCATGTTGGGGTTGTGAAGAAAATTTGGAGTTTCTTACCCTAATGTGAGGCCACAGTTTTGACTAAGGTTTTGGGATATAAATTGGTTTTGTGTACAAATAAAATGAAGCTTATGTAACTAAATGTTAGAATTAATGGATGGAAAATTTTAAGGGTTTAATACCCTAAAGTGAGGCCACGGTTTTGGTCATGAATCCTAAAAGATTGGATTAAATTGTTGTGAAATAAAATTTAAGTGATTAAGTATCAAGAGACTAGTGCATGAAATGGAAGGGATTTGGGACTTCTACCCTAAGGAGGCTCACGGCCTCTAGGAGAATTAATGGTCCAAGTTGTGATTCTTGGTGCAACATTGGAAAATTTTAGATTCCTTAGGAGTTCATAAAATGGAAAGAATAAAGGAAAAGACTTTATCCTATGGATTGAAGTGATTTTGCCATAAGGGAAGAACAAGAGAGTGGTGAAGCTTGTAAAACCTTCGAGTAATTTTAAGTGAGCATAATTGATTAGATGTAAGGAACTTGATCAACCTAAAGGAATGAAGATTTAATGAGGACTACAAGAGAGTCCCTCTAGAGAATGAATTCATAAGAGATGTTAATTAAAGTGAAACCCGAAATAAATCTCTAAAAATATGCTATCACTCTTGACAAATTAATACTATATTGTTGTGGGTCCGTGTTTGGGACTAGAATTTCGTTGATGCTTATTTGGCCAAATTGTGGCATGTATGAAAAATATATCGTTATTGATTGGAGATACATGATTGTGCATGGAGTCAACATGTATTAAGCATCATACATTGTTGGTTATTATGCCGATGTGCTGAAACCGAGTGGATTAGTGTTATTATGTAATCGTATACACGGTTATGTAATATCACTGATACTAATAGTGTTAGACAATTGTATGAGCGATTATTTAATATCATTGAGGACAATACAATGATGGCTTGAGTTATGCGCATTCGCATTGAACAATTTGCTCAATCGATGACTGTTAAAAGGCTAGATGAGTCTGTGATTATGCATTGAATCAGTATGCATTGAACAAATTACTCAGTCGATGACTGTTAAAAGGCTGTATGAGCCTATGAATGAGAACTGAATAGTGAGATCCCGTGGAAGGATCTTATGAGGACTGTAAGGCGCAGTGTATACCGATTGTACGTATTACGAGCCTGACAAATCACTATTCTTTACTCGGAGAATGAATGAGAATCAAATGGTGAGGAATGTGATGGATCTTATGAGGACTGGAAGGCGCGGTGTATAGTGATTGTATGCATTACGAGCCTGACAAATCACTAATCTTTTTGTGGTAAATGAACGAGATTTGGATAGTGTGATCCCTGATGGATCTTATGAGGACCGTGAGGCGCGGTGGTTCATTTCGTGATGATGTTATCACATTATTATACCCCTGGCCATGATAAACCGTTGCAACGCATCACGAGCCTGACAAGCACTATTCTCTTCGTGGTTCGGCGTAGACTATCATTGAGGGGGACAGATCTTCCAAAACGTTCATCTTTGAAATGGAAATGGAAAATCTTAGTACTAAGTGCACATGCATTGTGAGTCAGCATTGTGAGTCGGCATTGTGAGTCCGCATATCATATGGCCCTCATTTATATGATGATTATACTATTGTGTTATCGACGTCATAATTATCTAAAATGTTTTAATTGTTCATTATCTGAGACTTTGTTGCTGCTTTCTCTTATCGTATGTGATTACTGTTGCTTAAATGTTATTGCTCTACTATGTGGGCGCTCTGCGCCGTTCTGTTTCTTTACTGCCACAATGGGTAATGTAAGTAGGATGTATCACCTCTTTCCTTTATCCCTGTATTTCTGTTTTATATATATATATATATATATATATATATATATATATATATATATATATATATATATATATATATATATATATTTGATAAAAGATCGTAAGGAAAAAGATGAGGGACCACACTCTTGCTGATTGGATTGTGTTGACTCATCACATTTCGATATGGCGTCTGGACGAGATTTCTCCGGTTACGCATGGGTACAACTTCATGGGGGCATTGATGCCTGTCGTAACGATTGGGACATCGAGCGTCACGTACATATGGGGTTGCGGCTTTGTCTGCTAGTAGTGTCTATCCCAAGGATTACTACTTGTCCCCTTTTGTGCTTTAGTACCTGCTGTATGTTATTTGAATATGTAAGTAATATATATTTCGTGTTATTAGTGCTTTGTGTTAAGGACAAAAATACTATATATGGAATTTGTTTTCCTTCTGTGCTTGTGTTTTAAATGGTTGGGGACTAAATATGCATTCATTCGGGACTTATATTTTCTATTTATGCAAAATGAAAATATTTAACTTTGCACATACTGTTTTGAGACTATGACATGTCTTGATTTAGTGACTGTGGTATAATGACGATTGTGCTGTGGTTACTATATCAAAGGGTATTACAAGCTTAAAGCCTATGTAGTAACTAAATGGAGTAAACTAATTTTGCTACTCATTAGGGCTTCACGGTTTTAGGGAGGTTCTAGCACCTTCTAGAAATTCATGATTCACACATAGGTAACTAAATGGTTAGCAATGGAACTAAGTGATCTAACTAAGTTAGCTTAAGTTAGTTTGGAACCAACTAAATCAAAACTTGGTTAGCCTTCTCCATTGAGCTCCACGGCCAAGAAGTTTCATGCATCATCTAGAATTAGGTGATTCACTTGCATGACTCTTAGGTTTAAACCAATAGAAAACTACATGATCAAAGCATGATCATTTGGTGACATTAGCCATATGCTAATCATAATTATTAGCAAAATATTTCACTATCCTTTTCCTTCACATTTCTAGGAAATCACTAGGGGGAGAGGGCATCCATTTCATTTCTATCTCATTTTGAGAACATAAGCTAGTCTCTCCATTCTCTTTCATCTAAACTTAAACAAAAACTTCATTTCTCTCCATCTTTGAAGCTCACGGCCTCCACACCAAACATCAACATCCAAGCTTCCAAAATTTCATCTAACTTCATTTCCTAAACCTAAACACCATTCTAAGAACTTTTCATGTTGTAAGTTTCTCCTAGTTCATCCATCTAGTGCTTGGAAATCAATCTTGAGTTTTCAACTATTAAAGGTAAAAGCTTTGTTTCTTGATTCAAAGTTTGGTTCTTGAATTTCTAAGCCATGTTTGATCCATGGTTTCTCTTTGTCAAACTTAGTTTGTGACTTTGTATTGGTTTAAGCTTGTTAGGGTTTTCTTTGGAGGCTACACGAAATTCTTTGGTGGAAGCAACTTGAAGGACTTTGTCTTCCTTGAGGTAAGAGGGAGATTAACCTCATCAACCATATGTTGGTGGTGAGGAAATGGCTTGTTTGTAGTGAGAAATCCATAAAGATTTATTCACTTGTGTGATTTAAAGCTTGCTTTATTTGTGATAATTTTTGATTGATATGTTTTATAGCTTTGATTATATGCTTGTTTATGTGATTATGGAAGCATGTTGAATTATTGTATAAAGTAAGATGTGATTCACATGATGAGGAATGGTATGAAGGTTCCAAAGAACCCATGAAGGCTCACGCCTCAACACCACAAAGAGAGCAAAGTATTTTAAATTATTTTCCTGATTATGGATTAAGTGATTTAATGATGAGAAATTGGATTAAAGGTTTTTACAAAGAATTATGTGGTAGAAAAAGATTAAATATGATTTATGAAGCTTAAATGGATTTATGGCCAACATGCTAAGGTTTAGTGTTTTAGATCCAAAATTATTTTCCTAAGTATAGGCTTGGGTAATTAATTAACAAGATTTCAATTTAATGGATTTTTAGTAGAAAAGGGAAAGTAGACTAAGTGTTTAGAATTAAATTAGCATATTTAAGTTATAATGAGAAATAGAATTAAAACTTGAAATTTGCTAACGTATAACTCACCATTTGAGTTTTGAAGCGCGTTAGAAAATTTTGAGTTGTAAAATCTAATTAAATCAAAGAAGTGTAATTTTTGTTAGAAACAGTAGAAAATATTACGTTAAGAATTTTTAGTAGGAAAATATTCTAAATAAAGCCAAAATGCCTACATTATGCAAAAAACTTTATAACTAAGTTTCGAAAGCTAAGAAATATTTTATGCAAGTGAAAAATGCTAGAAAAACCTTATGCGATTTAAAAATAGTGATTTTAAACTACACGATTGAGAAAATGATTTAAAATTGCTATGGAATTGAGAAAACGTTTAAAAATCTCTATGTGATTTGGAAAACGTTTGAAAATATTTTTGCGATTGTTAAAATGTTGAAAAATACTTACGCGATTTGAAAATATAAGAAAAAGGTTACGCGATTATTAAAATGCGATAAAATATTTACGCAATTGGAAATAATAGCAGTTTACTGTCGGGCTCTCATGGTGGGCCCAGTTATGTGGGAAAGTGATACCGCCAAGAGATGGTGTGTATATGTGAAATACTGTGAGAATAATGTTTATATGTATTTTTGAATCATACATCATGCATAGAAAAACGTGTCAGCTTATATGGTTAAGGAAAGTGTGCCTAGGAGATTGAAATTACACCTTCGTGCGGGTGAGAATTGTGTAGTTACGATCTTCAGTGATCTTTGAGACGTTGGGGTGTGGAATGCCATATATGACTAGTTGGTAGCACTTCTGCGCCATGGTATCCTATACAAACACATCGACGATCTTAACGAAGTTGCTACTCTTTTCGTGATTTGTTAAGAGTGTTTTGTATTAGCCATGTTGCACATCATGATATGATATATTGGCACATGATTTGAGGCTAACGATATACAGACATGTACTCCCTATATTTCACTCCAAAATTATGATTAGCTCAAATTGGTCTTTGTGCACATGCATAGTGGGTCAACATATTGATATAATAATTATGCTTATCTGATATATTATATGTGATGTGATAATATGACTGTATGTGAAAATATTGTATTTGTACTATTTACTGTCATTTTCTATACTATCTCATTGGTATTGATGTAGGGGATCTCACCTCTTTATTATATTATATTTGTTTTATTGTACATGTCTGATGAAGACCGAGGAGACGAGGAAGCTGGTAATTTTGTTTACCACCAATGATATATTTTGCTATGTTTGTTTGTATGGTGGCGAGACGTCAAGTTTTGGGTTTTGTTACCGTTCAGTTCCATAGGGGAACTAATGCCTGGAGATTTAATTTTGATAATGAATGTTTTGTTTACACCGGGGACTTAACTCTAAACCTTAGTGGTACTAGGGATAGGACTCATGTTCTGACACAACATGTTTCTGTGCGTCTTGAGTTCACTATGCCAATACGTGAGCTCTGGGTGATAGTTTCTATACTCCACAGGAAGACTCTATGGTGTCGTCTGCTAGCACGCTAGCCCAGCATGTGTTGTACCCGCCAGGTTTCTTTAGTGATGATACTGAGAAGGAGGAGGATCTTGCTGAGGGCCCAAATCCTTAGTCTGGTTTTAGAGGTTATGGTTTAGTATTTTATATTTTTGTCGTGTGTATTGGATATATTATCTTAAGAAAGTAAGTTTGTACTTATGTAAATTATTTGTAAACAATGTTTCAAGATGTATGTAAATTATGGCGAGTTTATTTTCAGTTACGTTTTATGTTTATATTTTTTTTTATTTTAAGTTATTCTGTAAACAAAATTTTAAAATCAGTGTTTTACAAGATTAATTCTTTTACAACTTGGGTAAGTTATATTAGGATTAGTCTTAAATGTGATACCCTACGTTGGGTGTTACATTAGTTGGTATCAGAGCCTTGGTTAAAGTCTTTTGGGTTTTTGTGGTTAGGTCTATTTTGCTTAAGTTGTGTGATTCTCTGTGTTTGGTTTTTGAAAGGTTATATTTGACTCTTATTCGTGTTTTTAATTACTAGAGAAGAAAGCTATGTCTCGTAACAGAGGTGCACGTGTGAACGTGGGACGCAATAAGGACCCAATTATAGTGGCAGTAGCAGCAATGCAGCGTATGGCGAACGTAATTGTGCAACAAAATCAACGAGCTGCACAACAATAAAAAGCAAATGCTGATGTCCAGAATTTGTCTGAATTCCGTTGTAATAACCCGTTGCAGTTTAGGGGCGAGTTTTACTCAAAAAAGGCAAGTCTGTGGATACAAGAGCTGGAGAAGATTTTCGAAGGAATGGGATGTGCAGATGATCGCAAGGTGACTTATGCCACTTTTATGTTGATGGATGATGGTGAAAATTAGTGGAAAGCAACTCGAAGAGTACTACAAGCAGAAGGATGAGAAATCACGTGGGAGGTATTTTACGATGTATTTCTGGAAAAGTATTTTTCGAATAATGCAAGGCACACCAAGGAGATGGAATTCCTTGGATTAAAACAAGGTGGAATGATAGTGAATGAGTATGCTGCGAAGTTTGAGAGCTTGTCTAAGTTCTCACGGTATCTCCAGATCCAGCCTGATAAGGTTTGGAAATGCTGCAAGTTTGAGGAAGGTTTAAGGGTTGAATTGAAGAAGGGAGTACTGCTAATGCGAATAAACCAGTTCTCGACATTGATGGATATGTGCTGCAGATGCGAAGAATTGGAGCCATCGCGAGATACAAGAAGTCGTAACTTTGGACCATCTAGGTTCTAAAGGGAAAGAAGTAACAACAACAACCGATTTCAGCAGAAACCGTATTCAAGGCCATCAGGAAGTCAACAACAACAACAATAGCCACGCGGAGGAGGTCCTAGTGGCAATCGTTTTGGAAAACTGTGGCACCGCTAACAAAGAGTATGAAATGTGGAAAGGGCCATATGACGAGGGACTGTACAATCAGGGGAATCATTTGCTTTAGATGCGGAAGGCCTGGTCACTTTTCAAGGGATTGTAACCAAGCGAAGATGGAGCCTTCGGTGAGCAATGTTCGTGCTGCCAAGCCCCAAGCTAGAGGACGAGTATATACGATGAGCAGAGCTGAGGCCTATCAGTCCGATTATCTTATCAAGGGAGAATGTGTCATATTAGGTAATCTTTTAACTGCATTATATGATTCGGGTGCAACTCATTTGTTTATTGCATATGACTGTGTGGATTATTTGGAATTGCCTATGTCTTCTTTAAACTTTCAATTGATTGTTTCTACACCTACTGCCAATCCTATTAGTACTTCTAAAGTATACCTAAATTACCCTGTTACTATCAATAATCTAGTCTTTTCTGTTGATTTAATCTATTTGCCTCTTACCGATATAAATATAATCTTAGGAATGGATTGGTTATCTTCTAACAATATCCTGTTAGACTGTTCTAAAAGGACCTTAGTATTTCCTGAGGTTGAGGTTTTTGGATTTTTGACTGCCAATCAAGTCAAATCTTTATTAAGGGATAGAGGCTAAGGATACATGTTGCTATCTTCTTTAGAAGTCAAGAATGAAAAAGATGTGAATGCTATTTATGTTGTAAATGAGTTTCCTGAAGTTTTTCCTGAAGAAGTGCCTGGATTACCACCGAAAAGAGAGATAGAGTTTTCTATCGATCTTGTACCAGGAGCGGGTCCTATTTTGATATCACCGTACTGGATGTCGCTGTCAAAATTAGCAGAGTTAAAGAAGCAATTGGAGGAACTATTGGAAAAATAGTTTGTGAGACCTAGTGTTTCACCATGGGGAGCTCCAGTGCTGCTAGTCAAAAAGAAGGATGGATCTTTGCATTTATGTGTGGACTACTGCCAGTTGAACAAGATCACAATAAAAAACAAGTATCCTCTTCCAAGGATTGATGATTTGATGGACCAGCTGAAAGAAACAGTTTCTCGAAGATAGATTTGTGATCAGGTTATCATCAAATTCGTGTCAAGGTAGAGGATATACCTAAGACAGTTTTTCGAACGCGCTATGGTCATTATGAGTATCTTGTAATGTCGTTTGGGGTGACAAATGCTCCTACGATATTCATGGATTACATGAATAGGATCTTGCATCCATATCTAGACAAATTTGTCGTTGTTTTTATCAATGACATTCTGATCTATTCTCAAAGTTAGGAAGAGCATGCTAAACACCTTAGTATAGTTCTCCAGATTTTAAAGGAGAAGAAATTATATGAAAAGCTATCAAAATGTGAATTTTGGTTAGACAAAGTTCAGTTTTTGGGTCATGTGATTTCTAAGGATGGAATTGCGGTGGATCCAGCAAAGTTAGAGATGGTTCTTCAGTGGGAAAGGCCAACGACAGTGACTGAGATCCAAAGTTTTGTTGGATTAGCTAGATATTATCGAAGATTTATTTAAGGTTTTTCCAAGATAGCTGAACCTCTTACACAACTCACAAGGAAGAATCAAGCTTCTGTTTGGACAGACGAGTGCGAAGAGAATTTTCAAGAGCTAAAGAAAAAGGTTGACTACACACCAGTGTTGATTCCACCAGATCCGAATGAATCTTTTGAAGTATACTATGATGCTTCTTATCAAGGATTAGGATGTGTTTTGATGCAAAATAGAAACGCTATAGCATATGCTTCAAGACAACTAAAGATACATCAAAGAAATTACCCAACGTATAATTTGGAATTAGCCACAGTTGTTTTTGCATTGAAAATTTGGAGACATTTTCTATATGGAGCTACATTCAACGTCTTTAGTGATCATAAAAGTTTGAAGTATTTGTTTGATCAGAAAGAGTTGAACCTGAGGTAGAGAAGATGGTTAGAATTCAGGAAGGATTACGACTTTTAGCTTCAATACCATCCTGGAAAGGCAAATGACATGGCAGATGCTTTGAGTAGGAAGTGCAACACCCCTAGATCTAATAACTACGTCACAATCGTCATTAATACCACTGTCACTAAATCCAGGCATGTCACAGTCTCTAGAACAATCTTTTAAAAAATTTCTATTATACATAGATAGAAAATATGAGCCCTGAATGAAGCATATTTAGTACCCATCCATTTAAAATACAACCACTAAAGGAAAAACATATTCCATATATATAAGTATATTTATCATTTACACGAAGCACTGGTAACACGAAACATAATACTTACAGCTTCAAATAAAATATGGCAGTTACAAAAGCATTAAAGGGGAAAGTAGTAATCTTGGGATAGGTACTGCTAGCAGGCAAAGCCGCAACCTCTATATATGTGACGCTCGGTGTCCCAGTCGACACGTCAGGCATCAATGCCCCCATAAAGTTGCACCCGTACGTTACAGGAGAAATTTCATCCAGACGCCATATCGAAAGTGATGAATCAGCCCAATCTAATCAGTAAAGGCGTGGTCCCTCTTCTTCCTCACGATCTTTTATCAAATATAAATATAAAGCAGAAATACAGGGACACAGGAAAGATGTGAGATACCCAGCATTCAATACTAATACGGCAGTAAGAAAAAAAAATGGCGCAGGACACCCACATAACATCACAAAACAAATATCTAGCAATGGTAATAATAAAATAAGCAT
Organism: Ormosia emarginata; assembly: GCA_029884605.1. Taxonomy (NCBI): domain Eukaryota; kingdom Viridiplantae; phylum Streptophyta; class Magnoliopsida; order Fabales; family Fabaceae; genus Ormosia; species Ormosia emarginata. The sequence goes on from JAQQTP010000079.1 coordinate 8,293,716, forward strand.
TAAGAGAGAAAAAAACAATTAGTAATAATAAAAATAAGCCATAAAAGATAAACAACAATAATATCTCAGACAATAAACAATTTAATAATCAGATAATTGTTACAACAGTAAAAGGAGATAATTTAATAGTTGTAAGTACTCATGTCAGATGAAATATGAGACTGACAATGCATAATGCATATGGTACTAAAATCCTACTCCATGGAGCTAGACATAAACATTGGGGGTAATGATCCACAAGACATGCATGTATCTTCTGTAGTATATAACAGTCCCAGCCACCTCATTCGGTACCTGTTGGTCTGTCCATCGGCATCTCAGCCACCTCATTCAGTACCTGTTGGTCTATCTCAGCTACCTTATTCGGAACCCGCTGGTTTGTTCAATGGAATCCCAGCCACCTCATTCGATACCCACTAGTCTATCCCAGCCACCTCATTCGGTACCCGCTGGTCTATTCATTGGAATCCCAACCACCTCATTTAGTACCCACTGGTCCATCCCAGCCACCTCATTCGGTACCCGCTGGTCTGTTCATTAGAATCCCAGCCACCTCATTCGATATCCGTTGGTCTGTCCCAACCACCTCATTCGATACTCGTTGGTCTGTTCATTGGAATCCCAACCATCTCATTCGGTGGAAAACCCTAGGCGTGGTCCTGTTCATTGGAACGGTTTTGGGGCCACCTCATTCGATACCCACCTGGTCCGTTGAGGTGCCCACCTCGAAGCTCTTGTACTCCACGGTCCGTTTATTGGAATCAACACTCTAATTCGGCTCCTAGGATCCCTATTAGTGAATATTTTGTAGTTTGTTGAATCTTCTATATCTTTGCTGCCCATTCATTAAACCTATTAATTCAAATGCATGCTCCAATAGAACTAGAAATGAATTGTGATTTGATGGACATGATATGGTTGATGTATTATTCATTGGTATCTCACATTCTTATGTTACTTCACATGGATGCATGATGACTCAATGCATATACATGTATATTCAACAATAATATACTTCCTCATAATATGCCACATTTTGGCCTAGATAAACATTAACAGAATTTTAGTCCTAAACACGAACCCACAATAGCATGGTATCAAGTTCTCAAAAATGATAAAACACTCCTTATGGTTCATTATGGAATTTCACTTTAGCTTGACGATTCTTATACAATCTCTCTCTTTAGAGGAGTTCTCTTAATAAATCAAGTTATTTACTTTAGTTTAATTATAACGTATAAGTTATTGGAGTCATAGTTATCTTCTCACAACATTTTGGCCAATTCTGCCCTGAGCGCCAAGTCTCTAGCGCCTGAGCGTTGGTTGAGCGCATGAGCGCTCAACACGCAGTGTCTGAGCGCTCACTGAGCTACGTTTCTGGAAATCATTCTGGATGTTTGGTGTAACGCACCTAGATATAGTAACCACAGCACAATCGTCATTACAACATAGTTACTAAATCCAGGCGTGTCACAGTTCCAATTACATTAATTTCAAAGTTTAAGTTATTTCCATTATGCATAAATAGAAAATAGGAGCCTCGAATGAAACATGATTAGTACCCAACCATTATCCACATAACCACTGAAATAAAAATGTATTCCATATATATATATATATATTATTGTCATCTTTAACACAATTCACTAATAATTCAAAGTATAATACTTACATAGTCAAATAGAATACAGTGGGAACAAAACACTAAAAGGGAAAAGTAGTAATCCTTGGGATAGGCACTACTAGCAGACAAAGCCGCAACCCCATATACATATGATGCTCGGTGTCCCAGTCGACATGACAGGCATCAATGCCCCCATGAAGTTGCAATCATAAGTAACCGAAGGGATACTCGTCCAGACGCCAAATTGAGAATAATGAATCGTCTCAATCCAATCAGCAAAGGTGTGGCCCCTCATATTCTTCCTCACGATCTTTTATCAAATATATATATATATATATATATATATATATATATATATATATATATATATATATATATATATATATATATATAACAGAAGTACAAGAATACAAGAAAGATGTGAGACATCCTACTTATATTACCAATTATGGCAGTAAAGAAACATAATGGCGCAGAGCACCCACATAGCATTTCAGCACATATATTCGTCAACAGTGATAATAGAATAAACAATAAGAGCAGGACAACAACACATAGCAGTAAGAATCCACAATAACAGGTAAACATCAATAATACCCCAAGCAATCAACAGAGTCTCAGATAATGAACAATTAAAACATTTCAGATAATCATGGCACCAATAACACAACAGTATAATCATCACACAAATGAGTGTCAAATGATATGCTAACTCACAATGCATGTGCACTTGGTACCAAGATTTTCTATTTCATTTCAAATATGAATGTTCTAGAAGATCTGTCCCCCTCAATAACAGTCTACGCCGGACCACGAAGAGAATAGTGCTTGTCAGACACGTGATACGTTACAATCGATTTATCATGGCCAGGGGTATATAAAGTGACATCATCATCACGAAATGAACCACCGTGTCTCACGGTCCTCAATCAGATCCTTCCACGAGATCACACTATTCAATTCTTGCTCATTTACCATAAAAAGAATAGTGATTTGTCAGGTGCGTAATGCGTGCAATCGGTATACACTGCGCCTTACGGTCCTCAATCAGATCCATCACAAGATCATCACTTATTCAGTTCACATTCATAGGCTCATACAGCCTTTTATCAGTCATCGACTGACAATTTGTTCAATGCATACTGATTTCAATGCATAATCATAGGCTCATCCAGCCTTTTAACAGTCATAAACTAAGCAAATTGTTCAATGCGTTAACTCAATTCATAATCATAGGCTCATCCAGCCTTTTAACAGTCATCGATTGAGCAATTTATCTAATACATGCTGACTCAATGCATGATCCTAGGCTCATCCAGCCCTTTAACAGTCATCGACTGAGCAAATGTCTAATGTATGTTGACTTCATGCACAATCATGTATATTCAACATGTTTATATATATTTCACAATACACATTTTCCATAATATGCCACAATTTGGCCAATTCAAGCATTAACAGAATTTTAGTCCCAAGCACGGACCCACAATAGTATAGTGTTAGTTTCTCAAGAGTGATAGCACACTTTTAGAAGTTCATTTCAGGGTTTCACCCTAGCGTAATAAGTCTTATGAGATCATTATAAAGTTCCACTTAAATTATCATATCTTATAAACTCATTTTCTAGAGAGATTTCTCTTGAAGTCCTTATTCAAGCTTCATTCTTTTAAATTGATCAAGTTCCTTAATCTAATCGATTGTTGCTCACATACAATTTCTCTAAGGATTTTGCTAATCTCACAAACTCTCTGGTTCTTCCTTTATATTCAAAATCATTCAAATCCACAAGATAAAGTCTTGTTCTTTTTTCTTTCCATTTTATGAGTTCTTAAAAGATCTAAAATTTCCTAATCATCTAGGTCTCCATTCTTACACTACATTTTGTGGCATTTTGTCTTAAAAATCCGTGAGCCTCATTACAACATAAGTCTACCCTTTTTCCTTCATCACAATATTGATTACTTACCATTTAATTACTTATCTCTCATTTTACACAAAATCAATCCAACTTTCTAGAATCCATGACCAAAACCGTGGCCTCACCTTAGGTTAGAAAACCCTCAAAAATTCCCATCCATTAATTCCAACATTATCATTCAACCTTTAATTACATAAGCTTCATTTTATTTGTGTACAAAAACCAATTTATACCCCAAAATCCTAGCCAACACTGTGGACTCACATTAGGATAGGAAACTCTAAATTTTCCATTTAACAACCCTAGCATGATCAAGCAATTTTAACACATCCAATACATTCAAGATCACCATTCAAGCATTAATCCAATTCAAGAATACTTAAACATGCAAAATCACCAAACTAAGTGAGCATACCAACATGGATTTCTCCATTAACAATCACACAAAGGTTTCCTTACTACCAAGATAGGTTGAAGAGGATTATCTCCCTCTTACCACTTGAAAACAACACAAGGAAGCAAGCCTCTTGGTTCCTTGTAGGGATTTTTGTACTACACCTTCAAGAAAATTCTAAGGGCATCAAAATCATCATCAAAGCATAGAAAAGGAACCCTTGATCACCTAAGAGATCAAGGATCACAAAAATGAGGAGAACAGATGGAAAAGTCATGAACTTTACCTTAAAGTTTCCAACTTTGAAGCTTGATAGATCCAAAACAAAAATGGATGATTTTGGTGATGGTCACAACATGAAAGTTGCTTAGAAAGGTGCCTAGATTCAAGATCAATGGTTAGTTTAATGAAAAAGCTTGGATAGCAAAAAATGGTGGTTTTGGCCGTGGAAGAGGGTGAGAAAATGGAGAGGAAAGGTTGAGTTTTTTAAGATGATTCCAACTAAAAAAGTGTTTAGAATGTAATGGAGATCAAGGAAATGTGGTTGTTTGAAAGAAAAGCTTGAAGACTCCAAAAATGGTGTCTTGGTCGAAAATGAGAGGAGGAGGAGAGAAACGTGATGACTTTCTTTTGTGAAAGAAAAAGATCCAACAAGAATGGAAGATCTTCAATGGAAGTGTATATTCAAGCAAGATTGAAGCTTGAAATCAAGCATCCATGGAGTGTGGAAGGATTGTGGGTGCCGTGGAGTTAGAGAGAAGGAGGAGAAGAGAAGAAGATAGAGAGAAGTTGGAGAAAGTGAAAATGAAAGTTAGAGAGAGATAGTGAAAGTAAAGTGATTTGAAGTGAAATGTGTAATTAGGTGTATTTTGTGTAAGTGTATGAGTTAAATTGTGTGGCTACAAAGAGATCTAAAAAATGTGTGGTGGAGAGGAGGAGAGAAGAATTGACTTCTTGAAGAAGCCATTAGGAAGGTGCAAGGAAGCTTCCTCCTAGCTTCTCCAACAAGCCAAGAGGAAGGTGTTGGTGTAACACCCTTGTGGGGATGTCACATTTATGAATAAAATAAAGATTAATAAAATTCTACCCAAGTTGTAAAACATTTGTTACATAGTAATACAGGTGGTAAAATTTTTCTGGTTAAACAGAATATTACGAAATAAAATAACATGGAACATAAAATAAACAAACTGTCATCACACATAATATACATAAGATTTTGTTTTAAGTAGTACAAATAATTTACAACTACAAATATTTAAACCAAAACAGTAAACAAAGCAGTAAGAAGTCTATATATACAAATCGCAGACACGCCCAAGAACACATCACAGAATTCTAACCCTCTGAAGGATCACTCTCAGATGAAACTTTAGGTGATAAGTATCAAGGATGCCTCGACCCTCTACGAACCCTAGTCCGTGCTGTCAACACGCTGCTAATCTCACTAGGTGCATCGAATATACCACCCCAATGACGCCTAAGAGATAGCGGTAGCTCTACATGTAAATATAACACAATAGAAAAGATAGGCACTCCATCAAACTCTGTACGTATGGTCACAGTCAGACGCCCTACGTACATAACTGAATCTCTGTCCTCACGCAGTCGCCAGGCTTCCGAGCCTCCGTGAAAATCCATCCTCACGAAACCAAAGAATCCTGGTAGCGTCATACTCACACAATCAATCCAATGGGTATGGATGATCGGATGGTTCTTGATCGTCGAACTAATCCTCGGCTTGCTGTTGTTGCTCTTCCTCCTCGGGGTATACAAAATCAAGAGGCTGTTCTTCTTCCTCAAACTCTTTTATCATACAATTTAAATTACAGGAACACATACAATAAAGAGGTAAGACAATCTATATCACCACAAACATGGTAAATAAGAAAACGACAATACACACAGATATAACAGTTCATACCATACAACATACTATAACAGCATAAATAATAATATAAAATAACACTGAAATTAAGTGTAACAGCATCACACAATGTCACAGATAAAATGGTACAGATAATAATGTTATAATGCACAACACATAAATCATATGTAATGCGACTCGACCCTACTCCATGGAGCTACAACCACAAACATCAGAGAGAATGACCTGCAAGTTCTATTGGTACCTTAGGCTGCCCAACCAACTATTGCACTGTCTCACATTGTGTCTATAGCCCACTGTCCAAAACATCGTGGTGTAGTACACAGTCCAAACATCGTGTAACTACAGGCATTGTACTAACATAGTTCTTACAAGATCTTGATTAAGTATAGTGCGTGTCGAGACCACTAGTGTGTTGTTCTGGGTTACCACGGCCCAGAGGAGCGACCAACTGTCCATAAGTGGAATAATCCGCACACTAATGCCTCCAAGTCCATAAAGAAATAAACCACACTACGCTTATCACACCGACAACATGATGTAATTCACCTCATCAATCAATCACCAATTCCACAATGAATCGACTTAACTCTAAAAATATGAACAAAACGATAATTACCAAAATACCCTTCAATCTCAAATAATTACTAAAACGCCCTCAAACATCAAACGCAGTACGCCCCACTTGACAGTACTGTTTCTCAATCTGTCCGGGTCCACCACTTTGGCCTGACAGCAAAACTTACTATTTTCATCAATCGCATAGAAATTTTATCGCGTTTTCACAATTTTATCGTTTTTACAAACGTTTTTAAATCGTGTAAATATATTTTACAATTTTTGAAATCGCGTATTATTTTTAAATCATTTTCTCAATCGCGTAAGGTTTTTAAATCATTTTCTTGTCTGAATCCCTTCAAAGTCACTTTTTAAATAAACAAAAAATAATATTTAATATGTTTGAGTTACGTAGAATATTTTCCATACTGTATACAATATATTGGATATCTTTTCTATCTTATTTGTCTATTTTTAACAAAATTTGACAGTATTTTGCTTTGAAAATCTATAACAATGGTTTTCTAAATTTTTCTGTTAAAATTTCTTTTGATTATATTACAACCATCTAATTACACTTTTGAAAACTACTAATGGGCTTTAAAACATAAAGTGAGCTCTAATTTAGAAATTTTACAAAAGCTATTGTATTTTCTCCTAAACAGTAAAATCATTAGTTTTAGCTTTTTAAACTTAATCCAATCACTTTTATTCCTTAAAACTCATTGTACTAAAAATCTTTGTGACATTATTACTTAACCTTGATTGAAAACAATTTTAGAAACTAAAAACACTTAACTTTGGCATGTTGGCCGAAATCCATAAACTTGTCATTTGATCTATAGATTTGTTTTTCTTGCTCTAAATCAATTTGTATCTTGTCAATTTACCTAAGTTAATTAAATCACTCTTTTAGAAAATGGTTGAGAACATTTTGGTTCCCATTTGGTGTTAAGGTCGTGAGCCTTGGATTTGTGCTCTTTGGAACACACATGCAAACCTTGCATATTATTCACATCCTACTACTTATTCATGCATTACTAACACATACAATATATTCAAAGCTTGTAGACATGCATATCAATACAAATCACAATTAAGAAAGCTATTACAACAAGCACACAAATGAATCCTTATGGATTCTACAATCACAAACAATTTCATTTTCTTATCACCACCCAAGGATGATAAGATTCAAGTCCTCCTCTTACCTTAAATGAAGACAAACTCTTCTCCTCTCCTTCCTATAGATTTTGGTTTCACCCTCTAAGAACCTAAGGATCTTAAACAAAATTTTAAAGAGTTACTACTATAAGAGAAAACCATATACCATGGATCAATCATAGCTTATGACCTTAGAAATAAGATTAGAAATGAAAAACAAGGATTTTCACCTTCTAGGTAGAATCTCCAAAGTAGTTTTTCAAGCTCAAAGTGATGGATTTTGAAAGAACTCTCAACTAGAGATGATCTTAGAATTGTGTTTAGGTTTAGAAAAGTGAGGTAGATAAAATTTTGGATGAATGGATGTTGGTGTAGGAGTCTTGGCCGAATGGACCTTCAAAGGAACATCAATGGTGTTTCTTGTTTTTGATGAGAGAAAAGCTTAAGTTAAAAGATAGAAAATGAAATAAAAATTGGCTTCCTAAGGCTTATGGCCGTGGAGCTCACCCTAGGGAAGTGTCCACTTGGTTGGCTTCATCCAAGCCTTAGAAATGATCAAAGGCTAACATAAACCCTTGGCCTCCAAGCTTAGCTCTCATTGGTTGATACTAACCTAGTCATTGCATGACTAAGCTTGTTCTTGAAAGCTCTTGGCTTGCCTTGTCATGGCTTAGCCGAAATTCACCAAGGAGAAAGCAACTAAGTTTGCTTCTTATTAGTCATCTAGTTACACTTAGGTGAAACAATCTAGTTACTTGTCTAACTAGTTAGTTACGTAGGTTAATTTAGTTAACTTGGTACTAATAGATTTTTACTAACTTAGAAACCAACTAGATAGTTAAATAATTTACTATCACTTAGTTACTTAACAAGTCTTCTAAACTAATTTAATTAGGTTTCAAACTAACTAGCTTAGGTTTTCTAGTTATAAACTAATTAGTCTAACCACTTTTGTTGACCTCTTCCTATTGGTTAGAAATTTCAAGCCTACTTCGTTGACTTACTCTCATTGGCTTAGAAATTCCTCTAGCCAAAATCGTTGACTGTTTCCCTAAACGTGGGTCCCGCAAAACATTTTTGGATCCGCTGTCATCGATTTATATTGCCTAATAAAATAATATTATAATAATATAAAATTATTTTATTTCATAATAAAATCCTAAAAATTAAAAGATTAATCACAATATCATTCAGAATTAAGTTTAGTAAGATCCTCCAGCTCCGAATAATTAAAATAAGATTTCCCTGGCCTGAAAATTATTATTTTCTTGACTCGAAGCAAATCGCATAAAAAGTCCAAATAAAATCACAGACAGTAAAATAAAATACTGTATCATACAGAAAAACAACAAACAGTACAATTCGGGACACAACGGTCATTTATCCTAAAGTTTGGGGTGTTACAACTCTCCCCTACAAATAAAAATTTCGTCCCTGAAATTCGTTATACATCAAAACAAATGAGGATACTGATCCCTCATTTTATCTTCTAGCTCCCAGGTAGCATCACCTGTCACATCATTCCATATGACCTTCACCAGCTCGATCATCTTCCCTTGAAGCTGCTTCAATTTTCTGTCCTCTATTTTGACAGGTAAAGTCTCGTAAGTCAAATTATCCTTCAACTGTACCTCGTCGGGTTATATTACATGCGTCAGATCAAGAATATACTTCCTTAACTGAGACACATGAAATACATCATGCAGATTGGATAGAAAAGGTAGCAAAGCAATCTGATATGCTACAGGACCCATTCATCGAAGAATCTGATAAGGCCCAATAAACTTAGGAGTAAGCTTTTTAGATTTGATAACTCTTCCGACACCGGTCGTAGGAGTTACTCTTAAGAATACATGCTCACCCTCCTCAAATTCAAGAGGTTGCCTTCGCTTATCAGTATAACTCTTCTGTCTACTTTGCGTCACTTTCATCTTTTCTTGTATCATCTTTACCTTCTCTGTAGTCTGTTGTATAAGATCTGGTCCAATAGTCATACTCTTCCCATCTTGATACCAACACAGAGATGTTCGACATCGTCTTCCATATAACGCCTTATAGGGTGCCATCTCTATACTCGAGTGAAAACTATTGTTGTAGGTGAATTATATCAAAGATAAAAATTCATCCCAACTTCCACGTTGCTCTAACACACAGGCACACAACAGATCTTCCAAAGATTGTATAGTCCTCTCCGTTTGGCCATCAGTTTGTGGATGATAAGCTGAACTCAATCGCAATTTAGTTCCCATGGCTTCTTGTAAACTTCTCCAAAATCTTGATGTAAACCTTGGATCTCTGTCAGAAACTATGCATGTAGGCACACCATGTAATCTGACAATCTCACTAATGTATATCTGGGTTAGTCTCTCCAACGAATACTTAATATTGATGGGCAAGAAATGCGCCGATTTCATAAGCCTATCAACTATAACCCATATCGAATCATGACCTTTCTTTGTCTTCGGTAATCCAGTAACAAAATCCATTGAGATACTATCCCACTTCCATTCTGGAATAGCTAACGGTTGTAACATACCGGCTGGCCTCTGGTGTTCTACCTTTGCCTTCTGATAAACCAGACAAGACGCCACATGTTCTGCTACATCTCTTTTCATCCTTGGCCACCAAAACAACCTTTTCAAGTCTTGGTACATCTTGGTCATCCTCGGATGTAAACTCAAATCACTAGTATGAGCTTCATCTAGAACCCCCTTCTTAAGTTGAGAATCAAATGGTATACAGATTCTTCCCTTGAACCTTAAGATTCCATCTGACCCTTCCTCTACTGTCGCCTTATGACCTTGCTTCAACAATTCTCTTTCGTTTTGTAAAAACGCATCTTCCTCTTGTTTATCTCGAACTATATCAAGCAATTCATTTATAATCACGACCTTACATAGGCGCATTCTTCTAGGCACAAACTCCACTAACAACCACAAATCTCAGAATTTGTTAATCAATTCCTCCTCCTTTATCATCATTGCCGAAACACTGATCACCTTTCTACTCAGCGCATCTGCTACCACATTAGCTTTTCCTGGATGGTATTGGAGTTGAAAATCATAATCCTTTAAGAATTCCAACCATCGCCTCTGCCTCATATTCAATTCTTTCTGATCAAACAAATACTTTAAACTCTTGTGATCACTAAAGACATTGAACATTGCTCCATACAGAAAATACCTCCACACCTTCAATGCAAAAACCACAGCAGCTAATTCCTAGTCATGGGTTGGATAATTCCTCTCATGAACCTTCAACTGTCTAGAAGCATAAGACACCACATTCCGGTTTTGCATCAATACACATCCTAACCCTTGGTAAGAAGCGTCACAATACACATCAAAAGTTCTGTTAGAATCCGGTAAAATTAACACTGGTGCAGTTGTCAGCCTCTTTTTCTACTCTTGAAAACTCGCTTCACGTTCTTCCGTCCATTCAAAAGCTTGACTTTTCCTCGTGAGCTGCGTAAGCGGTCCAGCAATCTTGGAAAAACCTTCAATAAACCTTCGGTAATATCCAGCAAGTCCAACAAAACTTTGAACTTCCGTTACCGTCTTAGGCCTTTCCCATTGCAAAATAGTCTCCACCTTCGATGGGTCTACCGCAATACCTTCCTTGGAAATCACGTGACCTAAAAATTGAACTTCCTCTAACCAGAACTCACACTTCGCCAATTTTGCATACAGCTTCTTTTCTTTTAGAATCTGAAGAATTATACCGAGATGTTCAGCATGCTCTTCTTTGGTCTGAGAATAGATCATAATGTCATCGATGAAGACAACGACAAATCTGTCTAAGTATGGACGAAAAAATCCTATTCATATAGTCCATAAAGATGGCAGGAGCATTCGTCACTCCAAAAGGCATTACCTGATACTCATAATGTCTATAACGAGTTCGAAAAGCTGTTTTAGGTACATCTTCCACCTTAACACGAATCTGATGATATCCCGATCTCAGATCTATCTTAGAAAATACCACTGCTCCCTTCAACTGGTCCATCAAATCATCAATCCTCAGAAGTGAATATTTATTCTTTATAGTCACCTTGTTCAGCTGACGATAATCTACGCAAAGTCGAGAAGTTCCGTCCTTCTTCTTGACTAAAGCACTGGTGCTCCCCACGGTGAAACACTAGTGCGCACAAATTATTTCTCCAACAGTTCCTCTAATTGCTTCTTTAATTCCACCAACTCCCCTGGAGACATCCGATACGGTGCAATTGAGATAGGACCTGCTCCTGGTACTAAATCAATAGAAAATTCGATCTCCCTCTCTGGTGGCAAACCAGGTACATCCTCAGGAAAAATCTCCAGAAATTCATTAACGACAGGAATGGTACTCACATCTTTCTCACTCTTGACCTCTAACGAAAACAATAGCATATATCCCTGCACCCCATCTCTTAACAATGACTTGACTTTAACAGCAGTCAAGAATCCAAACTTTTCTTCCTTAGGAAAGACTAGGGTTTTGTTTGCACAGTCTATAAGGATATGGTTAGAAGATAACCAATCCATTCCTAGTATTACATCTAACCTAACAAGAGGCAAACAAATCAAGTTGACCGAAAACACACGGTCCTTTATAACAACAGGACAATCCAAGCATATCTTAGATGTAAGTACAGGTTTAGCAGTTGGTGTAGATACAATCAGTTTAAAATTCAGAGAAGACACAGGCAACTTCAATCTTTCCACACAATCATATGTAATAAATGAATGTGTTGCTCCAGAATCATATAACACAGTCAGAAGATTACCTTCAATGACACCTTCCCCTTGAATCAGATCCTCAGACTGTGAAACTTCAGTTCCAGTCATAGTGTATACTCGCCCCCCAGACCTCGGTTGAGTAGCACGAACAGTTCTCACAGCAGGTTTCCTCTCCGGCTATGTACAATCCTTGGCTATATGTCCTGGTTGTCCGCAATTAAAGCAAATTGTCCCTCTAATTGAGCAATCAGTAGAGATATGGCCTTTCTTTCCGCACTTAAAACATGTTGGCGTAAACACCACTCTCTGTCCAACTCTACTGCCACTAGCATTTCCCCCAATAGGTGGTCGTTGAGGTTGATTCCCTGGTGGTCTAGAATACGGCATGCGCTGAAACCGACTGTTGTTACTGCTACCACCCCTCTAAAACCTTATTGGTCCGAAATTACAGTTTCTGGGATCCCGTGATGGCTCCAACTCCTCAAGTCGTGCACAAGCATCTACCAAAGCATGAAACTGATTCATTCTCAAGGATAACACTCCTCGTTTCAATTCCACTCTCAGCCCTACCTCAAACTTCCTACATCTCCACACATCATCCTGTTGAGTTTGAGCATAATTTGAGAACTGAGACAAACTCTCAAATTTAGAAGCATACTCATTAACCGTCATGTTACCCTGACATAAACCAAGAAATTCCATCTCCTTGGCATGTCTAGCACTTGCAGGAAAATACTTCTCCAGAAATACATCAGAAAATACCTCCCATGTAATTTTTATTCCTTCAGCTTGCAATAATCGGCGGGTTCCCCTCCACCAATGTTCATCGTCTCCTCTCAACATAAAAGCTGCATATGTCACCTTCTTGTCATCTGTGCATCTCATTCCTTCAAATATCTTCTCCAAGTCTTGTATCCATTGACTTGCCTTCTCCGGATCAATCTCGCCTCTAAACTGCGGCAGATTGTTACACCTAAATTCAGATAAATTTAGGGCATCGGCAGTAGCATCTTGCTATTGAGCTGCTCTCTGATTCTGCTGAGTAATTACTTCAGCCATTCGCTGCATAGCCTCTGCAGCTGCAATCATAGGGTCCACAGCACGATTCGTATTCGCACGTCCTCCTCTTCCGCCAGACATCTTCTTTCTTCAATCATAACAAAGCAAAGTTAGATACATCCTTTCGGAAGTAAGTCACAGAGAATCACACAACACAAGCAAAAACAGACCCAACCACAACCCCAAAAGACTCTAACTTGGGCTCTGATACCAACTAATGTAACACCCTTGTGGGGATGTCACATTTATGAATAAAATAAAGATAAATAAAATTCTACCCAAGTTGTAAAATATTTGTTACATAGTAATACGGGTTGTAAAATTTTTCGGTTAAACAGAATATTATGAAATAAAATAACATGGAGCATAAAATAAATAAATTGTTATCACACATAATATACATATGATTTTGTTTTAAGTAGTACAAATAATTTATAACTACAAATATTTAAACCAAAACAGTAAACAAAGCAGTAAGAAGTCTATATATACAAATCGCAGACACGCCCAAGTACACATCACAGAATTCTAACCCTCTGAAGGATCACTCTCGGATGAAACTTCAGGTGATAAGTATCCAGGATGCCTCGACCCTCTACGGACCCTAGTCCGTGCTGTCGACACGCTGCTAATCTCACTAGGCGCATCGAACATACCACCCCAATGACGCCTAAGAGATAGCGGTAGCTCTACATGTAAATATAACACAGTAGAAAAGATAGGCACTCCATCAAACTCTGTACGTATGGTCACAGTCAGACGCCCTACGTACGTAACCGAATCTCTGTCCTCTCGCAGTCGCCAGGCTTCCGAGCCTCCGTGAAAATCCAACCTCACGAAACCAAAGAATCCTGGTAGCGTCATACTCACACAATCAATCCAATGGGTATGGATGATCGGATGGTTCTTGGTCGTCGAACTGATCCTCGGCTTGCTGCTGTTGCTCTTCCTCCTCGGGGTATACAAAATCAAGAGGCTGTTCTTCTTCCTCAAACTCTTTTATCATACAATTTAAATTACAGGAACACATACAATAAAGAGGTAAGACAATCTATATCACCACAAACATGGTAAATAAGAAAACGACAATACACACAGATATAACAGTTCATACCATACAACATACTATAACAGCATAAATAATAATATAAAATAACACTGAAATTAAGTGTAACAGCATCACACAATGTCACAGATAAAATGGTACAGATAATAATGTTATAATGCACAACACATAAATCATATGTAATGCGACTTGACCCTACTCCATGGAGCTACAACCACAGACATCAGAAAGAATGACTCACAAGTTCTATTAGTACCTTAGGTTGCCCAACCAACTATTGCACTGTCTCACATTGTGTCTATAGCCCACTGTCCAAAACATCATGGTGTAGTACACAGTCCAAACATCGTGTAACTACAGGCATTGTACTAACATAGTTCTTACAAGATCTTGATTAAGTATAGTGCGTGTCGAGACCACTAGTGTGTTACCAGTTACCACGGCCCAGAGGAGCGACCAACTGTCCATATGTGGAATAATCCGCACACTAATGCCTCCAAGTCCATAAAGAAATGAACCACACTACGCTTATCACACCGACAACACGATGTAATTCACCTCGTCAATCAATCGCCAATTCCACAACGAATCGACTTAACTCTAAAAATATGAACAGAACAATAATTACCAAAATACCCTTCAATCTCAAATAATTACTAAAACGCCCTCAAACATCAAACGCAGTACGTCCCACTTGACAGTACTGTTTCTCAATCTGTCCGGGTCCACCACTTTGGCCCGATAGCAAAACTTACTGTTTTCGTCAATCGTGTAGAAATTTTATCGCGTTTTCACAATTTCATCGTTTTTACAAACGTTTTTAAATCGCGTAAATATATTTTACTGTTTTTGAAATCGCGTATTATTTTTAAATCGTTTTCTTAACCGCGTAAGGTTTTTAAATCATTTTCTTGTCCGAATCCCTTAAAAGTCACTATTTAAATAAACAGAAAATAATATTTAATATGTTTGAGGTACGTAGAATATTTTCCATACCGTATACAATATATTGGATATCTTTTCTATCTTTTTTGTCTATTTTTAACAAAATTTGACAGTATTTTGCTTTGAAAATCTATAATAATGGTTTTCTAAATTTTTCTGTTAAAATTTCTTTTGATTATATTACAACCATCTAATTACACTTTTGAAAACTACTACGGGCTTCAAAACATAAAGTGAGCTCTATGTTAGAAATTTTACAAAAGCTACTGTATTTTCTCCTAAACAGTAAAATCATTAGTTTTAGCGTTTTAAACTTAATCCAATCTCTTTTATTCCTTAAGACTCATTGTACTAAAAATCTTTTTGACATTATTACTTAACCTTGATTGAAAACAATTTTAGAAACTACAAACACTTAACTTTGGCATGTTGGCCGAAATCCATAAACTTGTCATTTGATCTATAGATTTGTTTTTCTTGCTCTAAATCAATTTGTATCTTGTCAATTTACCTAAGTTAATTAAATCACTCTTTTAGAAAATGGTTGAGAACATTTTGGTTCCCATTTTGTGTTAAGGCCGTGAGCCTTGGATTTGTGCTCTTTGGAACACACATGCAAACCTTGCATATTATTCACATCCTACTACTTATTCATGCATTACTAACACATACAATATATTCAAAGCTTGTAGACATGCATATCAATACAAATCACAATTAAGAAAGCTATTACAACAAGCACACAAATGAATCCTTATGGATTCTACAATCACAAACAATTCCATTTTCTTATCACCACCCAAGGATGATAAGATTCAAGTCTTCCTCTTACCTTAAATGAAGACAAACTCTTCTCCTCTCCTTCCTATAGATTTTGGTTTCACCCTCTAAGAACCTAAGGATCTTAAACAAAATTTTAAAGAGTTACTACTATAAGAGAAAACCATATACCATGGATCAATCATGGTTTATGACCTTAGAAATAAGATTAGAAATGAAAAATAAGGATTTTCACCTTCTAGGTAGAATCTCCAAAGTAGTTTTTCAAGATCAAAGTGATGGATTTTGAAAGAACTCTCAACTAGAGATGATCTTAGAATTGTGTTTAGGTTTAGAAAAGTGAGGTAGATAAAATTTTGGGTGAATGGATGTTGGTGTAGGAGTCTTGGTCGAATGGACCTTCAAAGGAACATCAATGGTGTTTCTTGTTTTTGATGAGAGAAAAGCTTAAGTTAAAAGATAGAAAATGAAATAAAAATTGGCTTCCTAAGGCTTATGGTCGTGGAGCTCACCCTAGGGAGGTGTCCACTTGGTTGGCTTCATCCAGGCCTTAGAAATGATCAAAGGCTAACATAAACCCTTGGCCTCCAAGCTTAGCTCTCATTGGTTGATACTAACCTAGTCATTGCATGACTAAGCTTGTTCTTGAAAGCTCTTGGCTTGCCTTGTCATGGCTTGGCCAAAATTCACCATGGAGAAAGCAACTAAGTTTGCTTCTTCTTAGTCATCTAGTTACACTTAGGTGAAACAATCTAGTTACTTATCTAACTAGTTAGTTACTTAGGTTAATTTAGTTAACTTGGTACTAATAGATTTTTACTAACTTAGAAACCAAATAGATAGTTAAATAATTTACTTTCACTTAGTTACTTAACAAGTCTTCTAAACT
Organism: Ormosia emarginata; assembly: GCA_029884605.1. Taxonomy (NCBI): domain Eukaryota; kingdom Viridiplantae; phylum Streptophyta; class Magnoliopsida; order Fabales; family Fabaceae; genus Ormosia; species Ormosia emarginata. Next base: position 8,310,719 of record JAQQTP010000079.1, read on the forward strand.
AATTTAATTAGGTTTCAAACTAACTAGCTTAGGTTTTCTAGTTATAAACTAATTAGTCTAACCACTTTTGTTGATCTCTTCCTATTGGTTAGAAATTTCAAGCCTACTTCGTTGACTTACTCTCATTGGCTTAGAAATTCCTCTAGCCAAAATCGTTGACTGTTTCCCTAAATGTGGGTCCTGCAAAACATTTTCGAGTCCGCTATCATCGATTTATACTGCCTAATAAAATAATATTATAATAATATAAAATTATTTTATTTCACAGTAAAATCCTAAAATTAAAAGATTAATAACAGTATCATTCAGAATTGGGTTTAGTAAGATTCCCCAGCTCCGAATAATTAAAATAAGATTTCCTTGGCCTAAAAATTATTATTTTCCTGACTCGAAGCAAATCGCACAAAAAGTCCAAATAAAATCACAGACAATAAAATAAAACACTGTATCATACAAATAAACAACAAACAGTACAATTCGGGACACAACGATCGTTTATTCTAAAGTTTGGGGTTTTATAGCTAGGAAGCTTCTTTCCTTTGAAAAGTCAAAGTGATGTCATGGTGATGATGTCACCATGGTGATGTCATTAAAGTGGTCTCTAAAATATGACTACCGCTGTATCAGATTTATTATCAACAGATAGAAATTATAGTTAACAAAAATTAATTTTTATTGTCCAATGGATAATAAAATTATTCTGCGATTTTAATTTATCAGATAAAAATATCAAAAAATGTGAAACCTCGTAAATCGTGTTTGGCCTCGGATTTAGTAAGATCCCCTATCGACATTTTCACAGTTCAAGGTTTTCGGAAAAAATATCTTATTTTCTCGACTCCGCTCAATGCACACGTAAAATGATGAATAATATTAAAATATTTCGCGTTCATAGAAAAATGCAGAAAAATTCTCAAAAATCACAAATATTATAAAACGAGTATTTATCCTAAAATTATAAATTTTCAGGATGTTTCATTTGGCGCTTGAGCGTCCAAGCTCCAGCGCCTAAGCGTGCATTAGCAAGGATTCTGCAGAATTCGTTTTTGCAAAACCTTGGCCCATTCATTTTCAAAGTTCCTCCTTCCTTTTTCAAGTAATCCAATGCATGATTCATATCATCAAGGTACAAAATAACAATCAATAAATTGATAGTCATCAAAACACACAATACAAGACCATAGATTCATACAAATCAAACAACCACAAAATTATGAAAATAATACAATATAGCAAAGAAAGTAATCCCCCATGGATTCCCTCATCAACAACAACACACAAGACATCTCCTTACTACCAAGATTGGTTGAAGATGATTATCTCCCTCTTACCTATTGAAGACAACAAAAGGATGCAAGCCTCTCTTGTTCTTGATTTTTGTTTTCCACCTTCAATAAAATCCTAGGGTGAGCAACTTTCAAAAAGGTTCACTCAAACCATGGAAAGATGAGTTCTTGGTCACATAAGTGACCAAGAAAAATGAAAATGAGAAGAAAAGAGAAGAAAGTTGAGGACTTTACCTCAAAAGCTCCAAGCTTTGTAGCTTCAATGGTGGAAAATGGAAGAGGAAGAACTAGAAGTTGACCATTAAGGAGAAGAGCCTTGGAATAATGGAAGGAAGCTAGAAATATAATGTGCGTAGCAAACAAATGGAGATGGTCTCCAATGGTAGGTGGTGCCGTGGAGGGAGAAGAAGAGAGAAGAGAGAAATGCTTGAAGAAAATGAGAAGAGAGAAAAGAAAGAAAATGTGTTTTTGTGTTTAGAAATTTGGAAATGAGATAATAAAAGTGAGAAGCATTTCTTTGCTTCCCAAAATGAGCTTCTGCTGTGGAGAGAGTGGGGAGGGAAGAGAGAGAAAAAATGTGTATCATTAGGGAAATTTCAAGGAAGCTTCCCATAAAAAGCTTTGAATAAATTAATCTTTCTTTTGAAATAAAGTTAAAGGATGTGACACAAAGTAGATTTTAGATAAGGTGATAAGAATTTTTACTACAAGGTATTATCCAATGGACAACTATCACAGTTAACAAAAGTCAGTATTAATTATCCAGCGAATAATAAAATACATAGAATTTTTATTTATCAGATAAAAATCTCGAAAAATATGAAACCTCGTAAATCGTGTCTAGCCTCGGGTTTAGTAAGATCTCCCATCGACGTTTTCACAGTTTAAGTTCTCAGGGAAAATATCTCATTTCTCTGACTCCACTCAACGCGTACGTAAAATGACGAATAACATTAAAATATTTCACATTTCCGAAAAAATTCAGAAATATTCACAAAAATTACAAATATTATAAAACGACTATTTATCATGAAACTATTAATTTTCGGGGTGTTACAACTCTCCCCTTCAAATAGAAATTTCGTCCTCGAAATTTTTATTCCTTAGAATAAACATGGATGTTGTTTCTTCGTCTTATTTTCTAACTTCTACGTCATGCTTCTCATCTCGTCAATTCAAATCACCCTTACCAGTGTAATCTCCTCGCTTCAGTGTTACTTTGCGGTCCTAGCCTTGACCTTTACAGGAAGTATCCCATAGATCAAACTCTCTTTTAATTGTACTGTGTCCAGTTCGATGATATGGCTGGATCGAGGATACACTTTCGCAATTATGACATATGGAAGATATTATGAATATTTAGAAAGAAAGGATGACAGAATTAGTTGATAGGCTACCGGACCAATCCGAAGAGGAATTTGATATAGTCCGAAGAATTTAGAAATGAGTTGGTTGATACCTCAGACAAAATGACACATATTTAGCAACGTCTCTTTTTATTCCTTGCTACCTACACTTCTGTTTTAGATCTTAACATACTTTAGTCTTCCCGGTGTGTATACTTCAACTTACTCGTGTGAGCTTCACTGAAAATTAACTCCTTAAGTTCTAAATCAACTGGTATACAGACTTTTACTCATGGACATCAGGATTCAGTCGAATTCTTTCCTCACCCTCTGATGTCATGCCTTGTTTCAATAGCTTCTTCTCGTCTTGTAGAAATTGGTCACTTTTCTATTCCTCTCGAATCTCTCCTAACAGATCATTCAAAACCGTAACTATACATAGATATACTTCATCTGGTGTCCTTTCCAATGACAACCACCTATCCCAAAATCGTTCTTCTAATTCCTTTTTTTCGACTATCATAATGAAGATATTAAGTAGCTTGCAATTCAAAGCGTCTATTATGACGTTTGCTTTTCTAGGATGACACTGAAGCTAGAAGTTATACTTCTTCAAAATTCTAGTCACCTTCCTATCTCATGTTCCGCTCCTTCTTGTTGAACAGATACTTCAAGCTCTTGTGATTACCAAAGGTGTCGAATGTCGCTTTATATAGAAAGTGTCTCTATATCCTCAGAGCAAATACAACTACGGCTAACTCCAAGCCATGAGTGGGTAATTCTTCTCATGCACCCTCAACTATGTCGAGGCATAAGTCATAACTTCCTAACTTTACATGAACACACATCCTAGACCTTGATGTAAGGCATCACAAAATGCTTCAAACTGTTCCTTGGGATCAAGTAGAACCAAAACTGGCGATTATTCAAATACCTCTTCAATCCTTTGAAAACTTTCTTCACATGTGTGGGTCCATAAAAAGTTTGATTCCCTTCTTGTAAGTCGAGTGAGAGGTCCTGCTATCTTGGAGAATCCATTGATGCTCCTTTGATTAAAAACCAACTAATCTTACTGGCTACGAATCTCCTTTACAGTCTCCAGTCTTTTCTATTGAAGGACTGCTTCAACCTTTGATAATTTCACAACAATTTCTTCCTTGGAATCTCATGACCCAAAAGCTTAATCTTCTCAAACCAAAATTTGTACTTTGATAAAATGGCTTATATTTCTTCTCCCTTAAAGTCCGGAAAACTATACCAAGATATTCAACATGTTCCTCCATACTTTCGAGAATAGATCAGAATGTCATCGGTAAAGACAACGATATATTTGTCTAGATAAGGATGAAAGATCCGATTCATGTAATCTATGAATACGGCAGGAGCATTTGTTACTCTGAACGGCATCACGAGATACCCATAACGCCCATATTGTGTTTGAAAAACCGTTTCGGGAACATCCTCAAATTCCCACGAATTTATGATGACTAGAACGTTCATCTATCTTGGGCAAATTAGCGACTCCCTTCTTTGTCGATTTATCGAATCAGTTATCTTTTTCCGAGGGTACTCATCCTCGATCGCAATCTTGTTCAATTGGCGACAGTCCTCATTTCACCAAGATATTCCATTCTTCTCCTTAACTGACAGCACTGTAGCTCATCATGTGAAACTCTTTGACTACAAGAGTGACATTCACATTCTCCTTACTTTTGTCCTCCACAAGGAATAACATGTATCCTTGGATTCCTTTTCCTCACAAAGCTTCAACTTTGTTGGCCGTTACAAATTCAAAAGTTTTAGTTTTCAGGAACACTAAGGTCTTGATTGGAACGATCTAGCAGAATATAACTAGGAAAATAACTAATTTATTCCTAAAATCATGAACTCTAATAGGTGCGATTTTAGGTAAATAAGTCAAATCAACAAAAGATTCAATCTTTAGTAAAAATAGGATAGGTTAAACAAATTTAAGTATCAACAACAAGTCTTACTAACAGAAGTAGAAACAAGGTCAAAGATAATTTGAAGACACAGATGAATCCAAATGATCCACACAGTCATATGATATAAAGGAATAGGTTGCCCCAAGAATTATATAGCACAGTTTCAGGATCATCGCTTGTGGCACAATCTCCATCGTTTAGATCTTTAGTTTTGGAAACTTTTGCTCCATTCAGGGTATAAGCTTTCCCTTCAGCTTGAGATCTTGAAGCACACGCATCATTAATAGATGACTTCTTCTTCGGTGAAGGATAATATTTAGAAATGTGTCTGGGCTCCCTCGTTAAGTGGTTCTTTCCACATTTCTTACTGCTTGGTAAAGATGTCACAATCTGGTTGGAACTACAGCTACTAACATTTTCTCCACAAATTGGACATTGTTGTTGCTTCTCTAACAATTGTGAATATTGTTTCTGCTTAAACCGATTAACCTTTCTATTAATCCTCCTTCGAGATCTAGGCAGTCCAAGGTCACTCCAAAATCGACTTTCCTTCGATAGATTTTGAACCTCAACTTCCAATTCTCGTTGCTGTGCAGCCCTCTGATCTTGGTGAGTTATCACGTCAGCTATCTTTTGCATTTCTTTTGCAGTTGTAGCCATACTTCCATTATCTCACCCTACACTCATATACATGTGTCCACCACGAGCCATTGCCCTTGTATATTTACTGCGAGCCATTAACTTTCTTCGAAGATGGACAAAACATGACACAACAAAGCAAACATAATTATTTCAAACAACATTGTCCCCTTTCGGAAACCAAACACAAAGAATCACACAATCCAAGCAAGATAAGTCCAATCCACGAATCCTAACAGTCTCCAACTTGAGCTTCTTCGTTCTGCCTTGTATGGCGTGATCTCTTGCAAGTCTTCAACTCCCAAACAGATTCTTAAACCAAACTTACACTAGTTATCCCCTTTTTTCAGAAGATCGATTCTCCAAAACCTTTTAATCTCCTTACTAAAGAACTCCTATTCTCCTAATACGCCTAAGTGAAGTCATAGTTTCCTGTACACATAGAACATTACATATTGAGTAGGCCAACCCTCAATATCATGTAACTGTATAATAGTAGCTACAAACATTCAACCTACGGCAAGCCATGCATTCCTTTCCCATCACCTCAATCAAGAGACAAGGAAGTGCACAACATATAAAAGTTCTAATATGCCTAAACATAGCAAGTCCATACCCCGGCTCAACAGGATGAACTACTCTGATACCACCTAGTGTAACACCCCTAGATCTAATAACTACTGCACAATCGTCATTAATACCACAGTCACTAAATCTAGGCGTGTCACAGTCTCAAGAACATTCTTTTCAAAAATTTTCATTATACATAGATAGAAAATATGAGCCCTGAATGAAACATATTTAGTACCCAACCATTTAAAATACAACCACTAAAGGAAAAACATATTCCATATATATAAATATATTCATCATTGACATGAAGCACTGGTAACATGAAACATAATACTTACATGTTCAAATAAAATATGGCAGTTACAAAAGCACTAAAGGGAAAAGTAGTAACCCTGGGATAGGTACTGCTAGCAGACAAAGCCGCAACCCCTATATATGTGACGTTCGGTGTCCCAGTCGATATGTCAGGCATCAATGCCCCCATAAAGTTGCACCCGTATGTAATTGGAGAAATCTCGTCCAGACACCATATCGAAAGTGATGAATTAACCCAATCCAATCAGTAAAGGTGTGGTCCCTCTTCTTCTTCCTCACGATCTTTAATCAAATATAAATATAAAGTAGAAATACAGGGACACAAGAAAGAGGTGAGACACCCAACATTCAATACCAATACGACAGAAAGAAAACAAAACAACGCAAGACACCCACATAACATCACAACACATATATCTAGCAACAGTAATAATAAAATAAGCATTAATAGAGAAACAACAATAAATAATAATAAAAATAAGCCATAAAAGATAAACAACAATAATATCTCAGATAGTAAACAGTTTAATAATTAGATAATTGTTACAACAGTAAAAGGAGATAATTTAACAGTTGTAAATACTCATGTCAGATGAAATATGAGACTGACAATACATAATGCATATGGTACCAAAATCTTACTCCATGGAGTTAGACATAAACAACGGGGGTAATGATCCACAAGACATGCATGTATCTTGTCCAGTATATTCAATGTAACAGTCCCAGCCACCTCATTCGGTACCCGTTGGTCTGTCCATCGGCATCCCAGCCACCTCATTCAGTACCCACTGGTCTGTCCCAGCCACCTCATTCAGTACCCACTGGTCTATTCATTGGAATCCCAGCCATCTCATTCGGTACCCGTTGGTCTGTCCCAGTCACCTCATTCAGTACCCACTGGTCTGTTCATTGGAATCCCAGCCACCTCATTCGGTACCCACTGGTCTGTTCATTGGAATCCCAACCACCTTATTTGGTACCTACTGGTCTGTCCCAACCACCTCATTCGGTACCCGCTGGTCTATTCATTGGAATCCTAGCCACCTCATTTGGTACCCGTAGGTCTGTTCATTGGAATCCCAGCCACCTCATTCGGTACCCGTTGGTCTATCCCAGCCACCTTATTTGGTACCCGCTGGTCTGTTCATTGGAATCCCAGCCACCTCATTTGGTACCCACTAGTCTGTCCCAGCCACCTCATTCGGTACCCACTGGTCTGTTCATTGGAATCCCAGCCACCTCATTCGGTACCCGTTGGTCTGTTCATTGGTATCTCACAATGCATGATGACTCAATGCATATACATGTATATTCAACAATAATATACTTCCTCATAACATGCCACATTTTGGCTAACATAAACATCAACAAAATTTTAGTCCCAAATACAGACCCACAATAGCATGGTATCAAGTTCTCAAAAGTTATAAAACACTCCTTACGGTTCATTATGGAATTTCACTTTGGCTTGATGATTCTTATACAATCTATCTCTTTAGAGGAATTCTCTTAATAAATCAAGTTATTTACTTTAGTTTAATTATAACGTATAAGTTATTGGAGTCATAACTATCTTCTCATAACATTTTGGCCAATTCTGCCCTGAGCGTCAAGTCTCCAGCACCTGAGCATCAGATCTCCAGCACCTGAGCGCTGGTTGAGCGCTCAACATGCAGCCCCTGAGCGTGCACTGAGTTACGTTTCTAGAAATCATTCTGGACGTTGGGCACTTGAGCATCCAAGCTCCATTGCTTGAGGGTTGATTTAGCACCTGGGTGCTCGCTACACAGCGCCTAAGCGCTCGTGCATTAGCAAGGATTTTGCAGAATTCGTTTCTGCAGAACCTTGGCCCATTCATTTTCAAAGCTCCTCATTCCTTTTTCAAGCAATCCAAAGCATGATTCATATCATCATGGTACAAAATAACAATCAATAGATTCATAGTCATTAAAACACACAATGCAAGACCATAGATTCATACAAATCAAACAACCACAAAATCATGAAAATAATACAATATAACAAAGAGAGTAATCCCACATGGATTCCTTCATCAACAACAACACACAAGACATCTTCTTACTACCAAGATTAGTTGAAGAGGTTTATCTCCCTCTTACCTATTAAAGACAACACGAGGATGCAAGCCCTTTTTGTTCTTGATTTTTGTTTTCCACCTTCAAGAAAATCCTAGGGCAAGCAACTTTCAAAAAGGTTCACTCAAACCATGGAAAGATAAGCTTCTTGGTAACTTATGTGAAACGAAGAATAACATTAAAATATTCAATGTGAAACCAAGTGGGGAGGGAAGAGAGAGAAAAATTGTGTATCATTAGGAAAATTTCTAGGAAGCTTCCCTTAAAAAGCTTTGATTAAATTAATCTTTCTTTTGAAATAAAGTTAAAGGATGTGGCACAAAGTAGATTTTAGATAAGGTGGTAAGGATTTTTACTACAAGGTATTATTCAATGGATAACTGTCACAGTTGATAGAAGTCAGTATTAATTGTCTAGCGGATAAAAAAATACACAGAGATTTTTATTTATTAGATAAAAATTTTGAAAAACATGAAATCTCGTAAACTGTGTCTAGCCTCGATTAAACATCCCTCATCGACGTTTCTATAGTTCAAGGTTCTCAAGGAAAATATCTCATTCCCCCGACTCCGCTCACTGCGCATGTAAAATGAAGAATAACATTAAAATATTCCACGTTTCTGGAAAAATCCAGAAAAATTCACAAAAATTACAAATATTATAAAACGACTATTTATCATCAAACTATTAATTTTCGGGGTGTTACAGAAAGATGATTAGTGTTTCTACTATAATGACCAAAGAGGAACAACTGATATAACAGTTCAGATATATGTGGCTATCGGTAGAATTAGTGCCAGGAAGGATTCGTTTGAACAAGGTCACTATTCTGAATGATTTGTTGGAAGAAATCTGAGAAAAACAAGAAGGTGACAAATTTTTGCAAAAAAAAGAAAGAATTCTTAAAGCAAGGTCGTGTGGCAATGGTTGAGGAAGGATCTGACGGGGTCTTAAGGTTCAAAGGTAGGATTTGTACACCCAGTGATCCCGATCTTAGGAAGGTGATTCTTGATGAAGCTCACAACAGCAGGTTGAGTATACATCCTAGAATGACCAAGATGTATCAAGATCTTAAGCGATTATTTTGGTGGCCTGGGATGAAGAAAGATGTTGCTGAACATGTGTCATCGTGTCTTATGTGTTAAAAGGCGAAGGTTGAACATCAAAGACCAGCAGGTATGCTGCAACCCATAACTATTCCAGAAAGGAAATGGGACAGTATTGTAATGGATTTTGTTATGGGTTTGCCAAATACTAGAAAGGGATATGATTCTATATAGGTCATTGTTGATAGGCTTGCGAAGTCTACTCACTTCTTGCCAATCAATATCACGTATTCAATGGAAAAGTTGACCCAGGTGTGCATTAGTGAAATCGTTAAACTTCACGGTGTGCCCACTAGTATCATTTCTAATAGAGATCCAAGGTTTACGTCAAGGTTTTGGCAAAGCCTACATGGAGCAATGGGGACTAAACTTCATTTGAGTTCTGCCTACCATCCACAAACTAATGGTCAAATGGAGAGGGCTATACAATCATTGGAGGATCTGTTAAGAGCTTGCGTGTTAGAACAAAAAGGGAACTAGGATGAATTCTTGCCTTTGTTAGAATTCACCTACAATAACAGTTTTCACTCAAGTATAGGGATGGCACCATATGAAGCGCTATACGGACGACGATGCCGATCACCTTTGTGTTGGTATCAAGATGGTGAGAGTATGACCATTGGACCTGAAATGGTACAACAAACGACTAAGAAGGTGAACATGATTCAAGAGAAAATGAGGGTAACTCAGAGTAGACAGAAAAGCTATGCTGATAAAAGAAGAAGACCTATTGAATTTGAGGAAGGTGAGCATGTATTTTTACAAGTCACACCTATGACTAGTGTCGAAAAGATTATAAAATTCATAAAACTCACTCCTAAATTCATTGGACCTTATCAAATTATTCGTCGGATAGGTCCAGTCGCATACGAAATAGCTTTACCGTCTTTTCTTTCCAACCTTCATAATGTTTTCCATGTATCCTAGTTAAGAAAGTATATTCCTGATCCAACTCATGTCATTCATCCAGATGAGGTACAATTGAAAGAAAATTTGATGTATGAGACACTTCTTGTTAAGATTGAAGACAGAAGGACGAAGCAACTTAAAGGGAAGGACATTCCATTAGTAAAAGTAATTTGACTGAAACAACAGGAGATGCTACATGGGAATTGGAAGATAAGATGAGGGAACAATATCCTTAATTATTCTAAGGTATGACAAATTTCGGGGACAAAATTTTTTTTAGTAGGGGAGAGTTGTAACATCCCAAAATTTACTATTTTATAGTAATGACTGAATTGTACTATTTTGTGATTTATGTGTGCTGTAAATTTATTTTGACTGTTTTGTGATTGTTTTTTATCGTTGTGTTAGATATACTCTGAGTTAGGAAAATAATAATTTTTGGGCCGGAAAAAATCTTTACTGATTTATTTTGAGCCGGGGGAGCTTGAATCCGAGAGATACGTGTCACGATCTTTTAATTTTTAGAATTTATATGTGAAATAAAAATATTCTGTATTTTATTATCCAGCGGACAATATTATTGACTTGTGAGCTATATGTTCTGTCCAATGGGTAATAATTTATGTAACTATTGTCCATTGACAATAGCCTTTAGAAAAAGTTTTGATGACTTGTTTTGTGAACTAATTAGAATGCTTGAAGCTTGATGAAAACTAATAGAAAGTGGTCAACGAAAATGGTTAGACTAGTTAGCTATGTAACTAGATGTAACTAGATGAAACTAAATGACTTAAAATAAGTTAGCTTAAAGCCTATGTAGTAACTAAATGGAGCAAACTAAGTTTGCTACTCATTAGGGCTTCATGGTTTTAGGGAGGTTCTAGCACCTTCTAGAAATTCATGATTCACACCTAGGTAACTAAATGGTTAGCAATGGAACTAAGTAATCTAACTAAGTTAGCTTAAGTTAGTTAGGAACCAATTGAATCAAAACTTGGTTAGCCTTCTCCATTGAGCTCCACGGCCAAGAAGCTTCATGCACCACCTAGAATTAGGTGATTCACTTGCATGACTCTTAGGTTTAAACTAATAGAAAACTACTTGATCAAAGCATGATCATTTGGTGACATTAGCCATGTGCTAATCATAATTGTTAGCAAAATATTTCACTCTCCTTTTCCTTCACATTTCCATGACAATCACTAGGGGGAGAGGGCATCTATTTCATTTCTATCTCTTTTTGAGACCATAAGCTAGTCTCTCCATTCTCTTTCATCTAAACTTAAACAAAAACTTCATTTCTCTCCATCTTTGAAGCTCACGGCCTCCACACCAAACACCAACATCCAAGCTTCCAAAATTTCATCTAACTTCATTTCCTAAACCTAAACACCATTCTAAAAACTTTTCATGTGGTAAGTTTCTCCTAGTTCATCCATCTAATGCTTGGAAATCAAGCTTGAGTTTTCTACTCTTAAAGGTAAAAGCTTTGTTTCTTGATTCAAAGTTTGGTTCTTGAATTTCTAAGCCATGTTTGATCCATGGTTTCTCTTTGTCAAGCTTAATTTGTGACTTTGTATTGGTTTAAGCTTGTTAAGATTTTCTTTGGAGGATACACGAAATTCTTTGGAGGAAGCAACTTGAAGGACTTTGTCTTCCTTGAGGTAAGAGGGAGATTAACCTCATCAACCATATGTTAGTGGTAAGGTAATGGCTTGTTTGTGGTGAGAAATCCACAAGGATTTATTCACTTGTGTGATTTAAAACTTGCTTTGTTTGTGATGATTTTTGATTGATATGCTTTATAGCTTTGATTATATGCATGTTTATGTGATTATGGAAGCATGTTGAATTATTGTATAAAGTAGGATGTGATTCACATAATGAGGAATTGTATGAAGGTTCCAAAGAACCCATGGAGGCTCACGGCCTCACCACCACAAAGAAAGCAAAGTATTTTAAATTATTTTCCTAATTATGGATTAAGTGATTTAATGATGAGAAATTGGATTAAAGGTTTTTACAAAGAATTATGTGGTAGAAAAATATTAAATATGATTTATGAAGCTTAAATGGATTTATGGCTAACATGCCAAGGTTTAGTGTTTTAGATCCAAAATTATTTTCCTAAGTGTAGACTTAGGTAATTAATTAACAAGATTTCAATTTAATGGATTTTTAGTAGAAAAGGGAAAGTAGACTAAGTGTTTAGAATTAAATTAGCATATATAAGTTATAATGAGAAATAGAATTAAAATTTGAAATTTTCTAATGTATAGCTCACCCTTTGGGTTTTGAAACGCGTTAGAAAATTTTGAACTGTAAAATCTAATTAAATCAAAGAAGTGTAATTTTTGTAAGAAATAGTAGAAAATATTACGTTAAGAATTTTTAGTAGGAAAATATTCTAAATAAAGCCAAAATGCCTACATTATGCAAAAAATTTTATAAATAAGTTTAGAAAGCTAAGAAATATTTTATGCAAGTGAAAAATGCTAGAAAAACCTTACGCGATTTAAAAATAGATTTTAAACTACACAATTAAGAAAATGATTTAAAATCGCTATGCGATTGAAAAAACGTTTAAAAATCTCTACGTGATTTGGAAAACATTTGAAAATATTTTTGCAATTGTAAAAATGTTGGAAAATACTTACGCGACTTGAAAACATAAGAAAAAGGTTACGCGATTATGAAAATGCGATAAAATATTTATACGATTGGAAATAACAGCAATTTTCTGTCAGGCTATCGTGGTGGGCGCAGTTATGTTGGAAAGTGATACCGCCAAGAGATGGTGTGCATATGTGAAATACTGTGAGAGTAATGTTTGTATGTATTTTTGAATCACACATCATGCATAGAAAAGTGTGTCAGTTTAATATGGTTAAGGCAAGTGTGCCTAGGAGATTGAAATTACACCTTCATGCAGGTGAGAATTGCGTAGTTACGATCTTCAGTGATCTTGGAGACGTTGGGGTATGGAATGTTATATGTGGCCAGTTGGTAGCACTTCTGTGCTGTGGTATCCTATGCAAACACACTGACGATTTTGATGGAGTTGCTACTCTTTTCGTGATTTGTTGAGAGTATCTTGTATTAGCCATGTTGCGCACCATGATATGATATATTGGCACATGATTTGAGGCTAACGATATACAGACATGTACTCCCTATATTTCTCTTTGAAATTGTGATTAGCTCCATGGAGTAGGATTTAATCTTTGTGTACATGTATAGTGGGTCAGCATATTGATATGATAATTATGTTTATCTGGTATATTATATGTGATGTGATAATATGACTGTATGTGAAAATATTGTATTTATACTATTTACTATCATTTTCTATACTGCCTCATTAGTATTGATGTAAGGAATCTTACCTCTTTGTTGTATTATATTTGTTTTATTGTATATGCCTGATGAAGACCAAGGAGACGAGGAAGTTGGTAATTCTGTTTACCACCAGTGATATATTTTGTTGTGTTTGTTTGTATGGCGACGAGACATCAAGTTTTGGGTTTTGTTACCGTTCAGTTCCATAGGGAACTGACGCTTGGAGATTTAATTTTGATAATAAACCTTTTGTTTACATCGGGGACTTAACTCTAAACCTTAGTGGTACTAGGGATGTGACTCCTGTTCTGACGCAACATGCTTCTGTGCGTCTTAAATTCACTATGCCAATATGTGAGCTCTGGGGTGGTAGTTTCTATACTCCACAGGAGAACTCTATGGTGTCGTCTGCTAGGACGCCAGCCCTGCGTGTGTTGTATCCGCCGGGTTTCTTTAGTGATGATACTGAGGAAGAGGAGGATCCTGCTGAGGGCCCAAATCCTTAGTCTAGTTTTAGAGGTTATGGTTTAGTATTTTATATTTTTGTCATGTGTATTGTATATATTATCTTTTGGAAGTAAATGTGTACTTATGTAAATTATTTGTAAATAATGTTTCAAGATGTACGTAAATTATGGCGAGTTTATTTTCAGTTACGTTTTATGTTTAAGTTTTTTATTTTATTTTTAGTTATTCCGCAAACAAAATTTTAAAATCAGTGTTTTACAAGATTAATTCTTTTACAACTTAGGTAAGTTATATTAGGATTAGTCTTAAATGTGATACCCAATGGTGGGAGTTACACTAGTCATCACTACTTATGACTCACTTTGTTGTTGAACCAATGGGAAGTAAGCTTCTAAGGCAAGCTTGAAGGAAGTCTAGCTTTATGCCTATGACTCACAATTTTGAACCAATGGGAAACAAGCTTCCAAGACAAGCTTGAAGAGAAACTTGGAGGAGAAGTTTGGAAAACCCAACATCCTTAGGTGTTCACAGCCAAGGTAGCTTGTAGGATAAGCTTAGAAGACAAAAATAGATATTTAATCTCTCTTAAGTTCATCTTATCTTTTTTTTTTAAGAAACAAAAATATCAAACTCTCTCATTTCTCTCCTTAGCAATATTCAGCCAAGACGTCACAAATTACTCTCCAATGTTGTTCAATCCAAACCAATCATATATCTTGAATCTAGACACCATTTGGAGACACTTTCATGTTGTTATCTTCTTCAAATTAATCCATCTTCAATCACTTTCTCTAAGCTTAAATTTGAAGGTTTTTAGGTGAAGTTCTTGATCTTCACTTCTAATTTTATTTTCAAGTTCTAGACCATAATCTTGATCCATGGTCTTCTTATTTCAAACCTTAGATTTTAATATTTGTATGCTTAATTTGTTTTAAGGGTCTATTTGGTGGTAGAAGTTTACTCAAAGAAGGCAACTAAGGAGCTTCTTGATCATCACCTAAGGTAAGAGGGAGATTAATCTCATCGACCAACTTGGTGGTGGGAAATAGAATTTGTGGTTGTTGGTGAAAAATCCATGTGAGGATTTTTCCATTTGATTGTGTGAATTTAATGGTTTATGCTTGTTGGCTATATGTGACTATATGACTTTGATAGTATACATGAAATTGCTATGGTAGGAATTGATGATTATAATATTTTACATGCTTTGAATCATGTGGGAATGGCAAAAATTTTTATCCCAATGACCATACATGGCTCACAGCCATTTAGCCTAAGATAGGGTATCCAAGGCAAAAATATTTTTTTTATTGATTGTAAACCTAGATAATTAGGTGACAAGAATATGATTTAAGGATTTATAAGTTGAAAAAGGAGATGAACAAAATTTTATCATTTGAAAAGAATTGAAAGATGATTTAAAAATTTAAAGTATTTTGTTTAAAGAGAGTTTTTAGTAAAGGTAATGGAAAATAATTTTTGAAATGTTTGATTAAATCAAAATAATGTAGATTTTGTGAAAAACGTTAGAAAACGTCACTTAGAGGAGATTTGATAAGAAAACATTGGAATTAAGGTTCAAATTTTATATTAAACATGGAAAGTCTAAAAAAAATTAAGCTTAGAACGTCAATAAAAGTTTTACGTAGTTGAAACATATTGATAAAACCTTACACGATTTAAAAACGTTGATTTTTGAGTTATGCGATTAAGAAATTGTTTGAAAATTTTTATGCAATTTGGAAACATAACAAAAATGTTACTTGATTATAAAACATGATAAAAATACTTCGTGATTGAGAAAAATAGCAGATTGTTGTCGGGTTGACATATTAGACCTAGAGATGTCAATAGATGGTTTAGCCCAGTGGTGGTTTGATTTTGCGGAAATCATGTTGTTAATAATTATTGATTTATTGAGTCATTTGATCATGCATTGTGAAAGTCGTGGAGACTTTGTTTGTTAAGGTTGTATGCCTAGGAGATTGAGTTTACACCTTAGTGCGGGTGCGAATTGTATAGTGAAGGTCAATGACTGATCTTGGGGACGTCGGGGCTCGGTAATTCCATAAGTGACCAGTTAGTAGCTCTATTGTGCTGTGGTTTCTAAGGCAAATTCACCAACGATCTCAACGAGATACTATTCCTATTCACGATCTGGTGTAGAATGTCTTGTACAAGTCATGATGCGTACGCTAAGAAAGTTATAGCACTTGAATTGAGGCTAATGTTATACTAACATGTCTCCCAATCATTCTCTCTCCGACAATGGTTTTAGCTCCATGGAGTAGGGGTCGGTCCATTGTGCATATGTATAATCAGTAGACATGTTATGGTGAAATACATTCTTTGAATTATCTATTAATTGATATCATGACTGTAATTGTTAATTCTGTACTAAATGGCATTATTGTTATTATTATTTCTTTACTGCCATATTGGTATATGATGTAGGGGATCTCACCTTTTGATTATATTGTCTTGTTTGTTTTGTTTTATGTTTATGTTCTATGAAGACTGTGATGGCGGCGAGGCAGGATCTTCTGGGTTTCATTAAGGTGCAGTTCCATGGAGGCACTAATGTATGGCGCGTCCATCTGGACACTGAGCGCATTGAGTATTTTGGGGATGTTACCCTATCTTTGAGTAGGACCCGCCATGGGGTCGCTACTTTTTCTTTTGATGCTACTCTATATTCGGAGTTTTATATGCTTGTTAAGGAGTTATGGGGTGATCTTTATTACACTTCTAAGGAGGATTTTGAGGTATCTTCTGCTCAGACTCTCGTTTAAATTGAGATATTCCCAGACTGGGGAATTTGTCTATTAGGGATTCCGAGGAGGATCTGAAGGAGAATCTAGTGGAGGACCCTTCCCTCCAGGTGTTTGGGCTTGGGCCAGATTAGGTTTTGTCATGGTAGCTATACATATACTTTTGAGTATGTAAGTTTTATGTATTTATGCTGTCACTAAAATATGTTATATATATGAAATGTGTATTATTTAGTTTACTATGTCTTGTGTTCTCTATATTTTGTTAAGTTTATATCATCTATGAAAAGAAATTTTATAACCCGTATATTACAATATTAAATTATTTATGACTTGGTTTTAGCTTTATAATTTTTGGTTTGAAATGTAATTCCCAAAGGAGGCTGTTATATATACAATTTTATCACTCTAAATCTTACGGCCAAAACTAAATTTAGAAATGAATGTATTCCTTTAATTATTCATTTACTTTCTATTGATGTTGAATTGAATTGTGATATGGTGTTGATAAGAAAAATAGTTGGATTTGAATTTGAATATCACGACTATTTGTAGCTGAATATCACAACTGTGTGAGCTGGTTTAAGAGTAGAATTGTGGTATAATTTTATCATAATTTGATGGATTAAATTGTTCTAGAAAAGTATGGCAAGGTATTGCCTTAAATGTGGCTCAATTTTGGTTATTTTTGTGCTTGAATTAGAGCCTTGAATGATGATTTACAATGAAGGCTGAAGGCTGCCCAGTTTTTGAATTTGATTATTGATGTTTTTAATGTGTGAAACATGGTTTAAATGATGTATGGTGGCATTGAATTTTCATGACAAAAAGTTGTCCATTGATGACTAAAATTTTGATGTGTTTTTGGCATGAAAGTAATGCTCGAATGGTGTTAAATATATATGGTACAATTGCTGCCTTGTGTGACCACAAATATTGATCTTTTGATCATGATATTGTGACATATATGATGGTTAAAAGTCATGACACAAAGCTGCCCTTTGAAACCAAAATTTTAATGTGGATGCGTTTGAAATTACGGTTTGAAAAGTGCTTTGAAAGTAAGGTTTTATGTTACCATGTTAAACCTTTATTTAAGTGTACTCTTGTTATTCAATGAATTTTTGTTAGATAAAAATATGTTGGTTTTGAAATAAGGATGTGCTCACAGCTATATCCTAGAGAAAAGGAATTTTAATTAAATTATGAGATTTTCAAGTTTTCATATCCATTTGATAATCAAGTGGTTTAAGAAAATGATATGTAATTGATGAGTTTATATAAAAGTTCCTTAATGTGAACCTTGGCCGAGACTCATTCTTGATTCCCTATGCTAGAATCATTCATTATTTGGAGATTCTTAGAAATAGATCATGTTGTGAAATTGATGACAAATTTTGATATAAGATTGGATTTATTTGAGTAGCCCTTTTGTATTTTACATGGCCAAGAGATTGAACTAGGATCATCCTAGGTTAGAATGGAAGTGTGAGGATTGACATTTCCTCCCTTCCGGAGTAGTTGAGGTTGAGGATGGACATTCCCTCCCTCTTTGCTCAAGTTCTTCCTAGTTGAAAGTAATTAAGGATGGATATTCCCTCTCTACTATAGATGATCCTAGATTGTTGATAGTGTGAAGATGGATGATTCCTTCCCTTTCTCAGTAATTGAGAATGGACATTCCCTCTCTACTCATAACTCTAAGTTAAGGATGGACATTCCCTCACTAGAGGTGGCTTAGGTTACTTATTATACGGAGTGGTTTTGTGTGATTGGTGAATGGCTATGAATGGGTTGAAGTGCACCAACTTAAAAGCATACTACTATCAAGTGAAAATGAATGATATTGTGAGGATTGACATTCCCTCCATACCTTTCGAAAAATGATGTTTGAAATATGTATGATGATTATAAGATAGATGATTTATGGAGAATGATGATAATTGAATATTCCCAATATATGATGAGATACGATTTGATTTTATAAATAAATGTGATAAATTCTTGGCTTGATACTTTATGATTTACAGATATGAATTATTTTGATAAATAATGATAATTGAGTAATAATAGGAATTATTTGATGGTACAAATGATTTAATAAAAGATAATAATTGAACCTCTATTTTGGGAAGAGAAAGGACCAGATTTGGTAATTTGTCACCTTTCTAACTTATATATAATTATTTGAGTTTCAAAAATGTGTTTTTTCCAAAAACAGTTGGAAGTATTATGATGACACGTTTTTTTAAATAAAACTACTGAGAATTCTTTAAATTTTCACCCCGCTTTGTTATTTTTCCATAATATTTTCAAGAATGCATGCTACAACAAGGAGACAGAAGACGAAGACCTAGAATAAATTTTATTTCATTTTGTATTGTTAGATGCATTATTAATACTCTAGAATAGATTATGTATTAATGTATATTTGTAAAATACATTATATATTTTCCTTTTTAGTATATGAACATTATTTTATTCCGCTTCAGGCTCATATTTTTTGTACATTATAAAATTGAAATTTTAAATTATTTTATTAGTTATATGTGACATACTTAATTCTAGTTACTAATGCATAATTCCGAATACGTTATTAATACTAGTATTAGGTTGTTACAAACACCATTATGCCTAAAGTTGTTGCAAATCTCTAGAAAGTTAGATAAATGAGCGTTGAGATCTTCACTGGGCAAACCACCAAATTGTAATGACAATTGAATCATTTGGACTATGGCCGGTTTGATCTCAAAATTGTTTGTGTGGATAGGTGGTCGTCTAATGCTAGAGTGCAAGTTCTCCATTTGAGGAGTTGCAAACTCCCTCAAAGGCCTTGTATGATTATGATTATCCTCCATCTTTACTATACCTATAACAAATAAAGAATGGAAACTCAAGTTAAAATGATCAAAAAGAAGCTTGAACTAGAACTAAATAAGCTCATTGTTAATATAAGCAATAATATAAAGTTGAAATCCCCAACAATGGTGCCAAAAACTTGTTCGCCTTTTTAGTTACCGTAAGTGCATGGGGTCATACAAGTAATATTGTGATCAGTAGGATATCATTCCCATGATGAATCAGTCAATTTCTAATGCCAATTATTAACTAATAACTTATTCAATGCTATTCAAGAAAATTCGAATTAGAAAATGTTTGTATAAGTAACTATAAACTAAAATATTTAAATATTGTAAATCGAGAATAAAAGATTGTGATTAAGAATAGGTGTAACACCCTCCTTAGGGCATCACATTTCCGACTCCCGACTCATAATTTGAAAATCAATTTGTAAAAGGTTTGAGTTATGAAAATATGGGTTTCAAAATTACTTCTTTATTGAAACGTAAATTTACTGAAAATATTAGGTAATATTGAAAATCATATTTCAACTATTCATTATGCAACATTGACACCAATTAATATTTCACAGTTTAAAGAGAAATATAAAATTAACAGACTCTTTTTTTTTTAACAGTAGCAAACCCTATAACGGGTCCTACTTAATAGCACGGTACAACACTAACGAGAAATTTTAACATACTTATTCCTTTTTCTGTCCATCTTGATGTATCAGAAATCTGTTCCTTTGTCAACACTGCACACCTTCGAGTCCTGAATGTCCACTCCTTATTGTTGTCACCAATCTCAGAGTATCCATCGCCCGTTATGTCTAAGACAACTCGATCCTTCTATTATTTGATTTTAACAGTACAGACACAGCAAAATAACATAACAAAGAAGTGAGATCACCTACACCAATACCAACATGGCAAAGACATGAGGTAACACAAGCATATCATACGGATAGATCATACCACAATTATGATCATGTCATCAACATTAATCAACTATCATCATTCAATTATTTATCAGTTCAATTATCATAAACAACAATTACGATAATGCCCTCAGCATTATCATCATCATCATTCAAGTATTCAAAACAATTGTCATAGCCAATATTCCTCAATTAATATATCACACAGATATAAATATACTCATATAATGCATGTGCATTTAGACTCAATGGTCCTACTCCATGGAGCTAAACTCAGGTTGGAGAAATGATCGAAAAGATCTGTCGGTACCACATGCCTCAGACCACGTGCTATAATCCTCATTTTGATTTTGCACATCTAGCATATACACGACAGTCTTTATCAGATTTTGAATAAGAATAGTGTCTCGGTCAGGATCATTGGTGTGTTGCATCGGTCTAACCTACGGGAAGAAGTGCGACCAACCACCCGTGTAAGTAACCCGCACCCCGATGCCCCCAAGGTCAACAAGTGACTTACACTACGCATATCGCACCTACTCAAGAGGTGTGTTTCTCTTAGGCAATAAGCCATATCCAGTCCTCATCCGACCATTCCAATGCATGTATAATGCACCAAATACCAATCACATGTATAATACCAATCACAGGTATATCTCATAATTTCTCAGATATAGTTTATACAATGCACGAATATATCACTGCAAGTCCAACCACAAGGGCCATTCTTTTCAAATTCGTTTGTTTAATTAAAGCATATGCCTCAACGCATATTTTTTCTAATGCATCTAAAATGCACCACGTGCCAATAACAGGTAAAACTCGTTGTTTTCTACAAAGTCTGCAGTGCCTATACATGGGTTGGTTTTACAAGTAATTATGGTTGAATGGGTTGGTGTATTTTTCAATAACAAAATCATGTTATCATGTTTTCATAGTTATAAAACACTTTTACCATATTTTCACAATCGCGTAACATTTCTGTTACGTTTTCACAATCCAAAAACATTTCTGTTATGTTTTCACAATACCATAACACTTCTTTTACATTTTCACAATATTGTAACACTTTTGTTACGTTTTTAAAATTCCAAAACGTTTTTATTACGTTTTCACAATACCGTAACACCACTGTTACGTTTACAAAATTTCGTAACATTTCTTTTACATTTTCAAAATACCACAACTCTTCTGTTGCACTTTTAAACCATGTATAAATTTTTCAATATTTTTCTCAATCGCGTAAAAACATACGTTTCTCAAATCGCATAGTATTTTTTCACTGTTTCAAAATCGCGTAACTTAAAAATCATTCTTTTAAGTTGCATAAATCATTTTCCATCATTCTCAAAATATTTAAAACACTTTCCAAATCACATAATGATTTTTCGCCACTTTTCACAATCACGTAAAAATAATTCATCACCTTTCAATCACGTAGTGATTTTTCAATAGTAGTTGACGTAATTCAAATCGCGTAGAAATATTTCAACGTATTTAAAATCACGTAGAAATATTTTTTTCATATTTCAAATCGCGTAGCTTAAAAATCACATTTTTAAGATACGTAAATAATTTTTCACCACAATTCTATTATAGAAAATATTTCTTGACCTTCAAAAATTCCTTTTCAACTTTTCTCAAAATAATATAACTTTGTATTTCATTTTTCACATTTTCTTACTCAAGAAAATCTTTTTCCACATTTCTTTACTCAAGAAATCTTTTTCCAAAATATAATCCACAAAATCACTTTTCTATTGATATAAATCAACGTTTCAAAACTTAACATTTTCTAACATATTTCAAAATTCGAAAATAAATTATACGTTAGTGAATCTTCAAAACACCATTATATTCATTTTTCCCAAATTATTTCCAAAATCAGTCTTTTTCAAAATAAATTGAAATTCAAACGTTTTCAATCTCTCTTTGTTTTCCGTTATGAAAATTTCTGTTCTCTCAAGTGATAAAACACTCTGATTCCCTTTCCAAATTCCTTGTATTAAATCAAGTTACGTTTCCATTTTGAAAATCACTTTGTTCATAAAAATCAAGGCATTACAAGCCCTCAAAAATGTGGACATGACTATTGAAAATTATCAAAACATTTTTCCTTCTAAGTTGATATGGTTTTACACAAACAAAACCATTAAAAATCCTTTACAAAAACTGTGAACACTTGGTCTTTGAAATCAAGTCATTTGTTCATTTTCATTTTTCACTTTCTTTGCAAATCCATTTTCACTTTCTTTACAAATCCTTTTTCACTTTCTTTGCAAATCCTTAAAATTAACATTGCTATTTTCATTTAAAACTCATGTTTAGTAAAACACTTAGAAGCTTTTTACACAAAATAAATCAATACAAATCCCTTCAAAAACCGTGTTCATGTACTCTTTGAAAAATAAATCCTTTGTTTATTTTCCTTGTTTTTCTAAACATCTCATTTCATCATCCATGAAAATATTAATTTGTGAACACCTATCTTGAGGTGTCTTAACCGAAATTCACCATGTTCTAGGGACCAAAAATTAATTCTCTTGTTCTTGAAAAATTTCAACATAAACTCTAATCATGAGTGTCAAAACCGTGACCACTCTTCCTTTGGCCATTGGAGCCAAAAATTAATTTCCTTTCCATCATCAAATCATGGCATACACATACATATTTCATCATATATACCATAAGCTACCATAAGCATGCCATAATCAAAAGCAATAAATCATGCAAATCATACAACATGAACAAATAAATCAAACACCTAAACACCCACAAATAATTACATGACCATAGATATGAATCCTCGCATGGATTCACCATCCATCAAATATAAGACCATCTCTCACCACCATACTTGGTTGGTGAGATAGATCTCCCTCTTACCTCTTGAAGATCCTCAAAAGCTTTGTTTTGCTTCTTTTTCCAAGTCCTTCACCACCAAGGGCTTCTCAAATACAAAACAAAATACATAAAAATTAGTATACTAAGCTTGATTAAGAGGAACCATGGATCAAATATGGTTTAGATCATGAAAAAGAGAAAAGAAATGAAGTTTCCTTACACTTCACCATTAAACCTTCAATCTTTAGCTTGAAGTACAAGGTTGAAGAGAGATGATTTAGAGAAAATTTTCAACATGAAAATTGCTTAGAATATCATGTAGATTCAAGATCTATGGTTGGATGAAATTAAAGAGTGATGGAGAGTGGTTCTAGGGTGCTTGGCCGAAACCACCTTTTGACCAATCTCAAATGTTTTCCTCGGAATCAACTTATCATGAAGAAGGGATGGAGAGAAAGTGGAGAGAAATTTGATATGGTTCTTTGGTTCTTGAAATAGAAAAAAAAAATATTCAAGTAAACTAAAGTCACAATTTTGGCTTCCTAAGGCTTCCTTGGCCGTGCACTTATCTTGAGAAAAAGGTGAGAGAGACTTTGTTTGATTATTTGATAGAAAGATGATAGGAATCAAGTGAAGAGTCAATATTTAGCCCCCCTCCCCCCAAAGCTACTTGGCCGTGAGCCATCTTGAAATAAAAACAAAAGTGATAGAAATGAATGAAAGATAGCATGTTTTTCTTTTACCAAACATGTAACATCCCGAAAAAAATATCTGTTTAAGTATAAATGATCATTTTATATTATTTTTTATTTTTAGGAATTTTTTTAGAATTTTTCGAAAACGACGAATATTTTAATATATTCCTCGTTTTGCGTGTACACTGGCTGAGAATTGCTGAGGTCAGTGTAACGCTCCGGAAATTAATTATTTCACCACCAATAGTCATTTTCTAATATTTGTGATTTATGTGAATTTTTCTAGAATTTTTCGGAAACGATGAATATTTTAATATATTCTTCGTTTTGCGCGAAACTTGAGCAGAGTCGGGAAAACGACTGTAATGCTTCAAAAATTGAAAAATTATATGACGAATAGTCGTTTTATAATATTTTCAATTTTTGAGAATTTTCTGGGAATTTTTCGGAAACGTCGAATATTTTAGTATATTTCTCGTTTTGCGTGCGCACTGCAGCAGAAACCCGGAGAAACGCGATGTTTCCTCCGCGAGCCTTGGACTATGGACATGTCGACGGGGGATCTTACTAAACCCGAGACTGGACACAGTTTACGAGGTTTCACGATTTTCGAGAAATCTTAACAGATAAAATAAATCAATACAAAGGAAGGCATGTACGAAAAATTCATCATGTCGGATTAATTAAATACTCCGACTCATTCCAATGTAACTATTATCCATTGGATATAATCTCCCAAAAGATCTTTTCTCGGTACGGTTAATAGTGTGTAATAAAAATCCTATCACATTATCTAAATGAAATCCACTTTATGTCTAATCAATCCACTTTAATTCAAATTTAATGTTAAATAATCAAAGCTTCTTTGAGAAGCTTTGACCAAACATTTGACCCAAATACCCTTAGCTTCCCTTGGAAGCCAATTTCCCCCTCACTCTTCTCTCACTATGCACGGCTGCATGGCAGCCCAAAGCAAAGAAATATTGCTTTTCCTTATTTCATTTTTATCACACAAATTCATTAATTATCAAAACACTTTCTCTCACTACCATTTCTTCTTCTTCCTTCTTCAACATTTTCTCTCCCTTTCTCTCCACCATTGCTACGGCCAAGCTCTCTTCTTCTCCCTCAACCATCACAAAAAAAAAATAAACTAAATACATTTTCTCAATCCTCTCACCATTCTAAGCATCTTTTCTTCTTGGAGTTTCTTGTAATTCCTTCATTTTCACTATCTTCTCCAAGCTCCAAGCTTTGAGCTTTTTGGGTAAGTTTCAAGACTTCTCTTCTTTCTCCTCCATTTTCGTGGTCATGGTCTTCATGTTGGCCATTCATGGCTTAATTTTCAAGCCTTGGTATTGATTCTAACAAAGTCACCATTTTTAGGGTTCTTGAAGCTCAAATCCGAAATTCAAAGGAGGTTCTTGGTGTTCTTCTTTTGTTTTCTTCACTTGGGTAAGAGGAAGACTCTCCTCCTCAACCTCTCTTAGCATCTAGGAACCTTGATTGTGTTGTTGGTGGAAAAACCCTAATGAGGGTTATCCTTTGATTTTGTGATTAGTATGTTTATGTGTTGATTTTAATTGATTTATGCTATTGGATTAATTTGTTGTATATAATGGAATATTGGATTGGTTTGAATGGTTTGAAATGGACCAAAAATAATGGAACACCCTTCTTGGAGTGCCGCGATTTTGGGGTGGAAAAATTGGATAAATTGTGGTTAATGTGTAACAAGCATAAGATTAGGATTAATCAACATATATCTTTTCCTATTAAGATTAGGGGAAAAATCTAACTCAAATAACAAGATGGAATTGAGTGGAAGAAAAATTTGGAATTGAATTCTATGTGATGGCTACGGTTTTGAGGCCAAGAATTAGGGTTCTTGGTTTAATTTAACAAGTGAACAACTTAAATGAATTAAGGGAATGACATGTAGTAAGATGACTTGAAAGGATTGGAAATTGTAACCATTGGGAGGCCACGGCCTCTAGGGTATTTGTAGGTAAGTATGTAATTTTGGTAGTTTGGAAGCATAAGTAATTAGGTAATTAGAATCCTATGTAATGAAATGGACAATTAATAAATTAGAGGAATTTAATATAATCAAGACTCCATAAATTTTAAAGGACTAATAGTAAAATGATCATAAGACTTAAGGTAATTCTAAGTGAGTGAAGAACAAGAGAGTGTGAGACCCAAGAGCTTAAATAAATTGCGAGATATATGAAATTGAATTGCCTTGGAATGTTAAATTAGTTACAAGAATTTACTTTGAACTTGAACCTTGAAAAGAGAACAAATTCAAATTCTAAGTTAGTTAGGGTTCATTATGAATCCTAATGACGCATCAACTGACTTGATCTTTATACTATGATGTTATGGGTCCTTGTGAGTGACCATTTGTATATTGATGCTTATATTGGCCTACTGTGGCATATTGTGGAATTGTATGCGATTATGGATCATACATGTTCATGCATAGTGTCTTATGCATTGTGAATGTCCTTGTGGACTGTTGTATGGCCATGTTGCCTAGGAGATTGAACACACCTTAGTGCGGGTGCGAGTAGACAAGTGTGGGTCTTGTTATGACCTTGGGGGCGTCAGGGTGCGGGTCCTTCACAATGGGTAGTTGGTAGCTCCTTTGCCTGTCGGGCAAACCGATGCAAACGCACCGATGATTCGGACTTGACACTGTCCTATATCGTGATCTAGTGTAGAATGTCTGTACAGTGCCATGATTGTGCACGAGAAAATTTATTGATAGCACTGGCCTCGGCAGCCGAGTTACAGACATGTCTCCCGATCTTTCTCTCCGACTGTTCTGGTTTAGCTCCATGGAGTAGGAATTTGGGAAAGCATGCATGTGAGTCATGATATACATTGTCATCGTTAATATTTATTATTCCATATCTATGACTGACTTGGTTATTACTGTGATGACTATTTGCTTGGAACTGTTTGTTTGCTTACCGTTGGAATTATTGTTTATTAGTTGAATATGATATTCGAATTGCTATTTGGGGCGCGTGGCGCCGTGTTTGTTTCTAGCTGCTATAATTGGTAATGATGGTAGGATGTCTTACCTCTTTCTTGTATCTCTATTACTTGTTGTATGTGTGTATATTGTGTTGATCGAAGACGACGGCAAGGAGGCGGAAGACCCCGATTTTCTCGACTTCTGGCCTGAACGCGACTAGCTTCTACTGAGACGATGGCAGCACGTATGCGCGGATTTCTTGGTGATGTGCGTCTGACCTTCCTCGGAGGGCCAGAGTGTTGGCACATTAACTTGAATTCCGATCGCTACATCTACTTGGGAGATGTGTCGATAGCCCTAGCCTGGGGGCGTCATGAGGCACCTGTCCTCACCTGCCACATCAGCCTGCGATTGGAGTTTTACTTGCCCATCCGTGAGATGTGGGGCGATCGTTACTACACCCCACAGGAGGACTCCTTTGATTCCACCGCTCGGGCTCTGTCCCGTGCTTCTGTGGTTCCAATGGAGGTTTCCTCGGAAGAGGAAGATCCCGCTGAGGATCCTGACACGGTTCCTCCTCATCTGAGGGATTGATTTTATTGGTGGCTACCGGTGAACACATTTGAAATCAAGTGTTTTTATTTTGGGGCCATTTTCACTTTCTTTACAAATCCTTTTTCACTTTCTTTGCAAATCCGATGTATTACTTTTTGGTAGGTTGTATATTTTGTATATGCATGATGGTTATATATGCATGATTTGCTTGGGGCATGAAGGTATAGTTTTTGCTTTTTGGAGGTATTCAAGGCTTGTATCTAAATTACGATTGTGTTTAAATGTTGATATATATATATATATATATATATATATATATATATATATATATATATATATATATATATATATAAATGCACGTTATTCAGTGGAAAGTCTGATTGATTATTTTATTCCTTACCTTTCTTCTGCTTTCTGTATTATTATAAAAAAAAAAAAATATATACCGCTATTTTCTCATGCATTACGGCATTAAACGAGTTAACTTTGATTAAATGAACCGGGTCTTAATTGTTTGATTATTGAATTTTTGCATTTTATTTTATTTGACAATGTGACGTTCCCTCCCAAAAAGGGGCGTTACAAAACATGCATGGTCGTAGACTTAAAAGGAATGGCCACCAAAATTGACTAATTTTGTGTAGCTTCTTCAATTATTATTATTAGAAAAATGACCAAGTATTATTTGAATGTAAAATTTGTCTTCTAACTTGATGCATGGCCGTAGCTATGCTTAGAAAGAAAGAAGAAAATATTTTTGCTTTAGGAAAATGATCAATAATGATGCATAATTGACCAAGACATTTAATAATGACATAAAGTTTTTCTTTAGCTCCAAAAACAACCACAAAACCGTCCCCCCCTTCATCCTTGCTTCTTCAAAGTTATCATCTTTTTCAAGCCATTATTTGAAGCATTTCTAGCCATTGATTAATTCAATGGTTAGGATTTAGGTAGACTTTTAATTAGAAGACTTAATCTAGGTCATTGGATCTTTCTCCTTTAAATCCTAGCCATTAGATGTGTCTCCAAAATAAAGGGTCAAGATTACTCCTTCTTACTTTTAATCCAAGGGTCATAATTGGTCTTTGCTACTTTTTAAGACTAATTCTCCACCATTGATTAAATTTACATCCAATGGTCATAAATGGTCCTTGTTACTTTACAAGACCAAATCTCTACCCTTGATTAATTCTTCATCCAATGGTCATAAATGGTCTTTGTCACTTTTTGAGATCAAATCTCTACCATTGATTAAATCCAAATCCAATGGTTATAAATGGTCATAGCCATTTTATTAAACTTATCCTACACTGTTGATTAAATCAAGATCAAGTCTTTACCGTCAATTAAATCAACGGTTGATATCAAAGTCTTCAATATTAGACTTGTTTCCTATTGGTCCATCAAAAATTGTCACAATCACTAATATTGACTTAATAGTATAATTTCTATTTTTATCTGCTAAAACCCCATGAAAGAATATATTTACTGTATTTTTATTATCCGATAAATAAATACAGTACAAAACACAGTACAAGAAAATTTCTAAAACTGTTTCCGGATTCAGGTTTAGTAAGATCCCCTGTCTCTGTCTAAACAGTACAAATTTTTCTATGCGTAAAAAAATTTTCACTTTGCGGGACCCACCTGGGCCCACGTATGGCCACCTGGGCCCACATAGGACCACCTGGGCCCACATACAGTCAAAAAATTCATAATCATCCACAAAAATCACAAATATTAAAAAATGTATGAAAATCAAGTCAGATTATTAAAAATAATTAACAGTCAAGAGAAATAAATATTTAAAGATTTTCTCCGACCCAAAAATTATTATTTTCCTGACACAGAGTAAATCACTCAAAACGATCAAATACGTTGACGAAATAAACAAAATAATTTTACAGTGCATAGAAATTACTAAACAATAAAATTCTGTTAACTGTCAAAATTATTGTTTAAGAGATAAGAAATTCAGGGTGTTACAATAGGGAATCCTTTTTCACCCTTTACTTCAATTGATGATATGCAATCTTCAAAAGTAACATAAATGAAACGAGATTTGTTAGCTTAAGAAACTTAGTTAAAAGCCTATGTCTAGGTCATTCAAACATGCTTCATTTACCTAGTTTACTATGTTTCCATGAGATCTAGTGCAAACTCCACCCATTAAGAATGATTCTCAACAATAGTTATGCATGACCAATAGGTATATGTCTATCTCATTAGCTAATTAATGTATTCCACCATTAGAATGAAATTAAACAAGCATTAACCATATCCATGATCTCAAACCTAAATCTCTATGTCTAGTTCAACAGATTTAATCAAAACACATTAAATGTTGGCTAAACACTCAAGAGTATTAAGAGAAATATGATTAAACAAACCCAAATCATCTATATTAACTCAAAGGATTACAAAATCATCAACATTCATAGAACGATCCAAAGAAATCCCTATACGCAGCTTAGCTACTCTTGACAAACGAAAATCTATCACAAATAATCATTGTCATAGCAATAAAAGAGAGAAAGATAAAGGAATGAAAGATGAAAACTCAATAAAAGTGATCGTTGATGCTTGAATTCTCTTTCTAGAAAAGATGACTTCCAACTTTGGTGCCTTTAGCTTCCCTTCAACTTCAACAACAAACCCTAGTAGTTGTGGTTTACAGTGTAAAAAACTCTCTTTTGAAATCTTATAAATCAGTATTTATAGGCCAATAATTTCACTGTCACGCCGCGGCATGAACCACCTTGCGCCCTAGCACATGTTGAAATTAGGCCACCATGCCATGACATTCATTCCTTTGCATTGCGGCGTTCAAGCCTCGGGTTTTAGTATGCAACATGCTGAATGCACCATGCCAAAACATTAACATGCCTATGTGTCATGGCGTGAGTTGCTGAAATACACCTTGGCCTTCCTCTTCCAATGCAACTCCAAGTCTTCAACAATTCTACTTGTTTTGAGCCCTTCCTGTATTAGAGAAATTATCAAGTTAGTAACAGTTACAAATTCACATAATCATATGGAAAATTATACCAGATTTGCTCAATCCCTGATATGGTCCCTAAGCATGCTAAATCTTCATGCTCACCTTCAACTTACTTAGCATGGATTCATTACCTAGGAAACCTAGAGCTTGCTCCATATTTCTCAACTTTAATCCTAAGCATCAAAATGGATTCCCTTAAGTTCCAAACCATTACCATGCACAAGTTAAGCTCAAAATAGACTAACTTTACCACAGAAACAACAACAAAGCAAGAAAAATAGCATAATCTCCTTAAAACCCACTCTTCATCCATGAACAAAACATGAGCAAAAGATGAAGTTATGGAGGAACGAAGCTCATAAACAAAACCACCCCTACCTCTTGGTAGTTGGATTGATGTTTCAAACTTGGTTGATCTCAAACCTTGGCTTTGCCTTTAGCTTTGCCTTTAGCTTTCCTCTTTTCGTTCTCATATTCCTTCCTCTTTCTTTCCTGTTGCTCTTGCACGTTTTCTGTTTTTGTTTTTGGTGCAGAAGAGGTCGTGAGTAAGGGCTTATAAAGGAGGAAACAAAAGACTTATAAGGCCTTTAGGCCATATCTAATAAATCACGATCTGCTAAAAACACTTAGATTTAGTTAATTTAAGATTTTCAACTTCTAACAACTTTAAAATAAATACTAAGATTCATATAAAAAGTTGTTTCACCATTATCTAATATTTTCATATTTGCTGCTAATTAATCTGACTTTAAAGCACAACCAGTAAGCCTAAAAATGTTAAAGTAACTTAGTTTATCTTGAAACTTTAACTACATCTTGTTTCATACATTTATGACCTAGAAATAAATTATTCATATTTATTTCTCTCATCTAAGCAATTTTTGCTATTATCTAAGTCATTTTAAGCTACTTTTCATACTTTGGGTTATGACAAAGTGCCTAAACTAACTCAGTTCGTCACAAAATTAAACATGCATGTGAAGCAAGTCAAATGATACCTTTTGTACATATATACAAGTCTAACATGTCATTAATGGTATTATATTTCTTCCCTCCTTTTTAAAATTTTAACCCCAAAATTGCTCACCTGAAAGTAACAACTCCAGGTAGTCCTGCTGTAGGTGGAACTTTAACTCCCATGTAGTCTCCTCGGTATCATTGTCACCATATAAAACCTTCACCAGAGGAATCTGCTGACCTCTAAGCTCTTTGAACCCTTTGTCCACAATTCTTATTGGGTGTACATCATAAGACAAATTATTGCCCGTTAAGCAAGACTACGCAAGCGCACGTGTCGGCAAGTAATAAGAATGAGTATTCAAGTATCGTTCCCATGAGGACTATATTAAAATTATGTTAAATATTAACCAATTACTACTTAATCTCTATTCTAGGCAATCAAATTGATTTAAGTGATTAACTGATAGAACAAAATAAAATAATAATTTTAAAATAGGATAAAAACAAATAGAGAAGAAATAATGATTTGGGGAACTAGGGTCTAACTTCACTTTTTTTTTATCTAATTTCATGCAATTCTTTCATTACTCTTGATCATAATTTGGTTAAGTTAGCCAACATGCTTATGCATTTACAAACCTTTTTTGATGGCCTTGTAAATCTATGGACCTTAATCAAAACACTATATGTCTATGTGAATTGACAAAAATCCATGCATGAGAACAAACATCAAACACTTGCTATACATGACCAATAGGTGTATTTCTACCCTATTGGTAAATTAATTCATCCATACAATTGAATTAAATTGAACATGCATTTTCTAATTCCAAGGTCCAACATTCATATCCCTATTTTTGGTTCAATGGGTTCACCAAGACAACACAAAAAATGGCCAATCAAATGTACGCATTAAGCATAGAATTAGAAAATCATAACCAAAATTATCACAAGAGCAGAAAGAATTACAATTAATTCGAATTACATAATAAGATTCATTAAACCCCATAAAAGGAAATTAGAACATCATTTTTACAAAGAAAACAATTTTAGAATATAACAATACAGGCATCATAAAAAAAATAAGAGAAAAAGGAAGAAAGAACTAAGAGTGTTGATGGATGTAGGTGATGTGTCCAACTTCTCTAATCCTTCATCCACACTCTCTCCCAAAAGCTGTGTCCAATTCGTCTGCTCTGTGCCCCAAATTCCAAAAGCCAATTTCCTATATTAAAAGAACGTGGTGCCATCCGTAAAGGTGTGCCGCGGCACACATTCTCTGGAAGCCTCGATGCAATACCAAAGAAAGCCATGGTGCTATTTGTTATGTGAAGTTGTAGCAAAAAAAATTATGAGGATCCGTGACACACATTGAAGAAGTGCTTTGGCACTTAATGTTAAGAGAAGTTGCGACATAAACTTTGGAAGTGCTGCGACACTTTGTAAATGAAGGCCACTGTGCCTATTTGAGAAAAGGTGTTGATGGATTTTTACCCAACCTTGAATTGGTGGATAACTCATTTTGCTAACCTCAAGTGCACGGGTCGCTCAAGTAATAAAAATGATGAGTAGAGATCGTTTCCATGAGAAATATGGTTGCTTTCTAATGCTAAATATTGACCTACAGCTTAACTAATTCTATTTAAGCAAATGTAAATTGGAAAAAAGGTTGATTAATTAAGCTACAAAGCATAAAGAAAAGATAAAGATATGGTTAAGAGAATAGGGAATCCTTTTTCACCCCTTACTTCAATTGATAACATGCAATCCATTCAAGCAATACAAACGATTAGATTAAGTTAGCCTAGGAAACTAACTTAGTTAAAAGTCTATGTCTAGGTCGATTAATCCTACATTACTTACCTAGTTCACTATGCATCCATAAGAACTAAAGCAAATAGCATGCATTAAGAACAACAAGCATTAAGATTGATTCTCAACTATGACTATGCATGGTTAAGAGGTATATGTTTATCCTAGTAGCGAATCAATCTATCCGACAATTGGAATGAAATAGAGCATGCATCTACCATACATATGATCTAAAACCTAAAGTCCTATGTCTAGGCTCATTAGATTTCATCAAATCACCTAAATGCTGAGCAAATAAAAAAGAGCATTAAGCACAATATGACATAACATAACTCAAATTATTCATATAAGCTCAAAAGAGTACAAATCAATCAATATTCATTAGGGTTCCAAAGAATACCCTATACACAGCTTAGCTACTCATTGAATATGAAAATGTATTGCAAAAAATTCATATTCAAGATAAAGGGAAGAGAGAAAGAAAAAAGAGCAGAAGATGAAGCCCAATGGGGTGAGCCTTGAAGCTTGAATCTTCCTCCAAAATGAAGAAGACCTCCAATCTTGGCTTCTTCAACTCTTTTTCAACCCATAAATGAAGATCTAGCTGCTGGGTTATCCAAAAGATCAAGGCTAAAAGAGTAAAATAAAAGTTCTCCAAGAGGAGAAAGAGAAAAACGAGAGAGAGAGAGAGTTGAAATTTGCGTAAAAGGTATTTATAGGCCCACAAATTTCACTCTTCATGTTGCGGCGTTACACAACATGGGCCACGGTGCACAAAAAATTAGGGCACCAGCACCAGCGCCGCAATGTTCACTTCCTTACGTTGCAGTGTTAAAGCCCCGAGTTATCAGGGTGCACTGGCAGATAGCAGAACACTACAGTGTAAACATGCCAGCGTCACAACGTGATTTACTAGAGCTTGTCTTGTGATTTCTCTTGCAATGCAGGCCCTTTTCTTGCATCAAGTTAGTCATTTTGGACTCATCTTGCAATTGAGAAATCAACCAGTCAAATACAAATGTAGTCAAACTCAATCCAATCAAAGATTAGGAAGAATTTTGGCAAGATTAGAGAGGAAGACCTCAACAGGGATTTTACATGAAAATGAGGCTATCCAACAAAGCATGACAACAAGAACAAAGCCATCAATAATACATAGATATAGGATACAAATAACTACATTCTATGGAGTTAACAGAAGGCGTGACACTTTGTGATAGAAGAAGACATAGTGACGAGCTTTTCACGAGGAGCCACGACACAAAATTTGGCAGTGTTGCGGCTTCATCCTCTCTGGACTGTAAACGTTGCTTTCCTGAGAGTTGGAAGTCATTGCTCTAGTGAGGACGTGCCATGACATCCCCTGTTTTCAAGAGCATACTCATGTTCTCAATCGTGATGTTTCCTTATGCACTCCCTTGCTTCTTTGCAAGCTACTGGAAGTAAATAAACACTAAATTAGTCAAATATTTACTAAAATCAAGATACAACTCAAGGATCTAACCGATAAATGCATTATAAAATGCTTGCATAATAACTCGATTTTATAGAGTTATCACAAATCATTTCTTAACTGTAAAGATTCATGTTCAATGATATACAAAGGATCTGGAATATACATTCTCAATTGAGACACATGAAAAACATTATGAAGGTTTGACAACCTAGGAGGATGGGCTACCTGGTAAGCTGTGGGTCCAACTTTCTTCAGAATTTGGTAGGGACCAAGAAAATGAGGATTTAACTTTTCGATTTTTAATGCTCTACTAATCCCTGTAGTAGGAGTAACACTTAAGAACACATGATCTCCTTCAACAAACTCAAGAGATCTCCTTCTCTTGTCAGCATAACTCTTTTGAGGACTTTGAGCAGTAACCAACCTATTCTTAATCATCTTGATTTGCTCTGTGGTCTCCTGCACCAATTCCGGACCTAGGATGGTTCTCTCACCTACTTCATACCAATATAGAGGCGATATGCACTTTCTTCCAAACAAAGCCTCATAAGGTGCCATACCTATGCTGGAATAGTAGCTATTGTTATAGGAAAACTCCACCAAAGGTAAGAACTTATACCAACTACCCTGTTGTTCAATAACACATGCTTTAAGCATATCCTTAAGGGTTTAGATAATCCTCTTAGTTTGTCCATCTGTTTGTGGGTGATAAGCTATGCTAAGGCTTAACTTAGTCCCAAAAGCTTTTTGTAAGGCTCCCCAAAATATAGATGTGAATCTAGGATCTCTATTTGAAACTATACTTACAGGAACTCCGTGCAACCTAATTATCTCATTCAAATATAGCTGAGCTAATTTCTCTAGAGAATAGCTAGCTCTCATTAGCAAAACATAGGCAAATTTGGTTAATCTATCCACTATGACTCAAATTGTAACATCCCGAAAAATACATATTTGATTATAAATCCTCATTTTATAATATTCTTGATTTTTAGGAATTTTTCTGGAATTTTTCGGAAACGACGAATATTTTAATATATTCCTCGTTTTGCGTGTGCGCAGAGCAAAGCTGGGAAAACGCGATGTTTTCTCTGCGAACTTGGAACTATGGATAAGTCGACGGGGAATCTTACTAAACCCGAGGCTTGACACAGTTTACGAGGTTTCGCGATTTTTTTTCGAGAGATCTTAACAGATAAAGTAAATTCATACAACGAAGAATTTATCTGTCAGATTTGTTAACGCTGACTCCTGCCAACAATAACTATTGTCCAACAAATAATAATATGAAATAAAAATCGTATCACATTATTCAAAGAATTTCCTTGTGGTAAACCTTTTTTTTTTTTAGCCTTATTGTCTAAATAAAATTCTGGTTAATTTAAAAAGCCTATTTTAGGAAGCTTCCATGAAGTTTCCTATTTAGCACATTTCTCACTCCCTTCTCTACTCTTCTCTACTGAGAAGCCATTTGGAAGGGGGATATTAGCTTACATTAAATCATTTTACTCACATTCTCCATTTCTCTCTTCATTCACGTTCTCCTTCTTTCATTTTCTTCTTCTTCTTTCTCTCTTCTACGGCACACACCCACACACATTGGAGTTTATCTCCATCATTCACTAAATCCCTCACATTCCAACTCTCCTACTCCATTCCAGGTCCCCTCATGCTGCTATCTTTTGGGTTCTTCTTCTTCTTCCATTTTTCTTCCACCATTGAAGCCAAAGCTTAGAGCTTTAAGGTAAAGCTCTTAACTTTCTTCCATTATTCTTGCTATTTTCGTTTCTCTTAGTCACCTTGGTGGCCAAGAACCTATTTTTCATGGTTTGAGTGAACATTGTGGTGATCACTCACATTTGTGTTTTTCTTGAAGGGGAAAACGAAAATTAGGGCAAGAAGGTGTAGCACCATTGTGTTGCCTTCCAAATAGGTAAGAGGAAGATGATCCTCCTCAACCAATCTTGGTAGTGAGGGAATGTCTTGTGTGTTGTTGAAAATGAGGGAATCCATGTTGGATCACTCTTCTATTGTATGTTGTTATTTCTATGATTTGTAGATGTTTGATTTGTATGATTATATGGATTTTTGCAATGTGTGTTTGTTAGCAAAAGAAATATGTTTTGGATTTGGTGGTAAAGGTGTACCCTTTTGAAATTTGAGGGCCACGGTTCTGCAGAAGAGGATTTGCAGAATCCTTGATTTTGCACTAGCGCTCGGGCGGCGTGCGTAGGGCGCCTAGGCGCTCATGCCCAGAGAATTTTCCCCGTAACACGGTTTGGACGGCGCTCGGGCGTTTCGTGTTGGGCGCCCGAGCGCTCAACCGGCGCTCGGGCGTTACGAAAGAAATGGCGCCTAGGCGCTCATGACATAAATGACCAGGAAATGTGAGGTTCCATAATGAATCCTTAACGAGTGTGTTATTGCTTTGACAACTTGATAACTTTGCCTGATATTAGAATTGAGAAAAGAACATGAGAGTGTGAGGCCTAAGAGCTTAAATGAATTTCAAGTTATGTGGAATATTGAATTGGTCCTGAGAATTAACCTTGAACATGAACCTTGGAAAGGGAAGCAAATACTAAGTTAGGATTCATAATGAACCTAATAATGCATCAATTGACTTGAACCTAGTATTATGTTGTTATGGGTCCATGTGAGTGACCGTATATGGATATTGATGCTATATTGGCCTAATGTGGCATAGTGTGAA
The DNA here is from genome assembly GCA_029884605.1 of Ormosia emarginata. Classification (NCBI taxonomy): domain Eukaryota; kingdom Viridiplantae; phylum Streptophyta; class Magnoliopsida; order Fabales; family Fabaceae; genus Ormosia; species Ormosia emarginata. The sequence continues at coordinate 8,348,322 of JAQQTP010000079.1, forward strand.
ATTGTATGAGATTGTGGATCATACATGTGCATGCATAGTGTCTTATGCATTGTGATTGTCCGTGTGGACTATTGTAAGGCCTAGTTGCCTAGGAGATTGAACACACCTTAGTGCGGGTGCGAGTAGACAAGTGTGGGTCTTGTTATGACCTTGGGGGTCGGGGTGCGGGTCCTCCACAATGGGTAGTTGGTAGCTCCTTTGCCCGTGGGGCAAACCGATGCAAACGCACCGACGATCCGGACTTGACACTGTCCTATATCGTGATCTAGTGAAGAATGTCTGTGCAATGCCATGATTGTGCACGAGAAAAAAAATTTATTGATAGCACTGGCCTCGGCAGCCGAGTCACAGACATGTCTCCTGATCTTTCTCTCCGATTGATTGAGTTTAGCTCCATGGAGTAGGGGTTTGAGAGAACATGCATATGAGTCGTGATATATATATACATTGCTGGTATTATCTGTTCTCCATATTGTGACTTGTTTGCTTACTATCGCAATAACTACCTGCCTGGATCTGTTTAATTGTTTACTGTTGAAATTAACGTTTATTATTCGAATAGGCCGTTTCTAAATTGCTAATTGGGCGCTATGCGCCGTATTATTTCCTGGCTGCCATAAGCGGTAATGATGGTAGGATATCTTACCTCTTTCTTGTATTTCTATTATTTGTTGTTTATGTGTACCCGTGCGATCGAAGACGACGGTGAAGAGACGAGAAGAGCCTGCCTTCCCGGCTTCCTCGGCCCGCCCAGATTGACTTCTACTGCGACGATGTACGAACGTATGCGCGGATTCTTGGGAGATGTGCGTCGACCTTCATTGGGGGGGCGAGTGCGGCACATCAACCTCGAACTCCGACCGCTGCGTGTATGTGGGAGACGTATCGATAGCACTCACCTGGAGACGTCATGAGGCACCCTGTCCTCACTTGCTACCTCGGCTTACGCTTGGAGTTTTACCGCCTATCGGGAGATGTGGGGTCCCCGCTATTACACCCCGGCAGAGGATTCTTTCGACTCCACCGCTCGGGCCCCGTCCCGTGCATCCGTGGTTCCTATGGATGAGTCCTCGGATGAGGAAGATCCCGATGAGGGTCCTCCGATGATCTGAATCGGTCCCTTTTTATTTGAGGGATCGATGATCATTGGTGGCTACCGATGGTGCGCGGTGTTTTTGTTTTTGGGGGCCCGATGTATCTTTCTTTTTGATTTGGATGTATATTTTGTATATGCATGAGGGTATATATGCATGTTTCCCTTGGGGTGGGTATAGTTTTGCTTTTTTTTGATGATGGCCAGGCTTGTATTTATGAAATAGTTGTATTAAACTCTAGATATATATATGCATGCTATTCAGGTGCAAAATTTCTATGTATTGTTTTATTCGTTCCTTTTATTCACATTCCGCATTATCGTATCATTATTATTATTATAAAAAAAAAAAAAAGAAAATATTGCCAAGTTTGCTCACATGGTTAATCATCAATTAATTAAAATGAACCGGGTCTTAATCGTTGTTTAATCAATTTTCGCACTTTATTTTATTTGACAATGTGACGTTCCCTCCCAAAAAGGGGCGTTACATTAAGTTGGTATCAGAGCCCCGGTTTATGTTTTCTTTGGGTCTTGAGTGTGAGTCTGTCTTGTTTGTGCTGTGCGAATCTCTGTGATGGGTGTCTTGAGTGGATTCCTCTTACTTTTCTTATGTTTTCAGTAATCCAATTTGAGAGAAAAGCAAGATGGCAAGAGGTGGAGATATGGCAGCTGCTATTGAAGCGATGCAGAGAATGGCTGAAGTCATCGCCCAACAAAATGAACGCATTGCTCAACAACAAGAAAGAGCTGCTCAACAGCTCGAGGCGACCGCCGACGCGCAAAACTTAGCGAGTTTCGTCGTCATAACCCTCCGCAATTCAAGGGGAGTTTGATCCCGACAAGGCTAATCTATGGATCAAGGAGCTGGAAAAAGTCTTTCGTGGCATGAATTGTGCGGAAGACAAGAAGGTAAACTATGCGACTTTTATGCTTGTCGGAAATGCCGAAGACTGGTGGAATGGAGCTCAAAGGGCATTAGAAGCCGAAGGAGCGAGAGGTCACATGGGAACTGTTCAAGGAGAAATTCTTGGGCAAATACTTTCTGCGAATGCGAGACACGCAAAGGAGATGGAGTTCCTCAACCTGAGACAGGGGAACATGACTGTCGGCCGAATACGCGGCCAAGTTTGAGAACTTGGAGAGATTTTCAACACATTACAAAGCATCAAACCGATGAAGCCACGGAAATCTTTGGAAATTCACCGAAGGGACCGAGGTACGAGGTAAAGAAAGCTGTGATTACCTTGAAAATGAAGGTATTCTCGAACCGTTAGACACTTGCTGCGAAGTTGAAGCCTTGGAGCGAGGCTAGAGACGCGAGAAACAGGAACTTTGGGCCTGTACGGTCCCAAAGAGGTGGAGGCAGTGGTTCAAACCGCTTTCAGAAGAAACCCTATTCCCGACCAACGGGGAGTCAACAACCAACCGGTGGAAATTCTGGTGGAGGTTCTTCTGGGAACCGAACTGGTCAGAATACGACCTACCCGTCCAAATGCCTGAAGTGTGGGAAGGATCATCTCACAAGAGACTGCACGATAAAAGGAATCATTTGCTTCAGATGTGGCAAACCGGGCCATATGTCCAGAGACTGCAACCAAGCAAAGGTTGAACCTTCAGTCAATGCAACCCGAGCCAAGAAACCGCAAGCGGAGGTCGAGTTTATACTATGAGTGGAGTGAAGCTTCGAATCCGAAGACTTGATTCAAGGAGAAGGCGCCATAGAAGGTAATCTTTTGAAAGTATTGTATGACTCTAGGGCAACCCATTCTTTCATATCATATGACTGTGTGCTACGACTTGGTTTACCTGTGTCTGAACTACCTTTTGAATTGACTGTTTCAACCCCCACTGATAAACCGGTAGTTACTACCAAAGTCTGTTTGGAGTGTCCTTTGATTGTTGAAGGTCGAATCTTTTCGTCGATTTGATCTGTTTACCTCTTTCACGAGTTAGATGTAATCCTAGGGATGGACTGGTTATCTTCCAACCATGTTCTCGTTAGATTGTTCTAGTAAGACCATAGTCTTTCCTGTGGATGAGAATTCTAGATACTTGACGGCCAACCAAGCACGAGCTTTCTTGAAAGAAGGAGCTCGGGGGTACATGCTATTATCTTCCTTGAAAGTTGAGAGTGAGGTGATTTGAGTACTATTCCGGTAGTGAATGAATTTCCCGAGATCTTCCACGAAGAAGTACACGGTTTACCGCCGGCACGTGAAATCGAGTTTGCTATTAATCTAGTACGGGAGCTGGTCTCGTGTCTATAGCACCTACCGAATGTCACCGGCGAGAATTAGCCGAACTTAAGCGGCGGCTAGAAGAGCTTTTGGAGAAGCGATTCGTTAGACCAAGTGTATCTCCGTGGGGAGCACTGTGCTACTAGTTCGAAAGAAGGACGGTACCTCGAGATTGTGTGTGGACTACGAGGCAATTGAACAAGTTGACAATCAAGAACAAGTATCCTCTCCCGAGAATTGACGACTTGATGGACCAACCGAAGGGGCAGCGGTATTTTCGAAGATTGACTTGAGATCCGGGTATCATCGGATAAGGGTGAAGACGGAGGATATACCCAAGACTGCACCGTACGCGATACGGTCATTACGAGTATCTTGTGATGCCGTTTGGTGTGACGAATGCGCCGCTATTTTCATGGACTATATGAACCGCATCTTTCGTCCGTACTTGGATAAGTTTGTCGTCGTCTTCATTGATGACATCCTGATATATTCTCAGAATCAGGAGGATCATGCTGAGCACCTCAGCATAGTTCTTCAGATTTTGAAGGAAAAGGAACTGTATGCCAAGCTGTCGAAGTGCGAGTTTTGGCTGGATGAGGTGAAGTTTTTGGGTCATGTGATCTCAAAAGAAGGAATCGCAGTGGATCCATGCAAAGTGGAAGCAGTATTGCAGTGGGAACAACCGAAGTCAGTGACGGAAGTCCGTAGTTTCGTTGGTTTAGCCGGATATTACCGGAGGTTCATAGAAGGTTTTTCCAAGATTGCCGGACCGCTCACTCAATTGACGAAGAAGAATCAAGCTTTCGAATGGACTGATAAATGTGAGCAGAGTTTTCAAGAGTTGAAGAAACGGCTGACTACCTCACCTGTATTAGTGTTACCTGATCCGAATGAACCGTTCGAGGTGTATTGTGACGCTTCGTATCAAGGTTTGGGATCTGTCCTTATGCAACACCGAAAGGTGGTAGCCTATGCTTCGCGACAGTTGCGAGTGCATGAAAAGAATTACCCGACTCATGATTTGGAGTTGGCAGCTGTGGTTTTTGCTCTGAAGATTTGGAGACATTTCCTTTATGGAGCGACATTCAACATCTTCAGTGACCACAAGAGCTTGAAGTACTTGTACGATCAGAAGGAGCTGAATATGAGACAGCGGAGATGGCTGGAGTTTTTAAAGGATTATGATTTCCAGTTGTTGTACCACCCTGGCAAGGCGAACGTTGTGGCTGACGCCTTAAGTAGAAAGACTATCAGTGTTTCTGCCTTGATGATTAAGGAAAGGGATCTCATCGAACAATTTAGAGATGTATGGTCATTTGTTAAGTTGGAACCCGGAAGAATTTGCATGAATATGGTTACCATCTCAAGCGAGTTGATGGAAGACATACGGGAAAACAGAAGACCGATGAATTCTTGCAAGGAATAAGAGAACAAATGAAACAAGGCGAGAAACCGAGTTCGAAGAAGGAACATGGATGGAATTCGAGATTCCGAGGTAGAGTTTGCATTCCTCGTGACCAAGAGCTTAGACGATATATTGTGGATCACGCCCACACTAGCAAGCTAAGTATGCACCCTGGCATAACGAAGATGTACCAAGACTTGAAGAAGTTATTCTGGTGGCATGGACTAAAGAGTGATGTCACTAGATGTGTATCGACTTGTCTAGTCTGTCAAAAAGCCAAAGTGGAACATCAGCGACCTGCAGGGTTGCTGCAACCATTGTCTATTCCTGAGTGGAAGTGGGACAGCATCGCAATGGACTTTGTTGTGGGATTGCCAAGGACGAGGATGGGACATGACTCGATTTGGGTGATAGTTGATCGACTTACAAAATCGGCTCATTTCCTCCCGATTAACATAAGGTACAGTTTGGAAAAGCTGACCCGACTGTATATTGGGGAAATTGTCAGATTACATGGTGTGCCTACGAGTATAATCTCGGATAGAGATCCGAGGTTTACCTCAAAGTTTTGGCAAAGTTTACAAGCTTCGTTGGGGACGAGATTGCGCCTGAGTTCAGCATATCATCCGCAAACCGATGGTCAATCGGAAAGAACGATTCAATCCCTAGAGGACCTACTTAGAGCTTGTTCTATGGAACAGACTGGAAGTTGGGATGAAGTTCTACCACTGGTGGAGTTCACCTACAATAACAGTTATCATTCGAGTATAGGGATGGCACCCTATGAAGCTCTGTACGGAAGACGGTGTCGAACACCATTATGTTGGTACCAAGACGGCGAGCGTCTTACGATTGGACCAGACATTATCCAGCAGACGACTGAGAAGGTTAAGATGATCCAAGAGAAGATGAGAACCGCTCAGAGCCGACAGAAGAACTATGCGGATAAGAGAAGAAAGCCTCTTGAGTTTGAAGAAGGTGAGCATGTGTTCCTGAAAGTCACACCCACGACTGGGGTCGGCCGGGCCTTGAAATCTAGAAAACTCACTCCAAAATTTCTTGGACCTTACCAAATTCTTCGTCGGATAGGTCCAAGTAGCTTACCAGATACCTTACCCCCTATTCTTTCAAACATACATAATGTATTCCATGTGTCACAACTTCGTAAATATTTACCCGATCCAAGTCATGTCATAGCACCGGACACGGTATGTTAAAAGAGAACGACCTATGAAACGTCTCTGCGAGAATCGAGGATCGACGGATAAAGCAACTACGAGGAAAGGAGATTCCATTGGTAAAGGTGATTTGGAATGAAGCAAGCGGTGATGCGACTTGGGAATTGGAAGACAAGATGAAGGAGCAACATCCGAATTATTTTGAGGTATGTAAATTTCGAGGACGAAATTCCTTGTTAGTTGGGGAGTGTTGTAACATCCCGAAAAATACATATTTGATTATAAATCCTCATTTTATAATATTCTTGATTTTTAGGAATTTTTCTGGAATTTTTCGGAAACGACGAATATTTTAATATATTCCTCGTTTTGCGTGTGTAGCAGAGCAAAGCTGGGAAAACGCGATGTTTTCTCTGCGAACTTGGAGCTATGGATAAGTCGACGGGAGATCTTACTAAACCCGAGGCTTGACACAGTTTACGAGGTTTCGCGATTTTTTTTCGAGAGATCTTAACAGATAAAGTAAATTCATACAACGAAGAATTTATCTGTCAGATTTGTTAACGCTGACTCCTGCCAACAATAACTATTGTCCAACAAATAATAATATGAAATAAAAATCGTATCACATTATTCAAAGAATTTCCTTGTGGTAAACCTTTTTTTTTTTTTTAGCCTTATTGTCTAAATAAAATTCTGGTTAATTTAAAAAGCCTATTTTAGGAAGCTTCCATGAAGTTTCCTATTTAGCACATTTCTCACTCCCTTCTCTACTCTTCTCTACGGCAGAAGCCATTTGGAAGGGGGGGATATTAGCTTACATTAAATCATTTTACTCACATTCTCCATTTCTCTCTTCATTCACGTTCTCCTTCTTTCATTTTCTTCTTCTTCTTTTCTCCTCTTCTACGGCACACACCCACACACATTGGAGTTTATCTCCATCATTCACTAAATCCCTCACATTCCAACTCTCCTACTCCATTCCAGGTCCCCTCATGCTGCTATCTTTTGGGTTCTTCTTCTTCTTCCATTTTTCTTCCACCATTGAAGCCAAAGCTTAGAGCTTTAAGGTAAAGCTCTTAACTTTCTTCCATTATTCTTGCTATTTTCGTTTCTCTTAGTCACCTTGGTGGCCAAGAACCTATTTTTCATGGTTTGAGTGAACATTGTGGTGATCACTCACATTTGTGTTTTTCTTGAAGGGGGAAAACGAAAATTAGGGCAAGAAGGTGTAGCACCATTGTGTTGCCTTCCAAATAGGTAAGAGGAAGATGATCCTCCTCAACCAATCTTGGTAGTGAGGGAATGTCTTGTGTGTTGTTGAAAATGAGGGAATCCATGTTGGATCACTCTTCTATTGTATGTTGTTATTTCTATGATTTGTAGATGTTTGATTTGTATGATTATATGGATTTTTGCAATGTGTGTTTGTTAGCAAAAGAAATATGTTTTGGACTGGTGGTAAAGGTGTACCCTTTTGAAATTTGAGGGCCACGGTTGCAGAAGAGGATTCTGAATCCTTGATTTTGCACTAGCGCTCGGGCCGTGCGTAGAGGCGCCTAGGCGCTCATGCCCGTGAGAATTTTCCCCGTAACACGGTTTGGACAGCGCTCGGGCGTTTCGTGTTGGGCGCCCGGGCGCTCAACCGGCGCTCGGGCGTTACGAGAAATGGCGCCTAGGCGCTCATGACATAAATGACCGGGAAATGTGAGGTTCCATAATGAATCCTTAAGGAGTGTGTTATTGCTTTGACAACTTGATAACTTTGCACGATATTAGAATTGAGAAAAGAACATGAGAGTGTGAGGCCTAAGAGCTTAAATGAATTTCAAGTTATGTGGAATATTGAATTGGTCCTGAGAATTAACCTTGAACATGAACCTTGGAAAGGGAAGCAAATACTAAGTTAGGATTCATAATGAACCTAATAATGCATCAATTGACTTGAACCTAGTATTATGTTGTTATGGGTCCATGTGAGTGACCGTATATGGATATTGATGCTATATTGGCCTAATGTGGCATAGTGTGAAATTGTATGAGATTGTGGATCATACATGTGCATGCATAGTGTCTTATGCATTGTGATTGTCCGTGTGGACTATTGTAAGGCCTAGTTGCCTAGGAGATTGAACACACCTTAGTGCGGGTGCGAGTAGACAAGTGTGGGTCTTGTTATGACCTTGGGGCGTCGGGGTGCGGGTCCTCCACAATGGGTAGTTGGTAGCTCCTTTGCCCGTGGGGCAAACCGATGCAAACGCACCGACGATCCGGACTTGACAACTGTCCTATATCGTGATCTAGTGAAGAATGTACGTGCAATGCCATGATTGTGCACGAGAAAAAAAATTTATTGATAGCAGCGGCCTCGGCAGTGAGTCACGGACATGTCTCCCGATCTTTCTCTCCGATTGATTGAGTTTAGCTCCATGGAGTAGGGGTTTGAGAGAACATGCATATGAGTCGTGATATATATATACATTCTTTGGTATTATCTGTTCTCCATATTGTGACTTGTTTGCTTACTATCGCAATAACTACTGCCTGGATCGTTTAATTGTTTCTTGTTGAAACTAACGTTTATTATTCGAATAGGCCGTTTCTAAATTGCTAATTGGGGCTATGCGCCGTATTATTTCCTAGCTGCCATAAGCGGTAATGATGGTAGGATATCTTACCTCTTTCTTGTATTTCTATTATTTGTTGTTTATGTGTACCCGTCGATCGAAGACGACGGTGAAGAGACGAAGAGCCTGCCTTCCCGGCTTCGCCCGCCTGTGATTGACTTCTCGCGACGATGTCCGAACGTATGCGCGGATTCTTGGGAGATGTGTCGTCGACCTTCATTGGGGGCCGAGTGCTGGCACATCAACCTGAACTCCGACCGCTGCGTGTATGTGGGAGACGTATCGATAGCACTCGCCTGGAGACGTCATGAGGCACCTGTCCTCACTTGCTACCTCAGCTTACGCTTGGAGTTTTACCTGCCTATCAGGGAGATGTGGGGTCCCCGCTATTACACCCCGCAGGAGGATTCTTTCGACTCCACCGCTCGGGCCCCGTCCCGTGCATCTGTGGTTCCTATGGATGAGTCCTCGGATGAGGAAGATCCTGATGAGGGTCCTCCTGATGATCCTGAATCGGTCCCTTTTTATTTGAGGGATCGATGATCATTGGTGGCTACCGATGGGCCGCCGGTGTTTTTGTTTTTGGGGCACGATGTATCTTTCTTTTTGATTTGAATTTGTATATTTTGTATATGCATGAGGGTATATATGCATGTTTCCCTTGGGGTGGGTATAGTTTTGCTTTTTTTTGATGATGGCCAGGCTTGTATTTATGAAATAGTTGTATTAAACTCTAGATATATATATGCATGCTATTCAGGTGCAAAATTTCTATGTATTGTTTTATTCGTTCCTTTTATTCACATTCCGCATTATCGTATCATTATTATTATTATAAAAAAAAAAAAATATTGCCAAGTTTGCTCACATGGTTAATCATCAATTAATTAAAATGAACCGGGTCTTAATCGTTGTTTAATCAATTTCCGCACTTTATTTTATTTGACAATGTGACGTTCCCTCCCAAAAAGGGGCGTTACACAAATTGCGTCATATCCTTGCAAGTCCTGGGTAGGCCCATTATAAAGTCTATAGAAATATTCTCCCATTTCCACTCTGGGACTCCCAAAAACTATGATGGTCCTGTAGGTTTTTAGTGTTCAATCTTCACCTTCTGACAAGTTAAACACCTTGAGACATATTCTGCTATGTCTCTTTTCATTCCAGACTACCAAAACATCTTCCATAAATCTTGGTACATTTTAGTGGTTTTGTGATGGATGGTATATTTACTCTTGTGAGCTTTTTCTAGAATCCTCTATTTGATCTTTGACTCTCTTAGAACACAAAGCCTGTCTCTAAACTTTATCATTCAATCATCAGTTATATCAAAATGCTCTTGGGTTCTTAAAAAGATTTGCTCACTAATGTCCCTTAGAGCTTCATCCTCCTTTTGAGCTTCTAAAATTTGAATCCTTAAGTCATTTACTATGTCCACTCTACTCACAAAAAGACTATGTAGCATCACAGTTACTGTAAGACTCAAATCCTTGAAACTCTTGAGAAGTTCACTCTCTTGGACCATCATTCGGGACATATGTAGGGATTTCCTACTTAGTGCATCAGCTACTACATTGGATTTACTTGGATGATACTTTAACTCAAACAAGTACTTTAAACTCTTATGTTCGCTGAATACCTCAAACTGGACTCCATAGAGATAATGCCTCCAAATCTTTAAGGCAAACACTACTGCTGTCAATTCCAAATCATGCATAAGGTAGTTCTCTTCGCAAGGCCTTAACTGCCTTAATGCATAGGCAACTACACTCATATTCTACATCAGAACACACCCTAGTCCCATCTTCGAAGCATTACAAAATACCTCAAAGTCCTCATGGGGATCCAAAATTACCAACACTGGCACAATAGTTAACATCTTCTTTAACTCTTGGAAACTGTTCTCATATTTTTGAGTCCACTCAAAAGTACTACATTTTGTAGTAAATGTAGTCAATGGTAATGCTAACTGAGATAAACTCTTTATAAACCTTCTGTAACAACCAACTAGGCCTATAAAGCTTCTAATCTCAGTCATAGTGGTAAGTCTTTTCCACTATAACACTGCATTAAATTTACTAGGGTCCACTGAGATTCCTCCTTTAGAAATAACATGGCCCAAAAACTGAACTTTCGTTAGCTAAAACTCACACTTGCTTAATTTGGCAAACAACTTCTTCTCTTTAAGGATATCTAAAACTATCCTAACATGTTGCTCATGTTCTTCCACCGTCTTGGAATAGATAAGGATGTCATCAATAAACACTACCATAAACATGTCTAGGTAGGGTCTAAAAACTCTGTTCATGTAATCTATAAACACTACTAGAGCATTTGTCAACCCAAATGACATCACAAGATACTCATAATGCCCATATCTAGTTCTAAAGGTGGTCTTAGGGATATCCTCTCCCTTAACTCTGATTTGATGATATCTAGATCTTAGATCAATCTTGAAAAACACTGAAGCTCCTGTTAGTTGATCTATTAGATCATTTATTCTAGGCAATGGATACTTATTCATGATGGTCACATTGTTCAACTGTCTATAGTCAACATAAAACCTTATGGTACCATCTTTCTTCTTCACTAGTAACACTAGTGCTCCCCAATGAGAGACACTAGGTCTAATGAATTCTTTATCCAACAAATCCTCTAATTATTTCTTAAGCTTTGGTAACTCTAGAGGTGTCATCCTATAGGATGCTATAGATATATGTCCCGTTCTTGATACTAAATCTATAGAAAACTCTATTTCTCTCTCTGGTGGCAACTTAGCTACATCACTCATAAACACCTTTGGGTATTCCCTCACCACAGGTATATTGTCTAGGATCTGCTCAACCTTTATATCTAATGAGAAAAGAAGAACATATCCTAAAGCTCCTTCTACCATACAATGATTGACCTGGTTAGCATTGAGATAGACAAACTTAGAAGAAACAACTCTAGTAGGAACATCAGATAAAATAGAGTCTTATCTGAATAGTTCAAGACCACATGATTGGACGACAACCAATCCATACCAAGGATGGCATCTATGTCCACAAGGGGTAAATAAATAAGGTTTACAAAGAAAACTCTATCCTCGACCCTTAAACAACAGTCATGACACACCTTTGAAGTAATGACTGGTTTACCAGTGGGTGTGGAAACAAATAAGTCATATGGTAACTCTGATATAGGAAAATCCAGCATCCTTACACAATCATAAGAAATAAAGGAGTGGGATGCTGCTGAATCATACATGACATTTAAATGATGATTACGAATTATGCCTTTACCTTGAATGAGGTCGGAAGACTGGACCACCTCTGTTCTGCCTAGAGTGTAAACTTATCCCTTGGCTAGCGGCTTTGGGGTAGGAGCATCTTCCCTATTTTGAGGACAATCCTTCGAGAAATTTCTTGGTTTCTCACACATGTAACACACAGACTGGCCTACCAAGCACTTGCCTCCATGTGTCTTTCTACATTTAGCACACCGAGGTACTTTAAATCCCTTCTTGCCTTTTCCTTTTCCTTTAGGGTTGCCTACTTTAGAAGCACCTTACTTAGTCTTGTTATCCTCATGTTTTCTCTTCGGGAGGTCTTATGCCCTTTCCTCTATTAGAGGACTATAAGTACTGGACTCCACAATCCTACATTTATTGACCAGAGAAGGAAAATCCCTGATCTCTAAAGGTCTCACCATATTCTTGATCTCATTTCTTAAGCTAGTTTTGAATTTCAAACATCGCCAATTCTCATCTGGATGATAACGAAAATGCGAAAAGAATTTTGATAACTCCTCAAACTTAGCCACATACTAGCCCACAGATAAGCTCCCTTTTACTAAGTGTATAAACTTCACTTCCTTATCATCATGTAGAGTTTGCAAAAAGTACTTCTCCAGAACGGTTGTCTTGGAAACTTTCCATGAAATCTAGGTCCTTGTGGCACCCATTGCCCTCTTAGTATCTTTCTACCAATGCTTCGCTTCTCCTTTCAACATATAGGAGGTGAAGGTCAACTTTTGCTCCTCAAAGCAAGTCAACACATCAAAGATCTTTTCCATCTCACTCAGCCATTCCTCAACCTCAGCGGGATTAAACTCGCCTCTAAACGGTGGAGGGTTCATTTGATGAAAAGTTGACAAGTCTTGGAAGTTCTTATTCCTTCTGACTTGTTGTACTTCCTAAACTGGCTGCTTAGGTGGTGGAGGTTAGTGAGGTGGATTGGCTTCCATCCTCTGAAGCATCCTTGACATAACATTGGTCATAGCCATAACGACTTCAGCCATGTTAGGCCCTTCTAAAGATGAGTTTCTTGTTTCTCTAGTTTGCCTTTTTTGTGCTATAGTTTCCTGTACACACAGAAACATATATTGAGCTGTAGTCTCAATATCATGTGACCATGCAACAATAGCTAATAACAAACCAAACTAGGGAAAATCATGCAATTCTATCAAATCATCTCAAACAAGAGACAAGAAAAGCACAATTCCTAAAAATGAACTCCTAAACATGCCTAAGCATAGTCAATCCATACCTCGGCTCAACAAGATGAACTGCTTTGATACCATAATGTAACATTCTAATACTGATATCTCAATAAACATAGCATTTATAATGATGAACATCATTACAATATCACTACATACATAATAACCTAATAATATATCCATAATGTACACTGGAGTCATTATAAAGAGCCTTATGAAATGCAGAAAACATAACTCATAACATAATGCATATATATGTAACATTAGCCTCCCATGGGGCTTGAAGTATTATATAACTCTTTATATTACAAAATAGTATAAACATATACAAAGATTGTAATGTAAAACATAAGACTAGAACTATTCTAATCCTTTAGCTGCATTTTTCTTTTTGCTCTTTGAAGAACCTTCACCTGGAATTACATGGCAACATAGCGGGGTGAGAAACAACATTTCTTAGTATGAGTAAACCAAAACCAGCATACATAACATTATAAACATAATATTAACACATGCTAAATAAGATATGTTTACATACTCTTCAAGGTCTAACTTTAACATCTAGATAAACCAAGTTAATATACATTTCCTTATACATACTTAGTCCAACTAAGAACCAAGATGTCTAACTAGGATCTCTAGCTTAGTGTATTATCTTGTGGTAAATAGAGGGAAAACTCATCCTCACATTACACTTATCCTAGCACTATGGAGAAGTTTGGGCTGAATCCTAGTTCAAAAGAACCTTTTGGACTCCCCACTTATCTCCCTTGGCCTTAATGATGGTGCACAAAATCAAAGGATACTCACAAAGATCAATACTACTAGAACATCCTTCACATATACATATAAAACATCACATCATCACTCATTACTCTTAAGTGATACACATTACCATAAAAGTGGCCTAAGGTGCTAGATGTTTACCTAAAGCAAACTATAACTCTTGAATGCTTAAAGGTTTAGACATTTCCTTTACTTACTACATGGTCATTCCTTACTTGAATTCCCCTTAGTAGTATTTTAACATATGCTAATAACCATAAATGAAGGATCCAATTAAGTAGGAGACTCCATTTCTTCAAACTCTGCCTTTGGGGACTTAATCGTCTACTTTCTCAGTGCTTAAATGCTGCATGAAAGAACACTTTGTTCTATTTCATCTAACATTGAGTGCTTAATCGCTTAAAATTTGACCACTTAATTGGTCAGTACCTGTGGTCTTTAGACTTTCGCGCTTAAGCGCTCACTTTATAGGCGTCTAACCAGTGGCTTCCAGAACCTAAGCTACGAGCTCTCTGGTCTTGGTTGCTTAATCGGCCACAAACTGGATGCTCAAGCGCCAGGCACCTGAAAGTTCAATTACTATTCCATTGGATTCCAAACCAGTTCCAAACCTCTCAACTTAGGTTCTAAGTGGTTTTCAATCCCTAATATGGTCTATAAGCTTTCTAAAGCTTCATGTTCACCTTCAACTTAGCATGGATTCATGACCTAAGAAACCTAAAGCTTGCTCCTTATTTCTTAATTTTAACCGTAAGCATCAAAATGGATTCCTTTAAGTTCCAAACCATTACCATGCACAAGTTAAGCTAAAAACAGACCAACTTTATCATAAAAACAACAACAAAGCAAGAAAAACAACATAATCTCCTCAAAACCCACTCTTCATCCATGAACAAAACATGAGCAAAAGATGAAGTTATGGAGGAAAGCAGCTCATAAACACAACCACTCGTACCTCTTGGAAGCTAGATTGAAGCTTCAAACTTGGTTGATCTCAAACCTTGGCTTTGCCTTTGGCTTTCCTCTTTTCCTTCTCCTCTTCCTTCCTCTTTTTTTCCTCTTGCTCTTGCACATTTTATGTTTCTATTTTTGGTGCAAAAAGAGGCCGTGAGTGAAGGCCTATAAAAAAGGAAACAAAAGACTAATAAGGCCTTTAGGCCATATTTGATAAATCCCAATCTGTTAAAAACACTTAGATTTAGCTAATTCAAGATTTCTAACTTCTAAAAACTTTAAAATAAATACTAAGATTCATATAAAAAGTTGTTTCACCATTATCTGATATTTCCATATCTGCTGCTAGTCAATCCGACTTTAAATGCACAACCAGTATACCTAAAAATGTCAAACTAACTTAGTTTACCTTGAAACTTTAACTACATCTTGTTTCATACATTTGTGACTTAGAAATAAATTATCCATATTTATTTCTCTCATTTAAGCAATTTATGCTAGTATCTGAGTTATTTTAAGCTACTTTTCACACTTTGGGTTGTGACTGATGAACCTGTAAAACTTATAATTTTTACTGTTCATTGTGTGTGTTTTTCATTCTTTTTAATCTTTTTAATTGGTTTTGTTCTTGAGTTTTGTTATATTTTTAGTATTTTAAATTGTGTTGTAACTATGTATTTCTATGTATTTTTGTTAGGTAAATGCAAAGGATCGAAGAATGGAGGTGATTGCATAGAAAATTTGTAATATATATATATATATATATATATATATATATATATATATATATATATATATATATATATATATATATATATATATATATATACTTGATGGATGATGTCAAGAATCGCACCGTAGCAGAATGTAGCATCGCAACATCACGTAGCGTCACCGTAGCATCACCGTAGCACCGTAGCATCACCGTAGCATCAATGTAGCATCCTTGTAGCTCCCGTAGCAAATTTGGTTATAAATAGGCAATTGAATTTCGAAGGTTCAGGCGTTGAGACGTTCGGAAGAGAGAATTTTTGTTTCGTTGTTCTCCTTTTCCTTTTCTTTTCTTTTTCTTTTCTTCTTCTTTCTCATGTGTAACTAATCTTCATCTTGCTTGGGTAAAAAGGTGAAGCTCTTGGTAATAAATTAAGGTTAGATTAATTTCTTTCTTGTACTTAAATGATATATTATTAAGCAAATATAATATGTGTTGTATGTTGTTTCCAATTAATTTAGAAACTCTTCTTGTATAATGAATATCTTGATCCATTGTAGACAATAGGATTGGCACATTGGATGCTTTTGACAATTTACAAATATTAGTAGATAATTATTGAAACCATAATATGATTACATGATTGAACTTTAAATGTTAAATCTTCCGATTGGAATCTTCATTATGCATGATTTCAATTGAGTTATAAAACGAAATAATCTTATTTTTAATTTATTACCAAGAGTGGATCTCCTAACCCAAGCAAATCCTTTTCATTTGTGAACAACTTATATCACCTTTAATCTTGTGACACATCTTCTCTTTACCTCAATTAATTAGTTTTCCTTCATCAATTCCCTGTGGATCGACCTCGGACTCTCGAGAATTTATTACTTGAGACAACCTACACTTGGGTTTGAAACTTTTAAATATAATTATATCCCATCAAGTTTTTAGCGCCGTTGCCGGGGACTTGATTTGAAATTCTAATATATATAGATTCTCTTTTCGTAAGTAAACTTCACTATCGCAGTATATTCTTCCTCTACTCTTTTCATTTTTATTTATCTATTTACTAACACACTAACTTGTAATTTTTTTATGTGAATAGTAATATGAATAGTACATAAATAGTATGTAAATAGTAATATGAATAGTACATAAATAGTATATGAATAGTAATATAAATAGTACATAAATAGTATGTGAGTAAAAAATATTTAAAAATAATAATAATAATATAAAAAATTTAACCTTTTGTATATACTAACTCAAAGTGGGGGTAACTCTCCATTTTATTTTACTTGTAATTTACCTTTTGCATTTTTTTTTTGTTTGGTGGTTGGTTTATTACCTCATCTTTGCAAACATTTTTTTACGCTTTCTACTTTTATTATTATTATTATTATTATTATTATTATTATTTATTATTATTATTATTATTATTATTTACGCTTTATGTTTACTAACTTTCTAACTTTTAATTTCTGTCATTTATTTTTCGCAATCTAACTTTTAAATTCTGTCATTTATTTTTCTGCATTCTAACTTAATGAAATAATATTTCTTTTCTTTTCTTTCTTTCGCCTCTGTGGGGCTCGCCACTCTCCGCTTTCATATTTAAATTTACTTTTTGCACTTTATTTTCTACATTTTAATTTCTGTATTTTTATTTTTGGGTGGTGGTTTATACCACATCCTACTTAATATTTAACTTATACCGCCTACTTAATATTTATCTATACTGCCTACTTGTATATTATTTTTATTTTATGTCACTTATTTATGCTTAACTGGTATCGTGATTCAAATTCTGGTCGTTTGGTTAAAATTAATCCTAATAATTTATATATTGATTTATTTGAATTACAATCACACACAATTAACACAATGGCTGAATTTGAAGGTGCACATGTTGAACATGATAATCAAACACAACGAACTGAAAATGAAAGTATACATGATAAACATGAAAATCAACCATTGCAAACTATGCGTGCATATTTGCATCCACCTCGAAATTCTAGTTCATCATGCTTTATCTTCCCAACTAATGCTAACAATTTTAGATTTAAGCCGGGTATGATTTTTTTACTTCCAAATTTTCATGGTTTAGAATCTGAAAGTCCATATTTTCATCTAAAGGAATTTGAGGAAGTCTGTATTGCTTTCAATGATAAAAATTACACTGAAGAGATTGTTATGCTTAAACTATTTCCTTTTTATTTGAAAGATAAAGCAAAAACTTGGTTTAACACTTTGAAACCAAGATCAATTGGCACATGGCAAGAAATGCAAAGTGAGTTTTTAAAGAAATTTTTTCTAATACATAAAACCAATGCTTTGAAAAGACAAATCCAAAATTTTTTCCAAAATTCAAATGAAGCGTATTTTCAAAGTTGGGAACGTTTTAAAGATTTGTTAAATTCTTGCCCACATCATGGTTTTGAAAAATGGCATACTGTAAGCTTCTTTTATGAAGGTTTAACACCTGAAACTAAACAATTTATGGAAATGATGTGTGATGGCGAGTTTCTTGATAAAGAACCTGATGAAGCTTTAGATTATTTAGACCAGTTGGCTGAAAATTCTCAATCTTGGCATGATACTAATATTTCTAAAAATTCAATTAGATATAACCTTGCAAATGCTAATAAAGGAAAATATAATCTTAGTCAAGAAGAAGATCTAAATGTTAGGATTGCTAGTTTGGCTAGAAAAATTGAAGCAATGGAATTAGCGAAAGTAAAAGAAGTCAAATCTGTGCAAAGTAAAAAAATTTGTGGCTTTTGTGATGAATTAAGACACTTAACAAATGAATATCCTAATATTCCTGTTTTTAAAGAAGTTGTGCATGAGCAAGTAAATGCAATGAACAATTTTAAAAAGTCATTCACCTCTTCTTTTTCAAATTCTTACAATCCAGGATGGAGAAATCACCCGAATTTCAGTTGGAGAAATAATAATCAAACACAATTTATGCAACCATCGCCTCCTCATAAACAACAGGATTATCAAAATTATCAAAGATATGCACCTTATGTCCTACCATATAGGAAAAACCTTGAAGGAACATTGAATGCATTCATAGAAAAGCAAGATGTCATCAATAAACAAACCACTCAAACCATGATTGACATAAAAGACACTCTTGCTAAACTTGCTTCTGCACTCACCATTCACGAGAAAGAAAAATTTTCTTCTCAACCTCAACTAAATCCCAAAGGTCAGTACTGTCTAAATGAAGGTTGTTCTAAAAGTAAACAAATAGATCAAGTCAATTCGGTAATAACTCTTAGGAATGGAAAGGTTGTTGAAGAAAGTAAGGAGATAAAGAGCCAAGTGTCTAGAATGATGAACTCCTTAAGTGTGAATGAGTTAGAAGATGTGAAAAAGAATCAGGATAGTAGTGATGTCAAACTACCCAAGGAACCTAAGGTGACAAAGAATCCTATTAAGCCAGAAAATAAAGACAAGGGTCACCAAACATATATGATTGACCCAATCATGGAGAAGGGACTTTCTACAACCTTTGATTCTAATCTCCTTGAGAATCTTCTTGTTAATTCTAAGTTTAATTTTATCAGTAATCCATCTAATGTATTTGATAATTGTACTAACTTTTATTTAACTCAGAATCATGACACTCAGGGATGGAGTCCAAAGTTTAAGGAGTTGCTTAATAAAGGTTGGAGTTTTCCGATAAAAATGTGGTCGTCCCCTAGTCTGTTCTCATGAAATTAAATTGGAGGAAGGTAAATGGTCAGCAGTTGAAGCCATAACTTGAGTTGAAAGATCCATATGTAGTCGAGACTTTGGTAGAAGACCCTGTCTATCAAAGTTGAGGTAAGTTTTTAATATTTCGTTTGTATTTTTTAGTCGGCTTAAGTGCCTCCCAGATTTCGGAGCCTTTGTATGGGGATGTAAATATTGTCAGCCTAAAAAGAAAAATAGAGGGCGAAACTACGGTTGTACTTGGTCTTTAATTAGATTAGGAGCCCCGGGCGGATGCCCGTCCTGTCATCGACTCAGGAGGAGACCTTCACACGCCAGTATGTAAATAAAGTTCATGTGTCATGCTTTGTAGAGAGCTATGTGCTACATTCCCAGTTCCTGGAACCAAGGCTCTGTAGCGCTGATGGACAGAAAGAAGTGTCCCGTCTTTATAGTGAATGAAAACTGTTATATGAGCTGTATACTTACTTTAATTAGTAGGTCTCTATGGCGAGTTCTGACTGGCTGCGGTCAGGTACCATCTTCTTAGAATACAGGCCTTTAATTAGGTTTGCAGGAAGATAGAGGACTGTTCTTCCGTAAGCAGGACAGAAAGGATTCAAAGGTTCTTGTTGTCGGTTCGGCAATCCTTGTGGAATTCATATGTTGCACTGGTGACATGAAACTCAAATACATGTCACTACTGCATTCATGACACGCAGTATAAAGATACGTCATGAAAACTGTACATACAGGTATGTCCTCATTTATTATTATATTTCTTTTATTTTTGAATGATTTTGTTGTATTTTGATTTTTGAACAGACGATCCTTTGAGCAGGGTCCTTCAGGGGTTTCTAGACTTCTTTACCCTGATGGTTTTCTTGAAGTTAAAAAAAAAAGTTTTAAAAAAACAAAAACAAAAAAAACAAAAATAGTGAAAAAAAAAAGATTTCGTGTTTATTACTTTCAAACTTTTCTGACAACAGCCAACCTACCCATATAGGTGCTATGATTATTTTTTCCCTTCTTTTTCCTATTTAAACACTCCATTCTCTTCACTTTCCTCTAACTCATAATCATTCTAAGGGAAGGTGAAATTATGAGACCTCCTGTTCGTAACATTAAAAATGTCTGTGTTTTTTTGTAGATCAAGTTATGGGAAGGGTTTAGAGTTTGCAAACGCAGCTACCGTTCTTAGTTGAACACTTATTGCAAGGAATATTCATGTTGTATATGGGGGAGGTTGTCGTGGGTTAATGAGAGCTGTATCACTCTCTGCATTTGTAGGAGGCAGTCAGGTTTTAGGTGTCATTCCTAGACCTTTAGTTCAAAATAACATCACTGGCAAGGCAGTTGGAGAAGAAATTCAGGTAACATCTATGCATGGACGAATGAAACAAATGCTTGACAACTCTGATGCATTTATTGCCTTACCAGGTGGTTTTGGTACTTTGGAAGAAATTTTTCAAATTGTCTCTTGGGCCCAACTGAACATCCACCATAAACCCATTGATTTGTTGAATGTTAATAATTTCTTTGATCTTTTGTTATTTTTTCTTGATAAAGCTGTGGAACAAAAATTTGTCACTCCTTCGACAAGAAAACTTCTTATCTCTGCCTCCACTATTGATGAGTTGATTGATAAATTAGAAGCTTTTGTTTATGAACCTGATAAAGTCCTAGCTCAGATAGATTGGTCATCAGGCAACAATGAGGGAAACAGCAAGAAAAGAAAGCCAGATCTGACACTTCACCTTTAATGGGTTTGATTTTATTTATCGTACTTTGTTTCTGTTTAAATTTGTGTCAGATTTCTCCAGCAGGTAATATCTTCTATCCTTTACTCATCTATATTTTAACATTGCGGATAATGTTGTGATCTAGTTGAAGGTAAGGATAAGGATAGTTAAATAGTTAAAAAAGTAGGGAAGTATGATATGATTTTCATGAACTTGCTAAACCAATGAATATTGGCAGAGTAAGGAGTAATTTTACTCCTGATACGCATTTTAGTTGAAGAAAGTATGTTTAGTGAGATGATTTATCGAGAAACCTACAACAAAACCAATTAAGGATGGCAGAGTAAGGAGTAAATTTTGCCCTTAAGGTAATTTTACTCTTGAGACGCATCATAGTTGAGAAAAAAAATGGTTTTAGAAGTAGCAAAAAGCATATCTTAGGTCATAGCATAAATTTTCTTCTTTCTTAAAAATCACATGCTTGGATTTGAATGTTGAATTGGTGAATTGAGAATGATAGAAACATGCCTTGTGAGATTTTGAGCCTACTGATGAATGGATTGAACATTTGTACCATTCTTTTCTTTCTTGTGTGATTTTCACTCGTGAAATTGTTACTCTAGAACTTGCTTTGATTCTTTTTGAGGCTACATTTTCACATGCATACTTAAATATGATTGAGGCATTTTAAAATAGCTACTTTGACCAAATAGGCATCCTTGTATATTTCCCTTGTGTATCCCCTTTGAGCTTATTTGACCATTTCTTATTTTTAGCTCATTACGTGCCTTTAAAAAAAACATGTTTTTACCTGACCTTAGGAAATAAGAGAGCATTGACTTTGTTCTTAAACAAGTGTCGGGGTGTGTGTGTGTAAAAAAAAGGGGAAAAAGAAAAAAAAAGGGAAAAGAAAATAAAATAAAAATAAAAATAAAAAAAAGAAGAGAAAGAAAGAGCTGACCATCTGATACACTATGTGACATATCCATATCTAGAATAAAGATAGATGCTTGGAAACAACAGGAAGAGAAGGAGAAGGTTTATGCCTAACAATGAATTCAACTCATCAATTTGGGATTAATCTTCAACAAAACATTAGTCAAATATTGGTTATTGTCCTTTATGATGAATGTTCTCAAATATCTTTTCCACTCTAACTGTACCATAATGCTCTTTTATTCTTTTTGGTATTTATCTTCTCATGTCCATATTATCCATTTTCCTTTACCATGACCCTATTACAACCTTGAATAAAGTCCTCTTGATTTTTGTGTGCATGTGTTCTGAGTAGTGGAGAAGTAGAAGATAAGCAAGCTTATGGTAGTGCAATTTTTCATGGGTTGAATTGAGTGAAATATCTACCATTTTAAACACTAGAGGGATTGAGAGTGAATCTTGTGAGGATCTTTCATTCTTGATTCGTTCTTTTTAACTGAAGTTTCCTTGCTTGATGGTTTGAGATGTGAAGAAATATTAAAAAAAAATGCTTTGTTCCCTTGAATGACTAGTTGCTCTTCTTGTTTCATTAAATCTTTTAAAGTTTTTAGTTTTTTTTAGTTCAGTGTCATTTCCTAGTTTTGGTCTTATATATTTTGCCCAGGAGTGCAAAAGCTCAAGTGTGGGGGTGTGATGAACCTACAAAACTTATAATTTTTATGGTTCATTGTGTGTGTTTTTCATTCTTTTTAATCTTTTTAATTGGGTCTGTTCTTGAGTTTTGTTATATTTTTAGTATTTTAAATTGTGTTGTAATTATGTATTTCTATGTATTTTTGTTAGGTAAATGCAAAGGATCGAAAAATGGAGGTGATTGCATAGAAGATTTGTAAAAAAAAAAATACTTGATGGATGATGTCATGGATGATGTCAGCAATCACCACTGTAGCATCACTGTAGCACTGTAGCATCACGTAGCGTCACTGTAGCATCACGTAGCGTCATTGTAGCATCACTGTAGCACTGTAGCTCCTGTAGCAAATTTGCCTATAAATAGGCAATCGAATTCTGAAGGTTCAGGCGTTGAGACGTTCGGAAGAGAGAATTTCCGTTCTGTTGTTCTCCTTTTCCTTTTCTTTTTCTTTTTCTTTTCTTCTTTCTCATGTGTAACTAATCTTCATCTTGCTTGGGTAAAAAGTGAAGCTCTTGGTAATAAATTAAGGTTAGATTAATTTCTTTCTTGTACTTAAATGATATATTATTAAGCAAATATAATATGTGTTATATATTGTTTCCAATTAATTTAGAAACTCTTCTTGTATAATGAATATCTTGATCCATTGTAGACAATAGGATTGGCACATTGGATGTTTTTGACGATTTACAAGTATTAGTAGATAATTATTGAAACCATAATATGATTACATGATTGAACTTTAAATGTTAAATCTTCCGATTGGAATCTTCATTATGCATGATTTCAATTGAGTTATAAAACGAAATAATCTTATTTTTAATTTATTACTAAGAGTGGATCTCCTAACCCAAGCAAATCCTTTTCATTTGTGAACAACTTATATCACCTTTAATCTTGTGACACATCTTCTCTTTACCTCAATTAATTAGTTTTCCTTCATCAGTTCCCTGTGGATCGACCTCGGACTCCCGAGAATTTATTACTTGAGACAACCTACACTTGGGTTTGAAACTTTTAAATATAATTATATCCCATCAGTGACAAAGTGCGTAAACTAACTCAGTTCGTTACAAAATTAAACATGCATGTTAAATAAGTCATATGCTACCTTTTGTACACATACACAAGTCTAGCATGTCATTAAGGGTATTACAACGCCCAACAAGATGTTGATGGACTTAAAAGCTTAGTGGGGGATTTATCAATCAAACTTTCGGGTCTCGACCAGACCATTGCCAACCATCAACAACTGCTCGAGAAAAAGGGCCAATTGATAAAGGAACTTGTAACACCCCAAAAATTCGTATTTTAATTATTTTTGTTGATCTTAATTATTTTTATTTATATGACTTAATTTTATTGAATTTTATAATTTTTGTGATTTTTAGGAATTTTTGGGAGCTTTTAAGTTTTTGATTATTTTAATATTATTTTTGGGGTTGTATATGAGCCTTCGTATTTTATTTCTTTCTATCAATCCTTAATTATTTTTACTAATCTGATTTGATTTTCAAGAATTTCATAATTATTATGATTTTGTGAATTTTTGTGATATTTTAGATATTTTGAATATTTTAATATATTTTAGATATTTTAAGATATTTTGAATATTTTATTATATTTTAGATATTTCAAGATATTTTAAATATTTTAATATATTTGAGATATTTTGAATATTTTATTATATTTTTTCTATTTTGGAACATTTTGACTATTTAATATGTTTTTGATATTTTGGGTTGTGTATGAGCCTGAGCAGGCCTAGAAAAATAAAAAATTTTTGGAACCGAAAAATTTTGTACTGTTGATTTGGAGATGGGGGATCTTACTAAACCTGAAATTGAAAACAGTTTTTGAAGTTTTATTTTTTACGATTTTATCTGACAAAATAAAATCGGGGTATGTTTTATTATTCATTGGATAATATCTTCTGGAAAAATATCTAGTGGATGATTCTAGATGCAAGTCTAGTCACTCACTCTAGAATATTCTAGACGATAACTCGTCGTTTGGTGACACACCTAGGTAACTAGCCTAGTGACTCACATGTTCTAGATTATTCTAGAAGATTATAGAAAATGCCTAATCATCAAGTACTTGAGTACTTACTTTATATCTGGACCAATGAGAACTAGTCAACGATTGTGGTTGTGACTCATCATGAAGGACCAATAGAAACTTGACACTTGGCGTGACACCTCAGCACCTATGACTCAGCATATTTGGGAAGCTTGTAGAAACGATGACTCACCACATTCTAGAAGGATGTAGAACGCTGACTCACCCTGTGACTATCATGTTCTAGAGGTTTTTAGAATGCTGACTCACTTGTTCTAGAAATCTCCATAGTGACTCACCATACTGACTTATCACAGTGAGTCACACATTCTAGAAGTTTCTCTCTGATAACTCGCTATGTGACTCAAGGCTAAAGGAAGGTTCTAGGAGACTCTAAAAATATCTAGTGCAAACTTAGAGGTGAAGCCTTTGGATATCCGCCCTTGATTAAACCAATGGTGATGATGAGTCCAACTTAGTGGCTTGGACTTTCCTAGAATTAATAGAAAATAGTCAACAAAAGTGACAACCAATAGGAAACAAGTTAGTAACCACCCAACTAATAGGAAGCTAGTCCACCTTGATGGTTATGACAAGCTTTATGGCTAGCTAATAGGATTCAAGAGGTTCAATGTGTGGTCTAAAATGGTCAAGCAAAGTGGCCACCTCCATGGTGAGCACCTCACGGCCATGCATTCAAAATGGAGCCAAGTTCACTCTATTATGCACTTGGTCATTTCCTTGCTCAACATTCATCCAAGCAAAGCCAAAATATCTCACCTTTCTCTTCTTTGGTCTTTCACGGCCAAACACTCAACATAGGGGACAATATTCATTCATTCATCTTACCTACTCTCTTACACATCCTTTTCTCCAAAGAACTAAGAACAAGCAACAAAACTCTATCACTTTCTCTTCCTCCATAGATTCGGCCAAGCACTCTTCTTCACTCTCCAAACTTCTATACTTCCTACCAATATCGTTTCTTGAATCCTCTCATTAATCCAAGACACTTTCATGTTAGGAATTTCTCAAGATTCATTCATCTCCATCTTCTCATCAAGCAAAGAACACAAAAGCTCTTACCTTTCTCTCCCACAAAGCTCACGGCCACCCCCTTCCAAAATACCCTCCAAGCTTCAATAATTCTAAACAACCTTAGATCTTGAATCTCCATGCAATTCTAAGGAACTTTCATGTTGAGACCATCTTTCAAATCATCCATCTTCAAGCATTTTTCCTAAGATCTAAATTTGAAGGATAAAGGGTGAAGTTCTTGATATTCTTTTTTAATCTTATATTCAAAGTTCTAAACCATGTAATGAATCCGTGGTTATTTTAGTTAAGCTTTAGATATTAATATTACATGTTTTCTTTGTTTAAAGTTCTACTTGGTGGAGAACATCAACTTGAAAGGAGACATACAAGGAGCTTGGCAGTATCACTCAAGGTAAAAGGGAGATTTACCTCATCAACCATGTGTTGGTGGTGAGGAATGGATGTGTGTGTGATGAAAAATCCATAAGGATTTATTCACTTATTTGTTTAAGGCTTTCCATGTTTATGATTGTTTGGTGATTAATATGCTTATTGTTTTGATAAGTATGCATGATTTTATTGATTGATTATTATGTGAGATGTTATGATTTTGATTAATTTGTGATTAATTGCTTAATATGATTTTATCGTTTTCATAGTAAGCATGAACATGTGATGGTGGAAATATCATGAGGGATATGTTATATGATGAGAATTATGTGGAAAGGAAAACTGTTTTAGTTCCAAAGAACCTTGAAGCTTACGACTTTTTGCTTGATATGGAATAAAGCATTTCAAATTATTTTACTAATCATGAGTTTTAGATGAGTAGGTAATAAGTTAATGATTTAAGGATTTGCAAAGAAAGTGGACATGAAAATGAACAAAGATTTTATGATGAAGTTATTTGTGATTTTCGGCCAATATGCCAAGAATTAGTAGATTAGAACAAATAGTATTTTTTTAAAACATAATATTGAATGGATTAAATAGCAAAGGATTTAAATTAAGGGATTTTGAGATATAAAAGTAAGAAAAACTTATTTTTGGAATTAATTAAATTAGTGGATTTAGTTTATAAAAGAGAAATAAATTGGAGACTTGAAGTTCACTGACGTCTAGCTCACCTGTTGGGTTTTGAGGCGTGTTAGGAAATTTTGAGTTAGAAATTGTATTGATTTTTGGAAAGTCCAAAATGATGTTTGAAATATCGAGAAATATTTTACATATTTGAAAAATGATGAAAAATGATTTATGTGACTTAAAAATATGATTTTTAAGCTACGCGATTTCAAAAATGTTGAAAAATCGCTACATGATTTGGAAAACGTTTAAATGTTTTACATGAATGAGAAAATGTCAGAAAATGGTTATGTGATTTGAAAACGTAACAAAAGTATTATGCGATTGTGAAAATACGTTAAAAATGATACGCAATTGAAAATAAAGTAAAGTTACTGTAAGAACTGACGTACTAGACCTGGATGTATCGGTGATATTATGTAATTGTATGAATGATTATATAATATTCATTGATCTTATGATATTAGGCACTTGTATAAGCAGTTGTTCTAATCTCATTTGAGAACAGTCTAAAGATGAAATTGAGATATGCATTGAGGTATCATGCATTGAACAGAATATAGTCGATGACTATTATGGCTTTTTGTTTTCTAGTGCAACGCACCTAGATATAATAACCACGACACAATCGTCATTACACCGCAGTTACTAAATCCAGACGTGTCACAGTCTCAACAATAGTAATTTCAAAATTTAAGTTATTTCCATTACACATGAATAGAAAATAAGAGCTTCGAATGAAACATAATTAGTACCCAACTATTTTATACACAACTATTGAAATAAAAACATATTCCATACATATGTATGTTAGTCATCCTAAATACAAATCACTGTTAACACTAAATGAAATACTTATAGAGTCAAATAAAATACAGCGGGAGTTAAAACACAAAAGGGAAAAAGTAGTAATCCTTGGGAGAGGCACTACTAGCAGACAAAGCCGTAAATCCCATGTGTACGTGACGCTCGGTGTCCCAATCAATATGACAGGCATCAATGCCCCCACGAAGATGCAATTGCATGTATTCGAAGAAATCTCGTCAAATGCTAGATCGAGAATAATGAATCGTTCCAATCCAATCAATAAAGGTGCGCCCCCCCCCATCTTCTTCCTCACGATCTTTTATCAAATATATACATATAACAGAAGTACGAGAATATAAGAAAGAGGTTAGACATCCTACTTATATTACTTATTATGGCAGTAAAGAAACAAAACGGTGCAAAGCGCCCACATAACATTTCAGCACATATATTCATCAACAGTGACAATAAAATGAACAGTAAGAGCAGGACAACGATACATAGCAGCAAGAATCAACAATAACAGGTAACCATCAATAGCACCCCAAGCAGTGAACAGAGTCTCAGATAATGAACAATTAAAATATTTCAGATAATCATGGCATCAATATCATAATC
Organism: Ormosia emarginata; assembly: GCA_029884605.1. Lineage (NCBI taxonomy): Eukaryota > Viridiplantae > Streptophyta > Magnoliopsida > Fabales > Fabaceae > Ormosia > Ormosia emarginata. The sequence goes on from JAQQTP010000079.1 coordinate 8,376,498, forward strand.
GTAGAATCATCATATAAAATAATGTCATATGATATATGTAACACCCCAAACTTTCTATGTATTAAACAGTAATTTTAACCGTTAACAGAAATCTACTTTTTAGTGATTTCTGTGTGCTGTAAAACTATTTTGAATATTCTGTCTGCATATTTGACCATTTTGAGTAATTTGCTCCGTGTCAAGAAAATAATAATTTTCGGGCCGGAAAAATCTACGTAAATTAATTTTTACTGTTTAGTCTTAATTAATTTACGTAATCTGATTTGATATTTGTGAGTTTTGTAATTTTTGTGATTTTATGTGTGATTTTGGAATTTTTTACTGTTTCGGGCCCCACGAGGTGTATGTGGGCCCAAGTGGCATCATACGTGGGCCCAGGTGGGTCCCGCAAAATGAAAAATTTTTCTACGTATAGAAAAATTTGTATGCTTGTTTAGACGGAGACAGGATCTTACTAAACTGAATCCAGGAAACGCTTTTAGAAAATTTCTTTTTATGTATTTTGTCATCGTATTTAATTATCGACGATAAAAATACAAGTAATTATATTTTTGTGAGGTTATAATGGATAAAAATAAAATTCTATATTATTAAAATATTATTAAGATAACATTAGTGGTTTGAATATCCACTATTAATTTAATTACAGTTAGAAATTTAATCTTGATTTAATTAACGGTGGAGATTTGATCTTAAAAGTAAATAGGATCAATTATAACCGTTGGATTGAAATTAAATCAAGGGTAGGGATTTAATCTTCTAAATGGCTATGACCATTATCAACCCTTGGATGTAAAATTAATCAATGGTGGAGATGGATCATTAATGACCATTGGATTTGGAATTAGATCAATGGTGAAGAATTGGTCATAAAAAATGATTACAACCATTTTGGACCCTTGGATGAAAAGTTTGAAGGTGTAATCTTGACCATTCATTTTTGGAGACACATCTAAGGGATGGGGTTTAAAGAGAAAAGATCCAATGGTCCATAATAAGTCTTCTACCTAGAATACTTTTAATTAATATCTATTCTACCTATAATGCTTTAAATTAATACCTAAAATGACTAAAAACAAAAATGGTTATCAAATTGTCATATTTTGCATGCATGAAGAGGGGGGCACGGTTGAAGAAGCAAGGAAGGAAGGAGACCAAGATAGAATAGGCTTTTTAGGCCAAAGAAAAAGGATAGAAAAGGTTAAGGAAAATTGTCAAGTGTTAAGACAAATTACTATTGACCATTAATGTGTATGTTTTTCAAACTTCACTTTGCTATCCTAATCAAAGCATGCTACGGCAATGCCTCTTGGAAGACCAAGAAATATGCATTTCTATACTTCATTTATCATATCCTCACTTTTACACTTAAGTTACAAGAACCAACCAAAGAAAAATCTCCATCCTATCTCCCAAAACATAACCATTCGGCCAAGTCTCCAATTCTCTCTTCCATCACTTTTTAATTTCACACAACCTAGTTTCTTGAATCCTTTCATCATTCTAAGAACCTTTGTAGTTCACACCAAGTTCTAATTCTTCCATTTTGAAGGACTTTTACTAAGATCAAGTTCTAGAGCTTTTGTTGGTGAAGTGTAAGAAAACTTCATTTATTCTTTTCTTTTTCATGTTCTAAACCATGTTTGATCCATGGTTCTTCTTGTTCAGCTTGATATACTAATTTTCTTGTATTTGTTTCATGTTTAAGAACTTGTATTGGTGGAGATCTTGCTCCAAAGACAAAGCAACAAGCTCTTTGGTGGTTCTTCAGAGAGGTAAGAGGAGATCCATCTCACCAACCAAGCATGGTGGTGAGAGATGGTTTATATTTGATGGATGGTGAATCCATGTGAGGATTCATATCCATGGTCATGTAATAATTTATGTGTGTTATGTGCTTTAATTTATTTTTGCCTATGCTTGATATGATTTGCATGATTTACTTGTGTATGCATGCTTAGTATAATTTTTATTTGTTTATATGGTATGTTTAAAATATGCATGATGATATATGTTAAATATATTATGATGGATGTATGTTGAAATAAGCAAAATTTTGGCTCCAAACGCCATGGAGGAGGTCACGGTTTTGAGCTTCCAAGTTTAAGGTTTTTATTGAAATTTTTCAAGAACAATGAAGTTGATTTTTAGTCCTTGAACTAAAATAAATTTCAGCCAAGACACCAATTAAATTAGTGTTCACAAAAATGATATTTTCATAAATGATAAAATTGAATGATTTGAGAAGTAAAGAAATTAAACAAGAGGGTTTGTCTTATAAAAAGAGTGTATACGGTTTTTAAATAGTAGTTTCATGAATTTATTTTGTGTAGAAACAAAAATGAAGTTTACTTAAGTTAGAAGAAAAATATTTCATGGTTCCAATGACCATCTATAAGGTTTTGATAATTTAGAAAAAATGTTTTGATGCAATAAAATATAAGAATTTTCAAATAAGGATTTTGGAAAGGAATTTAAGTGTTGAACTTTAAATTATCTTAAGAAGAATTAATTTTTAGAAGTGATTTAGAATATATAAAAGCGTTTGTAACTTAAACGTAGAATTTGATTTAATGTTTAGAAGTGATTTAGAAATATAAAAGGAAACATTTGTAACTTAAAATTTCTAACGTAGAATTTAAGTATTGGGCTTTGGAAAATGTTAGGAAATTTAAATTTTGAAATAGTAATTAAATCAATTAAATATGATTTGGTAAGATTAAATCAATAAAAAGTGATTTTGAGAAAATATAGTACGGAAGGGATTTTTGATTGAGAATAGAAAGAGAATAATGTAAGAAATTATAAGAAATGTTCAAAATAATATTTTTAAAGTTAAGAAATATTTTGTGAAGGGTAAAAACGGTGAAAAATGATTTACGTAACTCAAAAACGTAATTTTTAAGTTACGCGATTTGAAAAACATTAAAATATTTCTACGCGATTTATAACGCGTTTAAATATTTTACACGATCAAAATGTTGTGGAAACATTGCTATGCGATTTAAAAATAAAAGATTATTTTTACGCAATTTAGAATACTGATGAAAATAGTTTTGCGATGTTTAAACGTAACAAAAAATGTTACAAATCATTCCGTACGTAAAAATGTAACGAAAATATTTTGCGAATAACACAGTAATGTGATTTAACTGTTAATTATACAGTAAATCATACATTTAAAAGTAGTATATGAATACTGTACAAGAAATTGAGAAGTTTGCCTGTAATTGGCATTAATCCATTTTACGAACGAAAAACAGTATCTGAATCTGGAATGAGAAATTATGTGATTTACCTTTGGTTGGTAATTGGTGCATTACACATGCATTGAAAATGGTCCAACGGACTGAATATGGTTAATTGCCTAGGATAAACGTACACCTCTTGAGTGGGTGCGATATGCGTAGTGTAGGTCATTGGTTGACCTTGGGGGCATCGGGGTGCGGGTTGCTCACAATGGGCAGTTGGTAGCTCTTTTGCACCGTGAGTTAGACCGATGCAACACACCGATGATCCGGACCGAGACACTATTCTTAATCGAGATCTGACAAAGACTGTCGTGTATGTGCTAGATGTGCAAGATATAATTATAGCACTTGGTCTGAGGCACGAGATACCGGCAGATCTTTTCGATCAATTTCTCCGACTTGAGTATTAGCTCCATGGAGTAGGACATTGAGTCTATGTTCACATGCATGAATTTAACATATACATATGTGGTAGCATTACTGTAATTAATTGTGGTTTGAACAGTGATGATGGCATAATGGTAATTATTTTTACATTATGATGATGCCATAATTGTGATCATGATATGATATTTTTGCATAATATCTTTGTCTGTATTATCTCTGTGCTATCATGTTGGTATTAGTGTAGGTGATCTCACCTCTTTGTATGTATATCTGTTTATTGTATTTATATTGGGTGAAGACGTTGAGAAAGATACGGTACTAGAAGGAGAAGAGGAATTACTTCTCACATCAGGAACCGCAGAGTTCTGACAACATGTCATCAGGAGCTAGTTTCTTTGGATATGTACGTTTACAGTTTCATGGAGGAGCTAGAGAGTGGAGGACAAGTCCAGATGAGCGAGGACTTATTTATGAGGGGTACTTGACCGTTAGTATTAGTAGGTCTGTATCGTGGGGATCCGTTTTTCCGTGTGACGATCTTTGTTCATGTTGAATTTCCGTTGCATATCGGCGACATTGGGACACTAGAAATTATGTCCCAACGGAAATCAAGCATAGTGTCGTCGGCCCAGGACACCTTCCGTAGGGCTAATCGTCACAATGGATTCCTACCGCCGAGGAACCCGAGAAGGACCCGTCTCGAGGGGTCTCTCGCTTAGTTAAGCTTGGGCGAGTGTGAACTCGATATAAGTTATGTCTCGTAATTATTTAAGTGTGTTTATTGTTTCAATAAATGGTTTGTAATAAATAAACCTGACAGCATGTGTGAAATATGTATATGATGTAATTTATGTGTGAGATTGTTGTATCATAGTTTTATTTTCCGCTAAGTTTATTTTATTGTTATTGTTAAAAAAAAAATTTACAACTCATATTTTTATCACAATATCACACTTTATGACTATTGAGGGTATTTCGGTAATTAAAGTAACATAAATGTGACATCCTACGGTGGGTGTTACATTAGTTGGTATCAGAGCCCAAGTTAGAGTCTTTTGGGGTTGTGGTTAGGTCTGTCTTGTTTGTGTTGTGTGATTCTCTGTTATTGTTTTCTGAAAAGAAACAATATTGTTTGAAGATTGACCTTGCTTTCCTTGTATTATTCAGTTTGAGTAGAAAAAGTAATGACTGGACGAGGACGTGGACGTGGAAATACTAGCACAGATATGGAACTGAATGGGAATGATAATGTGAACATGGCTGCACCTGTAGCAGCCTATGCAAAGAATGGCGGAAGTGGTTGCACAACAAAATCAACGGGCTAATGAAAATGTGCACGCTTTATCGGAGTTTCGAAGGAATAATCCACCGAAATTTCATGGAGAGTTTGATCCAGGAGAAAGCTGAACTTTGGATCCAAGAACTTGAAAAGATATTTGATGGTATGGGATGTCTTTCGATGAACGGAAGCTTACGTTGGCAACATTTATGCTGGTAGGAGATGGTGAACGTTGGTGGGCAGGAGCTAGAAGACTGTTGGAAGTTGAAGGTAGGATGGTGACATGGCAACTTTTCAAGCAAAGATTTCTGGAGAAATATTTTCCAGCAAGTGTGAGACATATGAAGGAGATGGAGTTTCTGGGTTTACGTCAAGGATTGATGTCCGTCAGTGAGTATGCGGCAAAATTTGAAAGTCTGTCTCAAGTTTTCAAGATATTTGCAGATGAACCCAGATGAGGGTTGGAAATGTAGGAAATTTGAAGAAGGATTAAAGTGGATATTAAGAGAGCTGTAACGATGTTGGAGATTAATCAATTTCCAACTTTGATTGAAAAATGTCGTAAAGTTGAAGAGATTGATCATCAACGTGCGACAAGAAACAAGAATTTTGGACCTGCAAGGTTCCAAAAAGGGAAGAATAATCAAGCAAGTCGCTCTCAACAAAAGCCGTTTGTGAAACCGGCAGGATCGTATGTGAAACCGGCAGGAGGTCAGACCAAGAAGCAATTTGTGGGAGGAAGTTCTAGCAACAATAAAGCAAGTCAAGCTGGGACTCCTATTCGATGTTTCAAATGTGGGAAGGATCATCTCACGAAGGATTGTCCACATAAGGAAGTTGTTTGTTTTAAGTGTGGACACCTTGGACATTTCTCCAAAGACTGTGATCAGATAAAGAAGGAATCCTTTATGGGAAACGTCCGTACTGCAAGGCCACAAGCGGGTGGTCGTGTCTATACAATGAGCGGGGAGGAAGCCGCTAAATCTGGAGACTTGATAATGAAGGAGTGTGCAATTGAAGGTAATCCTTTAACTGTACTCTATAATTCGGGAGCAACACATTCTTTCATTGCATGTGATTATGTTGAACGTTTGGGTTTGACTGTGACTGAATTGCCATATGATCTGAGTGTTGCTACTCCTATTGATAAGCCTGTAGTTACATCAACAGTATGCTTGAATTGTCCTGTCTGTGTTAGGGATAGAATCTGTTATGTGGATTTGATCTGTTTGCCTCTTTCCAAGATTAATGTAATCTTGGGAATGGATTGGTTGTCTTCTAACCATATCCTAATTGATTGTTCGAATAAAACATTAGTATTTCCTGAGGCTAAGGATTCTAGATTCCTAACGGCTACTCAAGTGGAAGCTTGTCTGAAAGAAGGAGATCGTGGGTATTTATTATTATCTGTTTTGAAAAAGCAAAGTGAAGGTGTTTTAAAGGATATTTCCGTGGTCAACGAATTTCCTGAAGTGTTTCCTGAAGATATACCAGGACTACCACCAGAAAGAGAAATCGAATTTGCCATCGATCTTGTACCTGGAGCTGGACCGATATCTATAGCGCCCTATCGGATGTCGCCGATAGAACTAGCCGAACTGAAGAAACAGCTGGAGGATTTATTAGAAAAATAATTTGTGAGACCAAGTGTGTCACCTTGGGGAGCTCCGGTTTTATTGGTTAAGAAGAAGGACGGGACTTCACGTCTATGTGTAGATTATCGGCAATTGAACAAAATTACGATTAAGAATAAATATCCACTTCCAAGGATAGATGATCTAATGGATCAGTTGCGAGGAGCCGCGATATTTTCTAAGATTGATCTACGTTCTGGGTATCACCAGATACGTGTGAAAGCGGAAGATATTCCCAAGACTGCATTTCGGACGCGCTATGGGCATTACGAATATCTTGTAATGCCATTCGGTGTAACAAATGCACCAGCCATATTCATGGACTTCATGAATAGAATTTTTTGTTCATACTTGGATAAATTTGTTGTTGTCTTTATTGATGACATCTTGATCTATTCTAGAAATCAGGAGGAACATCTTTGAACATCTCAGGGTGGTTCTTCAGATTTTGAAGGAGAATAAGTTGTATGCCAAGTTATTCAAATGTGAGTTTTGGTTGAATGAAGTTCAATTTTTGGGACATGTGATGTCAAAAGAAGGAATTAAAGTTGATGCTTCCAAGGTGGAGACAGTTTTGGAGTGGGAAAGACCAAAGACTGTAACAGAAATCCGTAGTTTTGTCGGATTAGCTGGTTACTATAGACGGTTCATTGAGGGGTTTTCGAAGATTGTAGGACCTCTTACCCAACTTACACGAAAGAATCAACCGTTCGTGTGGACTGATGCATGCGAAGAAAGTTTTCAAGAGTTGAAAAGACGATTGACTACTTCACCGGTATTGATTCTACCTGATCCAAACGAACCTTTCGAAGTATATTGTGATGCTTCGTACCAAGGATTGGGTTGTGTACTTATGCAGAATCGTAAAGTGGTGGCTTATGCTTCAAGGCAGTTGAAAAATCATGAGAGGAATTATCCAACTCATGACTTGGAGTTGGCAGCTGTGGTGTTTGCGTTGAAAGTGTGGAGACATTTTCTCTATGGAGCTACGTTCACTGTTTTTAGTGATCATAAAAGTTTAAAATATCTGTTTGATCAGAAAGAGTTAAACATGAGGCAAAGGCGTTGGTTAGAATTTCTGAAAGATTATGACTTTCAATTGCAGTATCATCCCGGAAAAGCGAATATCGTAGCGGATGCGTTGAGTAGAAAAATACTTAGTACTTCTATTATGATGATCAAAGAGAAGGAGTTGATAGAAGAATTTCGGGATATACGATTATCTGTGAAATTGACGCCGGGCAAGATGCGTTTAAATATGATCACCATTTCAAATGATTTGATGGATAGAATTCGTGAAGGACAAAACAGTGATTAGTATTTGCAAGAAGCAAAGAGCCAATGAGCAGTGTTAGAATTTAGCGAAGGTGCTAAGGGAATTCTGAAGTTTCAAGGAAGAGTTTGTGTACCTAATGACCCAGATCTTAGGAGATTGATTTTGGACGAGGCTCACAAGAGTAAGTTGAGTATGCATCCAGGAGCCACAAAGATGTACCAGGATTTAAAACAATTATATTGGTGGCAAGGAATGAAGAAAGATGTTGCAGAGTATGTATCATCCTGTTTAGTTTGTCAGAAGGCTAAGGTGGCACATCAAAGACCTTCGGGAATGTTGCAACCTTTGCCTATTCCTGAATAGAAATGGGATGACATAGCAATGGATTTTGTGACGGGACTACCAAAGACTCGGAAGGGTTATGATGCCATTTGGGTAATTGTTGATCGGCTTACAAAGTCAGCGCACTTTTTGCCGATTAATATTAAGTACTCAATGGAAAAGTTGGCTCAAGTGTACATCAGTGAAATTGTTAGACTTCATGGTGTACCATCCAATATTATTTTGGATCGAGATCCAAGGTTTACATCGAGATTTTGGACTAGTTTGCAAGAAGCAATGGGAACAAAACTACGTTTAAGTTCTGCTTACCATCTACAAACAGATGGTCAATCAGAAAGAACAATTCAATCTCTCGAAGATTTATTGAGAGCTTGTGTATTGGAGCAAACTGGAGGTTGGGATGAATTCTTACCATTGATAGAATTCACATATAACAACAGTTTCCATTCAAGTATAGGGATGACACCTTATGAGGCATTATATGGGAGACGATGTAGAACACCGCTTGTGTTGGTATCAAGACTGAAAGTGTTATGTTAGGACCGAAATTGTCCAACAGAGACAACCGAGAAAGTGAAGATGATACAAGACAAAATGAGAATGAGTCAAACTCAGAAAAGAGTTACTTGATAAAAGGAGAAAATCTCTTGAGTTTGAAGAAGGTGACCATGTATTTTTGCGAGTGACGCCTATGACGGGTGTTGGACGAGTGCTTAAGTCCAAGAAGCTCACTCCAAAGTTTATCGGACCATATCGATTTTACGTCGGGTAGGTCCGGTGGCATATCGATTGCGTTACCACCTTTTCTCACAAATCTTCATAATGTATTTCACGTATCACAACTACGGAAATATATTTTTGATCCTACTCATGTTATCAAGCCAGACACAGTACAGCTGAAAGAAAATTTAACCTATGAAACGTTTCCAGTCAAGATTGAGGATCGAAAGACAAAGCAACTTCGAGGTAAGGAAATTTCATTAGTTAAAATTATTTGGGATGATGTAAGCGGGGAAGCTACATGGGAACTAGAAGAAAAGATAAAAGAACAGTATCCCTATTTATTCTGAGGATGTGAAATCAAGTTCATCAAGTTTCGAGGACGAAACTTTTGTAGAGGGGGAGAGTTGTAACACCCCAAACTTTCTATGTATTAAACAGTAATTTTGACCGTTAACAGAAATCTACTTTTTAGTGATTTCTGTGTGCTGTAAAACTATTTTGAATATTCTGTCTGCATATTTGATCGTTTTGAGTAATTTGCTCCGTGTCAAGAAAATAATAATTTTCGGGCCGAAAAAATCTACGTAAATTAATTTTTACTGTTTAGTCTTAATTAATTTACGTAATCTGATTTGATATTTGTGAGTTTTGTAATTTTTGTGATTTTATGTGTGATTTTGGGATTTTTTACTGTTTGTGGGCCCCACGAGGTGTATGTGGGCCCTGTGTGGCTATACGTGGGCCTGTGGGTCCCATAAAATGAAAAAATTTTCTACGTATAGAAAAATTTGTCTTGTTTAGACGGAGACAGGATCTTACTAAACCCGAATCCAGGAAACAGATTTTAGAAAATTTCTTTTTATTGTATTTTGTCGTATTTAATTATCGACGATAAAAATACAAGAATTATATTTTTGTGAGGTTATAATGGATAAAAATAAAATTCTATATTATTAAAATATTATTAAGATAACATTAGTGGTTTGAATATCCACTATTAATTTAATTACGTTAGAAATTTAATCTTGATTTAATTAACGGTGGAGATTTGATCTTAAAAGTAAATAGGATCAATTATAACCGTTGGATTGAAATTAAATCAAGGGTAGGGATTTAATCTTCTAAATGGCTATGACCATTATCAACCCTTGGATGTAAAATTAATCAATGGTGGAGATGGATCATTAATGACCATTGGATTTGGAATTAGATCAATGGTGAAGAATTGGTCATCAAAAATGATTACAACCATTTTGGACCCTTGGATGAAAAGTTTGAAGGTGTAATCTTGACCATTCATTTTTGGAGACACATCTAAGAGATGGGGTTTAAAGAGAAAAGATCCATGGTCCATAATAAGTCTTCTACCTGAATACTTTTAATTAATATCTATTCTACCTATAACGCTTTAAATTAATACCTAAAATGACTAAAAACAAAAATGGTTATCAAATTGTCATATTTTGCATGCATGAAGAGGGGGAGCACGGTTGAAGAAGCAAGCAAGGAAGGAGACCAAGATAGAATAGGCTTTTTAGGCAAAGAAAAAGGATAGAAAAGGTTAAGGAAAAATCAAGTGTTAAGACAAATTACTATTGACCATTAATGTGTATGTTTTTCAAACTTCACTTTGCTATCCTAATCAAAGCATGCTACGGCAATGCCTCTTGGAAGACCAAGAAATATGCATTTCTATACTTCATTTATCATATCCTCACTTTTACACTTAAGTTACAAGAACCAACCAAAGAAAAATCTCCATCCTATCTCCCAAAACATAACCATTCGGCCAACTCTCCAATTCTCTCTTCCATCACTTTTTAATTTCACACAACCTAGTTTCTTGAATCCTTTCATCATTCTAAGAACCTTTGTAGTTCACACCAAGTTCTAATTCTTCCATTTTGAAGGACTTTTACCAAGATCAAGTTCTAGAGCTTTTGTTGGTGAAGTGTAAGAAAACTTCATTTATTCTTTTCTTTTTCATGTTCTAAACCATGTTTGATCCATGGTTCTTCTTGTTCAAGCTTGATATACTAATTTTCTTGTATTTGTTTCATGTTTAAGAACTTGTATTGGTGGAGATCTTGCTCCAAAGACAAAGCAACAAGCACTTTGGTGGTTCTTCAAGAGGTAAGAGGGAGATCCATCTCACCAACTAAGCATGGTGGTGAGAGATGGTTTATATTTGATGGATGGTGAATCCATGTGAGGATTCATATCCATGGTCATGTAATAATTTATGTGTGTTATGTGCTTTAATTTATTTTTGCCTATGCTTGATATGATTTGCATGATTTACTTGTGTATGCATGCTTAGTATAATTTTTATTTGTTTATATGGTATGTTTAAAATATGCATGATGATATATGTTGAATATATTATGATGGATGTATGTTGAAATAAGCAAAATTTTGGCTCCAAAGGCCATGGAGGAGGTCACGGTTTTGAGCTTCCAAGTTTAAGGTTTTTATTGAAATTTTTCAACAATGAAGTTGATTTTTAGTCCTTGAACTAAAATAAATTTCAGCCAAGACACCAATTAAATTAGTGTTCACAAAAATGATATTTTCATAAATGATAAAATTGAATGATTTGAGAAGTAAAGAAATTAAACAAGAGGGTTTGTCTTATAAAAAGAGTGTATACGGTTTTTAAATAGTAGTTTCATGAATTTATTTTGTGTAGAAACAAAAATGAAGTTTACTTAAGTTAGAAGAAAAATATTTCATGGTTCCAATGACCATCTATAAGGTTTTGATAATTTAGAAAAAATGTTTTGATGCATGCAATAAAATATAAGAATTTTCAAATAAGGATTTTGGAAAGGAATTTAAGTGTTGAAGTTTAAATTATCTTAAGAAGAATTAATTTTTAGAAGTGATTTAGAAATATAAAAGAAAACGTTTGTAACTTAAACGTAGAATTTGATTTAATGTTTAGAAGTGATTTAGAAATATAAAAGGAAACGTTTGTAACTTAAAATTTCTAACGTAGAATTTAAGTATTGGGCTTTGGAAAATGTTAGGAAATCTAAATTTTGAAATAGTAATTAAATCAATTAAATATGATTTAGTAAGATTAAATCAATAAAAAGTGATTTTGAGAAAATATAGTACGGAAGGGATTTTTGATTGAGAATAGAAAGAGAATAATGTAAGAAATTATAAGAAATGTTCAAAATAATATTTTTAAAGTTAAGAAATATTTTGTGAAGGGTAAAAACGGTGAAAAACGATTTACGTAACTCAAAAACGTAATTTTTAAGTTACGCGATTTGAAAAACATTAAAATATTTTTACGCGATTTATAACGCGTTTAAATATTTTACACGATCAAAATGTTGTGGAAACATTGCTATGCGATTTAAAAATAAAAGATTATTTTTACGCAATTTAGAATACATAGTAGAAAATAGTTTTGCGATTTTTAAACGTAATGCAGAAAATGTTACAAATCATTACTGTACGTAAAAATGTAACGAAAATATTTTGCGAATAACACAGTAATGTGATTTAACTGTTAATTATACAGTAAATCATACAGTTAAAAGTAGTATATGAATACTGTACAAGAAATTGAGAAGTTTGCCTGTAATTGGCATTAATCCATTTTACGAACGAAAAACAAGATTCGAATCTGGAATGAGAAATTATGTGATTTACCTTTGGTTGGTAATTGGTGCATTACACATGCATTGAAAATGGTCCAACGGATGAATATGGCTAATTGCCTAGGGAAACGTACACCTCTTGAGTGGGTGCGATATACGTAGTGTAGGTCACCGTTGACCTTGGGGGCATCGGGGTGCGGGTTGCTCGCAATGGGCGTTGGTAGCTCTTTCGCACCGTGAGTTAGACCGATGCAACACACCGATGATCAGGACCGAGACACTATTCTTAATCGAGATCGACAAAGACCGTCGTGTATGTGCTAGATGTGCAATATATAATTATAGCACTTGGTCCGAGGCACGAGATACGGCAGATCTTTTCGATCAATTTCTCCGACTTGAGTATTAGCTCCATGGAGTAGGACATTGAGTCTATGTTCACATGCATGAATTTAACATATACATATGTGGTAGCATTACCGTAATTAATTGTGGTTTGAACAAATTGATGATGGCATGATGGTAATTATTTTTACACTATGATGATGCCATAATTGTGATCATGATATGATATTTTTGCATAATATCTTGTGTCCGTATTATCTCGTGCTATCATGCTTTGGTATTGGTGTAGGTGAGCTCACCTCTTTGTATGTATATCGTTTATTGTATTTATATTGGGTGAAGACGTTGAGAAAGATACGGTACTAGAAGGAGAAGAGGAATTACTTCTCACATCAGAACCGCAGCGAGTGAGTTCGACAACATGTCATCGGAGCTAGTTTCTTCGGATATGTACGTTTACTGATTTCATGGAGGAGCTAGAGAGTGGAGGACAAGTCCAGATGAGCGAGGACTTATTTATGAGGGGTACCGACCGTTAGTATTAGTAGGTGTATCGTGGGGATCCGTTTTTACGTGTGACGATCTTTGTTCATATTGAATTTCATTTGCATATCAAAGCGACATTGGGACACTAGAAATTATGTCCCAACGGAAATCAAAGCATAGTGTCGTCGGCCGGACACCGTCCGTAGGGCTAATCGTCACAATGGATTCCTACCGCCGAGGAACCTAAGGAGGACCCGTCTCGAGGGTCTTTCGCTTAGTTAAGCTTGGGCGAGTGTGAACTCTGATATAAGTTATGTCTGTAATTATTTAAGTGTGTTTATTGTTTCAATAAATGGTTTGTAATAAATAAACCTGACAGCATGTGTGAAGTATGTATATGATGTAATTTATGTGTGAGATTGTTGTATCATAGTTTTATTTTCCACTAAGTTTATTTTATTGTTATTGTTAAAAAAAAATTTACAACTCATATTTTTATCACAATATCACACTTTATGACTATTGAGGGTATTTGGGTAATTAAAGTAACATAAATGTGACATCCTACGGTGGGTGTTACAATATGTAGACTCACAATGCCGACTATCAATGGCTACTCACAATACTGACTCACAATGCATGTGCACTTGGTACCAATATTTTCTATTCCATTTCAAAGATGAACGTTCCGGAAGATCTGTCCCCCTTGATGACAGTTTATGCCGAACCACGAAGAGAATAGTGCTTGTCAGGCGCGTGATGCGTTGCAACGGTTTATCATGGCCAGGGGTATAATAAAGTGATAACATCATCACGAAATGAACCACCGCGCCTCACGGTCCTCAATCAGATCCTACCACGGGATCACACTATCCAATTCTCGCTCATTTACCATAAAAAGATTAGTGATTGTCAGGCGCGTAATGCATGCAATCGGTATACACCATGCCTTACGGTCCTCAATCAGATCCATCACAGATCACACTATTCAATTCTCAATAATTCACTGCGTAAAGAATGATGATTTATCGGGCCCGTAATACGTGCAATCGGTATACACCGAGCCCTACGCCCCCCATAGATCCATCATTGACCACATTATTCGGTTCGCATTCATAGGCCCATACAGCCTTTTAACAGTCATCAACTGAGCAATTTGTTCAATGCATACTGATTCAATGCATAATTATAGGCTCATCCAGCCTTTTAACAGTCATAGACTGAGCAAATTGTTCAATGCGTTAACTCAATTCATAATCATAGGCTCATCCAGCCTTTTAACAGTCATCGACTGAGCAAATGTCTAATGCATGTTGACTCCATGCACAACCATGTATATTCAACCATAATAACATATATCTCATACATGCTGCAATTTGGCTAACTTAAGCATCAACATAATTTTAGTCCCAAACACGGACCCACAATAATATAGTATTAATTCCTCAATGTCATTATCAATACATATACATGTCCATTGTTCCACACATACCACAATTTCCATATTATGGATCCAAAAATTTCATTTTTCAAAATCATTTCTCCATTATTGGTTTGGATATATAATCCTATCACATTCAAGTGAAATAAAATCCTTGAATCTAGGGTTTAAGATTTATGTTTGATTTAAAAGAGATAAGGAACCATATTTTCATCATTTTCAGCTCAAAATCTTATTTTAGGATCCTAGTAATCGATTACATGCCTCTGGTAATCGATTACCAGCTCGACAGAACCTCTATAATCGATTATAGGCTGAATGTAATCGATTACATAGCTTCCCAGAAACACGATTCGTAACTCCAGGGACCTGGTAATCGATTACCAGTTGAACAAAACCTCCGTAATCGATTACAGATAGAATGTAATCGATTACGTGATTCCTAGAAACATGATTTTGTAACTCCAGAGGCTTGGTAATCGATTACAGATGTTGTGGAATCGATTACCACGCATAAACTTGCAGACAATGGTCTTTAAGCCTTCTAAACTCAAACCAAATCAATCCATAACATTCTCAACATCAAATTAACTCAAACATACATCCAAAATCACATAAAGGTAGCCAATAACTCATACAAATTCAACCAAATACACCATTGTAAAAGAGGAAGAAAAACAACATAACAAAGAGAGAAATCCATACATGGATTCATCAATCAACAACAACCCACACAAGACATTTTCTTACTACCAAGATTGGTTGAAGAGGATCATCTCCCTCTTACCTATTTGAACACAACACAATGGTGCTACTCCTTTTTGCTCTTGATTTTCGTTTTCCTCCATCAAGCAAACACTAATATGAGTGACTTCCACAATCTCCACTCAAATCATGGAAAGATGAATTCTTGATCACAAAGGTGACCAAGAAAATTGAAAATGAGAAGAAAATGGAAGAAAGGTGAAGACTTTACCTCAAAGCATCAAGCTTTAGCTTTAATGGTGAAAAATTGAAGAAGAAGAAGAACCAAGGGATGAACACCAATGAGAATGGCCTTGGAATGGTGGAAGGATACAAGGAATGTGATTTGTTTAGCAAACAATGGAGATGGTCTCCAATGTGTGTGTCTGCACCGTGGAGAAGGAAGAAGAAGAGAGGAAATGTTAGGTGTTTTTGTGTGTTGAAATATGAGAGTGAAGTGATAAAAGTGAGAATGTGAAAAGGGGATATTTGGCTCCCAAAATGGCCTCTGCCGTAGGAGTATGGGGAGGGAAGAGAGAGAAATGAAATAGTGGAGAAATTTCTTGGAAGCTTCCCTTTTTTACAAGCTTGGATTAAATTAATCTTCCTTTTGAAAATAAAGCTAATGGATTTGACACAAAGTAGATTTTGGATAATGTGATAAGGATTTTTAATACATGTTATTACTTAGTAGACAATTGTTACAGTTGACCGAAGTCAGTATTAATTTATCTGACAGATAAAATTTACACAGCGATTATTATTTTATCTGTTAAAATTTCTCAAAAAATGTGAAACCTCGCAAACCGTGCCTAGCCTCGAGTTTAGTAAGATCCCCCCGCGACATTTCCATAGCTCAAGGTTCTCGAAAAAAATATATCATTTTCCCGGCTCCGCTCAGTGTGCACGCAAAATGAAAAATAATATTAAAATATTTCGCGTTCTCAGAAAAATCTAGAAAAATTCCCAAAAATCACAATTATTATTAACGATTATTCATCCTAAAATTATAAATTTTCGGGATGTTACAACATTCCCCTTCAAATAGAAATTTCGTCCTCGAAATTTTCATTCCTTAGAATAAATATAGATGCTATTTCTCGATCTTATCTTCTAACTTCTACGTCGCACCTCTCTGATACCAGGGATGAAACACCCTAATTAGTGTAATCTCCTTGCCTCAGTGTTGCTTTGCGCTCCAAACCTTGACCTTTACAAGAAGCATTCCATAAATCAAATTCTATTTTAATTGTACTGTGTCCAGTTCGATGACATGGCCAGATCGGGGAGATACTTTCGCAATCACGACGTATGAAAGGCATTGTGGAGATTTAGAAAGAAAGGATGACAAAATTAGTTGATTGGCTACCGGACCAATCCGAAGAAGAATTTGATATGGTCCGAAGAATTTGGAAGCGAGTTGGTTGGTAACTCAGACAAGATGACGCGCGTTAAGCAACATCTCTCTTCGTCCCTTTTTATCAATACTTTCATTTTTTTTTATCTTGATATATCTTGGTCACTCCAATGTGTAAACTCGATTTACTCTTGTGAGTTTCATTGAAAATAACTCCTTAAGTTCTGAATCATCTGGTATACAACCCTTACTCGAGAACATCAGGATTCCGTCGAGTTCCTTCTTCACATTCGGACACCCTGGCTTGTCTTAATAGCTCATTCTTGTCTTGTAGAAACTAGTCACTGTTCTTCTTCTCTTGAATCTTTCCCAACAGATCATTCGAAATAGTGACTATATCTAGACATACCTCATCTAGTGTCATTTCTAATGACAACCACCTGTCCTCGAATTACACTATTAATTCCTTCTTCTTGACCATCATAATGAAGGTATTAGGGAGTTTTCGATTCAATGCGTCCGCCATGACGTTTACTTTTTCAAGATGACACTAAAGTTAGAAATCATGCTCTTTCAAAATTCCTAGTCACCTCCTCTGTCTCATGTCCGGTTCCTTTTTGTCGAACAGATACTTCAGCCTCTTGCGATTGCTATAGGCATTGAATGTTATCCCATACAGAAAGTGTCTCTTTATTGTCAGAGCAAATACAACTGCGGCTAACTCCAAGTCATGTGTTGGGTAATTCTCAATGCACCCTCAACTACCTCGAGGCATAAGTCACAACTTCCTAACTTTGATTATGAAGCCTCACAAAACACTTCAATTGTCTCATTGGAATCGGGTAGGACCAAAACTGGCGAGTCTCCAAATGTTTCTGCAATCCTAGGAAAACTTTCTTCACGTGTGTTATGCCATAAGAGTTTTGATTCTCTTCTTGTAAGCTGAGTAAGATGTCCTACTATCTTGGAGGATCCATCGATACTCTTTCGATAACAACCAACTAATCCCACTAGCTATGAATCTCCTTTACGGCCTCCGGTCTTTCCTTTTGTAGAACTGCTTCAATCCTGTGTGAATCCACAACAATTCCTCCATTTGAGATTTCATAATCCAAAACTGAACCTCCTCAAATGAGAATTCGTACTCTGATACCTTGGCATTCACTTCTTCTCTTTCAATGTCTGGAAAATTATACCGAGGTATCCAACGTGTCTCTCCATATGTTCGAGAATAGATCAGAATGTCATCATCGATGACAACGACAATTTTGTTCTAGGTAAGGATGGAAGATCCAATTCATGTTATCCATGAAAACGACAGGAGCATCTGTTACTCCAACGGCATTACGAGATATCCATAATGTCCATAGAGCATTCGAATTACTATTTTGGAGAACGTCCTCAAATTCCCACGAATTTAATGACAACCAAAACGTACATCTATCTTGGAGAGAACAACGACTCCCTTCTAACTTTACCTCAAAGCATCAAGCTTTATCTTTAATGGTGGAAAATTGAAGAAGAAGAAGAAGAAGAACCAAGGGATGAACACCAATGAGAATGGCCTTGGAATGGTGGAAGGATACAAGGAATGTGATTTGTTTAGCAAACAATGGAGATGGTCTCCAATGTGTGTGTCTGCACCGTGGAGAAGGAAGAAGAAGAGAGGAAATGTTAGGTGTTTTTTGTGTTGAAATATGAGAGTGAAGTGATAAAAGTGAAAATGTGAAAAGGGGATATTTGGCTCCCAAAATGGCCTCTCAGTAGGAGTGTGGGGAGGGAAGAGAGAGAAATGAAATAGTGGGAAAATTTCTTGGAAGCTTCCCTTTTTTACAAGCTTAGATTAAATTAATCTTCCTTTTGAAAATAAAGCTAATGCATCTGACACAAAGTAGATTTTGGATAATGTGATAAGGATTTTTAATACATGTTATTACTTAGTAGACAATTGTTACAGTTGACCGAAGTCAGTATTAATTTATGTGATAGATAAAATTTACACAGCGATTATTATTTTATCTATTAAAATTTCTCAAAAAATGTGAAACCTCGCAAACCGCGTCTAGTCTCGGGTTTAGTAACGTCCCCCGTCGACATTTCCATAGCTCAAGGTTCTCGAAAAAAATATATCATTTTCCCGGCTCCGCTCAGTGTGCACGCAAAATGAAATATAATATTAAAATATTTCGCGTTCTCAGAAAAATCTAGAAAAATTCCCAAAAATCACAATTATTATTAAACGATTATTCATCCTAAAATTATAAATTTTCGGGATGTTACAACATTCCCCTTCAAATAGAAATTTCATCCTCGAAATTTTCATTCCTTAGAATAAATATAGATGCTATTTCTCGATCTTATCTTCTAACTTCTACGTCGCACCTCTCTGATACCAGGCATGAAACACCCTAATTAGGGTAATCTCCTTGCCTCAGTGTTGCTTTGCGCTCCAAACCTTGACCTTTACAAGAAGCATTCCATAGATCAAATTCTATTTTAATTGTATTGTGTCCAGTTCGATGACATGGCCAGATCGGGGAGATACTTTCGCAATCACGACGTATGAAAGGCATTATGGAGATTTAGAAAGAAAGGATGACAAAATTAGTTCATTGGCTACCGGACCAATCCGAAGAAGAATTTGATATGGTCCGAAGAATTTGGAAGCGAGTTGGTTGGTAACTCAGACAAGATGACGCGTTAAGCAACATCTCTCTTCATCCCTTTCTATCAATACTTTTTTTTTTTTTATCTTGATATATCTTGGTCACTCCAAGGTGTAAACTCGATTTACTCTTGTGAGTTTCATTGAAAATAACTCCTTAAGTTCTGAATCATCTGGTATACAACCCTTACTCGAGAACATCAGGATTCGTCGAGTTCCTTCCTCACATTCGGACACCCTGGCTTGTCTTAATAGCTCATTCTTGTCTTGTAGAAACTAGTCACTGTTCTTCTTCTCTTGAATCTTTCCCAACAGATCATTCGAAATAGTGACTATATCTAGACATACCTCATCTAGTGTCATTTCTAATGACAACCACCTGTCCTCGAATTACACTATTAATTCCTTCTTCTTGACCATCATAATGAAGGTATTAGGGAGTTTTCGATTTAATGCGTCCGCCATGACGTTTACTTTTTCAAGATGACACTAAAGTTAGAAATCATGCTCTTTCAAAATTCCTAGTCACCTCCTCTGTCTCATGTCCAGGTTCCTTTTGTCGAACAGATACTTCAGCCTCTTGCGATTGCTATAGGCATTGAATGTTATCCCATACAGAAAGTGTCTCTTTATTGTCAGAGCAAATACAACTGCGGCTAACTCCAAGTCATGTGTTGGGTAATTCTCAATGCACCCTCAACTACCTCGAGGCATAAGTCACAACTTCCTAACTTTGATTATGAAGCCTCACAAAACACTTCAATTGTCTCATTGGAATCGGGTAGGACCAAAACTGGCGAGTCTCCAAATGTTTCTGCAATCCTAGGAAAACTTTCTTCACGTGTGTTATGCCATAAGAGTTTTGATTCTCTTCTTGTAAGCTTAGTAAGATGTCCTACTATCTTGGAGGATCCATCGATACTCTTTCGATAACAACCAACTAATCCCACTAGCTATGAATCTCCTTTACGGCCTCCGGTCTTTCCTTTTGAAGAACTGCTTCAATCCTGTGTGAATCCACAACAATTCCTCCATTTGAGATTTCATAATCCAAAACTGAACCTCCTCAAATGAGAATTCGTACTCTGATACCTTGGCATTCACTTCTTCTCTTTCAATGTCTGGAAAATTATACCGAGGTATCCAACGTGTCTCTCCATATGTTCGAGAATAGATCAGAATGTCATCATCGATGACAACGACAATTCTGTTCTAGGTAAGGATGGAAGATCCAATTCATGTTATCCATGAAAACGACAGGAGCATCTGTTACTCCAACGGCATTACGAGATATCCAGAATGTCCATAGAGCATTCGAATTACTATTTTGGAGAACGTCCTCAAATTCCCACGAATTTAATGACAACCAAAACGTACATCTATCTTGGAGAGAACAACGACTCCCTTCTAACTTTACCTCAAAGCATCAAGCTTTATCTTTAATGTTGGAAAATTGAAGAAGAAGAAGAAGAACCAAGGGATGAACACCAATGAGAATGGCCTTGGAATGGTGGAAGGATACAAGGAATGTGATTTGTTTAGCAAACAATGGAGATGGTCTCCAATGTGTGTGTCTGCACCGTGGAGAAGGAAGAAGAAGAGAGGAAATGTTAGGTGTTTTTTGTGTTGAAATATGAGAGTGAAGTGATAAAAGTGAAAATGTGAAAAGGGGATATTTGGCTCCCAAAATGGCCTCTGCCGTAGGAGTGTGGGGAGGGAAGAGAGAGAAATGAAATAGTGGGAAAATTTCTTGGAAGCTTCCCTTTTTTACAAGCTTAGATTAAATTAATCTTCCTTTTGAAAATAAAGCTAATGCATTTGACACAAAGTAGATTTTGGATAATGTGATAAGGATTTTTAATACATGTTATTACTTAGTAGACAATTGTTACAGTTGACCGAAGTCAGTATTAATTTATCTGACAAATAAAATTTACACAGCGATTATTATTTTATCTGTTAAAATTTCTCAAAAAATGTGAAACCTGGCAAACCGTGTCTAGCCTCGGGTTTAGTAAGGTCCCCCATCGACATTTCCATAGCTCAAGGTTCTCGAAAAAAATATATCATTTTCCCGGCTCCGCTCAGTGTGCACGCAAAATGAAAAATAATATTAAAATATTTCGCGTTCTCAGAAAAATCTAGAAAAATTCCCAAAAATCACAATTATTATTAAACGATTATTCATCCTAAAATTATAAATTTTCGGGATGTTACAACATTCCCCTTCAAATAGAAATTTCGTCCTCGAAATTTTCATTCCTTAGAATAAATATAGATGCTATTTCTCGATCTTATCTTCTAACTTCTACGTCGCACCTCTCTGATACCAGGGATGAAACACCCTAATTAGTGTAATCTCCTTGCCTCAGTGTTGCTTTGCGCTCCAAACCTTGACCTTTACAGGAAGCATTCCATAGATCAAATTCTATTTTAATTGCACTGTGCCCAGTTCGATGACATGGCCAGATCGAGGAGATACTTTCGCAATCACGACGTATGAAAGGCATTATGGAGATTTAGAAAGAAAGGATGACAGAATTAGTTAATAGGCTATCGAACCAATCCGAAGAAGAATTTGATATGGTCCGAAGAATTTGGAAGTGAGTTGGTTGGTAACTCAGACAAGATGACGCGCGTTAAGCAACATCTCTCTTCGTCCCTTTCTATCAATACTTTCATTTTTTTTTATCTTGATATATCTTGGTCACTCCAGTGTGTAAACTCGATTTACTCTTATGAGTTTCATTGAAAATAACTCCTTAAGTTCTGAATCATCTGGTATACAACCCTTACTCGAGAACATCAGGATTCCGTCGAGTTCCTTCCTCACATTCGGACACCCTGGCTTGTCTTAATAGCTCATTCTTGTCTTGTAGAAACTAGTCACTGTTCTTCTTCTCTTGAATCTTTCCCAACAGATCATTCGAAATAGTGACTATATCTAGACATACCTCATCTAGTGTCATTTCTAATGACAACCACCTGTCCTCGAATTACACTATTAATTCCTTCTTCTTGACCATCATAATGAAGGTATTAGGGAGTTTTCGATTCAATGCGTCTGCCATGACGTTTACTTTTCAAGATGACACTAAAGTTAGAAATCATGCTCTTTCAAAATTCCTAGTCACCTCCTCTGTCTCATGTCCGGTTCCTTTTTGTCGAACAGATACTTCAGCCTCTTTGCGATTGCTATAGGCATTGAATGTTATCCCATACAGAAAGTGTCTCTTTATTGTCAGAGCAAATACAACTGCGGCTAACTCCAAGTCATGTGTTGGGTAATTCTCAATGCACCCTCAACTACCTCGAGGCATAAGTCACAACTTCCTAACTTTGATTATGAAGCCTCACAAAACACTTCAATTGTCTCATTGGAATCGGGTAGGACCAAAACTGGCGAGTCTCCAAATGTTTCGCAAT
Source organism: Ormosia emarginata (assembly GCA_029884605.1). Classification (NCBI taxonomy): domain Eukaryota; kingdom Viridiplantae; phylum Streptophyta; class Magnoliopsida; order Fabales; family Fabaceae; genus Ormosia; species Ormosia emarginata. Next base: position 8,399,468 of record JAQQTP010000079.1, read on the forward strand.
CCTAGGAAAACTTTCTTCACGTGTGTTATGCCATAAGAGTTTTGATTCTCTTCTTGTAAGCTGAGTAAGATGTCCTACTATCTTGGAGGATCCATCGATACTCTTTCGATAACAACTAACTAATCCCACTAGCTATGAATCTCCTTTACGGCCTCCGGTCTTTCCTTTTGTAGAACTGCTTCAATCCTGTGTGAATCCACAACAATTCCTCCATTTGAGATTTCATAATCCAAAACTGAACCTCCTCAAATGAGAATTCGTACTCTGATACCTTGGCATTCACTTCTTCTCTTTCAATGTCTGGAAAATTATACCGAGGTATCCAACGTGTCTCTCCATATGTTCGAGAATAGATCAGAATGTCATCATCGATGACAACGACAATTTTGTTCTAGGTAAGGATGGAAGATCCAATTCATGTTATCCATGAAAACGACAGGAGCATCTGTTACTCCAACGGCATTACGAGATATCCATAATGTCCATAGAGCATTCGAATTACTATTTTGGAGAACGTCCTCAAATTCCCACGAATTTAATGACAACCAAAACGTACATCTATCTTGGAGAGAACAACGACTCCCTTCTAACTTTACCTCAAAGCATCAAGCTTTATCTTTAATGGTGGAAAATTGAAGAAGAAGAAGAAGAAGAACCAAGGGATGAACACCAATGAGAATGGCCTTGGAATGGTGGAAGGATACAAGGAATGTGATTTGTTTAGCAAACAATGGAGATGGTCTCCAATGTGTGTGTCTGCACCGTGGAGAAGGAAGAAGAAGAGAGGAAATGTTAGGTGTTTTTTGTGTTGAAATATGAGAGTGAAGTGATAAAAGTGAAAATGTGAAAAGGGATATTTGGCTCCCAAAATGGCCTCTGCTTCGTAGGAGTGTGGGGAGGAAGAGAGAGAAATGAAATAGTGGGAAAATTTCTTGGAAGCTTCCCTTTTTTACAAGCTTAGATTAAATTAATCTTCCTTTTGAAAATAAAGCTAATGCATCTGACACAAAGTAGATTTTGGATAATGTGATAAGGATTTTTAATACATGTTATTACTTAGTAGACAATTGTTACAGTTGACCGAAGTCAAGTATTAATTTATGTGATAGATAAAATTTACACAGCAATTATTATTTTATCTATTAAAATTTCTCAAAAAATGTGAAACCTCGCAAACCGTGTCTAGTCTCGGGTTTAGTAACGTCCCCCGTCGACATTTCCATAGCTCAAGGTTCTCGAAAAAAATATATCATTTTCCCGGCTCCGCTCAGTGTGCACGCAAAATGAAAAATAATATTAAAATATTTCGCGTTCTCAGAAAAATCTAGAAAAATTCCCAAAAATCACAATTATTATTAAACGATTATTCATCCTAAAATTATAAATTTTCGGGATGTTACAACATTCCCCTTCAAATAGAAATTTCGTCCTCGAAATTTTCATTCCTTAGAATAAATATAGATGCTATTTCTCGATCTTATCTTCTAACTTCTACGTCGCACCTCTCTGATACCAGGGATGAAACACCCTAATTAGTGTAATCTCCTTGCCTCAGTGTTGCTTTGCGCTCCAAACCTTGACCTTTACAAGAAGCATTCCATAGATCAAATTCTATTTTAATTGTATTGTGTCCAGTTCGATGACATGGCCAGATCGGGGAGATACTTTCGCAATCACGACGTATGAAAGGCATTATGGAGATTTAGAAAGAAAGGATGACAAAATTAGTTGATTGGCTACCGGACCAATCCGAAGAAGAATTTGATATGGTCCGAAGAATTTGGAAGCGAGTTGGTTGGTAACTCAGACAAGATGACGCGCGTTAAGCAACATCTCTCTTCGTCCCTTTCTATCAATACTTTCATTTTTTTTATCTTGATATATCTTGGTCACTCCAGTGTGTAAACTCGATTTACTCTTGTGAGTTTCATTGAAAATAACTCCTTAAGTTCTGAATCATCTGGTATACAACCCTTACTCGAGAACATCAGGATTCCGTCGAGTTCCTTCCTCACATTCGGACACCATGGCTTGTCTTAATAGCTCCTTCTTATCTTGTAGCAACTAGTCACTGTTCTTCTTCTCTTGAATCTTTCCCAACAGATCATTCGAAATAGTGGCTATATCTAGACATACCTCATCTGGTGTCATTTCTAATGACAACCACTTGTCCTTGAATTACTCTATTAATTCCTTCTTCTTGACCATCATAATGAAGGTATTAGGTAGTTTCCGATTCAATGCGTCCGCCATGACGTTTACTTTTTCAAGATGACAATAAAGTTAGAAATCATGCTCTTTCAAAATTCCTAGTCACCTCTCTGTCTCATGTCCAGGTTCCTTTTTGTCGAACAGATACTTCAGCCTCTTGCGATTGCTATAGGCATTGAATGTTATCCCATACAGAAAGTGTCTCTTTATTGTCAGAGCAAATACAACTGCGGCTAACTCCAAGTCATGTGTTGGGTAATTCTCAATGCACCCTCAACTACCTCGAGGCAGAAGTCACAACTTCCTAACTTTGATTGTGAAGCCTCACAAAACGCTTTAGTTGTCTCATTGGAATCAGGTAGGACCAAAACTAGCGAGTCTCCGAATGTTTCTGCAATCCTGGGAAAACTTTCTTCACGTGTGTTATGCCATAAGAGTTTTGATTCTCTTCTTGTAAGCTGAGTAAGATGTCCGACCATCTTTGAGGATCCATCGATATTCTTTCGATAACAACCAACTAATCCCACCAGCTATGAATCTCCTTTACGGCCTCCGGTCTTTCATTTTGAAGAACTGCTTCAATCTTGTGTGAATCCACAACAATTCCTCCATTTGGGATTTCATAATCCAAAATTGAATCTCCTCAAATGAGAATTCGTACTCTGATACCTTGGCATTCACTTCTTCTCTTTCAAAGTCTGGAAAATTATACCGAGGTATCCAACGTGTCTCTCCATATGTTCGAGAATAGATCAAAATGTCATCATCGATGACAACGACAATTCTGTTCTAGGTAAGGATGGAAGATCCAATTCATGTTATCCATGAAAACGACAGGAGCATCTGTTACTCCAACGGCATTACGAGATATCCATAATGTCCATAGAGCATTTGAATTACTATTTTGGAGAACGTCCTCAAATTCCCACGAATTTAATGACAACCTAAACGTACATCTATCTTGGAAAGAACAATGACTCCCTTCTAACTTTACCTCAAAGCATCAAACTTTAGCTTTAATGGTGGAAAATTGAAGTAGAAGAAGAAGAACCAAGGGATGAACACCAATGAGAATGGCCTTGGAATGGTGGAAGGATACAAGGAATGTGATTTGTTTAGCAAACAATGGAGATGGTCTCCAATGTGTGTGTCTGCACCGTGGAGAAGGAAGAAGAAGAGAGGAAATGTTAGGTGTTTTTTGTGTTGAAATATGAGAGTGAAGTGATAAAAGTGAAAATGTGAAAAAGGGATATTTGGCTCCCAAAATGGCCTCTGCCGTAGGAGTGTGGGGAGGGAAGAGAGAGAAATGAAATAGTGGGAAAATTTCTTGGAAGCTTCCCTTTTTTACAAGCTTAGATTAAATTAATCTTCCTTTTGAAAATAAAGCTAATGGATCTGACACAAAGTAGATTTTGGATAATGTGATAAGGATTTTTAATACATGTTATTACTTAGTAGACAATTGTTACAGTTGACCGAAGTCAATATTAATTTATCTGATAGATAAAATTTACACAGCGATTATTATTTTATTTGTTAAAATTTCTCAAAAAATGTGAAACCTCGCAAACCGTGTCTAGCCTCGGGTTTAGTAAGGTCCCCCGTCGACATTTCCATAGCTCAAGGTTCTCGAAAAAAATATATCATTTTCCCGGCTCCGCTCAGTGTGCACGCAAAATGAAAAATAATATTAAAATATTTCGCGTTCTCAGAAAAATCTAGAAAAATTCCCAAAAATCACAATTATTATTAAACGATTATTCATCCTAAAATTATAAATTTTCGGGATGTTACAACATTCCCCTTCAAATAGAAATTTCGTCCTCGAAATTTTCATTCCTTAGAATAAATATAGATGCTATTTCTCGATCTTATCTTCTAACTTCTACGTCACACCTCTCTGATACCAGGCATGAAACACCCTAACTAGTGTAATCTCCTTGCCTCAGTGTTGCTTTGCGCTCCAAACCTTGACCTTTACAGGAAGCATTCCATAGATCAAATTCTATTTTAATTGCACTGTGTCCAGTTTGATGAGATGGCCAGATCGGGGAGATACTTTCGCAATCACGACGTATGAAAGGCATTATGGAGATTTAGAAAGAAACGATAACAGAATTAGTTGATAGGCTACAGGACCAATCTGAAGAAGTATTTGATATGGTCCGAAGAATTTGGAAGTGAGTTGGTTGGTAACTCAGACAAGATGACGCGCGTTAAGCAACATCTCTCTTCGTCCCTTTCTATCAATACTTTCATTTTTTTTTATCTTGATATATCTTGGTCACTCCAGTGTGTAAACTCGATTTACTCTCGTGAGTTTCATTGAAAATAACTCCTTAAGTTCTGAATCATCTGGTATACAACCCTTACTCGAGAACATCAGGATTCCGTCGAGTTCCTTCCTCACATTCGGACACCCTGGCTTGTCTTAATAGCTCATTCTTGTCTTGTAGAAACTAGTCACTGTTCTGCTTCTCTTGAATCTTTCCCAATAGATCATTCGAAATAGCGACTATATCTAGACATACCTCATCTAGTGTCATTTCTAATGACAACCACCTGTCCTCGAATTACACTATTAATTCCTTCTTCTTGACCATCATAATGAAGGTATTAGGTAGTTTTTGATTCAAAGCGTCCGCCATGACGTTTACTTTTTCAAGATGACACTAAAGTTAAAAATCATGCTCTTTCAAAATTCCTAGTCACCTCCTCTATCTTATGTCCGGTTCCTTTTTGTCGAACAGATACTTCAGCCTCTTGCGATTGCTATAGGCACTGAATGTTGTCCCATACAGAAAGTGTCTCTTTATTGTCAGAGCAAATACAACTGCGGCTAACTCCAAGTCATGTGTTGGGTAATTCTCAATGCACCCTCAACTACCTCGAGGCATAAGTCACAACTTCCTAACTTTGATTGTGAAGCCTCACAAAACACTTCAATTGTCTCATTGGAATCGGGTATGACCAAAACTGGCGAGTCTCCAAATGTTTTTGCAATCCTGGGAAAACTTTCTTCACGTGTGTTATGCCATAAGAGTTTTGATTCTCTTCTTGTAAGCTGAGTAAGATGTCCTACTATCTTGGAGGATCCATCGATACTCTTTCGATAACAACCAACTAATCCCACCAGCTATGAATTTCTTTTATGGCCTCCAGTCTTTCCTTTTGAAGAACTGCTTCAATCTTGTGTGAATCCACAACAATTCCTCCATTTGGGATTTCATAATCCAAAACTGAACCTCCTCAAATGAGAATTCGTACTCTGATACCTTGGCATTCACTTTTTCTCCTTCAAAGTCTGGAAAATTATACCGAGGTGTCCAATGTGTCTCTCCATATGTTCGAGAATAGATCAGAATGTCATCATCGATGACAACGATAATTCTGTTCTAGGTAAGGATAGAAGATCCAATTCACGTTATCCATGAAAACGACAGGAGCATCTGTTACTCCAACGGCATTACGAGATATCCATAATGTCCATAGAGCATTCGAATTACTATTTTGGAGAACGTCCTCAAATTCCCACGAATTTAATGACAACCTAAATGTACATCTATCTTGGAGAGAACAATGACTCCCTTCTAACTGATCCATCGAATCGTTCATCTTTCTCCGAGGATACTCCTCCTTGATCGTAATTTTATCCAACTGGTGACAGTGCTTATCTCACCGAGAAGTTCCATACTTCTCCTTAACTGACAGCACTGTAGCTCATTGAAAAAAATTCATTGATTATGATAGCGACATTCATATTCCCTTTTCTTTTGTTCTCCACAAAAGCTAACACGCATCCTTGGAGTTCTTTCCTTCACAAATCTTCAACTTTATTGGCCGTTATGAATTCAAAAGTCCTAGTTTTGGAAATCACTAAGGTTTTCATTCGAACGATCTAGCAGGATATAACTAGAAAGTGACTAATCAATTCTATAATCATGAATTCTAATAGGTGTGATTTTAGGTAAGCGAGACACATCAACAGAAAGATTTAATCTTTAGTAGAAATAAGATAGATTAAACAAGCTTAAGTATCAACAACAAGTCTTAGTAACAGAAATGGAAACAACTAAGTCGAAGATAATAAGGACACAAATGAATCCAAATGATCCATACGGTCATACACTATAAAGAAATGGGTTCCCCCCGGAATTATACAGCATAATTATGGGATCGTCGCTTGAGGCATAATCTCCATCGTTAAGATCTTTAGTCTGGAAAACCTTCGCTCCATCTAAGGTGTAATTTTCCCCTTCAGCTTGGGATCTTGAAGCACACGTATCATTAATAGAAGACTTCTTCTTCGCTAAAGCACATTGTTTAGAAACGTGTCCAGGCTTTTCGCACCTGAAGCAGATTATCCCTTTGATCTTACACTCCCTCGTGAAGTGTTTCTTTCCGCATTTCTTGCATCTTGGCAGAGATGTCGAGGTCTGACTGGATCTACTACCACTGGCATTTCCTCTATAAGTTGGGTGTTGTTGTTGCTTCCCTGATACTCATGAATATGGTTTCTGCTTAAACTGATTAGTCTTTCTATTATTCCTTCTTTGGAATCTAGGCAGTCCAAGGTTGCCCCAAAGTCGGCTTTCTTCCAACAGATTAATCTTTCTATTATTCCTTCTTTGGAATCTAGGCAGTCCAAGGTTGCCCCAAAGTCGGCTTTCTTCCAACAGATTAATCTTTCTATTATTCCTTGACCTTGGTGAGTTGCCACCTCAGCTATCCTTTGTCGTTCTTCTGTAGTCGCAACCATGCTCCCATTGTCTAGTCCTGTGCCCAGACGTGTACCTCTACCACGAGCAATCGACTTTCTTTGAAGACGGACAAAGACATAACACAACAAAATAAACGTAATTAATTCAAACAATGTCGTCTCCTTTCGGAGATCAAACACACAGAATCACACAATTCAAACAAGACAAATTTGATTCACAGATCCTAACAGTCTCCGACTCGAGCTTCTTCATTTTGTCTCCTATGGTGTAACCTCTTGCAAGTTGTCAACCACCAAACAGCTCCTCGAACTAAACTTACACCGATTATTTCTTTCTCCAGAAGATCGGTTTTCCAAAACCTTTTGATCTCTTTACAAAAAGAACTCCTATTTTCTTAGAACAGTACGCCTCAATGAAGTCATAGTTTCCTGTACACATAAAACATTACATATTGAGTAGGCCAGTCCTTAATATCATGCAACTATATAACAGTAGCTACCAACATTTAACCTATGGCAAGCCATACATTCCTTTCCCATAATCTCAATCAAGAGACAAGGAAATGCACAACATACAAAAGTTCTAATATGCCTAAACATAGCAAGTCCATATCCCGGCTCAACAGGATGAACTGCTCTGATACCACCTGATGTAACGCACCTAGATATAATAACCACGGCACAATCGTCATTACACCACAGTTACTAAATCCAGACGTGTCACAGTCTCAACAATAGTAATTTCAAAATTTAAGTTATTTCCATTATACATGAATAGAAAATAAGAGCCTCGAATGAAACATAATTAGTACCTAACTATTTTATACACAACCATTGAAATAAAAACATATTCCATACATATGTATGTTAGTCATCCTAAATACAAATCACTGTTAACACTAAATGAAATACTTACAAAGTCAAATAAAATACAGCGGGAATTAAAACACAAAAGGGAAAAAGTAGTAATCCTTGGGAAAGGCACTACTAGCGGACAAAGCCGCAAATCCTATGTGTGCGCGACGCTCGGTGTCCCAGTCAGTATGACAGGCATCAATGGCCCCATGAAGATGCAATCGCACGTAACCAAAGAAATCTCGTCCAAACGCCAAATCGAGAATAATGAATCGTTCCAATCCAATCAATAAAGGTGCGGCCCCCCATCTTCTTCTTTATGATCTTTTATCAAATATATACATATAACAGAAGTACGAGAATACAAGAAAGAGGTGAAACATCCTACTTACATTACCTATTATGGCAGTAAAGAAACAGAACGGCGCAAAGCGCCCACATAACATTTCAGCACATATATTCATCAACAGTGACAATAAAATGAATAGTAAGAGCAGGACAACGATACATAGCAGCAAGAATCAAACAATAACAGGTAACTATCAATAGCACCCCAAGCAGTCAACAGAGTCTCAGATAATGAATAATTAAAACATTTCAGATAATCATGGCATCAATATCACAATAGTATAATCATCATATAAAATAATGTCATATGATATGTGGACTCACAATGCCGACTCTCAATGCCGACTCACAATACCGACTCACAATGCATGTGCACTTGGTACCAAGATTTTCTATTCCATTTCAAAGATGAACGTTCTGGAAGATCTGTCCCCCTTAATGACAATTTATGCCGGACCACGAAGAGAATAGTGCTTGTCAGGCGCGTGATGCGTTGCAATGGTTTATCATGGCCAGGGGTATAATAAAGTGATAACATCATCACGAAATGAACCACCACGCCTCACGGTCCTCAATCAGATCCTACCACAGGATCACACTATCCAATTCTCGCTCATTTACCATAAAAAAATTAGTGATTGTCAGGCGTGTAATGCATGTAATCGGTATACACCGTGCCTTACGGTCCTCAATCAGATCCATCACAGATCACACTATTCAATTCTCAATAATTCGTCGCGTAAAGAATAATGATTTATCAGGCCCGTAATGCGTGCAATCGGTATACACCGCACCTTACGCCCCCCATAGATCCATCATTGACCACATTATTTAGTTCGCATTCATAGGCCCATACAGCCTTTTAACAGTCATCGACCGAGCAATTTGTTTAATGTACACTGATTCAATGCATAATTATAGGCTCATCCAGCCTTTAACAGCCATAAACTGAGCAAATTGTTCAATGCGTTAACTCAATTCATAATCATAGGCTCATCCAGCCTTTTAATAGTCATTGACTGAGCAAATGTCCAATGCATGTTGACTCTATGCACAATCATGTATATTCAACCATAATAACATATATCTCATACTTGCCATAATTTGGCCAACTTAAGCATTAACATAATTTTAGTCCCAAACACAGACCCACAATAATATAGTATTAATTCCTCAATGTCAATATCAATACATATACATTTTCATCGTTCCACACATACCACAATTTCCATATTATGGATCCAAAAATTTCATTTTTCAAAATCATTTCTCCATCATTGGTTCGGATATATAATCCTATCACATTCAAGTGAAATAAAATCCTTGAATCTAGGGTTTAAGATTTATGTTTGTGTTAAAAGAGATAAGGAACCATGTTTTCATCATTTTCAGCTCAAAATCTTATTTTAGGATCCTAGTAATCGATTACATGCCTCTGGTAATTGATTACCAGCTCGACTGAACCTCTGTAATTGATTACAGGTTGAATATAATCGATTACATAGCTTCCCAGAAACATAATTCGTAACTCCAAGGTTCTGGTAATCGAATACACAGCTCTGGTAATCGATTACCAGCTGGACAGAACCTCCGTAATCGATTACAGATAGTATGTAATCGATTACGTGATTCCTAGAAACACGATTTTGTAACTCCAGAGGCTTGGTAATCGATTACAGATGTTGTGGAATCGATTACCACGCATAAACTTGCATTAAATGGTCTTTAAGCCATCTAAACTCAAACCAAATCAATCCATAACATTCTCAACATCAAATTAACTCAAACATACATCCAAAATCACATAAAGGCAGACAATAACTCATGCAAATCCAACCAAATACACCATTGTGAAAAAGGAAGAAAAACAACATAACAAAGAGAGAAATCCATACATGGATTCATCAATCAACAACAACCCACACAAGCTATTTCCTTACTACCAAGATTGGTTGAAGAGGATCATCTCCCTCTTACCTATTTGAAGACAACACAATGGTGCTACTCTTTTTTGCTATTGATTTTCGTTTTCATCCTTCAAGAAAACATTAATATGAGTGACTTCCATAATGTCCACTCAAACCATGGAAAGATGAGTTCTTGATCACATAGGTGACCAAGAAAAATGAAAATGAGAAGAAAATAGAAGAAAGGTGAAGACTTTACCTCAAAGCTTCAAGCTTTAGCTTCAATGGTGGAAAATAAAGAAGAAGAAGAAGAAGAAGAAGAAGAAGAAGAACCGAGGGATGACCACCAAAGAGAATGGCCTTGGAATGGTGGAAGGAAATAAGGAATGTGATTTGTTTAGCAAACAATGGAGATGGTCTCCAATGTGTGTGTCTGCACCGTGGAGAAGGAAGAAGAAGAGAGGAAATGTTAGGTGTTTTTGTGTGTTGAAATATGAGAGTGAAGTGATAAAAATGGGAATGTGAAAAGGGGATATTTAGCTCCCAAAATGGCCTCTGCCATAGGAGTGTGGGGAGGGAAGAGAGAGAAATGAAATAGTGGGGAAATTTCTTGGAAGCTTCCCTTTTTTACAAGCATGGATTAAATTAATCTTCCTTTTAAAAATAAAGCTAATGGATTTGACACAAAGTAGATTTTGGATAATATGATAAGGATTTTTAATACATGTTATTACTTAGTAGACAATTGTTACAGTTAATCGAAGTCAGTATTAATTTATCTGACAGATAAAATTTACACAGCGATTATTATTTTATCTATTAAAATTTTTCAAAAAATATAAAACCTCGCAAATCGTGTATGGCTTTTGGTTTAGTAAGGTCCCCCGTCGACGTTTCCATAGCTCAAGGTTCTCGGGAAAATATATATCATTTTCTTAGCTCTACTCAGTGTGCATGCAAAACGAGGAATAATATTAAAATATTCTGCATTCTCAGAAAAATCCAGAAAAATTCTCAAAAATCACAATTATTATTAAACGATTATTCATCCTAAAATTATAAATTTTCAGGATGTTACACCTAGGAGTGAATGTGAATTGAATAGTGAGATCTATGATGGATCTTGGGGGCGTCGCGGCACGGTGAGCTACAAGTGGATAGTTGGCAAGTACTATGTATCATTTGATTATGTGATTTCATTGCAACGCATTGACAATACTCGATAAATACTATTCTTTTTGTGGACTGGTACTATCTTTCGGCTAAGGCTGACATGTGTTCCGGATCCATTCATCTCTGAAATTGTGATTAGCTCCATGGAGTAGGAATTGGTTCAGTATGCATACACATGGTAGTACACATATTGTTATGGCATGGTCAATGTTGAAGTAGTGTGACATAATCATTTCATATATTTTGATGATATTTGTTATGATAAAACTGCTATTGTTTATTTTATTGTGATATATGGTTATTGGAATTGTTTATGAATGATGACATGAATATAATTATGATATCTGTATGTATGGAATGACTTTGTCATTCGTATCATTCCTTGCTACCATACTAGTATTGATGAAAGGGGATCCCACCTCTTTGCTGTACTATTTGTTGGTGTTTGTATTGTTAAAATTTGTATAGTAGACGAAGTGAACTTCTTAGACTTAACTAGAGGCAATATTTTGAGTTTGGGGACGACAACGAGGAATGATCTTCCCAGTTTTGACAATGTGTAGTTTTGTGGAGAAACAAATATCTGACGCATCAAGATGGATGTGGAATGGAATAAGTATGTTGAGTTTTCTCATTAGTGTTATTATCATGTATTAAGTAGGACCCATCATAGGGTTTGCTACTGTTTCCTTGAGTCTGTAAGTTTTATGTTCTAAGTACTATTGAATATTATGTGGTGTCTGTGATGTATATTAATTAGTCTAAATCTATTTTTCAGTATTACCTATAAATTTCGGTAAGTTTATGTTTCCACGAAAAGAAATTTTAAAACCTATGTTTTATAACTCAAATACCTTTATGAAATAATTTTCAAATTATAAGTTTGTAGTCGGAAATGTAATGCCCTATGGAGGGTGTTACATTAGTTGGTATCAGAGCACTGTTATAGTCTTTTGGGGTTTTGTGGTTGTTTGTCTTGTTTGTGCTGTGTGACTTTCTGTGCTTGGACTCCGAAAGGAGACAATGTTGTTTGGAATGGTTACTTTGGGTTTCATTGTGTTTTGATTTGTCTGTTTTCAAAGAAAAGACAATGGCTCGTGGTAGACATATGCGTGCCGAAGCGGGATGTGATAGTGGTGATATGACTGCAACTATAGAAGCAATACAGAGAATGACTGATGTAATTATGCAACAAACTAGGAGGCTCGTTCAATAGCAGGAACTAATAATCAAGGCCCATATTTTGTTAGGGTTGAATCAGTCTCAAGATATGGGACCCTATAATATTAGACCATATTGGTTCTGAAGGAGGAGAAATCATAAGGTTAAGCGATTCCATCGGAAAACGTATTTACGATCACAAGGAAATCAACAGCGACAACAATCAAATGGAGGAGGTATGAGGGGTGGTAGTTTTAGTCAGACCATGGTATGCATGAGATGTGGAAAAGGCCATTTAACAAAGGATTGTACGTTTAAAGGAGTAATTTATTTTAAGTACGGGAAACCTGGACATGTTTCTGAAAATTGTACTTCACCAAAGACGAAGCCTTCTGTTGGTAAAGTACGTGCTTCAAAATCCCAAGTAGAAGGGAGAATCGATAATCTGAATAGAGCAGAAGCATCCCAAATTGAGGACCAAAACAACAGAGATTGTGCCATATGAGGTGATCCTTTAACTATACTATATAATTCTGGGGGTAACCCATTCTTTTATGGCATATGATTGTGTGGACCAATTAGATGTTATATGTGTCTTCATTATCTTTTGATCTAGTTATTTCTACTTCTATTACTAAAACCTGTGGTTGATAACTCGAGTTGCTTGAACTATCCTAAGTCTGTTAAATGACTGAATCTTTTTTGTTAATTCAATGTGTTTATCTCTTTCACGAAACAGACATGATCTAAGATTACAGATTGGTTGTATTCCAACCATTCATACTCTGTTAGACTTGTCAGTTGAATTATTCAATTTTAAAAAAAAAAGCTCACTTCCCAATTCATCGGACCTCAACAATTCCTCTATTGGATAGGTCTGGTAGCATATTAGATGATTTCACTATCTTTTCTTTCTACACATTCATAATATTTTTCATATGTCGCAATTGCGAAAATATATTCTTGATCCAACCCATTCTTTTATGGCTAATTGACTATGTGAGCTGATTAGAGCTATCAGTATCTTCGTTACTTTTTGACTTATATATTTATGCTTCTATTACCAAACTCATTGTTACTGTCCAGTTCCTTAAACAATCCTATTTCTGTTAAAGACCAAATCCTTTTTGAAAATCTAAACTTTCTACCTCCTTCACAAGATAGACGTGATCTTAAAAATAGATTGGTTATCTTCCAACCATATCTTGTAGATTGTTTCAGTAAAATTTTAGTGTTCCAGAAAACTTATTCTTAAAATCGGAAAATATCAAATTCTTTGTTGGATATGTCTGATAACATATCAGATAGTTTTGCTACCCTTTTCTTCCTAAAATCTTCATAATGTTTTTCATGTACCTCAACTGCAATAAATGATGTTCTTATTCAAATTCATGTCATAGTATCAGATACAATACTGTTGAAAGAGAACTCGATTTGTGAGACACTTCCTGTTAAGAGCAAAGGCAGGAAAGTGAAGTGATACGAAGTTAAGGAAAATACAATTAATGTCATTCGGAGTGACGAATGCTCCTGTAATATTCATGAATTATATGAGTAGAATCTTTCGTCCTTATATAGACAGAATTGTCATTATCTTTATTAACGACATTTTAATCTATTCTCGAAATCATGAGGAACATGTTGAACATCTCAGTGTGGCTCTCCAAGTTCTAAAGGAGAAGCGGTTATATGCTAAGTTGTTGAAATGCGAGTTCTGGTTAAATGAAGTTCAGTTTTTGGGTCACGTGATTCTAAAGAAGGGATTACGATTGATCTGTCAAAGGTTGAAACAGTTCTTGAATGAGAAAGACCGAAGATAGTATCAAAAATCCATAGTTTTGTAGGATTGGTCAGTTACTATCGAAAATTTATTGAGAGATTTTCCAAGGTCGCAAGACCTCTCACCCAGCATACGGAAAGGATCAAGTGTTTACATGGACTGATGCATACGAGGAAATTTTTTTAAAAAGTTAAAAAGGTGCTTGACTACTTCACCAGTGTTAATTCTACTAGATTCTAGCGAATTTTTTGAAGTGAACTGTGATGAGTCACATTAGGGTTTAGGATGTGTGCTAATGCAAAACTAAAAGGTTGTAGCATATGCTTCAAGGCAATTGAAGAGCAACATTCAATGTCTTCAACGATTACAAAAGTCTGAGGTATCTGCTTGATCCGAAGGAGTTGAACATGAGGCAAAGAGATTTCGTTGGTTAGAGTAATCTGGAATGACACAAGTGGAGGCACAACAAGGGAGTTGGAGGACAAGATGAAGGAGCAATACCCTCATTCGTTCTAAAGGTACGAAAATTTCGAGGACGAAATTCTTTTTAGAGGGGGAAAGTTGTAACACCCCGAAAATTCGTATTTTAATTATTTTTGTTGATTCTTAATAATTTTTATTAATCTGACTTGATTTTCGTGAATTTTATAATTTTTGTGATTTTCAGTAATTTTTTGGAGTTTTTACGTTTTTTATTATTTTAATATTATTTTTGGGATTGTATATGAGCCTTCGTATTTTATTTCTTTCTGTCAATCCTTAATTATTTTTACTAATCTGAATTGATTTTCATGAATTTCATAATTATTATGATTTTTGTGATATTTTATATATTTCGAGATATTTTGAATATTTTAATATATTTGAGATATTTTGAATATTTTATTATATTTTTTATATTTTGAAATATTTTGAATATTTAATATATTTTTTGATATTTTGGGTTGTGTGTGGGCCCGGGGTGGGACCGAAAAAATAAAAAAATTTCAGAGCCAAAAAATTTTGTACTATTGATTCGGAGATGGGGGATCTTACTAAACCCGAAACCGAAAACAGTTTTTGAAGTTTTGTTTTCTACAATTTTATCTTACAAAATAAAATTGGGGTATGTTTTATTATCCATTGGATAATATCTTCTGGAAAAATATCTAATGGATGATTCTAGACGCAAGTCTAGCCACTCACTCTAGAATGTTCTAGACGATGACTCGTCGTTTGGTGACTCACCTAGGAGACTAGCCTAGTGACTCACATGTTCTAGATTATTCTAGAAGATTATAGAAAATGCCTAGTCATCAAGTACTTGAGTACTTACTTTATATATGGACCAATGAGAACTAGTCAACGATTATGGCTGTGACTCATCACGAAGGACCAATAGAAGCTTGGTACTTGGCATGACACCTCAGCACCTATGACTCAATATGTTCTAGAAGCTTGTAGAAACAATGATTCGCCACATTCTAGAAGGATGTAGAACGCTGACTCACCCTGTGACTCATCATGTTTCAGAGGTTTCTAGAATGCTGACTCATCTATTCTAGAAATCTCTATAGTGACTCACCATGATGACTTATTGCAGTGAGTTACACGTTCTAGAAGTTTCTCTCTGATGACCTTGTGACTCAGCATGTGACTAAAGGCTAAAGGAAGGTTTTAGGAGACTCTAAAAATATCTAGTGCAAACTTAGAGGTGAAGCCTTTGGATATCCACCCTTGATCAAACCAATGGTGATGATGAGTCTAACTTAGTGGCTTGACTTTCCAAGAACCAATAGAAAATAGTCAACAAAAGTGACAACCAATAGGAAACAAGTTAGTAATCACCCAACCAATAGGAAGCTAGTCCACCTTGATGGTTATGACAAGCTTTATGGCCAACTAATAGGATTCAAGAGCTTCAATGTGTGGTCTAAAATGGTTAAGCAAAGTGGCCACCTCCTTGGTGAGAACCACACTGCCATGCGCTCAAAATGGAGCCAAGTTCACTCCATTATGCACTTGGTCATTTCCTTGCTCAACATTCATCCAAGCAAAACCAAAATATCTCACCTTTCTCTCCCTTGGTCTTTCACAGCCAAACACTCAATATAGGGGATGATATTCATTCATTCATCTTACCTACTCTCTTACACATCCTTTTCTCCAAAGAACCAAGAACAAGCAACAAAAACTCTCTCACTTTCTCTTCCTCCATAGATTCGGCCAAGCACTCTTCTTCACTCTCCAAACTTCTATAATTCCTACCAATATCATTTCTTGAATCCTCTCATTAATCCAAGACACTTTCATGTTAGGAATTTCTCAAGATTCATTCATCTTTATCTTCTCATCAAGCAAAGAACACAAAAGCTTTTACCTTTCTCTCCCACAAACCTCACGGCCACCCCCTTCCAAAATACCCTCCAAGCTTCAATAAATCTAAACAACCTTAGATCTTGAATCTCCATGCAATTCTAAAGAACTTTCATGTTGAGACCACCTTTCAAATCATTCATCTTCAAGTACTTTTCCTAAGATCTAAATTTGAAGGATAAAGGGTGAAGTTCTTGATATTCTTTTCTAATCTTATATTCAAAGTTCTAAATCATGATTTGAATCCATGGTTATTTTAGTTAAGCTTTAGATATTAATATTACATGTTTTCTTTGTTTAAAGTTCTACTTGGTGGAGAACATCAACTTGAAAGGAGACATACAAGGAGCTTGGGAGCATCATTCAAGGTAAGAGGGAGATTAACCTCATCAACCATGTGTTAGTGGTAAGGAATGGTTGTGTGTATGGTGAAAAATCCATAAGGATTTATTCACTTGTTTGTTTAAGGCTTTCCATGTTTATGATTGTTTGGTAATGAATATGCTTATTGTTTTGATAAGTATGCATGATTTTATTGATTGATTATTATGTGAGATGTTATGATTTTGATTAATTTGTGATTAATTGTTTAATATGATTTTATCATTTTCATAGTAAGCATGAACATATGATGGTGGAAATATCATGAGTGATATGTTATATGATGAGAATTATGTGGAAAGGAAAACTGTTTTGGTTCCAAAGAACCTAGAAGCTCACGAGTTTTTGCTTGATATGGAACAAAGCATTTGAAATTATTTTACTAATCATGAGTTTTAGATGAGTAGGTAATAAGTTAATGATTTAAGGATTTACAAAGAAAGTGGGCATGAAAATGAACAAAGATTTTATGATGAAGTTATTTGTGATTTTCGGCCAATATGCCAAGAATTAGTAGATTAGAACAAACAGTATTTTTTTTAAAACGTAATATTGAATGGATTAAAATAGCAAAGGATTTAAATTAAGGGATTTTGAGATATAAAAGTAAGAAAAACTTATTTTTGGAATTAATTAAATTAATGGATTTAGTTTATAAAAGAGAAATAAATTGGTGACTTGAAGTTCACTGACGTATAGCTCACATGTTGGGTTTTGAGGCGCGTTAGGAAATTTTGAGTTAGAAATTGTATTAATTTTTGGAAAGTCCAAAATGATGTTTGAAGTATCAAGAAACATTTTACGTAGTTGAAAAATGATGAAAAATGATTTATGCGACTTAAAAATATGATTTTTAAGCTACGCAATTTCAAAAACATTGAAAAATTGCTACACGATTTGGAAAATATTTAAATATTTTATGTGAATGAGAAAACGTCAGAAAATGGTTATGTGATTTGAAAACGTAACAAAAGTATTACACGATTGTGAAAACGAGTTAAAAATGATATGCAATTGAAAATACAGTAAAGTTACTGTAAGAACTGACGTACTGAACCCAAATGTATCGATGATATTATGTAATTATATGAGCGATTATATAATATTCATTGATCTTATGATATTAGACAATTGTATGGGCAATTGTTCTAATCTCATTTGGGAATAGTCTAAGTATGAAATTGAGATATGAATTAAGGTATCATGCATTGAAAAGAATATAGCTGATGGCTATTATGGCTTTTTGTTGCCTAGGAGTGAATGAGAATTGAATAGTGAGTTCTATGATGGATCTTGGGGCCATCGAGGCACGGTGAGCAACAAGTGGACAGTTGGCAAGTACCATGTATCACTTGATTATGTAATTCTATTGCAATGCATTGAAAATACCCGACAAATACTATTCCTTTCGTGGACTGGTACTGTCTTTGGGCTAAGGTTGACATGTGTTCCAGATCCATTCATCTCTGAAATTATGATTAGCTCCATGGAGTAGGAATTCGTTCAGTATGCATACATGTGGTCAGTACACATATTGTTGTGGCATGGTCAATGTTCAAGTAGTGTGACATAATCATTTCATATATATTGATGATATTTGTTATGATAAAACTGCTATTATTTATTTTATTGTGATATATGGTTATTGGAATTGTTTATGAATGATGAAATGAATATAATTGTGATATTTGTATGTATGGAATGACTTTGTCATTCATATCATTCCTTGCTACCATACTAGTATTGATGAAAGGGGATCTCACCTCTTTGCTATACTGTTTGTTGGTGCTTGTATTGTTAAAATTTGTATAGTAGACGAAGTGAACTTCTTAGACTTAACTGGAGGTAATATTTTGAGTTTGGGGACGACAGTGAGGAGTGATCTTTCCAGTTTCGATAATGTGCAGTTTTGCATAGAAACAAATATCTGACACAGCAAGATAGATGTGAAATGGAATAAGTACGTTGAGTTTTCTTGTTAGTGTTATTACCGTGCTATTAAGTAGGATCCATCATGGAGTTTGCTACTGTTTCCTTGTGTCTGTAAGTTTTATATTCTAAGTACTGTTGAATATTATGTGGTGTTTGTGATATATATTAATCAGTTTAAATCTACTTTTCAGTATTACCTATAAATTTCAGTAAGTTTATGTTTCCGCGAAAAGAAATTTTAAAACCCATGTTTTATAACTCATACTTTTATGAAATAATTTTTAGATTATAAGTTTGTAGTCGAAAATGTAATGCCCTACGGAGGGTGTTACAGAACTTGCCAAGGCCAAGAAAAGATACTCGAAGCTTACTATTGTTATTTTGACTAATCAGTAGAACATAAGTCAGAATGAAGAGAAAATGGCTAAGCTCGAAGAGCAACTACAAAAGCTTAAACAACAACAACAAAGCAAGCTTCGAGTACTTGCTAGTGATTGTGCAACTCGGTAGCGAACACATGAAGATGATGTGATTGAATATATGAAGATTGATTTTGATGATAACAAACATAAAGACAAAATGAAGATCAAGTTCAAGGCTCTCAAGAATAGTTATTAGGACTTAGAATCTTTATGTACGGAGCTCTCTTAGTATCTCACTATTTTTGCAAGAAAAGAGAAAAACCATTTTAATGTTTTAACAAATAAATCTGGAAGTTTAAAACTGTTTGTTAAACTTGGTTATTCGAATAGAGATCATCTTATTCGAATAAAGTAGGATAAAATTTCTTTATTACAACAATTTTATTCGAATAGCACTAAGTTATTCGAATAAAGGTTTTAAATCCTTCCTATGCGCCTCTTGTTTTCAAAAGCATTATTCGAATAACACAGTCTTCCAGTAAAGCTTTTATAACAAAGCTATTCGAATAACACATGGTTATTCAAATATATATTAGTTTTCATAGAATTCATATTTTAATAGCATTATTCGAATAACACTCATGTTATTTGAATAAACCCTTTTTGAACTGGTTTTCACGAGAACGTGTTATTTGAATAACCCATATTTCTGAATTGGAAATAAAAGCTCGTATACGTTTTCATAATGAGCAATTAATACACCCAACGACTATTTTGATTGAATTTCTTTGTAAATAAAGGCATTGGGTCATTTCTAAAATTGCCTAACACTATGAATTATTTTCTACTTGCACTAACTCGTGAATTTATTTTCTATGCTCTTTTTCGATAAAAAATTTGTGATATTCTGCGAGAGCTCCTTTAGCACTTCAATTTGTATTATTCACTCTTAAAGAGAGTTTCTGTTCATCTATTTTTTCTGCTCTATTGTAAAGGGGGTGAGGTATCACTCTAAAGTTTGTAAAGGTGAGGTATCCCTGAAGTTTGAAGCTTTAGCACAACGGTAGAGTTTCCTTATGAGTGAAAAATACTCTTGTTTGTAAAGGTTGCAAGTGTGACACCCGGGGCCCACGAGGGCAGGGAGTGGTCGCCGGTGCAAAAAGATGAAGCACGGACAAGGAAAGACTCATTGCAGGCTTCTAGGTGAAGGGACACATGAATGAACTAAATACACACTGGAATGAGAGGGATTTAGAGACTGTGTAGGTATAAGACTGCATAGTTGAGGATAGCTTAAAGGAATTAATTAGCATCACCCATATCAACAAGATGCATCTTCTTTTTAGGAACCAAGAACATAAGTACTCTATGGTTAAGCGTGCTTGACTTGGAACACTTGTGGGATGTGTGACCTCTTGGAAAGTTTCCTAGGATGCATGTGAGTGAGGACAAAGCACGTTGAAAAGACCCGTGTTGATTTGTGGGGACACTCATCAATCCTGCAGGCAGTCTTGGGACGTTACAGCAAGCACCCATTTAAGCTTGTATTGATAGTGAAAAATCTCGGATAGTGTTTCGAGGACTGGATGTAGGCCACAAGTGGTTGGTGGTCGAAGCAGGATAAATATTGTGCCTATTTTTCTAATCCTTATTCTTTTATTTATCTGCATTTAATTTATTATTTCCTGCAATTTATTTATTAGTTGTTCTTAGTGTTCTTCTTCTCTTCTTTTAATTCACACTTTTTAATATTTTATTTCAGCATATTTAATTTGTTTACGCTTTTGCGAAAAGTTTTTAATACTTAATTCACCCCCCTCTTGAGTATTGGAAGCCACTTGGTAACAAGTGGTATCAAAGTTAGACTCTTGTATAAAGAGCTTAGCAGCTTTAAGAGAATATGGCTTCTTCAAATGGTTTTTCAGAAGGATCCTCCCTAAATTGACCACCCTTCTTCAATAGGGATGGTTATGCATATTGGAAGGAAAGAATGAAAATTTTCATCGAAGCTGTTGATCTAGATGCGTGGGATGCTGTCGAAAATGGCGCATTTATACCTACAAAAGAGATCAATGGTGTAAAGACTGAAACACCAAGGAGTAATTGGTCTGATGATGATAAAAGAAAAGCTCAGCATAATTTAAAAGTCAAAAACATCATTACCACTGCTTTGGGGTATGATGAATTTTTCAGAATTTCAAATTGCAAAACTACTAAAGAAATGTGGGACACTTTACGAGTTACCCATGAGGGTACTAGTGAAGTAAAGAGATCAAGAATAAATTCTCTAACTCGTGAATATGAATTATTCAGAATGAACCAAGGAAAAAGCATTCAGGAAATGCAAAAGAGGTTCACCCACATAGTTAATCATCTTGCATCATTAGGAAAGAATTTCTCTAACGAAGATTTGATTAACAAAGTGTTGAGATGTCTAAGCAAGATTTGGCAACCCAAGGTAACAACCATATTAGAAACGAGGGATTTGTTGACAATGACACTAGCTACCCTCTTTGGAAAGCTTAATGAGCACGAACTAGAGCTGAGTAGATTAAATCAAAGTGAAGAGAATGATAAATAGAAAAAAGGAATAGCGCTAAAGGCCACTTCCTCAATAATTGATGATGATGATGATGAGGATGGAGAAGGCTCAGAAAATGTTAAGGTAAATGAAGAAAACCTTAGCCTTTTTTGTTAAAAAATTTGGAAAATTCCTCAGGAAGAAGGGAACACAAAGAAGGCCTCCATTTCCTCTAAAGAAAATCCATTACAAAGAGGAAGGAGCTTCGTCAACTCCAACTTGCTACGAATGTGGCAAACCAGGTCACATGAAAATGGAGTGCCCAGTTTACCCAAAGAAGATGGAGAAGTTTGAAAAGAAGCCCTTCAAAGAAAGAAAAGGAAGAAGAGCTTACATAGCATGGGACGACAACGACATGGACTCAATCGATAGTTCAGATAGCGAGGAAGCCCATCTATGTCTTATGGCCAAAGGAGAAGAAGATCAAGAAAGCGAAAATGAGGTAAGTTCTAATCATAATTTATTACCTTCTTACGATGAATTACAAGATGCATTTGAGGAGTTGCATGAGGAATCTCTTAAGCTCACTAAATTAATCTCTTATTCTAAGAAAATAATTTCTTCTCTAGAAAATCAAATTCTTATTTTAAATAAGAAATTGAAGAATTAAAAATTGAAAATGAAACTTTGGGAATTATTGATGCATGCACAACTCATTCTTCACATGCTTCTACTTCTTCATCTTGTTCTTCCTACCATTTGCTTGAAAAGGAAATTGAAGATTTAAAGAACATTCTTTCTAAATTCACCTTTGGAAAGGATAATTTAAATATTTTATTAGGAAAACAAAGAGTTATTTTTCAAAAAGCTGGAATAGGGTATAATCCAAAAAATCAACAAAATTTTTATAAAAATTTCTTTGTGCATTCAAGTACTTCAAGTAGTCCTTTTATTAAATGTTTCTATTATGGAAAGAATGGACATAGTACATCAACATGCAATGCAAGAAAAAACATTAATACAAAAATTGAAGCAAAAATGGTTTAGGTTCCCAAGGGTACTATACCCAAAACTGACATACAAGGACCCAAGAAAATTTGGGTACCAAAAGTTAAAAATTAAATTTGTGTTGTAGGTGTGCTTGAAGGCCAAGAGCTCAAACTGGTATCTCGATAGTAGTTGTTCTAAGCACATGACTGGAGACGACTCCAAATTCTCATTCCTTGTTCCAAAAACTCATGGACATGTAACTTATGGAGATAATAACAAAGGAAAGATTCTTGAAGTCGGCAAAGTCAGTAAAAATCCTAATTCCTTTATTGATAATGTATTGCTTGTTGAAGGTTTGAAATATAACTTGCTTAGTATTAGCCAATTATGTGATAATGAAAATAGAGTAATTTTCGATTTTAATTGTTGCATAATTGAAGGCAAAAATGATAAGCATGTTAAGTTTGCGAGTCATAGAGCTAATAATATTTATATGATTACCTAGACAATATATCCTCAATGATGCGAAATGTTAAGTAAAAAAGATGAATCGTGGTTATGACATAGGAGAATTGCACATATTCACATAGATCACTTGAAAAAGTTAGTCTCTAAAGAGCTAGTAATTGGACTGCCCAAGCTCAATTTTATAAAAGATAAATTATGTGATGTATGTCAAAAGGAAAAATAAGTAAATGCCTCTTTTAAAACTAATAATGTTATTTCAACTTCTAGACCTTTACAACTTTTGCACATGGATCTTTTTGGACCATTTAGAACTATGAGCTTTGGTGGGAATTACTATACTTTAGTGATTGTGGACGATTTTTCTAGGTTCACATGGACTTTATTTCTTTCTCATAAAAGTGATGCATTTTTAGCCTTTAAGAAGCTTGCCAAAGTTATCCAAAATGAAAAAGGTTTTTCTATTACATCCATTAGAAGTGACCATGGTGGTGAGTTTGAAAATCTTGATTTTGAAAAATTTTGTGATGAATATGGCATTGGGCATAACTTTTCTGCCCCTAAAACTCCACAACAAAATGGAATTGTAGAATAAAAAAATCGATCTTTAGAAGAAATGGCAAGAACTATGCTCAATGAGGCTACTCTTCCTAAGTATTTTTCGGCTGATGCGGTTAATGTCGTGTGTTATGTAATGAATAGAGCCCTTATAAGGCCGATTTTAAAGAAAACCCCATATGAGTTATACAAGGGAAGAAAGTCAAATATTTCACATTTTTGGATGCACATGTTTTGTTTTAAATAACGAAAAGGATAACTTGGGAATGTTTAATGCTAAGTTTGATGAAGGTATATTTCTTGGTTATTCTGTTCATAGTAAGACTTTTCGAATTTATAATAAAAGAACTATGACTATTGAAGAAACTATTCATGTTGCCTTTGATGAAACTAATCCAAATGGGTCGAGAAAGGATTTTGTTGATGACGTTGCAGAAATCTTGGCGGAATCACATTTGGACAACAAAGGAAAAGAAGTCATGGACCAAGAAGAAAAATAAGAAGATACATGAAGACAAGAGGACTCACAAGTCTTGGACCTTCCTAAGGAATGGAGGACATCAAGACACTACCCTCTTGACTCTGTGATAGATGATATCTCAAAAGGGGTAATTACTAGAAACTATCTTAGAAATGCATGTAATCACTTAGCCTTTGTTTCTCAAATTGAACCTAAGGATATAATTGAAGCTTTTGATGATGAACATTGGATCTTAGCTATGCAAGAGGAATTAAATCAATTTGAAAGAAATCAAGTCTGTGAATTAGTTCCTAGGCCTAATGATCATCTTATAATTGGCACTAAATGGGTTTTTAGGAACAAACTTGATGAAAATGGCTTGATAACAAGAAATAAAGCTAGATTAGTTGCAAAAGGTTATAATCAAGAAAAAGGAATAGAATATAAAGAAACCTATGCACCTGTAGCTAGATTAGAAGCTATTAGAATGTTACTTGTATATGCTTGCATCATGGATTTCAAGTTATATCAAATGGATGTTAAAAGTACTTTTCTAAATAGTTTTATTCAAGAGGAGGTATATGTTGAACAA
Organism: Ormosia emarginata; assembly: GCA_029884605.1. NCBI lineage: Eukaryota > Viridiplantae > Streptophyta > Magnoliopsida > Fabales > Fabaceae > Ormosia > Ormosia emarginata. Next base: position 8,424,239 of record JAQQTP010000079.1, read on the forward strand.
CCTCCAGGTTTTGAAAATCATGAACTACCCAACCATGCTTTTAAACTCAAAAAGGCCTTGTATGGCTTAAAACAAGCTCCTAGAGCTTGGTATGAAAGGTTGAGTAAGTTTCTTTTAGAAAATAGTTTTTCAAGAGGAAAAGTCGATACTACCCTTTTTATTAAAAACAAAAAGCATGATATTCTCCTTATACAAGTATATGTGGATGATATTATCTTTGGTGCTACTAATGAATCCCTTTACAAGGATTTTGCTAAGTCAATGTAGAATCAGTTTGAAATGTTAATGATGGGAGAACTTAATTTCTTCCTTGGACTTCAAATTAGACAAACAAAAGAAGGGACATTCATAAGTCAAAACAAATACTACAAGAAACTGCTCAAAAAGTTCGAAATGGGCAACGCTAAGCACATGGCTACACTAATGGGTACTTCTTGTTATTTGGATAAAGATGAATGAGGTAAATCCGTAGAAATAACAAAATACAGAGGTACCCTAAGGAATCCCATCTAAGTGTTGTTAAAAGAATAATGAAATACCTAGTAGGCACTTCACAAATAAGTTTGTGGTACCCTAAGGGTGCCTCATGTAGCCTAATAGGCTATTCCGATTCTGATTGTGTGGGATGCAAAATGGATAGAAATAGTACTAGTGGGACATACCACTTGCTTGGTAGCTCTTTAGTTTCTTGGCATAGCAAGAAACAAAATAGTGTGGCTTTGTCTACCACTGAGGCTGAATATGTTGCAGTTGGGAGTTGCTGTGCTCAAATCCTATGGATGAAGCAATAACTTCTAGACTATGGTCTTCAGCTTGATCATATCCCGATAAAATGTGATAACACTAGTGCAATAAATCTCTCTAAGAATCCTATTTTGCATTCTAGAATAAAGCACATCAAGATAAGACATCATTTTATCAGAGATTATGTACAAAAAGGGGATTGCATTCTTGAATTTGTTGAAACATTTAAGTAACTTGCAGATATTTTCACTAAACCCCTAGTAAAAGAAGCATTCTTTTATATTAGAGGAGAATTGGGCATAATTGATCAATCCAACATATAATTGCTTGTAATTATTGCTTAATTATGGATTGATCTTTCTTGAATTATTACTTACTTGAGCGTCGAAGATATCCCAAATCTTGTTTTTGCAGGTACTTTATCTTTGGGTACGTTTTTCTCTCTTAAATTCAATCTCTGGACATGTTTCCTTTTGTTTTCTCATAGGTTTATTCAAATAAACCTATGGCTATTCGAATAAATTGAAGTCAGCTACTCAAAAATTATGTTGTGTATCAGTGTTATTCGAATAACACTTCATTTATTCGAATAAAATGACATCAAGCAACCATAGTTCTTTTATTTTGAATCTGTGTTATTCGAATAACTTATAAGTTATTCGAATAAATTCTTTCAAAAGCCACAATGCTTGGCTTTCCTCGCAGCTTTATTCAAATAGAACCTAAGCTATTCGAATAAACCCTAGTTGGTTTCCCATGACCTTTGGGTTCCCACGAAGGGTTATTCGAATAACACGAGGGTTATTCGAATAATTTCGGGCTTCCTATTTAAAGCCTACACGCGTTCAAGCATCATTACTTCTCTGTTTATATTTATGCCTCTTCCTTTTCTCTGCCCACACCTCCTCTCCACCATTACCATCAAGCCTCTCCTTCACTATTTCCTTTTCTTCACCCCTCTCTTTCTCTTTCTCTCTCTTTTCCTCTCTACTATACACCATGGCCTCCTCTTCCTCACGTGGTAAGCGTCCTCGCACGAAGACTGCCCCTTGCAACAATCCACTCAACATGTGAAGGCTCTCATCCAACCAAGAGCACCGTGGCCGATTCATTACACATTTCTGGGAGCGTAATCTAGTGCAGCCCAAGTATCTTCAACTTTCCTTCTTCCAGCAGAACGAAGGCTTCAACTTCTTAACTCTGCTACAAAATTAGGGAGTTCTCCAGCTTTGCTCTCATCAGGTTGTCCTCTACCTTACTCTAGTCAAGATGTTCTACTGCAACTTGGCCATTGTTGGACAAGACCTTCTCTCTGAGGTTTGTGATCAATCCATTGTCATCACTCCCCACGACTGGGAAGCAATGTTTGGCTTGCGGTGTGTTGGGACAATGATTGTGGAAAATGCCAACCCCCTCCTCCATGAGTTTGACAGGAACCGGGCTATTGAAGGCCTGCTAAAGCCTGGACTTGCCTTACCAGCCAAAGGCCTCAAGGGAGGCATGCTGAAGAGCCAAGATAGGCTCCTGCATTATGCCTATGCTCATATTCTAGCTCCACGTGGTGGCAACTATGCATATCTCAATGAAGATGACATCTTCATGCTTTGGGTCCTGAAGAATGGTCACAAGATCAACTGGCCTATATTCATCATGAAGTATATGATGAAGGCCAAGGTCAAGGAGAAATTTGACCTGCCTTATGGTATTCTCATCACGATCCTTCTTGGGAAATACCCCCAAGTGATGGAATCTGAGTGCACAGTTGCATTGACTCATCACAATGTCTTTGGAGCTCACACCTTGCGCAAAATGAAGATGATCAGGACTGATGAAGGCTGGGTGTACCCAGATGAGGTTGTTGATGATGAGCTTGACCCAGAGGAACCTATTGTTGCCCCTGCTACTGATGCCCTTACTGCTGCTGCCCCTGCTCCAGTTTATTAGCTACGCTGCTTGATAACTATGCTTATATGGAACACACATTTTCTATTCTTTTTAATAGAATAGAAGGTGTTGAGCAAGAGATTGCTGCCCTTCGAGCTACACTACCAGCCCATGCACCTGACTCTCTGCCTTGGGCTCCAGATGCTTATTTCTAGAGCTCTAGATCTTAGGATCTTTGTTTTGCTCTGTTTTGTTTTATTTATGTTTCCATTGTCCTTGTACCACCTTTGATTAATGTATAAATGATGTTTTTGTGGCCTATATGTGATTTATAGTTCTTTATTTGAATCTTTTCCCTACACTTATAAATGGATTAATTATGGGACTTACCCCACCTTTTTGCTTATGACAAAAGGGGGAGAAAATTTGTGAATTTATTTAAGAAAAGACAAGTAAAATTAACAAGAGAAATTGGATTCCAAAAGTAAGGGGGAGCTGCGCACATCTCTGATATACATACGTCACCTCTTATAAAAAAAAGGGGGGGAGTAAGCTTTTAATACCTCTTTGTGAATTCTAATTATATGCTCTAACTATTTTCTCAATGATAGTTTGTCATTATCAAAAAGGGGGAGAATGTGATTGAATATATGAAGATTGCTTTTGATGATAAAAAAAACATGAAGACAAAATGAAGATCAAGTCCAAGGCTCTTAAGAATAGTTATTAGGACTTAGAATCTTTATGTACGAAGCTATCTTGGTATCTCACTATTTTTGCAAGAAAAGAGAAAAACCATTTTAATGTTTTAACAAATAAATCTGGAAGTTTAAAACTGATTGTTAAACTTGGTTATTCGAATAGAGATCGTCGTATTCGAATAAAGTAGGACAAAATTTCTTTATTACAACAATTTTATTCGAATAACACTGAGTTATTCGAATAAAGGTTTTAAATCCTTCCTACGTGCCTCTTGTTTTCAAAAGCATTATTCGAATAGCACATTGGTTATTCGAATAACACAGTCTTCCAGTAAAGCTTTTATAACAAAGCTATTCAAATAACACATGGTTATTCAAATATATATTAGTTTTCATAGAATTCAGATTTTAATAGCATTATTCGAATAACACTCATGTTATTCGAATAAACCCTTTTTGAACGGGTTTTCACGAGAACGTGTTATTCAAATAACACGAAGGTTATTCGAATAACCCCTGTTTCTGAATTGGAAATAAAAGCTTGTATACGTTTTCATAATGAGCAATTAATACACCCAACAACTATTTTGATTGAATTTCTCTATAAATAGAGGCCTTGGGTCATTTCTAAAATTGCCTAACACTCTGAATTATTTTCTACTCGCACTAACTCATGAATTTATTTTCTATGCTCTTTTTCGATAAAAAAATTGTGATGTTCTGCGAGAGCTCCTTTAGCACTTCAATTTGTATTATTCACTCTTAAAGAGAGTTTCTGTTCATCTACTTTTTCTGCTCTATTGTAAAGGGGGTGAGGTATCACTCTAAAGTTTGTAAGGGTGAGGTATCCCTGAAGTTTGAGGCTTTAGCATAAGGGTAGAGTTTCCCTGTGTGTGAAAAGTGCTCTTGTTTGTAAAGGTTACAAGCACGTGTTTAGGCTTGTATTAATAGTGAAAAATCTCAGATAGTTTTTCGAGGACTAGACGTAAGCCACAAGTGGTTAGTGGTCGAACCAGGATAAATATCGTACCTGCTTTTCTAATCCTTATTCTTTTATTTATCTGCATTTAATTTATTATTTCCTGTAATTTATTTATTGGTTGTTCTTAGTGTTCTTCTTCTCTTCTTTTAATTCATGCTTTTTAATATTTTATTTAAGCATATTTAATTTGTTTACGCTTTTGAGAAAAGTTTTTAATACTCAATTTATCCCCCTCGAGTACTGGAAGCCACTTGGTAACAGATGATTGCCAAAAATGGGCTGCTGAGGGTGCTGATATAATGCAAGCCATTTCAAACTTAACTCTAGCTTTTGAAGCTACCTCAACAGGAAAAGAGAATGTAATAGAGGCTTGGGGGTCCTTTTAGTCGAGGCTTCAACAATGACCCTTTTTTATTATTATTTTTGAATGTATATTTTTTATTTTGACATTGTAATTGACAATTATTTCGAATCTATGATAATTCGAAATTATTATGACATTTATTTATAATGAAATTTTTACTTCATGAATTGTTGGTCTATGTAATTTTAAGTATTTTCCATTTATCGAAGCAATTCTCTTGTTAGAATTAATATTTGTAATCAAATAAGCATTACTAGAAAAAATGAAGTTGGATAAATTATGGTTAATGTGTAACAAGCATTAGACTAGAATTAATCAAGTGACAAAATAGAATTTAATTTTTATTCGATATGGTCCTTCCTAGTTTGGGGACCATTTGCCAAATAACTTCGATTTTTTCTCCATAGGTAATATAACCTTCCAAACTAAATCACCTGACTTAAACTCTTTTCTTTTGACTCGAAGATCATAAAACTTTGCAATTCTTTCCTTTTGTTGAATCAAATTTTCAAGAGCAATTAACCTTTTCTCATCTAAGTGATTTAATTCATCAAACTCTAATAATCTTGAGTAGGAATTTCGTTTTGGCATTGTAATCTAATTGATTGAAGATTGATTTTGATTGGTAATACTGCATCATGACCATAAACCATATGATATGGCATAGATAGCTTCCTTAAGAGAATTTCGATAAGCCCACAAGACTTCGCTCAATGTTTCGTGCCAGCTGCTTGGTCTTCGACTAACATGTTTCTTAATTAAACCAATCAAGATTTTGTTAACTGCCTCAACTTACCCATTAGCTTGAGCATAATAGAGTAAGTAACTTGATATTCCTTGATTTAACAAACTCAGTAATATAATGTCCAGTAAACACGGTTTCCTGATCAGTAGTTAGAGTTTGAGGAATACCAAATATGTGTATGATATTTTCTTCAACAAAATTTATAATATCTTATTGAGGAACATCCTTCAAAGGGATTACCTCGACCCATTTTGTAAAAAAATCAATGGCAACTAATATATACTTGTTCCCTTTGGAAGATGGTGGATGGATCTATCTTATCAAATCAAGAGTCCATCCTCGAAATGGCCAAGGTTTAATAATCGAATGTATATCACTAGTAGGAACATGTTGAATGTTTCCATGCTTTTTGCTTTCTTAACAAAACTTAGCATATAAATGACAATCCTTAGCCATTGTAGGCCAATAGACTCTCTACCTATGCAGAACCCATTTCATCTTTTCATCAGCCTGATGAGCATCACAAATGCCTTCATGTACTTCTGCCAAGGCTGTGTATGCTTCTTTCTCACTTAAACATGTTAATAAATTTTCATCTATTGACTTTTTATAAAGTGAATCACCCATTACAACATAATGTATGGCTCTATATTTTAATTTCCTTTTGACTGATGAACTTGGGTTTTGTAAATAATTAACAATTGATTTTCTCCAATCAGAATCATCCATATCTTTGATTGAACATATTTTTGAATTCTTGAATGAATACAATTTTTCTTTAATTTTAATTAACTTTGATAAATTCATACTCGAAATCTTATAACCTGAAGCTATTTGAGCAAGCTCATTGGCTTCATAATTTTCTTGGAATATGTTGCATTATAACTTCATCGAATTCACATAGTAACCTTGCTGCAAAAGCAACGTATCTGAACAAATTTTGATTAATGCACTTATATTCTTGAGTCAATTGTTTAATGACTAATTGGGAGTCACCCCAATTAAAACTCCAAGACCAACACCCCCACTGTGTTGTGATCCATTAAAATATAATTACCATAGTTTTAAGCCCTTGAAGTTAATATTATTTTCTTCAATGTCAAAACAAGGATGGTCACCCTAAAACTACCACTGTGTATATGATCAATATACATCAGACAAGTAGTATCAAGATAGTCACTTCTAAATCTAAGTGTGAATATCAACCTGTATTGTAACTATCAGCGTATAATTATATAGAGCCTTTACTAACAGTAAAGAGAACAAGATAATTTTACATAACTGGAAACTTGCTCTTTACTACGAAATTATAAAATATGTATAAGATATACAAAATAACTATAACAAGCCATAAGAGTATAAATACAACATTAGCAAACTAAATACATCAATACCATATGTACAAAATAGCTAACTAGGCCTTCATCGTCCTTCTTTGCTCCTGCTAAGCTCATTTGTTGGATTTATCATGGAAACAGAAAACTTGGGGTGAGAATGACAATTCTCAGTAGTAATTTAAAACATGGCATCATCATATATCCAACTACTTCAGGGAAAAACCATTTCATATATAAGAAAAATGATTGGAAATGTGGCACAAGCCAAAACTTAATCCTTTCCCTTCCTGAAGTAGATAATCAAATTAATTAAATAAAACAATTTCAATCATTACATAACATCTAACCATCATTAGATAGGAGGCTATTAAACTTACATATCCTTTTAATACAAAGCAAGACAATTGCCTATATAATTGTCAAATTATGCAATGCATGATGATGCATAGATATGCCTAAGTTGTACCCTAGAATGCTTGTGATTTGATTTTACAAAAATCATTTTATTTTAGAAAAGCACATGTTATTTGACTATTTCCAAGAAGCCCTTTTGTTCTAAGAAGCCTTATTATTCCTTGTATTGTTTCTAGGTAGGCAGGACACCGTTTTGTTCTTTGTACTACTAAACATTTCTAACTTTAACACTTGGAGCCTTTTTGCACAAGCCTTAGGTTTACAATACATGGAAACATTAATAACAAATTTGAAAATCAAAACATGCAAGAATAATTTTTAAACCATTCATTCATTCCTTTTATATATATATATGACTTTCATAGTGAGGAAACAATACCTCAATTATCATAGATACATTCCATATTCATTTATTCCTTACAAGAATCATATTGGTGCCTTTCTACACTTCAGAAAATTAACATAAAGGATTCTTGTAAGTTTAAAATTTCATTTTATCATAAAATTATATTTTTGTAGAATCAGGCTTGAGTGCTTGAGTGTCCAAGTCCCAGCGCCTAAGCGTTGGGAGAGAACGCTTGCTGGAAGACTCACTGGACGATGGGTACTTGAGCGCCTAAAAACTAGCACCTAAGTGCTGGTCTCCCAGTGTCTGAGTATTGAACAACTAGCCAGAAACAGATTCTCCCCAGTTTTATCAAACAACTAAATCAATCCAACAAAAATCAATTTCTCAACACCAAACATGATTTCCAATCATCCACTAATTCTCAATCATTTTCTCAATCACTCCATTCAATTTAAAGAAATCAAATTGGGATCATAAACCCATTTTCAAAGCTCAATCATTCATGAGAATACCAAGACTTTCATTACACAACCATAACCATAAATAAAAAACAATCATTATCAAACCTAAACAAACAAGAATCCAACCAAAATTTCACAATTTATACTCAATAACTTATTTTTGTTTATCAAAGAAAACATATAATACACAGAAGAAAAGAATAGAGAGTTTATGAAAGTGTTTTTCCCCTACCCAAAGCTTTATATTCTCCCTTCTCTTTTCTCTTCTTTTACTCCTCTCCTTCTTCTTCTTTTCTCGCTTCTTTTCCTTCACTAGTTGCCCTCAGTTTTCTCCCTTTGTTTTTTGGAGATTTCGTATGAGAGAGTGATAGAAAGATTTTAAACAAAGCCAAATAAATGGATAAGTTTAAATGACTTTTGTATAAGTTACTAAAACTTCGTATCTCTTAGGTTGTGTTTGGAATGAATAAAAAAGGGAAATGATTTGCTTTGAATTGAATTGAATTGATTTTATTTGATTTAAAAATCAAATTTTGTATTTGGAACTTTTAAAAAAAATAGGATTTGAATTGATTTAGAAATCAAATTTTGTGTTTGGAATTCATTAAAATGAGAGTTGATTTTATTTTATTTTATTATTTTACATTTTAACGCCTATTAAAGGTTGTTAGAGGCAGTTACTAAGGGTAAAATAGTTTATTTATTTCAAATCAAATCAAATCCTAACAAATCCTATCAAAATTGATAGAGTTTCTAAAACAAAAGAAATGAAATCCATGACATTTTAGAAATCAAATCATTTCTCATTTTTAAACATTTCAAACACAAAATTTAATTAAATTTGATTTACAAATCAAATCATTTTCTATTTTTTTTACATTCCAAACAGACTCTTAGGAATACTTTGATTTTACTAAATCAAGTTTTCTAACATCTAACAATACTAAAATAAATTCTAAGATTCACCTAAATTTTAATTTCCTCATTTCCATAGTTTTTCATATCTACTACAAGTCAATTCAGTATTAAAACGTACAACCGGTGTGCTTAAAAATACCAAATCAACTCAGTTTGTCGTGAAACTTTAACTACACCTTATTTCATACATTTGTGACTTAGAAATAAATTTTTCATATTTATCTCCCTTATTTAAGCAATTTATGCTATTTTCCTGAGTTAAAGTAGTCATTTGGCACGTTTTGTATTACGACAAAGTGCCTAAATTAACTCAAAAGGTCACAAAATTACTTGGACATGTTAGGTACATATTATAACTCATTTCTATCTATAAACATTACTAACATGTTAAGGAGAATGTTACATGATCAGTCAAGATGTAAACACCTTCCGCTGGGAGTTATATTTCACACTAAACTTTAAAACTGAAAACAAGTTATAAAAGATTTAACATCGTAATTTATAGGTTTTTAAAATCTCTTTTCGCTGATAACATAAATTTAATAAAAATAAAGAGAACATATAACATAGTAAACTGAATAATACACATAATACATATAGACAACATAGATTACCAACAACGTAAAAATAAATACATAAGACTTACATACTCAAAAAGAAAAAGTAGCAAATCCCATGACGGGTCCTACTCAAAAGCACGATAACAAACCCAAAGAAGAAACTCAAAGCGCTCTGAAACCAGCTAGACACGCCACACGTCGATACCTCCATGAAACTGCATCCTAATGAAACTCAGAAGATTCTGCATCACCGCCATCACAGTCTTCACAGAACATAAATATAAAATAGAACAAACAGAAAAATACAATAAAGAGGTGAGATCCCCTGCATTACATACCAGTATGGCAGTAAAGAAACAATAATCACAACAACGTCATTCAATACAGAAATAACACAGAAACAATAGATATAATCATGATATCAATTAATAGATAATTCAATAAATGTATATCATAATAATGAATACTACTATACCACAACAATATGTATATTGACTATACCACAACAATATATATACTGACTATGCCACAACAATATATATACTGACTATGCATATACACGATGAAACAAACCCCTACTCCATGGAGCTAAAACCAACCTCAGAGAGAATGATCTAAAAGACATGTCTGTATATCGTCAGCCTCAAATCAAGTGCTATAATTTTCTCAATGTGCGCATCATGGCTTATACAAGACATTCTACACGAGATAAGGAATAGGAATAGTGTCTCGTCGAGATTGTCAGTGCGTTTGCATCAGGAGCCACGACACAGTAAAGCTACTAACTGGCCACTTGTGGAATTATCGTGCCTCGACGCCCCCAAGATCATTCATAGATCTTCACTATGCAATTTGCACCAGCACAAAGGTGTAATTCAATCTCCTAGGCAAACAGCCTCAACACACACAGTTTACACGACTTTTAATGCATGATTAATGACTCAATGCATAGATAATTATCAATGACATGGTTTTCCACAAAAACAAGCCACCACTGGGCTAAACCATTTATTAACATTCTTGGGTCCAATATGTCGGTCCGACAACAAACTGTTGTTTTTCTCAATCGCGTTTTCAGAATCGCGCAACACTTTTGTTACATTTTTAAATTGCGTAACCATTTTCAAACGTTTTCTTAATCACGTAACAATTTTTTTTTAATGTTTTTTCAATCGCGTAGTTCAAAATTCAATATTTTTCAAATACGTAAAGTTTTATCACTATTTTTCAATTGTGTTAAACAATTATTGACATTCTAAACTTAATTTTGAAACTTTCCAAGTTTAATATAAAATTTGAATCTTATCTCCAATATTTTCTTACTACGTCTTCTCAAAGTGATATTTTCTAACCTTTTTCACAAAATCTATGTTATTTGAATTTAATCAAACATTTTAGAACAAAATCTCTTTCTTTTTCCATTGCCTTTACTAAAACTATCTTAAATAAAATACTTTAAATTTTAAACCATCTTTCAAACTTATTTCAATCTCTTTTACTAAAAACTCTTTTAAATAAAATACTTTAAAATTTCACACTATCTTTCAAACTTATTCTCTATCATCATGGCCGAAAATCCATTTTTTTCAAATGAGAAAAATTTTGTTCATTTTCTTCTTAGTCTTATAAGTCCTTGACTCCTATTCTTGTTACCTAATCATCTAGGTTTACCATCAATAAAACATTTTTGCCTTGGATACCCCATTATTGGGCTGAATGGCCGTAAGCCATAGATGGTCTTTGGAACCAAAACTTTGCAATTTCTTACATGATTCAACACATGCAAAATATTTCAATCATCAATTCCTACCATAACAATTTCATGCATACTATCAAAATCACATCATCACATATAACCAATAAGCAACCATAGCAATTTCATGCATACTATCAAAGACATATAATCACATATAAACAAATAAGCATAAACCATTAAATTTACACAAGCAAGTGAATAAATCCTTATATGGATTTTTCACCAACAAACATACATTCCATTTCTCACCACCAAATTTGGTCGATGAGGTTAATCTCCCTCTTACCTTAGATGATGATAAAAAAAAACCCCTTTGGTTGCCTCTTTGAAGTAGTCGTCCACCACCAACACAAACCCTAGAAAAACTTCAAACATACAAATATTACAAACTAAGACTTAAAACAAGGTGACCATGGATCAAGATCATGGTTTAGAACTTTGAAAATGAAATTAGAAGTGAAGATCAAAAACTTAACCTGGAAACCCTCAAACTTTGGCTTGAAGAAGGATAGTGTCTTGAAATGATGTTTAGGTTTAAGATCAAGGGTTGATTTAAATTAAACAAGAAGGATAGTGATTTTTGTAAGTGTTGGTCAAGAGTCACAAATAAGAGAAAGATGAGAGACTTTTTAGTCACTTTGTTGCATGAAAGAAAATATGAAAGAATGGCACAAGTACAAAGCTTGGCCGAAACCTTCAAAGAAAGAAAATGAGAGAGTTTGTGTTTTGTTTTCTTTATAGAAAGCTAAGAATGAAACTAAGTGAAGACTTATCCTAGAAGCTCCCTTAGCCGTAAGTCACCTAGGAGTTGCAAGGTGTCCATGCTTCTCCACTAAGCTTCCTTCCCATTGGTTCACAAAGATGAGTTATAAGGTGAGTCACAAAGTGTGAGTCATGGCCACGAATCTCGACCACCATCTAATTGGTTCAACCAAGGTGAGTCATCAAGAGAAGCATCTAGAGAAGATGACTAGGCTTATATCTAGAATCATCCAACTAGATCTTTACCGAAAGCTATTATCTAATGGACAAAGGTTACTACTACTAGCAAAACCACTGGTTATTATCCAATAAATAATAAAACACACTTACATTTTTGTTGTCAGATAAAATCTCAGAAAAAGAAAAAATTGGAAAAAAAATTTCGATTTCAGGTTTTGTTAGCTCCCCCCGACCCCGTAATAATAGTCCAAAATTTTTTGGCCCCAAAAATTTTTTATTTTTCCGGCCCCGCTTCAAACACATTGAAAGTCTAATAATAATAATAAAATAATCAAAATAAATCAAACAATTAACAAAAATCACAAAAATCATAAAAACTACATATAACTGAAAAACAAGAAATTTCGGGGTGTTACAACTCTCCCCCTCTAAAAAGAACTCAAAATCATCATACCTTAAAAGAAATGCGGATATTGCTCTTTCATTCTGTCTTCTAGTTCCCAAGTTGCATTTCCTGTCACACCATTAACTCGTTCAAACATGAATTAAAGTTCATCCACAACTTACAAGAAAACTCATTTTATAACTTTCATACTACGAAGATATATGAAAATTCAAAGAATAAAATCCAATAATCATCAATCACATTCTGCATTTCAACATCATTCCCATTTAATATATATATATATATATATATATATATATATATATATTCCCAAGTTGCATTTCCTGTCACACCATTAACTCGTTCAAACATGAATTAAAGTTCATCCACAAATTACAAGAAAACTCATTTTCTAACTTTCATACTACGAAGATATACGAAAATTCAAAGAATGAAATCCAACAATCATCAATCACATTCTGCATTTCAACATCATTCACATTTAATATATATATATATATGTAACACCCCTACATTTAATAACCACGACACAATCATCATTATAGCACAATCAATAAATTTAGGCATGCTACAACTCAACAACAAGTTTCCAAATTTAATCATTGTGCATATATAGAAAATATGAGCCACGAATAAAGTATATTTATTACACAACCACAACATCCTCCAAAGGGAATTACATTCCAGATATATATATATATATATATATATATATATATATATATATATATATATATATATATATATAGCATAATACAAGTATATATATATATATATATATATATATATATATATATATTTCCAAAATGTAAAACATATTGTTCAAATTTACATACAAAATGTAAAACATAATTGTTCAAAGACATATATGCCATATACAAAATGTAAAACATACTTGTTCAAAGACATATATGCCATTACAACATAGCTTTATATATATATATATATATATACAACCAAGCCCATACATACAAAATGACCCAAACATAATTGTTCAAAGAAAGTAGAAACCCATATCAGGTCCTTCTCAAAGGTAGGGTAATGTTCCCAACGTACCCAACGTGCTCTAACTCGAAGGGAGCAAACTATACGTCAGCACCTCCAAGAAAGCTGCATCTCCATGAACCCACAAAGATTCTGCCTTGCCACTATCTCAGTCTTCAAGGGTCATAAATATAAAATAGAATGAGACAAGAAAGAAGTGAGATTCCCTACATCAAATCCAATATGGCAGTAAGAAAATGATACGAATGACAAAGTCATTCCATACATGCAGATATTGCAGTTCAAGTTATCAATTTCATAAATATCATCAGAGAGCATATCCCATAATAATATAAACATTAGCAACACTATAACAACAGATAACAACAGACATCCACTATAGATATGTATAATGATTATGCCACCACAATATGTATGTCGACCATGCCACGATAATATGTGTACCGACCATGTGTATACATAATGAACCAGTTCTTACTCCATGGAGCTAATACTCAATTCAGATGTGAATGGCCTAGAAGATCTGCCACCCTCAATAACAGTCTACGCCGGACGCGAAAAGAAATAATGCTTGTCGGTTCCTCGTCAGTGCGTTGCAATGGTTCTTCATGGACAGAGGTATATAGTGTGATAACTAGGACATAGGATGAATCACCTCTCCCTGACACACCTTGAGATCCTTCCCTTGGATCACACTACTCAATTCTCATTCACTCTTAGGCAAAAAAAGCTATACAGACACTGACTGTATGATGTTCAATGCATGATAACTCAATGCATAACCCAAGTCACTATTGTACTATTCCCAATGATATTAAAACAACCGTTCATACAATTGTCTAATACCATTAGTATCAATGATATTATATAACCACCCATACAATTATATAATAACACTGATCCACTTGGGTCCAGCACATCAGCATAACAATAAAACAATGTATGTTCAATGTATGATAATGTTCAACACATGATAATTCAATGTATAACTCAAGCCACCACGGGCCATAAATCATATTTTAACAGAACTAGGTCCAGCACGTCAGCCCAATAGCAAACCGCTATTTTCACAATTGCATAAACATTATCCAATGTTCTCCCCAAAATCCGCATTATATTAATTTACTGAAAACTTCCTCTATTACCTTTATTAAAATTCTCTTAAATAGTGTACTCTAAGTTCCACATCACATTCAAAACTTATTTTCCATCCTCATGATCAAAATCACTCTTATCTAATAATAATAAAAACTTTGTTCCATTCCTTTCAAATAAAATGTTTTAAGTCTCAAATTACCTTTAAAACTTCTTTTCCATTTCTAGTACCAAAAATCATTATTTATCCAACAAAAGCTATACATTTCATATTCCTCTTAAAAATCCTTTTTACACAAATATACTTCAAATTTCAAACCTTCATCTTAATTAAGTCTCCATGATCGAAAATCACTTCTTTTTAAATTATAAAATCTTATTCATTTTTTTTTCCATTTTGTAAATCCTTAATCCAATTTCTAGTTGCCTAATCTTAAAAATTCATAATTAACCAAATATTTCAAATTTGGATCACCCAAAATGGCATAGAGACAGTGAGCCTTGGTGGTCATTGAGACCAAAATTTCTTTCCTTTCTCAAATGATTCATAGCATTAATTTAACCATAAAAATTATACCATAATAATTTCATGCATATTATCACAACCACATATAGACAATAAGCAAGCACAACAATTCATGCATATTATCAACATAATATAATCACATAAAGCTAAATGAACACAAATCAAGTT
Source organism: Ormosia emarginata (assembly GCA_029884605.1). Taxonomy (NCBI): domain Eukaryota; kingdom Viridiplantae; phylum Streptophyta; class Magnoliopsida; order Fabales; family Fabaceae; genus Ormosia; species Ormosia emarginata. The sequence continues at coordinate 8,439,596 of JAQQTP010000079.1, forward strand.
AAAGTCATATGATCACACATAGTAAATAGGCACATATTCAACAAGTAAACACAAACCATAATCACACAATTTCTTCGCTTACAAACACAAAATATCCATTGTCTCACCACCATGTTTGGTCGATGAGATTAATCTCCCTCTTACCTTAAGAGTGTAATTGGACATATGCCTTTGAGGATTTTGTTTTGATGATAACAAACGTGAAGACTAAAATGAAGATGATAGAAAGACCAAGTCCAAGATCGCATGAGAATAGCTTTAGGACTTAGGATCTTTTTGTACAGAGCTCACTCTAATATCTCTCTATTTTGAAAGAAAAATAAAATTGATTTAAAAGAACCTCAAAGTGTTTTTTTAAATTATTCAAATCAGTTTCTATTGTGTTATTCGAATAGAGATTATTTTATTCGAATAAACCTTTCCATAAGCTTCTGCTTTTTAACAAGCTCATTCAAATAATGATAATGTCATTCGAATAATTTTCAGCTTCCTTCTGTTTTCTAAAATGCTATTCGAATAATAGTTTTTCAAAGCTTCTATTTTCTTAAAGTTTTATTCAAATAAACCACTTTCTATTCGAATAAAAGGATCTCCAGAAAGGCTTCTCTCAAAAGAGTTATTCGAATAACTCAGTAGTTATTCGAATAAACTCAGTTTTTCAAAATCTGCTTATTAAAGTGTTATTTGAATAAACTTAAGGTTATTCACATAAACCATATCAGCTGGCTTTTTACGAAGATGTCATAAATTATGTTATTCGAATAAAGGACTCACTTATTCGAATAAACACGGGTTCTACGAACTCTGATATGGAATCAAGTTTTTGAAATATTAAGCATTTATTATCCCCAACGACTATTTCTTTGAAATTTCTCTATAAATAGAAGCCTTGGGTCCTCTCTAAAAACACTCAACACTCTGATTAATTTTCTGCTTGCTTTATCTTGTGAAATTATTTTCTACGCTCTATTTTCGATTAAAACTTTGAGATATTTCTGTGAGAGCTCTAGTAGCACTTCAATTTGTTAATTTACTCTGAGTGAGAGTTTCTCTTCTTTATCTATTTCTTTGATATTCTGTATTGAGGGTGAGGTATCCCTCTAAGGTTTGTGTAAGGGTGAGGTATCCCTGCAGGCTGAGGCTTTAGCACAAGGGTAGAGTTTCCCTGTGTGTGACAAGTGCTCTTTTGTGTAACGGTTGCAAGCACCTATTGAAGCTTGTATACATAGTGAAAAATCTCAGACATTGTTTCGAGGACTGGACGTAGATCACAAGTGGGTTAGTGATCGAACCAGGATAAATATTGTGCCTGCTTCTCTTCTTAATCTCTTTTCTTTACGCAATTTTACTTTATTGCACATTTATTTTTCTGTTGTTCTTAATACTTCATTTCTTCATATCATTCCTTCTACGCATTTATTTAATAAGTTTAAATAATTGTATTTTAATTAATAGAGGTTTTACGAAAAATTTTGTACTCAATTCACCCCCTTCTTGAGTACTGGAAGCCACTTGGTAACAAGTGGTATCAGAGCTAGACTATTGTATAAAGAGCTTAGCAACTTCAAGAGAACATGGCTTCTTCAAATGGTTTTTTAGAATGATCTTCCATAAATCGACCACCTTTTTTCAATGGGGATGGTTATGCATATTGGAAGGAAATAATGAAAATCTTCATCGAAGCTATTGATCTAGATGTGTGGGATGCTGTCGAAAATGGCGCCTTTATACCTACACATGAGGTCGATGGTGTAAGGACCGAAACACCAAGAAATAAATAGTCTGATGAGGACAAAAGAAAAGTCCAACATAATTTAAAAGTAAAAAATATTATTACTACTGCTTTGGGATATGATGAGTTTTTTAGAATTTCAAATTGCAAAACTACTAAAGAAATGTGGGACACTTTGCAAGTTACCCATGAGGGTACTAGTGAAGTAAAGAGGTCGAGAATCAATTCTCTAACTCGTGAATATGAATTATTCAAAATGAACCAAGGAGAAAGCATTCAAGAAATGCAAAAGAGGTTCACCCACATAGTTAATCATCTTGCATCTTTAGGAAAAAGTTTCTCTAATGAAGATTTGATTAACAAAGTATTAAGATGTCTTAGCAGGATTTGGCAACCCAAAGTAACAGCCATATTAGAATTGAGGGACTTATCAACAATGTCCCTAGCTACCCTCTTTGGAAAGCTTCATGAGCACGAACTAGAACTGAGCAAATTAAGTCAAAGCGAAGAAAATGATAAAAAGAAAAAGGGGATAGCGCTCAAAGCCACTTCCTCAACAATCGAAAATGATGATGAAGAAGATGAAGAAGGTTCAGAAAATATTGAGGTAAACGAAGAAAATCTTAGTCTGTTAGTTAAAAAATTTGGTAAATTTCTCAAGAAAAAGGGAACGCAAAGAAGACCTCCCTTCCCTCCGAAGAAGACTTATTTCAAAGGCGAAGGAGCTTCATCAACTCCAACTTACTATGAATGTGGCAAACCTGGTCACATGAAAATGGAATGCCCAGTTTACCAAAAGAAGAAAGAGAGATTTGAAAAGAAGCCCTTCAAGGAAAGAAAGGGAAGAAAAGCCTATATAACATGGGACGAAAATGACATGGATTCAACTGACAGCTCAGATAGCGAAGAAGCTCAACTATGTCTCATGGCCAAAGGAGAAGAAGAAGGAGAAAGCAAAAATAAGGTGTGCTTGAAGGCAAAGAGCTCAAATTAGTACCTCGATAGTGGATGCTCCAAGCACATGACCAGAGATAACTCAAAATTCTCTTTCCTTGTTCCCAAAACTCATGGACATGTAACCTATGGAGATAATAACAAAGGAAAAATTCTTGGAATCAGCAAAGTAGGTAAGAGTCCTAATTCCTCTATTGAAAATGTGTTGCTTGTTGAAGGCTTGAAACATAACTTGCTTAGTATTAGCCAATTATGTGATAAAGGAAATAGGGTAATTTTTTATTCAAATTGTTGCATAATTGAAGATAAAAATGATAAGCATGTTAAATTCATTGGTCATAGAGTAAACAACATTTATATGATTAGTCTTGATGATATATCTTCAAATGATGTGAAATGCCTTTTAAGTAAGAATGATGATTCATGGTTATGGCATAGGAGAATTGCACACATTCATATGGATCACTTAAAGAAGTTAGTCTCTAAAGAGTTAGTAATTTGACTACCCAAGCTTAATTTTGTAAAAGATAAATTATGTGATGTATGTCAAAAGGGTAAACAAATAAAAGTCTCTTTTAAAGCAAAAAATATAGTTTCAACTACTAGACCTTTACAACTTTTGTACATGGATCTATTTAGACCTTCTAGAACTATGAGCTTTGGTGGGAATTACTATGCTTTAGTGATTGTGGATGATTTTTTTAGGTTTACATGGACTTTATTTCTTGCAAATAAAAATGATGCATTTCTAACGTTTAAAAGACTTGCCAAAGTTATTCAAAATGAAAAAGGTTTTCAAATTTCTTCTATAAGAAGTGATCATGGTGGTGAATTTGAAAATAATATTTTTGAAAATTATTGTGATGAACATGGCATTAATCATAATTTCTCTGCCCCTAGAACTCCACAACAAAATGGAGTTGTAGAAAGAAAAAATCGTTCTTTGGAAGAAATGGCGAGAACTATGCTTAATGAGGCTACTCTTCTTAAGTATTTTTGGGCGGATGCTGTAAGTACAGCTTGTTATGTAATGAACAGGGCCCTTATAAGGCCTATTTTAAAGAAAACCCCATATGAATTATACAAGGGAAGAAAGCCAAACGTCTCACATTTTCATGTTTTTGGATGCAAATGTTTTGTTTTAAATAATAAAAAAGATAACTTAGGCAAGTTTGATGCTAAGTTTGATGAAGGTATATTTCTTGGTTATTCAAATCATAGTAAGGCTTTTTGTATATATAATAAAAGAAGTATGACTATTGAAGAATCTATACATGTTGCATTTGATGAAACTAACCCAAATGGATCAAGAAAGGATCTTGTTATTGATGACGTTGCAGAAGTCTTAGCTGAAGCACATTTGAATAGCAAAGAAAAAAAAATCAAGGAGCAAGAAGACATACAAAGACAAGAGGATTCTCAAGCTTTGGAACTTCCTAAAGAATGGCGGACTTCAAAATATCATCCTCTTGATCAAATAATCGGTGATGTATCTAAAGGCGTAAGTACTCGTAATTCTCTTAGAAATGCTTGTAATCACTTAGCTTTTGTTTCTCAAATTGAACCCAAAGATGTAATTGAAGCTTTTGATGATGAATATTGGATCTTAGCTATGCATGAGGAATTAAATCAGTTTGAAAGAAATCAAGTTTGGGAATCAGTTGCTAGACCTCTATAATTGGCATTACATGGGTTTTTAGAAACAAACTTGATGAGAATGGGTTAATAACTAGAAACAAAGCTAGACTGGTCGCTAAAGGTTATAATCAAGAAGAAGGAATAGACTATGAAGAAACCTATGCACATGTAGCTAGATTAGAAGCTATTAGAATGTTACTTGCTTATGCTTGCATCATGGATTTCAAATTATATCAAATGGATGTTAAAAGTGCTTTTCTAAACGACTTTATTTAAAAGGAGGTATTCGTTGAACAACCTCCAGGTTTTGAAAATCATGAACTACCCAACCATGTTTTTAAACTTAAAAAGGCTTTATATGGCTTAAAGCAAGCTCCTAGAGCTTGGTATGAAAGGTTGAGTAAGTTTCTTTTAGAAAAGGGTTTTTCAAGAGAAAAAGTCGATACTACCCTTTTTATTAAAAACAAAAAGTATGATATTCTTCTTGTGCAAGTATATATGGATGATATAATTTTTGGTGCTACTAATGAATCCCTTTGCAAAGAATTTGCTAAGATAATGCAGAATGAATTTGAAATGTCAATGATGGGAGAGCTAAATTTCTTCCTCGGACTTCAAATCAAACAATCGAACGAAGGGACATTCATAAGTCAAACCAAATACTGCAAGGAATTGCTCAAGAGGTTCAAAATGGAAAACGCTAAACACATGGCCACTCTAATGGGCACTTTGTGCTATTTGGACAAAGATGAAGGAGGTAAATCAGTAGAAATAACGAAATACAGAGGTATGATTGGATCTCTCCTTTATCTTACTACTAGTAGGCCAGATATTATGTTTAGTGTATGCATGTGTGCTAGATATCAGGCAAACCCTGAGGAATCTCTTTTAAGTGTTGTTAAACGAATAATGAAATACCAAGTAGGCACTTCACAAATGGGCTTGTGGTACCCTAAGGGTGCCTCATGCAACCTAATAGGCTATTCCGACTCTGATTTTGCTGAGTGCAAATTGGATAGAAAAAGTACTAGTGAGACATGCCACTTGCTTGGTAGTTCTTTAGTTTCTTGGCATAGCAAGAAACAAAATAGTGTGGCTCTGTCTACTGCTAAGGCTGAATATGTTGCAACCGGGAGTTGTTATGCTCAAATTCTTTAGATGAAGCAACAACTCTTAGACTACAGTATTCAGCTTGATCACATCCCAATAAGATGTGATAACACTAGTGCAATAAATATATCTAAAAATCAGAACAAAGCATATAGAGATAAGACATCACTTTATCAGAGATCATGTACAAAAAGGGGATTGCATTCTTGAGTTTGTTGAAACATCTAAGTAACTTGCAGATATCTTCACTAAACCCTTAGCAAAAGAAGCATTCTTTTATATTAGAGGAGAATTAGGCATAATTGATTAATCTAATATATGATTGCATGTTTATTACTGCTTAATATTGTCTCTATCTCTCCTGATTCTTTAAATCACATGGATAATTGCTTTATCTTGCTTTCTGAACATATGCTCTACTATGCTCTTTTATTAGTTTATTCGAATAAACAGATGTTTATTCGAATAATGTCCTTTAAAGCTTATCAAATGAAGTGTTAGATATCAGCTCTATTCGAATAACACTTAGTGTATTCAAATAAACTGGCTTCTATATCATTCTGTGGTTGGTGTGCTCTCTGTCTATTCGAATAAATCTCTCTTTATTCGAATAACCAGAATCCTTATTTTATCAGTCTTAATCTCTACCCTCTATCTATTCGAATAAAACTAAGGCTATTCGAATAACCAAAGCCTTGTTTTATCAGCATTGTTAATTACTTTCTGTCTATTCGACTAATTTCTACATTATTTGAATAAAACCTATTAAAATGTCAAAACACTTGGCTTTCCCAGTTGCTCTATTCGAATAGAAATTCTCTCTATTCGAATAAACCCTAGCAGAGATCTTCGTTAAAAGCCCCTATCCTTTCAGCTTCTACGCAAGGTTTATTCGAATAAACCCTAGGTTATTCGAATAAACACGGGCTTCCTTTAAATTGACCCGCACGCCCAGCCGTTCTCATTTCCATATTCTCTTTTCATCTTCTACGTTTCTCTCCCAACTCTCCTCCACCATCTCCCTGCCATCTTTTTTCTCTTCCACACCTTCAATCACCATGGCCTCCTCTTCCAACAAGCGCGCTCGCACGAAGGTTGCCCCTTGCAACAACCCACTTGATATGCGAAGGCTCTCCTCCAACGAAGAGCAATGTGGCCGCTTCATTACGCACTTCTGGGAGCGTAACCTCATTCAGCCCAAATATCTTGACCTTCCCTTCTTTTAGCAGCATAGAGGCTTTGATTTTTTGTCTCTTTTGGAAAATCAGAGGGTCCTACAACTCTGTTCCCACCAGGCTACGCTCTACCTTACTCTGGTGAAGATGTTCTTCTACAATCTAGCCACTGATGGCCAGAACCTCCTCACCGAAGTCTGCGATCAAGATATCGTTATCACTCCGCAGGACTGGCAGGCTTTGTTTGGTTTACAGTTCACTGGTACAATGGTTGAAGATGACGACAACCCTTTCCCCGAGTTCAACACGATTCAGGCCATTGAGGACATGCTGAAGCCTGGTTTGGCTTTACCTATCAGAGGTCTCAAGGGTGGGATGCTAAAGAGCCAAGATAGGCTTCTGCATTACGCCTTTGCTCACATTTTGGCTCCCCGCGGCGGGAACTACGCGTACCTCAGTGAAGATGACATCTTCATGCTCTGGATCTTGAAGAAAGGTCACAAGATAAACTGGCCTGTGTTTATCATGAAACACATGATGCGTGCCAAGGGTAAGGAAAAATCAGACTTGCCTTATGGGATCCTCATCACTACCTTGCTCCGCAAGTATCCTCAAGTCTTGGAGACTGAGCGAACCACTGCCTTATCCCATCATAATATCTTTGGTTCCTTCACTTTGCGCAAGACGAAGATGATCCAAACCGATGAAGGCTGGGTGTACCCAGATGAGGTTGCTGAGGATGAGTTTGACCCTGCTGACGCACCTGCTGCACCTGATGATGCACCTGATGATGCTCCTGCTCCTGTTACGTTAGAGCAGATCATGGCCACCTTGCATGATAACTGCGCCTACTGTAACACCCTCCTTAGGGCATCACATTTCTGACTACCAACTCCCAAATCTGAAAATGATTTCATAAAAGGTTTGAGTTATAAAAGGGTGAGTTTTAAAATTTCTTTTCATTAAAGACGGAAACATAAACTTACTGAAATCCATAAATATTACTGAAAATATATTTAATATACAATATTGACACTAATTAATATTTAACAATTTAAAGAGAAATATAAAACTAATAGAAAACTTTCTCTCTTTAACAGTAGCAAACCCTATGACGGGTCCTACTTAATAGCACGGTACAACACTAACGAGAAAACTTAACATACTTATTCCTTCTTGTATCCATCTGGATGCATCAGACATCTGTTCTATGTCAACACTACACGCTATCAAATCTGGAATGGTCATTCTCTAATGTTGTCTCCGATCTCAGAATATTTATCTCCCGTATGTCTAAGACAACTTGTTCCATCTACTATTTAATTTTAATAATACAAATACAGCAAAACAATATAACAAAGAGGTGAGATCACCTACACCAATACCAACATGGTAGCATAGAGATAACACAAATAGCATACCATACAGATATGTCATACCATAATTCCAATAATGCACTCAACATTAATCAACTATCATCATCAAATCATTTATCAATTCAATTATCATTCAACATCTATGGTGATGCCCTCATCAATATCCAATTATCATCATCATCATCCAAGTATTCAAAACAATTGTCATAGCCAATATTCCTTAATTAATATATCATACATATATAAATGCTCAGATTCATGCATGCGCACATAGACTCAATGTCCTACTCCATGGAGCTAAAACTCAGTTCGGAGAAGTCGATCCGAAAGATCTCTCTGTGCCAAAATGCCTCAGACCAAGTGCTATAATCCTCATTTTGATTTTTGCACATCTAGCATATACACGACAGTCTTTATGAGATCATGATTAAGAATAGTGTCTCGGTTAGGATCATTGGTGCGTTGCATCGGTCTAACCTACGGGAAGAAGCGCGACCAACCACCCGTGTAAGCAACCCGCATCGCGATGCCCCCAAGGTCAACAAGTGACTTACACTACGCATATTGCACCCACTCAAGAGGTGTACGTCTCTCCTAGGCAAATAGCCTCATACAGTCCCTCGGACCTTTCCAATGCATATTCAATGCATCAATGCCAATCATAGGCAAAATTTATCATTTTCTCATACAATGTCCATACACTAGTTCATGCATATAAAATGCACCAATGCCAATCACAGGCAAAATTCACCATTTCCAATGCATGTTCAATGCACAAATGCCAATCACAGGCAAAATTTACTATTTCATATTCAGGGTCCACACATTGGCCCATTCTCAGTTTAATTTCATAATCTCAAAATCAGGGTCCACACACTGGCCCAACAGTAATAATACTGTATTTTCAACAGCGAAATTATATTATCGCATTTTTATAGTTATAAAACACTTTCATCATGTTTTCACAATCGCGCAACATTTCTGTTACGTTTTCACAATTACGTATTGATTTTTCAACGTTTTCTCAATCGCGTAAAAATATTTATACGTTACTCAAATCGTGCAACTACTTTCCACCATTTTCACAATCGCGTAACTTAAAAATCATTCTTTTAAGTCGCGTAAGTCATTTTTCATCATTTTCAAAATATTTAAATGCTTTCCAAATCGCGTAGAAATATTTCAACGTTTTTCAAATCGCGTAGCTTAAAAATCACATTTTTAAGATACGTAAAACATTTTTCACCATTTTACAACCACGTAAAATATTCCTCAATATTCCAAACATTATTTTGGACTTCCAAACAAATCAATATCATTTCTAACATCATTTTTCCATTACGAAAAATATTTCTCAACCTTCAAAAATTCCATTTCAACCTTTCTCAAAATAATATGACTTTGTACTTTATTTTCCACATTTTCTTACACAAGAAAATCCTTTTCACAATAATTCCACAAATTCACAATTCCATTGAATTAAATCAATGTTTCTAACTTTAAAATTACTAACGCTTTCCAAAACCCAAAGGATGAGTTACACGTTAGAAAATATCAAATCACTATTATATTCTCCATTTTTCTCAAATCAATTCTAAAATCAATTCTCTTCAAAATAAATTGAGGTGTGTTTGAACCTCTCTTTTCTATTTACATACTGAAATTCATTTCTCAAGTGATAAAATACTCTGATTCCCTTTCCGAATTCCTTGTACTAATTCAAATTACATTTTCACTTGGAAAACCACTTTGTTTCATAAAACCAAGGCATTCACAAGCCTTCAAAACCGTGGTACATGGTCATTGAAACCATCAAATATTTTTCCTTCTAAATTGATATGGTTTTACATAAACAAAACCATTAAAAATTCTTTACAAAAACAGTGAGCACTTGGTCTTTGAAATCAAATCATTTGTTCATTTTCATTTTTCACTTTCTTTGCAAATCCTTAAAATCATCAACTTATTGCTCTTTTCATTTAAAACTCTTGTTTAGTAAAATACTTAGAGACTTTTTACACAAAATAAATCAATAAAAATCCTTCTCAAAACCGTGTTCATGTACTCTTTGAAAGATAAACCCTTTGTTTATTTTTCTTGTTTTTCTAACCATTTCATTTCATCATTCATGAAAATATTAATTTGTGACACCTATGTTGAGGTGTCTTGGCCAAAATTCACCATTTTCTAAGGACTAAAAATTAATTCCCTTGTTCTTGAAAAATTTCAACATAAACCCTCATCATGGGTATCAAAACCATAGCCCTCTTCCTTTGGCCATGGAAGCCAAAAATTGATTTCTTTTCCATCATCTCATCATAGCATACATATACATAATTTCAACATATTCTTATCATGCATATTATAAGCATACCATATTATCATCTTGCATGTTATAAGCATACCATATAAGCCAAAAAATCATGCAAAGCATATCAAGCATAGGCAAATAATCAAAGCATATAAACACCCACAAATTATTACATGACCATGGATATGAATCCTCACATGGATTCACCATCCATCAAATACATAAACCATCTCTCACCATCATACTTGGTTGGTGAGATGAATCTCCCTCTTACCTTTTGAAGATCCTCAAAAGCTCCTTGTTTTGCTTCTCTTTCCAAGTCCTTCACCACCAAGGGCTTCTCAAAGACAAAACAAAACATATATTTATTAGTAAATCAAGCTTGAACAAGATAAACCATGGATCAAACATGGCTTAGAACCTTGAAAATAAAAAAAAAAGTGAAGATTAATAAACTTCACTAATAAAGCTCCAATCTTTAGCTTGAAGAACAAGGTTGAAGATGAATGATTTAGAGAAAGTCTCCAACATGAAAGTTGCTTAGAATATCATGTAGATTTAAGATCTATGGTTGGATGAAATTAAAAGAGATTGGATGGTGATTTTAGATGGTATGGCTGAATGGTTCCTCTTGAAGAACAAAGATGAAATTTTTGATTTTTGTGAGGGAAAGGCTTCTTAGACTTGGTTAAGGTAAAGAATGAAGTGAAAACACTTGGTTTCCCTTCCTATCAATTTCGTGGAGCTCCTTGGAAAATCCCTAAAAATCATAAACAAATTTTAAAATCAATAACAAGTAAAAGAATAGGTAAACCATGATTCAAGCATGGCTTATAAAATCAAAACTAAAAGATTGGGTGAAGAAATATGAACTTTACCATTTTTGGTAGAAACTTGAAGCTTAGATTTGAAGCTCTAGATGAAGGATTTTGTGAAAACTCATAACTAGAGATGTTCTTAGAATGGTGTTTAGGTTTAGGAAATGTGTTTAGATAAAATTTTAGAAGTTTAGAGACATGGTTCCTAGGTGTTGGCCGAAACTAGAGGAGAAGAGAAATGGAGAGAAAGCTTTGATAACTTCGCTTCTTGAATTTGATCAATAATGATCAAGATGGAGTAATAATGGTCTTGAAACCATTCTATGCTCTTAAGCACTCTCCAAAACTGTCCCCCCCTTCATGCATTCTCTTAAGAGTGCAAAGTGATCAATTATGATGCATATTGACCAAGACAAGTAATAATGGTCATAAAGCTTTTTTTTAGCTCCAAAATGAAGCACAAAACTGTCCCCGCTCCATGCATGCATTCCATAATGTTGTCATCTTTTTCAAGCCACCATTTAGAGCAATTTAAGCCATTAATTAGATCAATGGTTAGGATTAAGGTAGACTTTTGATTAGAAGACTTAACCTAGGCCATTAGATCTTTTTCCTTAAAATTCTAGCCATTAGATCCATCTCTAAAAATAAAGGGTCAAGATTGCTCCTTCTTACTTTTAATCCAAGGGTCATAATTAGTCATAACTATTTTAGAAGACCAAATCTCCACCATTGATTAAATCCAAATCCAATGGTCACGAATGGTCCTAGCCACTTTATAAGATCAAATCTCCACCCTTGATTTAATTCTTCATCCAATGGTTGTAAATGATCATAGCCATTTTATTAGACTAATCCTACACTATTGATTAAATCGACGGTTGATATCAAAGTCTTCAATATTAGACTTGCTTCCTATTGGTCCGTCAAAAGCATTAAACTTGTTTCCTATTGGTCTATCAAAAGTTTTCATAACCACTATCGTTGACGTAAGCAGTATAATATTTATTTTTATCTGCTAAAACCCCACGAAAGAATATATTTACTGTATTTTTATCGCCCGATAATTAAATACAATACAAAACACAGTAAAAGAAAATTTCTAAAACTATTTTCGGATTCAGGTTTAGTAAGATCCCCTGTCTCCGTCTAAACAGTACAAATTTTTCTATACGTAGAAAAATTTTCATGTTTTGGGACTCACCTCGAGCCCACGTAAGACCACTAGGACCCACAAATAGCCCAAAAATAACCAGATAACCATAAAAATTTATAATCATCCACAAAAATCACAAATATTAGAAAACGTATGAAAATCAAATCAAATTGTTAAAAATAATTAACAGTCAAGAGAAATAAATACATAAAGATTTTTCTCCGGCCCGAAAATTATTATTTTCTTGACACGGAGTGAATCACTCAAAACGATCAAATACGTTGACTGAATACTCAAAATAATTTTTCAGTACACAGAAATCACTAAACAATAGAATTCTGTTAACTGTAAAAATTATTGTCAACTATTTTGAAAATTTAGGGTGTTACACCTACATGGAACATACCTTCTCTATTCTCTTTGATAGAATAGAAGGTATTGAATGTGAGGTCGCTGCCTTACGAGTTGCATTACCTGCTCCTGCACCAGCTTCACCATCACCGCCTCCGGATATTTTCTTTTAGGAGTTGTTTAGCTCTTAGGATCCTTGTTGTTCTTTTGTTGTTTATGCTTTAGTTGTTTCTGGCCTATGTATTTACATCACCTTTTTTATTAATATATATATGAGAGCTTTCAGTCTACTATAGTGAGAATGTTTTACAGTTATTTCTCCTTTTATATATATATATATATATATATATATATATATATATATATATATATATATATATATAGCTATTTATGGATCTTACCCCTTCTTTTTGCTCATGAAAAAAGGGGGAGAAATATTTGAATTGAGAAAAGACAGGTAAGGTAAATTTAAACGAGGTTGGATTCCAAATGAAAGGGGGAGCTGCGCACATCTCTGATACACATTACCTCTTATATTTAAAGAGGAGAGTAAGCTTTTGTACCTCTTTATGAATTCCAATTATGTGTACTAATTCCTTTTCTCTTTGATAGTTTGTTATCATCAAAAAGGGGGAGAATGTAATTGGACATATGCCTTTGAGGATTTTGTTTTGATGATAACAAACGTGAAGACAATAATGAAGATGATAGAAAGACCAAGTCCAAGATCGCATGAGAATAGCTTTAGGACTTAGGATCTTTTTGTACAGAGCTCACTTTAATATCTTTTTGTTTTGAAAGAAAAATAAAATTGATTTAAAAGAACCTCAAAGTGTTTTTTAAATTATTCAAATCAGTTTATATTGTGTTATTCGAATAGAGATTATTTTATTCGAATAAACCTTTCCATAAGCTTCTGCTTTTTAACAAGCTCATTCGAATAATGATAATGTTATTCGAATAATTTTCAGCTTCCTTCTGTTTTCTAAAATGCTATTCGAATAATAGTTTTTCAAAGCTTCTGTTTTCTTAAAGTTTTATTCGAATAAACCACTTTCTATTCGAATAAAAGGACCTCCAGAAAGGCTTCTCTCAAAAGAGTTATTCGAATAACTCAGTAGTTATTCGAATAAACTCAGTTTTTCAGAATCTACTTATTAAAGTGTTATTCGAATAAACTTAAGGTTATTCGCATAAACCATATCAGCTGGCTTTTTATGAAGATGTCATAAACTGTGTTATTCGAATAAAGGACTCACTTATTCGAATAAACACGGGTTCTACGAACTCTGATATGGAATCAAGTTTTTTTTGAAATATTAAGCATTTATTACTCCCAACGGCTGTTTCTTCGAATTTTCTCTATAAATAGAAGTCTTAGGTCCTCTCTAAAAACATCAACACTCTGATTAATTTTCTGCTTGCTTTATCTTGTGAAATTATTTTCTACGCTCTATTTTCGATTAAAACTTTGAGATATTTTTGTGAGAGCTCTAGTAGCACTTCAATTTGTTAATTTACTCTGAGTGAGAGTTTCTCTTCTTTATCTATTTCTTTGATATTCTGTATTGAGGGTGAGGTATCCCTCTAAGGTTTGTGTAAGAGTGAGGTATCCCTGCAAGCTGAGTCTTTAGCACAAAGGTAGAGTTTCCCTGTGTGTGATAAGTGCTCTTTTGTGTAACAGTTGCAAGCACCTATTGAAGCTTGTATACATAGTGAAAAATCTCAGACATTGTTTCGAGGACTGGACGTAGATCACAAGTGGGTTAGTGATCGAACCAGGATAAATATTGTGCCTGCTTCTTTTCTTAATCTCTTTTCTTTACGTAATTTTACTTTATTGCACATTTATTTTTCTACTGTTCTTAATACTTCATTTCTTCATATCATTCCTTCTACGCATTTATTTAATAAGTTTCAATAATTGTATTTTAATTAATAGAGATTTTGCGAAAAATTTTGTATTCAATTCACCCCCTCTTGAATATTGGAAGCCACTTGGTAACAAAGAGAAGATAAAAAAGAAGGCTCATTGATGTCTCCTTGATTGATTTTCGTCCTCCACCAAAACCAAACCCTAGAAGTTTTCAAACATCCACACACCACAAATAAGCCATAAACAAGGCATGGCCAAAAATCACTTGGTTTAGAAACCTAGAAATCAAGAGAAAAACAAAAATGGAGATATTTTCACCTTAAAAGCCCTAAACTTTGATCTTGAAAAAGTGCTTGAAGAGGGAAGATTTAAACGATGGTCCCAAAATGAAAAAGTCTTCAAATGTGGTCTAAATTCAAGAAATGTGGATGGATGAAATTAAAGAAAATGGATGATTGGTTCTTGGGGTGTTGGCCAAAACTTCTATGGAGAGAAAAGGAAAGAACTTTTTGTGCTTTCACCTTTATGGAAGTGAAATGAGGATGAACAATGAAGAACTAGGCTTAGGACTCACCAAAGTGTGTGGTTGATTTAGGATGAACAAAAGTGAATGGTGTTCTTGGGTGCCTTGACCGTAGCTCACAAAGGAGAGAAAGGAGGGTTTTGTGTATAGTTTTCTTGAATGTTTGATAGAAGAAAATGATGGATGAATAATGGATGAACTTAAGTCACAATTTGGTCCTCTAAGAAAGCCTTGGTCGTGAACCACTAGAGAGAAAAGAAAAATGAGAGAAGAAATGTAACACCCTGAAAATTTATAATTTCATGATAAATAATCGTTTTATAATATTTGTTATTTTTGTGAATTTTTGTGGATTTTTTTAAGAACATAGAATATTTTAATATTATTTCTTGTTTTGTGTGAACATTGAGCGGAGTTGGGAAAATGACATATTTTTTTTGAGAACCTTGAACTGTGAAAGTTGTATTGGGGGATCTTACTTAACTCGACACCGGACACAGTTTACGATATTTCACATTTTTTGAGATTTTATCTGATAAATAAAATCGCAGAACGTTCTGTTAAGTAAAATCACTGTACTTTTTATTGTCCGTTGGACAATTAATACTAGCATTGCTATCTGTAACCATTGTCCATTGAATAATAGCTTGTAGTAGAAATCTTATCTTATCCAAAAGAAATCTACTTTATGTCAAATCAAATCACCTTTATTTCAGAAGAATGGTTATTTTAATGCAAGGAAACTTCCTAGAAGTTTCCCATCCAAGCATGGAAGCAAAATTTTCCCCCCTCCCTCTCTAGTGGGCCGCGGCCTTAGTGGCCATTTGGAGCTAAAATATGGCTTTTCACTTCACCACTTCCTAACCCTAATTTTCAAACATAAATCTTCCTTCACTTTCTCTCTCTTCATTTTCTCTCCAACTTCTCTCTTCTTCCTTTCCTCTTCACTACAGCAGCAACCCTCCATGTGGCCATCTCCATTTGCTTGTTTCACTACTACTATTTCTAGATTCCTCTTCTCATCCCAAACCTTTCCTCTTTGGTGATTATATCTCAAATCCATCCTTTTCATCACTTTTCTTCAAGAATAAAGCTTGAAGCTTTTGAGGTAAACTTTTGATTCCTTACTTTCTCTTCTTATTTTTCATTTCTATGGTCATTTTCATGGCCATGGATCCTTTCTTTTCAAGCCATTGGTGTTGATTCCTTGAGTTTGATTTCCTAGGGTTTTGGTGAGCTCTTGGCCGAATCTCACAAGCACCATCAAGGGGTGATTTTTCATGTTCTTCCCTTAGGTAAGAGGGAGATTTACTCATTTCAACCTTTATGGGGGGTGAGGGAATTTTTGAGTGGTTGTGATGGAGGAAACCATAATGGATTGCTCACTTTGCATGCTTACTTTTCATTTATGTGTCTATTTGATTTATATGAAAATGTTGGTTATTTTGAATGCCTTGATGATGTTGGATTGCTTGATTTTGGTGTATGAAAAAATGTAGGGTTTCCTACCCATTTAGGGGAGGTCATGGCCTTGGACAAAATTTTGGGGGTTTGAGTTTGATCTTTTGTGAGAATTGAAACTTAGGTGATTATGTGTTAAAGGATTTGATGCATGTAATGAAAAAAATGGGTTTTCACACTCTTGGGAGGCTTACGGCCTCTAAGGAGTTTTTGGGGTCTAAGTTGTGCTTTTGTGCAATGATAATCACATATTTTATTCATTAAGAAACCCTTATGTTTAGTCATTTACACTCTCCATATTCTTAATTGATTGAGTTTGGTATGATTTTGTGAGTTTAAGCTCAAATTGGTCCTAATTGAATATTTTTAGCATTATTGAGACTTGACATTGTTTCTGTATTTTGGTCATAACTTGAGTTCCTGATATCTGATAATTATGAATTTTACCTTGTAGGAAAGCTAGGAGGAAGCTATACAACTTTGATGAAGAGCTCAAAGTCCGAAACAGATGTCTAAGGGACCTAAGTTTGCATGGAAGTCAGAATACGGGTTCTATCACTAGAAACCGAACGGTGTGCACTCATAAAATCATATCTCAAGATGTAATAATGGAGATGGGCTGAAATTTGGATAATTGATAGTTAAGATCCAAATAAACAACTTTCATGAAGAACACTTTTGAAAAAATGAAGTCTAATGGGTCAGTTTGAGCTTGCAAGTCAGAATAGAGGTGCTGAAGTTGGGTTTGAGCAACCTGCGGTATTTGGGTCATATCTTGGGCTGTAGGAAGCCAAATTGGACGATCCAGATATACATGTTATAGCCAAGACAAAGATCTACAACTTTCATGAAGAGTACTTTTCATGGATATGAAGTATAGTTGGTCGTTTTTGGCTTCCAAGTCAGACAAGAAATTTTCGTCCTCAACCACCCACTCATCTATCCACTAATCCACTCATCCACTCATCCACTAATCCACCCACTCATCCACTAATCCACTCACTCATCCACTCAACCAACTCACTCAACCACCCCACTCAACCATTTCACTTAACCACCCATTCCCCTTTGTCATTTTGTTACCCTAGACTTCTATAAAAGGCACCATTGGTTATCATGAATAACAAGTTGTATTCTCCTTCATTTCTCTCATAGTTTCTTCTTGTTTCTTCATAGTTTCTCATAGCTTTTGTATATTTTGATGCTCCCCTTCATGGTAATGGAGGGCTAAGCTACTTTCGGTCAATTTAGAACTCTTGAAGAGATTGTGGTTTGGATTCTTGAGATCTTGGCTATGTATTGTATTTGATTTGTAATTGAATTCCTCTTTTCTTCTTCTTGATCTTGAATGCATGAATGGTGATTCTGTTTATGTTGATCTGATTTGATCTTGGTTTAAGATTGAGATTTGTGATGAAACTTAGAGCCGATTGATCTAAATTAATCACAGAATTGAAAAGGTTAGGTTACTGATTTGTGCTTAAGTTAATTGAATTTGGTACTTGAAATTAACATAGATCTTCATGAATGGTGTGATTACAGATTTGTGATTATCACTTGTTAATTAAATTCTAGATGATCGTCTAGTATGAATTCTGAATTTGATGCAGAGATCTCGGTTAGATCCAAATTAACAATTCAATTGCGCTTCAAGTGTTCTATGAAGGGTCTATGATTGAATCCACCCAATCTTGGATAGGTTTCTAAATTGACTGCTCTTTAATTGTTATTTCTTCCTTTAATTTTGTTAAGTGCGATCTTAAACTGTCGAACCCCCCTTTGCTAATTTTCACTTGATTTGATTAAATTGCATCTACAATCCTCGTGGAGATGATCCGGTGTTGTCACTGTGCTACAAGCTTAGGTAATAACTTCGATTATAATTTTGACTGAGTTCGGCGTTCGTCAAAATTTTGGCGCCGTTGCCGGGGATTAGTAAGTGTAATCTTTTCATTTTAAGTGTTTTTACTAACTTTTGCTTTTTATTAACTTTTCTAACATTTTTATCCATTGTCTAGTGTATTTTGCTTATTTATTTGTTTTTGTGTGATGCATGACTAGGTCTAAGCCTGATAACTTGGTTGACTTTGATCCTGAGATTGATAGAACCTTGCATAGGTTGATTAGAGCTCGTAGGCTAAGTGCAAGAATTGCTTCTGAATTTGATCTTAATATTGGGAGTAAACTTGAGATCTTGAATAATTCTGAAACCATGGCTGATAACATGCAGAATAGAACTCTTAAGGAACTTGTTGCTCCTAATATAACTAACCAGTCTTTGTGTATTTAATACCCAGATCTTGATGCTGATTTTGAGTTAAAATCTGGATTGATACATTTGTTGCCCAAGTTTCATGATTTTGCAGGTGAGGATCCCCATAAGCATCTAAAGGAGTTCCATGTGATTTGTTCAACCATGAAGCTACATGGGATCTCAGAAGAGCACATCAAACTGAGGGTATTTCCTTTCTCACTTTCTTGATCTGACCAAGGATTGGTTATTTTATCTTTCACCGAGGTTCGGTAACAAGTTAGGTGACATGAAGCGATTGTTCTTAGAGAAATTTTTCCCTGCCTCTAGAGGCTGCTTTGCCATTAGAAAAGATATATGTGGCATAAGACAAATAAGAGGAAAGACCTTGCATGAATATTGGAAAAGATTCAAGAAGCGTGCTCGAGTTGTCCCCACCACCAAATCACCGATCAACTCTTAATTCAATATTTCTATGAAGGCTTGCTGCCAAATGACAGAAGCATGGTGGATGCTGCCTCTGGAGGAGCCTTAGTAGACAAGACCCCTACAGCAGCGAGAGATTTGATAGCAAACATGGCAGCCAATACCCAACAATTTGGCACACAAATTATTACCTCAACTAGAGGAGTCAATGAGATTCAATCATCTCATGTAGACCAACAGAGAATGGAACACAAACTTGATGAATTGACTTCTTTGGTGAGGCAGTTAGCAGTGGGATAACAAGCACCAATGCAGATGGCTGCAACTGTGTGTGGTATTTGCTCTTGTTCATCTCATCCTACTGATGCATGCCCCACACTTCAGGATGGTGGTTCTATTTTTCCAAAGCAATCTGTTGCAGCAGCTGGTATTTTTCCTGGTAGACCCCAATATCAGCAATCACAGCAGCAGCCCAGATATGATCCATTTTCTAATACCTATAACCCTGGCTGGAGGGACCATCCCAACCTGAGATATGGAAATTCTGGTCAACAACAACAACAGCCCTACCAACAGCAGCAACCGCAGTTTAGATACCAAGCTACAGGCCCTAGCAACAAGTACCAACCACCTGCATTTAGGCAAGCACAACCTGTGCCGCCACCCGTACGGCGACCCCTCCGGCTACTGTTCCGGCGGCCCACTCCCGGTGAGCCACCTTTCGAAGACTTGATGAAATAGTTTCAGCAGAATGTCAATGCCACCATCCAAAATTTACAAACTCAAATTGGGCATATGGCAACCACTCTGAGTGAGCTGAAAAATTAAGGGTCGAACCAATTGCCTTCACAAACAGTCAACAACCCAAGAGGCAATGTATGTAAGTGCCATTAGCTTGAGAAGTGGCAGAGAAGTTGACGGTCCTACTCCACCACAACCTGAACTACAAGTGCAGCAACCAGAAGGTGACTAGAAACACAAGAAAGTGGATAGCTCAGTCCAAAAATCTGTGACACCGAAGAAATGTGCAGAGAATTCAAATCTGGGCATTCCACTACCTTTTCCAAATAGAGTCACACAGTCCAAGCATACTATGCAAACATAAATAGAAAGAGAAGTCATGGACACATTCAGGAAGGTGGAAATCAATATTCCACTCCTTGATGCAATCAAGCAGATTCCCAAGTATGCCAAATTCCTCAAAGAGTTATGTACTCACAAGAGAAGACTTAAAAGTGCGAGAAAATAAGCATGGGCAGAAATGTTTCTGCAATGATTCTACCAAGCATGCCACAAAAATGCAAAGATCCTGGAACTTTCACAATTCCTTGCACGATAGGTAACTCCAAATTTGAACATGCAATGTTAGACTTGGGTGCTTCGATTAATGTCATGCCTATGTCAATATATCAGTCCTTGAACATTGGCACTTTGCAACCTACTGGTATTGTGATTCAGTTGGCAAATAGGACCACTGCTCATCCTGTAGGAGTGCTAGAAGATGTGTTAGTTCGGGTGAATGAGCTAATTTTTCCAGCGGACTTCTATATTCTGAACATGGAAGAAGAGTCTTCAACAAACCATGCTCCATTGATCCTAGGCAGACTTTTCCTCAAGACAGCCAAGACCAAGATAGATGTGCATGCTGGCACCCTTTCCATGGAATTTGGCGACGATGTGGTACAATTTAACATTTTTGAGGCCATGAGACATCCCCTAGAGGAGCATTCTGTTTTCCATGTTGATGTGATTGATATGCTAGTTGATGATGCTTATCTTTGATATTTATCTTTGAATTTCTGATATTCTTGATTTTACGGATTACATTACACTGTGAAACATGTCTTGTTGTGATATTATACCATGTCTTTGCATGTCTTTGAGATTTATGCGATTATGAGTGGTGATGTAGGCTCACGACTTGAATGATGCAGCATGTGAAAATGAGAGTCGTATGTTGAATTTAATGTTCTTTGAGTTAGTTGTTTCAAACGACTTGCTTCCTCCATTGTACTGACCTCCATCCTTAGAATTAAAGATTTTTGCCGGACCATCTTAAAAATGCATATTTGGAAGATGGTGAGAAGCTACTGTGATTGTTGCTAAAAATTTGCAACTTTGATCAAGAAGAAAAATTACTGCGGGTTTTGAGGCGGAATAAACAACCCATCGGATGGACGCTTGCGGATCTTCAGTATCAGTCCCTCCACATGCATGCATAGGATTTTGTTGGAGGAAGATACTAAACCTGTACGGTAGCCCCAAAGGAGACTGAACCCCCTGACTCTGGATGTGGTAAAGAAGGAAGTTACCAAGCTACTACAAGCTGGCATTATTTATCCCATATCGATAGTAAATGGGTGAGCCCGTGCAGGTTGTTCCAAAGAAATCTAGGGTCACAATAGTTGAAAATCGAACAATGAGCTACTACCCACAAGAATTCAAAGCAGTGGCGGGTTTGCATTGATTCTGAGACGACTTAACCAAGCCACCAGGAAAGATCATTTCCCATTACCTTTCATTGATCAGATGTTAGAGAGACTAGCTGGCAAGTCACATTACTATTTTTTGGATGGATATTCAGGTTATTTTCAGATCCATATAGCCCCAGAAGACCAAGATAAAACTACTTTCACTTACCCATTTGGCACATTTGCATACAGAAGGATGCCTTTTGGTCTGTGCAACGCTCCAGGCACCTTTCAAAGGTATATGGTAAGTATATTTTCTGACCTTTTAGAAAATTGCATGGATGTATTCATGGATGACTTTACTGTCTATGGCTCTTCCTTTGATGCATGTTTGGATAGTTTGACTCAGGTTTTGCATAAATGCATTAAGGCTAACCTTGTTCCGAATTTTGAGAAATGTCATTTCATGGTGGAACAAGGCATAGTTTTAGGGCATATAATATCTAGCAAGGGTATTGAGGTAGATCCTGCGAAAATAGATGTTATTTCATGCCTATCTTACCCCACATACATGCGGGAGGTTCGTTCTTTTCTTGGTCATGCAGGTTTCTATAGGCAATTCATAAAAGATTTCAGCAAAATTGCTCTTCCACTATCCAACTTGCTACAAAAAGAAGTGGAGTTCCATTTTGACCAGAAATGCAAGGATGCCTTTAATCACTTGAAGCAAGTATTGACCAGTACACCTATCATCCAGCCACCAGAATGGACACTCCCATTTGAGCTCATGTGTGATGCCTCTAATTATGCTTTGGGAGTTGTTCTTGCACAAAGGGTCGGCAAAATATCTCATGTCATCTCCTATGCTTCAAGAACTTTAGATCCTACACAAGTCAACTACACCACCACTGAAAAAGAACTTTTAGCAATTGTTTTTGCTTTAGACAAATTTCGATCATATTTGCTTGGTTCTAGAGTGGTTGTGTTTTCAGATCATACAGCTCTGAAGTTTCTCCTGAAGAAGCTTGATGCAAAGCCTAGGTTGATTAGGTGGATTTTGCTCCTCCAAGAGTTCGATATTGAAATCTGTGATAAAAGTGGAGCGGAGAATTTAGTGGCTGATCACCTAAGCCGAATTGAAAGGGAGGCAAATACTTTTCCTATCCATGATGTCTTCCCTGATGAGCAGCTTTTCAAGCTGCAAGGTAACACTCCTTGGTTTGCTGATTTGATAAATTTCTTAGTTGCTGATGTTTTCCCTGCACATTTTATTAGGGTTCAGATTGATAAATTGAAGAGTGAGTCAAAATATTATGTGTGGGACGACCCTTATCTGTGGAAATTTTGTAGTGACCAAGTCATTAGGAGATGCGTGCCTGATAATGAATTCCATTCTATTCTTAGCTTTTGTCATACACTTGCATATGGCGGTCATTTTGGTCCCCAAAGGACTGTTAGGAAAGTTTTGGAATCTGGATTATATTGGCCCACTCTATTTCATGATGCATATGTGTTTTGTAAATCTTGTGATCAATGCCAAAGAACAGGAAACACTTCTCGAAGGAATGAGATGCCTCATAAATCCTTATTGTTCTGTGAGATTTTTTATGTATGGGGTATTAATTTTATGGGACCCTTTCCTATTTCTTTTGGTTTTGTTTACATTTTGCTAGCTGTTGATTATGTATCCAAGTGGGTGGAGGTGAAAGCTACTCGGACTGATGATTCCAAAGTTGTTGTGGATTTTGTTAGATTACATATTTTCTACAGGTTTGGAGTTCCGAAGGCCATCATCAGTGATCAGGGTTCACACTTTTGTAATCGAAGCATGGAAGCTTTGATGAAAAATTATGGGGTCTTGCACAAAGTTTCTACACCTTACCATCCCCAAACTAATGGGCAAGCCGAGATTTCTAACAGGGAGATTAAGCAGATACTCCATAAGACAGTTCAACCTAACAGAAAGGACTGGAACAAGAGGCTTGAGGATGCTTTATGGGCTTACTGGACTGCTTATAAGACACTAATCGGGATGTCTCCGTATCGGATTATTTTGGGAAAAGCCTGCCACCTGCCGGTGGAAATTGAGCATCATGCATTCTGGGCAGTGAAAAGGTGCAACTTGGACCTAGATCAAGCAGGTATGGAGAGGAAGTTGCAACTGCAGCAATTGGAGGAGATCCGCTTGGAGGCTTATGAAAGTTCCCAACTTTATAAGGAGAAGACCAAAGCCTTCCATGATAAGTTGATTCTGAGGAAAACATTTGAGATTGGTCAAAAAGTTCTCCTCTATAACTCCCGCCTTCGACTCATGCCTGAAAAATTAAGGTCTAGATGGGATGGACCATTTATTGTTACTAAGGTTTTTCCTTCTGGTGCTTTTCAGATTAAAAGTGAGGTCACTGCCAAAGCTTTCCTCGTAAATGGACACCACCTCAAACAGTATCATGAACTTCCAGAGAATGCAGAAATGGAGGTGATGAACCTTCTCCATCCGCATTATGAATAAAAAAAAAAAAAAAAAAAAAAAAAAAAAAAAAAGGAAAAAAAACAGTTGTGTGCCCGACAATGAGGTAAGTAGTGCCATTAAATTTTGTCACTCGGAAGCATGTGGAGGTCATTTTTTTCTTCAGCGACAACAACTGCGAAAATCTTGCAGTATGGATTTTATTGGCCTACTTTATTCAAGGTCTGTTGCACCTTTTGCAAAAGCTGCGGAAATTGGTCAAAAAAAGTTCTGCTTTGAGATTATCATCTGCACCTACTCCTTGGAAAATTGAGATCTAGGTGGCGCGGTTCTTTTGTTGTCAAACACGTGTATCCTCTTGGGCCGTAGATATTGAGGATCCTAGGAATGGTAATGCGCTTAAAGTTAATGGACAAAGACTCAAACATTCTGGAAAACCAAGTTCTTGAGTTCTTTGTGTTGCCGGTTAAGTGGTGGATACGGTACTCCGTGGCTCTCAAGTCGGTTTATTTTTCAGTTTCCCAAAATAATTGAACCCTTCTTCTCCTTCAAAATGGATGTAATTCTTTCAAACCTGAGAAAACATTTTCCTTCTCTTCCTCAAAATGCTCTGAGAAAAATCTACAAAGTTCGATGTGAAAGATTGAGATTTGTTAATGCACAAAGGTATGCCAGAAGATGTATGCTGGATAATTGAAGCAAAGGTCAGATTAGCAGGTGAGTCCTCAATTTCATTTGACTCATATATGCCCGGTCTTGGAAGAAGTTCATATTCTAATAAGAGAAGAGCAAAAAGGTTACAAGTCTGTCACAAATGTGGGTGATGGAACTGTAACAAGCGATGTCGTACTTTGGGGATGGTTTCCGCAAATAGAGAAGATAAAATTTTCTTCATTAAGAATGGACTGAGCAAGGAGTCATTAGATGATATCTTATTGACTCTTGAGACGCATTCTTGTGGATTGGTGCATCGTGAAATTCTTAAATTGTGGAATCTCTTCAAGGATGAAGAAAAATGCTACTGATCTTGGGAATCGACTCTAAAAGACCCTGTTTGCCAATTTATAAGAAAATTGGATGGGAAGCTTATCCTCGACTCGTAGAAGATGTTTAAGCCGTTACTGGACATTAAACCAGAGGCAGATGTGAGTCATATCCATAAACAATCTGTACATATCATCCTCTTCTTCTTCTTCATGTCATCTTTCAAACAAAAACAAAAACAAAACAAAAACAAAAAAAAATAATAAAAAAAAAAAAAAAAAAAAAAAAAAAAAAAAAAAAAAAATTATGTATACGTCTTAGGGTTGGCTTTGGTAACACAAACCGTGAATGGGGAAATGCATGCATCTGATCCAGCCTTCTTAATTGAAAAACAAAGAAGGTAGATTGTATCCACATGTGAGGCGACCCGGTCGTATTATGGCCACTTGTCCCTTTTGGGAGCCCTATGTTCTTATTTGGTCTTGAATGGGTCGAATACTGGTCAACAATGCTTTGACACAAAGCCGAAAGAGCAGACTACCTCCATCCCAATCTTAAGTAAGTATACACTCATCTTTCATTAAGTTTTTCTAACAATTTAAAAAAAAAACAGACGTGATGTCTACTACACTCATGACGCGCAATATAAAGATATGTCATGGAAACTGTACATACAGGTATGTCATCATTTTCTATTTCTTTTATCTTTGTATCATTTTGTTGTATTTTGATTTTTGTACAGACGATCCTTTGAGCAGGGTCCTTTAGGGGTTTCTAGACTTCTTTACCTTGATGGTTTTCTTGAAGTAAAAAAAAAAAAAGATTTTGTGTCTCTTAATTTCAACCTTTTCTGACAATAGCCAACCTACCCTTATAGGTGCAATTATTTCCCTTTCCATTCTTTTTTTTATTTAAACACTCCATTTTCTCCATTTTCCTTCAACTCAGAAACACTCAAAGGGAGGAAGAGTATAGAATGGGGCCTTCTATTCGTAACCTCAAAAATGTCTGTGTTTTTGTGGGTCGAGTTATGGGAAGGGATTAGAGTTTGTAAACGCAGCTAGCACTCTTGGTCGATCACTGCTGCGAGGAATATTCATCTTATATATGGGAGAGGTTGTCGTGGGTTAATGAAATTTGTATCACTTACTTTGCCTTTATAGGAGAGCGGTCGGGTTTTAGGTGTTATTCCTAAACCTTTAGTTGAAAATAACATCACTGGAAGGACAGTTGGAGAAGAAATTCATGTACCATCTATGCATGGACGAATGAAAACAATGGTTGACAATTCTGATGCATTTCTTGTCTTACCGGTGGTTTTGGTACTTTGGAAGAAATTTTTCAAATTGTCTCTTGGTAGAACTGAACATCCACCATAGACCCATTGGTTTGTTGAATGTTAATAATTTCTTTGATCTTTTGTTATCTTTTCTTGACAAAGCTGTGGAACAGAAATTTATCACTCCTTCGGCAAAACAACTTCTTATCTCTGCCTCCACTATTGATGAACTCATTGATAAATTAGAAGCTTTTGAGTATGTACTTGATAAGGTATTAGCTCAGATAGATTGGTCAACAGGAAGCAGCGAAGGAAGTAACAAGAAAAAAAAGCCAGATCTGAAACTTTATCTTTAATGGGTTTGATTTTATTGTACTTTGTTTCTGTTTAAATTTGTGTTAGCTTTCTCCAACTGGTAATATCTTCTATCCTTTACTCATCTATATTTTAACATTTAGGACAATGTTGTGATCTAGTTGGGGGGGAAGGATAGTTGACCCAAATAAAAAAATAAAAAAAATAAAAAAATAAAAAAATAAAAAAAAAATTGTTGTTTTGTTTGGAAAGTATGATATGATTGTCATAGACTTATTAAACTAATTAGTGATGGCAGAGTAAGGAGTAATTTTACTCTTGAGACGCATCTTAATTGGTGGCAGAGTAAGGAGTTTTTTTAGGTAGTAATTAATTAGTATTAAATTGTGAAAGTACTAAAGTTTTATTGTTTTACTTCTTTTCAGGGTCTGATGCGTCGCTGACAGTGTGTTTCTTTTCTGCTTGGCGTTGATTCACTTCTTATCAGGTTGTGTTGCTCTTTTCTATATCTCTCTTTCACATTGAAGGCAATGTTATATTAAGTGTGGGGGAGAGATTTAGCATTTTAAAAAAAAATAAAAAAAAAGGGTTCATTGCATGATTGAATAACTTTTCTCCCTTCTTGAACTGATATGCTTGGTGATGGATGATTGAATTGATGAATTGAGTTTGATGGATGCATACCTTGTGAGATTTTGAGCCTAGTGGATGGATTCAACATTTATGTCATTCTCTTCTTTCTTGTGTGATTTTCACTCATGTTAATGACCACTCTAGAACTTGCTTTGATTCTTTTTGAAGCTACATTTCACTTGCATGCATGAACATGATTGAGGTCATCTTTCTTAATTAGCCAGTTTAACCGAATAGCCAACCTTGTTTTCAATATGATATCAAGCACTCTTTTGACTTCTTGAAAATTCTCTGATTCCTGCCAACCTTGTATATTTTCCTTTACTTAACCCCTTTGAGCTTATTTGACCATTCCTTGTTTCTAGCTCATTATGTGCCTTAAATGAAAAATCGTGTTTTTGCTTTACCTTAGGGAATAAAAGAACATTAGCTTGGTTAATGGATGAGTTTTTGAACAAGTGTGGGGTGTGTTTACAAAATGGTTGTTGAAAAAGGAAAGAGTGCCTAAACAAAAAAAAAAGAGGAAAAATGTATGTATATAGTTATGTTCATATATATATATATATATATATAAAAAGAAAAGGATTGGGAAATGAATATGTAAAGGGATATACATTAGATTTAGGATGAACTTTTATGCTTGTTATTTGAACTCAGCTCTCATTTGCTTTTATTCTCTTTGGTATTTATCTTCTATCCATTTTATCCTCTTCTGTTACCTTGACCTCACTACAACCTTGAATAAAGTCCTCAGGATTTGTGTATGCATGTGTTTTGAGTAGTGGAGAAGTAGAAGATAAGCAAGCTTATGGTAGTGCAATTTTCATAGGTTGAATTGAGTGAAATACCTACCTTTTAAACACTTGAGAGATTGAGAGGGAATCTTGTGAAGATCTATCATTTTCGATTCATGTTGAAGATACCTTGCTTATTGGTTTGAGATGTGGAGAATTGTTAACTCATGAATGTTTTGATCCCTTGAACCTTTGGTTGTTCTTCTTGATTGTAAAATTTTGGGCTCTTGAATGTCGTTGGAATTTAAATTTTTGTTAATCTCTTATGTCCTTGTTTTGGTCTTAAGTTTTGCCCAGGAGTGCAAAAAGCTAAGTGTGGGAGAATTTGATAATCATATATTTTATTCATTAAGAAACCCTTATGTTTAGTCATTTACACTCTCCATATTCTTAATTGATTGAGTTTGGTATGATTTTGTGAGTTTAAGCTTAAATTGGTCCTAATTGAATATTTTCAGCATTATTGAGACTTGACACTGTTTCTGTATTTTAGTCATAACTTGAGTTCCTGATATCTGATAATCATGAATTTTACCTTGTAGGAAAGCTAGGAGGAAGCTCTACAACTTTGATGAGAACTCGAAGTCCGAAACAGATGTCTAAGGGACCTAAGTTTGCATGGAAGTCAGAATACGGGTTCTGTCACTAGAATCCGAACGGTGTGCACTCATAAAATCACATCTCAAGCTGTAATAATGGAGATGGGCTGAAATTTGGATATTTGATAGTTAAGATCCAAATAAACAACTTTCATGAAGAACACTTTTTGAAAACATGAAGTCTAATGGGTCAGTTTGAGATTGCAAGTCGGAACAGAGGTGCTGAAGTTGGGTTTGAGTAACCTACGGTATTTGGGTCATATTTTGGGCTGTAGGAAGCCAATTTGGACGATCCAGATATGCATGTTATAGCCAAGACAAAGATCTACAACTTTCATGAAGAGTACTTTTCATGTATCTGAAGTATAGTTGGTCGTTTTTGGCTTCCAAGTTAGACAAGAAATTTTCGTCCTCAACCACCCACTCATCCATCCACTAATCCACTCATCCACTCATCCACTAATCCACCCACTCATCCACTAATCCACTCACTCATCCACTCAACCAACCCACTCAACCACCGCACTCAACCACTTCACTCAACCACCCCACTCATCCACCCATTCCCCTTTGTCATTTTGTTACCCTAGACTTCTATAAAAGGCACCATTGGTTATCATGAATAACAAGTTGTATTCTCCTTCATTTCTCTCATAGTTTCTTCTTGTTTCTTCATAGTTTCTCATAGCTTTTGTATATTTTGATGCTCCCCTTCATGGTGATGGAGGGCTAAGCTACTTTCGGTCAATTTAGAACTCTTGAAGAGATTGTGGTTTGGATTCTTGAGATCTTGGCTATGTATTGTATTTGATTTGTAATTGAATTCCTCTTTTCTTCTTCTTGATCTTGAATGCATGAATGGTGATTCGATTTATGTTGATCTGATTTGATCTTGGTTTAAGATTGAGATTTGTGATGAAACTTAGAACTGATTGATCTAAATTAATCACAGAATTGAAAAGGTTAGGTTACTGATTTGTGCCTAAGTTAATTGAATTCGGTACTTGAAATTAACATAGATCTTCATGAATGGTGTGATTGCGGATTTGTGATTATCACTTGTTAATTAAATTCTAGACGATCGTCTAGTATGAATTCTGGATTTGATGCAGAGATCTCGGTTAGATCCAAATTAACAATTCAATTGCGCTTCAAGTGTTCTATGAAGGGTCTATGATTGAATCCACCCAATCTTGGATAGGTTTCTAAATTGACTGCTCTTTAATTGTTATTTCTTCTTTTAATTTTGTTAAGTGCGATCTTAAACTGTCAAACCCCCCTTTGCTAATTTTCACTTGATTTGATTAAATTGCATCTACAATCCTCGTGGAGATGATCCGGTGTTGTCACTGTGCTACAAGCTTAGGTAATAACTTCGGTTATAATTTTGACTGAGTTCGGCGCTCGTCATGTAACCTTGTGAATTAAGCAATTTAGTGTTATGAAATCAATAATGCGATGAAATAAAAATGTTTGGATCTTGTTTTTGAGAGGCCACGGCCTCAAGGGTCTATTTGACCTAGACTTGTGTAATTAATTAAGACTTAGATAATTAGGGATTATGGATTCATAAAATAGAATTGTGGTTTGTGTGGAACCTTATAAATGTATGTTATTATTGAGAATTGATTATATGCCATTCTAAGTCCATGTGTGGGACCAAAGACTTGTTGATGTTTAATTTGACCAAATTATGGTATGCTTC
The DNA here is from genome assembly GCA_029884605.1 of Ormosia emarginata. Classification (NCBI taxonomy): domain Eukaryota; kingdom Viridiplantae; phylum Streptophyta; class Magnoliopsida; order Fabales; family Fabaceae; genus Ormosia; species Ormosia emarginata. The sequence goes on from JAQQTP010000079.1 coordinate 8,469,941, forward strand.
ATGAGAAGTATATTATTGATGAATATACATGATATGCATTGAGTCAACATGCATGGAACAATTACTCAGTCTATGACTATTAAAAGGTTGTGTATGCCTAGGAGATTGAATCACACCTTAGTGCGGGTGCGAATAGACTAGTGTAGGTCACACTGTTGACCTTAGGGGTGTCGGGGTGTGGGTGTCTCACAATAGACAATGGTAGCTCCACTAGGGCCGTGGGATAGACCGATGTAAACACACCGACGATCCGGACCGAGACACTATCCTATATCGCAATCTTGTTAAGAATGTCATCTATAAGCCATGTTGTGCAAAAGATTATTTTTCTGATAAGCACTTTATTTTTAGGCTGATGAGATACTGTCATGACTCCCTGATCATTCTCTCCGAATGTTTATGTCTAGCTCCATGGAGTAGGATTTTGGTACATTATGCATTATGTATTGTCTGTCTCATATTTCTTCTGGTATGAGTGTCTATAACTATTAAATTATCTCTTTTAATGTTGTAATAATTATCTGACCGATGAATTGCTTACTGCCTGAGACATTATTGTTGTTTCCTTTTTATTGCTTATTTTTATTATTACTGCTGATATATATATGTTGTGATGTTATGTGGGCGTCCTGCGCCGTTCTATTTTCTTATTGTCATATTAGTATTGAATGTTGGGTGTCTCACATCTTTCCTGTATCCCTTTATTTTTGTTTTATTTATGTGCTACTGAGAAGACGTCTATGAGGAAGGGGAAGTGCTCGAGTTCCCTGGTTTCTGGCCTGACTACGACTAATGCTTGTTCGAAGATGTCATCTCATTCGTATGGATTTCTAGGATACGCGAGGATGACTTTCCACGGAGGTCCTGATTGTTAGCATATCAACCTGCACATGGACCGTTGTATTTATCATGGGGACTTGACGCTGTCACTAGCCTAGGGTCGCTATAACCCACCTATTTTTAACTTCACAGTTTTTGTTCATCTAGAGTTTTACCTACCCGTCCGTGATTTGTGGGATGATCTTAATTACACCCCACAAGAGCATTCATTCTTATATACTGCACGAGCCTCTGCTCATAACTCGGTCGCTCCGATGATGATTTCATCTGACGAAGATGACCCAGAGGAGGATCCTGCCACAGTTCCTTCTCGTCAGTCTTGGGGGGCTGGTACTGTCGGTGGCTACTAATGGCTATTCGTATATCTTTTTGGGAAGCCTGATGTTTTGTTATTTTGATGGGTTGTATATTTGTAAACATCTTAGGGTGGGTAAAGCTTTTGCTTTTTGTATACTTGATGATGTAATTAAATAGGCTTAATGCAAATATATATATATATATATATATATATATATATATAATAATAATATATGGATGTATAGTTTTCTTTCATGCTGATTTCTACTGTAACTATATTTATTATTCGCTCACAACAAAATAATAATAATAATAATAATAATAATTACATTACCCAATTACTACACATTTACGATCGAAGAGGCTTATTTATATGTTAAATGAACTGGGTCTTAATTTATGATTTGTTATTTTTCCGCATTTGATTTTTGTGTGACGTTCCTTCTTCTTCTAGAAAAAAAGGGCATTACAAGAAAAGTGAAAGAAAAATGAGTAGCTTTTTGGTTAAGGTAGAAAGATGAAAGGAAAATGAAAGAAATGAATAAAAGTGGAAACTTACACAAGAAGACTCCTCTCTCTCTCTCTTTGGACGTGGGCCTTCCTTGGGTGGAGGAGAAGCAAGCTTCTCCAATAAGCTTGAGAAAGGCTTGTTTAGGAAGCTTCACACAAAGCTTCTTCAAGAAGCCAATTTTCACCTTTTTGAAAAGTCAAGTATGATGTCACTTGTGTGATATCACCAAGGTGATGTCACATAAAGTGAACCTTCTAGAAAAGATGACTAGCATTTTACTAAAAGCTATTATCTAATGAACAAAAATTACAATTAACAAAACTAGTATTTATTATCCGTTGGATAATAGGACATACTCGAATTTTATTTGTCAGATAAAATCTTGAAAAACAAAAATTTCGTAAACTGTGTCCGGTTTCGGGTTTAGTAAGATCCCCTGGCCCTATTTCACAATCAAAGTTTTTCGGTTTGATAAAAATATTATTTTTTCGAACCCGCTTATTGTGCACGCAAATTGAAAAATATAATAAAATAAACAAAGTCACCCAAATAACTCACAAAAATCATAAATATTATAAAATAAATATAAATCACAAAACAAACAATTTTTGGGGTGTTACAATATATATATATATATATATATATATATATATATATATATATATATATATTATAAAGAATCACTAGATTCATAATTAGTTATGTAAAGATAGAATACTAATCAACGCGTAAAACTAACTTCACTCATTTTTAGAAGAACTAATATCATTCTTATAGCATACCTCATAATTCCAACTCAACAAATAAAGAAAACAAATTATGATAACTTTGCCAAACATACCCATCTTTATTTAGATAAAGAGCTACTAGTATTACTAGAGCTTATACCACCTCAAATATTTTAAATAGTTCCTTGGTATTCATTTTATAAATTAATCAAGTTTAACGATAAACTTCAAAAACAACAAATTCGGTCTTTACATGTTTATAACCTTTATAGATAAGTTTTAAAGCATCTAATAACACATTATATATAAATATCAACAATCACCCCTGAAAAGAAGAAATAACCATGAACCTTATAATTTATCATTAAAACTCATATGGTTACTAACAGAGAGGTAGACTCAAGAAAATACATTTATTAACTTTAACCATGCAATGATGACCAAGCATCAAAAGGAATGAGAGTACAAGGAAACTAAGATTCCATCAATCATCAGCAATAATAGTATACTAATGATTCAAGCATTTCAACATGCATAACTATCAAACATCCGAAAATCACACACCCAAGAAAAGAAACCAGGGTATAATACATCGAAGCTCGGTATATAACACATTTCAACCATTTAGGTTTTTTTTAATCAAACAGGTCATACAATCAAAATACCCTCAAATATCTCACGTGCAAAGATATGACATGATGTACCTCATTAACATTCTTACTTAATTTTCATCATATACATACTATGAAATTCATCAATTCAAATTAAACTCTCCAATTAGTTGGTCAAGCTTGGAATTTATTTGGAATCCCTCAAAACATATGTATCTTAATAGAATGCATAATCTATTTAGATAACTAGCAACCTTGTTGTTAATACATATTAATAGATTAACTCTAAATACTAACTGGTCATGGCTATTATACCTAATCATCCACTTATCCTTAAAAAACTATCAAAGTTTATTTACAAGAATTCCAATCTCATCAACCATACTCACACTCCACTTACATAATTTTCTTTGTTTCTAAATTCATTCCACTTGCAAATAAATTTAAATAAACTTCATAATTTGTACCTTGACTATGCATTACCCAAACAATACACTATATGAAATCAAATGTAGCAAATCAAGGATGATTTCAGCAAAGATAACAAGATAGTCAAAATTATTTTCTAAGGTCACATACCTCAGAGAAAGAAACATTTAAGCATATGACCATACAACACTTGGCTCAAACAAACATCACCAATACATATGTCTACTAACATTTCTTATTCTCTTGGGTTCGCTTAGGAGGTGCTTTAATTTCCTGTTCACACAGAACATTGTATATTGAGTTGGTCAGCCTCAATATCATGTAACAATGTGCTAGTAATTATTAACATCCAGTCCTAAGGCTGTCATGCTATTCTATTCACATATCTCACATTGAGATAAAAGAATGTATAACATAAACGAAAACATTTAAACATACCCAAAAGCATAGGTTACCTTCCTTTCGTCTGTGCATCCTATTCCTCTAAAGATTTTTTTCCAATTCCTTGATCCGAAGATTCATTTTCTATTGATCAAATTCACCTTTAAACTGTGGCAGATTATTGCAATGAAACTTTGACAAACTCTGAGCCTCGACTGTTGCTTCCTATTGTTGGGGCAACCCTCTGATTCTGTTGTACTATTACATCAGCCATCCTCTGCATTGCTTTGGTAGCTGCAGCTATACTTTCATTGTCACGTCCAGTGTCCACACGCACACCTCTACTACGAGCCATTACTTTTCTTCGAAGTCAGACTAATCCAACTACAATGAAAACCAATTGTAACCATTTCAAACAATATTGTCTCCTTTCAGAAACTAAACACAGAGAAACACACAGCACAAATAAGACAGATCTAACCACAAATCCCGACAAACTCAAACCGTGCTTTGATACCAACTAATGTAACACCCTCCGCTGGGAGTTAAATTTCAAACTAAACTTTAAAACTGAAAACAAGTTATAAAAGATTTAATATCGTAATTTACAAGTTTTTAAAATATCTTTTCACTGATAACATAAACTTAACAAAAATAAATAGAACATATAACATAGCAAACTGAATAATACTCATAATACATATATACAACATAGATTACCAACAACGTAAAAATAAATACATAAGACTTACATACACAAAAGGAAAAAGTAGCAAACCCTATGACGGGTCCTACTCAAAAGCATGGTAACAAACCCAAAGAAAAAACTCAAAGCGCTCCGAAACCAGCTGGATATGCCACGCATCGGTACCTCCAAGAAACTACATCCTAACGAAACCCAGAAGATTCTATCTCGCCGCCATCGCAGTCTTCACAGAACATAAATATAAAATAGAACAAACAGAACAATACAATAAAAAGGTGAGATCTCCTACATCACATACTAGTATGCTAGTAAAGAAACGATAATCACAACACTGCCATTCAATACAGAAATAACATGGAAACAACAAGTATAATCATGATATCAATTAATAGATAATTGAACGAATGTATATCACAATAATATGAATACTATTATACCACAATAACATGTATACTGACTATACCACAACAATACGTATACTGACTAAGCCACAACAATATGTATACTAACTATGCATATGCACAATGAACTAAACCCCTACTCCATGGTGCGAAAACTAACCTCAGAGAGAATGATCTAGAAGACATGTCTGTATATCGTCAGCCTCAAATCAAGTGCTATAATTTTCTCAACGTGTGCATCATGGCTTATACAAGACATTCTACACCAGATCAGGAATAGGAATAGTGTCTCGTTTGTAACACCCCAAAATTTATTTATTTTACTATAAATAGTTATTTTCTAATATTTATAATTTTTGTGAATTTTTCTGGATTTTTCTGAGAACGTGGAATATTTTAATATTATTTCTCATTTTGCGTACAAACTGAGCGGAGCCAGGGAATGAGATATTTTTCTCGAGAACCTTGATATGTGAAAATGTCGACGGGGAATCTTACTAAACAAGATGTTGGACACGATATATGAGGTTTCACATTTTTTGAGATTTTTATTTGATAAATAAAAATCTATGTATATTTTATTATCCGCTAGGTAATTAATACTGACTTCTGTCAACTGTGACAATTGTCTATTAGATAATAGCATGTGTTAGAAATCCTATCACCTTATCCTAATGTAATCCACTTTATGCCTAATCAAATCCACTTTAATTCAAAAATACTATATTATAATCAAACTTCTCATGGAAGCTTTGTCCACAAATGACTAGAATGTCCTAAGCTTGTAAGAGAAGCCACTCACCCTCTCTCTCTCTCCTTATTGCTGCGACAATAAGTGCCCAATGGGAGGCAAATTTTGCTTTCCACACTTATTACTCTTCACCCAAAGTTTACACTCATTTTATACTATCACTTTCTCTCTCTTCATTTTCTTTTCTCACATTTTCTTTCTTCTTCTTCCTCTTCCTTCACCCTCTCCACGATTGCAGCCCCATTTGATGACCATCACCATTTTCTTGATTCACCATCACCATTTATACACTCCTCTCCTCATTCCAAAGCTTTTCTCTTTAGTTATTTTCTCTCAAATCCATCATCTTCATGATCTTCTTCTAAGAGCAAAGCTCGAAGCTTTGAGGTAAAGCTTCTATCTTTCTTTCTTTTTCTCCTCATTTTCATGTTCCTTGGCCACTTTAGTGACCAAGGATTCATCCTTTTCAAAGCTTGGTTGTTGATTTTACAAGTTTGATTTTCTAGGGTTTTTGGAAGCCCAAAACCCCACCACCAAGAAGCAAGCAAGGAGGTGATTTTCATGTTCTTCCTTTAGGTAAGAGGGAGATTTACTCACTTCAACTATTATTGGTGGTGAGAAAACTTTTGTGTGGTTGTTGATGGAGAAATCCATAATGGATTGCTCACTTTGTTAGATTGTTTTTCATGTTTGTGTATTCTTGATTGAGACTAAAGTGTTAGTTGTTTTAAATGCTTTGGTAATATTGGATTGGATGAATGAAAATTTTAGGGTTTCCTATTATCTTAGGGAGGCCACGGTTTTGACTTAAATTTTAGGGACTTGAATTTGATTCTTGTACAAAGTGAAGCTTATGTGATTAGGTATTAGAGGATTGATGCAAGAGATGGAAAAATTGAAATCTTGATGCTTTAGGGAGGCTCACGGCCTCTAAAGAATACTTAGGTAAGAGGGAGATTACTCACTTCTGCCAATAATGGTGGTGAGGGAACCCTTGTATGTTCATGTTGTTTTGTGATTTTTGCTTGTTTATGTGTTCTTGAATTTGATCAATGATTGATTTGTAATCTTGAGTGTATTGGAAGTGTTAAATGTGCTTGATCATGTTAGGGTTGCTAAATGAAAATTTTGGAGGTTCCTACCCTAACATGGTGGCCATAGTTTTGGAAATAATTTTAGGTTGAAAATTATTTTTGTGAACAAATAAATAATACTTATGTGATTAAATGTTGAATGATGACATTGAGGTTAATACATGGAAAATTTTAAGGATTGAATACCTTAAAAGGGAGCCACGGTTTTGGCTTGAAACCATAAGGGTTTGGATGGATCTTGGTGAATTAAAATTTGAGTAAATTGGTATTAAGAAACTAATACATAAAGTGGAATGAAAAATTGGACTTTGAAGACCATGAAGGCTATGGTTTTAGAAAGAAAACCTTGAGGCTAAGTGATGCCTTGGTGCATCTTTGGAAATCTAAGGATTAGAGACATGCGTAATTCTTAATGAAGTGGAAGAATTAAAATGGATAACAACACTTAGAAGGCCATGGTTTTGAAGGGTAATTCACCCTATAATTGTCATAATTGACTAAAGTTTAAGACTTTGAAAATGTGAATCCAAGGCATGAACTTGTGAAAATTGATAAGCTATGTATGATTACATATTGATATTGAGAATTGATTTCATGTTGTTATAAATCCCTATGTGGGTTAAGCACTTGTTGATTATGTACTTGAGAATATCATGATGGAGTGATGTTGAGAAGTGAATATGTATGTGTACATATATATTTATACACCATTGTGGTATGCTTATGATGAATGCATCATTAATGAACATGCATGATTGAAATTGAGTCGTCATGCATATGAGTTGTCCGTTGGACATTGTTGGAAAGGTTATGTATGCCTAAGAGTTTGAATAACACCTATGTGTGAGTGCGAGTAGACTAAGCGTAGGGTCATAGTGGTTGGCCCTAGGGCGTCGGGGTGCGGGTGTCTCACAATAAACAGTGGTAGCTCCACTGGGGCCGTGGGATAGACCGATGCGACACACCGACGATCCTGACTGGGATGTTGTCTTATATCGTGATCAACTGTCGAGGTGCCATGTATAAGCCAATTACGCAAACGTTTTTATGAGATAAAGCACACTATATTTTTAAGGCTAATAATATACTAGCATTACTCCTTGATCATTCACTCTATAACGCCCCTTTTTTCTATAAGTAGTCGCGAAGAAGGGACATCGTACAATTATTAAGCAAACATAAAATGAGGTAAATCAAACCTTTGCGGGAAATAGTAATTGTTTTTAAAACTCATAGTCCCGATTCATTTTATGGTTATTTAGGTTCCTTTATAAATATCACTATGTATATATATATATATTTTTTGTTAAAATTATAAATCATTACCAAGTAACGTTAAGAGAGTCAAGTTAAAACCCATCACGTGTAGAGATCTTAAATGATGCAGTTACAATAAATAAAATTTGACAACGTAAAATGAAACATACACAACATATATATGTTTAAGAGCTTGTTTAATTACATTTCCAAAATGTACAAAAAACAAAATATGTACCCACCCAAAGATATACAGATATATCCCAGCATGTACAACAAAATGTCAAGCTTCCCAAAATGATAAACGATTAGCCATCAGTAGCTATCAATAGTATCAGCTCCTATGACTGACGAGAAGGGACCGTAGCCAGTTCCTCCTCGGGGTCCTCTTCGTCCGAGGAAACATCCATCGGAGCGACAGAGCAACCGACAGGAGCCCGAGCAGTGGACAAAAAGGAGTCATCACGTGGGGTGTAGTACATATCAGCCCACATGTCCCTAATGGGCATGTAAAACTCTAACCAGACAAAAGCATGAAAATAAAAAATGGAGGCATCATAACGACCCCATGCAAGGGACACCGTCAGCTCCCCATGATATACACAGCGATTCGTCTGCACGTTAATGTGCCAGCAATCAGGACCTCCGTGAAAGTTGATTCGCACGTAGCCAAAGAACCCACGGGGGCGCGACGACATTCTCAAACAGCTTCAGTCGTAGTCTGGCCAGAAGCCTGGAAACTCAAGAGCTTCTTTATCTTCTTCACGAACATCTTCTTAGAGGTACGCAATCCGACAGAATACACAAATAGAGAGAGTACAGAAAGAGGTGAGACACCCAGCTTTCAGTACCAAAATGGCAACAAGAAAATTAAACAGCACTGGACGCCTACATAAAGCACAGTTCATAAATCCAAGTACAATAATAATTGGAAAGTAGCAATAAGAGTAAAACAATAATGAATCACCTAAGCATTATCCATAACAGGTAAACAACATCAACATTCCCAAGAATCAAATAATTATTGCAACTATAATAGCAAATATATTTTACAATTATAAATGCTCATGCCCAATGAACCTTGTGACTGACAACCCACAATGCAAAAGGGTACCAAAAATTCCTACTCCATGGAGCTAGACAATACATTTTCGGAGTGAATGATCAAGGAGTCATGCCAATGTATCATTAGCCTTAAAAATAGTGTGCTCATCTCATAAAAATATTTGCGCAAAATGGGTCACACATGGCACCTCAACAATTAATTGCGATATAGGATAGCGTCCCAGTCAGGATCGTTGGTGTGTCGCATTGGTCTATCCCACGGCCCCAGTAGAGCTACCACTGTCTATTGTGAGACACCCATACCCCGACGTCCCCAGGGTCAATAATATATGATACCTACGCTTAGTCTACTCGCACCCGCACAAAGGTGTTATTCAAACTCCTAGGCACACATAGCCTTTTCAACAATGTCCAACGGACAACACATATGCATGACGACACAATGTCCAATCATGTATGTTCATCAATGATGCATTCATCATAGCGTATCACAATGACATATATATTCATTTTCAATATTAACATGTCATAATTTCATCAAGAACTTGGTCCCACATAGGAACTCACAATTAAGATTAACCATTCTCAGTATCAACACATATGCATGTTCATCATTTCATACATACCAAAATTTCCATCATTTTTAGCTCAAAATCTCATTTTAAGACCTTGGTAATCGATTACATATCTCTAGTAATTAATTACCAGCTCAACAGAACCTCTGTAATCAATTACAGACTGAATGTAATCGATTACTTAGCTTCCCAGAACAAGATTCGTAACTCCAGGGACATGGTAATCGATTATATAACTCTGGTAATCGATTACCAGCTGGACAGAACCTCCGTAATCGATTACAAATAGTGTGTAATCGATTACCAGTTGGACACGATTTTGTAATTCCAGAGGCTTGGTAATCAATTACACATCCCTGGTAATCGATTACAAGCTAGACAAAATCTTCGTAATCGATTACATACAAGATGTAATCGATTACATGATTCCCAGAATCACAGTTTTGTAACTCCAAGGGCTTGGTAATCGATTACAGCCTCTGTGTAATCAATTACCACGCATAAACTTGCTGAAAAATGATCTTTAAGCCATCCAAACTCAAACCACATCAATCCATAACATTCCCAACATCATATTAACTCAAACATACATCCAAAATCACATAAAGGAAATCAATAACTCGTACAAATCAAACCAAATACACCATTATGAAAAGAAGAAAGAACAACACATAATGAAGAGGGAAATCCACCCATGGATCCCTCAATCAACAACAACACACATGACATCTCCTTACTACTAAGATTGGTTGAAGAGGATCATCTCCCCCTTACCTAAATGAAGACAACACAATGGTACTACTCCTTTTTGCTCTTTGATTTTCGTTCTCCCCCCTTCAAGAGAACACCAAAGTGAGTGACTTCCACATTGTACACTCAAACTATGGAAAGGTGAGTTCTTGGTTACATAGGTGACCAAGGAAAATAAAAATAAGAAGAAAATAGAAGAAAGTTGAAGACTTTACCTCAAAGCTCAAAGTTTTAGCTTCAATGGTGGATAATGGAAGAAGAAGAAGAACCAAAGGATGACCACCAAGGAGGATGGTCTTGGAATGGTGTAATAAAGCTAGAAATTTGATGGTGAAGCAAACTATGGAGATTGCCTCCAGGAAATGGGTGTATGGTGGAGGAGGAAGAAGAAAGAGAGAAATGAAGGAGAGAAAAGGTGATAAGTGTATTTGGTGTTTTAAAAATATGAGAATAAGGTAATAAAGTAGGAATGTGAATATTTAGGCTCCCAAATGGCCTCTGCCGTGAAGAAGAGTGGAGAGGGAAGAGAAAGAAAATGTGTTAATAAGGAAACTTCTTGGAAGCTTCCTATAATGGGTTTTGAATTAACTTTATCTTTATTTTGTAAATAAAGTTAAAGAATGTGACACATAGTAGATTTTGGATAATGTGGTAAGATTTTTATTACATGCTATTATCCAATGGATAATAGTTACAGTCGACAGAAATCAGTATTAATTAATCTGACGGATGAAATTTACACAGCGTTCTGTCATTCATCTATTGAATTTCTCTTGAAAAATATGAAACCTCGTAAACTGTGTCCAGCCTCGGGTTTAGTAAGATCCCTCGTCGACGTTTCCACAGATCAAGGTTCTTTGGGAAAAATATCTCATTTTTCCAGCTCCGCTCAATTTGCACGTAGAACGAAGAATAATATTGAAATATTTCGCGTTCTCAGAAAAATCCAGAAAAAATTCAGAAAATCACAAATATTACAAAATGAACATTTATAATAAAATAAATAAATTTTAGGGTGTTACACACTCCGAAAAATGTTTATGCCTAACTCCATGGAGTAGGAATTTTGGTACCCATAGCATTGTGAACTATCAGTCACATGATTCATTATGCGTGAGCATTTATAATTGTGGAATATGTTTACTGTAATAACTATAATAATTATTTTATTTCTTGGACTGTTGAATATCAGAAATATGGATGTCATGTGCTTGTTGTTAATAATATTTACTGTTATTAACTGTTATTCTATGTTTACTGTTACTTTCTATTGTTATTTTAAATTGGGCGTATGAACTGTATTGTTTGTGGGCGTCCAGCGCCATTTTGTTTTCTTACTGCCATTTTGGTAATGAAAGCTGGGTGTCTCACCTCTTTCTGTATTTTCTCTATTTTTGTATTCTGTCAGATTATGTACTTTCGAGAAGACGTTCGTGAGGAAGACAAGGAAGCCTCTGAGTTTCCAGGCTTCTGGCCAGACTATGATTGAGATTTATCGAGGATGACGTCGCGCCCTCGTGGATTTTTGGGCTACACACGGATCACTTTTCACTGAGGCCTTGACTGCTGGCACATTAATATGCAGATGGACTGTTGCATGTACCACAGGGAGCTGACTATGTCCTTAGCATGGGGTTGTTGTGACGCCCCTGTTTTAGATTTTCATGCATTTGTTTGGCTGGAGTTTTATATGCCCGTTAGGGATATGTGGGCTGACATGTATTACACCTTACGTGATGACTCCTTTTTGTCCACTGTTCGGGCTCCTGCCCATTGCTCTGTCGCTCCGATGGATGTTTCATCGGACGAAGAGGACCCCGAGGAGGACCCTTCTATGGTCCTTTCTCGTTAGTCTTAGGGACTGATTCTGTCGGTGGCTACTGATGACTGTTTCATCTTTTTGTGGGAGCCTGATGTTTTGCTAGAATGATGGGTGTAAATTTGTAACTACCTAGGGTAGGTTAAGCTTTTTGCTTTTTGTATATTCTGGAAATGTAATCAAAACAAGCCTATAAATATATATATATATATTGTGTATGGTTTATCTTACGATGATTTTATTGCGACTGTTCTAATTATTACCTCTATGCGTAATGGATTTCTGAATTAACTTTTGACCCTACTTGGTAATGATTTAAATTAAACAAAAAAAATATAGTGACAATTGTAAGGGAACCTAAATAACCATAAAATGAACTGGGTCAACGAATTTAAAAACAATTACCATTTTTCGCAGTTTATTTTATTACGATTTATGTTTTCAAAGTATCATAGTGTGATGTTCCTTCTTCGCGAGTATTGAGAAAAAGGGACGTTACACTGTCTTGGTATTAGAGCTCCCAGTTTATATTTTCTTTGCGTCGTGTGGTTTTGGACTGTCTTGTTTATGCTGTGTGAACTCTCTATGTTTGGTATTCCATAAGGATACATTTGACTTTTCTTTGTGTTTTGTGTAGTTTGACTTGAAAGAAAGTATGGCCCGCAGAAGAGATATGACTGCTGCCATAGAGACAATACAGAAGATGGTTAAAGCAATGCTGCAGCAGAATCAGCAAACGGCTCAACAGCAGGCGAGGACTGCACAACAACTGGAGGTTACAGCTGATGCTCAGAATTTGGCGAAGTTTCATCGCACAAACCCTCCACAATTCAAAGGAGAGTTTGATCCTGAGAAAGCTAGCCTCTGAATCAAAGAGCTGGAAAAGATATTTATTGGCATGAACTGTGCCGGTAATAAGAAGGTGACCTATGTGGCGTTTATGCTAATTAGAGACGCTGAGGACTGGTGGACACGAGAGCAAAGGTTATTGCAAGTTGAGAATCGGGCGATTACTTGGGAAGTGTTCAGAGAGAGGTTCTTGAATAAGTATTTCCCTGAAAGTGCCATACACGCGAAGGAAATGGAATTTCTGGGTTTGCGATAGGGAAACATGACCGTGGGCGAGTATGCTGGTAAGTTCGAGAGCTTGTCAAGGTTCTCAACTTACTTTTAACACCAACCCAATGAAGCTTGGAAGTGCCGAAAGTTTGAAGAAGGTCTGAGACATGACGTGAAGAGAGCCATCATAACCTTGAAAATTATTCAATTTTCTGAGTTGCTTGATATATGCTGCCAGGTGGAAAGTTTGGACCAGGTGCGTGAGGCGAGAAACAAAAACTTTGGGCCAATTCGGTCTTAAAGAGGAGGAAGCGGTAGTGCTGGCCGTTACCAGAAGAAGCCCTATTCCAGACCATTTGGAAATCAACAACAAAGACCACAGGGTGGAAGTCCTAGTGGAAGCCCGGGAAGGACAGATCAGAATGCGGCATCTACACCGAGGTGCATCAAGTACGAGAAGGAGCACTATACAAGAGACTGCACTATCAAGGGGATCATCTGCTTTAGGTGGGGGAAACCAGGGCATGTTTCCCGTGACTACAATCAACCCAAGGTGGAACCTTCCGTCAATGCTGCTAGAACCACCAAACCACAGGCTGGAGGTCGGGTTTACACCCTGAGTGGTGCCAAAGCCTCCAAATCCAAAGATCTTATACAAGGGGAAGGTCTCATTGAAGGTAATCTTTTAATTATACTATATGATTCTGGTGCAACTCATTCTTTCATTTCATATGACGGTGTGAAAAGACTTAGTTTGCCTGTGTCTTCTTTGCCTTTTGATTTGACTATTTCGACTCCAACTGCTAAACCTGTCATTACTACCAAGGTCTGTTTAAATTGCCCATTGATTGTTGAAGGTCGAATCTTTTCTATCGATTTGATCTGTTTGCCCTTATCTCAATTAGATGTGATCTTAGGGATGGATTAATTATCTGCTAACCATATCCTATTAGATTGTTCTAGAAAAATCATAGTTTTCCCTTTAGATGAGAATTCTAGATTTTTGATGGTCAGCCAAGCGAAAGCTTTCTTAAAAGAAGGAGCTCGGGGATACATGTTGTTGTCTTCTTTGAAGGATGAGAATGAGGTAGATGTGGACACGATCTCCATGGCTCGAGAGTTTCTTGAAGTTTTCCCTGAAGAGGTACTTGGTTTGCCACCAGAACAGGAAATTGAATTTTCTATTGACCTTGTGCCTGGAACTGGCCCTATTTCCATAACGCCTTACCGAATGTCACCAGCAGAACTTGTGGAGCTCAAGAAGCAGCTAGAACAACTGTTGGAGAAACAATTCATAAGACCTAGTGTATCACCTTGGGGAGCACCAGTGTTGCTAGTCAAGAAGAAGGACGGTACTTTAAGGTTATGTGTAGATTATCGTCAACTGAATAAGGTCACGATCAAGAACAAGTATCCATTGCCGAGGATAGATGACCTAATGGACTAACTGAAAGGAGTGGCTGTGTTTTCTAAGATCGATTTGCGATCGGGCTACCACCAGATCTGAGTAAAAGTGGAAGATATTCCTAAAACGCCTTTTCGTACTCGTTATGGACACTACGAGTACTTGGTGATGCCTTTTAGTGTGACTAATGCACCTGTTGTCTTCATGGACTATATGAATAGGATCTTTCATCCTTATTTGGACAGATTCGTTGTTGTTTTCATCGATAACATCTTGATCTATTCACAAATTCAGGAGGATCATACTGAATATCTCAGAATAGTTCTTCAGATTTTGAAGGAAAAAGAGAGTTGTACGCTAAATTATCCAAGTGCGAATTTTGGTTGGATGAGGTGAAATTCTTAGGCCATGTGATTTTGAAAGAAGGGATTGTTGTAGATCCATCGGAGGTAGAAGTTGTCCTATAATGGGAAAGGCCAAAGACGGTGACAGAAATTCGGAGCTTTGTTGGATTAGCCGGGTATTACCGGAGGTTCATTGAAGGATTTTCTAAGATTGCCAGATCACTTACTCAACTCACCAGGAAGAATCAGGCTTTTGAATAGACAGATGCTCGCGAAAGAAGTTTCCAAGAGCTGAAAAGGAGACTAACTACTTCACCAGTGTTAGTTCTGCCTAATCCAAATGAAGCATTTGAGGTGTATTGTGACGCTTCATATCAGGGTTTGGGATGCGTGCTTATGCAAGATGGTAAAGTGGAAGCGTATGCCTCGAGACAATTGCGAATGCATGAGAAGAACTACCCAACGCAAGACTTGGAGCTAGCTACAGTGGTGTTTGCTTTGAAGATATGGAGACATTATTTGTATGGAGCAACGTTCAACGTCTTCAATGACCACAAGAGCTTGAAATGTCTGTATGACCAGAAGGAGCTGAACATGAGGCAACGAAGATAGTTAGAATTCCTGAAAGACTATGACTTCCAACTTCAGTATCACCCTGGGAAGGCAAATGTTGTGGCCGATGCTTTAAGTAGGAAGATGATCAGTGTTTCCACCATAATGATCAGAGAGAAAGACTTGATAGAATAATTCCGAGACATATGGTCTTTTGTGGAGTTGATGCCGGGTAAAATCTGCATAAACATGGTCACGATCTCGAGCGAATTAATGGATGACATCCAAGAGAAGCAGAAGGTTGACAAGTTCTTACAAGAGGAAAAAGAGCTGATAAAGCAGGGCGGCGTTTCAACATTGGAAGAAGGAAGTGATGGAATTTTAAGATTCCGAGGTAGAGTATGTGTACCAAAAGATCAAGAACTAAGGAAGTATATTCTTGAACATGCTCATACAAGCAAGTTGAGTATGCATCCTGGTATGACCAAAATGTACCAAGATTTGAAGAAATTATTTTGGTGGCATGGGATGAAAAGAGATATCGCTAGATGCGTATCATCTTATTTAGTTTGTCAGAAGACAAAGATTAAACATCAAAGACCGTCAGGATTTTTACAACCTTTGACTATTCCCGAATGGAAATGGGATAGCATTGCCATGGACTTTGTCGTCGGATTACCAAGGACAAGAAAGGGATATGACTCAATCTGGGTGATTGTGGATAGACTTACAAAGTCAGCACACTTCTTGCCGATCAACATAAGATATCCATTGGAGAAGTTGACTCAGCTATATATTGGTGAAATTGTCAGACTTCACGGTGTGCCTACAAGTATTATTTCTACTAAAAAGATCTGAGGTTTACGTTGAAGTTTTGGCAGAGTCTTCAAGAAACAATGAGGACAAAGTTACAATTGAGTTATGCCTAGCACCCTCAGACGGACAGTCAATCGGAAAGAACAATCCAATCATTGGAAGATCTGCCGAGAACTTGTGCTATAGAGCAAATTGGAAGTTGGGATGAAATCTTACCATTGGTAGAATTCACCTATAACAACAGTTATCACTCAAGTATAGGGATGGCCCCCTATAAAGCTCTATATGGACGAAGGTGTCAAACACCCTTATGTTGGTATCAAGACGGAGAGCAGCTTACAGTCGGACCTGATCTTATTCAACAGATAATTGAGAAGGTCAAGATGATTCAAGAGAAGATGCGAATGGCCTAGAGTCGACAAAAGAGTTATACGGACAAAAGAAGAAAACCTCTTGAATTTGAAGAAGGAGAGCATGTATTTCTGAAAGTCACACCTACGACTGGGGTTGGTCGGGTTCTCAAATCTAGAAAGCTCACTTCTAAATTCCTTGGACCTTATCAAATTCTTCGTCGGATAGGTCCTATTGCTTACCAAATAGCCTTACCCCCTTTACTTTCAAATCTTCACAATGTCTTTCATGTGTCACAACTCCGAAAATACATTCCAAGTCCTGATCATGTCATTGCGACTGATTCGGTACAATTAAAGGAGAACTTGACTTATGAAACAACTCCTGTAAGGGTTGAGGATAGGAGAATAAAGCAACTTATGGGGAAGGACAATTCATTGGTGACAGTGATTTGGAATGAGACGATTGGAGATGTGACTTGGGAATTAGAGGACAAAATAAAGGAGCAATACCCAGAGTTATTTTCAGGTACGAAAATTTTGAGGACGAAATTCTTATTTGTTAGGGAGAGCTGTAACACCCTAAAATTTATTTATTTTATTATAAATGTTTATTTTATAATATTTATTATTTTCTGGAATTTTTTTGGATTTTTCTGAGAATGCGAAATATTTTAATATTATTCCTCATTTTACGTACAAACTGAGCGGAGCCGAGAAAATGAAATATTTTTTCCGAGAACTTTGTTCTGTGGAAACGTCGATAGGGGATCTTACAAAACCCAAGGCTGGACACGATTTACGAGGTTTCACATTTTTCAAGAAAATTTAACAAACGAATAACAAAACGCTGGGTAAATTTCATCCGTTAGATAAATTAATACTGACTTCTGTCGACTGTAGTAATTATCCATTGGATAATAACATGTGTCAAAAACCCTATCATATTATCCAAATGCAATCTACTTTATGTCTAATCAAGCTCACTTTAATTCAAAATTTTGTACCTTAATTAAGAAGCTTCTTTGAGAAGCTTTGGCCAAAAGACAACCTTACCCCTTGGCTTGCATGGGAAGCCAAAATCCTCCGCCCTTCTCCCTCCAATTGTCGTGGCTAACCATGCCCTTGGGAGGCAAAATTGTTGCCTCCCCACATAACCTAACCCACACAAAAACATCTCCACTTCACCTATTCACTTCTCTCTCTAAAACTTCATTTTCTTCATTTCTCCTCCTTCTCTCTACACCTCCTCCATAGCTACGAAAATTGCAGCCCCTTCTCCACCCATTTTCCTTCACTTTTCTCTTCACAAATACCATTTCCATACTCACCTCCATCTCCTTTACACTTTCTCTTTAGAAAGTTTCTTCAAAAATCCAACCTTTCTCCATTGTCTTCCAAGACAAAGTTTCCATTTTTGAGGTAAAGCTTCCACCTTTCTTCTCATTTCTCTTCATTTTCGGACTCTAGGGTCTCAATGGAGACTAAAGATCCATTCTTTTCCATGCTTAACATTGATTCTTGATGATGGAAATTCCTAGGGTTCTTGGAGCCTTGAAACCAAATCTTCAAGGGCCTTGAAGAGGATCATTTTCGTTGTTCTTCCTTAGGTAAGAGGGAGATTACTCACTTCTACCAATAATGGTGGTGAGGGAACCCTTGTATGTTCATGTTGTTTTGTGATTTTTGCTTGTTCATGTGTTCTTGAATTTGATCAATGATTGATTAGTAATCTTGAGTATATTGGAAATGTTAAATGTGCTTGATCATGTTAGGGTTGCTAAATGGAAATTTTGGAGGTTCCTACCCTAACATGGTGGCCACGGTTTTGGATGGAATTTTGGGTTGAAAATTGTTTTTGTGAACAAATAAATAATACTAATGTGATTAAATGTTGAATAATGACAATGAGGTTAATAAATGGAAAATTTTAAGGATTGAATACCTTAAAAGGGAGCCACGGTTTTGGCTTGAAACCATAAGGGTTTGGATGGATCTTGGTGAATTAAAATTTGAGAAAATTGGTATTAAGAAACTAATACATAAAGTGAAATGAAAATTTGGACTTTGAAGACCATGAAGGCTACGGTTTTAGAAAGAAAACCTTGAGGCTAAGTGATACCTTGGTGCATCTTTGGAAATCTAAGGATTAGAGACATGCATAATTCTTAATGAAGTGGAAGAATTAAAATGGATAACAACACTTAGAAGGCCACAATTTTGAAGGGTAATTCACCCTATAATTGTCATAATTGACTTAAGTTTAAGACTTTGAAAATGTGAATCCAAGGCATGAACTTATGAAAATGGATAAGCTATGTATGATTACATATTGATATTGAGAATTGATTTCATGTTGTTATAAATCCTTATTTCGGTTAAGCACTTGTTGATTATGTACTTGAGAATATCATGATGGAGTGATGTTGAGAAGTGAATATGTATGTATACATATATATTTATACACCATTGTGGTATGCTTATGATGAATGCATCATTAATGAACATGCATGATTGAAATTGAGTCGTCATGCATATGAGTTGTCCGTTGGACATTGTTGGAAAGGCTATGTGTGCCTAGGAGTTTGAATAACACCTATGTGCGGGTGCGAGTAGACTAAGCGTAGGGTCATAGTGGTTGGCCCTGGGGGCGTCGGGGTGCGGGTGTCTCACAATAGACAGTAGTAGCTCCACTGGGGTCATGGGATAGACCGCTGCAACACACCAACGATCCTGACTGGGACGCTATCCTATATCGCGATCAACTGTCGAGGTACCATGTATAAGCCAATTGCGTAAATGTTTTTATGAGATAAAGCACACTATATTTTTAAGGCTAACCATACACTGGCATTACTCCTTGATCATTCACTCTGAAAAATGTTTATGTCTAGCTTTATGGAGTAGGAATTTTGGTACCCTTTGCATTGTGAACTATCAGTCACACGATTCATTATGCATGAGCATTTATAATTATGGAATATGTTTACTGTTATAATTGTAATAATTATTTGATTTCTTGGACTGTTGAATATCTGAAATATGGATGTCATCTGCCTGTTGGTAATAATATTTACTGTTATTAAATGTTATTTTGTGTTTACTGTTACTTTCTATTGTTATTGTAAATTTGGTGTATGAACTGTATTGTTTGTGGGCGTCCAGCGCTGTTTTGTTTTCTTATTGCCATTTTGGTAATGAAAGCTGGGTGTCTTACCTCTTTCTGTATTTTCTCTATTTTTGTATTCTGTCGGATTGTGTACTTCCGAGAAGACGTTCGTGAGGAAGACAAGGAAGCCCTTGAGTTTCCAGGCTTCTGGCCAGACTACGATTAAGATTTATTGAGGATGACATCGTGCCCTCGTGGATTTTTGGGCTACACACGGATCACTTTTCACGGAGGCCCAGACTGTTGGCACATTAATGTGCAGACGGACCGTTACGTTTACCATACGGAGCTGACTATGTCCTTAGCATGGGGTCATTATGATGCCCCTGGTTTAGATTTTCATGTATTTGTTTGGCTAGAGTTTCATAAGCCCGTTAGGGATATGTGGGCTAACATGTATTACACCCCACGTTATGACTTCTTTTTGTCCACTACTCGGGCTCCTGCCCGTTTCTCTGTCACTCCGATGGATGTTTCATCAGACGAAGAGCACCCCGAGGAGGACCCATCTACGGTCCCTTCTCGTCAGTCTTAGGGACTGATTCTTTTGGTGGCTACTGATGGCTATCCGTTATCTTTTTGTGGGAGCCTGATGTTTTGCTAGATTGATGGGTGTAAATTTGTAACTACCTAGGGTAGGTAAAGCTTTTTGCTTTTTGTATATTTTGGAAATGTAATTAAACAAGCTTTAAATATATATATATATATATATATATATATATTATTATTGTGTATGGTTTATCCTACGACGATTTTATTGTGACTGTTCTAATTATTACCTCTATGCATAATGGATTTCTAAATTAACTTTTGACCCTACTTGGTAATGATCTAAATTAAACAAAATATATATATATATAGTGACAATTGTAAGGGAACCTAAATAACCATAAAATGAACCGGGTCAATGAATTTAAAAACAATTACTATTTTTCACAGTTTATTTTATTACGATTTATGTTTTCAAAGTATCATAGTGTGATGTTCCTTCTTCGCGAGTATTGAGAAAAATGGGCGTTATATTGTCTTGGTATCAGAGCTCCCATTTTATGTTTTCTTTGCGTCGTGTGGTTTTGGACTGTCTTGTTTGTGCTGTGTGAACTCTCTATGTTTGGTATTCCTTAAGGATACATCTGACTTTCCTCTGTGTTTTGTGTAGTTTGACTTGAAAGAAAGTATGGCCCGCAGAGGAGATATGACTACTGCTATAGAAACAATACAGAAGATGGTTGAAGCAATGTTGTAGCAGAATCAGCAAACAGCTCAACAGCAGGTGAGGACTGCACAACAACTGGAGGCTACAGCTGATGCTCAGAATTTGGCAAAGTTTCGTCGCACGAACCCTCCACAATTCAAAGGAGAGTTTGATCCTGAGAAAGCTAGCCTCTGAATCAAAGAGCTGGAAAAGATATTTATTGGCATGAACTGTGCCGATAATAAGAAGGTGACTTATGTGGCATTTATGCTAATTGGAGACGCTGAGGACTGGTGGACGGGAGAGCAAAGGTTATTGCAAGTTGAGAATTGGGCGATTACTTGGGAAGTGTTCAGAGAGAGGTTCTTGAATAAGTATTTCCCTGAAAGTGCCAAACACGCGAAGGAAATGGAATTTCTGGGTTTGCGATAGGGAAACATGACCGTGGGCGAGTATGCTGCTAAGTTCGAGAGCTTGTCAAGGTTCTCAACTTACTTTCAACACTAACCTAATGAAGCTTGGAAGTGCAGAAAGTTCAAAGATGGTCTGAGATATGACATGAAGAGAGCCGTCATAACCTTGAAAATTATTCAATTTTCTGAGTTGCTTGATACATGCTGCCAGGTGGAAAGTTTGGACCAGGCGCATGAGGCGATAAACAGAAACTTTGAGCCAATTCGGTCTCAAAGAGAAGGAAGCGGTGGTGCTGGCCGTTACCAGAAAAAGCCCTATTCCAGACCATTTAGAAATCAACAACAAAGACCACAGGGTGGAAGTCCTAGTGGAAGCCCGGGAAGGACAGGTCAGAATGTGGCATCTACACCGAGGTGCATAAAGTGCGGGAAGGAGCACTATACAAGAGACTGCACTATCAAGGGGATCATCTGCTTTAGGTGCGGGAAACCGGGGCATGTTTCCCGTGACTGCAATCAAACCAAGGCAGAACCTTCTGTTAATGCTGCTAGAACCCCCAAACCACAGGCTGGAGGTCGGGTTTGCACCCTGAGTGGTGCTGAAGCCTCCGAATCCAAAGATCTTATACAAGGGGAAGGTCTCATCGAAGGTAATCTTTTAATTGTGCTATATGATTCTGGTGTAACTCATTCTTTCATTTCAAATGATTGTGTGAAAAGACTTGGTTTGCCTGTGTCATCTTTGCCTTTTGATTTGATTGTTTCAACTCTAACTGCTGAACATGTCGTTACTACCAAGGTATGTTTAAATTGTCCATTGATTGTTGAAGGTCGAATCTTTTCTGTCGATTTGATCTGTTTGCCCTTATCTCAATTAGATGCAATCTTAGGGATGGATTGGTTATCTGCTAACCATGTCCTATTAGATTGTTCTAAAAAAATCATAGTTTTCCCTTTGGATGAGAATTCTAGATTTCTGACAGCCAACCAAGTGAAAGCTTTCTTGAAAGAAGGAGCTCGGGGATACATGTTGTTGTCTTCTTTGAAAGTCGAGAATGAGGTAGACGTGGATGCAATCTCCGTGGTTCGAGAGTTTCCTAAAGTTTTCCCTGAAGAGCTACCTAGTTTGCCACCAGAACGGGAAATTGAATTTGCTATTGACCTTGTGCCTGGAGCTGGCCTTATTTCCATAGCGCCTTACCGAATGTCGCTAGCAGAACTTGTGGAACTCAAGAAGCAGCTAGAAGAACTGTTGGAGAAACAATTCGTGAGACCCAGTGTATCACCTTGGGGAGCACCAGTGTTGCTGGTCAAGAAGAAGGACGGTACTTGAAGATTATGTGTAGATTATCGTCAACTGAATAAGGTCACGATCAAGAACAAGTATCCATTGCCGAGGATAGATGACCTAATGGACTAACTGAAAGGAGTGACTATGTTTTCCAAGATCGATTTGTAATCAAGCTACCACCAGATCTGAGTAAAAGTGAAAGATATTACTAAAACGGCTTTTCGTACTCGTTATGGACACTACGAGTACTTGGTGATGCCTTTTGGTGTGACTAATGCACCTGCTGTCTTCATGGACTATATGAATAGGATCTTTCATCCTTATTTGGACAGATTCGTCGTTGTTTTCATCGATGACATCTTGATCTATTCACAAAATCAGGAGGATCATATTGAATATCTCAGTATAGTTCTTCAGATTTTGAAGGAAAAAGAGAATTGTATGCTAAATTGTCCAAGTGCGAATTTTGGTTGGATGAGGTGAAATTCTTAGGCCATGTGATTTCGAAAGAAGGGATTGTTGTAGATCCATCGAAGGTATAGGTAGAAGCTGTTCTATAATGGGAAAGGCCAAAGACGGTGACAGAAATCCAGAGCTTTGTTGGATTAGCCAGGTATTACTGGAGGTTCATTGATGGATTTTCTAAGATTATCGGATCACTTACTCGACTCACCCGGAAGAATCAGGCTTTTGAATGGACAGATGCTTGCGACAGAAGTTTCCAAGAGCTGAAAAGGAGACTAACTACTTTACCAGTGTTAGTTCTGCCTAATCCAAATAAACCATTTGAGGTATATTGTGACGCTTCATATCAGGATTTGGAATACGTGCTTATGCAAGAAGGTAAAGTGGTGGCGTATACCTCGCGACAATTGCGAATGCATAAGAACTACCCAACGCATGACTTGGAGCTTCATACAGTGGTGTTTGCTTTGAAGATATGGAGACTTTATTTGTATGGAGCAACATTCAATGTCTTCAGTGACCACAAGAGCTTGAAATATCTGTATGACCAGAAGGAGCTGAACATAAGGCAACGAAGATGGTTAGAATTCCTGAAAGACTATGACTTCTAACTTCAGTATCACCCTGGGAAGACGAATGTTGTGGCCGATGCTTTAAGTAGGAAAACGATCAGTGTTTCCACTAAGATGATCAGAGAGAAAGACTTGATAGAACAATTCCGAGACATATGGTCTTTTGTGGAGTTGACGCCAGGTAAAATTTGCATGAACATGGTCACGATCTCGAGCAAATTAATGAATGACATCCGAGAGAAGCAGAAGGTTGACAAGTTCTTGCAAGAGGAAAGAGAGCTGATAAAGCAGGGTGGTGTTTCAACATTGGAAGAAGGAAGTGATGGAATTTTAAGATTCCGAGGTAGAGTATATGTACCAAAAGATCAAGAATTGAGGAAGTACATTCTTGAACATGCTCATACAAGTAAGTTGAGTATGCATCCTGGTATGACCAAAATGTACCAAGATTTGAAGAAATTGTTTTAGTGGCATGGGATGAAAAAAGATATCGCTAGATACGTATCATCTTGTTTGGTTTGTCAGAAGACAAAGATTGAACATCAAAGACTGTCAGGATTTTTACAACCTTTGACTATTCCCGAATGGAAATGAGATAGCATTGCCATGGACTTTGTCATTGGATTACCAAGGACAAGAAAGGGATATGACTCAATCTGGGTGATTGTGGATAGACTTGCAAAATCAGTACACTTCTTGCCGATCAACATAAGCTATCCATTGGAGAAGTTGACTCAACTATATATTGGTGAAATTGTCAGACTTCACAGTGTGCCTACAAGTATTATTTCTGATAGAGATCCGAGGACGAAATTCTTATTTGTTGGGGAGAGCTGTAACACCCCAAAATTTATTTATTTTATTATAAATATTCATTTTATAATATTTGTGATTTTCTGAAATTTTTCTGGAATTTTCTAAGAACATGGAATATTTTAATATTATTCCTCGTTTTATATGCAAACTGAGCGAAACCGGGAAAATGAAATATTTTTTCTGAGAAACTTGATCTGTGAAAACGTCGATGTGGAATCTTACTAAACCCGAGGTTGGACATTATTTACATGGTTTCACGTTTTTTGAGAAAATTTAACAAACGAATAACAAAACGCTGTGTAAATTTTATCTGTCAGATAAATTAATACTGACTTCTGTCGACTGTAGTAATTATCCATTGGATAATAACATGTGTCAAAAACCCTATCATATTATCCAAATGCAGTCTACTTTATGTCTAATCAAGCTCACTTTAATTCAAAATTTTGTACCTTAATTAAGAAGCTTCTTTGAGAAGCTTTGGCCAAAAGACAACCTTACCCCTTGGCTTGCATGGGAAGCCAAAATCCTCTGCCCTTCTCCCTCCAATTGCCGCGGCTAACCATGCCCTTGGGAGGCAAAATTGTTGCCTCCCCACTTAACCTAACCCACACAAAAATATCTCCACTTCACCTATTCACTTCTCTCTCTAAAACTTCATCTTCTTCATTTCTCCTCCTTTCTCTCTACACCTCCTCCATAGCTACGAAAATTGCAGCCCCTTCTCCACCCATTTTCCTTCACTTTTCTCTTCACAAATACTATTTCCATACTCACCTCCATCTCCTTTACACTTTCTCTTTATAAAGTTTCTTCAAAAATCCAACCTTTCTCTATTGTCTTCCAAGACAAAGTTTCCATTTTTGAGGTAAAGCTTCCACCTTTCTTCTCATTTCTCTTCATTTTCGGACTCTAGGGTCTCAATGGAGACCAAAGATCCATTCTTTTCCATGCTTAACATTGATTCTTGATGATGAAAATTCCTAGGGTTCTTGGAGCCTTGAAACTGAATCTTCAAGGGCCTTGAAGGAGATCATCTTCGTTGTTCTTCCTTAGGTAAGAGGGAGATTACTCACTTCTACTAATAATGGTGGTGAGGGAACCCTTGTATATTCATATTGTTTTGTGATTTTTGCTTGTTCATGTGTTCTTGAATTTGATCAATGATTGATTGGTAATCTTGAGTATATTGGAAGTGTTAAATGTGCTTGATCATGTTAGGATTGCTAAATGGAAATTTTGGAGTTTCCAACCCTAACATGGTGGCCACGGTTTTGGATGGAATTTCGGGTTGAAAATTGTTTTTGTGAATAAATAGATAATACTTATGTGATTAAATGTTGAATGATGACATTGAGGTTAATAAATGGAAAAATTTTAGGATTGAATACCTTAAAAGGGAGCCACAGTTTTGGTTTGAAACCGTAAGGGTTCAGATGGATCTTGGGGAATTAAAATTTTAAAAAATTGGTATTAAGAAACTAATACATAAAGTGGAATGAAAAATTGGACTTTGAAGACCATGAAGGCTACGAATTTAGAAAGAAAACCTTGAGGCTAAGTGATGCCTTGGTGCATCTTTGGAAATCTAAGGATTAGAGACATGCATAATTTTTAATGAAGTGGAAGATTTAAAATAGATAACAACACTTAGAAGGCCACAGTTTTGAAGGGTAATTCACCCTATAATTGTCATAATTGACTAAAGTTTAACACTTTGAAAATGTGAATCCATGGCATGAACTTGTGAAAATTAATAAGCTATGTATGATTACATATTGATTTTGAGAATTGATTTCATGTTGTTATAAATTCCTATGTGAGTTAAGCACTTGTTGATTAGTACTTGAGAATATCATGATGGAGTGATGTTGAGAAGTGAATATGTATGTGTACATATATATTTATACACCATTGTGGTATGCTTATGATGAATGCATCATTAATGAATATGCATGATTGAAATTGAGTCGTCATGCATATGAGTTGTCTGTTGGACATTGTTGGAAAGGCTATGTGTGCCTAGGAGTTTGAATAACACCTATTTGCGAGTGCGAGTAGACTAAGCGTAGGGTCATAGTGGTTGGCCCTGGGGGCGTTGGGGTGCGGGTGTCTCACAATAAACAGTGGTAGCTCCACTGGGGTCGTGGGATAGACCGATGTGACACACCGACGATCCTGACTGGGACGCTGTCCTATATCGTGATCAACTGTCGAGGTGCCATGTATAAGCCAATTGCGCAAACGTTTTTATGAGATAAAGCACACTATATTTTTAAGGCTAACGATATACTGGCATTACTCCTTGATCATTCACTCCGAAAAATGTTTATGTCTAGCTCCATGGAGTAGGAATTTTGGTACCCTTTGCATTGTGAACTGTCAGTCACATGATTCATTATGCATGAGCATTTATAATTGTGGAATATGTTTACTGTTATAACTGTAATAATTATTTGATTTCTTGGATTGTTGAATATCAAAAATATAGATGTCATCTGCATGTTGTTAATAATATTTACTGTTATTAACTGTTATTCTGTGTTTACTATTACTTTCTATTGTTACTATAAATTGGGTGTATAAACTGTATTGTTTGTGGGCGTCCAACGCCATTTTGTTTTCTTACTACCATTTTGGTAATGAAAGCTGGGTGTCTCACCTCTTTCTGTATTTTCTCTATTTTTGTATTCTGTCAGATTATGTACTTCTGAGAAGACGTTCGTGAGGAAGACAAGGAAGCCCCTGAGTTTCCAGGCTTCTGGCCAGACTACGATTGACGTTCATCGAGGATGACATCATGCCCTCGTGGATTTTTGGGCTACACACGGATCACTTTTCATGGAGGCCCAGACTGTTGGCACATTAATGTGCAAACGGACCGTTACGTGTACCATGGGGAGTTGACTGTGTCCTTAGCATGGGGTCATTATGACGCCCCTGTTTTAGATTTTCATGCATTTGTTTGGCTGGAGTTTTATATGCCCGTTAGGGATATGTTGGCTAACATGTATTACACCCCACGTGATGACTCTTTTTTGTCCACTGCTCGGGCTCCTGCCCGTTGCTCTGTCGCTCCGATCGATGTTTCATCGGACGAAGAGGACCCCGAGGAGAACCCTTCTACGGTCCCTTCTCGTTAGTCTTAGGGACTGATTCTGTGGGTGGCTACTGATGCTATCCGTTATCTTTTTGTGGGAGCCTGATGTTTTGCTAGATTGATGGGTGTAAATTTGTAACTACTTGGGGTAGGTAAAGATCTTTGCTTTTTGTATATTTTGGAAATGTAATTAAAAAGCCTATAAATAAATATATATATATTTATATATATTGTGTAAGGTTTATCTTACGACAATTTTATTGCGACTGTTCTAATTATTACCTCTATGCGTAATGGATTTCTGAATTAACTTTTGACCCTACTTGGTAATGATTTAAATTAAACAAAAAAATATATAGTGACAATTATAAGGGAACCTAAATAACCATAAAATGAACCGGGTCAACGAATTTAAAAACAATTACCATTTTTCGCAGTTTATTTTATTACGATTTATGTTTTCAAAGTATCATAGTGTGACGTTCCTTCTTCGCGGGTACTGTGAAAAAGGAGCGTTACAACTACCATATTGGTATTGAACACTGGGTGTCTCACCTCTTTCCTGTATTCCTATATTTCTACTTTATTTATATGCTTATGAGAAGACGTTCACGAAGAAGATGAAGCACCTGAGTTTCCTGGTTTCTAGCCCAATTATGAGTAGGACTTGCTTGAAGATGTCGTCACGTCCCCGGAGATTTTTAGGTTACGCAAGGTTGACCTTCCATGGAGGACTGGATTGTTGGCACATAAACCTGTGCACTGATCGGTGCATCTACCATGGGGAACTGACTGTGTCTTTAGCTTGGGGTCGCTATGACCTGCCTATTTTTTATTTACTGTTTTTGTCCATTTAGAGTTTTACTTGCCTACCCGTAATCTGTGGAATGATCTCTACTACACCCCACTGGAGAACTCATTCCTTTCCATTGCTCGGGCTTCTGCCCAAAATTTGGTCACTCTGATGATGATCTCATTTGACGAGGAAGACCCTGAGGAGGATTCAGCTACGGTTCCTTCTCGTCAGTCTTAAGAGCTGATACTATCGGTGGCTACTAATGGCTATCCGTATATCTTTTTGGGAAGCCTGACATTTTACTATTTTGATGGGAAGTAAATTTGTAATCATCTTGGGGTGGGTAAAGCCTTTTACTTTTTGTATATTTTGATGATGTAACTAAATAGGCTGATATATATATATATAATGTGAATGTATGGTTTTATTTCATATCGATTCCTATCGTAACTATATTTATCATTATCTCACCTTAATAAAAAAAAATATATGCGTATTTTTCAATACCTGATTACTGTACAATTAAGATAGAAACTGTTTATTCACATATTAAAAAAAATGAACCGAGTCTTAATCTACAATGTAATTATTTTCTGCACTTTTTTTCGCTTTTACTATGGTGTGATGTTCCTTCTTCTCCTAGAAAAAAGGCGTTACACTGTCTAGGTAGCAGAGCCCCGGTTTAAATTTTCTTTTGGGTCTTGTGGTTTTGAACTGTCTTGTTTGTGCTGTGTGATTCTCTATGTTTGGTATTCTGAGAGGATACATCTGACTTTTCCCTGTGTTTTGTATAGCTTGACTTGAAAAGAGATATGGCTCGTAGAGGAGATATGACTGCAGCGATCGAGGCGATTCAAAAGATCCTACGTGAGGCTATACCGCAAAATAAACCACCCAGACTTCGCTCAAAGCTCTAAAGAGAGCTACACAACAATTGGAAGCTACTGCGGATGGTCAAAACTTGGCAGAATTTCATCGTACTAACCCTCTGCAATTCAAGGGAGAATTTGATCCTGAGAATGCTACTCTTTGGTTCAAGGAGCAGGAGAAAGTCTTTAGAGGCATGAACTGTGCTGATGACAAGAAGGTGGCTTATGTTGTGTTCATGTTGGTTGGAGACGCAGAAGATTGGTGGACCGAAGAACAGAGATTGCTGGAAACTGAAAGCCGAGCAATTACTTGGGAGGTATTCAAGGAGAAATTCTTGGAGAAATATTTCCCTGTCAGTGCCAGACATGGTAAAGAGATGGAGTTTCTTAGCCTGAAACAAGGGAACATGACGGTTGGTGAGTACGCTGCAAAGTTTGAAAGCTTATCCAAATTTTTAACTTATTTCGAACACCAGCCGAATGAGGTGTGGAAATATCGAAAGTTCAAAGAAGGTTTGAGACATGATGTGAAGAGAGTTGTTATAACGTTGAGGATTAATCAATTTTCGGAGCTACTTGACACGTGTCTGTTACTCAATTCACCCCCCCTCTTGAGTACTGGAAGCCACTTGGTAACAAGTGGTATCAGAGCTAGACTCTTGTATAAAGAGCTTAGCCGCTTCAAGAGAACATGGCTTCCTTAAATGGTTTTTCAGAGGGATCTTCCATAAACCGACCACCCTTTTTCAATGGGGATGGTTACGCATATTGGAAGGAAAGGATGAAAATCTTCATCGAAGCTATTGATCTAGATGTGTGGGATGCTGTCGAAAACGGCGCATTTATACCTACACGCGTTGTCGATGGTGTAAAAACCGAGACACATTAGAAGTGATTGGTCTGATGAGGATAAAAGAAAAGTCAATATAATTTAAAAGCCAAAAACTTCATTACCACTTTGCTTTGGGATATGATGAGTTTTTTAGAATTTCAAATTGCAAAATCGCTAAAGAAATGTGGGACACTTTGCAAGTTACCTATGAGGGTATTAGTGAAGTTAAGAGGTCGAGAATCAATTTTCTAACTCGTGAGTATGAATTGTTTAGAATGAACCAAGGAGAAAGCATTCAAGAAATGCAAAAGAGGTTCACCCACATTATTAATCATCTTGCATCTTTAGGAAAAAGTTTTACTAACGAAGATTTGATTAATAAAGTGTTAAGGTGTTTAAGCAAGATTTGGCAACCCAAGGTGACAAAGCAATTTCGAGAATCAAGGGACTTGACAACCATGTCATTAGCTACCCTTTTTGGAAAACTTCATGAGCATGAACTAGAATTGACAGATTAAGTCAAAGTGAAGAAAACGATGAAAAAGAAAAGGGATAGCCCTCAAAGCCACTTCCTCAACAATTGACAATGATGATGAAGATGAAGAAAGCTCGAGAAAACATTGAGGTAAACGAAGAAAATCTTAGCCTTCGTTAGTTAAAAAATTTGATAAATTTCTCAAGAAAAAGGGAATGCAAAGAAGACCTCCCTTCCTCAAAGAAGACTCATTACAAAGGCAAAGGAGCTTCATCAACTCCTACCGCTATGAATGTGGCAAGCCTGGTCACATGAAAATGGAATGTCCAAATTTATCAAAAAAAAGGAGAGAGTTTGAGAAGAAGCCCTTCAAAGAAAGAAAAGCAAGAAAAGCCTATATAGCATGGGATGAAAACGACATGGATTATCGGACGACGGTTCGGATAGCGAAGAAGCTCAACTTTGTCTCATGGCCAAGGAGAAGAAGAAGAAGAAAGCGAAAATGAGGTAAGTTCTAACTCTACTTTACTACCTTCTTATGATGAGTTACAAGATGCCTTTGAAGAATTGCATGATGAATCTTTAGGCTCACAAAACAAATTTCTTCTTCTAAGAAAAAAATTTTCTTTAGAAAATAAAATTATTATTTTAAATAAAGAGATTGAAGAATTAAAAATTGAAAATGAAACTTTGGGAATTCTTGATGCATGTTCATCTCATCCTCACATGCTTCTACTTCATATTCTTGTTCTTCATGTCATACACTTGAGAAAGAAATTGAAGACTTAAAAAACACCTTGCCAAATTCACACGGGAGAGATAATCTAAATATAATATTAGGGAAACAAATGGTTGTTTTTGAAAAAGATGGAATTGGTTATAACCCGAAAAATCAACATAAATCTTATAAAAAAATTTTCGTTTATTCAAGTACTTCCAAGTAGTCCATTTATTAAATGTTTTTATTGTGGAAAGAAAGGTCATAGTGCTTCAACATGCAATGCTAGAAAGAATGTTAACACAAAATTGGGACAAAAATGGTTTGGGTTCCAAAGGGTACATTGCCTAAAACTGACACTCAAGGACCCAAGAAAATTTGGGTACCAAAGGTTAAAAATTAAAATTGTGTTGTAGGTGTGCTTGAAAGCTAGGAGCTCAAATTGGTATCTCGACAATGGCATTGTTCCAAGCACATGACTGGAGACGACTCAAAATTCACTATGTTTATTCCCAAGAATCATGGACATGTTACTTATGGAGACAACAACAAGGGAAAAATTCTTGGAATCGGAAAAGTTGGCAAGAATCCAAATTCCTCTATTGAAAATGTGTTGCTTGTTGAAGGCTTAAAACATAACCTTCTTAGTATTAGCCAATTATGTGACAAAGGAAATAAGGTAATTTTTGATTCAAATTGTTGCATAATTGAAGATAAAAATGATAAGCATGTTAAATTCATTGGTCATAGAATAAATAACATTTATATGATTAGTCTTGATGATATATCTTCAAATGATGCGAAATGCCTCTTAAGTAAGAATGATGATTCATGGTTATGGCATAGGAGAATTGCACACATTCATATGGATCACCTAAGGAAGTTGGTCTCTAAAGAGCTAGTAATTGGACTACCAAAGCTTAATTTTGTTAAAGATAAATTATGTGATGCATGTCAAAAGGGTAAACAAATAAAGGTCTCTTTTAAATCAAAAAATATAGTTTCAACTACTAGACCTTTACAACTTTTGCACATGGATTTATTTGGACCTCTAGAACTATGAGCTTTGGTGGGAATTACTATGCTTTAGTGATTGTGGATGATTTTTCTAGGTTTACATGGACTTTATTTCTTGCAAATAAAAATGATGCATTTCTAGCATTTAAAAGACTTGCCAAAGTTATTCAAAACGAAAAAAGTTTTCAAATTTCTTCTATAAGAAGTGATCATGGTGGCGAATTTGAAAACAATGTTTTTGAAAATTATTGTGATGAACATGGCATTAATCATAATTTCTCTGCCCCTAGAACTCCACAACAAAATGGAGTTGTAGAAAGGAAAAATCGTTCTTTAGAAGAGATGGCGAGAACTATGCTTAATGAGGTTGCTCTTCCTAAGTATTTTTGGGCAGATGCTGTAAATACAGCTTGTTATGTTATGAACAGGGCCCTTATAAGGCCTATTTTAAAGAAAACCCCATATGAATTATACAAGGGAAGAAAGCCAAATGTCGCACATTTTCATGTTTTTGGATGCAAATGTTTTGTTTTAAATAATGGAAAAGATAACTTAGGCAAGTTTGATGCTAAGTCTGATGAAGGTATATTTCTTGGTTATTCAAATCATAGTAAGGCTTTTCGTATATATAATAAAAGAACTATGACTATTGAAGAATCTATACATGTTGCATTTGATGAAACTAACCCAAATGGATCGAGAAAGGATCTTGTTATTGATGATGTTGCAGAAGCCTTAGCGGAAACACATTTGGATAGCAAGGAAAAAGAAATCAAGGAGCAAGAAGATAAACAAAGACAAGAGGATTCACAAGCTTTGGAGCTTCCCAAAGAATGGCGTACCTCAAAATATCATCCGCTTGATCAAGTAATAGGTGATGTATCCAAAGGTGTAAGTACTCGAAACTCCATTAGAAATGCATGTAACCACTTAGCCTTTGTTTCTCAAATTGAACCTAAAGACATTAATGAAGCCTTTAATGATGAACATTGGTTTCTAGCTATGCAAGAAGAATTAAATCAATTTGAACGAAACCAAGTTTGGGAACTAGTTCCTAGGCCTAATAATCATCCTATTATCGGTACTAAATGGGTATTTAAAAACAAACTTGATGAAGCTGGCATAATAACAAGAAATAAAGCTAGACTTGTAGCAAAAGGTTATAATCAAGAAGAAGGTATAGACTATGAAGAAACCTATGCACCTGTAGCTAGATTAGAAGCTATTAGGATGTTACTTGCTTTTGCTTGCATCATGGATTTTAAATTATATCAAATGGATGTTAAAAGTGCTTTTTTAAATGGCTTTATTCAAGAGGAAGTATATGTTGACCAACCTCCAGGTTTTGAAAATTATGATCTACCTAACCATGTTTTCAAATTGAAAAAGGCTTTGTATGGCTTAAAACAAGCTCCACGAGCTTGGTATGAAAGATTAAGTAAGTTCCTTTTAGAACACGATTTTACAAGAGGTAAGGTTGACACGACTCTTTTTATTAAAAATAAAAACCATGATATACTCCTTGTACAAGTATATGTAGACGATATCATTTTTGGTGCTACTAACGAAAATCATGTGCAAGGAATTTGCCAAAATCATGCAAAGCGAATTCGAAATGTCCATGATGGGAGAACTCAATTTCTTCCTTGGACTTCAAATCAAACAAACAAGGAGTGGAACGTTCATTAGCCAAACAAAGTATTGCAAAGAACTTCTCAAGAGGTTTGGAATGGATAACTCAAAGCATATGGCTACACTAATGAGTACTTCGTGTTACTTGGATAAAGACGAAGGGTAATTCTGTAAAATTACTAAATATCGAGGTATGATTGGATCTCTTCTCTATCTCACGCTAGTAGGCCTAATATAATGTTTAGCGTATGCATGTGTGCTAGATATCAAGCTAATCCTAAAGAGTCTCATTTAAGTCTTTGTAAAATGAATTATGAAATATCTAGGTGGCACTACACAAGTGGGCTTGTGGTACCCCAAAGGTGCCACTTGTAGTCTTATTGGTTATTCGACTCGATTTTGCTGGATGCAAATTGGATCGGAAAAGCACTAGTGGAACATGTCACTTGCTTGGCAATTCCTTAGTTTCTTGGCATAGCAAGAAACAAAATAGCGTGGCTTTATCCACCGCCGAGGTGAATATGTAAATGTAGGAAGTTGTTGTGCTCAAATTCTATGGATGAAGCAACAACTTCTAGACTTTGGTCTTCAGCTTAATCACATCCCTATAAGATGTGATAATACTAGTGCAATCAATCTGACAAAGAATCCCATTATGCACTCTAGGACTAAGCACATTGAGATAAGGCACCACTTTATACGAGATCATGTTCAAAAAGGTGATTGTGTATTAGAATTTGTTGAAACCAATAATCAACTTGCTGATATTTTTACAAAACCTTTACCTAAAGATTCGTTCTTTCATTTAAGAAGAGAACTTGGCATTTTGGATCAATCGTGTGTTTAATTCTTAAATTTTGCGCTACTTATTAATTTATTAATCTCAAATTGTTACTTGACTTGAGCGTTGGAGATATCCTTAATTTTGTTTTGGGTGTACTCATCAAACCGGGTAAGCTTTTTAATCTTCAAAATTGCATTCTGGACGTAATATTTGGTGTTTTTCTATCTAAGTTATTCGAATACCTTCATCTGGTATTCGAATACCATCATTTTCTCGCATGCTTTCATAGTTTATTAACCAGGTGTATTCGAATACCTTAGTGGTTATTCGAATAACCTGAAGCCTCTTGCTATCAGGTTTTTGTTCCTGTCTCTGGTGTATTCGAATACCCTAAGCAGTATTCAAATACCTGCTTATCTGAGCCAATCCTTTTTGGACAGTCTATTTGAATACCTACAGAGGTATTCGAATACCTTCTTTCAAGAGAGCCCTGACCTTTGCGTTTCTAACAGCAGTATTCGAATACCAATTGAGGCATTCGAATACCTTGGGTCCGAGTTTTATATAAACTCCTTCGCACACCCGATTCACTCATCTCCTCATTTCTTCTCTCCCGTTCTTTCATCTCCGTTCTCTATTCGAATACCCTCTCCTTCGTCTCACCCAACCGTTACTCTTCCTCTCTTTTCAAACCCACTCCTCTCATCTTCAACCTTCATCCATGGCATTCCTCCTCCAAGCGTGCTCGCAAAAACCGCGCCTTGCAACAACCCATTGGATCTGCGAAGGCTCTCCTCTCACCCAGAAACGCTTGGATGCTTCATTTCTCATTTCAGAGAACGCAACCTTGTGCAGCCCAAGTATCTAGACTTGGCATTCTTTGAAAAAGAAGGTGGCTTTGATTTCCTACACCAGTTGGACATCCAGGCGTGCTACGATTTTGCTCCTATAAGGCGGTCCTCTATCCTAATCTTGGTCAAAATGTTCTACCGCAACTTGAGGATTGAAGGACCGGAACTTCACTCGACGTCCGTGATCAAGCACATTGTGATCACTCCTCGGGACCGGGTTCGCTTTTTGGTTTAGAATCTGGCGGCCGTAACAACGAAGATAGTGTGAAGAGTTTGTCCAGCGGTTCGACAAGATTCGAGCCATTGAAGATGTCCTTAGACCTGGGTTGGCATTACCTCCGACTCAAAAGGGAGTCAAAGGGGCATGATGAAGAGCCGTGACGTGCTCTTGCATTATGCTTATGCCCACATCTTAGCTCCTAGAGGTGGGAACTACGCCTACCGAGTGAAGATGATGTGTTTATCTTTGTGGATCCTGAAGAAAGGATACCGGATAAAGCGGCCCGTATTCATTATGAAGCATATGATGAGAGCCAAGGAAAAGAACGCTCGAGCTACCTTATGGGGTGATCATCACTGCCTTCCTAGGCAAGTATCCGCAGATTGTGGAGACTGAGCGAAAAACTCAGCTGACCCATCACAATGTGTTTGGCTCTTATACGCTGAACCGAATGAAGATGATAAAGACTGATGAAGGCTGGGTATTCCCAGTTGAAGTTGACGATGATGAGGACGACCCGGTGATCTGGCCCGGCGCGCCGCCGCTGCTTCGCTCGCTCCCGTAG
Source organism: Ormosia emarginata (assembly GCA_029884605.1). Taxonomy (NCBI): domain Eukaryota; kingdom Viridiplantae; phylum Streptophyta; class Magnoliopsida; order Fabales; family Fabaceae; genus Ormosia; species Ormosia emarginata. Next base: position 8,506,462 of record JAQQTP010000079.1, read on the forward strand.
CCCCCGCCGCTCTCGACACCTGCCGGCCCCGCCGCCCCGCTCCCGCCGCTTCTTGGTTCGTTACTCGGATCAAGTCATGGCCACCTTACAGTGCCAACCGTGCTTACATGGAGGATAACCGAGCCTATTTGGAACACACCTTCTCAGTTCTGTTTGACAGACTTGATGGTGTTGAGCGCGAGCAAGCTGCTTTGCGTGCTTTGATATCTTCACGGGGTTCTGATTCCCCTCCTCCTCCGCCAGATCCTATTCCTAGGCTTTGTTCTTGTTTGGATGCCTTTTTGTATTAGCTGTTTACTCTTTCATTATATTATGTATATTGGCTAAATTATTAATACAATTAGTTTCTCTTCATGCTTATTGCCTCCTTTATGCATTATATTTTGTTGTATCTTTTTTATTATGCCAAAGGGGGAGAAAAATATAACTATGAGAAAAGACAGGTTTAAAATGAAAAGACAGGTTTAAAATAACGATTATTGGATTCCAACATTAAGGGGGAGCTACGCCACGCACATATTAGATATGAATGTAAGCCTCTTACTTTGTGAATTCCAATTATTTCAGATCGATGCTTTTCTCTATGATAGTTTGTCATCATCAAAAAGGGGGAGAATGTGTTTGCTACGCAACAATGAAGATGTATTTTGATGATAACAAATATGAGGATGATGAGAAGACCAAGTCCAAGTGTTTAAAGATTAGCTTTAGGACTTAGGATCTATCATGTATGGAGTGTTAATTAAATATCTCAAATGATTAAAGATAACCTAAACTGAAGGTTTTAAAAGATCAAATGTTTTAAAAGTTAAAAACAAGCATTTCGAAGCTTTTTGGAAAGGATTTTGAACTGTTTTTAACTGAGGTATTCGAATACCTCAATTTGGTATTCGAATAAACGATTAGAATCGAGTTTTTTCTTTGTGCCAAAACAGAGGCATTCGAATACCCCATATGGTATTCGAATAACTTAATTTTAGAATGAACCTTTTGAAATGAGGCATTCGAATACCCCATATGGTATTCGAATACCATGTTTTCAAAATATGCCTTGTTTTAATGAGGTATTCGAATACCCTTGACTGGTATTCGAATAACCCCAAATTAATCAGTTTTCTAAAAAACTTTTTGACAGAGGTATTCGAATACCTCATTCAGGCATTCGAATACCCCACGAGAATCGGAGTTAAGTTTTCAAACAGCATACGAGAATCAGAAAGTTTTAAACGTTATTAATTGCTCCCAACGGCCATTTTTCTCCACGAGCTCTATAAATAGAGGCCTGGGACTTCTCTGAAAACCCCCTGAACATTGTGATCAATTTTTGCTTGCTTGAAAACGTGCTCTGCTTTATTCTCTCTTTTTCTGAACTTAAAATTGTTTAACTCTTGAGATATTTGAGAAACAGCTCTTTAGCACTTCAATTTGTATTTATCTACTCTTAGTGAGAGTTTCATTTCATCTCTTTATCTGTTTCTGTATATTGAGGGTGAGGTATCCCCAAGGATTGTATAAGGGTGAGGTATCCCTTTTATTTAATTGAGGCTTGAGCACAAGGGTAGAGTTTCCCTGTGTGTGAAAAGTGCTCCGTATTGTAAAGGTTTCAAGCACCTGTTGTTTAAGCTTGTCTTGAATAGTGTAAAATCTCGAACTGTGTTTTGGGGATGGACGTAGGCCACAAGTGGTTGGTGGTCGAACCGGGATAAAATCGTACTGTTTTCCTTCCCTTATTCTCTTTATTTTACGCACTTTATTTATTGATTCCTGCAATTTATTTATTAATTGTTCTTCATTTTTCTCATCTCTTCCACATTCTTTAATAATTATATTGAGCAAAGTTTATTTGTTTAAAGCTTTTGCAAAAGTTTTTGTTACTCAATTCACCCCCCCTCTTGAGTACTGGAAGCCACTTGGTAACAAGTGGTATCAAAGACATATGATCATGGTATTCGAATACCATATGGGGTATTCGAATGCCTCTGTTTTGGCACAACTGTGATAAAAACTCGATTATTTAATCAGTTATTCGAATACCAAATTGAGGTATTCGAATACCTCGGTAAAAACAGTTCAAAATCCTTTCCAAAAAGCTTGAAATGCTTGTTTTTAACTTTTAAAACATTTGATCTTTTAAAACCTTCGGTTTAGGTTATCTTTAATCATTTGAGATATTTAATTAATGACTCCATACATGATAGATCCTAAGTCCTAAAGCTAATCTTTAAACACTTGGACTTGGTCTTCTCATCATCCTCATATTTGTTATCATCAAAATACATCTTCATTGTTGCGTAGCAAACACAGTGTCACTGGGTAGAAGACCTAGACCAAGCACGGGACACGAGAAATCACAACTTTGGACCTTTTCGATCCCAGAGAGGAGGAGGTAGCAATGCTAATCACTATAAAAAAAAAAGCCTTACTCGAGACCACCTAGAAATCAACAACAACGACCACAAGGTGGAAGTCCTAGTAGAACTGGTCAGACTACGGCGTTTACGCTAAAATGCATGAAGTGCAGGAAGGAGCACTACACAAGGGTTGCATAATTAAAGGAGTTATTTGCTTCAGATGCAGGAAGGCTGGACATGTTTCTTGTGATTGTAACCAAGCAAAAGATGAACCTATAGTTAATGCTGCATGAACTGTGAAACCGCAGGCAGGAGGTAGAGTTTATGCCCTTAGTGGAGCTGAAGCCTCTAAATTTGAAGATCTTATACAAGGGGAAGGTGTCATAGAAGGTAATCTTTTAACTATACTGTATGACTCTGGGGCAACCTATTCTTTCATTTCCTATGACTGTGTGAAAAGACTTAGTTTACCTGTATCTTCTTTGCCTTTTGACTTAACTGTTTCAACCCCTACTACTAAATTTGTTGTTACCACCAAAGTCTGTTTAGATTATCCTTTGATTGTTAAAGGTCGAATCTTTTCTGTTGATTTAATCTGTTTGCCTCTTTCCTAGTTAGACATAATCTTAGGAATGGATTGGTTATCTTCTAACCATGTCCTGTTAGATTTTTCTAGTAAAACCATAGTTTTCCCTTCGGATGAGAATTCTAGATTTTTGACGGCCAACCAAGCGAAAGCTTTCTTAAAAGAAGGAGCTCAGGGATACATGTTATTGTCTTCTTTAAAGGTCGAGAATAAGGCATATGTGAATGCAATTCCAGTGGTTAGAGAGTTTCCTAAAGTTATTCCTGAAGATGTACATGGTTTACCGCCAAAATGGGAGATTGAGTTTACCATTGACCTTGTACCTAGAGCTGGTCCTATTTCTATAGTGCCTTAAAGAATGTCACCAGCAGGGATAGTTGAACTCAAGAAGCAATTGGAAGAGCTCTTGGAGAAACAATTCGTTAGACCCAGTGTGTCGCCATGGGGAGCACCTGTACTGCTAGTCAAGAAAAAGGATGGTACTTCGCGATTGTGTGTGGATTATCGCCAGTTGAATAAAATCACAATCAAGAATAAGTATCCATTTCTAAGAATTGATGACTTGATGGATCAGTTGAAGGGAGCAGCGGTGTTTTCTAAGATCGATTTGCGATTGGGCTACCATCAGATTCGAGTGAAGGTGGAAGACATTCCCAAAACAGCTTTTCGTACTCGTTATGGACATTACGAGTACCTGGTGATGCCATTTGGTGTGACGAATGCACCTGCTATATTCATAGACTATATGAATAGGATCTTTTGTCCTTATCTGGACAGATTCATTGTTGCCTTCTTTGACGATATCCTGATCTACTCTCAAAATCAGGAGGATCATGTTGAACATCTCAGCATAGTTCTTCAGATTCTGAAGGAGAAAAAGTTATATGCCAAGCTATCCAAGTGTGAATTCTGGCTGGATGAAGTCAAGTTTTTAGGCCATGTGATCTCGAAGCAAGTATTTAGAACAGCCTTCTTGGATAAGTATTTTCTGAGGAATTTGCAAGAAGCAAAAGAATTGAAGTTATTAAAATTGGAGCAAGGAAATATGTTTGTGGGAGAAAATGTTGCAAAGTTCAAGGAACTATCAAAATTTTCTTCTTATTTCTAGTATAATCCATATGAAAATTGGAAATGCATTAAGTTTGAAGATGGATTAAGAGATGGAATCAAGAGGATAGTGAAGCCATTGGTGATTAGAGACTTTCAGACACTAGTGAATATATGCAGAATTATAGAATCAGTTGGCCCATAATCACAACAAGAGCATAAATAGCAAGGATGAAAAAAGAGAAAGAGAGGAGATGAAACGTTTGAGAAGAATGATCAGCGGCTAAAGAATCAACATAAAAAAAGGAAGCAAGCTTAGACAGTACCCTACGGATCAGCATGTCCAAAATGTGGCAAGCGGCATAGAAACAAACCTTGCTAGGCAGATCAGGCAGAGTGCTATACATATGGACAGAAGGGATATTATGCAAGAAGTTGCCCCCAGAAGCAAGCAACGTTGCCACCTCCTCCTAGGCCTTAAACCAGAGGAAGGATTTTTACTCTGAGTGGGAAAGAAGCAGCTCATTCTTCTGATCTGATTCAAGGTAAGTGCATAGTTAAAGGTAATCTTTTAATTGTGTTGTTTGATTCATGAGCTTCCCATTCTTTCACTTCTTATGAATATGTAAGGATACTGGATTTATCTATTTTTGAACTTCCTTATGACTTAACAGTTTCTTCTCCTACTGGAAAACCAGTATCCACTTCTAAAGTATGTCTAAATTGTTGTGTAATTATTGAAAAAAGAGATTTATTTGTAAACCTCATTTGTCTGCCCCTTGTTGACATAGACATTATACTTGGTATAGATTGGCTATCCTCAAACCATGTTTTAGATTATTCAAATAAAACTCTAGTCTTTTTGTCTGATACTCCTTCCATGAACTCTTTATTTGAATCTGTATACCTAAATGCCAACCAAGTTATCAATAACCTAGTAGAAGGAGCTTAGGGTTATGTTCTCTTCTTTTCTTTGAATTTTGTGAGTCATCAAATTTTAGAAACCATACATGTGGTAAGAGAATACTCGGAAGTGTTTCCTGATAAAGTTAGTGAATTACCACCTAAGAGAGAAATAGAATTTACCATAGACTTAATGTCAGGAACTGGACCTATTTCTATAGCGCCTTATAGAATGTCCCCTCTAGAGTTAGCTGAGTTGAAGAAGCAAATAGAAGAATTGTAGTATAAGAAGTTCATTAGACCCAGTGTATCAACATAGGGCACCCCTGTGCTCCTGGTGAAAAAGAAGAATGACAGTATGAGATTATGTGTGGACTATAGACAATTAAACAAAGTTACCATTAAGAATAAATACTCATTGCCTAGAATTGATGATTTGATGGATTAATTAAGAGGTGCAACTGTATTTTCCAAGATTGATTTAAGATCTGGATAACATCAAATTCGAGTTAGAGAAGAAGATATCCCTAAGACTGCCTTTAGAACTAGATATAGGCATTATGAATATCTTGTAATGTCTTTTGGTTTAACCAATGCACCTGCTGTGTTTATGGATTATATGAATAGGATTTTTAGACTATACCTTGATAAGTTTGTTGTTATCTTAATTGATGATATTCTCATTTATTTAAAGATAATACAGGAGCACGAGGCACATCTTAGGTTGGTTCTAGAAACTCTGAAAGAAAAGAAGTTGTATGCTAAGCTATCAAAATGTGAATTTTGGATGAAAGAAGTGCTATTCCTAGGACATGTGATATCTAGAGATGGAATATCTGTAGATCCTAGTAAAGTAAAAGCGGTCTTACAATGGGAAAGAACGTCCACTGTAACCAAAATTAGAATCTTTTTGGGTTTAGCAGGGTATTATAGAAGATTTATTAAGTGTTTTTCCCAAATAGTTTATCATTGACTAGGTTGACCTAAAAAGGAAATACCTTTGAATGGACACAAGAGTGTGAAAATAGTTTTCAAGAACTAAAAGGGAAGTTAACCACAACTCCTATTTTAGTAATTCCATACCCATAAGAAAACTTTGAATTGTATTGTGATGCCTAAAGAAAGGGGATATGATGTGTTTTGATGCAAAATGGTAGGGCAGTTGCATATGCTTCTAGACAACTGAGACCCCATAAAGAAAACTATCCAACCCATGATTTGGAATTAACCGCAGTTGTTTTTGCTCTAAAGATTTGGAGACACTTTGTATGGTGTAAAATTTGAGGTCTTTAGTAATCATAAAATCTTGAAATACTTGTTTGATCAAAAATAATTGAACATAAGGCAAATAACGTGGATGGAGTTCTTGAAAGACTGTAACTTTGAATTGAAGTATCATCTGGGTAAGGCCAACTTGGTGGCTGATGCACTAAGCAGAAAATTTTGCATGTGTCCCATATGATGATACAAGAAATGAAATTGTTACAGAGTTTCAGAAACTTGAATTTGATAGTGATTGTGTTACCACATAATCTCTATTTGAATAAATTAGAGATTCAAAATGAATTAAGAAACCAAATTAAAGCTGCTCAAGAGGAAGATGATGAATTTAAAGAAGTTAATGAACAAATTTTGTTGGGAAAGAAAAAGGAATTTAGAAAGACTCGAGCTGGAATAATTATGTTTAGAGATAGATTATATGTGCCAAGAAAAGCTTAAATTAGAGAAAAGATCGTAGAAGAAGCTCATAAAAATAAGTACATCATCCACCTTGGAACAACCAAGATGTATCAAGACCTCAAGAAAATGTTTTGGTGGCCAAGTATGAAAAGAGATATAGCAGAATTATATCTAGATGCTTAGCATGTCAAAAGGTCAACATAGAGCATCAAAGACCTTCTGGTCCTTTGCAACCCTTAGAAATCCCAGAATGGAAATGAGAAAGTATTTCAATAGACTTTGTAACAGGATTACCTAGAACTCAGTTAGGTCATGATGTGATTTGGGTTATAGTGGACAGGTTAACAAAGTCTGTGCACTTTTTGGCAATAAGGGCTAATTATTCATTGGATAAGTTAGCTCAACTGTACATCCAAGAAATAGTGAGATTGCATGGTGTCCCCTCAAGTATAGTATCTGATAGGGATCCTAGATTTACATCTAGATTTTAGGGAACCTTGCAAAAGGCATTTAGAACTAAATTGAATTTCAGTATGACTTATCATCTACAAACAGATGGGCAAACTGAGAGAACTATCCAGACCCTTGAAGACATGCTTAGAACTTGTGTATTAGAACAACATGGTAGATGGGATATGTTTTTACCTTTAGTAGAATTTGTTTATAATAATAGTCTTGTATGGTAGAAACTGTAGGTCACCTCTATGTCACTAAGTGGCTTCAATACTCAAGAGGGGGGTGAATTAAGTTAATAAAACAAGTTCGCAATTCTTTCACAAAACACTTAACTATTGAATTTTGTTGAAGCTATTGACTATTTAAAATGAATGAATAAATGAAAACGATAGATATTGCTCAATAATTAACTAAGAGGGAAGTAAACAAGCAAGAATATAAGCAATGCATAAATGTAAAGAGAAGAGTTTAGAGAATCAAACACAATAGTTTATCCTGATTTGGCCACCAATCCACTTGTGGCCTACTTCCAGTCCTCAACCAACAACTCGAGATTTTCCACTATATCTTCAAGCTTTAATAGGTGCTTGACAACCTTTACAAACTTGAGCACTCAACTCCTTGGGATGCCTCACCCTTGAGCTTGAGCCTCTTCAAACAAAGGGATGCCTCACCCTTTACAATTTGGAGGGATACCTCACCCTCTCTTATAAAGCAATCAAGGTTGATTAAATGAAACTCTCACTAGAGTAAATAATACAAATTGAAGCTCTAAGAATAATCTCAAAAGATGTCTTAAGATTTTCACAAAAATAGAGCAAGAAATGGATTCAAAGATTGATTCTCATTTTGATGTGATACTAAGATGTTTCAGGTTCAAGAACAATCATCAATGATGCCCCAACTTCTGTATTTAAAGTGATATATAGTTAAAGAGCCGTTAGGGGTGATTAAAGCTAAGCATTTAATGCACCTAATATAGTCATTGGGCATGTCAGAACATTGGTAGTCGATTACAAGACTCTAGTAATCGATTACATAACAGTTAGAATGTGTTCTTGGCTTTCTAGGTTTGTGGTAATCGATTATAGGACTTGTGTAATCGATTACACGCCCTCTGACTTGATGGTAATCAATTATAATATTGATGTAATCGATTACATGGTTGTTTTGAACGTGTTCTTGCCTTTCTGGGCATATGGTAATTGATTACCAACTGGTGTGTAATCGATTACATGCCCTCTGACTTTTTGGTAATCGATTACATGGATGATGTAATCGATTACAAGGCTTCTGTTTAGCTTGTAATCGATTACCACACATGTGTAATCGATTACATTACACTTTAAACTCATTTTTCAAGCCTGAAAGAGGATTCATGTCATTCCTAACTTTAGAAAACATGGATTTGAACAATATTGAACTTTGTTTGGCATGATCCAAGATTAAAGACAACCTCTTTTTAGAAAGTGAACTTTGAAAAACATATTGATTAAAATCATATTTGAAAAATCATTTGAGATATCTTGAGAGCATTTAACATTGATATTCTAATGCCTATATCTAAGAACCTCTTGATTTCTTTCTTTGATCTTAGTTTTCTCTTTTGCACTTGATCTTCATCTTTGGCTTTGTTATCATCAAAAACTAATTGACATGCTTCAAGACACATGCATCCACATTCTCCCCTTTTTTGATGATGACAAACTGAACATTGAAAGGAAGAGAAACAATTACATATAAATATATATATATATCAGAGATTTAAGCACAACTCTCCCCCGTGATGTATGCACAATATAGGGTTAATGATATATTCATGTAAAAGCTTAAATCAAACTCCCCCATACTTATGCAAGTCACGAATCTCTCCCCTGTTGGCATTATCAAAAACATATAAGCTTTTAGCCAAAATTTGGGCAACATTTCCGCTGATTTTCATGATTTCCCAAGTTTTAAACAGTAGAAAACAACCAGTTCAATCCAATCAAGTGTTCTAAACAAAATATAATCAATCCAACTAGAGCAAAATATAACCAAGCAAATCAATATCTAAATGCATATTAGAATTAATATACTTAGCAATCATATCATCATCTCTAATAAAATTAGTAAACATATATTAAACACTAAAAATACCAATTGATTTTATAAATTGTTTTAATGTCATGTACAAATAAATATCAAAGAAAAACAAAGAAAATATCATGGCAATGGTCCATGATCACTGTCAGTCGCCTCACTATCACTGTTCACGTCCGCAGCAATGTCTCCAAGGTCTACATCATCATCCCCAGGTTCGAGATCGTCCTCGGAGCCAAGGTGCTTCTCATCATCAGCAGGAACTCCAGCAGGAGTGGCAGAGTGATCAGCAAATGATAGAGGAGCAGCAGGAGGGGCAAAAGAGGTGGTAGGTGCAGTAGCATCTCTTGGTGCAGTGTGTCTGGAGCCCTCCAAAAGCGAACAAATAGAGGTAAGCTCCTGATCGGAGTAGTCCATCCTCAGCTCAAGGTGATCCACCTTCTGCTCAATGCGGTCCATTCGGGTTTCCACCGTGGTCGCTAAGTTCTACATTTCCTAAAGTAGGAGATGTAACGCCCTTTTTTCTAAATGCACCGCGAAGAAAGAACGACACACAATGATACTTCGAAACAAACATAAACTGAAATAAATTAAATTGCGAAAAATAGTAATTGTTATTAAGCTCGTAGATCTAGTTCATTTTACAGTTATTTAAGATCCTTTGAAATTGTCACTATATTTTTTTTTCTTTTGTTGATTTTTTATTGAATTATTATAAATTATATCATTACCGAGTAGAGTCAAAAGTTGATTTAAAAAAAATCCATTACGTTTAAAAATAATAATTAGAACAGTCTCAGTAAAACAATTCAACGTGGCTAAACCATACACAATATATATATATATATATATATATATATATATATATATATATATATATATATATATATATAAGCCTGTTTAGTTACATTCCAAAATGTACAAAAAGCAAAGATGTATTCACCCAAAATTATACAAATATACCCCAGCATGTACAGCAAAACGTCAGGCTTCCCAAAAAGATAGACCGTTAGCCATCAGTAGTTACCAATAGTATCAGCTCCTAAGACTGACGAGAAGGGACCGTAAAAGGGTCCTCCTGGAGGTCCTCTTCGTCTGAGGAAACATCCATCAGAGCGACAGAGCAACGGGCAGGAGCCCGAGCAGTGGACAAAAAGGAGTCATCACGTGGGGTGTAGTACATGTCAGCCCACATATCCCTAACGGGCATGTAAAACTCCAGCCAAACAAAAGCATGAAAATCTAAAACAGGGGCGTCATAACGACCCCATGCCAAGGACACCGTCAGCTCCCCATGGTACACGCAATGGTCCGTCTGCAAATTAATGTGCCAGCAGTCAGGTCCTCCGTAAAAAATGATCCGTGTGCAGCCTAGAAATCCGTAGGGGCTCGATGTCATCCTCCGTAACTTCAATTGTAGTTTTCCCAGAAGCCTGGAAACACAGGGGCTTCCTTGTCTTCCTCACGAACGTCTTCTCGAAAGTACACAATCCAACGGAATACAGCAATAGAGAAAACACAGAAAGAGGTGAGACACCTATCTTTCAGTACCAAATTGGCAGCAAGAAAACAAAATGGCGCTGGATGCCCACATATAACACAGTTCAAACATTTAATCACATTAGTAATAAAATTAACAGTAAGTGCAGAATGACAATTAATAACAGTAAATATTATTAACAACAGACACATGGTATCAATAGTTCAAGAATCAAATAATTATTGTGGTTATAATAGTAAACATATTTTACAATTATAAATGCTCATGCTCAATGAATTATGTGACTGACAATTCACAATGCAAAAAAGTACCAAAAATTCCTACTCCATGGAGCTAGACATAAACATTTTCGGAGTGAATGATCAAGGAGTAATGCTAGTATATCATTAGCCTTAAAATATAGTGTGCTTTATCTCATAAAAATGTTTGCGCAATTGGCTTATACGTGGCACCTCGACAGTTGATCGCTATATAGGACAGCGTCCCAGTCAGGATCGTCGGTGTGTCACATCAGTCTATCCCACGGCCCCAGTGGAGCTACCACTGTCTATTGTGAGACACCCGTACCTCGACGCACCCAGGGCCAACTACTATGACCCTACGCTTAGTCTACTGGCACCCACACATAGGTGTTATTCAAACTCCTAGGCAAACATCGCCTTTCTAACAATGTCCAACGGACAACACATATGCATGACGACTTAATTTCAATCATGCATGTTCATCAATGATGCATTCATCATAATGTGTGCCACAATGGCATATATTCATATTTCAATATTAACATGTCATGGTTTCATCAAGAACTTGGTCCTACATAGGAACTCAGAATTGCATCAAACAATTCTTAATATCAATCCATATACATGTCCATAGTTCTACACATACCACAATTTCCATGTTATGGATCGAAAAATTTCATTTTCAAAATCATTTCTCCATTATTGGTTTGGATATATAATCCTATCACATTTAAGTGGAATAAAATCCTTGAATCTAGAGTTTAAGATTTTTATGTTTGAGTTACAAGAGATAAAGAACCATGTTTTCATCATTTTCAGCTCAAAATCCCATTTTAGGATCCTGGTAATCGATTACATGTCTCTGGTAATCGATTACCAGCTCGACAAAACATCTGTAATCGATTACAGACTGAATGTAATCAATTACATAGCTTCCCAGAAACACGATTCGTAACTCCAGGGACCTGGTAATCGATTACACAGTTCTGGTAACCGATTACCAGATGGACAGAACCTCCGTAATCGATTACAGATAGGATGTAATCGATTACGTGATTCCCAGAATCACGATTTTGTAACTCTAGAGGCTTCGTAATCGATTACAGGCACTGGGTAATCAATTGCCACGCATAAACTTGCAGAAAAATGATCTTTAAGCCATCTAAACTCAAACCAACTCAATCCATAACATTTTCAACATCAAATTAACTCAAACATGCATCCAAAATCACCTAAAGGCAGTCAATGACTCATACAAATCCAACCAAAAACACCATTGTGAAAAAGGAAGAAAAACAACATAACAAAGAGGGAAATCCACTCATGGATCCCTCAATCAACAATAACATGCAAGACATCTCCTTACTACCAAGATTGGTTGAAGAGGATCATCTCCCTCTTACCTATTTGAAGACAACACAAAGGTGCTACTCCTTTTCACTCTTGATTTTCGTTTTCCTCCTTCAAGAAAGCACTAGGGTGAGTAACTCTCAAGGTGTTCACTCAAACCATGGAAAAATGAGTTCTTGGTCACATAGGTGACCAAGAAAAATGAGAATGAGAAGAAAATGGAAGAAAGGTGAAGACTTTACCTCAAAGCTCAAAGCTTTAGCTCCAATGGTGGATAATGGGAGAAGAAAAACCAAATGATGGTCACCAAAGAGAATAGTCTTGGAATGATGGAAGAAAACAAGAAATGTGATTTATTTAGTAAACCATGGAGATGGTCTCCAATAGATGGGTGTACGGTGGAGAAGGAAGAAGAAAAGAAAGAAAGGTGCTTGAAGAAAATGAGAAGAGAAAATGTGTCTTAGAAATGTGAGAGTGAAGTGATAAAAGTGAGAATGTGAGAATGAATATTTGGCTCCCAAAATGGCCTCTGCCATGGGGAGTGTGAGGAGGGAAGAGAGAGAAAATGTGTTATTAGGGAAATTTCTAGGAAGCTTCCTTTTAGTGAGCTTAGATTAAATTAATCTTTCTTTTGAAAATAAAGCTAATGGATAGGACACAAAGTAAATTTTGAATAATGTGATAAGGATTTTTAATACATCCAATTATCCAATGGTCAATTGTTACAGTTGACAGAAGTCAGTATTAATTGTCCAGCGGATAAAATTTACACAACGATTTATTATTTTATCTGTTAAAATTTCTCAAAAAACGTAAAACTTCGTAAATTGTGTCCAGCCTCGGGTTTAGTAAGATCCCCCATCGACGTTTCCACAGATCAAGGTTCTCGAGAAAAAAATTTCATTTTCTTGTCTCCGCTTAATTTGTACGTAAAACGAAAAATAATATTAAAATATTTCGTGTTCTCAAATAGATAAAAAAAAATCCAGAAAATCACAAATATCATAAAATGAACATTTATAATAAAATAAATAAATTTTAGGGTGTTACAACTCTCTCCAACAAATAAGAATTTCGTCCTCGAAATTTTCATACCTTAAAACAACTCTTGGTATTGCTCCTTTATTTTGTCCTCTAGTTCCCAAGTCGCATCTCCAGTCGTCTCGTTCCAGATTACTTTCACCAATGAAATGTCTTTTCCCTTGAGTTGCTTTACTCTCTTATCCTCAATCCTTACAGGAGTTGTTTCATAAGTCAAGTTTTCCTTTAATTGTACCGAATCAGGTGCAATGACATGATCAGGACTTGGAATGTATTTTCGGAGTTGTGACACATGAAAGACATTATGGAGATTTGAAAGGAAAGGGGGTAAAGCTATTTGGTAAGCAACAGGACCTATCCGATGAAGGATTTGATAAGGTCCAAGGAATTTTGGAGTGAGTTTTCTAGATTTGAGGACCCGACCAACCCTAGTCGTAGGCGTGACATTCAGAAATACATGCTCACCTTCTTCAAACTCAAGAGGTTTTCTTCTTTTGTCCGCATAACTCTTTTGTCGACTCTAAGTTGTTCTCATCTTTTCTTGAATCATCTTGACCTTCTCAGTTGTCTGTTGAATGAGATCAGGTCCGACTGTAAGTCGCTCTCCATCTTGATACCAACATAAGAGTGTTCGGCACCTTCGTCCATACAGAGCTTCATAGGGGGGCCATCCCTATACTTGAGTGATAACTGTTGTTATAGGTGAATTCTACCAATGGTAAGATTTCATCCCAACCTCTAGTTTGTTCTATAGCACAAGCTCTAAGCAGATCCTCCAATGACTGAATTGTTCTTTCCGATTGACCATCTATCTGAGGATGGTATGTAGAACTCAATCGTAGCTTTGTCCCCATTACTTCTTGAAGACTCTGCCAAAACTTTGATGTAAATCGAGGATCTCGGTCCGAAATAATACTTGTGGGTACTCCATGTAGTCTGACAATTTCACCGATGTACAACTGAGTGAATTTCTCCAAAGGATATCTTATGTTGATTGGCAAAAAGTACGCTAACTTTGTAAGTCTATCCATGATCACCCATATTGAATCATGACCTCTTTTCGTTCTTTGTAATCCAACAACAAAGTCCATGGCAATGTTATCCCATTTTCATTCGGGAATAGTCAAGGGTTGTAAAAATCCTAACGGTCTTTGATGTTCAATCTTTGTCTTCTGACAAACCAAACAAGATGATACGCATCTAGCGATATCTCTTTTCATTCCATGCCACCAAAAGAGTTTCTTCAAATCTTGGTACATTTTGGTCATTCCAGGATGCATACTTAACTGACTCGTATGAGCATGTTCAAGTATGTACTTCCAGTTCCTCATCTTTAGGCACACAGACTCTACCTTGGAATCTTAAAATCCCATCACTTCCTTCCTTCAAGTGTTGATGCACTGCCCTGCTTTATCAGCTCTCTTTCCTCTTGCAAGAACTTATCATCTTTCTGTTTTTCTCAGATGTGTTCCAGCAAGTCATTCAAAATAGTGACCATATTCATGCAGATTTTTCCTGGTATTAGCTCCATAAAAGATCATACGTCTCTAAATTGTTCCATCAAGTCTTTGTCTCTGATCATTATTGTAGAAACACTGATTGTCTTCCTATTCAAGGCATCAGCCACAACATTCGCCTTCCCAGGGTGATACTGAAGTTGGAAGTCATAGTCTTTCAAGAATTCTAACCATCTTCGTTGTCTCTTGTTCAACTCTTTCTAATCGTACAGATACTTCAAGCTCTTGTGGTCACTGAAGATGTTGAACGTTACTCCATATAGATAATGTCTCTATATCTTCAAAACAAACACCACTGCAGCTAATTCCAAATCATGCGTTGGGTAGTTCTTCTCATACATTCGCAATTGTCTTGAGGCATAAGCCACTACTTTTCCACCTTGCATAAGGACGCATCCCAAACCTTGGTACGAAGCGTCATAATACACCTCAAATGGTTTGTTTGGATTAGGCAGAACTAACACTGGAGAAGTAGTTAGTCTCCTTTTCAGCTCTTGGAAACTTCCTTCGCAAGCATCTGTCCATTCAAAAGCCTGATTCTTCCTAGTGAGTTGAGTAAGAGGTCCGGCAATCTTAGAAAATCCTTCAATGAACCTCCGGTAATATCCAGCTAATCCAACAAAGCTTCGGATTTCCGTCACCGTCTTTGGTCTTTCCCATTGTAGAACAGCCTCTACCTTCGATGGATCTATGGCAATTCCTCCCTTTGAAATGACATGGCCCAAGAACTTCACTTCATCCAACCAAAACTCACACTTGGACAATTTAGCATACAGCTCTTTCTCCTTCAAAATTTGAAGAACTATACTGAGATGTTCAGTAAGATCCTCCCGATTTTGTGAATAGATCAAGATGTCATCGATAAAAACAATGATGAATCTATCCAAATAAGGATGAAAGATTCTGTTCATATAGTCCATGAAGATAGTAGGCGTATTAGTCACACGAAAAGGCATTACTAAATACTCATAGTATCCATAACAAGTACGAAAAGTCGTTTTGGGAATGTCTTCCACTTTCACTCTGATCTGATGGTACCCCGATCACAAATCGATTTTGGAAAACACTGCCGCTCTTTTTAGTTGGTCCATTAGGTCATCTATCCTTGGCAATGGATACTTGTTCTTGATCGTGACCTTATTCAATTGACGATAATCCATGCACAACCTCGAAGTACCGTCCTTCTTCTTAACTAGCAACACTGGTGCTCCCCAAGGTGACACACTGGGTCTCACGAATTGTTTCTCCAAAAGCTCTTCCAATTGCTTCTTGAGCTCAGCTAG